>BSBM01000486.1:29510000-32010000 GCA_027924585.1 Larix kaempferi
GAGAAAACAACAAATCCCGTGATTTTTTTGAATAGCACGAGCCCGCCATTGGAAATACTCACGCTCTACACCATCTCCATAATTATTTTTGTTATGCAGGTGCAACATTGAGGACATCTTTCTTGGTTGCTCAGTGTGGTGTTGGGTTATATGGCCATATTTGAATAAGAGAATCATCAAGCTTGAAGAATCTCCAATTGAATAACACCAAAGGTAAGGTCTTTAAAAGATTCATTTTGCCTATATTTGAGGAGCACACAAGATAAGATATCAAGCTTGAATACCATTTCATGGTGATGGTGGATATACACAATTGTATAAGAGAATCAAAAAGCCCAAACAATTTATGATTTAACTTTCATTTGCTTATTATTGAAGAGCACCAAAGGTAAATTTTCTCATTCATAATTGTTTTGATGGGAAAGATGAACATTTGAGAAGAAAGATTGAAGCACCTTGAAGGGTCTATAGTTCTAGAAAGCACTAAAGGTTTGAAAGCTTGTAATTGAGGAGCAACAAAAACAAACTATATTGAATAGATCATTGTGGTGATGGGGAATCCACGTAACCGAGGACGAAAATCAGCAAGGAAGAAGAGACCTCAAGAAATCATTGAAGAAGAGAAAGAAAAGAAAAGAATACACATGATGAATCGGAGGCTTTCTTTGGAAACTAATACAAATCCAATTGTAGAGAATACCATGGTTCATCCTATTAATCCACGACAAGAGGGACCTTCAATTTCCACAATAGTTGTTGAACAAGCACCCCATGGAAGTAATCAAGAAGCTCATGAAGAAACACAAAATTTGTTATCCAGATGTGGTTATACAAGTGATGAAGTCAGATAGGCATTGGACATGTTGCCTACTTTTGAAGAAGAAAATGTTCTCCGGACCATCGATGAGGATGTTGGACTTCCACAAGAGGATGTTGTACTTCCACAAACCATCGATGAGGATGTTGGACTTCCACCATCCAACTACTAGGATGAGAATGAAGGACACCAAGCTACTACTGAAACACTAGAGTGTCTTGGTGATGCGCTACATAGTAGAATTCCACCCCCCTTACCTCCATTAGCAAGCACATGTCGAAGAACTCCAAAGCGTATACAAGTTGATGAAAGTCTCATCAATTCCATTGAAGGTACACTATCTAAACGTAGTATTGGTTATCAAACTCAATAGATACTTGATACATATTTTGTTTCTAAATGTGATGGAGATAAATGTAGATTATTTTTATCATTGTTAAAATCTAGGAGCATGATTGTTGTTAGGAAAAAGTTAGGGATAAAGATGATAAAGAATTCTGAACCAAGTTCTCATATAGTTAAAAGCTTAGTAGATGCATTTGGTAAAATTGGTAAGAACACATGTTCAAAGGACTGCAATGCGGCTCGTCGTGTGTAATTGCAAATAAGAACACCAAGGTCCTTCGTATTCCCAGGCCTACATCTGAACTAGTTAATTTTAATGTAAAAACCCTCCGTAGGTATTCTATTAGAAGAGAACATCTCGACAGAACCGATCAGACAGATTTTTGGTCCTTTATTGGTCAGTTGCCATGTTGTGACATGAAGCTAGTTGATGCAGTAAAGGGACTAGTGCAGAGTGACACCTGGGTCATAGGACTGGAGGAGAGGGGCATCCCTAGCACTATCCGGACGTCTTGAATCCAATGGAGTCAACGGTTCATCGATCGGAGCCATGGTCGTCATTCTATGGCTCGTTCCGTCTCACATCCAAAAGGCCTTTAGGGACACCTGCTGGATACTTGTCGGGGGCATAGAATTCCAATCGTGCAGCAAAACCTAGTTCTGGGGAGTCCTGCAAGTGTGTCTAGAGAGGTGTGATGCACCTGCAACAATTAATTAATAAGAATATGCGAAATAGCAGAAATAATAGAACAGAATCACTTTTATATTGATCACGGGCCACTTCGAGGGGGCAACCTCCTTTGAGCAAGCTCAATACAATTAACTTCACGGTGTCTTCAATGACATCAACACACACTTATATACTAAGTCTATGCCCAATACTATGAGCCAAAACCATGGGACATATAATACTACGGGATGACTTACAAAGCATATGCATCCAATACTATGGGTAACTACTATGGGATAATATAAACTACGGAGCAACAAATACTACGAGATGACTTACAAAGCATATGCATCCAACAACAATATACTAACATAGTAAAGAGAAGGGTTGACATAGGTTCCTAACATCTCCTCTCCCTTAGAAAAAGCTTTGTACTCAAACCTTTGGTTGGAGAAATTGCTGCAAAAGCTGAAGGAGTGGTTCCCCGGTAGCATCCTCGGATTGCATTTCAGGCCACTGACGCCTTTGGAGTGTCAAGGAGGATTGCTTGGAAGGTTGTAGATGAAGAAGAACCCTGTCAGCTGCGTGGAAAATGCGCTCAGAACGGTGCTGATCGGCTTGTTGTTTCAGGCAAATTTTGCCCCGGTGAAGATTGTCCTGCAGAATGAGAAGAATTTGGTCGCGGTTTCGAAGAACCGAGTCAATTTCCTGAACTGGGGAGCTGCTAAGGGTGTATGGAAGAAGAACTAGCGGTATTTTTCCATAGACTACTTCATATGGTGTCCTTTGAGATGTGGTATTGTACCAACAGAGCGCTACTAGGAAATCCATAGAAATAGTTGGCCAAAGCTGTGTAGGGATGGGAAAGGGTTTGGGCAATCCCGAAAGGAGTGTTGTTTCACCCTTGTTGATTTGGAAAGTATCATCGTCAGCCACCATCTGTTGAATTGTAATTTGTAGTCTTTTCCAAAAGAAGTTACATTGTTCCCGGTCATATATTTTGTAGAACCCAGAGTGCCCTGTTGATGAAGAAGCATGGAGTTCATAGAAGAGAGAACCATGTTGAACATATTGCAACCAATTTGGAACAAGCAGAGAAAGAGATGTAAGAGAAACTAGTTCATCAATTGTGCAAGAAGGAGCATCTTCCACCATATTGTCCTTACCCTTCTTGTAAGTGATCACATAGGGATAACCCATGAGTTGGATAACCCATTTCAGGTGTGTTGGGGAGGAGACCCATTGTTCCAGAAAATTTTCCAGACTCGGGAGATCAGTCTTGATGCAGAAATAATTCCCTAATAGGTATGGATGCCACTTCTGTACTGCATGCAAAATAGCCATCATTTCCTGCTGAGAGGTAGATGGGGCTAAATTCTTACTGGAAAGGTCTCTTGAAGGTAACAAGCGCATTGGTTCAGCAAAGATACCTGCATATCTATCCAAGGAAGTAGTGAAGACTGTTGATGGGTGCATCTAAATGGAATTGAGTTGAGCGATGACACCATGTGAATTCTTCTTAAGGAGTTTTTCTAGGCGATGTGAACTAATGATGCAGAGAGACCCTGGTTGTAAGCCCATAAATTTGTGTTGTGCCCCATTGACTTTAAACTGCATCCAAAGTTCAGCAAAATCCCATAAGATCGGTCCAAGTGTGCGTAACCATTGAACGCCCAAAACCACATCACATCCTCCTAAGGACAAGGAAAACATGTCAGAGCGTAGATTATAATCTTCCATAGAGATACGCACATTGTGACACTTCCCCTTGCAAGGTAAGGTGCCCCCATTGGAAACCATGACTTCAAAGTTGGAGCAGGGATAGACAAAACAATCAGCCTGTTTGGCAATCCGAGGGTCAATGAAGTTATGAGTGCTACCAGAATCAATGAGTATGGTAAGAGGGAGCTTCTTGAAGTATCCCCTGACCCGCATTGTTTGTGGGGTGGTGACGCTGGTTACAGCATGGAGAGAGATCTCGGGTGGGTTGTCCTGAGATGGGGTGTCAACAGGAGGGTGTTGAATGTCAACCTGATCATCTACTGTATCTGTAGCTTCTTCACCAAGTTCTAAGGAAAGCAGAGAATCTACATCCAAGAGATAGAGCTTTTGTTAAACACATCTATGTCCCCGAGTGAATTTCTCATCACAATTATAGCAAAGCCCTTTTTCTCGGCATGCCTGCATTTCTATTTTAGACAAATGCTTGATAGGAGTTGGTTGAGGAGAAGGCGTGATGGGAGGTCGTTGGAAACCCATATTTCTGAAGGGAACACAGGTGGGTTTGGAGCGTTTTTGAGCTGCAATCTTGTCCTCGGCCAGCTTAGCCAACCCTAGGACTTCCATCATTGTGTTGGGACAAAAAATTTTGACCTCTGAGCGGATTTCATCCTTGATACCACTGATAAAACAACTCCTATAGAATTCATCAGACAATCCTTCTGTGTGATTGGCCAATTTCTCAAATTCTGTCTGATACTCTCTCACTGTGCCAATTTGGTGAAGTTTAGTGAGTGCTCCTGTGAAATCATCAAAATCACTAGGACCAAATCGTGGCAAAATGACTTGGCAAAAATTTGTCCAGTTTGGCTCGGGATGAGCTTTGATGTACCAACGGTACCATTGAAGGGCTTCCTGTTCCAAATGAAAGGATGCAAGTGGAGCTTTTTGGACATCAAAAGTATTATGCAGACTGAAATATTGTTCTGCTCGGTATATCCATCCAGTCGGATCAGTACCATTGAAGTGAGGAAAATCAAGCTTCGGCCCACGAAAATTGCTGGAACAAGAGAACCCGGTGGCTGCAAAAGATTCGGGCTGTCGGTTATTGTTCATGGCTGAATGCTGAAGATGGAGGCTAAGAAATTTTTCATCCAGATCTTGGAGTTTGGTTTGGATGGTTGCAAGTGCTTCCTCCATGGTGTTTGCTCCTGCACGGGTGACAACCATAACAAGATTTTTTTTTTTTTTTTTTGTGGAATGGGTAGAAAAACACAAACAGAAACTGATTTAGTAAAGCGAAATTTGGATTGGGGAAACAATCTGATGGGTAATTGGGGTTTGACTAGATTTTGGACACTGTCGAAAGGATAAGAAAGCAAAAAGGGGGATTTCAGAAGCGAGGTGATAGAATGAGAAAATTTGGTAGAGAGAGACAAAGAAGCAAAATTCAGAAAGAAATTCCGTGGTAAAATTTGAAGGTGATTGGGTGAAATCTGAGGAAGTTATGGCAAACCCTAAAAATAGACAAATGTGGGATTTCAGGATTTGGGAAGGGGAATTGGGGATAGGGTCCTCAGGAATGAAAGATGCAGAATGGAATGACAGGGGTTCCCCAAAAATTTCAAGGGAAACAGAGTGAAAACAAGGGAGATATTGAGAAAAAACTGAATATTTTACTCTTTTTTTTTTTATCAGAAATGGATCGGCAACATTTTTTTTCAGAAATGGATCGGCAACAGCGGCGTGGAAGGGATCCACAACAGATGGATCTGCAACGACGCGGAAGGGATCGAAAATGGCTGGATCTGAAACGACGACTAGATATGGAACGACTTTCAGAATAGATCTGAAACGGCTGGATCTGGAGCGGAAGTGATCGGCAACAGTTCAACTGAAAATAGATATGGACCCCAGGTATGTGCGGCTTCCTAACAGTTCAGGGGTTTCACTCGGCCACCAATGCTGTCTGACGGCTTGCGTATTGGGGCGGTACCCCTCACTCCACGGCTCAGGTAAAACTGATAACCGCTTTGCCACAAACGACAGCTCTTGGTTTACTTCACGGGTGGGAACTAGTCAATCAGGTAGGGGTCGTTTCCCTTTTCGCTGGCAGGTCCTCTCAATGGGCCAGCTACTTCAGGGTTCCTGTGGTACTCCTCACAATGAGTTTTAGGGATTATGCCCAAGTACTTCCCACAGTTAAGCGGATAGGGATTATTCCCAAATTCGAACCTGCAACAGATGCGAAAAAAAATTTGGCAGAAATTTCACCCAGCGAGCCCAAGAAAGTGCTCTGATACCAGATGTGATGCACCTGCAACAATTAATTAATAAGAATATGCAAAATAGCAGAAATAATAGAACATAATCACTTTTATATTGATCACGGGCCACTTCGAGGGGGAAACCTCCTTTGAGCAAGCTCAATACAATTAACTTCATGATGCCTTCAATGACCTCAACACACACTTATATACTAAGTCTATGCCCAATACTATGAGTCAAAACCATGGGACATATAATACTACGGGACGACTTACAAAGCATATGCGTCCAATACTATGGGTCAATACTATGGGCTAATATAAACTACGGATCAACAAATACTACGGGACAACTTACAAAGCATATGCGTCCAACAACAATATACTAACATAGTAAAGAGAAGGGTTGACATAGGTTCCTAACAAGAGGTTCCAGCTGGGAATGCTAGCCGTAAGTGGCTGGTGGAGGATTTTGCAAATTTGACCCCTGTGTGCAAAAATTTCACATTCCCTCACTAAGCAAAACCCTAGTTTCCAAGATGGACCTGCAAGGTGACACCTGGGTCACGGGACTGGAGGAGAGGGGCACCCCTAGCACTATCCGGACGTCCTAAATCCAACGGAGTCTACGGTTCATCGATCGGAGCGACGACTGTATTCTATGGCTCGATTCGTCTCGCATCCAAAAGGCCTTCAGGGACACCTACTGGATGCCTACCGAGGGCATAGAATTCCAACCATGCAGCAAAACCTGGTTTTGGGGAGTCCTGCAAGTGTGTCTAGGGAGGCTCCGGCTGGGAACGCTAGCTGTAAGTGCCCAGTGGAGGATTTTGCAAAGTTTACCCCCATGTGCAAAAATTGCATGCTCCCTCACTAAGCAAAACCCTAGTTTCGTAGATTAACCGACAACTATTGCATTAGATAGCTTCATTGACTCCATTTAAATTCAGTTGGACATGACATGAATGATTTAAATTCAAAACCTTAGCTAGCTCATTTCATTCAATGATGGGACTAATTTGACGGGAGCATGGTAACCCAGACTCCATTAAAATTCAATTGGACCCATTAGACTTCAATTGGACGTGACATGAATGATTAAAATTCCAGCCGGGAACGCTAGCGTAGAGAAAAACCTTTGAACTAGGAAGAGGTAAAATGAGCTAGGTTGAGGACAATAAATGCTATATTTTTTCACATAATCTAACAGAAAATGGCCACAGAATTGGGCGGGATAACTCCCTCCAAACAATGGCCAACAAAGATCTACAAAAATGGGATAAGCGAGAGGACAAGTTCATCAAAGCGACTCCATTCATCTATATTCTCGTAATGTACACATAGTCCATCCTTATCTTGATAAACAAGAGATTTATGATAGCTTGAGTTTTTTGGGCGTGGTTATCTCCCTGTATTCGGTTGTCTGATTGGTTGACAAGCTTGCCTGAAAATCTTTATGTTGAACTTCTTTGTTTTATTGCTGAAAATTGGAAGGGATTTTCAAGTCACCTACAAAATGCTCCTTTGTTGAAATATGTAAGTTCTTCCAACAACATAGATTTGGCTAGTGTATCAAATGCTGCCATAACCCGAAGAGCTTACCAGTCTTTGCAAGAATATTCCCCTACACTACCATCTTGTGTAGGAGCTTTGATGTATTCAATTAACGATTTAGTTTCATTCTTTCAAAGACACCTTGATGTAGTAGATATTCCAAAGCTATTTCCTCTTAATGCCAGTCTTTTTGTTATTTCCCATGCTTTGACAAAGGAGAATACATTTCTTCTGCTACAGTGGATCCAATATTTGAAAAAAAAGCAAAAACCCTAGTTTACGAAATGAATGCACATTGAAGCCACTGGGCCATGAGAAGACGAGGGAGAGCCCCCCTAGAGGTAATTGCATGCTAGGAGACCAACGGAGTCGACAGTTCGTCGATCCGACCTCCGGTTTTCGAGTTATGTCGAGTTGCAAGTCGCATGAAAATGTCGTTTAGGGACACTTGGTGCCTTTCGGTCCAGGAGCCAAAAAGAAATCGAAGCAGCAAGATTGTGTGCCATTGGCTCCTGCAAGTGTGTATGGGCAATGCCGATGTTGGAACACTGCCAACACTGGCTCGAGGGAGGGTTTTGCAGAGTTGACCCACCAATGAGAGAATGCATGCACAATGAAACTGAGCAAAACCCTAGTTTACGAAATGAATTCACAATGAAGCCACTGGGCCATGAGAAGACGAGGGAGAGGGCCCCCTAGAGGTAATCGCACACTAGGAGACCAATGGAGTTGACGGTTCGTCGATCCGATCTTCGATTTCTGAGTTATGTCGAGTTGCAAGTCACATGAAAATGACATTCAGGGACACTTGGTGACTTTTGGTCCGGGAGCCAAAAAGCAAACGGAGTAGCAAGATTGCGTGTCGTTGGCTCCTACAAGTGTGTATGGGAAATGCCGATGTGGGAACATTGCCAACAATGGCTCGAGGGAGGGTTTTGCAGAGTTGACCCACCAATGCGAGATTGTATGCAATGAAACTGAGCAAAACCCTATTTTACAAAATGAATTCACAATGAAGCCACTAGGCCATGAGAAGATGAGAAAGAGGGCCCCCTAGAGGTAATCGCATGCCAGGAGACCAACGGAGTCTACAGTTCATCGATCTGACCTCCGGTTTCCGAGTTATGTTGAGTTGCAAGTCGCATGAAAATGGCGTTTAGGGACACTTGGTGACTTTCGTTCCGGGAGCCAAAAAGTAAATGGAGCAGCAAGATTGCGTGCTGTGGGATCCTGCAAGTGTGTATGGGCAATTACGATGTGGGAAAACTACCAACACTGGCTTGGGGGAGGGTTTTGCAGAGTTGACCCACCAATGCGAGATTGCATGCAATGAAACTGAGCAAAACCCTAGTTTATGAAATGAATTCACAATGAAGCCACTAGGCCATGAGAAGACGAGGGAGAGGCCCCCCTAGAGGTATTTGCATGCCAGGAGACCAATAGAGTCGACGATTCATCGATCCGACCTCCGGTTTCCGAGTTGTGTCGAGTTGCAAGTCGCATGAAAATGCCGTTCAGGGACACTTGATGACTTTCAGTCCAGGAGCCAAAAAGAAAACGGAGCAGCAAGATTGCGTGCCATTGGTTCCTGCAAGTGTGTATGGGCAATGCCGACGTGGGAACACTGCCAACACTGGCTCGGGGGAGGGTTTTGCAGAGTTGACCCACCAATGCGAGATTGCATGCAATGAAACTAAGCAAAACCCTAGTTTACGAAATGAATTCACAATGAAGCCACCAGGCCATGAGAAGACGAGGGAGAGGCCCCCCTAGAGGTAATAGCACACTAGGAGACCAACGGAGTCGATGGTTTGTCGATCCGACCTCCGATTTTCGAGTTATGTTGAGTTGCAAGTCGCATGAAAATGTCGTTCAGGGACACTTGGTGACTTTCGGTCCGGGAGCCAAAAAGCAAACGGAGCAGCAATATTGCCTGTCGTTGGCTCCTGCAAGTGTGTATGGGCAATGCCGATGTGGGAACACTTCCAACACTGGCTCGGGGGAGGGTTTTGCAGAGTTTATCCACCAATGCGAGATTGCATGCAATGAAACTAAGCAAAACCCTAGTTTATGAAATGAATTCACAATAAAGCCACTAGGCCATGAGAAGACGAGGGAGAGGGCCCCTTAGAGGTATTTACACGCTAGGAGACCAACAGAGTCGATGGTTCGTCGGTCCGACGTCCGATTTCCGAGCTATGTCGAGCTACAAGTCGCATGAAAATGTTGTTCAAGGACACTTGGTGACTTTCTATCCGGGACACTTGGTGACTTTCAGTCCTCCTAGGGTTTATGTTTTTTAAGGCTTGTATAATTTCCTTCTTTACAGCTCACTTCTTATACCATGTTAAATTTTTGATACTTGATATAGATAAATACTTTATACCAATTATAACCATTAGTTCAATGCATAAATTTAACCATGTAAACATTTACATAAAGAATTTAACATGTAGGATCTAGTTAAGAATAACAATGCACAAGAGACACAACATTTTATCCCGGGAAACCCTCATGGGGAAGAAAACTAGCAACCTTTCTTAGAATAATAATATGTTTAGAAATCAAGTATAATGAAACCATGAACAAACCCTAACCCTGAAGGGTTTTACCACATGAAAAACCTTAATGACACATGACAACAAGAGTACTTATCTACATGAAGATGACCTCCAAGCCATAAGGATATCCAAGCATATCCTTCCCAACCAACAATAGAAGGCACTTTATTTCTCGAATCCCGAGGTAACGTTTGTTCATTTCACCAATGTTGCTTTGAGCACTTGTATGTAGTTACTCATATGTAGTGTTGAATTTAATTGTACAATCAAATATTGGGTGTTGATGAAATGTGTAGCATGTATTGCACTTAGTTTTATTAAACTATACTTGAACATTGACTTAACTTGTAATTTAATCATCCAAACTCACAAATTTTAATTAGACCTATCCAAATAGTGTGCATGAGTGAGTTCGTTGAAACCTTGAAAAATATTGTATTGCACTTAGTTTGATAAAATTACACGAGCAAGAACTTTGACTTAACTTGTAATGATCATCCAAAATCACAAATTTTAATTAGATACCAATTATTGCACGCATGTAGTGAGTTCGTTGAAACCTTTAAATATAATAGTTTGTTCTTTTGACATAGCGCATTCATGAGTAATAGATAATCCACATAAATCAACACATTAAATTGAGACAAGAACACATGGAAACCGAAGAACAAATACAAAGTGAAATGTATCATTCATTTATAAGTGAAATGTCAATGCACATGTCTCCAAAAGTACATATATATACAAAAGTACATGTATCCAATGAAGTCAATGTACATGTCTCCAAAAGTACATGCACAATGAAATCAATGTACATGTCTCCAAAAGTGAATGTATCGAAAAGCACATATATATCTAAAAGTATCCAAAAGCACATGTGTCCAAAACTATCCAAAACTATCCAAGCCACATGTACATGTATCCAAATGTACGTATATCCCATAAGACACATCAAAACTCAAGCTTCCTCTCGTTCTTTCCCGACGTTGATCCTCTAGGCACATCTCTAGGATCAGTGTGCGTCTCTGGATCCTGCAAATTAAATATCAATTATTAAATTCAACTAACTATGTACTAATACATTAGCTCAACAATTAACTCAACAATTATCAACTTGTGCATGGAAAGTGCATGAAACACTTGGTCACTGAAGGGCATCTCACCTCAACTGAAAAAGGGGATTGCGTTGCTTGTGTAGCAGATGGAGCCGTTGGTTGAACATCCAGGATGGTCGAACCAAGGGGGCCAAGAACTGCTCCTGCTGGTGGTGGCTAAAATCACAAAATGTTGAAATAGTTAGACATGCATGAATAAACAATAGACAACAATAATAAACTATGTAAAGATCATGCTGAAATAGTTACATACCTATGTGTGATCAGTTGCCATTGCAGATGCAGCACTGACTGCTACATCAACCATCGATGCAAGGTTTTGAGTAGACAACTCGGGTTCCTGATGCAGTAAACATGCAATTCAAACATTAACAAAAACAATTTATGCACTGGATTTCAAGTTAAACAACAAATATCATCAAGGGATATACATTACCATGGTATGAGTAAGCCCATGGTCGTGGGAAGCTGGAGTCTTGCTAGGAGTAGGCCGCCTCACATACACATGACCCTTGTTCATGAATTGCCTAGCGGGAGATACAAATCCAGGCAATGGTCCAGATGTCTCAGATGGTGCCTACAGTCAGCAAGTGTTCATGTAGTTAGACATGCATAATTCAACAAACAAACATGTATTTAAAAAATGACATTTTTAATTGTTTACCTGGAGCCCAGATGTTTCCTCGGACGGTATGACCATGGGTGCTACCTCCACATTAGCTTGCCCCCATGAAGGATTTTCCATCTGCAAGTTTAATAATTGTAAATATTAGACAAAAGATAACATTAGTGAACCAAAATGTAAAGTATGTGGAAATTAACAAATTAACAAGTATTAAAAAACTAAAATTTTAAAATGTTTACCTCAGTGTGAGATACGGCAATGGGTGGTATATAAGATAGGCTTGCCAAATGGGTAGCATCATGATCCCCTGTAGAGTCTGGAATATCTGACTCTGGGGCATCACTGTCGGCATAAAGCATCAACTACAAGTTCACAAAATTAATATATTAGCTCAAAGTATATATATGTGTACAAAGACAAAAATAAATGAAGAATTTATTATAATTAACCATCTACATACCTCAGTCAAAAAGCCACTGAAGGTAACATCTGAGGCAAGACCATAGCAGGGACGACCACATGATGTGCACTCGTGAGGCTCAATACTAGGCTAGGGATGTCCCGATGGTTCTGCACTAGTGGATGGTCCTGCACTAGACGATGGTCCTGCATGGTGACGACCTGGTGTATGTACTACACCAGGGACATATGTCCCTTCCTCACCCATATGCTGAACCATAGTGCCATGGCGAACAACCGCCCATGCCAAACTCAAAAATGCATCACGTGTCTTTGGAATAACACGATGTGCAAGTGGGACATCTAGCCCAGGAAACTTCCTGCGAGGTGCAAGGATAGGGCGATCCTGGTCTCGAAGCCTCGCATTGGGTCGGTTTTGGGGCATCCCCCCACCGATCCCCTGAAACTGTAAGATGTCAAAATAGTTTACGTGTTTATGTAACACGAACTCTGCGTACATCTTTCAAAGGAAATACAAGGGAATTTCTCTATTGTTATGTGGTGACATATCAAAAACCATGTACCATCTATCCATGTAGTTATCAACAAATGGTTGAAACGTGCACCACTCAATGGAGATATGAGGCTTGTTTTCATTTGGGATTTCCCCTGTCCGAGGGTCCCTAAACAATGCAAATATGAGCTCTTTGGATATTTTCAACCTTTTTATTGCATTGTAGTCTAGCCCATCAGCATATTCTTGTCTTTTTCTTTCTCTATATGATGTAATATCATATAGTACATTGCTAGACTCTGAAATGGTGTCAACAATTGCATCCAAGGTTGATGCAAGCGAATGGCGAATCTTGTCACCACCACTAAAAGCTGCACTAATGCTCCTCAAGTGGGCAAGCTCAATCAGTATCTCTGCATTTGTGTCCATAGCCGCAACTGCAATAAAAACATCAATACAAAAATCATTAGATACATATACATGGTATATAATGACGTCTCTTCAAAATTGAAAATATATTAAATAATACTCAAGTAAGCAATTTAATGTCATTCACTTACATACATTTAACAATTAAAAAGTAAGTTTTGTTCAACTTCTTTCTAGAAGTTAAGGCACTTCTTAACCCTCATTGGTGACTTTTCCATGCAAACTTGGGTTTAAACTTCTTAGAATTTAGGAGTGTTATTTGACATGTTTTGGCCTTTACGTCCCTTGCAAAAAACAATATTTCCATCAACTTCATAAGCTAACATTAAATTTATTGATTTCAACATATTACGCCTTGTGGTTGGAGGGGAGGACAAAGTGGCATGGAATGAAATGGATATGTATGAGTTTGCCTTGCCAATATAATTATATATGTACTTGAGATGACTATCAATGATTTAAGATGTTGAATAATCAACTAGAGATTGTGACTAGAATGACAATAACAACAGTGTCAACTTCTCAAAACAGAGACAATTTCTCTCTGCAAAATCGATCTCTGCATTGTATGGAAAGTTCAGAAAATTAAATAAAAAACATAGTGATTTTCTATATGAACTCTTTGAGTTGAATTGACAGTCCCTGAGCGTTGAGTAGATTGATCGAGGGTGTGGATAGGGTAGGCCCGAGAGGCACTTTGTTAATGTGTTTTGAAATTTAGTCAAGGGTGTTTAACTAAGAGGCAATGTATAGCTACATACACTTGTGATGAAATTTTGATTATGTTCATGGACAAATGATTGTGATGAAATTTTGAGAAACCAAGTTACTAATTTTTTATGCATTTTTTCTATTCATGCTTGTGCATGCATTTCATCTTGATATGGCCATTTCCAAGGAAAATTATTTAATTAGTATCATGGGAAATGGCCTTTGAGAGTTGGAAATTTGGGTTTCATGTGGATAGATACATTATAGAAAGGGAGGAGTTCTATTTTTTTCAATTTTTGGTTGGATTAGAAATTTCTGAGTCTTTGAAAAGAGATTCATTTTAATTATTCACTCATCTTAGTTGAGGGAGATGTGAATTTAATTAGAGATTGGGTTATTCACGGTGAATTTCCCTCCCCTCCAACTAAATCGAGCTCCACCGATACTCCAGGGCACACAAACCATCCTCGTCCAACCTCAAATTCGCGTTTCTGATGTGTGAAGAGCACCGCAGGTGGTCGGGGGTGGTCAGGTGATCCGGATTTTATGAGCAGAATGAAATGAATACAGATTATTATCAGATGCTTAACACAAAATAACAGAGATACAGTAAAACTGGTTTTCTATTCAATAAGGAAATAAGCTAGAACTGTAAAAATGCAGCGGAAAACAAGCTTGCTGGAATGGTGGCGGCTTATCTCTGAGAAGAGATGTGACGGCTGCTCTCATTTCGCAAGAAGATGCTTACAATGAGGCTCTCAAGGCCTTTTACAATAAACAGGAATGTCAAAAACCCTAGACATCCAAAAACCTAACCCTAGGAGATGAAGTGCCAAAAGTCATGTGGGCCCCGTTTGGGTAAGTTAGTACATCAACTTCCCGGGGTCGTAACTTTTGCATACGATCTCCGTTTGGGGCGTTCGGTAGCCCGTTGGAAATGTCTATCCGAGATTTACAACTTTCGACTGGGGCCAAATGAATGTCGGGGGCAACCATTTGGCCCCCCAAATTGCCAAAAAAGGTCGTTTAGGGCCTCAAAATGGCCCCGGAAGTTCAAGACCCGAAAAACTGCTAAAAATAGTACAATACCAAAATTGCCATAAAACTGTTTTGAGCCAGTTGGAAAGGTGGGTGGCCACCAATATCCACCTGGATCATCAGGACTGTGTTTTTAAATTGATTTTAGATTTGCATAACGCGTACACGTTTTGTAACTACATAACGCATGCGCGTTTTGTAGTTCTATAACGCATACGCATTGTGGTTAACTATCCTACATGTCAGGCTCGGGTTTTACCATACCAAGTGCTAAGTATCAGAAACGCGTTATGTTTTTATGTATCAGAAACGAGTTTTGAAAAAGTAGGATTGCATCTAAAGTGACCCTCATCTTCTTGCACACGCCCAATAGAATTATAAAATATTTAGTAATCTAATTGATTATCAAACCAATTAAGATAATATTAAAAGGAAACTGGATAAAATGCATGCAGTTAACTCAAGTTATGATAAGTAAATCTCTTTAAAATTGAGCAAATTTAGGAAACTGAAAGAAAATAAATTGAAAGTATAAGTTAACTAAAATCTAGGTAGGTGAATAAAAAGGTAAAGTAAATAATTAACTCAAGATATGCATGCGAATGCATGGATGCAAAAAAGTTATAAAGGGGGGAAAAGAGAGCATGAAGCCCTCACTTTTTACTTTTAGGTTTTGGGGGTTTTGAAGAACAACTTGGGTTGTGTCTCTTGTGACGGTGTGTTGGTTCTTGGAGTAGCGTGTGGTTCATTACGAAACGAGAGAGGTTGGGACCCCCCAACATTAGTATGGTGTTGTAATTCAGTTGCTAGCAAAGTATCATCATCCCCGTCGTAGGTCAGGGTTTGCTAGGGGAGAAGAGTACACATTGGGTATGGTAGGGAGGAAATTGGTGGATCTTGAGAGATTGGAAATCTTGAAGACCTTGTTTACGGTAGATTTCAGAGGAAATATCAACCTTCAACAAGTAACCGTGGACATGTATTTTACAATTATTGAAATTGTTATTAATTGTGCACGAAAATGGAAATGGATGAATTTAAAGGATGTAAGTGGATATGTTTAATATTTGTTGAAATACATATATATTTTTTTTCATTGGAACATGTCATGGGGAAACCCTCCCTCATTTTGAGGATGGTACCCAAGGTAAACCATCGACCTTGATTATGGGGCCTAACCCGGTGGAGACATAAAGTGAGGCCCTGAGGATTTGACCCCGAGACCTTCGGCTTACAACTCACAGCTCTCAACCACTTGAGCTAACCCACTAGGCTATTGAAATATATATATATATATGTGACTTGTTCTTTATTTGCTTTAAAAGAAAAATTATGTTCTTAACTTAAATTTTCAGATCTGTTTGTTATTATATCATGCGCATAAGGGTTTTTAGCAGGGTCCCTTTTAGGGTTGTTACATACGGTATCCGAGCGAAGTTCAAACACTCGGACTTCAGGGATCTTAATTGCTTTCCACATCTCTATATATGTTTATTTCATGGATGTAAATCACCGCAAATTAACAAATCTGCGATACCATTACGCCATCGAAGAATGTAATTAATTTTTTTTTAAATTGTGCTAGCATATTGCAGGTCCTTAGTAATAAACTATATCTTTGTATTTCCTGAAGACTGCGAGTAAAATCTGTAAGTTGTTTGATATATGTCATATTCTAGGTAGTCTGGACAAAAAGATATATCAAAAGTAAATCATGTTATTTGATTTAAAATATGATTGAATGGAAGATTTATATATCAAAGGTTATTTTTAAAGGAATTATAATTTGGATCTATATTCACTAATTCAGTAGATCTGTGGAATATATGAATTGAATGTTTTGTAAGAACTTTATATAGGTATTTTATGGTTGAGACGTTATCGAGATGCCTTCATAAAAGAAAAGAGAACTAGATCTGTAGGTCGAAAACCTAGGAGAAGGGTTAGCAACTCTGTTGGAATTTGTTTAAAGAAAAATAGAATTAGTCGTATTTAATACATTCCCATACCTTCAGAACTTTTAGAGCATTGATTCTACCGAAGATCGAACCCTGGTTCATTGAATACAATTACAAATAGACATGTCCGCTAGTTGTTAAGTAAGAACTAATCAAGCTTAGATACCATCTTGATAGCGAGTATTTTAGGGTTTAAAATAAATAAACATTGACCGTGGAAATTGATACTTATTAAAATGTGAAACTTTAAATTTGACATTTAAACACTTAAAGATCGTAACTTCAGACTTACAAATTACAAATGTGAAATTTTAAACATGACATCCTAATTTAACATAGTAAGATGCCAAATTTTTTAATAAGAATTTGTACTATGTAAATATTTAAAAATATCTATTTAATAATGTTAAAATAAATATATAATATAACGTTCAATAGCAATGAGGATTCCAACAAATGTATGGTAAGATGTTTAAATTTTTAATAAGAATTTGTCGTGTGCAAATATTTAAAAGATCAAATGTTGAAATACATATACAATAAAATCTTGAATATCAATGAGGTTCAAAGTCCGAGATATTACTGACGAAAAGGCATTCAACAAATTGTTCACATAATTATCCACTTTCAACGATTTGGTAGGTCGTTGTTTGACAGGCTTTAGTACCTAGAACAAAGCCAAAGGACAAGGGAGTGAGTTAACATGATGAGAGGTGACCTCATGATAGGGTGTTTGCATGTTGGTTCGTTTATTTCCATTTCGATGGAAATTATGGAGGTGCTCAATGAGTGCTTGTACGTGAATGATGAAGTTTACTCACCTATGCCTGGTTATCATGCTACTCTAGAAATTTTTTTGTTTATTCGACGACCGAATCTTGCTCTTTGTCACTGAAGCTCTGGTGGAAGTGGTATGCCCTAGAGGGGTGGTGACAAAGTGTTGAAATTGACATGTGTGCAAAGCATTTAGGTTGGGGGTGGATTAGTCTAGAGGTCTCTCGACGCAATGTTGAAACCTAGGAAATCGTTGGTAGAGGGAGGGTGCAATGAGGTTCACACATGCCTTGGGTGCAACAAGAAGTCGTAACACCAATTTCATTATATTTGGACATATTAGGAAAATTTTGGACTAAGAAAGTGTGAATTTAGACTTTGAAAGTGTCAATATCAATCTTTCTAAAGTGAAAAATCAGGTTCTGAAAGTGGCAATATTGGCTTTGAAAAGTGTGTTTTTCTATTTGAATAGTATGTTTTTTGACTTATGAACCTTACAATTGCAGTTTTTTGTTATGAAATTATGAATTTCAATTCAAAAAATGTGAATTTCAAATAAAAAAATGCAAATTTTTATTTGAAAAGTGTGAATTTCATATCAAAAAATGCAAATTTTGATTTGAAAAGTGTAAATTTCAAATAAAAAAATGCAAATTTTGATTTGAAAAGTGCAATTTTCATTTGGAAATGTGCAACCTTTTAAGGTGAAAATTGCAATGTATATAATATCCAATCCTTGTTTGAATAAAAAAATTATTAGTTCTTGTTTCTTTTTTCATACAATATCAAGAATATCTATCTTTTTACATAAATAATTTTAATAGTTTCCAAATGAGGTAGGAATTCTCTGTGTAATCTGTATAGGCACAATTTACTTACACAGTAGTAACTAGTAAACGGTGTATTCTGCATCACAATAGTAATTTTCCCCAAATTCCTAGAGGCTAATGGACATTCCAAATACTCGACGTTTGCTCACTAAGAAGACGGACTAGAAGGATTGTAACAAAATATAAATTTGTTGGGCTAAGATCACATCAAACGATATCCGTAGGAACATCCATCCCACTCTGAACACTATGCCCCATATGTTCTCATTGTGCCTTAACTGTTGCAAGGCCCTTTTCCTCTATTCTATTTTTTCTCCTGTCCATCCTAGCCTTGGTGACCATGCCCATCTTATGCTATTTACATCGATCATCATATTTTCTTCTGCACCAACAACCCATTGTTGCTTTCTATTTAAGCAATTTTTGTACAATACCTTCAGATCCTTCGATGCTCATGTTGGCTTACACCATTGCACCTCTACTTTGTAAGACCCAAGAGTACTAGCATCTGAATCCTGATAAATATTACCAATCACCCTACCCAACCAGATTGCACAATCTAGCTCTGGTGATTGCACAATGACCATTTGTCCCTTTACGACATCCACTCTTGGAATGAATTCATCTCTAGGCTTGTTGCATACTGGTCCAACATAGCAATCCTGCAAAGCAGGAACATTTTCCTTCAAATAGGCATCCATAATTTCATGTTCACATCTTGTAGGTTCACTACTATGAATACCATGGCTTGTCGATGGCCAAAATTTAGTTGCTGACTAATCAACACTCTCGAAGGGACTATCCAAATATTTATATACAACCTCCCAATAATTTAACTTGGGATGCCAAAAAATTTCACCTCCCTTCTCAATCCCTCGATTCCAAAATGAAATATATGTTTATATTCTTTTTTTTTATTTCGTCAATGTCCGAAGGTCTTTTTGATTGCATATTTAATAACCTAGGTTGCCCCACCGGAAAGTATGCGCCACCATCTGAAAATTACCGCTAGAGATGAATTGGAGACAACCAAGCTTCATCCTGAAGTGATACCCTCCATTGCATGACTGGAATGTTATCTATGAGCTTAAATTTAAAAAACTGGCATTTTTTGATACCAATGATCTTGGCATTTCCATCCAAAAGGTGGGGTTTCACAAAACTCTTAAAATCGTAAATTTCATCAATTAGATAAGGGACATAGAAATTTTGATCTTCACATGTCCTATACATATCCATAATTTTCGAGAGTGAAAATATATCCTTGGGAATTAGCTTTACTGATAACCTTCCATAAGTTCCATCTATGTCTATTTGGGTGTGTCCAACCGGGAGGAATCTAACTTCAACTATCTTGAACACTCTCCTTGTTGTTAAAGGAGATAAAAATGCAAATACAAAGCGGTTTTTGTTATCTCCTGAACAATTATCCATTTGCAACAAAAATATGAGTGGTATTTTTCTATTTGGCATGCATTGATTAGTACCATCAACACACAATATATGATGTTGCATTACATCTTGTCTGTGTATCACACACTTTTCATATGACTCTGATTGCAATAGAGCATCATGCAATTGGTGCTTAGATGTTCCGCCTTTGTAGAGAAAATCACCATATTTATCAACCCCTGGTTCTCCAAGACTCTTCAAGCATTTAGCCAGGAATTTTTCATTGCAGAATTAAACACATAGGGTAGCAAAATGTAGCTTAAATAGTGAACTAAGCTACTATAAACACTAGCAATTAAGATATCATCTGAAAGGCAATATCATATGCTAGTAGGTCAGGCTACGCCTTTCCTTGACCAGTCCAATTAAGAAATACGGATGTCACAGTGAAGTTTGATCCCATCTCTAAAAATGAAAGGCTGAAATGGGAAAAACGCCCAGTCTTGTGTCCATGAGTCAACATTCCAGTCAATGATATGGGAAGATTCATAACATTACTAAACTCTTTTGCATTCTTACCCATCCTTGGAATGGAAGTCTTTGAATGATCCATTTTGTCATGAACAATACTCAGAAAAGTACTTGGATTTTTTGGTGAAGCTAATCTGTCAGAATAATATACTTGGCGATAACTTGCGATATATTTATTATGAACTTCCTGATGTCCTCGCAACCTTTGCACCTTAGCTGGATCAGTGGTCCCTTAAGCCTATCATGTATTTTAATGCACTCATTACACCTTGCAAATGAGTTTGATTTATAAATTTTAACATCTCGAAAATATTCTCTCATCAACTTGCTAAAGGAGGATTGTGATCTACTGGAAGAAAACCAATACTTTCGATTTCTTCATTTTCCATTTTTTGCAGCAAACCATGGGACATATTAGATGGAAATAATCTCGAGGTTGTCCTTGCTCCATATTCACTGATTAATTGCGAAATATGTGGAGATTTGTCTAAATTCTCTTCTACAATTTTATTAATAGTAGCTACCAGTGCAATAGTGTTTGCTCTAGATTTTTCCAAGCCACTGTTACCATGCACGGCTCTCACATCACCATTCAAGAACATGCTTTTATAATTGTAGAAAGTGCTCCTTTTTATCCCATGGCATTTATACCATGCATTTTGACATAAATCTATTGTGTCTAATCTCATTGTAAACATGCTTATTTTTCAGTCATCTCCTTATTTGGCCATAGGAGAATTTGATCCCATAGAATTTATAACATACCATCTTCTTGAATTTCCATTCATACTATGAAATTTATTCACACATTCAACGATCGATTGAAGTGAAATTTTTGATATACAAATATTTGAACAACAATGTTCAGTTACAATTTTTTAAAGGAATCCACCCTGATCAATTCCAAGCCTGTAACGTACCGAGCTTGAATTTCTTTCAGAAAGTTTAGTTCCAGCTTTCCACTTTATGGAATTGTATGGCCTTGTTCCATTACCTTTAACATATGTACATTCACAATTGGGAGTACCTGGAAGGACCATCTATAAAGGACATTCTTAAAAAATATTCCAAATGTTGACCATGTCTTCGTCTGTGTTCTTTTTTAGTATAACATCCAAAGGAACATTATTGAGGTCAAGCAAATTGTTTGTAGGCCATCTTACAAGAGAGCCTTCAAATACACCACAATCCTTACATAAGACTTTATGAACTAAAATACCAAACTCACCAACATATAGTGGTTTGAATTGTACAATGTATCCTTCAAAAACAGTTGACACTATTCCTTGAGTAACATAATGTGGCTTTAAAGAACATTGATGTATCAAATTAACTTTCTCTCCCACAAACTTGATATTTTGATTTTCTCTTAATACTTTCAAAGTACTTTTCAGATTGATTATTGTTGAAATTTCTTTCAACAGAAAGCAATGTTTCTGTATTAAAATCTATGATTCTTTTAATCGGACATACACCAAAATCTCCACTGCTCAGTTACCCTGGACAACATGCCATACAAGAAAATGCCACTTCATCTACCAAAATACCAAAGGAGAAGTTACCCAAAAACGTTCCCCCAACTAAATCAGTCCCACTCACATTTGTTACAAAACCTATGGAAATGAAATCCTTGCATTCTGAACACTTATGTAACAATTTAACTTTTCTCATTATAAAATAATATTTATTCTCAGTTGCTATGATATGTTCTACACTCGTCGACGTAGAAGTTGGTATATCATTCACCTCATTCCCGTGAAGAGTAGATCCAATGTAGTTAACGATCTCAGATGCAAGCCATTGAATATAACCACCAACTTCCTCTGACAATGTATCTGCACCTTCTGATGGATAGGGCTATTGAAGAATTTCATTTAAAGTCTTGGTAACGTTTACAATGATACATCCATCATGAATGTTGATATTATGCAATATTTTTCTTTTTGGAAAAGAGGTTCCTTCAACAACTTTCAATCCATTCAAAAGGAGGTCCACACATTGTTGAGAACCAAAATCCATTTTAGAAGCGATTTATGAAATATAAATAAGAGAACACATTGTTGAGAACCAAAATCCATTTCATAAGCGATTTATGAAATATAAAATAACAGAAGCACATTAAAAATAATATTTATTTTAAAAAAAGAATAATTTTTTCCACTAGTATATATTATCAAATAAGTCAATCAGAAGGGTCGATCAACCCTTCATCTACAAGAGAAATGTAAAAATATTTAATGTACGAAGTCCAGGCCGACAATTCCCAAATTTTGACTTTCGCTGTAAATAGTAGGCATCCAGACATCAGCTAAGTTATAACATATAAAAAAAATTGTCCTGACTTCCGTTTTCTGACAAGAAGGATCGACCGCCCCTTATTTTAGTAGATAATTATGAACATTTATATCCAGAAATTCCCTATATCCAGAATGGAGAGCATAAGAAGGATCGACCGACCCTTCTTGCAGTCTTAAACTATGATAAAAAGAATACTGGGAAGAACAAGGGTCGGCCAACCCTTCATTTATGAGGGAATTGTATAAATATTCAACCTACGAAGGCTATGCCATAAATTCATGTATATCAAAAATGGTGAACACTGGAAGAATATTGAGCACAAGGAGGGTCTACCGATCCTTCATTTACGAGAGAAACGTAAAAATATTTAATCTACGAAGTCTAGGCCGACAATTCCTGATTTCCAACTTCCGCTGTTGTTGGCACGGGGTTAGAGCGCATGAAGTGCGGAAGCCGACATCGACAGAAGGGTCATTAGTGAAGGAAATGACCATTTGTGAAGGATAAGAAGCCGAAGAAAGCAGAAGTTTTGGTAAAAGTTAGTTAGATTTGGTCATTTGGACCATGTTGTAACCACCTTATTTCTCTATAGATAGTACCAGAATTGTAAGCCTAAGCGCATCGATTGTAGACGATGATATCTAGCTTTTTTGTATTTTCTGCTTTTGGCAAGTTTTGCTCTGTATATGAATTTGCGTTAAGTCGCTTGGAACTTCCTACGAAGGTTGTACTGCATATTTTGAGATGAGTTAATGCATGAGGATGTTCAATTATGTTTCTATTTGTGTCGCCATGTTATGAATGATGAATGTTCTCTAAATGATGCGATGTGTTTAAGGTTTTGTTACTCTGTCGATTAATATGTAATATTCAAATGTCGTTTACATGTTGTTGATGCGGATGTCGAGTGTATGTGTGATTCGTTAGTATAATGCGAAGACAGATATATGGTTTTTGTAGTGACTGAGTAAGAGTTAGCGCGTGTTCTCTCCCTACTATAGAAAATTGGTTCCTGCAACCCCCTTGAACATCTCAGGAGAGACCTCACTCGCTTCGCGGGTGTAGCTGGAAAGGGTAAAACCTTTCCGAGCTTATGCTTAAGGGTGTCTGGTTGGTGTTTGTTGACAGCAATGCGAAGTGAATCCCTATCAACAGAAATGTGTGTCAACAAATGGGTATGTTGTCAGGACTATAGTGCGAAGAGAAAAAGAGAGGACATGTTGTGACATCTGACGAAACCGGAGATCCAGGATTGGTTTGACAAAAAGGAACGAGAGTTCATTGAAGTAGAGAATCTCAAAACTGGATGGTCGACAATTGATTGGTTACAGAAATATATATACTCTAACATCCATGAGATATTTTCTACAAATTCTCAATATTGCTGCATGAGTGGTTGGCACAATTAACATTTCAGAACAAGAATTTCCAAGGTGGTGAACCTGAACACTGGACACCTGAATTGATCCAGCAATTGAAGCGAGTGGATAACAAGGCATCTAGAGTTGTTGACGTCTGGGTGGATAGTATCCTAGAGGGGTATATTACTGAATTCATCGTCGACACAATCAAGTCATATAGCGATGTAGAGAGGAATTTTTTCAAGGGACCTTGTGTTGGTTGTGGACCCTAATCTTCCAGTCTCATAGATGATGATTCAACTGTGTTTGTACCCCAGGTTTGGTTATGATCTTGGCACTCTCCCCAGAGGGTCTGAGAAAGACATTGTAATATGTCTAGGGTTGATGTATTAGGTTTTATGCATTCTAAAGATCTTTGAGATCATGAAGAGAGATTGTGAGAGAGTGTGAAGAGGAAGTGCAACAGATGTGCTGCAGGTTGTATCCCTTCACTTTGTTGGATGGTATAATAATAAAGACTGACAATTTCAGTGTGGATGTAGCCCATCTTGGGTGAACCATAATATATTGGTGTCTCTCTTGTAATGTGTTTGTGTGTTTGTATTTGCATCTTGTTTATTGTTATTCCTTTGCGATCCTGTTTTTCTAACAATTTGTATCAGAGCCAAAAGTCTATTTGGCAGATAAACCCGTAGGAAAATAGGGTTTCTGGTTCGAGTGGGAGCAATGGAGGAAGAAGGAAAGTTTAAGGTCGAGAATTTTAATGGCCAAAACTACCAGCTATGGAAAATGCAAATGAAGGACTATCTATATCAGAAGGATCTATTCCTACCATTGGGAGGAAGAGAAAAGCAGTCGGCGACTATGAAGGATGAATAATGGGAGGTTCTTGATAGAAAGACACTCGAAACAATACGGTTGTCCCTGGCTTCGTCAGTGGCTTTCAATATCTCAAAAGAAAAGACAACGGAGGGTTTGACGAGCGCATTGGGTAAGATGTATGAAAAACCCTCAGCCTCCAAAAAGGTATTTCTAATGAGGCATTTATTTAATATGAAGATGTCTGAAGGTGGATCTGTTGCTGATCATTTAAATGAATTTAATACAGTTAAAAATCAACTAAGTTCTGTAAGTGTGAACTTTGATGATGAGGTTAGGGATCTTCTAATCTTGTGTTCATTGCCAGAAAGCTAGAATAGCTTGGTCATCGATGTAAGTAACTCTGTCTTTGGTTCAAACACCTTGACATTTGATGATGTTATTGGTGTTATTCTTAGCGAGGAAATGCAAAGGAAAAGCACAGGTGAGACATCAGGTAATTTGTTGACCATGGAGAGAAGGGGAAGACAAAGGGAGAAAGGAAAGAGCTAAGGTAATCGTAGCAAGTCTAAAATGGGCAAATCCAAATTCAGATTGGGAAAAATAGAGTGCTGGAACTGTGGAAAGAAATCACATTTGAAGAAAGACTACAGATCTCTAAAGAAGAAAGGAGATGGATAGTAGGAAACTACCCAGGAAGCAAATGTAGTAGGTGATGTGTTACAAGATGCTTTGATTCTTTCATTAGATAATACTAGTGATTATTGGGTAGTAGATTCAGGGGCTTCATGTCATGCTACACCCCATAGGAAATATTTTTATGATTATGTTCCAGGGGATTTTGGACATGTTTTATAGGGTGATGATGAGCCATGTAAAATTGTTGGAATGGGTAAGGTATGGATAAAATTTAAGAATGGAATTGATTGGTTGTTGAAAGATGTAAGGCATATTCCTGCTATGAAAAGAAATCTGATCTCAATAGGGCAGTTGGGAGATGGTGGCTGTCTATCTACGTTTGGAGAAACGTGGTGGAAGATCACTAAAGGATCAATGGTTATAGCAAAAGGATACAAGATAGGTACGTTGTATTTATGTGCTCATAATACTGACCATTCTATCTCTTTAGCTTCCATAGAAACAGATACAACATTGTGGCATCATAGGCTTGGCCACATGAGTGAGAAGGAGATGTAGATTCTCCACTCAAGGAAATTGCTTCCAGATTTGATGCAGGTAAGTTCTGAATTTTGTGAGAATTGTGTTTATGGAAAACAAAAGAGAGTCAGATTTCTCAGGGTTGGGAAACAGAAGAAGAATGAAAAGTTAGAGCTTGTGCATACAAATGTATGGGGACCGGCTCAGGTACAATCTCTTGGTGGCTTTCATTATTATGTTACATTTATTGATGCTGCAACTAGAAAAACTTGGTTTTATTACATTAGACATAAATCTGATGTGTTTGCTACTTTTAAGAAGTGGAAAGCTTTGGTTGAGAATGAGTCAGGAAAAAGGTTGAAGTGTCTCAGATCTGATAATGGAGGTGAGTACTGCAGTAAGGAGTTTTATAGTTACTGTTCATACCATGGGATTCGTAGAGAGAAGACAGTCCCAGGAACACCACAAGAAAATGGTGTGTCAGAAATGATGAATAGAACGATCATGGAGTGTGCAAGGTGTATGAGATTGCAGATAGGGTTTTGTTGAGCCTAGAATTGGCCCCTTTTAACCATCTTCGATCACCTTTTCTTCCCCTGTCCTACACCATTTAGCATGCTAATCAGACCTGTTGTCCTCACTTTATTCCCCCAAGATGCCAAGGTATGACTGATCATTGCTTTATCTTATTAATGCTTATGATTGTGATAATTAAGGCTGTGTATCTCTCAATTGTGCTAACATGTTATGATTTATGAAGATAGTTTGAGATAAGTAGACTGCAGGAAGGTGGGGCTGAATAAGTCTTGAAAGGAGGGATATTCGCCACTCAAAAGGATCCTCGGTGCTCCGATCATCAATTAAGGCACGTGGTTCTAATGCAACATCCTAGACAGAGCTGTGACAGGGTAGCTATAACAGAATGCGCTATAATTGGAGATCTTTAGTATATTGCTGCTCGAGTATAATTGTGATCTGAAAAGATCGCCACTCCTGGGCCAATCAACAGCTTTCTCGCATTTTCTATGTCTTTACTATGCCACGTTTGTAACAGCTAGTATTATTTAGGGCGCCTGAAGATCAGAGATCTTCATGGATGCCCGTTAATAGGATCGGATGTTATGATATGGACGTATAAATATGGGGAGCTGTCTCGACCCAGGGGGTTGAAAAACGGAGGATTCATTCATTGCATTAGCAGTGGAAGCAATTTGTGTAATCATCCTTTCTTTAATATAAAGAGTTACCTCTGAGTTAAAGGAGCTTTACGTTGTTTAGCCGGCATCTCTGTGTGAAGGCTGGGCCCACCTTCCACAGAGATTGCTGAGTTTAATTAGGACTTTTCGAATTCATTGTTGTGTGATGTTTGTTGATGATATTTCCTTTGTACGCAGCAGTAGTAAGTGTGGATTTACAATATAATTAGGATTACATTTTCTTGAGATTGGTAAGTGGTACAGAGTGACAGTCGACTGAGTAGGTAACTTTCTTTATGCAATTCATGTGATAGTTGTACACATCTTTGTTCATCCTGCAGTTTAAGTTGTTATCCCACGAATCCTTGCAATTTATCTTTCCTGTTACGATTGTTGACTTTCATTCCTGTAATTCAATTTCTTAGAGTAATTGCACTCAATCCTTTGCAATTGAATTTCTAGATTAATATTCAGTTTATGCTTATGGCTTTCAAGAGTGATCAGATTGAATAGATGAGTTACTTGTTCCGGGATGTAAAAAGGATTTCTTTTTTATGTGCAATTGTCATTGAATCTTATATCATTTCCTGTTGATAGATGGTAGAAAGAAATTGAAATTGTAGCATTTAGAAGGTGAATGGGATTACACAGATTCTTGGGATGGACATAGCTGTTAGAGGATAAAAGTGTTCAATTATAGTGATTTGGTGTTTAAGCATAGAATGTGCATTTATCCTTTGAAATAAAAGACTTTCTCGGGTTGACAATAAATCTCGTATGCTCTGTATGTTGGTAATAATTTATCTGCATATTGGGTGCTCGACATTTTGACGCCGTTGCCGGGGAAGGATAAAAATTAAACACTATCATTAGTTGCATCTGGTAATTGTTTCTAGTCAGTATTTTCTATTCTCTTTGCTGAAATGATTCAGGTCGCATGAATACGAGGAGGGTAAAATGCGATCACCTCCCAACTCCCAAAACCCCACAAAATACTAACAGTGCAGGTAGCTTGGGTCGCAGTCGAGGACCACCATTGAGAAAAAGGACATTCATTGACGATCTTGTTGACATAACTGATTCATCCACTAGGGCTCGTCATCAAGAAAATCCTATCAGAAGAAACCCTGCTGATCCTGGGGTGCTAGCGTCAGGGTCCACAGTGGATAATACACGAGCAGCCGCGACATCCTTGAATATCCCTACTAAAGAAGACATAGCTGTTACAGCTGGACCTGCTGGTGGAGGTCCGATCTACCACATTTACGGGAAGGTTGTAACTGAAAAAGAGTGGATGTAGTTCCACCAGAAGTTTGCTGATCAGTGGAAAAACATGGAAAAGAACGAGGAACAAAGCAAGGACGAAGATAAAAACATGGAAAAGAATGAGGAACAAAACAAGGACGAAGGGAAAAACAAGGAAAAGAACGCAGGAACGAACGAAGAGGAGAAAACAGAAGAGGAGATGAGTAATAGACACGAGTCCGATGAGGAAGAGGCGATGGTGGAAAACTATCATCATGAAAATCACTCCCTGCCTTAGGGAATGATGGCTACACTGCAATTTCCGATTCAGCAGCTAGAAGGGACAGCCCCTATGAAAAACATCTCACCATCAGTGTTGCCTCGCTTCCATGGAAGGATGGCAGAAGATCCAGACGAATTCCTTTTTGAATTCAATATCCTCTATCACAGCTATGATTATATCACCGATGCCCAAAAGCTAAAACTTTTCCATGCCACCCTCAAGGACAATGCATTACGCTGGTTCATGAGCCTTGCGGGAGGAACCGTTGCTAATTGGGATAAGATGAAACAGGTGTTCCTGGATAAATATTAGGAATATTGCAACACCAAGGAAAAAAGAGAGGAATTATTCAAAATGGTGCAGAAGGAGGACGAAAGTCTGGAGGATTTTGTAGAAAGACTGTTGTACAATGTGCAAAGAGCCGGGCAGAAGAACATGGGGCTGGACGTGCTCAATATAATCTTGCTTCGTGGGATCAGGGATGATTGTTTAGACATGTTAAACCTGCTAGGAAAGGGAGATATCTCCAAAGAACCTTTTGGGAAGATTGTGGAACTATGTAAGAGATACTCCAGGGGGTCCTCCAGGAACAATAAGCGGGACAAACAGGATAAGCTAGAACGTGATGTCTTTGACAGAACTTAGAAGTCGTCCAACAGAGGAGCTACCCGTGCAGAGATAGGCAATCTCCTTGAAAATTTTAAAACAGAAATGATGATCTCCATCTCTTCGGAGATCGATGTCCTGAAGGAAAAACAAAAACAGGCAGTGGAGGATCTCACACTAGGTGTGTTCTGCCCCTGATGTAGAAAGAATCATCTGCTGAGAGAATGCCCGCTTGATAATGTAGAAGTATGTCAGCTGTGTGAGCTGAACCACAACATGAAAGAATGTCCCTCACTTCCCCAAGTGAAGGCTATTCTGCAGGCATCAACTCCAACGGTGGAATCAGCCTATTTCATTGCACAGAAGAAACCTTGGCAGCCTCGAAATCAAGGTATTCCTCTGGACTCGTTTCCATTTTTGAATAATATGAGCAATTGGAATAATTACATGCAAAATGTGAATACACAATTCCCTTCAAATTATGCTCAGTGGAATCCTTCCCAATCTGCAATGCAAAATTATAACTCATGGAGTCCCTGAACACAGCCACCACATCAACCTATGTCGTGGTCTCTTGGATGGAGGAATTTCCATCCCGGGAACCAGTTTCCTCAACCACCTCCACCTCAACAGTCACCATATTCTCCTCAATTCCCTCAATATCCTCAATACCCACCTCAGCAGTCGCAGCTGCAGCTGCAGAATAATTCTATCCCTAATATACCAATATGGCCTCAGCTACCTGCCCAACCTAATCCTAACCCGAATAATAAAACAGTCCATCAATTGGAAACTGTCAATATGCCGACCTACTCCCTTTTCTTTGTACCTTGTAATGATATTCGTCTACGATATGGGAAAATAGTAGAACCCGTAATTACAGAAGATGCTCCACCTTTTGTGCATAAAGAAGGAGGGAGTTCACAGCATCCATCCGATACCGTTCCTATCACTGAAGATGCTGAGCATCCCTTATATGGGATGGCTGAAACATCAAACGATAAATCAGACAATACGCAGCCTACCCAGCTGATAAGGCAACCACCATACCCCAAGAGACTAATGCTACCAGGAATAGGGGGGCAACCTCAGTTTAACCTCCTAGGAGAGTTAAGGAATCTTTATGTCAAAATCCCCGTTCTTCAAGCTCTTCAAGACGTGCCTATTTATGCTAGAACCATTCGGGACCTGTGCACTAAGAAACCAGGGAGGAAACCCAGAGATCCTCCCACTGTTCATGTCATAGGGAATTTATCTGCCTTGATAACAGGAAAAACCCCTGTGACCAAGTATGATGACCCTGGCAATCCTATTGTCACTGTACATGTAGGACAGACGCAGATACCCAACATGCTAGTCGACTTAGGAGCATCAATCAATGTCATAACAATTGAGACTGTAAAGAAGCTTGGACTCATTAATTTTAGACCGAACCCTACCATTTTAGAATTGGTGGACAGATCCACCATTAGACCCGAAGGGATTCTGGACGACCTTGTCATCTCAGTAGATTCATGGCAGTACCCTGCTGACTTTTTGGTATTACAACCAAAATCGCAGCTGGGGGGACACCCATTGATCCTGGGGAGGCCTTGTTTGGCCACAGCTGATGCCTGCATCAGCTATTGATCGGGGTCCATGACTATATCTGATGGTACGGAGACTAAAAACCTCACCCTGTATCCTCCATCTCGGCCAAGTCTAGAGGCTGAAACTTCCCTTTGGATGGAGCAGGAGGAGGAGGAGAATGTTCAGCCACTATTAACTATAGGGAAGGCCTTAACTTTTAAAAACGAAACAGAAGACGATACTATTAGTAATTTTATTAGTGAACCCGCTTCAGTGGATAGAGAGGTCTATCAAATCCTGAACATTACCTTGGGTAAGGAGAAACAAGAAAATCTTACGGAAGAAGCACTAGTTGGTAACACAAACATAATCCTAGTTTTGAAAAGTTCAAAAAGTATTCCTATTGAGGTAGAGCCTGGAAGAACTTTGAATATCAATCCTAGTCTCTCCTTAGAGGAATAGAGGCGCCTAATCAGTCTCTTGAAAGAACACAAAGGGGCGTTCGCCTGGGAGTATACAGACATGAGGGGTATTCCCTCTAATCTGTGCACCCACCATATTTATATTAAAAGTGACCCCCGGCCTGTGTGTCAATCCTAACGACGCATGAACCCCAATATGAGGGATATAGTGAAGGAAGAAATCCAGAAACTTTTGGAAGTAGGATTTATATATCCTATTTCAGATAGTGAGTGGGTTTCCCCACTCGTAATTGTGCCCAAGAAAAATGGTAAATGGAGGGTCTGTGTTGATTATAGGGAACTAAAAAAAGCCATGCAAAAGGATCATTTCCCTTTGCCCTTTATTGACCAAGTACTTGATACCCTATCAGGGAAGAAGTTCTTCTCCTTCCTAGATGGGTTCAGCGGGTACAACCAAATTCAGATTGCTCCTGAGGACCAGGATAAGACCACCTTCACTTGTCCCTGGGGAACGTTTTCCTACAGAATGCTTCCTTTTGGTTTATGTAATGCACCGGAAACGTTTCAAAGAGTTGTAATTGGAATATTCTCTGAATTAGTTAATGATAGTATGGAAGTCTTTATGGACGATTTTACTCCCTATGGCAAGGATTTTGAGGAAGCACTGGAAAATTTAAAGAAGGTTTTAATTCGCTGTGAACAGACTCAACTCTCATTAAGCACTGAAAAGTGCCATATGATGATGAGTGAGGGGGTGGTATTAGGGAATTTCATCTCTGCCAATGGCATTCAGGTGGACCCTTCAAAAATCAAGGTGATAAAAAATATACCGATCCCTTCAACTCAGAAAGAGGTGCGAAGTTTTCTGGGACATGCTGGATATTACCGGAGGTTTATAGAAAACTTCTCCAAACTTGCTTCTCCTTTGTTCTCTCTGTTAATGAAGGATGCACAGTTTGTGTGGAGTAAAGCATGCTAGACAGCGTTTGATAAGCTTAAGGAAAAACTATCCACAGCTCCTATCCTAAGGGGACCTAATTGGACCCTACCCTTCCATATTTCTTCAGATGCTTCTAATACCGCCATTGGAGCAGTACTAGGACAGCAGGATGGTCAAGTACCTTATGCCATCTATTATGTTAGTAAAAACTTAGCCCCTGCTGAACTTAATTATACTGTTACCGAAAAAGAATTCCTCACTATTGTTTACTCTATTAATAAATTTCGACATTACATTACTAGGTATTCTACATTTGTGCACACTGACCACTCTGCCAATAAGTATTTAATGAACAAACCTGTCACCAATTCCAGAGTGACCAGGTGGCTCTCGTTATTGCAGGAATTTGATATTACCATTATAGATAAACCTGGGAAAGAAAATGTTGTTGCTGATTTTTTATCTCGTTTTACTAACAGTGATGACAGTTTGTCTGTTGAGGACTCTTTTCCAAATGAATATCTATTCGCACTTTCAGCTCATTCCCCATGGTATGCAGACGTCGCTAATTATTTGGTTGCAGGAAAGCTCCCGCCACACATGTCTAAACGAGAAAAGAGAAAAATCATCCAGCAAAGTGCCAGGTATTGTTGGCTCAACGGTCATCTCTTCTAAACAGGGCCCAATCTTGAGATTAGGAGATGTGTAAGGGAAGATGAGATCTTTCACATACTGAAAGCCTGTCATGATGGACCTTGTGGGGGACACTTTGTAGACAAAATAACAAGGCATAAAGCGCTGCGGATGGGCTACTATTGTCCGACTCTCTTCAGGGATGCTAAAAGGTATGTTCAGTCCTGTGACAGCTGCCAAAGGATGGGCTAGCCTAATAAAACAAATCAGATGCCTCTACAACCTCAAGTAGTAGTTGAACCATTTGATAGATGTGAACTGGATTTTGTTGGCCCTATCAGCGCTCCTTCCAGACAGAAAGTTTACATTCTGGTTTGTACTGATTATATGACCAAGTGGGTAGAGGCTGTAGCTTTGGCTAAGGCTAACGACCAGGCGGTGATTGATTTTATGTACAGTGAAATATTTACCCGCTTTGGGGTACCGAAGGAAGTAGTTACCGATGGGGAGCCGTAATTCATGTCACACCAATTTGAATCCTTGCTCCGGAAGTATCATGTGCAGCATAGGGTGGCTTCACCTTACCACCCCCAGGCCAATGGTCAAGTGGAAAGTACTAATAAAGTTATTGAAGCCATCCTTACTAAAACAGTTAAGAGCCATCGAAAGGATTGGGCTGACAGGCTTCCGGAAGCACTGTGGGCATATCGCACAACTTGGCGCAACACCACAGGGTTCTCTCCCTATGATTTAGTGTATGGAAAGAGTGCCATCTTTCCAATTGAGTTTGAGATCAAAACCTTGAAGACAACCACCGAAATGAATCTGGATGTAACAGAAGCCCAGAAGAGAAGATTGAATCAACTAAACGAATTGGATGAGAAGCAGTTAGTTGCAGTGGACTAGACTGTGTTGCTTCAGCAACAGAGATCCAATTGGCATGACTGATTTATTAAAAAGAAAATATTCTGTGAGGGAGACTGGGCGTTACTATATGACTCCAGGTTCAAAAGGGATTTTAAAGGTAAATTACATACAAGGTGGCTAGGTCCATACTTGGTCGACAGGGTATTTGACAACGGCACTGTTCGTCTGGTGACCATTGATGAAAACCGCATACCATTATTTGCTAATGGCCACAGACTGCGACTGTATCGTAAGCCTATTTCGAAAGATGCATTCATTTCACAAATTTCTGCCGATCCAAATTATTAGCTGGCACCAGGGCAAGAATTTCTCTCTGCCTTTGCCAATCCTTAAACTGTAAATTGCATTTTGAATCACTGTACATAAATAATTTTTTTTTCCTGTTGTAGCATATAATTGTTTTTTTCCCTTTGCATTTGATCTTCTCGTTTGCTTTTGTTTTTAAAAAATTTGCAGGGAAGCGCCAAGGGAATGAATAGATTGGGCCTGTCAAACGAGAGTTGTCTTCCTATGCCTTCCTGTGCTGCATTTCCCTTTTCCTTAAAATAAATTTTCCGACGGCTGCGACATATTTCCCAGCGGCCGTAAAACCTATTTCCCGGCGGCCGTAAAACCTATTTCCCGGCGGCCATAAAACCTTTTTCCCGACAGCCGTGAACCAATTCCCGGTGGCTGCAACATCTTTTCCAGCGGCTGCAACATCTTTTCCAGCGGCTGCAACATCTTTTCCAGCGGCTGCGACATATTTCCTGGCGGCCGTAAAACCTTTTTCCCGGCAGCCGTGAACCATTTCCCGGCGGCTGCATTATCTTTTCCAGCGGCTGCAACAGCTTTCTCGGCAGCTGCGACATATTTCCCGGTAGCCGTAAAACTTTCCCTGATAGCCGTGATTTTTCCCGATACCGTAAATCCTTTTCCCGGTGGCCGTGAATCTTTCCTGGAGGCTGCAACATCTTTTTCGTCGGTTGCGATATCATTCCTGGCAACTGCAATTCTTCTCTATTTGGCGGATGTCTCCAGCAGTAAAGATCATTTTTCAGAACTTGTACTGGTAACTCCTGTGTTAACGAAAAAATTGCTTCAAACCTAATAAGCTATAGCTCTGATTCATCCTATTCATGCCGGCGAATTGGGCCATACAATGACCTCCTTGTTCATAATTCCGACCCCGGGGACGCGATGGTTTGTGTTTTAATAGCGGAAGGAATTATTGCATTATCCTGGTCATCATGATTAGATTAATGACTGTGCACGAGTTCGGCTCTGCAACGTCACCAACCGCACGTTCCACCATTCTCCACAGGATATCTGACGCACAGTCTCATGAGGTATGGCTTTGATTTATCATGTGATTAAGTGTTGATATGATTTAAAAATATCAGTCGTACCTTTATTCGTATCACCATTATGGCCTAATTAACCCTTTCCCTCGTACGACGTAAACATTAATAACCGCCACCTTCCCCAATTCGGAATAAAATTTTGAACTTTTTTCTGTGCTGAACTTTCCAAATTTGCCCATTTCCTCAACATCTCCGCTCAGCGATTCGTGCATCCTCTGCGCTACAACCTCCATTCTCGGATTCTGTAATCTGCGGGATAGAAACCTCAGTCTGCAGCCAAGACCATGGGGATTCCAGCTCATCATGAACCTTTGAATACACAGGAACTTAGGAAAAATCCTGAAGTTTTTGCCATCTTTCAAGCCGCTAGCTAGATCGAATTTTTTGAGCGACTAGATGGATTCAATCGGGAAGCAACCTTGCAATTTGATTTAAATCTCACAAAAACTCACTCCAAGGTGTGGGGGCTGCGCATAAAAGTCTCCAAGGCCATTATATCCGAGGTTACTGCCATCCCGCAGGTGGGAAGGGCATGGTTTGGACGACGACTCCCCACGACGACCGCATGGGAAGCATTTTTACTAGAGGGGGAGCAAGTTCAATCATCAAGAAGAGGGATTGCACTGCACTCATTGCCGCGGCCATGGGACCAGGTTGCTATCTTTCTCAAGAAGTACATCACTTGTGAAGGTAGATACCAAACTGTTTATAATTCTGAACTCCCTTTACTTTCTCATCTCCGCCATGGCACTTTATTGAACATTCCATACTATCTACTTCATGACTTGCGTCATATGGCGGCATTTGTCCAAGCTTCTAAGCACCCACTTGCCTCCCTAACCCACCATGGTCTTATCAAATTAATAATTTTAAGAACCCTTGCCCAGCATAATATAACCTGGGAGCAATTCACAGCTTGAGCTCAGGAACCCGCTCCTTTGCTGGGTGTCCCAATAGAACAGGCACAAGTTCAACCACAGCAGGAGGACCGGAGTCCCTCCAATGAAGTTGGGGGGGGGATGAAATTGCATCAAAAGAAGAGCAACCGGGGGCATAAGCAGAGCCATTGGGGGAGGGTGTAGATAAAAACCTTGTGGAAAACCTAGACAACAGGGTAGCTCTGACATCAGAAGGTGAAATTAGAGCAGCACTAAATGCTGCGACAATTGAACCTGAAGGTGACAGAGCTAGGGAAATAGAAGAAAATATTGAGCTGGTAACCATTGAATCCTCACCTGAGTGGGGAGGAGGAACTTTAATTGAGGAAGAACAGCCTGAGGAGCAAGAAAACATTCCTTCGACCTCAGCTGTGAATCCCGATATACCAGCTCCACAAAAGAAAATACCACAAAGGACAAGAAAGAGATCAATCAATGAATTTAACATAACCTCACCAATAAGAAGAAAAAGAACTAAATTAGCTGCAGCAGCAGAGGCAGCCAGAAAAAGATGGGAAACCTTAGAGGCACAGGTTGAGTTCTTGATCCTTGTACCGAGACCAATGGATGCTCCACAAAGGCCAATTGAAGAAGAACCCAGAATTGAAGGACTTCTAGCTGAGAACACACTATTAAAAGAGGACATCCAAATACTTCAAAGGGAAATGGAAACCTTGAAGGAAACCTGCAGAAAACAAGGTGAAAGGAAATTGTATACATTGGTGGAGGCTGTAGACCAACTGGAGGAATCGAACTCTACCGAGCCTGGAAAGGAATATGAACGAGTGATCTATCCCACCTGTGGAGAAATCTTCAAGGAGGTAGGTCACAAGATTATAATTCGTACCTGCACAGCACAACAGCCCGCACCCACAATAGAGGAAGCTGCAGAAAAAGAAGATGTTGTCACACAAGAACCAACATCTTTAACCATCCTTGCTGAAGCTGCCACCGATCCTATGACAGAGGAGCTAAAGGATGAAATCATGTATGATGATGGGGACCAAGAATGCACTGTAACCCCAGAATGCTCCCATGACATAGAGATTATAGAAGATGAGCCACAAAGGCAAGACATTGATGAACTTGAACAGGGTGCTATAACACAAGAACCGACAACCCTGAGTATACTTGTCCAATCGGCCGAGCAGATGGGAGAAGAACCTGGGATGGAGGACACTCTGGAGCTTAATGAAGAACTCTGTATTGAAACCCCATAATGCTCCCACGACACAGAGATTATAGAAGCTGAGCCACAAAGGCAAGACATTGATGAACTTGAACAGGGTGCTGTAACACAAGAATTAGCAAACCTGAGTATACTTGTCCAATCGGTCGAGCAGATGGGAGAAGAACCTGGGATGGAGGACACTCTAGAGTTTAATGAAGAACTCTGTACTGTAACCCCAGAATGTTCCCATGACACAGAGCTCATAGGAGAAGAATTGCAACAACAGGAGGATGAAGAGGTAAGCCAGGATGTTGCTACACAAGAACCAACATCCTTGGAGGCTGCATCAGGGACTCCTGAATTTCAATTAGAAGATAAACCTAGAATGGATATCATTCCCGATACACAGTGGAGCGAGGATGAACAGGTACAGACACAATCCTCAGGTGACACCAAAATCCTTGAGGAGGAGCTGCACAATGAGGAAGATATCCAATCTCAGCGGCAGAAGGACAAAGAAGACACTGTTACACAAGAACCAATGTCTCTAGAAGTAACGGATGTAGCTGCCGAAGAGAATTCAGGGGATGTTGCTGTTACACAAGAACCAGCAACTCTTGAACCAAATTCAGAAATGCAAGTTATCCAAGAAGAAGACACTGTTACACAAGAACCAGTGTCTCTAAAAGCAATGAATGTAGCTGCTGAAGAGAGTCTAAAGGATGTTGTTGTTACACAAGAACCAACAACTCTCATAGTAAACTCAGATGTGCTGGAAGACACTGTCCCACAAGAACTAGTGCTTCTACCTCTTAGAAATTTCATTGATTTGGACTCGGATTAAGAAGAGCATCATAAAAAGGAAATTTTGAACTTCACAACGAGAATCTCAACCCTGAGGCTGGAGGTGACCAAATGGAAAAGCCAGGTGGAGGAACACCAAAGAGGCATGATTGCTTTGAGTGAGCATAGAAAAATTATTAAGGCACTGGAAGAGAAGTGGGCCGAGGAATGTATGGCCCACGGAGTTCGAGAAGAAGAGCTGTAGAACAAGTTGAGAAAATTGAAAAGTTTCAATCCATGCAGCAGGAGAAAGAGCAGATGTACGCCCCATCTCAAGAACTCATGGGCACCAGGAAGCCCTCTTCCTCTTATCCGGTATTCCTATTTGAGCAATTTGTCTAGTTTAAATTGAAGGTTGTACAGGAAGGGAGGTCATTCGAAATCACAACCTCAGCAAAATTCCTGGAGACATTCTTTGGAAGCAATTTTGAGGAGCAGAATTTGCTGTGTGAATTATATTTGCACGAGATGGCTTTCCCTCTGGACCGCCACTCAAACCCTGTTCCATTTACAGGGGATGTTCAGCCAAGAGATTTTTCCTCTTTTGTGAGCAATCACGCTCAGTGGGAAAGGTCTTTTCAGACCTTTTCTCATAATGAAGCTCACACTAACTTGTGGATTCGAAGTAAGCCCCAGAATCCTGGCATTCTTTTGGCACGGTATAGAAATTTCCTTTCAAGTCCTCCCCAGGCACAGCATATAATGAGACTGCAGGAAGAAGTGATCTCCACTTGCAACAACTACATTTCCAGACACCAGCAGGTAGCATTGGAAGGGAGTAAGCACAAATGGCAAGCTGCCTCCTCTGCACTTAGAAGCCGAGATCCTTACTGTTTCAAGAATTTAAAGCAGGCACTTTCCAGAGTCAAGGGCTATGTGGGTAATATGAGGGAGAGTGGAGTTAATTGGTTGGGTTTGAAATTCAAATTCCCCCTCATTTGGTGGCTAGCAAAACCGTATAATATGGATTTTTCCTTGACTAGGGTAGAGGAGCAGCGATGCTGGAAAGTATTGAGTTACTCACAGAGGCTTTTTAAAGACAGATGAGGTACCTGCGTTTCCCTACAAATTTTTCTCCCTCCATGAATAGAGCTCAGTGTAGGACTCAGATTCCGAATGATGCAGGTTGTTGCATGAGGACATGTAACAGGATAGTTGGGGGGAGATGTTGAGCCTAGAATTAGCCCCTTTTAACCATCCTCGATCACCTTTTCTTCCCCTATCCTACACCATTTAGCATGCTAATCAGACCTGTTGTCCTCACTTTATTCCCCCAAGCTGCCAAGGTATGACTGATCATTGCTTTATCTTATTAATGCTTATGATTGTGATAATTAAGGCTGTGTATCTCTCAATTGTGCTAACATGTTATGATTTATGAAGATAGTTTGAGATAAGTAGACTGCAGGAAGGTGGGGCTGAACAAGTCTTGAAAGGAGGGATATTTGCCACTCAAAAGGATCCTCGGTGCTCTGATCATCAATTAAGGAACGTGGTTCTAATGCAACATCCTAGACAGAGCTGTGACAGGGAAGCTGTAACAGAATGCGCTATAATTGGAGATCTTTAGTATATTGCTGCTCGAGTATAATTGTGATCTGAAAAGATCGCCACTCCTGGGCTAATCAATAGCTTTCTCGCATTTTCTATGTCTTTACTATGCCACGTTTGTAACAGCTAGTATTATTTAGGGTGCCTGAAGATTAGAGATCTTCATGGCTTCCCGTTAATAGGATCGGATGTTATGTTCTGCAGGTATAAATATGGGGAGTTGTCTCGACCCAGGGGGTTGAAAAACGGAGGATTCATTCATTGTATTAGCAGTGGAAGCAATTTGTGTAATCATCCTTTCTTTAATATAAAGAGTTACCTCTGAGTTAAAGGAGCTTTACGTTGTTCAGCCAGCATCTCTATGTGAAGGCTGGGCCCACCTTCCACAGAGATTGCTGAGTTTAAGTAGGACTTTTCGAATTCATTGTTGTGTGATGTTTGTTGATGATATTTCCTTTGTACGCAGTAGTAGTAAGTGTGGATTTACAGTATAATTAGGATTACATTTTCTTGAGATTGGTAAGTGGTACAGAGTGACAGTCGACTGAGTAGGTAACTTTCTTTATGCAATTCATGTGATAGTTGTACATAGCTTTGTTCATCTTGCAGTTTAAGTTGTTCCCACGAATCCTTGCAATTTATCTTTCCTGTTATGATTGTTGAATTTCATTCCTGTAATTCATTTTCTTAGAGTAATTGCACTCAATCCTTTGCAATTGAATTTCTAGATAAATATTTAGTTTATGCTTATGGCTTTCAAGAGTGATCAGATTGAATAGATGAGTTACTTGTTTTGGGATGTGAAAAGGATTTCTTTTTTATCTGCAATTGTCGTTGAATCTTATATCATTTCCTGTTGATACATGGTAGAAAGAAATTGAAATTGTAGCATTTAGAAGGTGAATGGGATTACACAGATTCTTGGGATGGACATAGTTGTTAGAGGATAAAAGTGTTCAATTATAGTGATTTGGTGTTTAAGCATAGACTGTGCATTTATCCTTTGAAATAAAAGACTTTCTCGGGTTGAAAATAAATCTCGTATGCTCTGTATGTTGGTAATAATTTATCTGCATATTGGGTGCTCGACATGTTTCCCTTACATTTTTGGGCAGATGCTGTAAATACTGTTGTTTATTTAATAAACAGAAGGCCTTCAAGTGCTTTGGATGGTGGTATCCCAGAGGTTGCATGGACAGATAAAAAGGTAAACTACTCATTTCTGAGAACGTTTGGTTGTGAAGTATTTGTCCATATTGATAAAGAAAATAGAACAAAGCTTGAAGCTAAATCCAAGAAATGTACGTTTATTGGATATGAGGTTGATGATTTTGGTTATTGCTTATGGGATTATGAAAATAACAAATAATTAGGAGTAGAGATATGATATTCAATGAAAAGGTCATGTATAAAGATCAGTTGTAGGGAAAGAAATAGGAAAAGGAAAACACAAAGTACACAGTACTTGATGAAATTGAAGAAAATGAAGTTCCAAAGGTGACAAAAAATCAAGAACAACAGCAAGTACCTGAAACTCCTGCAAGTGTAAGAATATATACTAGGTTAAGTAGACTCCTTGAACGATACTCTCCTTCAATGTATTATTTATTGATGACTGATGTTGGTGAACCAGAATGTTGTGAAGAAGCAATGTAGGTGGAAACTAGAAAGAAGTGGGAGCAAGGCATGAATGAGGAGATGGACTCATTGGTAGGAAACTAGACATAGGATTTGGTTTAGTTTCCTTCAGGTAAAAGAGCATTGCAGAACAAATGGATTTACAGGTTGAAGGAAGAAGAAGGAGGTAAGAAGATGTACAAGGCTAGACTTGTTATAAAGGGGTTTGCATAGAAGAAAGGTATATATTTTGATGAAATATTTTCTCCTGTTGTTAAGATGACTTCAATTAGGACTATTTTAAGTCTAGTGGCGGTAGAAGATTTGCATCTTGAACACTTAGATGTAAAAACAACCTTTCTCCATGGGGATTTGGAGGAAGAGATATATATGCAGTGGCCACAAGGGTATGAGGTCAAAGGGAAGGAGAATTTGGTATGCAGGTTGAAAAAGGGCTTGCATGGCTTGAAGCAAGCTCCGAGGCATTGGTATTTAAAATTCGACAGGTTTATGATAGAACAAGGTTATAGTAGATGTCATTCTGACCACTGTGTTTATTTCAAGTGGCTAGATAATGGAAGCTATATTATCTTGATATTGTATGTGGATGACATGCTTGTTGTAGGGTCTAACATGCAGGAAATAAATGTGCTCAAAAGGAATTTATCAAATTCATTTGCAATGAAGAATTTGGGTGCTGCAAAGCAAATCCTTGGTATGAGAATAACAAGAGAGAGGAAAAATTACAAATTGACATTGTCTCAGGGTGAGTACATACAAAAGGTGTTGGAGAGGTTCAGAATGCAAAATGCAAAACCAGTTATTACACCTTTGGCCATCCATTTCTAACTAAGTAAGGATATATGTCCCAAGACATAGGAAGAGATAGATTACATGTCCAAGATTCCCTATCAATCAACAATTGGCAGCTTGATGTATGCCATGGTGTGCACAAGACCAGATATTGCACATGAAGTGGGAGTTGTGAGTAGATATATAAACAATCCAAGTAAAGAACATTGGAAGGAAGTACAGTGGATTCTCAGGTATATGAGAGGTACTACCACTCATGCATTATGTTTTGGAGGTTCAGACACTGTTCTACAGGGATATGTTGATGCAGATATGGAAGGTGATAAGGATAGCAGGAGGAGCACCACAGGGTATGTGTTTACTGTAGGTGGAACAATAGTAAGTTGGATTTCGAAACTGCAAAAGGTTGTTTCACTTTCAACAATGAAAGCAGGGTATGTTGTTGTTACAGAGGTTAGTAAAGAGATGATTTGGTTGCAGAGGTTTATGGAGGAATTGGGTAAGAAGCACAAGGATAGCAGGTTGTATAGTGACATCCAGAGTGCCATTCATCTTGCAAAGAACACATCATTCCATTCCAGGACTAAACATATACAACTCAAGTACCATTTCATATGCCCTGTTCTGGAAGATGAACTGTTGAAGCTGGAAAAGATACATACTAGCAAGAATCCTGCAGACATGTTCATAAAGGTAGTGACTAGAGAGGAACTAAGTTCTTGCTCGGCTTTAGTTGGAATTCTAGTGTGAAGGTGAAGATGATAAATTTTCCAAGTCCAAGGTCCAGCAAGTGCAGCAATGGTGGAGTTGTTGTGATCATTCTCCAAGTGGGAGATTGTTGGTTGTGGAGCTTATCTTTCAGTCTCATAGATGATGATTCAGCCGTGTTTGTACCCCAGGTTTGGTTATGATCCCGACATGCTCCCCAGGAAATTTTTGTTAGGATATTTCATCATTCACTTATGCATTTTTCATGCATGCATGCATCCGCATGCTGCCCAGTCATCAGTATGGTACCTCCAGCACCTAGTCCCTAGTCTCCTAGCACTCGGGAGCTACTTACCACTCAAATTTATCCCTCCTAGCCTATCATGCACCCACTACTCACCTTCCATTGCAGAAGGGCGCCTTTCTCACCTACCAGTCCAGTTACACTTCAGTTATCACTCCAAGTTACCTCCGATTACCTCTGATTGACCCATAACTGATGTTATCACTCCGATTGACCTTCGATGAGACATGAATGACAGTTCTGAGTGCAGATAAGCCCTCATGCACCCTCCACTGAGCCTCCATCCCTATTTTAGTTCCACTTACCATCAGTTACACTTATTACACTCAGTTAGACTCAGTTTGACACCCGGCTGATAGTTACTTGTGCATTGATGACCACCATTGATTGATGAGATGGACTCCTAGTTGGAGCCAAGTTATCCCATGCAATATATTCGAATGAACTCCTTAGCTAATTCGGATTGCTCAGTCATTGTGATAGTATTGTATTGTATTTTCACCCTTATTGGGATATAGAGCATTGATGCATGCTTTTGCACAGTTTTACACCATATTTTTTGAATTTCATCTATTGTGATTGATTTACTTGCTCATTAGATCTGTTGTGACTAATTTTACATGGTATAAGATCCATTGCAGGGACAATATCTCTCTCCTACAGGTGTTCTACATGAAGATTGAGTGAATTTGCTCAAAATTACTGAAGTTTTGGCATGCATAATCTCATGTGCATTCGCTCATGTGCATGCAAGGATGAAAAATACACTCCAATCCTCTCCAGAAGTTTGAGTTTTCCACAGAATTCTTGGAGATGATACATTGGATCTTCAAGCTTGCTTGATCTCGAATCCCAGGTGTGATGCAACTCTAAAAGGGTGGATTGTTCGACCTAATGGTTATTTTTTGTGTGTGATTGGCAGGTTCTTACATCCTCCATTTGCATTCGCTAATGCAGAGATGGAGACTTCTTCTTCACAAAATATTCTTACTCCATTCAACTATGATGAATGGAAACCAAATATGATTGCATTCTTGAAGAGACAATGTCATTTTGATATGTGCATTGGTAATACAAGAAATTTTGATTCCGATGAAAAGGAGAATGATTGGCTTAATGATTGTGATAGAGCTTTTGGGACAATATGTCTTGCTATTTTTCCTTGTATGCACTACCTTAGTACTACTGCTGAAAATCCAAGAGATCTATGGGCCCAACTCAATAGAGAATTTGGAAAGCAGGAAGAAGAGGATCATGCTAGACTTTTGGATAACAAGCCCAGTGAGATCTCCTTATGTGTTCTTTCCGATCATGTCTTGGCCTCAACAATAGTTCAAAATGAAAAAGAAACTGTAGATTCAAAACTCATTCTCTCAATGTCTTCTATTTTGAATTCTGAGCAAGATAAACCAGCTGATACTCTAGATTCCGAAGAGGTTCTTGAATCCTCTCTTTCACATGAGTTTGCCGGCATGCAAAATAATGATCTAATTGATGTTTGAGAGGTAAAATCTGATTTTGGAGGTGAAGCATTCGTCCTCCTTAATTGCATGCCTCCTATAAACTTTTGTTCTATCATTTGCACAATTTCTCAATGTTTTAATGAAGATGAAGAGCACTACCATTCGCTTGAGTTCAATTCTCATGCACTTTTTGTTGATTTTTGTTTTGATCTCACCCTTGTTGGTTCAAAGGAGATCTCAAGAAACTATTCATCTATTCTTGGAGCTGATTTAACTTCTACTGATAAGAAGTTCAAGTTTCAAGAGCTGTTTGATCTTAATGGAGCTTATCCTACCTCACTTGGTTCGAATCACAGGTTCCAGGATCATCCTCATATTTTCATATTTGTTCTTACCATTTTCAGTATGAAGAGCAAGTTCATAAAGTCTCCATATTCGCTTGCATCCACTGATGGAGAATTCAAGAACATGTTTTTGGAGCATGATCCATTTACTCCCAAGAGTAAGATACCTCCAGACATATCTACTTGAGTTTGGAGCAGTTAAATCTTTTGGTGTGTTACAGTTCATTTTGAGGGGGGGGGTGTTTCCCATGAGGTTTTCTCCATTTCCTCGGTTCATGGATTGTTCTTTATTTGGATTATTATTGTATTGGGGTGACCTTTGGTCCCAGTAACCAGGGCCCTGCATTTTATTTTTTACATCATGGTATAGCTTGAGGGGGGGTGTTAGGATATCTCATCATTCACTTATGTACTTTGCATGCATGCATGCATTCTGCATGCATTGCATGCATCCGCATGCTACCTAGTCATTAGTATGGCACCTCCAGCACCTAGTCCCTAGTCTCCCAGCACTCAGGAGCTTCTTACAACTCAGATTTAGCCCTCCTAGCCTGTCATGCACCCACTTCTCACCTTCCACTGCATAAGGGAACCTTTCTCACCTACCAGTCCAGTTACACTTCAGTTATCACTCCGAGTTACCTCCAATTAACTCCAATTGACCCATAACTGATGTTATCACTCCGACTGACCTCCGATGAGACATGACTGACAGTTCTGAGTGCAGTTAAGCCCTCATGTTCCTTCCACTGAGCCTCCATCCCTATTTTAGTGCCACTTACCATGAGTTACACTTATTACACTCAGTTAGACTCAGTTTGACACTTGGTTGACAGTTACTTGTGCATTGATGACCACCACTGATTGATGAGATGGAATCCTAGTTGGAGCCAAGTTATGCCATGCAGTATATTCGAATGACCTCCTTGGCTAATTCGGATTTCTCACTCATTGTGACAGTATTGTATTGTATTTTCACCCTTATTGGGATGTAGAGCACTGATGCATGCTTTCGCACAGTTTTACACCATATTTTTTGAGTTTCATCTATTGCGATTGATTTACTTGTTCATTAGATCTGCTGTGACTAATTTTACAATTTTTGGGTTGTTTCGCCAACAGATTATGAGCCCATGGTTTTGGGTAACCCGTGGTATTTTCACTTTGTATTTCCCCTTTATAAGAAAGACATTGTAATATGGCTAGGGTTGATGTATTAGGTTTTATACATTGTAAAGATCTCTGAGATCGTGAAGAGAGACTGTGAGAGAGTGTGAAGAGGATGTGCAGCGGATGTGTTGCAGGTTGTATCCCTTCTCTTTGTTGGACAGTATAATAATAAGGTCTGGAAATTTCAGTGTGGATGTAGCCCATCTTGGGTGAACCAAGATATATTGGTGTCTCTCTTGTAATGTGTTTGTGTGTTTGTATTTGCATAATGTTTATTGTTATTGCTCTGCGATCCTGTTTTTCTAACACCTTGAGGAAGGTTTCTACTATCACTAAAGTTGTGGATTAAGATGCTTATCTGCGAAAAGGGTATACTGAGGATGAAATATGATGAGTAGAGACCGATGTGCATAGGTTGTGGGTACCGCGTGAATGCAGATCTAGTAGAAAGATGTGGGGTAGATGGACATGAGAAACAACGGTTTCTTAAGGAAGCTCAGAAATATTGTGGTACCCTATAAAGTGAGGTGAGGTGCCGGCAACCAGAGAAGAAGAGGAGGAATGAGATTGTGTAACAAACCTCATGTAAAATAATGAAATAAAAGGGGGTGAAATAATAAAAAGGGAATATATATAATGAAATGTAAAATAATAAATAAAAGGGGTAAATAATATAATGGGGAATATGAAAGAAAAAGGATGAAAAATAAATTGCATTAAAATAAATTAATAAAAAAGGGAGAAGGGGGTGATAAAAGGAGGACAAGAAGAAGAGTGGAGGATCTTTTGGTCTTTTGGAATTTTGGAAGGAGAGCTCTGGAGGAGCCAAGAAAGAGGAAAGAAAGAAAGCTCTGGAATAGGGTTAATTGTTGGGGGCTTAGGGGCCTCATCCATTGGCTGGGGGTTGGTTGGGTGGAGAGTCATCCCCCCACCTTCAGTTGCGGGCATTGGAGTTGTCAAGGTAATGGTTGCTGCTGGTCATCTAACCAGGTATGGCTCCTTAATTTTCATAGTATATTTTCTATTATTATTGATTAGATCCACTTGTTTGTCAGATCTTCTATGCCTGTTTTTCTTGTTTGTTACTGGGTTTTATATGAGTTTACAGGTTATCAGATCCACTATTGGTATATGACTTATTATCATTTCATGCTAGTATTTTATTGCTTACTCATGGTACTTGATGCCCAATAATGCATAGATTTTGACATGTTCTTTGATTGTATGAGTTGTTAACTTATGTTTACATTTTGTTGGGCACCTCATTTACCGATGTTGAATTATGGAAGCTTGTCATGACATATTAATGAGATTCTTAGTGAAAGTATGAAAGTATCATGACCAATTATGTTATAATGGTAGCACAGATCACTTAAATGCATTAAATGTTAAACGTGGCATGACTTATTGTGACAATGGCTTATGATGTAATGTAATGCAATATGAACTGGTGGCTAGACATTCTTGTTAGCACATGATTCAAGGTTGATCCATGATATATTATTATATTGAGAAATGGTTACTGATGATTATTCATTATGGTAAGTGCCAGTTGTTCCAGGTGATCCACTAAAATAGCCTGATGAGGCTAAGTATTATATGATTTCGTGGGAGCCCATAACCACGAATGAGAATAGCTACTATAAATATATTATGGGATGGGGGACAAGCCCAACAATTATCTCTATTGCAGAAGCTCTTGACTGTAGTACTAGAATTTGGGTAGGTGGCAATGCCACGAATACTTCCCGGAGAATTCTGATGTGACTAGATTCCACGGTTGGAGACATACTCACTGGGAGGGAGGTTTATGTAGAAGGAATTATGATGCTCAGGGCTAGTTCCTTAAGGGTGTTGTGTAGGATGTTTAGGCTATCCTTTCGAGATGCCTACGGTATAATGATCCTGATATCAGGATCGGGGTACCAAGAACTAGATGTCGGTTAGTACTGATGAGGTCCATATTTTGGTTAGAATCCAATGAGGCCGTATTATTACCAGAAGTTGGGAAGGTGGTAACGCCGTGGTAACTTCCTAGGAAAATTCTGATTCCTACTGTATGATCTGCGGATAGGTTACAGTAGAGGGCCCATGCCATGAAGAGAGAGACGATCTGGAGTTGAAGGGGAGGTTTATGGAGGTGGTGGACAGTATGATTCTCAGGGACAGGGTGAGTAAGGAAAGAGGAAGTAAACAAATACACAGTTATAAATTATTAATTAATTGATATGTGTGTATGATGCATAATTGTTTCTATTGTTGCACACTAGACTCGTAGGGAATTACTTAAGAGTATGTTGTAACTTAGGGTGTTTGATTGTATTAGTGTGGTTTGGAGACTTGTATGTGGTGGCCACACATATAAATCTCTTAACTTCACAATAGTACTAGCTACATATATATATTATATAATTTACGTGATTGATTGATTGAATAAGTATTGTATTTATTGCTTGAAGATTATAACTTCGGGACGAAGTTTCTTGAAGGGGGGGAGTATGTAACAACCCTCATGTAAAATAATGAAATAAAAGGGGGTGAAATAATAAAAAGGGAATATATATAATGAAATGTAAAATAATAAATAAAAGGGGTAAATAATATAATGGGGAATATGAAGATAACGGATGAAAAACAAATTGAATTAAAAGAAATTAATAAAAAAGGGAGAAGGGGGAGATAAAAGGAGGACAAGAAGAAGAGTGGAGGATCTTTTGGTCTTTTGGCGTTTTGGAAGGAGAGCTCTGGAGGAGCCAAGAAAGAGGAAAGAAAGAAAGCTCTGGCATAGGGTTAATTTTTGGGGGCTCAGGGGCCTCAGCCATTGGATGGGGGTTGGTTGGGTGGAGACTCATCCCCCCACCTTCAATTGCGAGCATTGGAGCTATCAAGGTAATGGTAGCTGCTAGGTCATCTAACCAGGTATGGATCCTTAATTTTCATAATATATTTTCTATTATTATTGATTAGATCCACTTTCTTTTGTCACATATTCTATGCATGTTGTTCTTGTTTGTTACTAGGTTTTATATGAGTTTGCAGGTTATCAAATCCACTGTTGGTATATGATTCCATTAGCATGTTGGTTCTTTGTCTTATTATAATTTTATATGATTTTTAAGTGTCTTATAGATTGAGAGAGAGTCTCATAAGGTGACCAAAACAGAGAACTGGGAAATGGGACCATAAGGGAGGAAGCGACCTTATTGTGGCGAAGGAAGCAACCAGGATACCCCTAAAGCCAAAGAAGGATAGACCCAAAGTTACAACATACCCACAAACCTGCACACTACGCCCAACTTTGGAGGAAGAAACATAAGTTCTTCATAGCATTGTCCGAATTGTCTGAATAGTGGTAAGAGTAGTGGGTCGGTAAATAATAGTAGAAAATAAAGAATGGCGGGTGACGACATAAAATGCCAATTTTCTAGGGTAATGGGACCGAGAATTGCGAACAGTATTGGTTTTTGTGCGAAGCGGTATGGACAGTAAAACAAGTCCAAGATGATGAAATCAAGAAGGGACAGCTAGCGACGACCTTTACGGGTCATGCTCTAGACTGGTTCATGAAATTCATACAAGTGCATGCAGGATATCCAAAGTAAAAACTGCCGCAGATCAGGGCAGGGTTAATTGATGAATTCAAAAAACTGAAATTTGAGTCGTAGTACATCACGGAACTGAAGGAGATTAAGAGGTTCCCAAATGAATCAGTGTGGTAATTCGACCAACGATATAAAACTTTAATGGCGAAAGTAAGCTTTGGGATGAGCGATGTACAGAACGAAGAGTGGTTCATTGCAGGACTAGTGCCACACATTCCTGGGCCACTGATGCAGCAGAAAATTCCATCCCAAGCAGAAGCATTGAAAATCACAATGAAGTTGGAGGCTTCGCTAGTTGGTGAAGCAGGATTGGGCATGAACCACATTCAAGCGTAGCTAGAAAATTTGATGATCCAGCTCCAATATATTAAGAAAGGAAAAGAGCTGTGAGAGGAACTATGGTGCATCTGCTGAAAAATTAGAAGGGAATCACAAGGATCAGTGCCCAAAGTTTCATAAATATATACAATCTAGAGCCCCGAATCCACTGAGTCAGGGAGGGATGTCATGGTGTAGAACCTGTTAGACGAGGGGGAATCGGATGGAGGAATGCATATATTTATAGAAGATGGTCTCAAAACTGGAGAATCTTTACTACAATTTATGTCGATTGGTTGGGAACAAAGATAAGGATTGTAGGGTGTACGAATTGCTCCAGGAAAGGACCGCAGATACATATTTTATGAATGGGGATGAAAAACCCCCGGTACAACAGCAACCGTAGTACAGTTAGTAGAAAACGTAGTACAGTCAATAGAAACTGCCCTACAATCAGTAGTATAACCAACAGCAACTCCATTATAGCCAACTGCAGCCGGTGTATAGTCAACCCCAGTCGCAGTACGGCCAACCGGAGTATCCAACTACATAGTACAACCAACAACCATATGGCCAACAACGAGGAGGATTCAGGGGAGGATTCCGCGAAGGTTGAGGTGGAGGCGTTGGTCAAGGAGGAACCTTTGGACGTGGTCGAGGTCCAATTGCATTCTACAATTGTGGTCAAGTCATGCATTATCAAAGAGATTTTTAGATCCTAGTTCTGCAATGTACTTACTTCAGTGCACCGGACCATAGTGTTGAGGATTGTCCTCAACTGATTACGAAGTGGAAAATAAAAATCCGCCCCAACCTTAGTTGAATCCAAGCCTAGGTTAAAATCCACCTCCAAATGTATAGAAGATTTCGGTGGAGATAAGAAGTCGACAGGTGAACGTCGCAGTAGTAACCACAGTGAGAGCTGTGACAGGGGAAGAAAGACAGTTGTCGAGTGTCTAACTGATAGCTAGAAAACAGGTTCGATTCGATGTGGAAGTGGAAAAGGAGACATTTTTGAAAGCACAAGAGATGATGCGACGGATGAGGCAACCATCGATTCACTAGAAAGAATCCACTTATGAGATTCCATTGTCATTCGACACGACGAATTCACTAAATAAGATCAACACCTTGATGGAATTCTTAGAAAGTTGCTTGGAATTGGAGAAAGACCAAGATGTGCTAGCAGAAATAGCCATCCTGCTACACTGACAGGAGGATGGACGATAGATTCAAACAGTGAATCAGCTGCATAGAAAGAAGATAGGAAGAGAAATGAGGATGAGTGCACAGATTGGTGCATTCAAGGTCGACTCCATTATTTTGGATTTGGGGTTGGATGCGAATATATTGATAAAGAAAACATGGGAGACATTGGGGAAACCACAGTTGGTATGGTCCCTAGTGCATATTCGACTGGAAAACCAGAGTAAGGTCACCCCCATTGGCTGATTATGCCACATCCCATTCGAGATAGAGGGACTCAAGATGTATTTAGATTTTGATGTGATCAAAATAGTTGATAACACGATCCCTTATCAAATATTCTTAGGGATAGATTGGGCGATGGAGAACCAAGTCGTGATCAAATTCAGGAAATGAACAATGTCGTTTGAGAATCGCAACATGAGGTTAGTCACACCTTTGGATCCAGCAGAAGGATAGAGTTATGTCAAGCCGATGTGGAATGAATTCACTGAAGGATGGGACAATGTGTACAACATCTCAGAGGACTATATTAATCCCACCATCGATGGAGAATTGGGGTGGCGAAGCGTTAGCTCGGCATTGTCATATTTTGATGAAGCACTGGAGAACTGGCAGAATCGACTACATGAGGTATCATTCAGAAGATGCGCATGTGTCATCCAGTCACTGAGATGGGTGGTGACAGAAGCCTGCGAGCTACCAACATATGAAGGATTTCCCAATCTGACTAAATTCATCACCAAATTTGAAGAAATAGTAGAAAAACCATAGAGGTTGCTAGCGTTAGAGGAAGCACTAAAGGCCACGCCAGCGCGATGGTGGGAAATGCACAAGCTGACAATAACGAGTTAGTCGCATTGTCAACAACTCATGGAGATCAGGTTTGGATAAACTAAAGGGTATTGCGGAAGGAAATACAGCAGAAGGAGTGACCCAAGGGAGCACTTGGAGGAATGTCAAAGCGCATGGGGAGTGAGACCACAGAAAGAATGGGTCCATGCATTCATCCATACCTTGGATGAGGTACCGTGGAACTGGTACGTCGCAACGGAACAACAACACAGAATGACTATGTGGGAGGATCTCACTATTAACTTCAGTGGGACTTTCAGCTTCTTGGATGAAAACCCATTCATCCATAGCACACTGTAGGTGATACGGGAGAAGATGCTTGAAGTAGTCCCGATGGAGAAGCCAATGGGATCAAAGAGGACCATGACACCAGATATGTTGTTGGAATGTTACAATGTGATAGGGGGACTGGATGATGAGGATGACCCGCAACTAACGCTACAAGATTTCAAAAAATGGGTGGTTGACTTTGTAGGACCTAGCAACCCACTAGAAAAAAGATCAGGGTCATGATATATCATTACTACGACTGATTACTTGACACGATGGGCTAAAGCTGCATTGGTAAAATATTGCACGGCTGCCATAGCAGTAAGATTTCTCTTTGATAATGTAGTCACCAGGTTTGGGTGTCCAAAGATACTGATGAGCGACCAGGTACTCACTTTGTCAACCAAACGATCAAGGCAATGAAGGAAGAATTCCAAATACAACATCATAAGAGTACCCCATATCACCCACAGGAGAATGGTGTAGTGGAAACATTTAACAAGGTATTGGAGCATGCACTAACAAAGGTATGTAACACAAACCGCGACGACTGGGACTTGAATATTACGAGAATATTGTGGGCCTACAGGACAACTTGTAAACGTTTGACGGACTAGACACCATTTAAATTAGTTTACGGATAATAAGCGGTGATTCCAATGGAGTATATTGTCCCCAGTTTACGCATCGCAGCAGCCACAGATATGAGCAACGATGGAGAAATTGAAGAACGGTTGGCATAGTTAGTGCAAATCGACAAGGATAGGTTTATCGCAGGATTCCAACAACAGGTAGAAAAGGATCGCCACAAGGCTTGGCACGATCACCATCTCAAAGCAAAGCACTTCTAGCATGGAGATATGGTACTGTTATACGACAATAAGTTTGCGAAGCATCTAGGTAAGTTGCAGATGCATTGGTTGGGTCCTTATATCACAAATGTTATCACCGATGGAGGTGCAATACAGTTACAGAACTTAGATGGCACACTCTTGACAAATATAGTGAATGGAAGTCAATTGAATCCCTATCACCATAGTCAAGGACATGGTGACTGAAACAAGGTTTGCGCAGGTTTTTAAAAAAAAGCAAAGGAAGTTGAATACATTGAATATTTGTCGACCGCATGAGGAAAAATTAAGCGACAGAAGTTGAAGTTTGTAGTTGTTAGCACGTGACAGTCAAATCAGACCATAATTATAGCATTTAAGCATTGATGGAAAGCGACGGTGGAGGATGATGACACACTTGATGGCAGAATGTGGAAAATCAGGGAAAGATTCGACGAATGACTTGGTAATCATTCCTCAAAGATGCCATGATGGACAAGAACCAATCATGTTAGGTCATAAATATCCACGCACATAGAGAGTATCATTATGAATATTTATTGTGCCAGATGTGCGACTCTAAGAGTGTTGCAGATTCAAGCAGTGAGGATAGAGGGGTAAGGCAGTTGCAGAGTAAAGAAGTAAGATTAGAGGGTTGTGATGGTGCATTTAATTTCTAGCAGAAGCAATCAGGTGCGCTAAGGGTGAAAATGAAAAGTGTTAACGAGCAACCAATGGATGAAGATGTGCAGAAAATCTGGAAGAAAAGAGATGAAGTCTCACCCAAGATGTCTAATCCAATTATAAAAGTTGGAAGTGTTAAATTTTCAGAATTTACTTCAATCTGATCTAGGATCTTAACTAAGAGAACAACATGTACATCAAATCTACAGCATATCAATCATGGACACAATAATGCAAGCACACAAGAGACACAGAGTTTACTTGGGGAAAACCATAAAGGTGAAAACCCCCAATAACTTCCTCAGAGATAGATAGAGCAATGATACAACCAGAATACAAGATATAGTCTTCTCATAGCAGCAGAGCCTCCTCCTCCACAAGTGCGCCACTCTCCAAAGTGTGAGTGAGAGAATAGAATGTGTAAAATGAGAGAGACACACTCTCTATTTATACACTAACTTGACTTGACCTTTACTCAACTAGGTTGGCCTCAACTTAACCACTTAACATAATGCTGACTGGGCCGACCCCCACTAGGGTGGTCTAATAACCCTTTGACCCACATGGCCGACCCCCAATAGGGTGGTCTAATAACCCTTTGACCCACATGACTTATATAGGGCCGACCCCAACAAGGTGGTCTAATAACCCATCAAGTATAAGTTACGACACTTACAATATAAATGATGACACTTCCGTATAGAGGAATAATAACATCTCTATAGGAATTCAATATACATATATGCGAAATACATTCCGAAGTTACATATACATCAACACTCCCTCTTAACTAGGAAGGTATTTCTCAACACAGGTCTTCTAGCACAAGTCTTCTTCTCTGGATCATCGTCACTGGATAATCGTCATCGATACATCATCATCATCACTGCTGCTGCTATCTCAATCAATCTCTGAATCTACTCGTCATAGGAAGTTCTACAGAGCCAGTCCTTTTTCATACTGGATGTAGGCCCACCACCTGTAGGTCTTCGTCATCACTGGCCATACTGTGGAATCCTCACGACTTATTACATGCGTCACAAAACCTCGAAAGAGCATCCCAGGATGTTACGAGCACACGGCTCTACCTATAGGATCTCCCAGGGCCATATTATATGTGACCTCACCACAAAACCTCCCAAGAGCATCCCAAGCTGTTACGAGCACATAGCTCTACCTATAGGATCTCCCAGGGACAGATTATATGTGGTCACCACAAAACCTCGCAAGAGCATCCCAGGCTGTTACGAGCACACAGATCTACCTATAGGATCTCCCAGGGACAGATTATATGTGGTCATGGCAAAACCTCGCAAGAGCATCCCAGGACTTATTACGGGCACACAGCCCAACCTATCGGATCTCCCAGGGACATATTATATTCCATAGGACAAAACCTCGAAAGAGCATCTGCCAGATATCCCAGGGCTAGATTATATGCCATATGAAAAACTTCAAAAGACTATCTGCAGATCTCCTAGGGCCAAATTATATGTCCTCCTAGAGCAAAACCTCGAAAGAGAATTTGTCAGATATCCCAGGGCCATATTACATGCCATAGGAAAAACCTCGAAAGACTATCTTCAAATCTCCCAGAGCCAAATTATATGCTGATCTGCACAACCTGATCCACGGCCATAGAGTATCAACCTGATACTCACCATACATCATCCTGATGTATACATGATCATCCTGATCATCATCACTGCAACATCTTGCTACAAGTCATCTGGAGCAACATCCTGAAGCTCGTCGTCCACGATCATCCTAATCATATAATGCATCTACCTGATGCATACCAAGTATCTACCTGATACATATCATCATACATGATCCACCTGATCATACAGTGTATCCACCTGATACAAATAAAAATACATGATACATATCACCATACATGATCCAGCTGATCATACAATGTATCCACCTGATACATATACAGAAACATGGTCCAAGCATCCAACATGATGCTTATACAAAATACATGCAAATGATCCAACTGATCATATCCAGCATCCAATATGATGCATACATCCATATAAATGATCCAACTGATCATATCCAGCATCCAACATGATGCGTACATACATATACATATAAATGATCCAGCTGATCATATCCAGCATCCAACATGATGCGTACATACATATAAATGATCCAACTGATCATACAAAGAAGAAACCAGAACATCATCCTGATGCTCATCATCCAGCGCTTACATCCACAGCCATGTGAAGGATCCTCCTTCCAACATGCTTGGAATGGCTTCAACAAATGTGTCCATCACTTCTTCCTCGAAGTGTCATCAATCTGAAGAATTCCAAGCCTCTCCCTGAAGTACTCGAAATTCACCCTAGCTAGTGGCTTCGTTAGCACATCTGCAATCTGCTCATCCGTCGCAATGTACAGGATCTTCACAGCTCCTCTCTGCACCATATCCCTGATATAGTGATATTTGATCTCTATGTGTTTCGACCTGTCATGAAACACTGGGTTTTCAGATAGCTTCACACAACTCTGGTTATTGCAAAAAATACTAGTAGCATCCAATGGGAGATCAAATAACTCAGACAATAGCTTCCGTAGCCATACTGCCTCACAACTAGCTAAACAGGCTGCAACATACTTTGTCTCAGTTGTACTCAGTGCTACGCAGGACTGCTTCCTGCTAAACCAAGAGATCACACCTGATCCCATACTGAAGCAGCACCCAGATGTGCTCTTCCTATCTGCAGCACTGCCAGCCCAATCTAAATCAACATAAACCTGTAGGTTAAACTTTTGATTCGCTTCATACTTGAGCCCATAATTTATTGTACCCTTCAGGTACCTCAAAACATGCTTTACAGCAACCAGGTGAACACTTCTCAGATCCATCAGGAACTGGCTCAATGTGTTCACCACAAAGCAAATATCTGGTCTCGTGTTCGTCAGGTACATCAAGGACCCAATCATCTAACGATACATAGAGACATCAACTAGCTCAGATGAAGCATCACAAAGAGGCTTCAGATTCGATGCCATAGGTGTGTCCATGGCCTTGCAATCCATCATCCTAAACCTCTTCAGGATCTCTACTACATACTTCCCTTGTTCAAGGAAGATTCCATCTGCACTCTGCCACACCTCCATGCCAAAAACAAATAGTGCATCATCCCCAAGTTCTTCATCTCAAACTCGGCAGCAAGCTTCCGCTACGTGTCGGTAATCAATCTATCTTCACCTGTAACAAACAGGTTATCCGCATACAAAAGTAGTATCACTGGATTTCCTTCCTCAACCTTGTAGTAAAGGTTGGAATCTGCTTTACTCTTGGTAAAGCCCAAACTGGATAGAAAGCTGTCTATCCTACCAAGTTCTGCACACATATATGACTACACCATTCAAGAAGGCTATCTTGAAATCCATCTGGTGTATCTTCTATTTCATCACTTTTATATTTCTCTATGCTGCCATCTGCAGCATGCTTGATCTGATAGTTCCATTTGGAAGTCACAACAGACTTCCCTTCAGCTCTTGGGACTACATCCCAAACATCGTTCTTCATGACCGACGGATCATGGCATTCTTCCCGTATCCTGGGAACTTCAATATCTTCAATAGATAATTTTGTTGCTTGAACAAATGTTGTAGTCCTTCTTTTGTATGTGAAGGTATACGGTCTTTTCTACAAAACAAGTTAAATTGCATGATTAGAAACATCTCATAATTTTCAGACAAATTCTTACACATAAAGAAATATGTCATACAGTCATGCAATTATCTTAGCCAATGCTTCAATACAACATTTATCCATGTTCCACAACATTCTAGATGCCTTCCAGTCTCTACCAGAAAATTGTTAAGAGCTTGCACTACTCCCAACATGTCAGCAAAGAGGTTTCATTCTAGATAAGTAGCACTGGAATGTTGTACAATGCCATAGGCCACTTACCCATCACATGCATATTAGTAGTATACTATTCATTAATGCAATCATTCTAATATGCACAATACATATCCTAAGTCTAGGAACATGAGCATATACATCATTGAACAATTTTATTTAAACAAACAAATATGCAAGAAATGATAATTAAAAATACTTATCTTTGTTTCGTTGCTGGGTGGACTCCCTTTGAGTCTTTGCTTCCTTGTAGGAGCTGCTGAAGTAGGTTCTTCTACACCTTTCTGTTGTGGAATGTAGAAAGATGGTCAACTCCCTCTAAATATCTGCATCCTTGCAGAAACTACTAAAGTGTGCTCCTTTGCTTTCTTGCAAGAACAACTGGAGTGTGCTCCCTCTTGATCTTTGCTTCCTGGATTACCTATCCTTGAACTTACATCCATCCTTAATCACTATGCATGCTTATTAGTATCATCATTGTGTTATCCTTGAGGTATCATACATAATCACACATTTATTAGTATAATCTTAATACTATCAAAACACAATAATCTTAAACATGCATAGTCATGATCATTCACAAATAATAAACATTAGTATTCAAGGTTTCAGGGAAATCTTCTTTTACTCATGCATATTCTTATTTGATCATAGGAATCTTCTAATTAGTTAAATCATCAATGCATAAACCCGTGATTACTCAAACGTATACCTTCATGATTCTTCTGGTTAGTCATATCATCAATTATGGTAAGAAACATAATATGCACACAGCCATGACTATTCAAACCTATGACTTCATGAATAATCATTATCAACAACACAACAGTATAAGATCCTAACACAAGGTAGGATTCTAGCTTGATATAGGAAAAACATACCTGGATTCGCATGCTAGCTAGTTATGTATAACATACCCGCATAATGTCTTCTGGTTCTCTTCAGTGACTTGTGCTAGTAACCTGCATGTCTCATAGGTTAACCATTGTAGGACCAAGTTATACATACCTCGAATGTAGATCTTCTATGTGATCCATGACAATGGATGAATCTTTGTCTTCATGTCACCATGAGCATATGTTCTTGAAGTAGAACATGATTTGACTTTCTTGGTGTACCTTTTGTGTTAGAAAACAACATAAACCTCATACAACATCACAATGCATTAGTACAATCATAAGTTTCAAAACCTTAATCAATGAATATCTTCTATTAAGGTGATACGACAAGTCCAGTAATTAATCAAGATTGTATTGTAATGATATGAAGACAAACATATGATAAACTTAACCATGAAACATACCTGTAAGCCATACCTGTCAAGATTGTTTGTAATCTTCTTATGGAAGGCCTTAGCCTCATCTCCCTCTAAGACAAGAACTTTTTCACTTGTGCAGGTGACCAATCCATCTTCTTCTAGGATTAACCCAATCCACTTGATTTGCAAGAACTGGTCCTGGAGCTGGATTAGGGTTTGTCAAAGAAACCCCAAAAATTCAAACTTTGAATTTCAAACTTCTGAAAGGATAGAAATATGCACCTTGATGAGCTGATCAAGTTGGTATATTCAGAATTTGAAAACTGCAAAGTTTCACCCCTCGAAATTGCCTTTTAGATTTCTGGATTTACTAGGGAGGACCCTGAATTAGGGTTTGAATTTCTCGAAGCTTCACCCAACCAAAATATTTGATTTAAAACTTTAAGCTTCGATTTTTCTGAGGAGCTTCCAGCCGTGGTCACAGATTTCCAAAATTCCAATTTTTGCAGAAGCCCTAATTTTCCATCTTTCCAATCAAAGTCCCGAACTGGGGTTTGATCAAGCCCGACCTTCTGCCCAACCAAAAAATCTGATCTTGGTCTCTAAATTTCGATTTTCATGAGTAGCATCCATCCGTGGTCTCCGATTACAGAAATTCCAACTTTCTTTGAAGCCCTAAATTCCAGAAGCCATGAATGAAGGTATTTAAAAATAATTCTGTTTTGACATAAATATGTACCTGATTGTTTTTGGTGTAACTCCGAACTTTTCAATCCACAAGGTCTGAAAATTTTTCCTGAGATAGCCTAACCTTTTATCTTTCCATCGCGATAGGTCTGACCTCAATTAGATTCTTTGAGAGAGAGTTATGCCAAATTTCGCAACGTGACCTATTTATGGGATAATACAGGAGAGCGAACTTGTACGGCATGCCACGTGTCACTGGTTCAACTTCGGCCTCTGAAAAATTTTCCTCCGATATCCCGACCTGTTTTCTTTCTATCCTGATAGTTCTGACCTCAATTGGATTCTCTGAGAGGGAGTTATGCCAAGTGTCGCAACGTGACCTGTTTATGGGATAATATAGGAGAGCAAACTTGTACGGCGTACCACGTGTCACTAGTTCAACTTCGGCCTCTAAAAAATTTTCTTGAGATAGTAAAGTCTGTGTACTACCTTTTTATTTTGACGAAATTTCATTTGGATATTCCTAGTCCAAGTTACGACCTTTTTCCCAAGGTCACCTGATTTTGACTCAGATCTGGAAGAGGCAGAAACCCTATATTGTACAGATCATAAATCACAAAGTACAACGAATTAGAGGTTGTCCTTTGGACACAAGGTACAGGGGGGTCTAATCTTTGACCTGTAAAAGTTTCAGATCTGAAAACTTTGCCAAAATGGATTTATAGCGAAAGTGTTACGATGACTGGTTTTTTTCTATATCAAGCCCTAGCATCGTAAGTGCAACAAGTGTCATACATGCCATATCATGCCTTCTTTCAGGCTAGCTCTGATCCCATGTTAAATTTTCAGAATTTACTTCAATATGATCTAGGATCTTAACTGAGAGAAAAACATGTACAACAAATCTACAACATATCAATCATGGACACAATAATGCAAGCACACAAGAGACACAGAGTTTACTTGGGGAAAACCATAAAGGTGAAAAACCCCAATAACTTCCTCAGAGATAGATAGAGCAATGATACAACCAGAATACAAGAGATATTCTTCTCCTAGCAGCAGAGCCTCCTGCTCCACAAGTGCGCCACTCTCCAAAGTGTGAGTGAGAGAATAGAATGTGTAAAATGAGAGAGACACACTCTCTTTTTATACACTAACTTGACTTGACCTTTACTCAACTAGGTTGGCCTCAACTTAACCACTTAACATAATGCTGACTGGGTCGACCCCCACTAGGGTGGTCTAATAACCCTTTGACCCACATGGCCGACCCCCAATAGGGTGGTCTATTAACCCTTTGACCCACATGACTTATACAGGGCCGACCCCAACAAGGTGGTCTAATAACCCATCAAGTATAAGTTACGACACTTACAATATAAATGACGACACTTCCGTATAGAGGAATAATAACATCTCTATAGGAATACAATATACATATATGTGAAATACATTCCAAAGTTACATATACATCAACAGGAAGAACCGTGGTCCCTTCAACCATTAAAGCACCAAGGGAAAAGGAACACCGGCCCCAGCAAAGGATGATCAAATGTGCAAAACAAATGTGCCGGAATGTTAGGCCTGTTTCATAATTTGGTGATGTCGATGAACTTTTGTCCAGATGGAAGCAAGAATGGAGTGCAACAGATGGCGTAGAAGAGATAGATGATGAAGGTTTCAAGAGGCTGGAGGATGAGTTCGAGAAGTACACAACAGCGAACAAGAGCAGTACCAAAGGTGTCCAGTTGAGGTATCTCGACAGTGAGCCACAAGTTTGTGTTGGGGGCCTATTGGCATGGGGTTAGAGCGCATGAAGTGCAGAAGCTGACAGGGATAGAAGGGTCATCAACGAAGGAAAGGACCATTCGTGAAGGATAAGAAGTGGACGACAGTGCAAGTTTTGGTAAAAGTTAGTTAGATTTGGTCATTTGGACCATGTTGTAACTGCCTTAGTTGTCTATAAATAGAACCGCACTTATAAGCTTAAGTGCATCGATTGTAGACGGTGACATCTAGCTTTTATGTATTTTACGCTTTCGTCAATTTTTGCTCTGTATATGAATTTGCGTTAAGTCACTTGGAACTGTTCCTGTGAAGGTTGTATCGCATATTTTGAGATGATTTAATGCATGAGGATGTTTGATTATGTTTCTATTTGTGTCGCCATGTTATGAATGATGAATGTTCTCTAAATGATGCGATGTGTTTGAGGTTTTCTTACTCTGTCGATTAATATGTAATATGCAAATGTCATTTACATGTTGTTGATGCAGATGTCAAATGTATGTGTGATTTGTTAGTATAATGTGAAGAAAGATCTCTAGTTTAGGTAGTGACTGAGTAAGAGTTAGCACATGTTCTCTCCCTACTGCGGAAACTTGGTTCCTGCAGCCCCCTTGAACATCTCGAGTGATACCTCACTCGCTTTGTGGGTGTTGCTGGAAAGGGTAAAACCTTTCCGGGCCGATGCTTAAGGGTTTTTGGTTGGTGCTTGTTGATAGCAGTGCGAAGTGAACCCCCGTCGATAGAATTGTGTGTCAACAGCTGTAAATAGTAGGGATCCGTAGATCAGCTAAGTTATAATATATAAAAAATGTTTGTCCTGACTTCTATTTTCTGACAAGAATGATCAGTTTCCCCTTCGTTTAGTAGATAATTGTGAGCACCTATATACAGCCATTCCCTATATCCAGAATGGAGAACACAAGAAGGATCGACTGACCCTTCTTGCAGGTTAGAACTATCATGAAAATAATATTGGGCAGAAGAAGGGTTGGTCTCCCGTTCATTTATGAGGGAATTGTAAAAATATTCAACCTACGAATGCTGGGCCATCAATTCATGTATATCCAAAATGGTGAACACTAGAAGAATATTACGCACAAGAAGGGTTGGCCGACCCTTCATTTATGAGAGAAATGTAAAAATATTTAATCTACGAAGGCTAGGTCGACAATTCCCGCCTTTCAACTTCCTTTGTTAATAGTAGGGATGCAGACATAAGCTAAGTTATAATATATAAAAAATGTTTGTCCCGACTTCCATTTTCCAACAAGAAGGATTGGTCCCCCCTTCGTTTAGTGGATAATTGTGAACACCTATATCTAGAAATTACCTATATCTAGAATTGAGCGCACAAGAAGGATTGACCGACCCTTCTTGCAGTCTAAAACTATTATGAAAATAATACTGGGTAGAATAAGGGTTGGTCGCCCCTTCATTTATGAGGGAATTGTAAAAATATTCAACCTACGAAGGCTAGGCTGTCAATTCATGTATATCCAAAATGGTGAACGCTAGATGAATACTGAGCACAAGAAGGGTTGATCGACACTTCATTTACGACATAAATGTAAAAATATTTAATCTACAAAGTCTAGGACAACAATTCCTGCCTTCTGACTTTCGTTGTAAATAGTAGGGACCCGAACATCAACTAAGTTATAACATATAAAAAATGTTTGTCTCGACTTCTATTTTCTGATAAGAAGGATCAGCTTCCTCGTCGTTTAGTATATAATTGTGAACACCTATATTCAACAATTCACCTATATCTAGAATGGAGAAACAAGAAGGATCGACCAACCCTTCCTACAGTCTAGAACTTTTATGAAAAGAATACTGGGCAGAAGAAGGGTTGGTTGCCCCTTCATTTATGAGGGAATTGTAAAAATATTCAACCTACGAAGGCTAGGCCATCAATTCATGGATATCCAAAATGGTGAAAACTGGAAGAATACCGAGAACAAGAAGGGTTGGTCGACCCTTAATTTATGAGAGAAACGTAAAAATATTTAATCTACAAAGGCTAGATCGACAATTCCTGACTTCTGACTTTCGTTGTAAATAGTAGGGACCTGGACATCAACTAATTTATAACATATAAAAAAAATTTGTCTCGACTTCCATTTTCCGAAAAGAAGGATCGCCCGCCCCTTCATTTAGTAGATAATTGTGAACACCTATATCCAGCAATTCACTTATATGCAGAATGGAAAACACAAGAAGGATCGACCGACCCTTCTTGTTGTCTAAAATTATTATGAAAAGAATACTAGGAAGAAGAAGGGGCGACCGCCCCTTCATTTATGAGGGAATTGTAAAAATAGAGCAATTTGAAAAAAGAGCGTCTACTATTTCTCTGAGAATATTTCAACTTTCCAACAAACTGTACGAAGCAATGTTCCTATGAAATTTGTGCTCAGAGTGCCGATATCTACTTTCCCCACTCCTAAAAAGCATCCATGGAGGAAGTAGCGGATGCTCTTTCTCCTCAGCATCTATTTCCAACACCCCAAAATAGAACAACTTGAGGAAAGAGCGACCTCTCTTTCTCTGAAAAAATTTCCACTTGCGAGCAGACTCTTTGAAACAAAAATTCTATAAATTTTGTTGTTAAAATGTCGATATCTAGTTTCCCAGTGTCACACGTGGAACACTCAGATTGTGACACGTGGCATATTTGAGTTTTAAAATTAGTCTAAAGATTATATAAATGAATATTAAGGGTATTAATGGTACCATTTCAATATAAACATATGGATTTAACTTATATAAATTTTTGGAATAGGTATCAGGGACCAAATTTCAAGGGTTGAACTTAATTTCAGGTCGAAGGTTATATATTCATACCACCATTCTAGCATGAAGGGCTATAATTAAAAAAAGTACACTTCAATTGACAATAATAAATTAACTCAACGTTTCATTAAAAAAATTTCTAAATAAAATATTACTAGATATGAGTAATACATTACATATTTCCATGCATACACTTAAATAAACTGAGGTCTAACAATGCCATGCCACCCAGCTTAATAAGGAACATCAAACAAACTGTTCAACTGAAATTGATCTTATGGAAAACTATATCTCCCTTGTTGATATAATGTGAAAAACCTGCAATAATTAATTAATGAAAACACACGAAATAGCAGAAATGACAGAACTCGGAATCACTTGTATATTGATCGCAGGCCACTTCAAGGGGGCAACCTCCTTTGAGCAAGCTCAATACAAATAACTTCACGGTGCCCTCATTGGTCTCAACACAAACTTATATACTAAGTCTAGGCGCCAATACCATGGGTCAATACCATGTGTCAATACAAACCATGGGCCAATACAAAATATGGATTGACAATTACTACGGGACGACTTACAAAGCATATGCATCCAACAACAATAATACAAACTATGGATCAACAAATACTACGAGATGACTTACAAAGCATATGCGTCCAACAACAATATACTAACAAAGTAAATAGAAGGGTTGAGATGGGTTCCTAACATCCCCTCTCCCTTAGAAAAAGCTTTGTCCTCAAAGCTTTAGATGTGGAAATTGATGCATAATTGGGAGTGGTTCCCCTGTAGCATCATCGGGTTGCATTCTGGGCCACTGATGCCTTTTGAGTTTTAGGAGGATTGCTTGGAAGGATGAAGAAGAACAATATCAACTGCGTGAAAAGTGCATTCTGAACAGTGTTGATCGTCTTGTTGTTTCAATCGAATTCTTTCCATGTGAAGATTGTCCTGCAGAATGAGAAGAATCTAATTGCGGTTTCGAAGATCTGAGTCAATTGGCTAAACTGGGGAGCTGCTGAGGGTGTATGGAAGAAGAACTGGCGATGCCTATCCATATACTGCTTCATATGGTGTCCTTATAGATGTGGCATTTTACCACTAGAGCGCTTCTAGGAAATCCATAGAAATAGTTGTCCAAATCTGTGTACGGATGGGAAAGGGTTTGAGCAGTCCTGAAAGGAGTGTCGTTTCACCTTTGTTGACCTAGCAAGTATCACATTCAACCACCATCTGTTGAATTGGAATTTTCAGTCCTTGCCAAAAGAAGTTACATTGTTCCCAGTCATAGTTTTTGAGGAACCCAGAGTGCCCTACCGATGAAGAAGCATGGGGTTCATAGAAGAGATAGCCCTGTTGAATAGATTGCAACCAGTTTGGAACAAGCAGAGAAATAACTGTAAGAGAAATTGGATCATCAAATGTGCGAGAAGGAGCATCTTCCACCATGTTGTTCTTACCCTTCTTGTAAGTGATCACATAGTCATAACCCATGAGGTGGATAACCCATTTCAGGTGTGCTGGGGAGAAGACCCGTTGTTCCATGAAATTTTTCAGACTCTAGAGATCAGTCTTGATGCAAAATAATTCCCTCATAGGGAAGGCTTCCATTTCGGTACTGCATGCAAAAAAGCCATCATTTGCTTCTGAGATGCAGATGCAGCTAAATGCTTACCGGAAAGGTCGCTTGAAGGCGACAATCCCACTGGTGTAGCAAAGACACCTGCATATCGATCCAAGGAAGTAGTGGAGACCGTTGATGGGTGCATCTGAATGGAATCGAGCTGAGCAATGACACCATGTGAATTCTTCTTAAGGATCTTTTCCAGGCAATGTGAACTGATGATGCAGACAGACCCTGGTTGTAAGCTCGTAAATTTGTGTTGTGTCCCATTGATTGAAAAATGAATCCAAAGTTCAGCAGAATCCCATAAGATGGGGCCAAGTGTGCATAACCATTGAATGCCCAAAACCACATCACATCCGCTTAAGGACAAGGCAAACATGTCAGAGTGCAGGTTATAATCTTCTAGAGTGATATGCACATTGTGACACTTTCCCTTGCAAGGTCAGGTGCCTCCATTGGCAACCATGACTTCAAAGTTGGAGCAAGGATGGACAAAACAATCAACTTATTTGGCGATCCGGGGGTCATTGAAGTTATGAGTGCTACCAGAATCAATGAGTGTTGTAAGAGGAAGCTTCTTGAAGTAACCCATGACCCACATTTTTTGGGGGGTGGTGATTCCACCTAAAACATGGAGAGATATCTCTGGGTGGTCATCCTAAGATGGAGAGTCAATAGGAGGCGCCTGAATGGCGACCTGATCATCAAATGTATCTGGGGCTTCTTCACCAACTTCAGAGCTAGGTGGATAATCCACATCCAAGAGATAGAGCTTTTGCTGAACACATCTATGTCCCCGAGTGAATTTCTCATCACAATTATAACAAATCCCTTTTTCTCTGCATGCCTACATCTCTGTTTTGGACAAATGCTTGATAGGAGTTGGTCGAGGAGCTGGCGGGATGGGAGGTCGTTGAGAACCCATATTTTGGAAGGGAACAAAAGTGAGTTTGGAGTGGTGTTGGGCTGCAATCTTGTCTTCTGCCAACTTAGCCAACCCCAAGGATTCCATCATTGTGTTGGGACAGAACATTTTGACCTCTGAGCAGATTTCATCCTTAAGACCACTAATAAAACAACTCATGTAGAAGTCATCAGACAATCATTCTGTGTGATTGGCTAGTTTTTCAAATTCTGTTTGATATTCTCTCACAGTGCCAATTTGACGAAGTTTAGTGAGTGCTCCGGTGAAGTCATCAAAAGCACTAGGACCAAATCATTGCAAAAGGAGTCGGCAATAATCTGTCCATTTTGGCTTGTCATAAGCCTTGATGTACCAATAGTACCATTGAAGGGTTTCCTGTTCCAAATGAAAGGATGCAAGTGGAACTTTTTGGACATCAAAAGTATTATGCATACTGAAATACTGTTCTGCATGATAGATCCATCCAGTCGGATCAGTACCATTGAAGCAAGGAAAATCAAGCTTCGGACCACGGAAATTGTTGGAAGAAGAGAACACATTGTCTGATGAAGACTCGGACTGTCGTTTGTTGTTCATGGCTCAATGCTCAAGATGGAGGCCGAGAAATTTTTCATCAAGATCTTGGAGTTTGGCTTGGATGGCTGCAAGTGCTTCTTCCATGGTTTTTGCTCCTACGCAGGTGACAACCATAACCAGGAGTTTTTTTTTTTTTTTGAGTGGGTAGAAAAACAAAAACAGAAACTGTTTTAGTAAAGGAAAATCTGGATTTGGGAAGAAATTGGAAGGGTAATTTGGGTTTGACTAGGTTTTGGACATTGTTGAATGGACAGGGTAGCAGAAAATTAGGATTTAAGAAACGGGGTGAAAGAATGAGAAAATTTGGCAAAGAGGGACAAAGAAGCAGAATTAAGAAATGAACTTTGTGGTAAAATTTGAAGGCGATTGGGTGAAATCTGAAGAAATTATGACAAACCCTAAAAATAGACAAATGTGGGATTTCGGGCTTTGGGAAGTGGAATTTGGGATAGGGCCCTCAGGAATGAAATATGCAGAATGGGATTACAGAGGTGTCAGGGAAGTTTCAAGGGAAACAGAGTGAAAACAAGGGAGATAAGGCCAAAAAACAGAAATTATTATTTTCTTTTCATTTATTTTTTTTTCAGAATGTGTCTGCTACGGCATGGAAGGGATCTGAAACAGATAGATCGGCAACAACACGGAAGTGATAAAAAAAGAGGGATTTGAAATGGCTGGATCTGAAATAGATCTGAAATGGCTAGATCTAGAACGACTTTAAGAATGGATCTAAAACGCTAGATCTGGAATGGCGTTCAGAATGGATTTGAAACGGCTGGATTTGAAACGGCATAGAAGTGATTGGAAACAGTTCAGCTGAAAATAGACATGGACCCCAGGTATGTGCGGCTTCCTAATAGTTCATGGGTTTCACTCGGCCACCAATGCTGTTTGACGGCTTACGTATTGGGGTAGTACCCCTCACTCCACGGCTCAGGTAAAATTGATAACTGCTTTGCCACAAACGACAACTCTTGGTTTACCTCATGGGTGGGAACTAGTTAATCAAGTAGGGATCGTTTCCCTTTTCGCTGGTAGGTCCTCTCAATGGGCCAGCTACTTTGGGGTTCATGTGGTACTCCTCACAATGAGTTGTAGGGCTTATTCCCAAGTACTTCCCACAGTTAAGCGGATAGGGATTATTCCCTGATCCGAACTTGCAACAGATGCGGAAAAGAAATTTGGTAAAAATTCCACCCAACAAGCCCAAGAAAGTGCTTTGATACAAGATGTGAAGAACCTGCAATAATTAATTAATGAAAACACACGAAATAGTAGAAATAACAGAACTCAGAATCACTTTTATATTGATCGTCGGCCACTTCGAGGGAGCAACTTCCTTTGAGCAAGCTCAATACAAATAACTTCACGGTGCCTTCATTGGTCTCAACACAAACTTATATACTAAGTCTAGGCACCAATACCATGGGTCAATACCATGTGTCAATACAAACCATGGGCCAATACAAAATATGGATCGACAATTAGTACGGGACGACTTACAAAGAATATGCGTCCAACAACAATAATACAAACTATGGATCAACAAATACTATGGGACAACTTACAAAGCATATGTGTCCAACAACAATATACTAACAAAGTAAATAGAAGGGTTGACATGGGTTCCTAGCATATAACTACAACTCCATTCAGATAACCCCTATTGTTTTGGTCTGTTAGATGTTTTATGACTGGAAAGATCATAAGTACTAATGTTTGGGTCATGTCCTATGGTTTAGATTATATGATGTTTTGTAAGGATTATTGGTATGGGCTCAACAGTATGTGTAATTTTGGTTTATTGTTCTGGTTAGACAGTATTATGATAAATCTCATGTTTAAGGTTAAATTTCTGAGCTACACAACTTAGTGTTAAATTATATGCAAAAGATGTTCATCATGTTTATAAAAAAACTAATATATAAATTAGTCATGGTTATGTATATAAAGTTACAGTGAAAATAATAACTAACCTCATCTCAGAGATTCGTTTATATAAGATTTCAATATCTTGGAACCTACCTGGACTTTAGAGTAGACCAAGCTTATAATGGGAACTGAAGTGTGGCAACGTGCGACTGGAGTAAGGAAGCGTGAAATTGGATTATGAACCGAACATGGAACCTACGTAGGGATTGAGCTATGTCGAACATAGATGGGACCGAGTGTAAAAATATCCTGCTGCGTGGAACTCTTACCTGAGCTTCAACTGCCGCACCAGAGGTTTCTTGTTGTTGCAAGGGAACTAGAACTCAAACCCTCAAAAATTCTATCTCGTAACTAATTCCCAGAACTACGGTGAAATTTTGGTGGTCAGGTAAATACGATGGCAACCAGACAATGCCCGCTAAAACTTGATGCGTCAAACGAAGTAATTTAAGACAAAATTCACCTTTATTACACGCCGCCACCAGGAAAAAATGGGATCATAATGGTTAATGAAACGTCTTGTAAAAATTTATAAGAAATCATCGGTTTAGATTCGAAGAGGGTTCAAATCTGTGGCGGACAAGGAATCTACTAGGAAAAGGTGCATGTTCTATAACGTTGGAAACTTTGGCGAAATGACCTTTGGTACGTGTTAAAGTCAGGAATAAATCTACGTTGGGTGAGTGACGGAATAAAATATCTATGGTTGATGTTGATTTCGCACTTTCAATTATTGCAAAGAATGAAAAGGCTAAGCAGCAGTGGAATTTTTACCTCTTACCATGTGTCGAGTCGAGGATTGTTCCGCTGAATGAAAAAATGTAATGGAAAACCACTTCTCATGATCCTGAAACCACCTACATGAGATATTATAAAAACGAGTATCTTCTTACGATTGATTGAAATTACCCATGCAACCAGGTGTGATCCTATGTGTCCTTCAATATATTCTTTTTCCAAAATTAAAAAATAGGAAGACAATCAGATGGTTATTGTATCGACGAGTTATATTTATTGGAAATTTATATTCTTAATTGAACTATAGATAATGAACATAATTCGTGAAAGTACCGGCAGTGGTGTATATATATTAGTACGCTCCTTATACCATATACTTTAGTGTGCACTCAGTATCAGTATTTTTAAGCATGGTAAAACACCAAGCATTTCAGTACTACTCTCAAATAACAGAGGAGAAGTGGATTATTACCTATCATTACAGCACACAATACCAAACTCTATTGGCGTTAAGTGTTGTTGCACGTTGTACACCATGCAACATTCACAAACCCACATCCACATTGGAGGAATCACCTATCTGTTTCTGGAAAGTGTCAGCATGATCCTGATGGGACCAAGCATAATCAAACCCACAACCTCGTGATAAAGGGTTGGCTTTGGCTGAGAGATTCAACCAGTTGGGCTACCCATTAGGGCCTATCCTTAATACCTTATTTTTAACATTGTTATTTTTGTTACACATAAAATATTACCATTCATAAGACCCAGTGTAAACATCCCTGAAGTCTTTATGACTGAGTGGTTGAGTTGGATGAGATACTGATCTATTCATACATAGTTTTGTGAGGTCCTCATAGGTTTCTCTCATGCATCCTACGACGAGGTCAGTTACTTGGATAAAGGAGCATCTTCAAGCCCTTTCTCGAAGCATGGTGATGTGTATCCCTATCCCTAACCTATAAGGGAGCTGGAATTCGGTTCCCTAGCCTTTGGGAAGGATCCCCTATCTCTCTCCAACCATATCTCAACCTACCCTATCCTCTTAGTCCTATATAAGTAAGGTACATTCCCATACCAAAGGGAGGAAGTCTATAGTACTTGCATACTGGTGAAATTGGTCTAGATTCATCTCTACTCATCTCTTGGGATATTTATACTTCCTTTGGAGGCTATGGCATTTGCTTGATTGGAGAAGGATTGCTATGTTAAGTCATGGTTGTAATCATTGTCGTTCTTTGTACTTCCCTATTCATTTACAGTAATATAAACACTTTCCACCAAATCTCATTGTGTTAATGATGCTTTGTGTAGTTTACTTGCTTAACTGTTTACTTAGATCTGTTATGGTTTAGATGCGTTTTACTTTTTTGTCTTGTCCTGTATGTCTTGACAGGTCTTGCAGCTTGGATTTGACGACCATGGATCTTGGAACAACCTAAAGGAAAAGGATCTACAAACTAATGGTAAGACATCTAATCACTTAATCCCTAACTATATCTAGGATAGTTGTTTACTATTCTGTACTATTTGTTCTAGTATCACATTGAGCTAGGGAGATCACGCCTCGAGTCTGCTCTTGGTAGATTGTCCGATAACAAATCTGGTGACCATACTGGGGAAGAACATTGTTGTAGTTTTCGATTTGAATGTCATTTTCAGTTGGTTTCTTTTACAATCCATTTCTTTTCCTCTTTAGCCTTTTCACCATCAGATCTTCACGTTGAAGAGTTTAATTACCTTCCTTTGAGTCTGCATTTTCATTTATCTTTTCTTGGGGTTTCTACTGATCCTTGAACTTGGATCTCGCTCGTCGCACCTGGTCTATATAGCCAAAGCGCTGATTAGTCTTTTTCTTGCATTTTAGCTCTTTTTCGTCTCACTGTATACGCTGGTGGACTGCGACAGCGTCGTAACCCCCACATTAGTGAACTGCGACGGTCGCTCTGTGTATGAACATAAACTGCGCTGATTTGTTAGAATTGCCATAAGGGCATCCCTCCTCTCCATTTTTTTATATGAGTTTTGGTTTAGTGTGCAGACCTCTCTGTGCTACAAGATCCAGTCAGAGACCCCTTTTTTATTTTTGTGTTGAAGTGTTTGGTTCCTTTGGATTGATTTTGGGTTCCATCTTGGACAAGTCTGAGATTTGGTAGTGGTGGACACTTTGGTCTCCCCCACCTGCATCCGCTCACCCTTTCAATCCCTTCTTTCCATACTTGATCAGGTTACTTCATTCGATTAGTTTCCATACCTCATTTGCATAATTTTTTGAGCTTTGCTTGCTTTGTTTTTCTTGCCACTGATTGATTTTGAGTGTTTTTGTGTATTTCATTCCATTAGAGTGCTTGTCTTTTCTTGATATTTTCTAAGTGTTTAGAGTACTGCAAGTAGTGTTTTAATTTCAGTCATTTACATCTAAAAGCATTGTTGTTATCGGAATATTATTTTGGTGCATCCATCGAAAAAAATTAAAAAGTGCTTCTTTCCCATCATTTTTCAAGCATTTTTGAAGAAATTGTTCATGCATTGGAATGTCTCATTTATGAATCTTTTGGAAGAGTTGAATGAATGTTCAGTTATTTGTGTTTCTCCTGAATTATGAGTTACTCATTTTCTTGAAAAATTCAAGTATATATCAGTTTTGGCAAAAGTAATTCCATGCTTGGGAAATCTAGATGCATTTTTTGTTTTTATTGCTTTTAGGTCATCATAGTGAAATTGAAAAGCTTGCATCCTCTACATAGGAATTCTCTCTTTTCCTCACTTAGCATGTTTTTGTTTTGAAAAGATAAAAGAAAAGAAAAAACATGTTTTGATTTGGGTTAGTAGTGTTGTCATTTTTGTGTTTCGCTCAAAAAGGAAAAGAATATTTTCATAGTCAAATTTGCTAGAATTGGAAATTGTGTTGCATTGTGTTTGTTTTGGCAATATCACTTGGAAAAAGTTTCTCCTTCCCATAGATAGAGTTCATCAAAAGAAAAGCATTTTTTTTGCATGTAGCTAGGGCTTGCATTATTTTTACGTTTATGTACTCTCCTCATGCATTCACCTAACCGTCCAGATAAAATTAACGGTAGAACTAGGTAAACTTTTTAGTAACTTATGTGTAAGTTAGAGATGTGTTCCGACATCATTAAGCGTGGTAGCTGTCGTTATTTTCCAACACTGTATCCTAGGGATATTTTACTCTTCCACGTACTTATTGGTATATCGAGCTCTTTCATGTACCCACCAAGTACTACATGTACTCGGCGTATATCAAAAGGTGTTTCACATACTCAGTAGTATATCGGAAGGTCTCTTGTCGAACGGTTGTGCATTAGACAACACCACTATGGATTTGAGCTCCCACGTACCTTGCGTATATCGGGAGACACCACTAGGATTCCTGAAACCAACTGAGAAAACCATTTGGTTGTCTTGGTAAAGAAATACACCGAGAACAACACTCGAGGAGATACTACGCACGTACTATCAGGTAGTCGGGTTATATGGTCAGGGGTACAGTCCTAATCCTCCCTGGTTAGTGCTCTGAAAAATTGGGTCGAGTATAAATATTGGACCCTGGAGTATATTGCTAGTTGCAATGCTTTGATAACCCCGTGAGGTTCCAGACTTTGAATCCACTCTTGTCACATAAGTTTGCTTGCTTCCTTAGTTTGTGTAGGTTTTTCTGGACTGCTTTTCCTTTGTTTAGAATACCCTTAGGAGAAACTTTGTTTTAGCCATTTTGGCTGATCGTCCTCAGAGAAGGTCTCATAGGATCTTGAACTTATCACCCGAATATCCCCTTAACCCATAGGTTATTTCAAGGGTAAGAATTCACCCACGTAACACAGTTGTGACTTCTGAAGTAGAAAACCCTACATTGAATGTCAGAGGAATTTTGTTCCCTCCCACACCCCCAGATTCACTTGCCTCCAACCCCCCATAGGGTGAAGAGGTAGGTACTTCCACTTCACAAGAAGTTACCCACCCAGCAGTATTGTCGGGAGAGCTTGGCTCGTTGGAATGGTTAAATTCTCACTAGGACGACCCTGCAGCAGCTATCGGTCCAGCTGCAGCCTATTGGACATCATCTCTAGGCCACCCAGTGGCTCATTTTTCCACTGCATCCCCACCTAACTAGACTACTCCAGAGCACTCTCTACTCGTCACTTAAACCAAACCCTCCAAGATTTTCAGACCCATTTGTGATCGCATAGTGTAATTACGTACCAAAGCTAATAACATTCGAAGACAAAGTCTCGACCGAAGGGTCGAGTATAGAGAAATACCGATTCACCAGAACCATCCCTTCACAACCTGAACATCCATGAAACTGGTCAACCCTCACAAAAGGCCAATCCTATACCTCAAGTGAACCAACCGGTTGAACGACAGCAGTCCAACACACCCGTTACTATCACGGTTACTTTACCAATTCCTCCCCCACCTCAAAATTTGCGGGGAGGATACTCCATTCCCCCTAATTATCTTATTGGTAATGTTACTACCAAGGTAGCTAATCAACAACATATGTTGGGACAACCTTTGTATAGTGGTCAGCACATTGTAACTGGGGGTAAACCCCTGTCTCTTAACCAGAACATAAGAAGAGGATTTCCCAACGGTCCTTCCGCTGGACCTTCCCAACCCGCTGGAGCATCCACCATTGGATTATCTCATGTTGGGGGACCATCCAATGTAACTCAACCTCCATGGATTCAAGCATATCCAGGTTACGTTCACCCTGTATCGGGTCAATCTAATCCTGGAAGCGCACTCTACGGGATACCCTATCCCGGAAACCCATACACTCTATGGGGGCACCAACCCGTTTTACAACATGGACCCCAACCGACTATCTCTCAAGTACCACCACCCCTGATCGGTCCACCCCCACTTCCCACTGGAGGTGGCAGGCCCCCACATAATTATGGAGGAGACGTACCTTCACCTTTGGGCATAGGCCCATCTCATTCCACCAACAACGGCCCCCACCCTTCCGGTGGTGGTGGGAATGGTCCACCACCCCCCTGGCGGAGGCGATGGAGGACCACCCTATTATGGCGGTGGTGGGGGAGGACATTTCCTTTCGGGTAGTGGAGGTGGTCCACCACCCCCTCTAGGTGGAGGCGGTGGTGGATCTCATTATTATGGTGGCGGTGGAGGTGGTGGAAACCCCCATCCTTCCAGTGGTGGAGATGGTGGGGGCCCTCATCCTTCTGGAAGCAGAGGTGGTCCACTACCCCCTCTAGGAGAAGGCGGTGGTGAGCCACCTTTATATGGTTATGGACCTCCACTTCCTCTCATTGGTGGAGGCGGGCCCCAACCTTATGGTAATGGACCACCTTACTATTATGGTGGACCCACATTTGGTCTGGGTGGCACACCCCCCTACAGTCAGCTTCCTCCGTGGACACCTTACAATCAGTCGATACAAGGTCCTACCATTCCTTATATGCCTTATTAGTACTATCAGTACCCACAGCCTAATCAACAACTGCCCTTTTTGGCTACTTTGGACCTACATGACCTATCTCGCCTGACGAACGATCCCATCTACCATGGAACTAACTGGCCCCCGATTCCGGTGAAACTTCCATCAGATATCCCCAAATTTGATGGCAATCCAGGTGAGGACCCCAAAAAACATGTGATGAGATACCATTTATGGTGTTCATCCAACTCTTTGATGGATGACTCGATCCGTCTCAGATTATTTCAACAGACTCTCACTAGTTCAGCTACCAAGTGGTATATTGAACTACCACCGCATTCCTTTCCTAATTTTAGTTCTCTTGCTATGAACTTTCTGACTCATTTCCAGCTACCGATATGGTACAAAACTGGTACAGACCTTTTGACCTCCCTCCATCAAAATACTTCTACTCATATCTCGGATCATATACATCAGTTGCGAAGGAGAAGACGTCTGATTAATGCTCCTATTCCAGACCAACTCCTAGCAGACTGGTTTACGACGTATCTCATACCTACCATAGCTTGAGGTGTCGCTATGGGATGGACTGTCACTGAAGAACAAGCCATCACTCGTGCTCTCTACCTAGACTTAGTCTACGCTCAATCTGGCACACTGTTCGACATTCTTCTTAACGCACCCTGTAACACCTACGACCCCACGAAACCACCCAAGGGACCCCAAGATGGTGGCATCATTGGATCTCTTAACACCGAGCCTCCTTGCCAAACTGTTGGATCGTCGAACCTTCATGGTTCTTCCCCATTACCAACACAGGCTGATCACGGCACCACCAAATCATCCACTCCTGCCGTCACCAAAGAAGTGAATTCTATTCAATCAGCTTCACCTCAGAAGTCTGGTGGTAAGAAGAAAAACAAAGGGAAACCTAAGAAATCTTCCACCTAGCAGGAACAAAAGAGCACCCCTGATGATACCAAACAGAAGCGGAAGCTGACGTATCCTTGTTTGTTGTGTGGTGATGACCACTTTTCCAAAGAGTTCCCCCATAAAGACGAAGTTCAAATGTTTCTTAGGGGTAAACCAATACCTGTAGTACTCAATGATCCCTTCCCTGCTAAAAATCAGCAGATGATTGTTCAACCCTCTCCACCCCAAGGAGAGACATCTTCTACCATGCATGTTCTCATTGTGTGCAACGAGACGGTCAATCTGAATACTCGATCGCATTCGTATGACTCCATCCCTTCGAAGGAACTCATTGGCAGTAATACTGAAAATGATTCCACTTCCCTACCCGATGTCACTGTACCATCAACTTCTCTCACCATCGAGAATCCTTCCTTAGAATCGATATTGCGTCCACCCAAGAGCACGATTCAAAAAGTTGTTTTCAATCCCAATGCTCGGGAAGCACATAATTACAATTTCGTAGAGGACTTGGCCCAAGCTCCTTGTGCCATGTCGACCCTGGAATTTTTGCATAATTTCCCAATCAACACAAAACTCTCCTTGCTACAATTGGTGCAGTAGACCCAGATTCTTCGAATACCAACATGTTTAGACTTGAGTATTTCAAGCCGAGGCTTTCCCACCAGCTCACGTTTCAAGTTGTCACGAATGTTGCTAGCAAAATCGTCCATCATACTGTTTTGGATGAGGGAGCCTCCACCTCAGTCATATCGATCGCCTATTGGAGAGCCATTGGTTCTCCCGATCTGAACCATTCTCCCACCACCCTTAAAGCATTCGACAGACGTGGATTTCAACCTCATGGGATATTACAAGCCTTAACAGTTGAGATGGGGGGAAAGACCAAAACCATTAACATGGAAATTGTCGTTGCCCCGTTGGATTATAATCTCTTGCTTGGTTGCAATTGGTTTTACACCATGAATTCGGTTGCCTCATCTATCTTCTGCATAGTGCAATTCCCCCACCAAGGTCGAATGGTCACCGTTGACCAACTAGACTTGTGTACACCAAACACCACTTCTCATCTTGGTGATAATGTCCCATCGAATTGTCACAATAGTACAAGAGCGTGGGGGTTGGCCTTATAAAAGACTCATCTCTTATGGGAATTTTTCCAACATCGGATCCCCCTAATCATGTTAGTGAACATGATCTCTCCAGAGATTCCATCTCATTCCAAACTCACTAATACCTGGCTTGTACCTGATGAAGCCACCACACACCTGATTGGAGACACAATTCCTCTTTCACCCGCTGAATGCATTTACGAGGCTATCCAGTCAGCACCCAAGGACCACCTAGCTATGGCCTCCACATCTTGTTCTCTACAATGGACATCATCTCTACCCGACCTCCTACTTCAAACTTTTCATTCAGACGAGTCCATTATGGAATTTATGAACATGGATGATAGTCCGTGGGATGATCTCCATCATAGGTCAGCGTTGCTTCCTCCATTGGATCGTATAGAGAACAACATTAACACCATTTTTTCACTAGATATCTACCCTTTCCCTCACTCCCCGATACTTTCCTGTCATACGGACACTGAGGGGAACTTGGCCAACATCGATCCTACCACCCCGGTAGACATTTCGGTTAAACTTGGTGTAGTGGAACACATTTGCATAGGCCATAAGTGTTCCCCTGAAGAACTCACTATTTGCACGGCCTTATTCAAGCGAATTCGAGATGTATTCGCTTGGAACTACGAGGAGATGCTTGGGATAGACCTCGCTATTGTTTCACATGAAATAAAACCTATCCCAACATCAAACATGTGCGCCAAAAGTTGTGATCGGTACACCCTCAGAAGACTGCGGTGATCAAGGCAGAGATTAAAAAACTCTTAAAGGATGGCTTCATTTACCCTGTCCCATTGATAGAATGGGTCTCAAACATCGTCCCTGTGAACAAAAAGCAAGGTACCATTCATGTCTGTGTCGATTATTGGGACCTTAACAAGGATTTTCCAAAGGACAACTAGCCGACTCCTTTCATTGACTAGATCATAGACAATTGTGCTGGAAGCGTCATCTTTTCATTTATGGATGGCTTTTTCGGTTACAACCAGATTGAGATCCACCTCATCGACCAACATAAGACAGCTTTCATCTGTCCTTGGGGAACCTTTTCATACCGCAAACTTCCTTTCGGCCTCAAAAATGCTGGCGCCACATTCCAATGGGCCATGTCGTATGCCTTCCATGATGTGAAGGACTTTTTGGAACCTTACTTGGACGATCTCCCTTCCCATTCAAAGCAGCGTGAGTTCCACATAGATCATCTAACGACTGTTTTCCTTAGATGCAGATAGTACAATATCCATCTGAATCCTCATAAGTGTATATTTTGTGTCGAGTCTGGATGCCTCTTAGGGTTTATTGTCTTGAAAGATGGGATCCGCATTGATCCCTTGAAGGTGGAAGCTATCGTCGCTCTCCCACCTCCAACCGATGTGACGGAACTTCAAAGTCTGCAAGGGAAGGCGACTTATTTATGATGTTTCTTTTGTAATTTCGCAGAGAAGACTCAGGGATATATGAGACTACTTAAAAAGGACGTCCCATTCATTTGGGATGATCAAGCCCAAAAATCCTTCGATAGTCTCAAACATGCCATTACACATGCCCCTATGCTCCAACCGCTGAATTACTACCGAGATTACATTCTATATCTCGTTTCTTCTGCTACCACTATCACCATGGTTTTGGTACAGGAGGACTAGAACTCCCAAGAGCATGTAATATACTATGCAAGTAAGGGTCTCATTGACGTTGAAACTAGATATTCACATGTTGAGAAGCTCGTTCTCGCGGCGGTTATTGCCGTCGAAAAGTTCCAGCATTATATCTTTCTCTGCAACACCACTATCATCGCAGACTCGAACCCCATCTACCACGTTCTGACACGTCAGGTGCTTAGGGGCAAGTACTCATGCTGGATCGTGATACTGCAAGAATTTGATCTTCTTTTCGAGAAAGCCAAGTCTAAAAAGTCTTTGGTGTTTGCTGAGCTTATTTGCGACCTTCCCTGTCCTGATGTAGAACCTGAGCCCAATGACTCTTTCCCGGATGAGTCATTTTTTCTCATCAGTACGTCTGATCCGTGGTATGGAGATATTACGTTGTATCTTCAAACCCAACGTTTCAGCCCTCAATTGTCTCGCGACGACCGTCGTAGAATACGACACCATGCAAAGTATTATCTGATTATCAGTGATACCTTATACCTTCGTGGTATTGATTCTATTCTTCGACGTTGTCTGACTCATGACGAGGCTAAGCACGTCCCAAATGACTGTCACGTTGGGGCTTGTGGCGGTCATCTCTCTGGGATGGCTACAGCCCAGAAGATTCTGCAGTAGGATATTATTGGCTGTCTATCTTCAAATATTGTATTGAGGTCGTAAAAAGATGTCCTCCATGTCAACATTTTCATACCAAAAAGCGCACTCATCCCGCCCCGTTACACCCTGTTATTTCCATTGGCCCCTTCGCTAAATGGGGCATCAACTTCATGCATTGTAATCCTACCTCAGCCCGAGGGAATAGTTACATCATTGTAGCTGTGGACTACTTTACAAAGTGGGCTGAGGCAATGCCTACATATACGAACGACAGAAAATCCACCGCACTCTTCATGTTCAATCATGTTATAGCATGGTTTGGAGTTTCTCAGGCAATAGTTATCGACCATGGTTCTCACTTCCAGAACCACACGGTTGATGAATTGAGCGATAGATTGGGTTTTCGCCATGAAAACTAAACACCCTACTACCCATAGTCCAATGGATAGGTGGATGCCATCAACAAGGTCTTGAAAAGTATGGTCCAGCATATGGTGGGTATGCATAAGTCCAACTGGCATAATATGCTCATTTTAGCATTATGGACCTACCGAACTTCCGTTAAAATTGCCAATGGATTTACTTGCTTCCAACTAGTTTATGGATTGGAGGACGTCCTTCCTATAGAGTGTAAGATTCTGTCCCTCAAACTCACCGTCGAACTTCTTCCTAACACTACTGTTGAGGAAGAACGATTCCTTTACCTAGCGAAACTTGACGAGTCACACCGAGATGCCGCTCTTACCAAGGAGGCACACAAGAAACACATCAAAGCACAGTATGACAAGTCAGTAGAAACTCGCATATTTAACGAGGGTGATTTGGTCCTTAAATATGACCAAAAAAATGACAAGATGGGGGTAGGAAAGTTCGAGTCCATGTGGCACGGACCTTACATCGTTAAGCATGTTTTGGAAAAGGGAGCCTATGAGCTCGAGGACTACGATGGAATATCTTTAGGTGAACCCCGTAATGGGCTTTGCCTGAAGAGGTACTATACCTAACGCCTTCATGCATAGAGATTTTTGTATATATTGTACATGGCGTGTGTGTTCTTGTGTGGTGTGACACATTGATTTCAATGTGTCTAGATCTTATTTCCGCTTCTTATACCATGTTTTGTCTACGTGTGCAGATGGAAACTTGCTACGGATTCGCGGAAGGCGCTAGCCGGCATACCCATAACATTGCTTCGGCATCCTGGGTACTGTATTCCCGACAGGCGAGCTCATCATCTCAGGAGGAAATTGCCTTGGATTCACAACCAACAATGCCACAAAGTATCAGGCAGTAATTAGAACCCTAACCAACGCTCTTTCCTTGGGTATGAACCACATTTTCATCCATTTGGATTCGCAATTTGTGGTTTCCCATCTTAACCGGGTCTACGCTATCCGTGATCCTACTCTACTCCATCTCTTTAGACGAGTCTGTCTACTGGAAAGGTCCTATGAATCTGTTCAATACCTGCACATTCCGCAATAAATGAACATAGTTGCTTACTTGATGGCCAATTTTGTCTTGGATTGGTACATCGCACACACATAATACACTCATAATATGTAAAAGCATTCATAACATGTAAAATAAATCATTGTATAAAAGCAAACATGTAAACAAGATCACATCATTCACACATAATGTAAAAACCGCTAGAAGTGTCTGTATATGTATATATCATCATAAAAAGCAGTGTTGGTACTAAAATATGAACCACGATGGCTTTCAGTGAGTTTATACAAAATCTGAATCTTGATAGCTTTCAGTAGTACAAACTCTGAGGCCTCTAAGCTCTCAGTACATACACAGTAACAACATAAGCCCTAACGCCTAGCCCATGCACCCCTAGGTCTGGCAACTTTCGCCAGCTAACCATAGAAGCAGTCAACAGCTATCGTCACCTTGCAGAGCAGCACATTGAACCATACGGACGCATCGACCGCATACCTCTGCATAGGCCGTGGTAACTCATCTACTATCGACTCTGGGACGTCTAGAGTCAACCTGGTGAGGTTCTCATAAATGTCCTCCATCTCTACGATGGAAGCATGCGTGGGTGGAGCTATGGCTTCTCCCTCTCCTCTCCTCACACGAAGAGAGATACCTACTGGTCGCACGGGGCCCACATCTGCACACACATGTTGTTAACTCATCAACGCTATCTAAAAAAAATCATATATAACATAAAATGAAAAAGATAAGGGTCATTGTTCTTACCGATGTCTCCTCACTCTGCTCCCTCAGGAAGCACCAAGTCTGGGTCCTCCCTGAAATCCGTATCGTTGTACGGGTGATCCTCAATCATGAGTAGCTGGCCTTCCATCCAGGTGAATAATCCAATACCGAAACTGATGATAGGACCCTTTCCACCATGACAGGCCATCACCTCTATCCACCGTGACATGTGTGGATCTCTAGTATCACTATCATCCAGGACCACCTGCGTGCGTAGAAGGGGAACCCGCTCCAATAGGAATGAGATCACTATCAATCCATACCCAAACTATTTGAGCTCTCCGAGCCAACACTTGGTTAGCTGGGCTCATAGGTTGGTGAGGAGTCCCTCACACCAGTTGAAGACCTTTGGAGACATGCATTCCTCTGCATACAAAATCTGGGACCTAGTAGCCATATGAACCGCTTGGCTCCCTACTACCCTCATGATGGTAAAAAGTATAACTCGTAATGGATAATCTTGCACCTCTTTGATGGGAATTTTCCCGCTAAAGGAACGAGCATGAGGAGTACAATACTACACGATCAAGTCATCCATGGTCCGATCACTACCCCGTGATCTGGTGAGTGCCACATTGTCCCCTCTTTGGGACAATCCAGTCAAAAAGTAGATTTCCCCAAAATCTATGGTCAGTCTGTGCTCTCCAATCATGAAATACTGCTGAGCAGCATCCCAACTATGAAGCATGTGCTCCAGCAACGGGATTTGGGCCCTCATGCCCTGGATCTGGAAGAACTTTAGTAACCCGTAGTTCCTCAATGCTTCCACATATTGTGGGTCATTCTGGGCTTCCACATCATGCACCTTATGTTCTCTCTCACGCCACTCTAGGACCATGTCGATGGCCACAAACCTGTCACAAGGGGCATTTAAATACCTTTAGAACTCACTCAAGCATTTAAAACTTTTTCTTTTAAGCTAGGTTTTGAGTTGTACATGGGCGTTTCCGTCGTCGCACTCTGCTATTACACATAGTGTGACATCGTCACAAGGCACTTTGGTTTCCTTTTCGACGACTCAGGCTCGTCGCAGTTCCCATAAGGGTGACCTATGACCACCCGAGGGCACAATAGCCCCCCACAAACCAACTCAAAAAACCCTAGAAATGGACAAAAATTGAAAAATTAAACCACTAAAGTTATGCTGGATGAGATTTAGGGTTACCTGCTCCGAACGGCTCGTGAATTGGTTGCTCATAGCTCCGGCAATCGACGATTGAAATTCTGCTCCAAATGGCACTTATTTCTCCCCATTTTGGCAAATGAACAATGGTAACTATTTTTGGTTCTTTTTCCTATTTATAAACAAAAAGGGAATATTCCTTTTCAAATTTAGATACCTTTTGGGTTATTTTCTATAGTTTGGATCATTTTAATGCCTATTTGAATATTTTGACCTAGTTTCAAGCATGCAGGAGTCATTAAATGTGTCATTTGCACCATTTTCGGATCGTACCAATCATCTCATAAACATTTTCAGGTATGAACAACCCTTTAAACATTTTTGTTATTATTTTTCCATTAGGATTTGGTTATGCAATCATGACGAGCTTACTATTCGTTCTTTCTTGTGCTCTTTAAAACATGAGAATAAGTCATCGTGTTATGAGTTATATCTTTTTCGGGCTTGTTAAACTCCTATGGAAAAGGAACCGCCCGAAGTCTATCTTTAAGCTCTTTTCAGACTCTCAAAATATGAAAAGATCACCAAGCGAACTTGTCGCGTTCACTCTTGTTAAAGTATTTGAATGGTCGTCTCGCTGGTGATAGTTTACCCCTTTTTCGGACCAGGGGGCACTAGTTACGAAAAAGGAATACACCAGCCACTCATGACTGGAAGAGTCCTCTCTCGCGTCATTTTACCCTTTTTCGGGCGAAGAGGCTAACTTTATGAAAAAGGACCATTGGAGTCTTCTTTAGTTCTTTTCAAAATCTGTAAATATGAAATGACACCGATTTTACCTTCTATGGACTCGTTAAAACTCAACATTGAAGGGCCCGCTATGGGACGAACCCCTCCTCTCCCAGGTTCGGAAAATATTTGGGATTGGATTCATATATGAGATGAGATATACTGAGCATTTGGTTACCCTCATCAAGCTCGTAAAAAAAACATGAGGAACTCATCAGTCATGATGGGGAAAAAGGGAAGCTTTTATGTTACACTTTTTACTGGTGGCAGTATTTAGTCGCTCTTGAACATGGCACTCATCTGCATTCTCATTCAGTACTTGTCCTCGAGTCTTGTTAACTTCATGAGTCTTATCGCTCCTTTGGGTCATCCAGAGAATGCTTCCACCATCAGTTGCATTAGTCATTAGTGTCGATCTCGTCATGTCAATACTGCAAAGTCATGCCATGCCCATGTTCAAGAGATGTCTTCACCACTCATTATCTACAGTCAATACACCTTCCATCATGTTGGTTACTCTGAGTCAGTATTGCATGTTATTGTACCATCCGATCTACTTTAAAACATCCTTTGTCTTGTTTCGTGTCATTAATTGGGGATTCATAATGGCCCTCCTTCGATGGATTCATCCTTGTCGACTTCAAGACATCATCCGAGGATTGAATCTAGAAACCAGTCGAGTACCTTGGGCCTGCATACCTCAATGGCAGGTTACCTCGCTTTCAACATGAGTTTACATCATTGACTCTTGATTGAAATACTTCATCATGTATTCGACCTCAACTCATTTATTCACGCTTGGTGATATGTACTGTGATACCTTGGGAATCATTGATATTAATGGTGATTTCCCTTGCGCTTGTTAATGGTATATATCAATGACCGGTAATCAAGTTGTTTCTACCATGTTCGACGTCAAGACATTTGTAATCACATGGACAGATTTGTATCATTGCGGTTTCGACTTGAAGACCCGGGGGAGTCATGTTTTACCCAGGTTGTGATGGATATTTTTTTGAGTCATATTACACGGATCCACTTTTGTATTGGTCATGGCTGTGTTATCATCTCATCATGGATCTACGCTTGTGTTTAGTAGCCATGATTGTGTTCAGTCGGTCATTAATACCATGGATCTGCATTGTATTGGTTGGAAGCCATGTTGTGAGTCATATGAGACTGTGTACTTAGAGTCAACTGTATTACAGCAGCGTCCTTCATTCGACAAGTCCATTGCCATTCCTTTTCTCAAAGCATTTCACCTATCCAATTTCAATAGCTTCATGCTTTGGGGGGCATTCTGTTACACCTAAAATATAACCATTCATAAGACCCAATGTAAACATCCCTGAAGTCTCTATGACTGAGTGGTTGACTTGGATGAGATCCTAACCTACTCATACATAGCTTTGTGAGGTCGTTGCAGGTTTCCCTCATGCATCATACGACGTCGCAGGTTTCCCTCATGCAGCCTGTGACGAGGTCAGTTTACCTGGATAAAGGATCAACTACGAGCCCTTTCTCGAAGCATGGTGATGTGTATCCCTATACCTAACCTATAGGGGGAGCTAGCATTTGGTTCCTTAGCCTTTGGGAAGGATCCCCTATCTCTCTCCTACCATATCTCAACCTACCATATCCTCTTATTCCTATATAAGCAAGGTACATTCCCATAACAAAGGGATAAAGTCTATAGTACTTGCATGATGGTGAAATTGGTCTAGGTTCATCTCTACTCATCTCTTGGGAGACCTATGCTTCCTTTGGAGGCTATGGCAGTGGCTTGGTTGCAGAAGGATTTCTACATTAGGCCATGGTTATAATCATTCTCATTCTTTGTACTTCCCTATTAATTTATAGTAATATAAATGCCTTCCACCAAATTTCATTGTGTTAATGATACTTTTTGTAGTTTACCTGCTTAACTGTTTACTTTGATCTGTTATGGTTTAGATGCGTTTTACTTGTTTGTCTTGTTTTGTATGTCTTGATAGGTCTTGCAGCTTGGATCTGACGACCGTGGAGCTTGAAAAAACCTAAAGGAAAAGGATCTACAAACTAATTGTAAGACATCTAATCACTCAATCCCTAACTACATCTAGGATAGTTGTTTACTATTATGTACTATTTGTTCTAGTATCACATTGAGCTAGGTAGATCATGCCTTGAGTCCACTCTTGATAGATTGTGTTAAATTTCCCACATAAGATCCAAAGAGATGATGTAAACCTCACAATGAAAGAATTTAGGAATAATAGAAGAAGAGACAAGCAATAGAACATAGATCCAAAGAAACTCTGGTTGAGGCAGAATAATTACACATGTTACATTAAACAGAATAATAAACTGGTAAATATACAATGTTGAGTATGAGGATTCGAATTCACTAGGTAGAATTCGAATTGGCCTTCATGCACAGATCCATAATCAGTGGAGAGTCATCAATGCATAACTAGGAGTCCACTTTCTCATCAGTGAAGTCATCAATGCACAAGTAATGGTCAATCGGGAGTCAAACTGAGTCTAACCAAGTGTGGTTGGTGTAACTAGCACATGGAAGCACTAATGTAGTGAAGGAGGCTCAGTGGAGGGCGCAGATAGAGCTAACTAGAGTCAGAACAGGCTGTCTAGTCACACTGGAGGTCCATCGAAGTGGTAAGGTCAGTTAAAAGTCAGTTAATCCTTAAATCAAGGAAGGAACTGAAGATAATTGAACTAAACTGGACTGGTAGGTGAAGAAAGGCACCCTTCTCATGCAGTAGGTGAAAGGAGGGCACACTAAGCTCTAGGAGAGATGAAACTGATCTGAAAGAAGCTCCGGGGGCTAGCTTGTTGAGGGCTAGGTGTTGGAACTGATGACTAGGATGCATGTAAAATCCATGCAAACCCTAATTTTGCATGCATGACTGAAAATGAAAATGACAGAAATGCTAGGAGGACTAGGATGGAGTATAGGAATATCCTAACACCCCCCCTTAATCCATCCTGGGCCTTGGTAACTAGGACCAAAGGTCACCCATACAATCAAATAAAATGATAGAAAAATAAAGAACTTTCCATAAACTGAGGAAATGGGGAAAACCTCATGGGAAAAATACCCCCCCCTCAAAAGAACAGTAAATAACTCAAATAACCATCATACTATACAGAAAATAAAGAAGCTTTCATAAGTGAAAACTTTTGTAAAATACTTGGCAAGTTTATCCCCTGTAGGAAGGTCTCCCACTATGTGGAGAATGTGTTGGAGGAAGCAAGTCTTTCAAGAACTCTTTCTATATCTGGAGCGAATGGAACATGAGGAGTCTTCCCAAAAAATGGAAGAGAGAATGCCATCATCATGTTGTATCTCTCATGGAGAGGTGGATGGCATAATGCAAGGTTGGCATGATGTTGAAGTCTAGTAGTTCTGTGAATAGATAAATCATCAACTGTGTTCTCAGTAGTAGCAAGGACTATGTGAGCCCATATTGACCTTGAATCTAGACTAAGAATAGGTGTTGGTTCTGGATCTGAATCTTCTTGAACCATGATCTCAACATCAAAATATTGATCTTCTTCTTCATTAGAAGAGGAGTCACTGTGATCTTCATCAGAATATGAAGGAATAGTTGGAGAGAAAGGCATGAAGTTTGAGAACTCATATGCCTTTGAGGCATGATTAGCAATCCCATTCACTATAACCTTTCCAGTGGAGATTTCTGTAATCTCTACTATGTTTGGACCAAAAATTACTTGTTTTGCTGACAACAAATTAGCTATAAGAGAAGGAACAAATAAGACATTTTTGAACTTACCATGCTCCATATGAACTATTCCCAATCCTTTGGCAAAAATATGAGAGTTGTCTCCCATGTGAATGGTAGGCCCATCTTGGAGATCTAAAGAGGAGAAGGATTCTTTAGATGCAATCATGTGGTTGGAGGCTCCAGAATCTATGAGGAGGGATTTTGTCTTTGAAAAACCAGCCATCAATGCATGACAATCATCAGATCCACTTCCATAATCAGACAACTTTGCTTCTTTTGGAACAACAATTTGGTTTTGTTCAAGAAGCTTGGTTAGAAAAGCAATCTTCTTGTGCATGCAAGCATTCTCAGGATGGTTTCCTCTCTTGCAGTAGGTACAATTTGGTCTCTTTTGTTTGCCATTCTTGGATCTTGAAGGTTTCTTGCCTTTGTCTTTTTGCCTCCCTTTTGCATTCGCTCCACTTGCTTCATCAGCTAAAAGAGCTAAATCTTTGGAGGTTTTGATGGCCCCCATTTGAATCAATTTTCCCTCTTCTTGAGTGAGTGCTATAGCAAAGTATTTTAAAGCGGGAAACTTCCATCCAGGGATTGACATTTGAACAGAATGGAAGGTAGATACAAAGACAGAAAATTGAGATCCAAGTTTGCTCAATACGGAGAGTACCAATTGCTCATCACTTTTAGTGATGCCACAATGCTTGCATTGTAAATTTAAATTGTGAAATTTTGAGAAGAATTCTTGGATGCTCTCGAAATTTCTAGGTTGAAGGGCAACCAATTCATTTTCGAGAATGTGGCCTCTTAGCCCATCTTGTTTACCAAAGAGACTCTCCAATTTGGTCCATAACTCATTAGGAGACTTAATTCCTTCAACATGAAACAACAAATCTTCAGACATATGAAGGCAAATACATCCAAAGGATTCATCCATTTTGTTTAGATGCTTGATTCTCTCTACAGTTTGATGTGGTATGGCATCTCTTTCCTCAACAATTCTAGAGAACCCTTTCGACTTCAAGTGGATTTTCATCTTACTCTTCCATTCGAAATAATTGAAAGGAGTTAGGATTATAGGAGAAGGAGAAGGAGGAGAAGCATTCGAATTGCTCATCTTTACTACTTGAACAAGTGCAAATAGAAACTACTGAATCTGCTGCTGCAACTGCTGGAACTTCAAAATACCTGCAAAAAACTCTCAAGAATTGAGGTAGAATATACTCTCAAATGGCTATGATACCATGTGAAATTGCCAACATAAGATCCAAAGAGATGATGTAAAGCTCACAATGAAAGAATTTATGAATAATAGAAGAAGAGACAAGCAATAGAACTTAGATCCAAAGAAACTCTGATTGAGGCAGAATAATTACACATGTTACATTAAACAGAATAATAAATTGGTAAATATACAATGCTGAGTATGAGGATTCGAATTCACTAGGTGGAATTCGAATTGGCCTTCATGCACAGATCCATAATCAGTGGAGAGTCATCAATGCATAACTAGGAGTCCACCTTCTCATCAGTGAAGTCATCAATGCACAAGTAATGGTCAACCGGGATTCAAACTGAGTCTAACTGAGTGTGGTTGGTGTAACTGGCACATGGAAGCACTAATGTAGTGAAGGAGGCTCAATGGAGGGCGTAGATAGAGCTAAGTGGAGTCAGAACAGGATGTCTAGTCACACTGGAGGTCCATCGGAGTGGTAAGGTCAGTTAGGAGTCAGTTAATCCTTAAATCAAGGAAGGGACTGAAGATAACTGAACTAAATTGGACTGGTATGTGAAGAAAGGTTCCCTTCTCATGCAATAGGTGAAAGGAGGGTGCACTAAGCTCTAGGAGAGCTGAAACTGATCTGAAAGAAGCTCCGGGGGCTAGTTTGTTGAGGGCTAGGTGTTGGAACTGATGACTAGGATGCATGTAAAATCCATGCAAACCCTAATTGCATGCAAACCCTAATTTTGCATGCATGACTGAAAATGAAAATGACAGAAATGCTAGGAGGACTAGGATGGAGTATAGGAATATCCTAACAGATTGTCCAATAACAATTTGCTAATAGATACCTTAAGAGTCATCCAATAAATGATACCTGATCAATTAGATTAGTGTGTCCTAGAATTCCTTACTTGCTTGTCAATAAATATACTCAGAACCTTATCTCGCTCTTGTAGCATGTCGAAACATTCTAGATATATCGAACTTGCCTTTAAGAATTAAAATAATAGCTTGGAAGTATATTAAATTAATAAATGATTTAATATAGCTGAACTATTCTTTCTGATACAAGATCACTCTTTCTATTATTTAAGGAACCTTTCTGTCCAATCACGACATAGACAAAGGTTTTCTATTTTCTCTTTTCAATCCTATATATATATATATATAGTTTACAGACGATTACATAACAACCCGTTGGTTCACTAACCGACGTGACTAACTGCCTTGACATGTGGTGGTCGAAACAACGGTTCGTTATGTTCTCCGAAGTGGCTAAATGGATGACCTAGTTAGGCGGCCAACCTAGGATCCTCCAACATATCTCCATTATCATTCCCCATCCATGCCATCCCATTCAATCCATCAACTCACTGGCCACTCACTATATATAGGCTAACCATGCCCCATATCGCAGCAAACTAAAATCTTCAGGAAATCCATTGCATTTTTCTTTACTGCCTTTGTTCTTTGTCCTTTGTTGTTTTATCATAAATGCTTGAGTCTTATGATCGCTACCCAGTTATCCTCATGATATATGAGCATTTCGACATTATTTCCCTGACAAATCCTCACCACACCATGATATATGGGAATTTCGAGCACTCTCAAAGCCCCAAGACTAGGATTTGTATCTAATGTGAGTTAGTATCTTCCAGGTGAAGCAAAAATCAAGTAAGCGAGAGAAAGAGAGAAAGGAGAAGAAGAAAAGGTTCGCAATGTGTTTGCGAGCTCAATCTCATAGTCATGAAATGTATTAAGAGACCAAGCTTTATAAAAGGTAAAAGATTGAAGTAAACTCCATCTCTGTGTAATGCGGCAAAGTTGCCCTGTTTTAATGCGGTAATATATAAGTCTATAGTCTTAGGTATTCATTCTCAAGAATTTTTAATATTGCATGTTGCACATCTTCTCCAGATTTACTTGCGTGACTGTTTTTTATATTTATCGTTCGTAAAAGAAATCAATATTTCCCAATATTTCACGATGGTAAAAGTTATGTTTTAACGCGGAATAACTTTGATTGATTTTTATGTCTTAGTAAGAAATATTTTAATATAAATATTGTTTAAGAGTGGGCTTGTCTAAGTTGAATCTCGACAAAGTTAAGAGGTCCGCAAAGTAAAAAATTCCATGAAGTAAAAAGTTTCACGTTGTCAAAGTTAAGAGGTCCGTGAGGTAAAGTGTTTTGTAAAGTAAAGAGTCCACAAAGTAAATGCTCATTGAAGTGAAGTTTATTTTCCGAAGTAAATGCTCGTTTAAGTGACGTTTACTCCGCAAAGTAAATGCCCATTGAAGTGAAGTCCTTGGTGAAGTAAAAGTTTGTGACAAGACATAATGTCGACCGAAGCATGATGAGATTATTTTCTTCACACACGTGGTACAAACCATCATTTACCATTAACGCCGTCAGGATCACCGCCATGCCAGCGTACAAACCATTTTCAAGGAATCGATTGGAGTGATACATGTACGATTACTCCAGCAAAATATGCAGTCACTACAGATGATATCTATGACCACCATCCCGGCATACTATGATAATTATCATTCCCCATCCGTCATATCCCATTCAATCCATCAACTCACTAACCACTCACTATATATAGGCTAACCATGCCCCATATCGCAACAAACTGAAATCTTCGAGAAAGCCATGGCATTTTTCTTTACTGCCTCTGTTCTTTGTCCTTTGTTGTTTTATCAGAAATGCTTGAGTCTTATGATCGCTCCCGAGTTCTCCTCATGATATATGAGCATTTCAACATCGGATCCTTGGAAAATCCTTACCACACCATGATATATGGGCATTTCGAGCAATCTCGGAGTCCCAATACATGGATTTGTCATTATGTTCCTTGGTACCAATCATGTTTCCGTCAATCTTTTGTTTGTCACTCTTCTTCCAATAACCGATTGGTATGCAAGCTGGAGAGGACGTAGGAATATTAACAGTCCTAGAATCTTTATTCTCTAAGACAACATGCGCTGCTGTGGTCGTCAATGTTAGGCTTGTAGTAGTCGTTGAATGTTGTTTTAGTACCAGACCATGCTATAAGCTTCTTCTGCCTCCATGGACACATTTCTAGACTTGCCGACCCATTTCCAGCCAAGGGAGTAGCCAGTACTAGCTCAAAGTCATCAACTATATACACTTAGTTATGAGACAAACCCCAGTGAAGTTCATCTGTTCATCCAGCTCCAGTTATTTTCTGATTTGTTCAGGATGAAGAAAGGTCTTGTTCGTGGGGGAGATGTTGGAGGAGCCTAGGTCGACCGTCTGACTAGGTCCTCTGTTCGACCACTTCGGAGAACATGTCAAACCATCATGTCGATCACCACATGTCAAGTTAGTTAGTCACGTCAGTTAGTGAACTAACGGTTCATTATGTAACCATATGTAAACTATATAAATAGGTCAGAGAGCCGGATACAGGCGACACTGAGACATTGTATTGTATTGTACTTGGTCCTAAGTAATAGAAGACTTCTTGACTCTGCTACCATTACTTATCTTGTGTTCCTATATATATACTTGCTTGTTTAGTAGATATCATGTATCATTGGTAACTATGCAATCCACTTAACTACAACAAGGTGCTATAAAACTGCTTAAATATAGATGTAGGAAGATTAGTAGTATTGGAAGCTTTCTTCTCTAAGACAACATGGGCTGCTGTGGTCGTTAACATTAGGCTTGCAGCAGTCGTCTATTTTTGTTTTAGTACCAAACCATGCTGTCAGCTTTTTCTACCTACATGGACACGTTTTTTTAGACTGGACACCCATTTCCATCCAAGAGAGTATCCGGGTACCAGCTTAGAGACATCAAATGTCTACACTTAGTTACGAGACAAACCATGATGAAGTTCATATGTTCATCTAGATCCAGTTATTTTATTATTTCTTTGGGATGAAGAAAGGTCTTGTTCATGGGGGAGATACTAGAGGATCCTAGGTTGACCGCCCGACTAGGTCCTCCATTTGACCACTTCAGAGAACATGTCAAACCGTCCTGTTGATCACCACATGTCGAGTTAGTTAGTCACATCGGTTAGTGAATCGACGGGTCGTTATGTAACTGTTTGTAAACTATATATATAGGCTGGAGAGCTGGATACAGGAGACACTGAGACATTGTATTATATTGTACTTGGTCCTGAGTAATAGAATACTTCTTGACTCTTCTACCATTACTTATCTTGTGTTCCTATCTATATACTTGCTTGTTTAAAAATATTTAATCTACGAAGTCTAGGCCAACAATTCCTGACTTCCGACTTCCGCTATAAATAGTAGGGATCCGGGCATTAGCTAAGTTATAAAAAATAAAAAATGTTTGTCCCGACTTCTTTTTTCCAACAAGAAAGATCAACCACCCTTTGTTTCGTAGATAATTGTGAGCACCTATATCCAGCAATTCCCTATATCTAGAATGGAGAACACAAGAAGGATTGACTGACCCTTCTTGCAGGCTAGAACTATTATGAAAAGAATACTGGGCAGAAGAAGAGTCGACCGCCCCTTCATTTATGAGGGAATTGTAAAAATATTCAACCTACAAAGGTTGGGCCGTAAATTCATGTATATTCAAAATTGTGAACAGTGGAAGAATACTGAGCACAAGAAGGATCGACTGACCCTTCTTGCAGTCTAGAACTATTCAGAAAATAATATTGGGTAGATGAAGGGTCGACCGCCCCTTCATTTATGAGAGAATTGAAAAAATATTCAACCTACGAAGTCTAGGGCGTCAATTCATGTATATCCAAAATGGTGAACACTGTAAAAATACTGAGCACAAGAAGGGTCGGCTGACCCTTCATTTACGAGAGAAATGTAAAAATATTTAAACTGCAAAGGCTAGGCTGACAATTCCCACTTTCCGACTTCCAATGTAAATAGTAGCTTAGGGTAGTTTTGAGGTAAAAAATGGGCCTCAAAACAAATAATTTACCATAAAAATTCACTTTATAAAAACCAATAGGATTCAAGATGACGATGTCAACTACAAGGGTAAAATTTGTAAAACAAATTGGAGGGAAAAGAAGAAACTACTTTTTCTTATTGTATTTTTTACTTATCTCCTTAACTATTTACCCAAATTTCAAGTTTGGGCACTCCTTGGATACGGATTTTAATTCCGCATCCAACCCATACCCACACTGCATACTTCTAAGGCACCCACGACATGAAAAAATGTATTTTAATATTAAAATATGTTTTTTTATTAAAATTTTCATTTTTTCATGTCGTGGGTGCCTCAGAAGTATGCAGTGTGGGTATGGGTTGGATGCGGAATTAAAATCCATATCCAACGAGTGCCCAAACTTGAAATTTGGGTAAACAATTAATGAGATATGTCAAAAATACGATAAGAAAAAAGTAGTTTTTTCTTTTTCCTCTCTAAGATTTAGAACTCTTATTTTATTATTATAACTCTTATTTTATTATTTCCCTTAGGAGGCCCATTTTAGACCTCAAAACTATGGATTTAGACATAAGCTAAGTTATAACATATAAAAAATGTTTGTCCTAACTTTTGTTTTCAGACAAGAAGGATCGATCACCCCTTCATTTAGTAGATAATTGTGAACACCTATATCCAACAATTCCCTATATCCAGAATGGTGAACACAAGAAGGATCAACCAACCCTTCATGCAGTCTAGAACTATTATGAAAAGAATAATGGGTAGAAGAAGGGTCTCCTGCCCCTTCATTTATGAGGGAATTGTAAATATATTCAAACTACGAAGGCTAGGCCGTCAATTCATGTATATCCAAAATGGTAAACACTGGAAGAATAATGAGCACAAGAAGGGTCAACCGAACCTTCATTTACAAGAGCAATGTAAAAATATATAATCAGATAAGTCTAGGCCGACAATTCCTGACTTCCGAATTCTGCTGTAAATAGTAGGGATCCGAACATCAGCTAAGTTATAACATATAAAAAATGTTTGTCCTGACTTCAGTTTTCCGACTAGAAGGATCGATCGCCCCTTCGTTTCGTAGATATTTGTGAACACCTATATCCAACAATTCTTTGTATCCAGAATGGTGAACAGAAGAAGGATCGACTGACCCTTCTTGTAGTCTAGAACTATTATGAAAATAATACTGGGTAGAAGAATACTTTCAACCCCTAATTCACTCTGATCTTCCATTGAAATAAGTGTCTGAAATATCTATAAGAGTCTTGAAATCCTACCTGGAAATACGTGAGCTGGACAAGAGGTCTACTCTGTCGTGTTCCAAATGCACACGACATGTCCAAATCGTTCAACTCCAAATGACAAGTGTCGTTTATCTCGTGCAGTTTGTATTTTAAAACCCCCCAAAGCGGTTTCACAACCTTGGATGGTGGTTTCCTTTACCGCTTTTTCAACCAGCGAAAGGGCACTGTATCGACACGTGGTGGGTGGTTTTAGATTTCGCAACCACCCACCACTTTCTTTGTTCACGCAAGTTGGTGATGTGAAATCCTTGTGATCTATTGATATTCTTGTCGATTTATGGATGATCGTTGATCTCTTTTTTGCTTTAACATTAAGTTAATAGTCATTTCGGTAACTTAGGTCTCAAAGAAAAGCTTCCATAAATGAAGAGACGGAGTGGAGTGGATGCTATGTTTCAAAAGTTAGGTTTAAGATGCATATCATGGGTCAATACAAATCTGCCTCCAAATTCTGATTTTCTGGAAATAGTCTATTTTGTTAGAATTATAGATGGTAACTACTAAAAAAAAGGTAAAGCTAGTGAATTTTGCACCATTGAAAGTGGTACCATTTCAATATAAACATATGGATTTAATTGCGCATCATTGCACTGATTTGGGTACCCAAATCGGCGAAGGATTGGGTAAATAAACGATGGATTTTGGTAATCATTGTCCAAATCGATTCGATGGGAATAAAAGTACATGCAGGGAAACATTCTGACCCATTGTGCATTGTGAGTATTGAAGGTGAAGAGCATTGCAGAAACCAAAGAGCAAATCTAAGCATAGTAGAATTCAAAGAGTTGCCATGGTGCATGTGATATCTAGCATAAGCATGCAGGAGACAGCCAGGGAGATGGCACCCATCATTGAGGAGAAACCATAGATTGTATCCACACCAGCTCAGAAATTTAGAAAGAAGAGAAGCGCCAACCGGCCAGTGGACACAGACAAAAGAACATAAACTACCCATTGCTCGTCACGGGTTGTAGCTGCAGGAGGAGAACCAAGCACTTCAGGCGCCGTAGAAGAATAGATGAAAACAACCAGAGAAAGGCATCAAGGTCGAACATAGTGGACATTCCCGGTTATGTACCATCAAGGAAATAAGGGGCTCCGTCAGTAAGACTTGGTAAGAATTACAAGTACACCATGGTGGATCCAAGGACACCGGTGTTAGGAACCCATGTCAACCCTTCTCTTTACTATGTTAGTATATTGTTGTTGGACGCATATGCTTTGTAAGTCGTCCCGTAGTATTTGTTGATCCATAGTCTATATTAGCCCATAATATTGACCCATAGTATTGGACGCATATGCTTTGTAAGTCGTCCCGTAGTATTATATGTCCCATGGTTTTGACTCATAGTATTGGGCATAGACTTAGTATATAAGTGTGTGTTGAGGTCATTGAAGGCACTGTGAAGTTAATTGTATTGAGCTTGCTCAAAGGAGGTTGCCCCCTCGAAGTGGCCCGTGATCAATATAAAAGTGATTCTAAGTTCTATTATTTCTGATATCTCGTGTATTTGCATTAATTAATTATTGCAGGTTCTTCACATCTGGTATCAGAGCACTTTCTTGGGCTCGTTGGGTGGAATTTCTACCAAATTTTTTTTTCCACATCTATTGCAAGTTCGGATCTGGGGATAACCCCTATCCACTTAACTATGGGAAGTACTTGGGAATAATCCCTAAAACTCATTGTGAGGAGTACCATAGGAATCCCAAAGTAGCTGGCCCATCGAGAGCACCTGCCAGCGAAAAGGGCAACGACCCCTACCTGATTGACTAGTTCCCACCCGTGAGATAAACCAAGAGTTGTCGTTTGTGGCAAAGCGGTTATCAGTTTTACTTGAGCCGTGGAGTGAGGGGTACTGCCCCAATACGCAAGCCATCAGACAGCCTTGGTGGCCGAGTGAATCCCCTGAACCGATAGGAAGCCACACATACCTGGGGTCCATATCTATTTTTAGATGAACTGTTGCCGATCACTTCCGCTCCATATCCAGCCGTTTCAGATCTATTATGAAAGTCGTTCCAGATCTAGTCGTCGTTTCAGATCCAGCCATTTTTTATCATTTCCGCGTTGTTGCAGATCCATCTGTTGTGGATCCCTTCCGTGTCGCTGTTACCGATCCATTTCTGAAAAAAAAATAAAAGATAAATAAATAAAATAAAATAAAATAAAATTTCTGTTTTTCGGCCATATCTCCCTTGTTTCAACTCTGTTTTCCCTGAAACTTCACTGACATCCCTGCAATCCCATCCTGCATATTTCATTCCTAAAGACCCTATCCCAAATTCCATTTCCCAAGACCAGAAATCTCACATTTGTCTATTTTTAGGGTTTGCCATAACTTCTTCAATTTTCACCCAAACGCCGTCAAATTTTGCCACCGTGTTCCTTTCCTAATTCTGCTTCTTTGTCCCTCTCTACCAAATTTTCTCATTCTTTCACCCTGCTTCTGAAATCCCCATTTTTTGCTTTCCTATCCATCAAAAAGTGTCCAAAACCTAGTCAAACCCCAATTACCCATCCGAGTTTTTCCCAAATCCAAATCTTCCTTTACTAAATAAGCTTTTGTTTGTGTTTTTCTATCCATTTCCAAAAAAAAAAAACCATGGAGGAAGCACTTGCAGCCATCCAAACCAAACTCCAAGATCTGGATGAAAACTTTCTCAGACTCCATCTTCGGCATTCGGCCATGAACAATAACCGACATCCAGAATCTTTTGCAGCCACCGGGTTCTCTTTTTCCGGCATTTTCGCGGGCCGAAGCTTGATTTTCCTCGCTTCAATGGTACTGATCCGACTGGATGGATATACCAAGCAGGACAATATTTCAGTCTGCATAATACTTTTGATGTCCAGAAATTTCCACTTGCATCCTTTCATTTGGAACAAGAAGCCCTTCAATGGTACCATTGGTACATCAAAGCTCATCCCGAGCCAAACTGGACATATTTTTGCCAACTCCTTTTGCCACGATTTGGTCCTAGTGCTTTCGATGACTTCACAGGAGCACTCACTAAACTTCACCAAATTGGCACAATGAGAGAGTATCAGACAGAATTTGAGAAACTGGCCAATCACACAGAAGGATTGTCTGATGAATTCTACAGGAGTTGTTTTATCAGTGGTCTCAAGGATGAAATCCGCTCAAAGGTCAAAATGTTATGTCCCAACACAATGATGGAAATCCTAGGGTTGGATAAGTTGGCAGAGAACAAGATCGCAGCTCAACAACGCTCCAAACCCACCTTTGTTCCCTTCAGAAATATGGGTTCCCAACGACCTCCCATCACGCCTGCCCCGCAACCAACTCCTATCAAGCATTTGTCTGAAATAGAGATGCAGGCATGCCGAGAAAAATGGCTTTGTTATAGTTGTGATGAGAAATTCACTCAGGGACATAGATGTGTTCAACAAAAGCTCTATCTCTTGGATATGGATTCTCCACCTGCCTCAGAACTTGATGAAGAAGCTCCAGATACAGTAGATGATCAGGTCGACATTCAACACCTACCTGTTGACACCCCATCTCAGGACGACCCACCCGAGCTCTCTCTCCATGCTGTAACCAGCGTCACCACCCCACAAAGAATGCGAGTCAAGGGATACTTCAAGAAGCTCCCTCTTACCATACTCATTGATTCTGATAGCACTCATAACTTCATTGACCCTTGGATTTCCAAACAGGCTGATTGTTTTGTCCATCCTTGCTCCAACTTTGAAGTCATGGTTGCCAATGGGGGCACCTTACCTTGCAAGGGTAAGTGTCACAATGTGCGTATCTCTATGGAAGATTATAGCATGCACTCTGACATGTTTGCCTTGTCCTTAGGCGGATGTGATGTGGTTTTGGGCGTTCAATGGTTACGCACACTTGGCCCCATCTTATGGGATTTTTCGAAACTTTGGATGCAGTTTTCAGTAAATGGGGCACAACACAAATTAATGGGCTTACAACCAGGGTCTCTCTGCATCATCAGTTCACATTGCCTGGAAAAAATCCTTAAAAAGAATTCACATGGTATCATCGCTCAAATCCATTCCCTTCAAATACACCCATCAATGGTCTCCACTACTTCCTTGGATAGATATGCAGGTGTCTTTGCTGAACCAATGAGCTTTCCTCCTTCAAGAGACCTTTCCGGTAAGAATTTAGTCGCATCTACCTCTCAGCAGGAACTAATGGCTATTTTGCATGCAATACAGAAGTGGCAGCCATACCTATTAGGGAATTATTTCTGTATCAAGACTGATCTCCAGAGTTTGGAAAATTTTCTAGAACAATGGGTCTCCTCCCCAACACACCTGAAATGGGTTATCCAACTCATGGGTTATCCCTATGCGATCACTTACAAGAAGGGTAAGGACAATATGGTGGCAGATACTCCTTCTTGCACAATTGATTACCCAGTTTCTCTTACAGCTCTTTCTCTGCTTGTTCCAAATTGGTTGCAATATGTTCAATAGGGCTATCTCTTCTATGAAATCCATGCTTCTTCATCAGTAGGGCACTCTGGGTTCTTCAAAATGCATGATCGGGAACAATGTAACTTCTTTTGGCAGGGACTGAAAATGACAATTCAACAGATGGTGGCTGACTGTGATACTTTCCAGGTCAACAAGGGTGAAATCACACTTCTTTCAGGATTGCTCAAACCCTTGCCCATCCCTACACAACTTTGGCCAACTATTTCCATGGATCTCCTAGCAGTGCTCTGGTGGTACAATACCACATCTCAAAGGACACCATATGAAGCAGTCTATGGACAGACACCGCCAATTCTTCTTCCATACACCCTTAGCAGCTCCCCAGTTCAGGAAATTGACTCGGTTCTTCGAAACCACGATCAGATTCTTCTCATTCTGTAGGACAATCTTCACATGGCCAGAATTAGCCTGAAAAAACAAGCCGACCAACACCGTTCTGAGTGCATTTTCCGCGCAGCTAATGGGGTTCTTCTTCATCTACAGCCTTCCAAGCAATCCTCCCTGACGCTCCAAAGGCATTAGTGGCCCAAAATGCAACCCGAGGATGCTATCGAGGAACCACTTCTTCAGATTCTGCAGCAATTTCTCCAACCAAAGCTTTGAGGACAAAGCTTTTTCTAAGGGAGAGGGGATGTTAGGAACCCATTTCAACCCTTCTCTTTACTATGTTAGTATATTGCTATTGGACGCATATGCTTTGTAAGTCGTCCCGTAGTATTTGTTGATCCATAGTTTATATTAGCCCATAGTATTGACCCATAGTATTGGACGCATATGCTTTGTAAGTCGTCCCGTAGTATTATATGTCCCATGGTTTTGACTCATAGTATTGGGTATAGACTTAGTATATAAGTGTGTGTTGAGGTCATTGAAGGAACCGTGAAGTTAATTGTATTGAGCTTGCTCAAAGGAGGTTGCCCCCTCGAAGTGACCCGTGATCAATATAAAAGTGATTATAAGTTCTATTATTTCTGATATCTCGTGTATTTGCATTAATTAATTATTGCAGGGTCTTCACAACCGGAGGGTGTCTACACCACTGAAGAAGTGTTGCAGTGACTAAAAAAACTGCAATAGAGCAATCACGACATCCTCTCTTATCCATAGTGCACATAGGGAATATTTATCAATAATGTCCATGAAGACGGCGGCCCAATCACCAAGGATCCAATGCAATGGGCATTGGGGTTGCAGCGATCAGGATTGCTATCAATTATCCACATGCCACACTTTGGGAGATCGACGGAGGTGAACGCATGCATCAAGAAATTAATTGTATGCTTCCATGATGGTTATTTATGTCTCTATAAAAAGATCCCAATCACTGTGGATCTGATTGCGCATAGTACTGGGTTACCCAAGGAAGGGGTAGATCCATCGCAATACTTCCAAGGAAAAGAAAACGACAAAAATATGGCTGCAAAGATGAAAGCAAAGTACACGGTGGAGAAAAAAACCTGAGGCTATCTAGTCGACACAATCAATGATTGAGCTGTTAGGCTCGCGGTAAAATTATTGGCTATCAAGGTCATGAGGAAGAACCGCCCCAACCAGTGCACATCAAGGGTAATCACATAAGCGGAGCAATGTGCGGCCGTAGTTCAAATGAACTGGTCATTGTTTTTACTGAATGAATTGATGGAGGACGCAGTCGCAAGGGTAAACCATTCACTTACTCATAAATACTACTGCTAATTGTGTTGGTCGCGTGGATGGAGCCACCACAATATCAAGGCATGGAGACAAAAACTTTTAAAGTGTGCCGAGGGGCATGGTACCAGAACCTATGGGAGATGAATGAAAAAGAAAGGCAGAAAGGAAACAATATTCAATTTTACATCTATTTAGAAGAGTTTTGAATGTAGTTAGTTAAGATTCCACGATTAACAAAGGTTGCAGAAAAAAAGTATTGACATATTGTGAGGCTCGTTGTGGGGCCTCAAGCGATATTTAGCCAAGCACGTGTAGATCCAGAAAATAATTGGTTGACCTCACAGTATAAGCTAACTGAAGAAGAACTAGACACCATAGTAGATGAATGGCCGAATGAATGGAAGTTACATTCAGCGACAACCAACTATCAGATCCAGAGGATGGGAATCTTACAGACGTACCGAGTGCTAAAATAGAAAAAAAGGACTCAAACGATGAGGATCACGGTGTGGATGACCAATCATGCACCACAAGTCATGATTCCTGGAAAGACACTCCGACAGATTCAGATTTGGATGCCCAATGACAAGAATCCAGAATAAAGAAAAAATGGATAAAGGTGAGGGGAGTACTACTGTTGGTATCCCCGATGAATAGATGAATAGGCTGCTTGATAAAATGATGACCATGGCAGAGGAGAAACGCACAAAGGTAATGCAACATACAATGAAGTACTTTCATCAATTGTCACAGTTATTGCAGACGTTGAACACTGCGATTATGGAAACAATGGTGCATTCAGGGCATGCAGAGTCGGGTCCATCATAAGTGATACGGGTTGATGTTGATATTGGCACTCAGCGGTGGATTGCACAGGTGTTACCTGGTGTGATCACTATAGGAAATGAAAAATTGGACACCGCATTATGAGGACAAGACACTATGAACATAGATTTTAATATGCTTCCCATGTTTATGCTTCATCACACCCACACTGGGGTGAGTGAAGAAATCAATGACCGAGAAGCGTCAACACATGATCAAAAGATCAACTATAAATGGTAGGTGAGAAGTATTGAAGCGAAGTTTGAACGAATCCGTGAGGAAAAGGAGGAAGTAATGAATGAAAGAGAAAAAGTGATGGAGGATGGGAGGATAATGGAACATGCCATCTACATGGCATGCGAGGATGCACTGGATATATCCAAAGAAATGATCGTGGAAGCTAAGGCGTTGAGGTTGGGATCAGTTATTTCCGATCTTAGAAAAGCGAATGAGGAATTGCAAACAAGGATGGTGTCGAGCACACCACTGGAGCAAGTGGAAGGATGCAAGAACACTATTGAGGATGCTACCACGGAGATCACAGAATTGGAGAAGGTGGTGCAGAATATTGTTGAAGAAGTATCACAGTTTTGGGGAAGTCTCGTGCAAGATGATCAGTTGCACCATCACAATGTGCAACATGGAGAGGCAGAGGCACAATTAGAAGCATTAAGTGGATCGCTTAAGGAGATGCCCCTAGTGATGCAGATGACCAGAGAGACAAAATTGAAGGAATTGTAGCATTGAGTCAATAAGGCACGGATGAGGAAACGGAGAAGAACTGTGTAGTTGGATGGGTTGCAGTCGAAAGTGGAGCAGCTAGAAGTTGAAGCTATGATAGTATTGATGTAGATAAAGGAAAAATTAGTGAAGGTGCAGCAAACATGAAGCAAACATCCGACAGAGTAGGAGGTTGATGGTTGCATATTGATCAAATAATATGTGAAGGAAAATGTCGAAAAATCAAAGCAGCATACGAAGAATTCAAGAAACGGGTGAATTAACTAGCAGCGTTCGGATAAAGTGGCTAGGGACGAACCACAAGTTTGTGTTGGAGGATTATTGGCATGAAGATAGCTCACAGAAGTTTTGGTACAAACAACAACAAAAGGGACAACAAAAAGGGTAAAGGACCAGTCGCAGAGTGCAACAAAGAGGATAAAGCGGAAGTAAAGTGGACAAAGCGAATAACACGAAAGAATTATTTAATTAGTTAATTCGTTAATGGCTAACACTTTGCGAAGTGGACCAACTGTGTAATGGCCAATGAGACTATAAATAGAGGTTGCATTGTAAGCCTAAGGGTATCTTATCTTAGATCTTTGTCTTGGATCAATTGGTTTTGTCGATGTGTATCCATGTTGTTTCTGCGATGTGTAAGACAAAGTGATGTATAATACGAAGGGATGTTTTGTCTCTTATGTGCTTTTTCACAATATGATGTATTGTGTCGTAGTATGATTGAATGTGTGTTGTCATAGTATGGTTAATTGTGTTTTATGAATGAACTAGCAATGTCACAGTTATGATATGTATGCCCGATCAGTTAGATATGTTTCTATAATAAGTTACTACCTAGATCTAATTAGTATGTCTATTATGCGATAATGGTGTTCTGATGCAAATGATGATTATGTCGTGTTGATGTATTTGTAAATTCGGAATGTATTTCACATATGTATATTGTACTCCTATAGAGATGGTATTATTCCTCTATACAGAAGTGTCGTCATTTGTATTGACAAGTGTCGCAAGTGTCGCAACTTGCATGTGATGGGTTATGAGACCACCAAGTGTGGGGTTGGCCGTGATAGGAGTTACCATGGGTTATTAGACTCTCATAGAGAGGTCGGCCCTGCTAGTTTATTAGGCAAGTCAATTCATGTATAAATAGAGTGCGGGAGGCACTCTATTTTATCATTCTATTATTCACTCATACACTGATTGGAGAGTGGCGCACAAGTGAATAAGGAGGAGAAGCTGCTAGGAGAACTATCTCTTGTACTTGGGTTGTATCATTGCTCTTTCTATCTCTGAGGAAGTTGTGGGGCTTTTCACTTTTATGTTTTTCCCGAAGGAAACTCTGTGTGCCTATTGTCTCTTGTGATTGATATGCTGTAAATGTTATTCTCTCAGATAAGATCCTAGATCATATTGAATTGATTCTTAAAATATGACATGGTATCAGAGCTAACCTGAGAAGAAGACACGGTGTAGTTGTGGAAGCTAGGGATTCTTTTTTTTGGGTTTGTCCCCACAGATCTTGAAAGACAGGAGGCTAGATTGAGTCTCCTCAGCAAGGCGCATCTTTCTGTCCAATCAGAATTCAATTCTGAGCACTTTCAGTTTTTGCCCTAAAAATTAGGGTTTCCACAAAAAGTGGAATTTCTGAAATCTGAGACCATAGCTGTAAGCTCCTTGGAAAAATTGAAGTTTAGAGATTTGGATCAAACTTTTTGGTTGGGTGAAGCTCTGGGAAACTCAAACCCTAATTCAAGGTCCTCCCTAGTGAATCCGGAAGATTAAAAAGCAAATTTGAGGGGTGAAACTTTACAGTTTTCAAATTCTTAGTATACCAGCTTGATCAGATCATTAAGGCACATCTTTCTATCCTTTCAGAAGTTTGAAATTCAAAGTTTGAATTTTTAGGGTTTCTCTTACAAACCCTAATCCAGCTCCAGATCCATATTTCTGCAAATTAAGTGGTAAGACCTAAATATTTTCTATTTCCATTTGAAGTATTCTTTAAGATGTCTCACCACACCAAGCTTGAGGATAAGCTTGAATGGGCTGATAACTTTTGAGCATGAAAGTATAGGATTGGGTTAATCTTGGAAGAAAATGAATTGGACACCTACATAAGTGAAGAGGTCCCTGTCCCAGAGGAAGAAGAGGCTAAGGCCTTACATAAGAAGAACTTGGTCAAGGAAAAGAGGACCATTATTGATTCTATCAAAGACCATCTCATACCACATGTGTCATCTCTAAAGAAACCCAAGGAGATGTTTGATTCCCTGACCAAGCTATTTGAAGGGAAGAACATAAATCGAAAGATGACTCTGTGGAACCAATTGAGAGGGGTAAAGCTTCAGAATGGGGAGACCATTCAGTCCTATTTTTCTAAGGTCTCTCATATCAAGGAACAACTTGAAGCTGTGGATGAAGTAGTGGTAAATGGTGAAATTGTTATGACCACATTCAATGGCCCACCTAGGTCAAGGGACTCCTTCATCCAAGGAATTTGTGTAAGAAGGAAGTTGATCTCCTTCAGTAGACTATGGGAGGAGTGTTCACAAGAAGAGGCTAGGCTTGTATCCCGAGAAGAAAAGATGGGAAGTGAAGATCAAGCTCTCAGAGCACACACCAAGGGAAGCAAGTTTAAGAGGGAGAAATCTCATAACAAGAAACATCCTCACTTCCACCATAAGAAGAAATATCTCTCTCATGTTCGATGTTTCGATTGTAATGAAAAAGGACACTTTGCCTTAGAATGTCCCAAGAAAAGGAAAGACAACAACAACAACAACTTCAAGAAGAAGAAGAAGAAGAACAAGAAGAGATATAATGCTCATGCTGCTGAGGATGATGAACCTCCCAGGTGTAGGGACCCCCATTTTGGGTTCCCCAAAAAGACTTCCACGGAATTCGAACATATAAGTATAATTAATTTCAGAACTTCCAGTACGATTTTTTAGAAGAAGATATAGAGGCCACAGATCTAGTTCTATCTATTGCAGTAGATGAATGTCAAATAAATAAAATTATATACCCAGATTTATTCATTCCACCACAAGAGTTAGCAAAATAAATAAAATAAATACTTCAAACCTGTTTTCGACGATTGGTCTAGTAAATCGATGAAGTCCTCGAAGTGGTTCCCGCACAATCCAATCAAATTTCCTGACGAAGTACCGAGTGACCCCTCGGTTGACCTCCCTACCGTATCGGGGTTATTCTTCTTCACCCCGAACCCCTGAGCAAATGGGGTCGCAAGAACACACAACCTAGCCTCCCGAAAGGATCTCCCAATCCCCGTTCTTGCTAATCCCAACTCCAAGAATCATAACATAATCTGAGATTATGATGACCATCTAGCATTAGGGAGCAAGAGATCCCTTTCTCTCATTCTCCTCCCTCATTATATAGCAAAATCCTGTGTGCCATGTGTCTGTCCATGCACATATTTAATTTAATTTAATATTTTAATTTCCAATATTCTCAAACACATGTGTCTTCTTAACGTCTTTAATGTGCACCTAAATCCCTAGATCAGTGGGAGTTAGGTGTAGAAGAGTTCTACTTCTCTTTTAGTTCTCATTTAGTTTACTTAACAATATTTTAGTTAGACTTATTGCTTTCTACTTTTCTTTATTTTCCTAATATTAAGATTGAATTAAAAGATGATTCCTTTTACTAAAAGTATAATCTATTTTAAATTTCCTCTTTATAAAATAATTTAAATGAATAATAAAATTAATTAAAGTAAAATCTTGGATAATAATAAAAGAAAAACAATTCTTTTATTAATGACCTGTTTCAATTCTTTCTCAAAATAATGAAGTCAATTAAATAGAATCTTTAATAGAATGATTTAAAATAATAAAATCTATAAAATCTTTTGAATAACAATAATTTTTCTTAATAATAAAATTAATCAAATTTAATATAAATAAAGTCAATCTTTTAACCCCTTTTCAATATAATAAAAATAATAAAAATAGGAAATTTAATAAATGAAATCAGGAATAGAATTTGTATAGGATAATTCAATATAATAAAATCCATTAAATTAAAATCTTTGAATAAAAATAATTCTCTTATTATTAATCTTTTTCAATCAGCATAATTAATCAAATTTAATATTGAATAAAATCAATCTCTTCAATTCTTTTTCCTGTTAAATAAATCAATTAAAATGAATACTTCAAATTAATGAAATTAATTAAAAATAAAATCTTGAATAGAATTATTCAAATTAATAAAATAGAACAAAATGAAATAAAATATTTCTTAAATCTTATGAGAAATTTTCAGTTATACCATTGATTAATTTTCTTCCTCTCGTTCTTGTCTAGGTACCTCTTCGGTGGGCCCTTCTGAAAATTTCATTTCTTCCTTCATATGGGGAGTACTGCGTAGCGACTGAGAACCATTACCACGATCTCTCAACTACGTTCCTTGGAGACTAAGGGATGTTGAGGGATAAGGCTCTCCTTATTGTGCGCCCCTCAACTCATCGTACATGACCAAATCATCCTTGCACGTACGGCATACGCTTCCCCGGGTGAGCTGAAACGGCTTCACCCGTGCGTGGATTGCTAATCCAAGGTCGACAGTCAGTCGTCGTACCCCTATGTGTTCTTTCCGTTCTTACGACCCCTAAAATTCCATTGTGGGTCAGTCGGTATATCATCTTACCTGCCACTGCACACACTCAAGCACACATTAGTAGCGCTGCACTATATAAAATATTTGCATCATTCATTCTAGTATCTCAGTCAGTCAAGCATACAAATTCTACATCATTTATCATCATGTCTCAGTCAATCGAGCATATACACTATTCTTCATTTTCATTTTAAATCATTGTCATCATTCATCATTTTCATTATAAGCATTTTCTAAGTAAATTCAAATAGCTCGTGTTTTACTTAGTCGGTTTATTTCAAAACTAGTACCCTCATTAGTCTAATCAGTTAAAGTACTGAGGCAGGCATTACATACACCCCCTCTAATTAAAACTTCGTCATGAAGTTAAGTCTCATGTGCTTCCATGGTGAGTTTTCACTTTCTTTTCAGATTCATTTCTTCAACATAACCACAATTGATAATAAAATTTCATTTCTTCTTTTCTACCCTCATATAAGTATAAATAGCATAATTGATAATATCCCTAAATCATACCTTTCATAATGTAGCAATCCCCACAGTAGTTCTCCCTTGACATCGCTAATTGTAACCGGGATTGAAATCGTCTACGACAAATTCTTTCCATTCAACAAAACTATTAAGTACATCATTTACGAAAATCCTTAAAGCACTGACATATTTCAACATAAGGAATAAAATCTTCAAACCCAATTTCTTCATTTTCTATGGTTACGTATACCTTTCATATATTTTAAACAATATCTGGATTTCAAAATAAGAATTAACCCTTCCAAATTTTGTCCTTCAATACATACCTTAACCATTCCTAAATTAATATTACATGCAACCTCTCTTTTCTCATAATCCAAAGTATAATTAAATACTGGAGTGTCATTTACTTAGTATAGCTAAAAGTATCATCTCATATTTTTATAAACAAAGTTATGTAAGGTTCTCTCCCATTCCTAACTCAAGTAGGTCTTCTTCTCTTCCTAATTTTTAATAGCAGTATCTTCCCTCTGACTTCTAATGATTACTACACACTCACGATATAATCCATAAGCATACATGATTACCTATTTTCATTTGATCAAATCTAAGCAATTGTTAGTCAAAGTTTAGTCCCTTTAAAAGATTATGAACCCTGCAAAGATTGCATCCTTCCATTCTATGTGTTAAACATGAAGAGCTAATGATCCATCACTAAATAACAACACACATACCACCTAAATAAATTCATTCACATTTTTCTACACAAAATTCTCCTTCAATTTATATGCATATAAATTAAACTAAATATCACTAACCGGTAATATCCTTAAACCTAATAAACTAATAAATTCAATCCATGTCAACATCCATTTCATAACACCATGTATATAATTTCTAATTTCTAATAAAGTAGTGATCTTTCCATTTGATTCTATGGAAGACTTAAAGGAATAAAATATTATATTGTTCATACCAACATATAAATGAGTTATATAATGATAGTACTTGATCTAAATGAATTGCATAATGATGGTACTTGATCATTTCATTGTACCCTATAAATAACTTAAAGAATGGAATTGTGCCTTATCTCCTTCCACATATGCATGAACTATAAATACAGTATCACACCGTTCATGCCATCATTTAAAGAAATGTAAACTAAAGTGTTTCATCTTTCTTCAATTAGTTTTTATTAATTGCAAAAAGGAGGGTTCTCATAAACTACATTGATTCCTCAACGGTTAAGATTGTATTACTATGTATCACTTATAAATAAGTTATATTATGATAATCCTGTAATGTCCTTCTTATCTAATGAACCGTAAAATAAACAATTCATTCTCCCTCATATATTTTTCTTTTTATCAATTTTATAAACGAATTATCCAAACAAACAAAAAAATTGATTTTTCAACTGTCTTGATCTAAAGAATTAAGAGTTGACTTTCCCACTATATTTTAATTCAACAAGTGTATATATAACTCATATAAGTAATGATTGTGCTAATCAATGTACAATTGTGAATTCACATAAGTGATGATGCGAAACAGCCAACACACAGAGGTAATAGGCGGTATTTCGAATAGCAGAGATGTTAATAAAGTTAACGCCAACCCAACGTTCAAATATCAAGTGTAAAGAAATAATAATCGAAGAATTCCAACGGGATTCGATCTCTAAGCAAGTAATAATATGTACTAGCAGGTATGAATGAACAGAGAAGGGCTACGGTGGTCCTAATCCATGGAAACGCCCTTCGAATTTGAAAATAATAGCAAGATTTAAATGATAAACAGTATGTCAATTCTCGAAGACGTCCAGGCAGCATTTAAATTGGATACACAAAGATTTTAAAAGGGCAATTTGTAAATCGATTTATAAGGTCTGGAGGGCACCACAAGAGATGAATCAATATGTTTTCTTTAAGAGCGAATTGTAATTCAATGTATAAGATCTGGAATATGCTATGCGAAATGGGTCAAGACGATTTGTAAAATAAAAGTAATTGCAAATCAATTTGCAGACTCTAGAAAATGCCACAGGAATAAATCAATACGTTTTATTTTAAGAGTGATTGTAAATCAAATACAAGATCTAGAAACACTCAAAAATGAATCGCAAATACAAATTAAAATAAATTTAATCTCCAATTAAGCAACTATATTGAAATACTAAGCGGAATACACAGGCTTCGAATCTGGAAAACGCCAATAACCTTTGGGGTCATTGTATAAGTTCTGCAAAAGCGATCGAGCTCTAAATGAGAAGGCAATCAACGAAAACTGGAGTTTGGACATCGCTGATCCGGTGAAGAAGGGATTCATAAATACATCATGAGGATAAAAGTGGACAGAATCTACTTCAGGGTTAAAATACATAAATACAACTGTTGTTATGATATGAACAGAGATCATGATCCAGAATTGTATTGGAGAAAACTCACTACGGCTTGGGAATACCACAACAGATAGATGACTACCAGAAATCAACTCAATTCTCAAAACAATGCTATTATAAATGACAATGTTAAGATAATGGAGAAATGTAACCAACCTCGATCCAAACGTTTTATGTAGATCCCCGTTGGAGCTTTCAATCCACGCACTTGAAATTTGCAAATTAGTCTTGACAACCAATATCCAACAAGTACATATAATATATAATAGACATTAACATCATCAATAACAATGGTCCATAATATCACAAGCAAATGTAACCCAATGTATAATAAACAACATTCACAACATGATGGACGAGAATATGAGTATTTCTATTGATAAAACAAGAAGAAGTACAAAGTGATACGACCTCTTGCCGACAACCAATCTGAACCAAGATTTGAATCAATCCACTTGTGCCTCCACCACTTCAATCATCCATGAAAGGAAAACTCAAACTAGATAGGAGTTTGAAAGGTGAACATAAGGGGTTCACAACTACAAGGATCAATGAGTGCAGACTCAAGATAGGGAAAAATCCACTAGAGTTCTCTCACTATTCCTTCTCCTCCCATCCATAAGCCATATGTGCTCAATATATAGGCCTCTCAAAGGTAGGTGAAAGGACACATTGAGGCATTACTCGGGCAGATGGAGAGCCAAAGGTCACCCAATGACCGCTTTTTGGGAATAAAAAGTAATAAAATAGTGATTTTTACCATTTTACTTGATACCCGTGGGCTATAGTGATGCAACTCATGGGTACGCATGCTATAGTGATGCAACTTGTGGGTAGGAACAAAAATAGGGAAAAATAGTATCTCTAAAGGATATAAGTGAATCTGAGTCAGTGAAATGGATCCAACAGGCCAAAGAATGCTGATTCTCACAAGGTGGAAGATTACGATGTAATAAATGCCCCCTAATGTGTGAGGTCAGAGACTGATGCTACGATGGTTGAAATACATTATAAAACTCAGAAGTGGAGTGATGGAGACACAAGTGGAAAGAGCAGGTCACTCATCATAATACAATAGTATCTCTGAATACAGGTCGGTATAGTACAACAATCTGATACAATGGCCATGAATAGGTAGTACATAATGAATATATGTCATAAGTGATCATAGCCATGATCCATCTACAGTAAGATATGGTCTGCTGTTGAAAAGTAAACAACTGGTGCAAATTGGAGGTACAAACTGCTGATATCTGAGAGGTGATATCTCAGATGTAAAGTCAAAGTCATATGTAGCATACTGAATGCCACAATCGCTTAGGGTCTTATACACAAGTCTTCGATGGTGCAAGTCCCATCATGTGAATAAAGGAGTTGGGGTCGAACCTGATGAGACATCGTCTGATTATTGGTCAATGATGTATACTGTTAACAAATGCGAGATGACCCACCAATAATGAAAATGGGCATCAAGGCACAGAGTACAATCATCAGAGTGTGAATAAATGGGTTGAAGTCGAACACTAGGATGAATCCATTGATCAGGGGACATTGATGTATTCCCAACACTGTCGATGGTGAGAGAACCTGCCACTAATGACTGCAAGCCTCAAGGTACTCAACCGAACTCTAAGCCTCAAGTCCCGGAATAAATGAGTTGAAGTCGACGGAATGAGACTCGCTGGAAGGAGGGCATTAAGGCATCCCCCATCAACCAGCATGAGGTACCAGCAATGCTGAAATATTTGGAAGAACTCAGGTAACATGGATTGACTCAATAAGGATGGCCGACATGCAATAGTCAAGAGATCTAAGGAGTGGCCGACACTGGTTCTTGAATTCCTTTGAACAAGAGCATGAGAAGATGGATAGACTAAGGCAACATAGACTTGACATAAATTGTGCAATGCAGGAGGCATTACAAAGGGCTCCATAATGACTGGAAGCTTAACCAATCGGTGGATAAAACTAAGAAACAAGTACAGCTCCTAAGGCCCAACTATAGTCCCGACTCATAATGTACAGAGTGGAATGAATGCTCTATTCAAAGGCGACACGACAGCTGCCAACAAGAAATAGTGACCATAATCCCGTCCGGCTTTTTGGAATATTTGATTTTTTTGGTCTTTTTCATATTGGTGAAAAGATTGAAAAAGAATAAAATTGCTTATGTACAACAAGTGAGGGAACGAGTGTCAAATAGCTAGCAAACTAGTTCCAAGTAGTGGAACATACCTATGCTCAATGCAAGGAAGTGCGTGCAGGATGTGGACACTCAGGGGTATGCTCCCTCGGGGTCAAAAGGTGATCAAATTGTGAAGGGAAAATATATAAGCTCTGCAAGGCTCGATAGGGAAAAGTGCGCAGGAACTAGGCTAACAACTGAGTAACTGGGAGCCAGCATAAGGCTCAAGCGGCAAGAAGGATGATGCAATGCAATCACAACATGATATAATTGAGGGGAGTCCTTAAGGGAGATGGCCAGCATAAGACAAAGTAGAGTATGAGTCTTTATCGCAATGTCATGGCGTAACTACAAAGGACTCCCGATCCTAAGGACAAACAATGGCATGGGCACCAAAATGCATAAAGAGGTTCTAACTAGGGTACCCATGTTCGAACAAGCCCTACCGCCACATAACGACACTTCTAAAGCAATGTGAAGGTTCCGTGTCAGTTACAAAGCGGGGTCGCACCTAGGGTTTATGAAAATGGTCAATAGGTCAAATGCATAATGCACGCGAAAATGGCTCCTAACCTATATGCCAGGTGTGAAACGTACCTTCCATAGGTGTGAAATGGTTCGAAACAACTTTCGTCGAAGAAATCTGATTAAAAAACACTACTCCATGACACGATATTAGTTCATAACAGCTCAAAATGGCAAAAACTATAGAAAAGTGGATCCAGAAAATTATAAATAGTAATTTTTTTTCCAAATTACCAATTCATTTGCACTATTCACCAATTTGGAGTTTTGTGGGTAGTTTTTACTTGAAAGTTCAGTCGGCGATTCTGGGAGCTACGAGCGACCGTTCAGCGAACTGTCTGGAGCAAGTTAGTAGTCACTTCCATACCTTTCAATTTAATGCTTTTATTTTAGTTTTGGTTGGTGGATTTTTTAGTTTGGCCAAGCCCTAGATGGCTTCGATGCTACCCGCGGTATATAACTATGCGGGTCGCTGGTAGGGCACCAAACATGCAGTCAAAAAACAGACTACCCACGAGTACCCGCCACTGTATACAAATTAGCCCACGGGTACGGCCATGAAGAAATTTTTAATCATGAAATTAACCAAAATTTACTTGTTTTGCACTCCAGGATGGTTCTAGAGTGGAGGGAGAGAGAGCATGACTAGGTTGATGAGGCTGTGCATAATAATTTGCAAGCACAACAAGCATTGCAAGCATGTGGTTTGTATAAGTATTGGAGTATAGGGGGTTTAAGGGCCCAAAACCTATTACTCAGGCATTTGATAAACTACTGGGATGTGGATGCTCAACATTTCATCCTCAAAGGGAAAACACTGACACTGGAAGTAGAGTATATCTATTTCATTACTGATTTGTCCCGCAGAGGGGAGGTGGCTAGTCTCCAGTCTCGGACCGTGGGTGGTGGGATCACTGTATAGGACTACATAGCGCGGTATTGTCCCGCGAACACATGAGCAGTGGGAAGCCAAGTGCCCATCAACGCCATAGTGGATCTGAGTACCAAGATCATTATGGCTACCCTAGTTTGGATCAATGGATCCAAAGCACTGCACCAGGAATCCAGACTGGTGATGTTCTATGCATCACCATGCATGCAACCTACTATATTCGACTGGTGTACTATTCTGCTGGTGTCTATGAAGACACAACTGACGGAATGCAAAGAGGGGAAGGCCAAAAACTTCGGGTATGGTAGAATTCTATGCAGTTTCTTCTTTGAGAGGGTTCCGGGACTTAGTCCGAGCGTGGATGTCCCTCCACACAGTCTCTGTGATCCAACCCTGACTCGGTGGGTTGAGATTTTGACACGATAGGGTGGTGGCCATTTGGCGTGACCATATACTGAGGAGTTCTTCCGCTGGTGGAACCGTAAGGTGATCGCTATAGAGGACTACCCCTATGCAGGGATAGACTTCAGATAGGACCGTGACATGCCACTACCACCAAGCTCAGCATTCGAAGACATCGGTGAGTACTCTTTTTGGTTTTCTGTTTATTAAATTTTTATGGATTTTTTTATTATAGTTTAAATGCAAAAAATATTTTTGGTGGTAGTATCAAGTGCTAAAGTTTGACTGTTTGCTCGCAGACAAAGGCTAAGTGAGACCCGAGGGCTTCCCGATGCATGGACGTCGGGGTAGAGATGAGGGGGCAGCAGACGCTATAGTAGGGCGCACACTTCAGACACTGCGGCGCAAGATATCATGAATGGTTTCTCGAGTGCCACAGATAGAGGTGGCCCGACTACCTGAGGCCATGCAGCGCCAGGTAGTGGGTGTTCCAGGTGAGTGGGTGAAGCTACTGCAGTGGGTGGCCAATGTAGTACAATACTACTATGAGACACATCCCGTCGAGGCGGCAGCTAGGCCTCCCAAGAGGGAATAGATATCCCAGGGTCTCATTATTTTTTGTATCGATATGTATATTTTTTAGAGCTACAGGCTCTAGTTTTGTATGACACTACCATTTTTGGACATATTTATATATATATACAGCTTTGGTTCTCGGTTCTACTACTTGTGTGTATGTACAAATGTATGAATGTCTTTGTATTTATGTGCTTCATGATGAATGTGACAAATGCCAATCTAATACATAGTTAGCGTATGCATCAGATATATAATTAAGACTTCTTGGAATATGAATATATGTAATTGAAACAAAATGTCTCTCGAAGAGTCGTACCTTAAGGAATAGCCGTAGTAATGTAGGGTCTCATACATGGTACTTCCCATTCAGCTGAGACACAACTAGTTGTGAATCCAGGCAGACTTCTAAAGACTGGATGTCATGTGAAATAACATCCTAAAGTAGTTCAATAATGGCACTATACTTAGCCACATTATTAGATGTAGGACCGAGACAAGCACCTCCTGAGGACACAACTAGGTCGTCAGGTGAGAAGATAACCCAGGCAGCAGAAGCAAGCTGCTGCATATGTCGGCTAGCACCATCCGCGAAACCTAAGAACGTAGGAGATTCCATTGACATCTGTCAATCAAACGGAAACTAATCAGCAGATCCGACAACCAAAAGAGGTAAACTAAACTATGTACAGAAAAAATATACAATAGTGTACAAAAGTATCAGCCTGAACCAAAGGTTCAAGCGTAATATCGCTTGAGGTAGAGCCCATTTCTAGGCTCCTTCAAGACAACCCCCTCATAGTCTTCTAACTCATAAGCCCCTTTTTCGAGGACGCGCCTCACAATGTAAGGACCATGCCACATGGGATTGAACTTGCCTGCCCCCAGGGGTTCTTTAGCTTGGTCATACAAGAGAACCAAGTCACCTTCAGCATACTTCCGGGGACAGACAGACCTATTGTATTGAACCTTGACATGATGCTTGTTAATATCAATGGCCATAGCAGCATCTCGATGGTGCTCGTCAAGTTGCTCGAGGTGTACTAAATGTTGCTCAAGATCCGTCGTATCAGGGAGGAGCTCTATGGCTAGCTTGAGCGAAGGGATTTCACATTCAATCGGTAAAAGTGACTCCACACCATGAACTAATTGAAATGGTGAGAACCCGGTGGCAGTCTTAACTGCGGTTCGATATGCCCACAAAGCAGGATATAAGATGATATGCCAATTGGTCTTGCTTTGTTGGATGGTACGTTGGAGAATGGTCTTCAAAGACTTATTTACTGCTTCAACCTGACCATTTGCTTGAGGATAGTAGGAAGACAAGTGTTCCTAACGAAACCCAAGCTTGAGAGACAAATCCTCCATCATCTTATTTTGAAAGTGACTACCATGGTCAGTGACAATCTCTTTCGGGATACCAAACTGAGTGATAATCTGGTTGAACATGAAGTGGGTTGTAGTAGCACCATTGGCTTTAACAGTAGGCATGGCCTCAGCCCACTTGGAAAAATAATCCACGGCCACGATAATATGATGATGCCCCCTAGCCAAAGCTGGTTTGCAATCCATGAAATCCACCCCCCACTTAGTGAAGGGACCGACAGTGACGACCGGATGGAGGGGCGCTGGATGCGAGTGTATGTTTCGAGAAAACACCTGGAAAGGGTGACATCTCTTCACAGCGTCAATACAATCTTTAAAGATAGTAGGCCAAAAATAACCAGCTCGCATGATACGCTGGGCTATAGCAATCCCGGATAAGTGACCACCACACGCCCTGACATGGCAATCATTAAGTACCCGTTCCGCTTCTTCGTGAGTCAAGCAACAATGGAGAATGGAATCCTTTCCATGGTGATACAGAGTGTCACCGATGATAGTATAATATTTAGCGTGATGTCTCACACACCGTCACTTGTCTCGTGAATAATGCGGAGGAAAGTTCAAAGTTTGGATATATACAATGACATCCCCATACCAAGGGTCCTTGAATGAGATAAGAAATAAGTGTTCATCCACAAAGGAATCTTCATGAATGACATCCTCATCAAGTCATGGGAGGTCCGACATAAGTTCAGCGAACACCAATGATTTCACCGATTTTGCCAAAGCAAAATCGAGATCAAATTCCTGAAGGATCACATTCCATTTATTATACTTACCCCCAATAAGGTGTCATGATAGCACCAACTGAAATGGATTAATGTGAGCTACAACGGTGGTTGTTCGAAGTAAAATGTAATGTCATAACTGCTGGACTGCGTGGACAGTCACAAGAGCCAGCTTTTCTACGTGAGTGTACCTTAGCTCATCATCTACTAAATTTCGACTAAGATAATATATAACATGCTCGATGAGCCCATCATCTACCTGAACCAAGACCATGCCAATAGTCTCTTGAGACGCGACCACATAAAGAATGAAATATTGTGTAAAGTCCGGTGGACTAAGCATGGGGGATGATACCAAAGCTTTCTTCAGGGCATCGAAAGACTATTGGGCTCGCTCATCCTAGATAAAAGGTGTGTCTTTCTTCAATAAGCGAGTGAAACCTTTGGTAATACTAGCATAGTTAACTATAAACTGATGCAGAAAAGTAGCTCTCCCTTGGAGGCTCTGAAGTTGTAACAAATTACGCGGAGGACGTAACTGAAGTATTGCCTCAACTTTGAGAGGATCAACTCTAATACCCTCTCTCGAAACTATGAATCCTAGAAGGCGACCAGTCCTAACAGCGAAGATGCATTTGTTTGGATTTAATCGAATTTTGTAGTGGATACATCGTTCGAGAATCATATGGAGATGCTTGGGGTGGTCCACTTGCGAGAATGGCCAGCAAGATCATCCAAGAAAACTTCCATAATCATCTTAAGATCGTGAAAGGCGTAGGTCATGGCTCGCTGAAAAGTAGCTCCAACGTTTTTAAGGCCGAAGGGCATTTTCTGATATGCAAACGTTCCCCATGTACAAATAAATTCCGTCTTATGTTGGTCCGCGGGTTTGATTTGAATCTGATTATTGTTAAGATTTAATATGCTAAGACAGAAAATAGCAGCATTACATTCCATTTCACAATAATAGCATATACAGAATCTCTGAAGAAACAACAAGCATAGCATAAACACAAGAGACACAGATTTATCCTGGGAAACCCTCATGGGTAGAAAACCCAGTAAAGCTTCCTCAATATAGATGACCAGCAATATACAAAGATGCAAACCAAAGACATGATCTCCTCCTCCACCATAGCAGACCTCTCCTCCACAAGTGCGCCTCTCTCTCAAGTGAGTGTGTGTATCAAATGAGGAACACACCTCCTCTATTTATACACTACTCTGACATATCTTTTACACAAGTACATGTAGGCTCGTATTTAACCATTAGGTTAAATACCCTATTATAACTGACTGGCCCGACCCCACTAGGGTGGTCTAACAACCCTTTGACCCACATAACACATACAGGGCCGACCCCCACTAGGGAAGTCTAATAACCCATGTTACCACATTCCGACGGAGGAATAAACATCTCCGGATATACAATAAGATATTTACGGAGGAATGAAACATCTCCGAAATAATAAAGTACAAATATAATATTCTTTGAAGTTACAATATTTCAACACTCCCCCTTAACGAGAAGGATATTATAACAGTATCTGCACGAGCAAGGAGTCATCAACATCATACATGATACATCTATAAATCATTGGAAGCTTTCTCAACATCATCAGTAACTCAAGCAGTTACTGGAACATCTTCAATACTGGAACATCAACATCTTTAGTACCGAGTCTTTATCTTCTGCAGCACTCGAACAGCTACAACAACATCAACATCTGGATCCTCACGATCATCAATATCGTCATTTCACGATCATCAGCATCATCATCACACGATCATCAGCATCGTCATCACACGATCATTAGCATCGTCAGCATTGTCATCACACAATCATCAGCATCGTCATCACACGAGTATCCATACCAATACAAGTATCCTCATCATTAATACAAGTATCCATACCGATACAAGTAACCACATCATCAATACAAGTATCCTACCGATACAAGTAACCACATCATCAATACAAGTATCCTACCGATACAAGTAACCACATCATCAATACAAGTATCCTACCGATACAAGTAACCACATCATCAATACGAGTATCCATACCGATACAAGTAACCACATCAACACCACAATCATATTACAGGATGATCAATCCTGCTCTCTTTAGGACATGGGTCCATGGATGATGCAATCCTGTCATGAACCTTTTGAACCGAGGTCCAAGGATGATCCAGTCCTACCATGTACCTTTTGAACCGAAGTCCAGGGACGATCCAGTCCTATCATGTACCTTTTGAACCGAAGTCCATGGACGATCCAGTCCTATCATGTACCTTTTGAACCGAAGTCCAGGGACGATCCAATCCTATCATGTACCTTTTGAACCGAAGTCCAGGGGCGATCCAGTCCTATCATGTACCTTTTGAACCGAAGTCCAGGGGCGATCCAGTCCTATCATGTACCTTTTGAACCGAAGTCCAGGGACGATCCAGTCCTATCATGTACCTTTTGAACCGAAGCTCAGGGACGATCCAGTCCTATCATTTGATTCTCAGAGACCTCATGTCTACGGCTCAATTCAAAGGACTAAAGTCCGAGGACGATCCAATCCCCTTACCTGTTCATTCAAGATTTTTGTTCTCGGAGACATCATGTCTACGACTTAATTCAAAGGACTAAAGTCCAAGGATGATCCAATCCCCTTACCTATTCATTCAGGATTTTGTTCTCGGAGACATCATGTCTACGGCTCAATTCAAAGGACTAAAGTCCGAGGACGATCCAATCCCCTTACCTGTTCATTCAGGATTTTGTTCTCGGAGACATCATGTCTACGGCTCAATTCAAAGGACTAATGTCCGAGGACGATCCAATCCCCTTACCTGTTCATTCAGGATTTTGTTCTCGGAGACATCATGTCTACGGCTCAATTCAAAGGACTAAAGTTCGAGGACGATCCAATGCCCTTACCTGTTCATTCAGGATTTTGTTCTCGGAGACATCATGTCTACGGCTCAATTCAAAGGACTAAAGTCCAAGGACGATCCAATCCCCTTACTTGTTCATTCAGGATTTTGTTCTCGGAGACATCATGTCTACGGCTCAATTCAAAGGACTAAAGTCCGAGGACGATCCAATCCCCTTACCTATTCATTCAGGATTTTGTTCTCGGAGACATCATGTCTACGGCTCAATTCAAAGGACTAAAGTCCGAGGACGATCCAATCCCCTTACCTGTTCATTCAGGATTTTGTGTTCGGAGACATCATGTCTACGGCTCTCTTTAGGACTGAAGTCCAGGGATGATCCAATCCCCTCAAGTCCACCAAGGACTTCATTCTCGAAGACATACATCTACAGCTCTCTTTAGGACTGAAGTCCAGGGATGATCCAATCCCCTCAAGTCCACCAAGGACTTCATTCTCGAAGACATACGTATACGACTCTCTTGAGGATGATGCAATCCTATATGTCCATCAAGGACTTCATTTTCGAAGACTTACGTCTACGGCTCTCTTGAGGATGATACAATCCTATATGTCCACCAAGGACTTCATTTTCGAAGACATACGTCTACGGCTCTCTTGAGGATGATGCAATACTATATGTCCACCAAGGACTTCATTTTCGAAGACATACGTCTACGGCTCTCTTGAGGATGATGCAATCCTATATGTCCACCAAGGACTTCATTTTCGAAGACATACGTCTACGGCTCTCTTTTAGAGCATGTGTTCAAGGATGATGCAATCCCCTTGTCACCTTAGACCCTGTCTAAGGACCATCCACCAACCTCTTTGTCGGCATCACCAATATAGTTATTCACATCATCGACCTCACTGTCGATGCAGGCAATCTCATCATAAGTGATCACATCACTCCCCCTTTTGAGGAGGGTCCTTCTGGACTATATTAAGTTTGTCTCGAAAAACTTTACTTGAGGTAGAGGTTTGGTTAGTACATCGGATCGGTAGAGGTTTGGTTAGTACATTGGTAACTTGTTACACATTCGAACTTTGATTCCTATCTGCACCATATCTCGTATATAGAAATGTCAGATCTCTATGTGCTTTTGACTTATCATGGAACACTGGATTCTTTTCCATTTTAGTACAACTCTGTTTGTCACATAGGATCACAGTTGGGTCCATCCCTAAGTCAAACAATTCTGAAGCCATGCCATTTTACAATTAGCAGAGCAAGCAGCCATATATTCCGCTTGTGCTAGACTGCTTCCTGCTAAACCACAAGATCATGGCTGATCCTAGACAATAACATCTTCTCGATGTGCTCTTCCTGTCTGATACACTTTCTGCTCAATCAATATCTATGTAGCCATCTGAATTCATGATCTCCATAGATCAAAGTCTATTGTATCCTTTAGGTACCTCATCTCATGCTTTGCAACTAACAGGTGAACACTTCTAGTTTCCACTAGATACTGACTCAAGGTGTTTACAGCAAGGCATATATCTGACCTAGTATTCGTTAGACACATCAATGACTCAATAATTTGTCTGTACAGAGTTATATCCACTAATTCTAATGAGTCATCTGCTAAGAACTTCAAGTTGGAATTCATGAGAGTGACCATTCCAACACATCAATTCCTTTTAATATTTCTCAGCATACTTTCCCTATTTGAGAAAGATTCCTTTTGAGCCTTGCCATACTTCCAGACCTAGGAAGTAATGCATCAATCTGAGATCTTTCATTTTTCATTTCTGATTCTTATTCCCTATCAGAAAGATATCATCTACATACAATAATAGTATGATCCATAACCTTACGGTAAAGGTTAGGAACAACTTTACTTTTGGTAAAGCCCAAGCTTATCAAGAAACTGTCAATTCTCCCTTTGTGACTGAACATCATTCACACTCTGCATTGAATGATCTTCTGCATATCTATCTGTGCCATCTCTCGTTAGATGGGTCTACTGATATGGGCCTCAATATCATTTGAACTCTGTGGTTAATTCCTTCTTGCATCCATGCCATCTGTGTCTAGAAACTATATTCAACCTTGTAGCAAAGGTTGAGATCCACATTACCCATGGTGATTATTAAGCTCATCAATTGATTATCGATCCTGGGTACCCATACAGAACCTGATTCACACTTCTTCTTTACTTACACTATTAAGAGAATGGTCTTATCTAGCCACTTGGAGCAAACATCTTGTCATGATTCTCTTCCTCTTTCTAAGAGAATCTTCTAGCCGCGAGCCTTCTATAGTGTGTTTGATTTGTAAATCCTTTTGTTGAACATCCATCGCTTGTTCAATGTTCATCATTCATCATGATGTTTCCTACAAATCAAAATTAAGTACATGATTAGTAATACTTCATAATCATTAAATCTATTATGCATACAGATATCATTTACATAGTTATGCAACTTATTTTTACCAATACTTTGGCACAACACTTTCCCATATCCTGTATGCATACAGTGGCTATCTAGATGCCTTCCATCTCTACCAGAACATACTATCGAGAGTGTGCACAGCTCTCAGCATGTCAGCAAAGAGGTTTCATTCTAGACAAGCAACAAAGGAATGTTTGTCCAAATTACCAATCATATGCATATTAGTAGTATATTGTTCAATGCTCTATGAATGTTTACACTCAGCATCATATATTCTATGCATACAACCTATTACAGGCAATATCATTTACTATTTCAAATAACAACTCAAATACTTATATTTTATGTTTGTGTGGTTGCCTCTCGCTTGATCTTCTGTATGTCTTTTGAGCTTCTATTCATTCTGTACCACTGTGCATGCTCAAGTGTGCACTAGTGTCATCCTCATGATCTCATACACAAACATACATTCATTAGTATATTCTCAAAACATTCTAATTCTAAATAATCTTGAATATGTATAGTCATGATCATTAGTATTCAGGGTTTCAAGGAAGTCTTCTTTTACTCATGCATATTCTTGTTTGATCATAGTACTCTTCTGGTTAGTTAAATCATCAATCAAGATAAGAGACATAATGTGCATAAACCCTTGATTAACTTTATTAATAAGCATAACCAATCATACCAAGTATACTTATATAGGGGATCCCAACACAAGGTAAGATTCTAACTTGACATAGGAAAACATACCTGGATTAGTATACCTGCTTAGTTATGTACAACATACCTAAACAATCTCTTCAATGATTTAGAGATCCTGAGCTAGAACCTGCATGTCTCATAGGTTAAGCATAATATATCAAATTCATACATACCTCGTAAGTAGAACAAAGATTATGGATGAGTCTTTGTCTTCATGTGGAACTTGATTTGTCTTTCGTGATGTACCTGAATCTTGTTAGCAGACAACATCAACCTCACACAACACCATAATGCATTAGTACAATCATATGGCCCTAATCAATGAATGTCTTCGATCATTCACATGCATTCATACTGTTACTAGGGTGATAAGATAAGTCTAACATTAGTCAAGATTGTACTAACAAATAATATGAAGACAAACACATTATGAATTTAATCAGGAATCAGATTTCAAGACATACCTGAACCTCCTTGAGTCATACCTGTTGAGACTTCTTGTAGTCTTCTTATGTAAGGCCTTAGCCTTAACTCCCCCTGAAACTTGATCTGGAGCTTGATTAGGGTTTGCTAGAGAAACCCTAAAAATTCAATCTTTGACTTTCACACTTCTGAATGGATGGAAGGATGTGTCTTGCTAAGCTGATCAAACTAGCATACTTCAATTTTGAAATCTCCAAAATTTGACCCCTCAAAATTGACTTCGAAACTTCTGGATCTTCTAGACAGGAACCCGAACTAGGGTTTGATGAAGCCCACCTTTCTGTCCAATCAAAAGGTTCGATCCAAGGCTCTAAACTCTTATTTTTCTGAGGAGCTTCCAGCCGTGGTTATAGACTTCAAAAATTCCAACTTTTGCTGAAGCCCTAATTTTCCATCTTTCTGATCAAAATCCTGAGCTAGGGTTTAATCAATCCCGGTCTTCTACCCAACCAAAAAATTTGATCTTGGATTCTAAATTTTGATTTTCCTGAGTAGAATTCAACCGTGGATTCCGATTCCAAAAATTATAACTTTCTCCGAAACCCTAAATTCCGGAAGCCATGAATAAAGGTGCTCCAAAAATAATTCTGTTTTGACAGAAATATGTACCTGATTGTTTCTGCTATAACTCTGAAATTTTCACTCCACAGGGTCTGAAAATTTTTTTTGCAGTAGCCTGACCTGTCATCTTTCCATCCTGATAGGTCTGACCTCAATTGGATTTTCTGAGAGAGAGTTATGCCAAATGTCGCAACGTGACCTGTTTTGGGATAATACAGGAGAGCGAACTTGTACGGCGTGCCACGTGTCACTGTTTGAACTTCAGCCTCTGAAAAATTTTCCTGAGATATCTCGCCCTGTTATATTTCCATCCTGATAGGTCTGACCTCAATTGGACTCTCTGAGAGAGAGTTATGCCAAGTGTCGCAGCGTGACCTGTTTATGGGATAAAACAGGAGAGCGAACTTGTATGGCGTGCCACGTGTCCCTGGTTCCGCTTTGGCCTCTAAAAACATTTCTTGCAATAGTATAGTCTGTGTACTACCTGTCACTTTTTATGAAATTTAATTTGGAGCTTCCTAGCCCAAGTTATGACCTTTTTTCCTAGGTCACCTGATTTTGACTGAGATCTAGAAGAGGCAGAAACCCTAAATTGTACTGATCATAACTTACAAAGTACAACGAATCTGAGGGTTCCCTTTGGACACAAGATACCTGGAGATGTTATCTACGACCTGTAAAGGTTTCAGATCCTGAACCTTCTCCAAAATGTATTTATAGTGAAAGTTCCATGATGACTGGTTTTTGCTATATAAAACCCTAACCTTCAAATTGTCATAAGTAAAGCAAGTGTCGTAAGTGCCATACCTTGCCTTCCTTCAGTTTAGCTCTGATACCATGTTAAGATTTAATATGCTAAGACAGAAAATAGCGTCATTACATTCCATTTCACAATAATAGCATATACAGGATCTCTGAAGAAACAACAAGCATAGCATAAACACAAGAGACACAGATTTATCCTGGGAAACCCTCATGGGGTAGAAAACCCAGTAAGACTTCCTCAATATAGATGACCAGCAATATACAAAGATGCAAACCAAAGACATGATCTCCTCCTCCACCATAGCAGACCTCTCCTCCACAAGTGCGCCTCTCTCTCAAGTGAGTGTGTGTATAAAATGAGGAACACACCTCCTCTATTTATACACTACTCTGACATATCTTTTACACAAGTACATGTAGGCTCGTATTTAACCATTAGGTTAAATACCCTATTATAACTAACTAGGCCGACCCCACTAGGGTGGTCTAACAACCCTTTGACCCACATAACACATACAGGGCCGACCCCCACTAGGGAAGTCTAATAACCCATGTTACCACATTCCGACGGAGGAATAAACATCTCCGGATATACAATAAGATATTTACGGAGGAATGAAACATCTCCGGAATAATAAAGTACAAATATAATATTCTTTGAAGTTGCAATATTTCAACAATTATAACCTGAGAAGCTGTCCATGAATGAAAAAATATCACTCCCCGCACAAGCATCCAATATTTGATCAATGAATGGCATGGGGAAGTTGTCTTTCGGACATGCATAGTTCAAATGCCTAAAATCAGTGCATACACGAATCGTTCCCTTCTTCTTATCCACAGGAACAAGGTTTGACACCCATTCGGTAAGGGGAACGGGGTAGATGAAACCAGCTTTGAGCAATTTCTCCACCTCTGCCTTAATAGCAGCTTCCTTCCTAGGGTTCACAGCACATAAGCGTTGTCAAACCGGTTTAGCATCAGGATATGTTCTAATCTCGTGTTCAACAATGCGAGGGTATATTCCTGGCATCTCCTCATATGACCAGGTGAAAGCTTCCTAGAGTTTCGTAAACAAGTCAGTGTAAATATCAATCTCCTCAGGAGTGCAATCAGCACCAACGTAAACATTCTCAATCTTACCGGGAGTACGAGATATGTTGATCGAAGTAGTTGGGGAAATATTGGCCATATTCCCCTCCACAAAAAAATCATGCAACTCCAAAAGAGCCACAGGGTGACCAACCGTCTCTGCTAGAGTCATCCTAAACTCCTCTTGCTCAACGAGCTCGAGGTTGGGAAGGAAATAAGAACGATGGTGCATATCTTCCCAAGGCCTCTCACTACCACACATGGCCTCAAGGATCGCTTCATCAGATGGTAAAGTATCATCAAGGAAATCGTGTGAACAAGATGAGTTGGCTGCCCAAACTAGCAGCGTAACGGGATCTTCTTCAACTGTCTGGGAAGAAGAGAGATCCGGATCTGCAGTGGTTTGTTGGATATGATCGTAAGTGAGCTCTGCTACAGATAAAGGCATAGACATCCCGACATGCGCAATGTCTCCAAATGTGGAACTCGTGGATGGTAAAGTCCACGGATCATCTAAATAAGAGGTTTGCAATAACATATTATGCGAAGGAGGAGACACATTGTCGGTAATGGTTCCAATAAAATTCATACGTGCAGAAAGATTAAAGGTTCCCATCAAGGAGGGGTACATTCCAACACCTATGTTCCCATTTGTCGGCTGAGAATTTGAAACTTGCAGGACCACAGATCCCGTGGATGCTACGGAAGGAGTGCCAACAAAATCCAGCTAATCGATCGTCACAATCTTTCCTTCATGGGGAAACAAGATAACTCTAAATACAGTAGACATGACAGCCTTCATAGCGTACATCCAGTTTCGAACCAGTAAAAGGTTGTAGTCAATGGGCGCATCAACCACTTTGACTTCAATAGGCACAGACTTACCTCCCAAGGAGACAACAAGGGAAGGGATAATTCTGTGTGGCGTAAAAGATCTACCATCGAATGCAGTGAGTGTAGTTCTAGACGCAAGTAGAGGAGGAGAGCCAAGAGCTTTCCAACAAGCTAACGACATTACTAACGCGGAGGAACCTTCATCAACCATGGTATGTTTGACGAAGCTCTTAAGGAAAACCACCTGGATTTGAAAAGCCACGTGGTAAGGTAAGCGAGGCTGGACATCAGTAGTATTGAACTTGATAACAATAGGATTTCCCCCATCCTGAAATCCTAATGCACTCAAAAGGGCATGCTTCTGAGAAGGACAGGCTTGTAAGAATTCAAGTGCTGACATGGCACACGAAGTTTGGCCCAAATCTTCTATGATGGAGTAGTTCTAGGCTGCTCGAGCATTAGGATTATGCGTGGAGCGCTTGAGAACACCTTTCGATATCTGCGGCATAATAGAGGGCTTCTCGATATGCAAGGAATTGTCAGGAGGAGGGGGAGGCTCACTCCCCAAGTTGGCTTGTGGTGCACCATAATCACGCTGACGAGTAGCAACACAAACCTCCGACTGAACTGTATTCACACATCCATAACCACTAGTATTGGAAGAAGACGTTTCCGTTTCATTAGTACCATAACCAGTGGTGGGAGCATGCGAAGCCATGTTTTGGTGATGAGGTAGGGGATCTTTCAACACAACTGGGCTCTGTGCCAAATGCTTCGATGCTTCCTCAATTTGAGGACATAAGTGAGTAAGATGATCCTCTCCACAAAGCTTGCAAGGGAATTTCACCTTACGCCTAAGTTTATGATCCTCACCAGCATTACCTCCTTCCTGAGGAGGGTTGGCATTCTCTTTACGAGGAGTATTACAATTGCTATTGTTTTTACTTCCATTGTTTCCACCCCTATGATTATTTCTCCCCTTTTTCTTACCACCAGGTTGCTGGTTACCCGACGGTTTCGTTGATTGCACATTGTGTACATCAGACGATGGAGTGGAAGTGGACAAGGTGTGAACCTGTCTGGGGGCAGACTGGTTTAGTGACAAATTTTGCATTTGATTGGCTACCAAGTCTATAAGGGAAGTGCATGCGGACTCCACGATGCCACTGGCATGTGGTCCAGGAATTGACGTGGGCTCATGTCTTGTTCTCAGTGCATCAGGAATGATGTCATACAAAATGCCAGACAGAGAATAAAGTAGATCTAATTGCTGGACTTTCAAGATAGCTTGTTCCTCAGTCACAATGCCAGACATCGAAACATCCTTAGCAATATATGGAAGTAGATACTTAAGGAACCATTCCAACTGGAACTCTAGAGGAATGTTGGCTTTCACTAATCTCTTTCGTTGACGCCACTCTTGAACGTGGTCAGAAATATGCTTGGCCTTATTCTAACGGAAGGTGGACAACAAATCAGTACCAGTATCATAACGAACCGGCAACTGGAAATGGTCTAAGAAAACCAAAGCAATCTCATTGAATCCCCTATAGGTGTTTCCAAGCAACTCCACATACCACTTCGCGGCTGACCCCGTGAGGGTGCGTTGAAATAGTCGTAATCTAATGGAATCATGATTCAAAGAGTTGGAGGAGCACCAAAGGTGAAATGCTGTGACATGATCGCCTGGATCCTCACTGCCCTTCCCCTCAAACTTTGGAATGTCTGAAGGAAGATTGGTGGGAACCGGGGGCCAACTAGGGTCGTGACACACCGGATCATTTGTGAGCTTTGAAAGATCCAGGAGATTCAAGCGTGCAAGGAACGGGAGCTGTGCGGCTGGAAAGCTAGATTATAAGCTCCCATAAAAGGTTGATTAAACGGAACTGTGTTATAGGATGGACCAAAAGCTTGACCATGAGGATTAAACTGCTGATGATAAGGACCTGACAGACCATAAGCTTTCCCATGGACATAGGATTGATAACCTCCTCCTGCCTAACCCATTTGAGAGTAAGGAGGTATATGCATGTTTTGGGCACCATATTGGGGTGGTGGGTTGTACTGGTGGCCAACACTGACTGTGTTGTAGTAAGGGTTGCCACCATGAGTATGGGGCATGTATGTACTATTCATAGCGGGAACCATGTTGTAATGACCATAATGGTAAGGTATGTTCCCACCCCCAACATTAGGATTAGCTTAAGTAGTCGTGTGGTGGCCATAAGTATGAGAAGTATTCACAGCCCCAACATGGGTGTTACTAGTAGCGGCTGTGGACGCAAAAGTATGCAGTATGTCCACCCCCGTTATTGGGAGGAGCATTAACATCCATAAAGGTAGTCCTGGGTTGACGAGTAGCAGCACGTGTATTAGGTGGTGGATGGCGAGTCGTGTTACGAACAACATTCCGACTAGGTAGGGTAATATTAGGAGGTGGTCGTCTTCCAATATTAGCATTGTTAGGAATCGGACCAATCCCATACTATGTGTGTGGGTGGACAATGTAGTGCCCCCAGTGAGGGTAGTTCCCCCAGTGGGTATAGTATGGCTAACACTTTGACTAGTGCCAGTGTGACTACCAGACATAGTGGAAGGTTCGACATTACTTTGACTAGGCATACCAAAATAGAGTGTGGTGGGGTTGATCGTAGGACCAGTGTCATCAGCATGTGACTCCGGAATCTCGTATGTATAACTACGTGGAAATGAAGGAATGAACGTGTCTTCCTATTCTTCATCCTCGGGTAAGTCGGGCATTTCGTAAATATAGTTATCCGGATTCGAAGGATCGAACGGATCTCGATCAAGTGGATTAGGCCAAATAGAACCAGGTTGAGTCTCAGGTGGATCAAATCCCCACGCCTCACGAGGAGTATGGGGATCGAAAATGTGGTCAGCTTGACCCGAAGGAGTCGGAGGTTTTTCCCCAATATCGGGATGTGCAGTCATGATATCTTGTACGTAAGTCTCGTAAGAATCCGAAGACTCGGAGGGAGCCCTCCGGTGACCTCTAGCAACACGACATGAAAACTCGAGTGGCTTTAAACCAACCAAACGACGGGACTGGAGGAGAGTAGGGCTCTGCGCCACGATATCTCCAGAGAGAGTCAAAACTTCCCCTAAAGTCCAATTATCAATCAAAAAACAGTAAATCAAAAGCACACACCTAGAGAAACTACAGCCAAGAGCAGACAAACAGAGTGGCTAAATGAGCTCCCGACACTAGAGCTGGTATGTCTCACCTAGGAGAGGTTTGAGACTCCCAAACAATAGCCAGAGTTAACATAATCAGTTATAGAGACACCCAGGCTTCACTGTGTTGACAGGGTCAAGTCCACTGCATGAACACAACTGTGCTGTCCAATCCCTATCTGACTCAGGACACAAACAACATAACCATTGCAATTACCCTATGTGATACCTAGGTAAGGCAACTATGGTCACCGCAATATAACCAATGCTCAGGGGGACAGTCGCAGGTGGGATCCATCATATGGGTAGGGTAGCTAAGCCCAAAGCACAAGAGGATGAACCTTCGGTACCCCCAGATACGATCAAATCCTGGATATATCTCCCACGTTCAGCTGGTATCAGAGGGATATCTCCTCAACCAACCTCCCGTGACCTCGTGCTTAACTCTGGATTGAGTAGAGATTTCTGAGAACATCGATCTATACCATGGATTCCTCCACTCCCTGGACAGACACCTAATGTTTCGTCTAGTAGTCTTGGATTGTTAACTCACAATGATCTATTCCAAGACTCTAAACCTATGCTAGTTGGTGTACCTTATAAATAAAATCGGTCTAATAAATTTTAAAATTAAGCATTAATTTTAGTGGCTGTGGTTAATCAAGGGATATGATCGTGAAACTAATGATGTGTAGACTCAATAGTATGCAACATCATCCAATCCTAGACTCATCTATCCAATAAAACAATGTCACTAATATGCAAAATCAACCAACAATTCTGAAATAAAGATGCAATCTTTTATCTTTTTGATGCACAAGCAGAACCTAAAATGAAGGCAACAAGCACTCAATGCAAAATGTAGTACATGAAAGTAAAATATTTTTGTATTTTCGCATATAAACAAGAAGGAAAATGCAAAAAACAAAATGAATATTTTTGTATTTTTTCAATATATATGGAATGAAAAAATGCAAGCAAAATCCTACTATTCAGTCACTGAAGTGCCGAGAAGATCACTAAGACAACCCAGCAGATCCTAAACAACAAGACTCAGCCAAAGGAAAGAGCTCAAAAGGAAAAAACCAAGAGGCTAAATCCAAATATGAGTAAGAAACCAAGAAGGCTCAACCAAGAGAAACAAAGAGTTCTGGTCACGACCAAGGCATGAAACAGTCAAGAAAGAGGCCAACAAAGACTCAGGAACCAACAAACCCAACCCAGCAACAACCAAAATCCATAAACCAACAAAAGCCAGAGTTATACGTTACTGTCGAAAGAATACCTGCGGGTACCCGTGACCAGTAGAGTAAACAGAGGCTAGTATACGCGGGTAGAGCTAAGCTAACCCGTGAGTGGGGAATGACAAATGGGAAAATAAAGAGTCCAAGGGCTCAGAAAAAGAAATTTTTCTATTAACGGCCAATCAGTGACACATAGCTTCGATAAACAACAACTCTAAATATGGACTAATGCTCAAAACATTTCCCAAACATGGATGTTTTCTCCAGTGGAGTCGCCATTTCTGTATTGGAGAAAACTCACTATGGCTTGGGAATTCCACAATAGACAGATGACTACCAGAAATCAACTCAATTCTCAAAACAATGCTATTATAGATGACAATGTTAAGATAATGGAGAAATGTAACCAACCTCGATCCAAATGTTTGATGTAGATCCCTGTTGGAGCTTTCAATCCATGCACTTGAAATTTGCAAATTAGTCTTGACAGCCAATATCCAACAAGTACATATAATATATAATCAACATTAACATCATCAATAACAATGGTCCATAATATCACAAGCAAATGTAACCCAATGTATAATAAACAACATTCACAACATGATGGACGAGAATATGAGTATTTCTATTGATAAAACAAGAAGTACAAAGTGATATGACCTCTTGCTGGAAACCAATCTGAACCAAGATCTAAATCAATCCACTTGTGCCTCCACCACTTCAATCCTCCATGAAAGGCAAACTCAAACTAGATAGGAGTTTGGAAGGTGAACATAAGGGGTTCACAACTACAAGGATCAATGACTGCAAACTCAAGATAGGGCAAAAATACACTAGAGTTCTCTTGCTATTCCTTCTCCTCCTGTCCATAAGCCATATGTGGTCAATATATAGTCCTCTCAAAGGTAGGTGAAAGGACACATCGAGGCGTTACTCGGGTAGATGGAGAGCCAAAGGTCACCCAATGACCGCTCTTTGGGAGTAAAAAGTAATAAAATAGTGATTTTTACCATTTTACTCGATACTCGCGGGCTATAGTGATGCAACTCGCGGGTACGCATGCTATAGTGATGCAACATGCAGGTAGAAACAAAAATAGGGAAAAATAGTATCTCTGAAGGATATAAGTGAATCTGAGTCAGTGAAATGGATCCAACAGGCCAAAGAATGCTGATGCTCACAGGGTGGAAGATTACAATGTAACAAGAATCTGGGGACGTCGTTCAAGTGGATCACAAATATTTTCAAAGTTTCAGAAATTTGAAATCATAATACAAAACCTAGGGTCGTCGTTTGGGATGGATCACAGATATTTTAAAGTTTCAGAGATTGAAATCAATGCAGTCTTTTAAGGAGTAGAAGTAATTCAAATGTTAGGTCTGGAAATGTCAATAAAGAATAGATACGCAGAGATTTTAAGTCAAGATACAACCATGTTTGTGGGTTCCAAAACGCACTTTCAAATTTGAGAACATAACACAGTAATTTCTAAATAGGAAATACGCAGTCGTTTTCTGGCTCTGGATGTGCCAATACAATTTCAATAGACACATAGTGATCAATACACAATATTTATTATTAATCTGGATATGTCGAGCGATTCCAGTAAACACACAGAGAGTTTTTAAATCAGTAAAACGAAGTTATCAATATGGACCTAGAAGTGCCAATAACCTTCGACGGAGGTAGGTAGAGAAATCAAAGATCAAATTTTCATTTTGAAACAATAATTCTAGAAACAAATACAGAGATATTTTAAAGGACAAACTTAATCCATAATATAAATTCTGAAACGTTATTCTAATTTATGAAACTAATACATCGAGATATTTTAAGGTCAATTGATTCGCAGACTCGACTCCTTCAATAGGAACATCAACAATCCAAAAATCAAATTATCAGTTCGGAACGACTAGCACATTCCCATATTCACGGTTGTCAACATAACACCTATATATCAATCACCTCAACAGCTATATTACTTCCATGGTAAATGCAATCAATGTAGGCAGCAGCTATAAATTCCATACGGGGTGAGGGGTCAAGAAGTATACACAAGGTTTGACCGCCGGATCTGCTGCGATCTTAGACTATCATACATTTAATGAAGTGTATGAAGATGGAACCACGTGTCTAGATCTGAATACCGAACTTACAGTGTCCCTCCTCACTTCCATATTATCAACGGTGTGCCATTCGAAGCTGGCACATTACACACAAATTTCGATCGACAAGAATCCCAAAAAGAGTGTGGATCCAAGGGATGACATAATCCGGCGTTCTGAGACTGAGTAAACATTCATTAAAATTCTATGTCTAGAGTTTAAGTGGATACCCCGGGATGTGAAGGAATCCAATCTGGTTTTGTGATTTCAGAGGTTGATGTTCACAACGGAGGCTACCTAAATAAATAATTGAAACAATTGAAACAGAGATCAAAATATATCACTGTGATGCAGAGGTATACGATGTCACGGTCGGCGCAATTACTGGTTCTGCCTCATTCCTGTTTCGCCGAGAGCGATAAGGTAAATGATGGAACAGAGCTATCACAGACATTCTACCAAAACGTATATCTACTCAGATTGCATAGATTGAAAAAATAAATGGTTCTGTAATTCAACATTGTGAGCACAAATGTGGATCTGCATCAGATCACAGAGACTTTTAAAGGAAAAGGCATTGTGATTAAAATGTTCAACTTTAAATTATGGGTCTACCAGATCGTTGATAAATTAAAATGAGTTGGCTCTGTAATTTAAATCATTCGACCGTAAAGGTGATTCTACCCAGTACACAGAGATATGCAATTAATGAAGTCTGAACCTACAGACAGCAATTCAGGTGACTGGTTATTGTAGCCCCATCTTAAACAAGATTCATATGAATTATACCGGGGCTAGAATGAGTCTAGATACACGCTGATCAGTAAACAGAAACCAATTAAATAACATCGGATTCATTAATAGTGTGGTCTATACGCTATCAACAAGCAGAGGTTATGTTTTAAACTATTGAACAGAGTTATGCTTTCTATGACCTGGGTGTGTACAGGGAAACATAGAGGCAGATTCTATGATGACACAATCCATGGAGAGGTGTAAGGGATATCCAGTTGTTTGATAATTTCGATGTGAAAAAAGCATACTTAATTCGACCGATTCGAAGTTCTAGGTCCTACAATAAGGAAGAACTGGCATTAACCCATACCCAGATCATCAAGAATATTTGGTAGAGTTTGACTATCCAGCTGTTCGTAGATGATCGATAACCCTATCTGCTACAGACAACCCCTCCTAAAATGATTTATATTCTGCATAACTAAAGTAGCAGAGTTCCAAATTTTACCAAGGAAATCCCTGAAATGGTACATATAACAGGCAATCCCTTGGAGTCTCACAAACAAACAACAACAAAAAAATATAAATAATCATTCGCATAGATTTCGGTAACAAATAACTCTACATAGAGGACCAAAGGACATCAACAGAGACGTGATTTCCCTAGTAGAAAATATATTCGACTGGTTCGACCAACTGCTTAGGGATATAAATTTCAATGGTCAAGTAAAGTGCTAAGAATATACGTTGCATGAATTCAACCTACAGGAGGAAAGTTTGATCTAACATTTGATAGTCTACGTAGGGATACGATTTTCATTACTCCAATAAAATGACATGAATATGCATAATGAATGCTTTCAACACCGAGTGGAAGCTTAATCTGAATAATTGATCAGCAACGCAGAAGTGGGGTTTTCGACGATATGCATGGGAAAAAATGATGCGATCCACAGAAAGAAAGCTATTCCAAATGTTTGGTTAAAAATCCAACAGGTAATACTCATGGGATGAAAGAATACGATCCAGAGAATGAAAGTCCGATCCAATTATGTAATTCCAGATCCAACAAAATAATGATATGCAAGAGCAGATAGAATGTGATACACAGAGTGGAAGCTCGATCCAATATATAGTTGATTTCAACAGCACAGAATGTAGAGTGAATGCAAGCTACGAAATGGCAGTCTAATCTAAAATTCTTGATTCGACAGTGCAGAATGCATTATATCATGTTCCAGCAATTAATATGTAAGTGCAGAAAATGAATTGCAATTAGATCCTCGTAGATTAAAATTGATCTGATCTTTTTTAGAAAATAAAACACAGTGTATAAAATTTCAAATTGAAGACTGAATATTTCCTTCTGAATCGTTTATAAATTAGATCTTATCTTTTGGACTATGAACACAGTCGTATAAATTAAAATTACAAACAGAACGACAGTCCGAATCATTTATAAACTAGATCTTATCTTTTGGATTATGAATAGAGTTAAGAAATAAGTTGTTACAGAGTATAACTATATGAAAACAGAGTCTAAAATTTAAATAATTATAGAGTATATAAAAATTATAAAAGTATAAAACAGAGAGCCCTAATACAAATGTAATTGATGGAGCCATCAAAAGGTGTAAAGGTCTCATAGAAACACCTGAAATTTACAATCTAGAATATATGAACAGTTCCTTTAGTAGCATACACCCTCTTATAAACTTTTTAAATGGAATTCCCCATAATACACAGATTAATCCCTGATTTTCTAATATTCCAGTGAAGTTAAAACAACAAAATTTCAGAAAGTAAAAATAATACAGAGATCTGATATTTCACACAAGTTCAAGATCCATAACCCTTATTAAAACGGAAATTAGATATGAAAGCTAAAGAGTGAAAGAACCTGTAGAATTAGCTCATTCGAAGGTGTAGTCCACGAAATTGCAGCAGTAATTTCGACGTCGTTTATCCTCAAGGCTCGATCGGCTCTGATACCAAATGTAGGGACCCCCATTTCGGGTTCCCCAAAAAGACTTGCATGGAATTTGAACATATAAGTATAATTGATTTCAGAACTTCCAGTACGATTTTTCAAAAGAAGATATAGAGGCCACAGATCTAGTTCTATCTATTGTAGTACATGAATGTCAAATAAATAAAACTATATACCCAGATTTATTCATTCCACCACAAGAGTTAGCAAAATAAATAAAATAAATACTTCAAACCTGTTTTCGACTGTTGGTCCAGCGAATCAATGAAGTCCTCGAAGTGGTTCCCGCACGATCCAATCAAATTTTCTGATGAAGTACCGAATGACCCCTCGGCTCACCTTCCTACCGTATCGGGGTTATTCTTCTTCACCCTGAACCCCCGAGAAAATGGGGTTGCAAGAACATACAAGCTAGCCTCCCGAAAGGATCTCCCAATCCCCATTCCGGCTAATCCCAACTCCAAGAATCATAACATAATATGAGATTATGATGACCATCCAGCATTAGGGAGCAAGAGATCCCTTTCTCTCCTTCTCCTCCTTCATTATATAGCAAAATCCTGTGTGCCATGTGTTTGTCCATACACATATTTAATTTAATTTAATATTTTAATTTCCAATATTCTCAAACACATGTGTCTTCTTAATGTCTTTAATGTGCACCTAAATCCCTAGATCAGTGGGACTTAGGTGTAGAAGAGTTCTACTTCTCTTTTGGTTCTCATTTAGTTTACTTAATAATCTTTAAGTTAGACTTATTGCTTTCTTCTTTTCTTTCTTTTCCTAATATTAAGATTGAATTAAAAGATGATTCCTTTTACTAAAAGTATAATCTATTTTAAATTTCTCTTTATAAAATAATTTAAATGAATAATAAAATTAATTAAAGTAAAATCTTGAATAATAATAAAAGAAAAGCAATTCTTTTATTAATAACCTATTTCAATTCTTTTTCAAAATAATGAAGTCAATTAAATAGAATCTTTAATAGAATGATTTAAAATAATAAAATCTTTTGAATAACAATAATTTTTCTTAATAATAAAATTAATCAAATTTAATATAAATAAAGTCAATCTTTTAACTCCTTTTCAATATAATAAAATTAATTAAAATATGAAATTTAATAAATGAAACCAAGAATAGAATTTGTATAGGATAATTCAATATAATAAAATCCATTAAATTAAAATCTTTGAATAAAAATAATTATCTTATTATTAATCTTTTTCAATCAGCATAATTAATCAAATTTAATATTGAATAAAATCAATCTCTTCAATTATTTTTCAAGTTAAATAAATCAATTAAAATGAATACTTCAAATTAATGAAATGAATTAAAAATAAAATCTTGAATATAATTATTCAAATTAATAAAATAGAACAAAATGAAATAAAGTATTTCTTAAATCTTATATGAAATTTTCAGTTATAGCATTGATTAATTTTCTTCCTCTCGTTCTTGTCTAGGTACCTCTTTGACGGGCCCTTCTGACGGTTTCATTTCTTCCTTCTTATGGGGAGTACTGCGTAGTGACCGGGAACTGTTACCGCAATCTCTCAACTACTCTCCTTGGAGACTAAGGGATGTTGAGGGATAAGGCTCTCCTTATTGCGCGCCCCTCAACTCATCGTATGCGACCAAATCATCCTTGCCCGTACGGCATACGCTTCCTCGGATGAGCTGAAACGGATTCACCCATGCGTGGATTGCTAATCCAGGGTTGACAGTCAGTTGTCGTACCCCTATGTGTTCTTTTCATTCTTACGACCCCTAAAATTCCATTGTGGGACAATCGGTATATCGTCTTACCTGCCACTGCACACACTCAAGCGCACATTAGTAGCGATGCACTATATAAAATATTTACATCATTCATTCTAGTATCTCAGTTAGTCGAGCATACAAATTCTACATCATTTATCATCATGTCTCAGTTAGTCGAGCATATACACTATTCTTCATTTTCATTTTAAAGCATTCTCAGCATTCATCATTTTCATTATAAGCATTTTCTAAGTGAATTCAAATGGCTCATGTTTTACTTTGCCGGTTTATTTCAAAACTAATACCCTCATTAGTCTAATCAGTTAAAGTACCGAGGAGGGCATTACACCAGGAGGAAGGCTAGAGTAGAAAGTGATGACTCATCAAGTGAAGATGAATATGTTCTAATCTCTGCTCTCACAGGTACTATCTCTCATGGATGTGATGATTGGATTATTGATAGTGGGGATTCCAAACATATGAATGGGTTTAAATAATATTTTGTAGATCTATCTGAACATGAGTCACCTCATAAAGTGACACTTGGGGATGACTATCAATATCCTATCAAAGGAAGTGGTGAAGCCTCCTACAAACTAGACTCTAAAAAGTCTTTGAAGATGAAAGATGTTCTATATGTACCTGGGCTCAAGAAGAATCTCCTATCCATATCATTTCTGGATGCAAAAGGGATTAAAGTTGCATTTGTGGATGGCCAAGTACTCATGTGGCCAAAGGGTAAGACCATAAATGATGCGGTAGTGATTGGAGACCAAGAGGGAGGATTGTACAAATTGAAGGGACAACCTGAACATGCCATGGTACATGAATCCATGGATCCAAGTGAACTTTGGCATAGAAGGCTTGCACATGTGCACTATAGAGCACTACCAATTGCAATTAAAGCAGTAAAAGGGTCTTCCTGAAATCAAGTCAAAGCATGAAGGTGTTTGCAAAGGATGTGCAAAAGGAAAGAACATTAAGAAGGAATTTCCAAGCAGTGAAAGCAAAGCAAAAGAAATCTTGGAGATTACCCACTCCGATGTATGCGGTCCGATGTCATCAAGTTCTCTGAGTGGGCATGCATACTATGTTTCTTGAATTGATGATTTCTCTAGGAAGACTTGGGTTTATTTCTTGAAGAACAAAGATGAAGTGTTTGATACGTTCAAGGAATTCAAAGCCTTGATAGAAAATCAAAATGATAAGAAGATCAAGTCCTTCAGATCCGACAATGGCGGAGAATTCACTTCAGGTGATTTCAAGAAGCTATGCAGTGACTCAGGGATTAAGAGGGAGTTGACCACTCCTTACAATCCACATCAGAATGGAGTTGCAGAAATGAAGCAAAGATCGAGAGGGAGTCCACCCAACAAACAAACAAAGATAAGTATTTGAATTGTCATTTCTTGTATATCTGATTGTTTAAATAATACTATTCAATGATGTATATACTTATGTTCTTAGACTTAGGTTGTGTATTATGCATATTAGAATCATTGCATTAATGAAAATTATTCTACTAATATGCATGTGATGGGTAAGTGGCCTATGGCACTGTACAACATTCCATTGCTACTTATCTAGAATGAAACCTCTTTGCTGACATGTTGGGAGTTGTGCACACTCTTAACAATGTTCTGGTAGAGATTGGAAGGCATCTATAAAGTTATGGGATATGGATAAATGTTGTATTGGCTAAAATAATTGCATAACTGTATGACATATTTCTTTATGTGGAAGAATTTGTTCTGAAAACTATGAGATGTTTCTAATCATGCAATTTAACTTGTTTTGTAGGAAAGATCGTATACCACCACCTACAAAAGAAGGACTACAACATTTGTTCAGCAACAAAGCTATCTATTGAATAATCTGAAGTTCCCAGGATTCGGGATACAGTAATGAAATAATGCCATGATCGAGGAATACCAGTCGATCATGAAGAATGATGTTTGGGATGCGGTCCCAAGACCTGAAGGGAAGTCTGTTGTGACTTCCAAGTGGATCTACAATATCAAGCATGCTGCAGATGGCAGCATAGGAAAATACAAAACAAGGTTCGTAGCTCGTGGCTTCTCCCAGAAAGAGGGAATAGACTATGAAGAGACTTTTGCTCCTGTAGCCAGATACACTTCTATCAGATTAGTACTTGCTTTGGCTGCAGTGATGAAATGGAAGATACACCAGATGGATGTCAAGACAACTTTCTTGAATGGTGTAGTCGAGGAGGAAGTGTATATGGAGCAACCACTTGGTTTTGAGACACATGAGAGGAATTCATATGTGTGCAGCTTGAAAAAAGCCTTATATGGCTTGAAGTAAGATCCTAGGACTTGGTATGGTAGGATAGACAACTTTCTATCCAGTTTGGGCTTTACCAAGAGTAAAGTGGATTCCAACATTTACTACAAGGTTGAGGAAGGAAATCTTGTGATACTACTCTTGTATGTGGATGACCCGTTTGTTACAGGTGAGGATACATTGATTGCTGACACGAAGAGGAAGCTTGCTGCCGAGATCGAGATAAAGGACTTGGGGATGATGCACTACTTTCTAGGCATGGATGTGTGGCAGAATGCAGATGGAATCTTCCTTTGAAAACGGAAGTATGCAGTAGAGATCCTAAAGTGGTTTGGGATGATGGACTACAAGGCCATGGCCACACCTATGGAATCAAACCTGAAGCTTCTGTGTGATGCTTCATCTAATCCGGTTGATGTCATTGTGTATCATCATATGATTGGGTCCTTGATATACCTGACGAACATGAGACCAGATATTTGCTTTGCAGTGAACACATTGAGCCAATTCCTGACGGATCCCAGAGGTGTTCACGTGGTTGTTGTAAATCATATTCTGAGGTACCTGAAGGGTACAATTTATTATGGGCTCAAGTATGATGCGAATCAAAAGTTTAACCTGCAAGTTTATGTTGATTCGGACTGGGCAGGTAGTGCTGCAGATAGAAAGAGCACTTCTAGGTGTTGCTTCAATATGGGATCAGGAGTGATCTCTTGGTTTAGCAGGAAGACATCCTACGTAGCACTGAGTACAGTTGAAGTAGAGTATGTTGCATCTTGTTCGGCTAGTTGTGAGGCAATATGGCTCCGGAAGCTACTGTCTAAACTATTTGATCTCCCGTTGGACGCTACTAGTATATTTTGTGACAACCAGATTTGTGTGATGTTGTTTGAGAACCCGGTGTTCCACGATAGGTCGAAGCACAATGAGATCAAATATCACTATATCAGGGATATGGTGCAGAGAGGAGCAGTGAAGCTCCTGTATGTTGCGATGGATGAGCAGGTTGTGGATGTGTTGACGAAACCACTATCCAGAGTGAAGTTTGAATACTTCAGACAGAGGCTTTGTGTTCTTCAGATAGAAGATACTTCAAGGAAGAAGTGATGGACACATTTGCAGGAGCCATTCCAAGCATGGTGACAGGAGGATCCTTCCCATGGCTGTGGATGTAAGCGCTATGTGATGAGCATCAGGACGATGCTCCAGTTACTGCTTTGTATATGCATCAGTTGGATGCTTGATATGATCAGTTGGCTCATGTATTTGTATATGCATCAGTTGGATGCTTGATATGATCAGTTCGATCATGTATTTGTATATGCATCAGTTGGATGCTTGATATGATCAGTTGGATCATGTATTTTTATATGTATCAGGTGGATACATTGTATGATCAGTTGGATCAAGTATTTTTATACGTATCAGGTGTGTACATTGTATGATCAGGTGGATCATGTATGATGATATGTATCAGGTGAATGCTTGGTATGCATCAGGTGGATGCATTGTATGATCAGGATGATCATGGATGATGAGCTCCAGGATGTTTCTCCAGATGATATGCATCAAGATGATGCTATGATGATGATCAAGATGATCATGTGATGATGTACATCAGGATTGTGTATGGTGAGTATCAGGTTGATACTTCATGGTCATGGACAGGTTGTGCATGTAGCATAGAAAAGATCCTGGGAGATCCTATAGTCTGTGCTAGGATGCTCTTTCGAGGTTTTGCTACGGGTAGCATAGAAAAGATCCTAGGAGATCCTATAATCTAAGCTAGGATGCTCTTCCGAGGTTTTGCTACTAGAGAGGCATGTAATCAGTCCTAGTGATCCTATAGTCTAAGCTAGGATTCTCTTTAGAGTTCTTGCAGGTTGCAAGACACTCTTTTAAGGTTTTGTCAAACCACATAGAAAAGATCCTGGGAGATCCTATAGTCAGAGCTAGGATACTCTTTCGAGGTTTTGTGGTGGGGGGTCACATGTAATCAGTCCTGAAGATCCTATAGTCTGAGCTAGGATTCTCTTTAGAGTTCTTACAAGTTGCAAGACACTCTTTTAAGGTTTTGTGACAGTCAACATGTAAAAGATCCTATAGTCTGAGCTAGGTTTTGTTGACGCACGTAATCAGTCCTGGGATCCACAGTATGGTCAGTGATGATGAAGACCTATAGGTGGTGCACCTACATCCAGTATTTAAAAGGGATGGCTCTGTAGAACTTCCTATGATGAGTAGATTAGAGATTGATTGAGTTACCAGCAGTAGTGACGATGACGATGATTCGATGACGATGATCCAGAGAAGAAGACTTGTGCTAGCAGATCTGTGTCAAGAAATACCTTCCTAGTTAAGAGGGAGTTTTGACGTATTTGTAACTTCGGAATGTTTTTCACATATGTATATTGTACTCCTATAGAGATGGTATTATTCCTCTATACAGAAGTGTCGTCATTTGTATTGAAAAGTGTCGCAAGTGTCACAACTTGCATGTGATGGGTTATTAGACCAACAAGTGTGGGGTCAACCCTGATAGGAGTTACCATGGGTTATTAGACTCTCATAGAGAGGTCGGCCCTGCTAGTTTATTAGGCAAGTCAAGTCATGTATAAATAGAGTGCAGGAGGAAATCTATTTGATCATTTTATTATTCACTCATACACTGATTGGAGAGTGGTGCACAAGTGAGGAAGGAGGAGAAGCTGCTAGGAGAACTATCTCTTGTACTTGGGTTGTATCATTGCTCTTTCTATCTCTGAGGAAGTTGTGTGGTTTTTGACCTTTATGGTTTTCCCCAAGGAAACTCTGTGTGTCTATTGTCTCTTGTGATTACTTCTTGTGATTGATATGTTGTACATGTTATTCTCTCAAATAAGATCATAGATCATATTGATGTTAGGAACCTATGTCAACCCTTCTCTTTACTATGTTAGTATATTGTTGTTGGGCGCATATGCTTTGTAAGTCGTCCCGTAGTATTTGTTGATCCATAGTTTATATTAGCCCATAGTATTGACCCATAGTATTAGACGCATATGCTTTGTAAGTCGTCCCGTAGTATTATATGTCCCATGGTTTTGACTCATAGTATTGGGCATAGACTTAGTATATAAGTGTGTGTTGAGGTCATTGAAGGCACCGTGAAGTTAATTGTATTGAGCTTTCTCAAAGGAGGTTGCCCCCTCGAAGTGGCCCGTGATCAATATAAAAGCGATTATGTTCTATTATTTCTGATATCTCGTGTATTTGCATTAATTAATTATTGCAGGTACATCACATCTGGTATCAGAGCACTTTCCTTGGCACAAGTGGGATTTTTTTTTCTTTTTTTGGGCGGCGACTTTCAGATCAATTTCTGAAACTTTCTGCACAAAATCAAAAGAAATCGATTGCATGCCTGAATTCCTCTTTCAAAAATATGCAGTTTCAAAAAAAAAATCATCTCATTTGGAGTTCTAAAAGTGGAGATATCGCGGATTTAAAATCAGCAATCTTTCAGAATTTCGGTGACAGCCGCGGAAATTGCGGCGAGAAAATCTTTTGACCGAGTAACAAGATTTCTATTCCGCTTTCATGGGTAGAAGCAAAGTGGTTGTTCCAGTTCCAGAAACATGCTATAATAGCGATTCTGAGCAATATAGATCCGGTTTTTGAACATTGGGTGGAATTTCTGCCCAAATTTTTTCTGTTGCAGGTTCAGATCTGGGAATAATCCCTATCCGCTTAACTGTGGGAAGTACTTGGGCATAAGCCCTAAAACTCATTGTGAGGAGTACCACAGGAACCCCGAAGTAGCTGGCCATTGAGAGGACCTGCCAAGCGAAAAGGGCAACGACCCCTACCTGATTGACTAGTTCCCACCCGTGAGGTAAACCAAGAGCTGTCGTTTGTGGCAAAGCGGTTATCAGTTTTACCTGAGCCGTGGAGTGAGGGGTACTGCCCCAATACGCAAGCCATCAGACAGCATTGGTGGCCGAGTGAAAACCCTAAACTGTTAGGAAGCCGCACATACCTGGGGTCCATATATACTTTCAGCTGAACTATTGTCGATCACTGCTATGCCGTTTCAGATCCATTTTGCAAGCCGTTCCAGATCCAACCGTTCGGCGTTGTTCCAGATTCCTTCCGAACCGTAGCCGCTCTAATCTGGGAAAAAAAAAAAAAAACCTTGTTATGTTTGTCACCCGTGCAGGAGCACACACCATGGAGGAAGCACTTGCAGCCATCCAAACCAAACTCCAAGATCTGGATGAAAAAATTCTCAGCCTCCATCTTCAGCATTCAGCCATGAACAATACCAGACAGCCAGAATCTTTTGCAGCCACCGGGTTCTCTTCTTCTAGCAATTTTCGTGGGCCGAAGCTTGATTTTCCTCGCTTCAATGGTACTGATCCGACTGGATGGATATACCAAGCAGAACAATATTTCAATCTGCATAATACTTTTGATGTTCAGAAAGTTCCACTTGCATCCTTTCATTTGGAACAAGAAGCCCTTCAATGGTACCGTTGGTACATTAAAGCTCATCCTGAGCCAAATTGGACAGATTTTTGCCAACTCATTTTGCCACGATTTGGTCCTAGTGCTTTTGACGACTTCACAGGAGCACTCACTAAACTTCACCAAACTGGCACAGTGAGAGAGTATCAGACGGAATTTGAGAAACTAGCCAATCACACAGAAGGATTGTCTGATGAATTCTACAGGAGTTGTTTTATCAGTGGTCTCAAGGATGAAATCCGCTCAGAGGTCAAAATGTTTTGTCCGAACGCCATGATGGAAGTCTGAGGGTTGGCTAAGCTGGCCGAGGACAAGATCGCAGCTCAACAACGCTCCAAACCCACCTTGTTCCCTTCAGAACTATGGGTTCCCAACGACCTCCCATTACGCCTGCTCCTCAACCAACTCCTATCAAGCATTTGTCTGAAATAGAAATGCAGGCACGCCGAGAAAAAGGGCTTTGCTATAATTGTGATGAGAAATTCACTCGGAGACATAGATGTGTTCAACAAAAGCTCTATCTCTTGGATGTGGATTCTCCACCTACCTTAGAACTTGGTGAAGAAGCTACAGATACAGTAGATGATCAGGTCGACATTCAACACCCGCCTGTTGACACCCCATATCAGGACAACCCACCTGAGATCTCTCTCCATGCTATAACCGGCGTCACCACCCCACAAACAATGCGGGTCAGGGGATACTTCAAGAAGCTCCCTCTTACCATACTCATTGATTCTAGTAGCACTCATAACTTCATTGACCCTCGGATTGCCAAACAGGCTGATTGTTTTGTCCATCCTTGCTCCAACTTTGAAGTCATGGTTTCCAATGGGGGCACCTTACCTTGCAAGGGGAAGTGTCACAATGTGCGTATATCTATGGAAGATTATAACCTACGCTCTGACATGTTTGCCTTGTCCTTAGGTGGATGTGATGTGGTTTTAGGCGTTCAATGATTACGCACACTTGGCCCCATCTTATGGGATTTTGCTGAACTTTGGATGCAGTTTAAAGTCAATGGGGCACAACACAAATTTATGGGCTTACAACCAGGATCTCTCTGCATCATCAGTTCACATCGCCTGGAAAAAATCCTTAAGAAGAATTCACATGGTGTCATCGCTCAGCTCAATTCCATTCAGATGCAACCATCAACAGTCTCCACTACTTCCTTGGATAGATATGCAGGTATCTTTGCTGAACCAATGCGCTTGCTGCCTTCAAGAGACCTTTCCGGTAAGAATGTAGCCACATCTACCTCTCAGCAGGAAATGATGGCTATTTTGCATGCAGTACAGAAATGGCAGCCATCCCTATTAGGGAATTATTTCTGCATCCAGACTGATCTCCCGAGTCTGGAAAAGTTTTTGGAACAATGGGTATCCTCCCCAACACACCTGCAATGGGTTATCCAACTCATGGGTTATCCCTATGTGATCACTTACAAGAAGGGTAAGGACAATATGGTGGAAGATGCTCCTTTTCGCACAATTGATGACCCAGTTTCTCTTACAGCTCTTTCTCTGCTTGTTCCAAATTGGTTGCAATATGTTCAATAGGGCTATCTCTTCTATGAACTCCATGCTTCTCCATCAACATGGCACTCTGGGTTCTGCAAAATGTATGACCGGGAACAATGTAACTTCTTTTGGCCGGGACTAAAAATGACAATTCAACAGATGGTGGCTGATGATGATACTTTCCAAGTCAACAAGGGGGAAATGACACTCCTTTCGGGATTGCTCAAACTCTTGCCCATCCCTACACAACTTTGGCCAACTATTTCTATGGATTTCCTAGCAGCGCTCTGGTGGTACAATACCACATCTAAAGGACACCATATGAAGCAGTCTATGGAAAAACACCACCAGTTCTTCTTCCATACACCCTTAGCAGCTCCCCAGTTCAGGAAATTGACTCGGTTCTTCGAAACCGCGATCAGATTCTTCTCATTTTGCAGGACAATCTTCACATGGCCAGAATTCGCCTGAAACAACAAGCCGATCAGCACCATTCTGAGCGCATCTTCCACGCAGCTGACAGGGTTCTTCTTCATCTACAACCTTCCAAGCAATCCTCCTTGACACTCCAAAGGCGTCAGTGGCCCGAAATGCAAACCAAGGATGCTACCGGGGAACCACTCCTTCAGATTCTGCAGCAATTTCTCCAACCAAAGCTTTTAGGACAAAGCTTTTTCTAAAGGAGAGGGGATGTTAGGAACCTATGTCAACCCTTCTCTTTACTATGTTAGTATATTGTTGTTAGACACATATGCTTTGTAAGTCGTCCCGTAGTATTTGTTGATCCATAGTTTATATTAGCCCATAGTATTGGACGCATATGCTTTGTAAGTCGTCCCGTAGTATTATATGTCCCATGGTTTTGACTCATAGTATTGGGCATAGACTTAGTATATAAGTGTGTGTTGAGGTCATTGAAGGCACCGTGAAGTTAATTGTATTGAGCTTGCTCAAAGGAGGTTGCCCCCTCGAAGTGGCCCATGATCAATATAAAAGCGATTATGTTCTATTATTTCTGATATCTCGTGTATTTGCATTAATTAATTATTGCAGGTACATCACAATTGAATTGATGCTTAAAATCTAACATTTCGATCTCTAAGCTTAGTTGCGATTGAATGATAATGATGCATGTCCTCTTATACCTGCGGATACTTGGTTCTTGCAGCACCATTAGCTATCGCAGGTGAGACCTCACTCGCTCTACAAGTGTTGATGGAAATGATAAACCCTTTCCGGGTCGATATCTATGGGATTTTGTGTCAGTCTTTGTTGACAATTGTGCGGAGTGAACCCCTGTCAACAGGTCTGTGTCAACACATCCATTTTCCAACAAGAAGGATCGTCCACCTCTTCGTTTAGTAGATAATTGTGAACACCTATATCCAGAAATTCCCTATATGAAGAATGGCAAACATAAGATGTATCGAACAACCCTTCTTGTATTCTAAAACTGTTATGAAAAGAATACTAGGAAGAAGAAGGGTTCGCCACCCCTTCATTTATGAGGGAATTGTACAAATATTCAGCCTACAAAGGATAGGTCGTCAATTCATGTATATCCAGAAAGGTGAACATTGGAAAAATACTAAGCACAAGAAGGGTTGATCGACCCTTCATTTACGAGAGAAATGTAAAAATATTTAATCTACGAAGGCTGGGACGACAATTCTCGACTTATGAATTCCACAATAAATAGTAGGGATTAGTACATTGGCTAAGTTATCATATAAAAAAGGTTTGTCCCGACTTCCATTTTCCGACAAGAAGGATCGGCTGCCCATTAGTTTAGTAGATAATTGTGAACACCAATATCCAACAATTCACACATGTATCCATAATGGAGAACACAAGAAGCATCGATCAACCCTTCTTGTAGTTTAGAACTATTATGAAAATAATATCGGGAAGAAGAAGGGTTGGCTGCCCCTTCATTTATGAAGGAATTGTAAAAATATTCAACCTACGAAGGCTAGGCAGTCAATTCATGTATATCCTAAATGGTGAGCACCAGAAGAATACTGAGCACAAGAAGGATTGACCGACCCTTCTTGCAGTATAAAACTTTTATGAAAACAATACTGGGCAGAAGAAGGGTCGGTCGCCCCTTCATTTATAAGGGAATGGTAATAAGATTCAACATAGGATGGTTAGGCCGTCAATTCATGTATATTCAAAATGGTGAACACCTGATGAATACTAAGCGTAAGAAGGGTCGGTCGACCCTTCATATATGAGAGAAATGTAGAAATATTTAATCTACGAAATCTAGGCCGACAATTCCTACCTTTCGACTTCCGTTGTAAATAGTAGGGATCCAGACATAAGCTAATTTTTAACACATGAAATTTTTTTTTCCCGATTTCCATTTTCCAATAAGAAGGATCATCTGCCCCTTCGTTAGTGCATAATTGTGAACACCTATATCCAGAATGGTGAACATAAGAAGGATTGACCGACCCTTATTTCAGTCGAGAACTATTATGAAAAGAATATTGGGCAGAAGAAGGGTGTGTCGCTCCTTCATTTATGAGGGAATTGTAAAAATATTCAACCTACGAAGGTTAGGCCGTTAATTCATGTATATCCAAAATTTTGAACACTGGAAGAATACTGAGCACACTAAAGGGTCGGCCGACCCTTCATTTACGAGAGAAGTGTAAAAATATTTAATCTATGAAGGCTAGGCCGACAATTCCCAACTTTCAACTTTCGCTGTAAATAGTAGGGATCCGAACATCGGCTAAGTTTTAATATATAAAACGTTTTTGTCCCGACATCAATTTTCTGACAAGAAGCATTTCCTGCCCCTTCGTTTAGTAGATATTTGTGAACACCTATATCCAACAATTCACCTATATCCATAATGGCGAACACAAGAAGGATCGACCGACCCTTCTTGCATTCTAGAACTATTATAAAAAGAATATTGGGCAGAAGAAGGGTTGGTCGCCCCTTTATTTATGAAGGAATTGTAAAATATAACAACTTGGAGAAAGAGTGGTCCCTCTTTCTCTGAAAATATTTCCACTTTCCAACAAACTGTGCGAAGCAATACTCCTATGAAATTTGTGTTTAGAGTGCCGATATCTACTTTCCCCACTCCTAAAAAACATCCCTGGAGGAAGGAGCGGGTGCTCTTTCTCCTTGTCATATACTTCCAACACCCTAAAATAGAACAACATGAGGAAAGGGCGACCTCTCTTCCTCTGACAAAATTTTGACTTGGCAGCAAACTCTTTCAAGCAAAATTTCTATAAATTTTGTTGTTAAAATGTTAATATCTAGTTTCCATGGTGACATGTGGAACGCTCAGATTGTGAAACATGGCATATTTGATTTTTAAAATTAGTTTAAATATTGTATAAACGAATATTAAGGATACTAATGGCACCATTTGAATGTAAACATATCGATTTAAGTTATAGTAAATCCAATGGAAAAGCACAAACATCGAGGGAAAAACCAAGAAATCATGTAATAAAAGGGTTAAAATATCACGAAGTGGCGATGAATATTTTGAACTAGATTGGAGTTCCGCCATAGACGATGGTGAATATGATGATGATCGTGAAGAAGAGGAAACCATTGTGGTGCAAAAATCCCGAAAAAAGACAAAGTCACAAAATCCAAGATATTGAGCAATTAGAAGCCGAAGATAAAAATAAAAGGACATATGTAAGTAAAAGATTAATCCAAAAGAAGAAAAGAAACCCTGCATTTCAAAATTTGTCCCACAAATGAAGGAAAACAACATCAGTGTCAGACATATCTATTAGGGATATGCACCGTGTTGACTCTGTTTCGGAAGCATATTTTTTAAAAGTACCCAAGCATACAAGGTCTCAAAGAAAAGCTTCCATAAATGAAGAGACAGAGTGGAGTGGCTGATATGTTTCAGAAGTTAGGTTTAAGATGCATATCATGAGTCGATACAAATCTACCTCCAAATTCATATTTTCTGGAAATAGTGTGTTCTTTCATAATTATAGATGGTAACTCCTAAAAAGAAAGGTAAAGCTAATGAATTTTGCACCATATAAGGTGGCACCATTTCAATATAAACATATGGATTTCTTAATCATTGAGGAATCAATAGGACATGGGATTTTCGGTCTTTTTGAATCCATGATGCGTCTTTCATCTTGGGAATAATTTTGGGCACACCAAGAAACAATGTTCTGGAAAACTAGGGTTTGTTGTGGACAAAAGTGAATAAAATGAAACTTATGAATGTTATGTACATTTATCCCCTATTCTGCAAACCTCCCAACCTGTTTTTAACTTGTTAAATGTGTTTCTAGTCATAATCGTGTCAAACACATCCCTGTCCCTGTCTTCAAGAACTTCCTCCAATTTTTCACATTCCCCACTTTGAACCAGGTCACTTGACTCTGATTTTCCATTGAAATAACTGTCTGAAATATCTGTAAGAGTCTTGAAATCCTACCTGGAAATAAGTGAGTTGGACAAGAGGTCTACTATGTCGTGTTCCAACCACACGCAATACGTCCAAACCGTTCAATTCCAAATGACAAGTATCATTTATGTCATGCACTTTGTCTTTTATAACCACCCAAAGCATTTTTGCAACCCTAGAAGGTGGTTTCATTTATCACTTTTTCAACCAACAAAATGGAACTGTATCGACACGTGGCGGGTGGTTTTAGATTTCAGAACCACCCACCACTTCCTTTGTTCGCGCAAGTTAGTGATGCAAAATCCTTGTGATCCATTGATCTTATTGTTGATTGATGAATGACCATTGATATCTTTATCTCTTTAACATTAAGTTAACGATCATTTCGGTAACTTTATTATGTGTTAAATCCCCTGCTTCTTTCTCCAACAAAAACTGTATCCACCGTCGATCTATGTGAGCAGGGATTCTCATGTTGTTATCTATTTTCTGTTTTGAATGAGATTATGTTGAGTCACAATTCATATTGATATGAATTGGTTCATAGGATTCAATTATTCAGAAAAACCTTCTTCTAAATTTAATATTGTGGTTTCATAAAAGAATGCATACAACAAAATAAGTTAATATTGGATTCAAAAAAGAACACATACAAAAAAATAAGTTAATGTTGGATTCATAAAATAACACATACAACAAAGTAGTGCAAATTGATCATGTTAATAAAGTTACATTATATATATATTCATCCGATAACACCTGATAACATCGATAAATTTCATAAAGGTTGTCAGACGAAAAACTGGAAATGGTTTCCAGATTGTATTTGGCAGAGATAGATTCTGGGCACAAAACATTCGAGTATTCTTATAGAACATATACTCAGTTTTATTCAAAGGAATGGAATTTACTTTTGAACATATATTTTATAAACATCTGAGCATGATCTATAACATGCATGCATGCAGGATATCAAAAAGTGGTCTCATTATGGAGGAAGGAAGGGCTCATATCTTCCTTTTTCACAAACAATAGGTGTTGGATGAAATTGACATAAATATATACTGAGCAGGGAAGGATTTTTTGTACAATATTATTTTGATACATTGCTTAAAATAGTTGTATAATATGGTAGAATATTAGCTAAATTGGATAGATAAATAGTTTTTGCTTTATTGCTTGTGATATGGAATGCTAAATGTTGATGTGGATGGAAGATGAAAAACAAGGTTATTATGAGATAAAAACCTGTGTAACATGTGGAATAGTGGCCATTTGGGAGACAAGTATGTTTCACATGTGACAAATGATTATCATGATCATTGACTTATATGGAAAAGAATATGTGTAGTCTCTTTGATTCATAATATGAATAGCAAGAGGCTCTTTTTCTTCTGAGAAAAAAAGCGTCTAACTAGGATGAATTCTGCATTAATTTGGAAGAAAGAACATTGACAATATTTAATTGTGTGAATCAGAGCATATAAAATGAATTCTAACTCACATAGTACAGTCAAGATGGTGTAACACGAAATACATTCACAAAAGAGAAATTAACAGACTGAAGAAAGTGACAACATATGAATCTCTGTTTCCGATAGACTTGTACTTCTGCTCTTCATTAAAGTCTTCAAAGAATATTACATCACTGTATTTTTTTCTCTCGGATCCAACCCCGATTACTTTGTAAAATAAAAATTTATACAAAATGTTCTTTGAATAAACCATAACTGATTCTTCGCTAAAAATATAAATTTCAAAGAAATATCTAAACTTCAAGAACATTTGTTTTGTTGTCGACCAAGCTAGTATAGTGTTGCTTTGATTTGGGTTGATGTAACACTCAGGATGTTAACAAAGGAACCACAACTTCATTTCAAATTAAGACACCTGAATATTCATTCTTGATATAACCTGTATTTTGTTTTCCCAAAAGTTTCAACAACTTTCCATTGCTATTGATTTGGGATTTCATAATCCATCATTTCTTTCACCATCACCTCCAATTCTATGCATGTCATGTAACATATAGCTGGAAAATCCTTCTTATTCATTACAAATTGTTCAAGTATTTCAAAATCAGTGGTCAATTGATCAATTATTGTCTTTCCAGTTAATCCTTTGACCAAACCTTCAAATTTTGAGTGATCCATATGAGCCTGTACTATCAAAATGTGATAATTTTCTTGAGTCATTAATTTTCAATCATCACTCCAAAAAGAAGGTAGGCCATTTTCAAAAGGCCCCTGAAATAATTCCTTAAAATTTTGAACTTCAAGGACCATATGTTGTGCTTTGTCTTGTACTTCTTTAACACAATCATGCTTGCCAATAATTCTTCTTTCCCAAATGATGATTGATGGTCTGTCTTTGATTCCAAAACTATGCACATCTGATTGAGTTAGAGTGTTTAAAAGTATGACTGTATTTTGATTTGTTTCTGAAGGCCTTTTGCATAATGTCTCATTTTCCACTTGACACCTTTAGAGATCTATGTTTTCTATAACATATTTATCTTCCATAGAATTCTTGAATGTGACAATAATTTGGTGACTTCCACTAATATCGCATCCCATATAAGGTGTTTAGCTCCTTGTAATGGAATCCTACCTATCAATTTATCTTTTAATTCATCAACTTTCTTTTGCAATATTTGTTTTCTATCACTCAAAGATTTTTTCTTTTCTTCATAATTTTGAATTACTTCCTATTTCAACTTCTGGTTTTCCGCTTTCAACTCTGCTATATCTACATATTTTAGACTAATTTCTGACATTGCACTTCTCAGTTTCTCTGTGGAGGACTTTTCCATTTGTCCTTTATCCGTACATAGATATTGATCCCTTGGATTCTCTGGCACTTGCACAGTTTCAATCTGATTGGTATTTAACACTAAAATTTGTGACAACAATTCAATCCTTTCTTTTTCCCAAGCATGCTTTTCATCTTGTAACTTTAACATTTTACCTTTGTAATCCATCATTTCTTGATATATGGATTCGTTTTCACGTTGTAATGTTGTCAACTCTGGAGATTGCACATGTTGATTATTTGGCACCTTCAATTTTTCTTGAGTATTTGAATGGTATTTTATTTTTCAGCACAGATCCTTTTGGTACACTATGTGTTCCCTGTCTCGGTTCCCACAGTCACAAGGTCCATTTGTAGTCTTTTAATATGGATCAAATTTTCTTTGTTTTCTTCCTTCTCTTGCCTCAATTGACTCTCCAACTTTGCAATCATAGACTGCAATTTAGAAATTTTTTAAGTGGATTGTAATAAATTAGAATACATGACATCTCCTGTTTGTTTATGCAATTGAATATTTTCGAGTATATTAATCGCATCAAGCTTAACTTCCATTTCAAAAAATTTCTCATCATTCACCACTACAAACCTTATAGTGTTTCTTTCTGGATTCGTAACTGTAAGAAGGGAAACTTTTTGTTCTGCCAACTTTCTTACTTGAGGGAACAATTTTTGAGTTTCTTCCAAAGACTGCTTCTTCTTTTCTGAATATTGTGAAAGGAAATCAAATCTGAACTTATACTAAGAGTTACTTCCATATTCCTTTATTTCTGAAAAAGAATATTGCTTCATATTTACAGGTGGTTACAGAATCAAAGTAGTTTTTTCTGGAACAATTAAATCTCGTTCCTCCATACTAATAATTTCCTTCTGTTGTTCCACTTTTGATTTCTTGCTTGACACTTCTTCATCGGCTTCCATACTATCAACTTCTGAAATAGTTCTCTTATTGGTGATATCAGATTTAGCTGATGTCTGAAACACCATTTCCAAATTGCTTGTCTGCTCCATATTCACTTCTTTCTTATCTTGTTCAACTTTGAATAAATTTTCCATTTCGTTTAATCCTTCAACTGTTTGATGATCAAAATTTTTGTTTCTATTTTGTTGTATCCTTTGCAATATAATTTGATGAGGATCATAATTAATCCTTTCAACCTCTTGGAAATCCACGATCTTCAATAATTTTTCTACTATAGATAAGGATTCCTTAGGTTTAATGATGAATGGACCAAATTTAAGAGGGAATTTCACATTTGATATTTCTTAAAAACACTGAAATGTTATTCTTCCGAATGAAACCTTTGTTTAGTAAATTCTAATGCAAAAAACGTTGGTGTTAAAAGGGTTGGCAATAGATATGGTGCTCCATTAAAACCATACACTCTAATTATAGTATGTTATTTATAAAAGAACCAATCACCTGTTTGGCCTTCTGGTGTAGGATGCAAAATTTCTTTCCTTTCTTCTAACACTCGAGGAAATTCGGCATTAAAAATAATTCTGTAAGCTTCTGCCATGATTGTATTGGTGAGCTAAAACATATTGATCTATTTAGGAAGGTCATGAGAAAAGATGGTACCAAGAAACTTCAATTTCGAAATATTTGAACACAAGAACAGGTTAAGGAGATATGAATGATATCTAAAATGATTCAACTAGTGGAAATTCACCAACTGGACATGAATCGATTCAACTAAGAATTCATCAAAATTAAAACAACACACTGGACTTGAATGTGACTCGGGTGAAATTACTTGCAGAAGGAAACCTAACATAACTTTTGTGATTGACTTATCACTATCTAGACCTAAAATTTGACTCAACAAGGAAAAAACTAACTAGGTATCTCACTGAAAGACATCAATACTCAAAGGGAATGATAGGTTTTCATGTGACTGGCCATATTTGAAAACTTGTAATAAAAACCTGTCTTTTTCTGCCGGACTGCAATTTCTATAAAACTTTACCAAATTTTCTTCGTTAAATGACTCAGGGATTTTGGGAAATGTTTCAGGTAAACATAGAACCTCACGGATGGTCTGCGCATTTACTCGGCATAGAATTTTGGTTGTATTTGCATTAATGATTACCCTTTTAGCCTGCGAATAATTCGTCGCACACCAACCAACAAATTCGGAGAAATGTAGGGTTTGTTCGACACAAAAATAATACAATATATAACCAAAAATATTAAATACATCTTATGCTTGCAAATTAAACTCCATTAATTTATTTTTAGATTGCGAAATACTACATATAGACAAATAGGGTTGAAAATATCCCTTTCCCTATCAACTACAAGCTCCTCATTTTCATCTAAACTTTCATTGAACGAAACAAGGTCTTCAATTTTCTCCATTTGGGAAACAAAATCTGAAAATTGAGGGTTTCGAGCTACCTGTGAAGTGAGCTTGTTGAATTTTGTTCTTGTTGACGAAGACAAGTGACGTGTTTCCTGTGGCTTATTTTGATCCAGGAAATAATCGACAAAAGCATTTTTTCAAACTTCGAACAAACCTTTTATATAACATATGCTTAGGTGGTTTCAGAACTTGCAATGAGTGGTTTAACTTTAACCACTTTTCATAGCGGACTCCACCAACGGTTGCCACGTGGTAAGCGGTTTAATTTTTGCTCCACCTTTCCAAGTTTAACCACCGTGCACTTTCTAGCGCCGAAACCCATTTCCACCGTCGATTTGCTTATGGGTGGGTCTGCATCATTATTACGCCACATGTTTACATGTTTGCAACTTTTGGTGTGAGTTGTTCAATAGTTTAGCACCTTTTCCATCTACCCTTGGACATTTGAAACCCCTACCTACAATCATGAAGGCCATGAAGTTGACTTGCAAAGAACATCGTCGATCTCGGAGGAATCAAATCCAATGGATCACACACATTTCGTTGGGTTAACATGCACGAACTTCACACATAAGATAAAAGACAACCAAAATGCCTTGCTTTTATGACATTACGATTCAAAGACCTTATATAGACTTTAGAGACCTTAATATAGTGATAATATTTGCATTGTTCCTCTCTGTAAACTTTAATAAGAAATTTTATATTAATATGGGCTAGTTAAATAATCCAAGAATCCATATAGAATAAATTTAAAAAACATAAAGACAAAAAAGCTAACAATATGAAAAAATCACTTGTTTGATCAATTATACCAATTCTAGATATTGTTTGTAGATGGGTTTGTGTAACATGGGAAAAAGTTGATGAAGAAGAGGGAGAGATGACCATAAGAGATAAGATAAGTCTAAACAACAATATCAATATTCCAAGATGGGATTGAGATGAAACTTTAAATTAGGAAAAGAAGGGGAGATATCATGCCGTAAGAATAACATCTTAGGTTGGTGTTAATTTTTTACACAACCCTTTTCATATTATCTGCATAATTCTACCATTCAAGGTTTGGAAATTGTGAAAAATGGAAGTGAGGTTGTACAATCTTAGAAGTGTGATTTTTTGTTGGTTCATTAGTGTGGGTCATTCAAGACTTTTCCTCCATAGACTAGTCGCATAATGCATTACAAATTTAAAACAATTTGGTTGTGGAAAGTTAAAACCATACATCTAACTCTATTCTCCACATACAAAATGCTACACATATTTGAAAATCCAATCCATAGTGCAAAATTATACACATACCTGCAAATTCATAGCATCTCAGTCATATAAGGATCCCACTAGACGAATCACGAATGCAAAGGTTGCAGAAGATGTTTGTGAGGATCCTATTGAATGATTCACAAATGCATAGTAAAGAAAATGATGTGGAAACGACAATGGGGACGAATTACCCAAGATAAAATCTGTTTCAAGTTTCACCCCTACACAGTTGGAGTATTGGGCATGGCCACAACCAATTTCTCAAAAAAGCGACAAAATTTGCATCGTTCCTCTCTACAACTTTTAATAAGCAATGTCCAACCCAAATAAACCAAGAACCCATATAGAGGAAATTTTAGAAACATAAAAAATACCCGACAATATGAAAAAAACATTTTAAAATATTTATAACCATGGAGATTGAATTGACAAGTATCTAATAGAAAAATCAAGGTTGGATGGAAATGAAATACAATCTATGCAATGTCCAATGAATATAGAGATCGATAAATAAAAAAGAGGGAGTGAATCTAAACGAGTCTAGATCCAAATCCTAGGCTCTATCAAGCGCCGAGAGGGATCAAATTTAAAAAAATTAAATTACCTATTCATTCGCAGATCTGATTCTCTCTTCGTTGGTTCCCTGTTGAAGATTACAGACCAAATTAATTTTTTCTATATTTTTTTTGTGTTGTTTTGATTTCCATTATATAGCCATTGATTTCGAAGGTGTTTTTCAAATGAAAATACATGTCATTTTATTTTATTAATGGCCGAAGTAATATATCATAATATATATTACTTTTTACATTTTATTACTTTTGACAAATGTTACATGTTACATCCGTCAAAAGATCTCCCTCATGCTATTACTTTTTACATTTGATTACTCTTGACAAATGTTACATGTTACATCTGTTACAAGATCTCCCTCATACTATTACTTTTTACATTTTATTACTTTCGATAAACGTTACATGTTACATCCATTACAAGATCTCCCTCATACTATTACTTTTTACATTTTATTACTTTTGAGAAACGTTACATGTCACATCCATTACAAGATCTCCCTCATACTGGGTTGTAGAGCACCTCTCAGCACAAAAATATGTTCATGAATAAAAAACTATTATCTTGAATCACTTCAATAACAAACTTCACTCCTTTGAATTCCTTTGGAAACTTGAAAGTGGACGACAAAGTGCAAAGGTATTTGGAAATTGACTGCCGCAAATTACCAATTGGGAATTGGTGGTCCCTTAAGTACTCTCATGTTATTTCAACATTAGTAATCTTTTCATATGATATGGGATTTAATATTTAAATTGAGCGTGCTTTGAATTAATAGATTGGATTTTTCCTCATCCTTCTTATACATATCACCATTCCCATCCCATGGATGAGGTAAACCAAGACTAATGCAAAAATTTTCTTTATAAATACCTTTGAATACATTTAATTAAATTTGGATGTATTCCTAGTCTAAATTGTTTTTTTAATGATGTTAAGAAACATTTCCATGAGGTTTGGTAGTATAAGCTAGAATTTAGCTCAAATGGGCATTATTTTATAGTACCGAGCCTCATAGAAATGTGGCTTAACCATATCTAAAATCCAATTTAGACTAGGAATGAGTACAAAGTTAATGAAATTGGGATCAACCAATGCTTTAGCTAATTTTCTTGAGTTCCGGACATCAAGACCTCCTTGGTAATCATTTGGTTGGATATCTTTATCATGAGTCCTTTTTTCAACCTACAAGTCCTCCAATTGCTTCTTAGTTATGCTAGTATTCAGGAAATTTATTATTTCAACATCCTACTCAGTCATTTCTCCAAGCTGCTTTTCAACATCTTTGATTTCCTTTTGACATGTTTCATACATATCTAACTCATCTTGTATAAGATCAAAATAATCCCATCTATCTAGCATTCCAATTGATATTTTGTCCCAAAGGGTCTTTCTAGTTCTTATAAAAAACTCTTCACCTTGGACATCTAGTTGCATCTTGGTAATTTGACTTTTTAATTCATTTCTCTCTGACTCTTGATCATCAGTACCTTTTCACTTTGTTTTTTGCTTTCAAGTTCATGGGAAAGGGTCATGAATTACTCAAGCTAAAGCTAAAGGCTCTTAAAGGGTCTTAAACCATAAAATTAGCTAAATCATGCTCTTAGAGTAGTATAAATAGAAGAGGAAAATTTTTATCTTCATCATCCAAAATTGAAGAGCTCAGATGCAAGAGTAGAGGGACAAATTTAAGGGAAATATGTGTTGGAACATTTAAAAACCTATTCCATACTTAGGATATATTTTATTAGTCATCAAGATTAATTTTCCTAGGTGTAAAGTAGGTAAATTGGCCTAGTTTTATCTTTTAGTGGATCACTTGCTATCCTAAATCACCAAAACGAATTTGGATAGATTCTGGATAATATTTGCTTCGATTCTGTCTATTTTTATTCTATTCCTGAATTAGAAAGAAACTTTCCTGATTTAGACAACTTTATCATGTTTTTTCTACTTTCTAGTGGATAAGGTAAAGCTAGTTGACTTGGAAACTCTCTCCACTTGACCAATTCGACCTCCACCACTTTCTTCTCTCCTAAAGTCATCATTACATTCCATTTACATCACTCATGAGATGCCATACCATATTCAACCAATTCGTGATCCTTTAGATAGTTTTGGAAAGTGTTTTGACACCTAGGGGGTTTTTATGCTTTTAGTAAGCCTTACTTTTTTGTGCTTTTCAACTTGCCTTTAAGGAATTATATTTTCTCTCTTGAGATGTATGATATATTGTATTCATATTGAGGAATAATACAGGAGATGATATTTACATCAATTGAGTTCCTTCTCTTATGTTTATGTTTCAATTTTTCTTCTTATTCTTCCATATCTTTGAATAATTCTTGTGAGGACTTCTTTTCTTCAAGATTCTTGGATATTATAATTCTTTCATGGTATTGATCCTATATAGAATTATCACAAGATGAAGTGAATAAGGCTGAAATTCTAGTGAAAGATGAAATCTTGAGATGATTTCTACTTGTTTTTTTGTTTTAGGTCATCTTGGAATTTTTAGTATATCTTTGTTTCTGGGATTTTCAGACTGTGAAATGTTTATGGGATGGAGACATGTCAAGACTTGTGAGTGCCTACGATAAATATTTCAGATGTTGATTTTATATAGTTCCGAAGATATGACCTCATAAAGTTAGGGCTTTTGAATAACCTTCAAAGATGTCAATGTGGCATTTTCCTTATATGTTTTGATCCAGAATGTTTCAAATAGTGCCCTTTGGAGGAAATGCAAAGTAGATGTTTAAGAACACATGGTTAAAATTTCAGATCTTGGTTCACTATATTTTTCGAAGATATGACCTTGGGAATACTGGGCTTTTAAATGACTTAAAAATCATCTTTAAACAAGTTAGTTTGGAATTTTCACTATAACTTTTGATCCATGACGTTCCAGAGAATAAACCTTAGAGGAAATGTTGTATAGATATTGACGAATATGTGGTAAAATTTTCATATCTTTAATCATTACATGTTAAGGGTTATACTTGTTGAATGTTAGGGTTTGTGATAATGACAGAGACAATGAAAATTCAAGAGAAGAAGGTTGACAAAATCTTGCATAACTTTCTCAAACGGTATCAGAATCACAAACTTGTTGGCACATTGGATCAACATACTTAATGATGATCTTGGTAATTATCTTGCCACATTCTATGATGATATTCGCATAGATATTATTGGTGATTGTATTAAAATATTCCATGGTAATGTTATTGGCATGAGATCCCTCTAAGCTTTTGGAATGTACGATGAGGTCTATGATGTAAGGGTTTGAAGGTGCAAATAGATGAAGTCTATTGGTGATTATTTATGGGATTTGATTACACTCTTTGGAGGAATTTTTTGGTCTTTCTACACATTTGAAGTATATCTTGGAAGAATTTGTTGGCATTCTTGGAGGACATATTTGAGGCATGTACAGGTTGACATTGTGACAAAGATAGTTTTTGTGGAATTGTGACAGAGACAATGATTGTGTCATTGTGACGAATAGGGATTGTGATAGTGACAACAATACAATGATTGTGGAAACGATAGATATAGGTACATGGACAATGATATAGGTATGCGGACATAGATATAGGTATAGGTTGATGGAGACAGTGATACAATGGTAGTGGAATATTGTTCTTCTTATTCATATCAGGGTGGTAGGATGGGGCAAGGATAGGAGATTGAAGTCTCCTTTAGGTTGGTTCTTTTGATCTCATGGAGTTGGGGCTTCCTTCCAGTTGGTGCTAGTAAAACTATTGAGTTGGAGTTTACTGAGGATTGGATTCCTATCTATAGGTTGGAAACTATGAAAACCAAGGGGTTGTATCTTCCTTCTAGTTGGAGCTTCCTTTAGGTTGGAGCCTATAAATTAGGGGATTGGATCCTCCTTCCAATTGGTGCAGGTAAATAAGGGAGTTGGAGATTCCTTCAAGTTGGATCTTGTAAAATAGGGGGTTGGTGCCTCCTTCCAGTTGGTGCTAGGGTGCTTCCTATGAATGTAATCTTGTTATTTTTATATAAGAAAAGAATTATGTGGTTTTCTCTTGTCTGGGTTTCGGATCCATGTTAATCTTGTGCATTGTGTATGATGTTATGTGTTGGTTTTATGTGATGGTGAATGACATTGTTAATGGTTAATGTTACATGTTGTACTTAAGGTAAAAAGTGTTAAAAAGGGATAAATATTGATTCAACCCCCCTCTTAGTATAATTTTCCAAGAATCAATTGGTATTAGAGTCAATTCCTTGAAGAGAGTCTAATAGCTAGAACAAAGATCTCTAGAGCACGTGGATGAACATGAAAGTCTTTACTCTGCAGATGGGGTTTGATTATTCTATGGATCAAAATTTGTACTGAATGGATTATAAGAATGAGACTCCATTTACATGCACAAGGTTTTGATATCTGGAAATCTTTTGTAAATGGTTACATCGCTCCAAAAAGACCACAAAAAACTACAACCATGAAGGAGATAAGAAATAATAATGCAATGGAAATGGATATCATCTTGCATGGAATATATGATCATGTGAAAGATAAATTTTGAAAGTGTTAATCATCTAAAGAGATTCGGGACAAGGTACAAAATCTATGCACAAAGGGACCCCATTGTTAGCATTATTTTTTTCCCAAGTACCTAAGAAGATCAAGTAAATAGTTCATGAGGTTTGGAGTCCAAAGAAGGATTAAAAAGTATAAGGGAAGTAAGGCTACCTTAGGGAGCCTACAAATTTATGCCAATAGGCCCAAGCTCTTAAAATATCAAGCATAGGCGCTAGAGCATCAACTACATAGGACCCTAGCCAATCACCATGGCGTTATTGTGAAATTTCCCATATAAGATCCAAAGAGATGATGTAAACCTCACAATGAAAGAATTTAGGAATAATAGAATAAGAGACAAGCAATAGAACATAGATCCAAAGGAGCTCTGATAGAGGCAGAATAATTACACATGTTACATAAAACTGAACAATAAACTGGTAAATATATAATGTTGAGGATGAGGATTCGAATTCACTAGGTGTAATTCGAATTAGCCTTCATGCACAGATCCATAATCAGTGGAGAGTCATCAATGCATAACTAGGAGTCCACCTTCTCATCAGTGAAGTCATCAATGCACAAGTAATGGTCAACCGGGAGTCAAACTGAGTCTAACTGAGTGTGGTTGGTGTAACTGGCACATGGAAGCACTAATATAGTGAAGGAGGCTCAGTGGAGGGCGCAGATGGAGCTAAATGGAGTCAGAACAGGTTGTCTAGTCACACTAGAGGTCCATTGGAGTGATAAGATTAGTTAGAAGTCAGTTAATCCTTAAATCAAGGAAGGAGCTGAAGATAACTGAACTAAACTGGACTGGTAGGTGAAGAAAGGCACCCTTCTCATGCAGTAGGTGAAAGGAGGGTGCACTAACCTCTAGGAGAGATGAAACTGCTCTGAAAGAAACTCTGGGGGCTAGTTTGCTGAGGACTAGGTGCTAGTACTGATGACTAGGATGCATGCAAACCTTAATTTTGCATGCATGACTGAAAATGAAAATGACCGAAATGTTAGGAGGACTAGGACCAAATGTCACCCATACAATAAATGAAATGATAGAAAAAATAAAGAGTTGTCCATAAAATGAGGAAATGGGGAAAACCTCATGGGAAAAATACCCCCCCTCAAAAGAACAGTAAATAAATCAAAGAACCATCATACTATGCAGAAAAGAAAGAATATTTCATTAGAGAAAACTTTTGCAAAAGACTTGAAAATCTGATCTTCTGTAGGAAGGCCTCCCACTGTGTGGAGAATGTGTTGGACGAAGCAAGTCTTTCAGGAACTCTTTCTATAACTGGAGCGAATGGAACATGAGGAGTCTTCCCAAGAGATGGAAGAGAGAACCCCATCATCATGCTACATCTCTCATGGAGAGGTGGATGGCATAATGCAAGGCTAGCATGATGTTGACGTCTAGTAGTTCTGTGAACAGATAAATCATCAACTGTGTTCTCAGTAGTAGCAAGGACTGTGTGAGCCCATATTGACCTCGAATCTGGACTGAGAATAGGTGTTGGTTCTGGATCTGAATCTTCTTGAACCATGATCTCAACATCAAAATCTTGATCTTCTTCTTCATTAGAAGAGGAGTCACCGTGATCTTCATCAGAATCTGAAGGAATAGTTGGAGAGAAAGGCATGAAGTGTGAGAACTCATATGCCTTTGAGGCATGATTAGCAATCCCATTTGCTATAACCTTTCCAGTGGAGATTTCTGTAATCTCTACTGTGTTTGGACCAAAAATTACTTGCTTTGGTGATCCTGTATGAGTCATTTGATATACTGAAAACAAATTTGTTGTAAGAGAAGGAACAAATAAGACATTTTTGAACTTACCATGCTCCATATGAATTGTACCCAATCCTTTGGAAGAAATCTGAAATTTGTCTCCCATGTGAATGGTAGGCCCATCTTGGAGATCCAAAGAGGAGAAGAATTCTTCAGATTCAATCATGTGGTTAGAGGCTCCAGAATCTATGAGGAGGGCTTTTGTCTTTGAAAAACTAGCCATCAATGCATGGCAATCATCAGATCCACTTCCAGAATCAGACATCTTTGCTTCTTTTGGAACCACAATTTTGTTTTGTTCAAGAAGCTTGGTTAGAAGATCAATCTTCTTGTGCATGCAAGAATTCTCAGGATGGTTTCCTCTTTTGCAGTAGGAACAATTTGGTCTCTTTTGTTTGTTATTTTTGGATCTTGATGGCTTCTTGCCTTTATCTTTTTGCCTCCCTTTTGCATTCGATCCACTTGCTTCACCAGCTAAAAGAGCTAGATCTTTGGAGGTTTTGATGGCCCCCATTTGAATCAATTTTCCCTCTTCTTGAGTGAGTGCTGCATCAAAGTCTTGTAAAGTGGGAAACTTCCATCCAGGGATTGACATTCAAACATAATGGAAGGTAGATACAAAGATAGAAAATTGAGATCCAAGTTTGCTCAATACAGAGAGTATCAATTGCTCATCACTTTTAGTGATGCCACAGTGCTTGCATTGTAAATTCAAATTGTGAAATTTTGAGAAGAATTCTTGGATGCTCTCAAAATTGCTAGGTTGAAGGGTAACCAATTCATTTTCGAGAATGTGGCCTCTTATCCCATCTTGTTTGCCAAAGAGGCTCTCCAATTTTGTCCATAACTCATTAGGAGACTTCATTCCTTCAACATGAAACAACAGATCTTCAGACATATGAAGGCAAATTCATCGAAAGGATTCATGCATTTTGTTTAGATGCTTGATTTTCTCTACAATTTGATGTGGTATGGCATCTCTTTCCTTAACAATTCTAGAAAACCCTTTCGAATTCAAGTGGACTTTCATATTACTCTTCCATTCGAAGTAATTGAAAGGAGTTAGGATTATAGGAGAAGGAGAAGAAGGAGAAGCATTCGAATTGCTCATCTTGACTGCTGGAACAACCACAAATAGAAACTACTGAATCTCCTGCTGCAACTGCTGGAACTTCGAAATACCTTCAAAAAACTCTCAAGAATGGAGGTAGAATTTAGGAATAAGATCCAAAGAGATGATGTAAACCTCACAATGAAAGAATTTAGGAATAATAGAAGAAGAGACAAGCAATAGAACATAGATCCAAAGGAGCTCTGATAGAGGCAGAATAATTACACATGTTACATAAAACTAAATAGTAAACTGGTAAATATACAATGTTGAGGATGAGGATTCGAATTCACTAGGTGTAATTTGAATTAGCCTTCATGCACAGATCCATAATGAGTGGAGAGTCATCAATGCATAACTAGGAGTCCACCTTCTCATCAGTGAAGTCATTAATGCACAAGTAATAGTCAACCGGGAGTCAAACTGAGTCTAACTGAGTTTGGTTGGTGTAACTGTCACATGGAAGCACTAATATAGTGAAGGAGACTCAGTGGAGGGCGCAGATGGAGCTAACTGGAGTCATAATAGGTTGTCTAGTCACACTGGAGGTCGATCGGAGTGATAAGATCAGTTAGAAGTTAGTTAATCCTTAAATCAAGGAAGGAACTGAAGATAATTGAACAAAACTGGACTAGTAGGTGAAGAAAGGCACCCTTCTCCTGTAGTAGGTGAAAGGAGGGTGCACTAAGCTCTAGGAGAGCTGAAACTGATCTGAAAGAAGCTCCGGGTGCTAGTTTTCTGAGGACTAGGTGCTAGTACTGATGACTAGGATGCATGCAAACCCTAATTTTGCATGCATGACTGAAAATGAAAATGACCGAAATGCTAGGAGGACTAGGATGGAGTATAGGAATATCCTAACAGTTATGTGGTGAGTGTTGGTTTATCCAACAATACTGAGAGGGTGGGGGGGGGGGGGCGAATCAGTATTTACTTTTTAAAACCTTTTATATACAATTAGAATTAAGCACAAGTTAAATCATCATAAGTAACATGAATAAGATAATTAAAAAAATGAACACACAGATTTATCGTGGAAACCTCAAAGGTAAAACCAACAAATCTTTCTTATTAATAAGCTAATATTATACAAAATTGTTTTACAAGCACCAACTTGATGGAGAACTTAATCTCCTAGATTCTTCTGCCACTACAGAAAGGATGCACGTACACCCCTAGTTTTGTACCTGCTCAATAGAAAAGGATTCCCCAACACCCTAATTCTACAGCCACGACTGGAATGAGGAAACAACCCCCTTAGCAGGCCTCAACCTGCCCCAAGCACCACCCAACCACCCTCTAATTTATAATGGTTTTAACTTTAGTTTTTCATATCTTCAGTGGCAGCTCGAAATTTTGTAATCCTTCATCTATCTCACTAGCCTCTTTCTTGCTTCTGATATGCAATTACCAAAACTTCAGATACACCTCTGGTCCTATTCATACATTTGACTTGTATGGTTATATATCATTTCAAAGAACTTTATTATTTAAAACATTGTGTATTTTTAGGAAAATCATGCCTCTTCATAAGAAATATTGTATCCTTATAATGGCATCGATTCATCATTGATCTTCATAGTCTTTCAATCTTGTTTTAATTAATAAGGAATTACAATTTTGCAGAGTTAACCAATTTTGGCATTCTCCAAAGTTGGCAATTTGGACAAATTGTTCTCTAAATATACCTATGGAAAACCTCCATTCAACAAAGTGGATGTCAAATCGACGGTCAACTAAGATTTTTAAATATTTTTCGTCTGATCCTTTTAATCAACCCTCAAGCATCTTTCAACAGCGAAATGATTCAAAACCGTTGGATCTTCGTCAATCCACATCGACGGTGGACTTCAACATGCGCTTAGCTAGATTTCATAAAGATTTCAAATCACGTCCTGATATTTAAACTCTAAACAACTTAACCCAACGAAATTGTCCTATACCGTTGGATTGCCCCATCCCAGATCGATGATGGAATTGAAAAGTTTATGAGCCCAATTATGAACCCTAGTTGTCAATATGTCCCATCATTTAATCCAAAGGACAGTCAGGGTAAGATCTCTGACTTGTAACTTCATATAACCCTCTTTCAAGTACTTTGATATTTAATTCCGATGGCTGTGGAGATTTATTCCGATCCGTGTTCAGGTTTTTTTGTTCATTTTCACTTGTTTAAATCAGATCTTCCCTTGTTCCCTCATGTTTTCCAAAAATGTTGTGTAACGTAGCTCTGTATTTGATTGTTTCTCTCTCCACTGGCCCTCCTCAACGTTTGGTTATTGAAGTTTCAGAAAAGGGCAGGCTCCGGATTCTGACCAGTGCTCTTCTTAGTGGCCACATGATCCCATACATGAAGCTTTGTTACAACAGTTCTTCAGGCCTATCTCCATGTTGTTCTCCTAGAGGACATGATAGAAATGAAAGTCTCTTAGGTTCTTAGTGGCTCTCATGTTCACTAATATATTCTAGCAATATTTAGATTTGTTGGAGGGTTTTTGAAAAGGAAGGATTTGCAGATTTTGAGATTCTCCAATGATAATGGCCTCAAAAATACCTTCCTTGACCATAAATTTGGCTCCTTGATATATCGCTAGGGTCTCGGCCATGTTATTGGTGGATCAACCTAGACCCCGGGAAAAGTTTTCCTTCATATTTCCTCTAGGATCATATAAGATACCCCACACACCTTTCGACTCTGGGTTTCCTTTTGTATCCCCATCGAAGAAAAAAATGTGCCTCCTGTGCATTTTCCTCCACCCTTCAAACTAAACTCCTTTTGATTTGATTTCCCATCTTTGATGGGTTTGAATGCTGGAATGCTTTTGACCTTGTCTTTTCCTAATATTCAAATTGTCAATCCCGGGTTTTTATTCCTACATCAAAGATGGCATGTTTTGCTTTACAGGTCCCTTTTTTTTATAATATTCCAGCATTAGCACCTTGGCCCTTGAAGCCACTCACCCGAGATTACACGAAGTGTCTTGGAAGATTGCTTGGTTTCTTTACAGCCAAATATTTCAATAAATAAATTTTGGAAGAGGCAACTAGAACCATTTTAACAATGGTTTTTTTCTTTAGAGAAAGATTATAGGCCTTTCCCCAAGACTTGAAAAATTCACTGAATGATTGAAGAAGTGAGAAAGAGCACTATAAAAATAGCACTATCCAATGCCTCAAGCCAAAATTCCATGGAAAAAGAGCACTATAGAAATAGGTGACTAATAGATTCCTCACTGGTGAGACATAGGATACATCATGAAGGGATAGAGAAACATCTCCTTTTAAGGTTTTCTCTTGTGAGGATTTTCCCATGTGTAGTAGTCCAACAAAATATGTTGATTTTTTTAAGAGCATTATTTTTCCATAACTCTACCCATATAGAGGAACGATTATCATTGATTTGCAAATGTTGCAATGTTTGATAGCCCTACTTAACTAAATATTTTTCATTCTTATTGTACCCCAATCTCTAGTGTCTTGACTATTCCTACTAATTAGAGCTTTCCCTTTAACATTTGAAGTAGCATGTTGAGCATCAGTTCCAAATGTGTCCAGGGAGATATTTCAATGTACTCTTTACACAAACCTTGATCTTAGGGATGCCAAATAGACAAATCTCCAATTTTTTTTATCCATTGGATTATCATCCATCGTTGAAGATCTTGCAGAGTGAGAATTAAGACAAGGGGGGAGGGGGTTCATTTAAAATGCAATTATTCGAAAGTTTTATTCTCTTACTATTTCTTGGGATCCAATATAGCTGCCATTGGAAGAAGTTCCAAGCCTCCGTACATCACTTCCATACTTTAGTTCCTTTATTTGGTTGTGGAGGTTGATCCAATCATCTTAGCCTGTTTTCCTTTAAATATTTCTTATGGAGCACTTCCTTTACCCAATATTTTCCTTTGGAGACTATCTTCCATAGAAATTTTTCTCCTAGAGAAAGATTGTTTAACTTTGGGTCTCTTATCTACAACCCCCCTTCATTGAGTGTTGGGCCTTTAATGATTTTCTAGTTGATAAGGGAGGTCCTTCCTTCATTATTATACCCACTTTTCCACAGAAAGGATTTGATCCCATTATTTATCGGGTTCTAAATGCTTGAAGGAGCAAGCAAAACTGAATAGAGGTAAAGTGGAAGGGACGAAAAATAATGATTCTATGAGGATCACCCTCCAAACAAGATTAATCCATACTGCTCCCCACTGCTTCATTTTACATTTGATTTTATCTAGGATATACAAGATTGTATGTCGACTACACAACATGACGACTCGGAAAATAAATGATAGTCGACTAGCACTCGAATCAACTGAACAACTAGATCGACCAAAGCTTCTCGTCGACAAGCTAACTAACCAAATGAGTTTCTATTGTTGTATTGTTGTATTGATGTATCCCATTTAATCATTAATAATGTTGAAATCATGTCATCAACCGCGGGGATCAGAGCAATTGACTACACTAAGCCTAACGTAATATTCGACGAGAAATGTTTGGGATATAACTGTAAGAAAGTTTATTGTCTATTTAAAAAGAGAACCACCCTATTTGTGTAACACTTTCATGGGGCCAAAGATGCACTAGACTAAGAGTAAAATCCAATGAAGAGTTTTAATTTTGAACCATTGGGCCACATGATTCTTATTTGTTCCACATGACCATCATAATGGGAGAAAAGTCTTGATTGTGTAATGAAAATGAGAAGATATATGATACCAAGTAACAAAGAGTATTGGTCAAATAAGATTGTTGCAAAAGTGATGGTACTTTTGGTTGAATAAAAATGTTGGAATCTACACTGGTCGAATAAAGAATGCTCGCGGAATGTCCCTTCCCACATTCTGTCTTGATGGATTCTATCTTGATAGTTATTATGTGTGTATTTAATGCTAGGCTCTTCTTGAATGCATCATATATTGGTGATCTAAACAAATTCCAACACCAAATTTATAATGAAAACTCAAGGGAATAAGTTAAAATTGTACAATTACACTTAGGATAAATGCAACTAATATCCATATATTCCAAGATTGAGAAGGGATGCCTCTATATAAACACCAAATAAATGTAGAGAAGTGGTGCCTCTAGGGTGATGGGACTAATGGGGAAGAAGGCAACTCAAAAGAAATGAGAAGCTACCACCGATGAACTCTTTGCAATCAAATTCCCACTCCCAATTGAATGCAACACCTCCCATTTTAGGTCTAGATTGTTATTTGTCGAGACTCCAAGAAAAACCATAAGCAACCCAAGACTTCAATATTATCCCACCTACACTTGAATCCATAATCAAATCCATTTGAAAAACGTTGTTCGTCCATTAAATCCAATATGTGCAATGGTACATGGTTTATGATGGCCTTTAGTTTCTACCCTCCCATCTTAAATTCAACTTGCCAGCTAGTCTGGATTGAGAATGGCTTACAAAACTTTTTTTTTCATTCTTGACAATTGAGGAATTGGGAAAAATGATACCCCACTTTTGTTGTAAGAGTTCCACCTTCTAGGTGAGAAGCCTCATTAACTAAACAATTCCAATCTCTTAGGGCATGGAAATACTCTATTAATTCAAAGTTGTCGATCTTTTTTTGGATTCTCATGATGAGCCTTACTAGTTTGTTTTTGAAGAAAAATGATGAGCAATGCACAAGTCTTTGAATTATTATTTAATTGTCAATAATAATAAAAATTATAATTCAGCTTGAATAAAGAATTTTAAGTCCTTTATACAAAGCTAGTGCTTTAGTCTAATTATTATTAACTTCATAAATCCTATTTGAAACTTATTTCTTGTTTTCTATCAAAATATAGTTTCTAAAATGATCCATGCTCCTACCACCTCTATCCTTTTTTTAATAGTAATTACTTCTTTTCTTCCTTTATTAAAAACAAAGTCAAATGGAATGGATATTGATACGATTATTATTTTGGTGGATTGATATTCTGAAAGGAGTTTCAAGATTAATTCTTATATCAATATCTCTATTACATGTCTTATTTTATATTCTTTATGAAAATAAAATATCAATGTGATTACTATTGTCTGACAACCCCTTGTCATCATGTCCTCTGCTCTTTTTTGCTGAACATATTTCCTCCCATGTTGCAACATTTATCTTTTTTTTTTACTAGAATGAGTAGGAAATTTTTATATTAAAATAGGAGGGAAGAAGCCCTCAATTATACAATACAAAAACAAACCCAGGCTCGTGAACCATAATACTATCCATTCATAAAAATACCAATGCTGCAAAGTTTTTAGACCCTTTCCATATCTAGAACTTTAATACTGAAAGCTATAGTATCTAAAAAACTATTGTAAAATATAGACATTGAAAGCACATAATTTGACATTAAGGATTTCCCCGTGGGACCTGGATTTTGTTCTCTAAATCCATAGGGCGGGAGGAGGATCATTTAGCTCCTTCCTTATCATTTAGATTCCATTGTAGAGTGACCAAGGCTTCTTCCAACTTTATTACGCATGCCTTGAGATCATCATTCCTTTCCTATTCAAGCCCTAATTCGACTCCCATAACTTCTAGTTGATATTCAGTTTCACTTCTTCACACCAAATGAGCCTATTCCTAACAAAATCCATCTACTACTCCAAATGCCTATCAAATGCATGTAGATCATGTCAGAGATTGTGGATCTTCATTTTCAGGTGTCATTGGCTATCCTTAACATGCCAAAGACTTTGGGAAACCCAAGAATCCTCATCCTCCATGGGGGCTTCACTAACAAGGTTTGAATACTCCTAAAAACCTTATAAATATATTTCCCCGTATTAAGGGGTTAAGGGGGGTTTTTAATTTGACATAGTAATATAAATATTGGGGGTTATTTTATTTGGGCAGGTTAAGGAATAAACTTCAAATCATGGGATGGATTCATACCTACAAATTGTGGGATGGGTTCATACCTCCAAATCATTGGCCCAAGTCATACCCACCTAAAACTTAAGGACCCTCCATTTTTATTTGATATTGCTTATGATCTTATGTTTTGAATAAATACAATAATAGTGTACCAATAATAATCTCGATGGAAGTCTCTTTTGATTACTGGCCTTGGGAAATCCTTATTTAATAGCTTATTTAGGATTGGTTTGAATTGATATATTGTTTTTCATCTTTAAGTTTGAGCCTCTTATTAGGAAATTTACTCTTGGTTTGTTATATCTTACTAATTTCTATACCATCATCTTCTTTTAAATAACTTTAGTTGCATCTCTAGGATTTCACTTACAATCTTGTTGGCATGATTTTGAAATTGTTCTTTAGAATTGAGATGAACATCTATCATTGTGTTTAAAAAAATATTCTCTCATCTTTTGAATGCCATCGATGGCCCATTGATGACTTTTAAAAGATCTCTTGTTATATTTTTTAAATTACATGATGGTGCTTTCAAATTTGGGTCTCAACATACCAACCCTCTTTTTTTATAATTATCTAAATAATATTTTAAATTAAGAGATGTAAGAGATGTAGCTAATCGGGAGTTCCAGAGTTGAACAATTGTATTGAATTTTTTTTGTCCATTCCTAACGTGGTTGTTCTCATAAGAAGGTTAGGTAATTGTTCATTTCTAACGGATTAAATTTCATTAATTAAATCAAGTCGTCGTCATGATTTAGTTTCGTTTCTGACTCCTTTTGTAATTTTCATAAATTTTTAGACTACCCATACTCGCTAGAGAATTGCCCTCTTTAACGCATACTCACGAGAGTTTAAAACGCATTAACAGGACTTTATTGTATGTATCAATATTTTAAAAACATTATTTTATTCCAATAAAACATAATTCACATGGAGATATTTATCTGCTTTTTAAAAATTATTTTATTCCAATAAAACCTACCTACACGGAGATAACTGTAACACATATCTAAACACTTTAATTAATTTATTTATTATTTAAAATAAATAAACAATAAACATTAAAATGGATGCATATCAAATTTGACATCCCGTAGCACATATCTAAACACTTTAATTAATTTATTTATTATTTAAAATAAATAAACAATAACCATAAAAATGGATGCATATTAAATTTCACATCCCGCACTTACTTATTAAAAATATTGTAAAACATTGGAATGTGAAATTAAATTTGACACATAAGACTTCTAATTTTTAACTAGCATAGATCCATCTTAAACCTAGATATATCAATCATCCGATTTCTTGAGGTGTAATTTTTTTAAAAATTTAATTCAAGAAATTTGATCTCTATTGGTTGATAGATCCAGGTTTAAGTTTTAATTTTTAATTTTATAAATTATTTTTCATATTTTTTTTTATTTTAGGAGTTCAACATGAATTTTTTTTAATTATTTTTACGTCACAACATCTCCCCAGCAGAGCAACTCGGCTCCTTTTGGCACAATAAGAATATGCCACATGCAAATATTTAAAAGATATCTATTTAATATAATGCTAAAACAAATAGTTAAATAGAAAAGAGGATTTCAACATTAAATGCCCATGGTAAGAAATCTAAGATTTTAGTAAGAATTTTTCATTTAGAAGATATTTATTTAATATAATTTAAAATCAATGTATAGTAAAATGTCGAATATTTATAGGTGGCCTAAGATATAAAATTATTTTTGATTGTTTAAGGCTTTTTTTTTTATGTAAGGAAAAATGTTAACGATCCAAGATGGAGGGACATTCGCAGGAATGGAAGTCACATTTGTGAATAGCCCAAGTCTATGATTTAAGGATTGTCCTAAAATTTGAGAATTACCTAGAAAAAAATATTTCTATTCTTAATAGAGGATGTCCGAAAAGGTTTTAATAGTATAAAGTTTATTGCATCAAGAGTAGGGAGGTGGTGCATTACAACAAGTATGGGGATACATAATGTGTGTGACAACAAAAAATTAAATAAATTTATTCGGCGACATATCAATTAAAATTTTACACAAAAGCTAAAAAAAATAAAACAAATATAGCCATCTTAACCTCAGATCTTTCAAGCACATAGAGGGATCAAATTTCTTCGGGTCTAAATTTTTTAAACATCAAGAAAAAAATTGAGAGTAATTTATGTCAGTAATAAACACTTAAAACCAACCTACTTTGTAAAACATGATAAAATCTAAAATTAATAAAAACCATGATTGTTGTATGCATCCTTTTGTTTCATGGAAGAAGGTTGGCAATCTTGATCAACCATGTCCACATCACCAAACATGAATGACAACCATGATTGTTGTATGCCTCCTTTTGTTTCATGGGAGAAGGTTGGTAATCTTGATCAACCATGTACACATCTTGACAACTGAGTCTATTGGCACTCCAAAATTGGAGACTCCTGTTTGATTTCCTTGACAACTGAGCCTATCGACACTCTAAAATTTGAGACTATTGACTAAGAGCTTAAAGCCAAACCTAAGACAAGATATTGTAACATAGACAATTGATACAATTTTTTTTCTTGTGCATGACTTTTGTGTGTAACAGAGAAAAAAGAAGGTGACTATCCACTACAAGGTCTTGTTATACTTGTAAAACACAATGTAGGTTTGTAATTTCACACAAAAGGAAATGCCCTTGGTGATTATGATTTTCGACCATGGAAAATGTAGTGGGTTAGTTTCATTCATGAAGTGAACCATGGAGTGGTCGACCAATTTGGATTATTGATCGACCACTTGCTGCCCATTTCAAGATATAAGAAAGTTGTAGGGAACCGCAATTTATGTTTCTTGTGGAAAACATGATTTACAAAATTGCATGTCGGCTACACAACAAGACGACTCAGAAAAGAAATGATAGTCGACTAGCACTCGAATCAACTGAACAACTAGATCAACCAAAGCTTCTCGTCGATAAGCAAACCAACCAAATCTAGAACTCTAATAATGAAATCTATAGTATCTAACAAACTGCTGTAAAAAATAGACATTGAAAACACATCATTTGACATCAAGGATTTCCCCATGGGACTTGGATTTCATTATGTAAATCCATAGGGTGGGAGGAGGATCCTTTAGCTCCTTCCTTATCATTTAGATTCCATTGTAGAGTGACCAAGGCTACTTCCAGCTTTATTACGCGTGCCTCCAGATCATCGTTCCTTTCCTACTCAAGCTCTAATTCCACTCCCATAACTTTTAGTTGATAGTTGGTATCACTTCTTCACACCAAATTAGCATATTCCTAAAAAAATCCGTCTACTACTCCAAATGCCTATCAAATGCATGTAGATCATGTTAGAGATTGTGGATCTTCATTTTCATGTGTTGTTGGCTATCCTTAACATGCCAAAGACCATGGGAAACCCAACAATCCTCATCCTCACTCTACCCATTCCTTGTCATTTACCCAACCCAAGTTACGAGGCCTAAACTGCATTGCTCTACTTTCCTTTCTATTGATTCCTTACCTTACTACCTATAGAAGCACAAAACCCCGACACCTTCCGTGTCATCCAAGTAGATGCACACATCCATCATGTACCACCATGATTGTTCAGTCCCAACATTTTTGAACTTGAATAAGATTTAGATCTGTATCCCCACTCTTCAACATGATGATTTCCTGAGCAAGAGGAGCATGAAAAGTTAATGGCAGTAGTTGCGAAGGATGGATCTTGTCCTATCAACCTACCATCCCATTTGAATTCATTATATCACTAGGATCCATCCCAAACGACCTCCATATAACATTTAACATTCACTTGAGGAGCTGCATGTTGGATCTCTTGATCCCACCTATCCTCCATTGCTATCGCCTCATGGCATCAGCCCAATGCCCTATTTTCCCATTCCACCCAGTACACCTTTCATCCTCGTGTTTGTCACCTTTATTTTGATCATTATTCCTCCCAGTGTGACCAAGGGCTATCATTTCTACTTCTTCCTCCGCATAGTTCCCCCACACTAAATCTTGCTTCTTAGGGTATATGTTCATGGCGGTCATACTACTTAAATATTGAAGAATTCCTTTGGGAAAAGTTGAGGCCATATTGGCTAGTTGATATGTTTCCCTATTGTTCTCCTAGAGGACATGATAGAAATGAAAGTATCCTAGGTTTCTAGTAGCTCTCTTGTTCACTAATATATTCTAGCAAGATTTAGATCTGTTGGAGGGGTTTTGAAAAGTAAGGATTTGCAGATTCTGTGTATGGATTCCTAGTGTGGAGCTCAAGGCCAAGGCCCAACTAGTGAATGGCTAGGCATATATGATGTATACATTTTTTTATTTGGACCACATAATTGGATTATCATCCCAATTTAAAATGTATGTAAATATTATGCTGAAAATTAATAAAATGGTCCAATATGGTTGTGTAAAGAAAACTAGAGGGGCTATGATTCCACCAGAGGGGAAGAGAAAGTGGGCCTATGGGAAACCAAATCCCTTGTTTCCATGTTTCGACCTCATAACTCATCCAAAATCTGCCATGTGCCTTAAATGATCCAATTACCCTCTCTTGACTGTTAAATCCAATCATTGAATGCACATGTGAGGTTGGTGGGAAAATTCACTTCATGTAGTTATTCAAGCATGGGGGTTGTGACAGTTATGTCAGTTGTCAACAGTCCTATTTCTTCTATGGTCAGAAGCTATGTCAGTTGTCTTTTCACCCTTACCTCATATCCTTGGATTCAACATTCTTTAATCATTCTCTCATGCATGTTTCCTACACTAAGTAGAGTTTTCCGTTGTTGTTCATGACCATTACCAGATGGTGTCTAAGCTAGAAATTAGAATTTGGAGACAAATCTATATTTTTGGAAGGAAAAATAGATGGTTGTAGGTGAGAATGGAGGTTGGGAAAGCTAGGAACCCTTACCCATTGAGATATGCTACTCTTGGATGCTTGACAAGCCATGGATTAATGTTGCAGGAGGTTCTCCATTAGCATACAACAGTTTGGACTCTTACTGCACACATTGGTAATCACTGTAATGGTTGGATTTCCTGAGAGGAGTGTGGATTAGTGAAGGGAAATTCCTTTCTTGTGTTCTGTGGGGAAGTTGGAAGGAGTTCCATGGCTGTGATGGCTTAGTGAGACCCTTGTGGAGCTCTATTGGAGCTTTGGATAAGAATAGAGAGCATAATGGGTTGTGGGACGAGTGAGAGAAGCATGTAGGTGTTTCCTTTGGCTCGATGGCCTCATAGCTCAACTTGGGGTTGACCTCTCATTAGAAAGAGTATATGCTGGATAGAGTGCCTATGACTGGGTAGAAAATTTCTCTTACACATCTAGTTGCTTGGATCTTCCTTGTTTAAGATAAGTATTCTTATGTATTTGATGAGCACGGATTTTATTTGTATTCATGTCATAATTATGCATGTAAATTGCATGTTATGTGTGTGTAGATTGAGTTCATTCCACTGTGTATTTTCATTATGCATATGCACACATGTTTTCACTACTATGAATTCATGATTATGCTTATTGGAAAAATTTTGAGGCCCTGATTCAGTTAATGCGCCCTCCTATTAGTCAGATTGAGGGATGGGGATGTTACAGAACATGACTTGCAAATTTAACTTGAATAAAAAGGAAAAAGGAAAAGAGTTGTAACTTACTTTTACCTTGTTCTTGCCACTTGTAAATTCACCCTCAAGCCAATTTCTTCCTTGCATAAGAAGGGAGAAGGCCAAGGGTGAAATATTAAGAATATCCCTACATTGAGAAGGATTATAAAACTTGTTTTCCCATTGATGGTGCTAGTTGATTCATGAGGAATTGGTCAGGATTCTACCATTGTTATGTTGGAACTTGTGATTTGGAATTTGTACATGGTTGAGAATATTATTGATTTCTCTAACCTTGTCTAACTAGAGTAAGGATTTGGGAGTGTACCTAACCAACTAGGGTAATTAAACACAGATTATGCATGGCTCCTTGTACTATTATGTTTATCCCATTGCAATATGTCACACTACAAGGAAAACACATTCTCAATGGATTTTTTTATGAAACCTCTCTCAAAAATATTTCCGTTATCTATTTATAATGGAGGTGGGTGATTAAACATTTCAATAAAGGTTTTCTATCCGATTCCATTTAATTGAAAAAAACACACTATTGTGCATAAACACATCCACATTGATACACTTGATGTGCTAATCACACAGAATAATGGATGTGTGACATTTCATTGAAAAATATATTTTTATATCGAAAATTTGACAATATAAAACACACCAATTATAAAGTTGAATTTTCTATATATATATATATATATATATATATTCAAAGAAACTTATAGTTAGTTTAGAAAAATAATGGTTCCCTAGCGCACCATCACAAATGATGTGTCACAATGAAGTGCCATATGAGAACATAAGCTCTATTTTAATCCAAATATAAAGCACACGGAATTCAATTCTATAATATAGTTTTTTATATTATAAATTTCAGAAATTACTTTAGTGCATTTATGTAAACATTGATACCTTAGTGCACAAAAAAACACAAAATGCACTACCATTGATCTACAATTTTATATGCTTTGGCATGCATGGTATATTAAGCACACTGTCATTTGATTCTACATTTAATTACAAAATAAAACTTTTAATTCAAAAATTCAAAAATGTAAACCATGTGTTTACTCTAATGGGCCTTAACTAAAAAATTAAGCATTGTCAACAATGCACTCCTCACATATAAGCATATTGTAAAAGGTTTACATGGTTATAATAAATATATTTTTATAGTAAAAGCTGAAAAACTTAGTAGTGTGTTTAATTTAAATCATACACCCCAGTGCTACTAGACTACCATGCACTATTGAGTCAGTGTTTTAGAAAAATAAAATGCACTAATGCGTCTTTCTATCGAGCATCTTTTTATTGAGCTCACTAATATAGGGTAAAATAAAAATAAAAATAATATCATTCAACATTTTCATTTTGCTTGTCTTCAGGTGCTTCTAAGGATAGAAGCACCAATGCTCACTCTCTTGCATGAACCCCTTGCTAGTGATACACTGTTTTTGCATCATTCTTGAGTTGTATGCTTAGTGAGTTATTTTCAAATTTTGAGAAAAAAAACTCCAATTATTTTACTTTATTTTTATCTATCTTGTAACTATGTCACCTCAACCCACAAGTCAACATGTAAATTAGTTCTTACCTCCTCATTTACATTCCTAACATATAAAGAAAAAATGAAATTCTTGATAAATTTCATGTGTTTCTTTCAAATTGTTTTTAAACACCTGGTGCTTTCAATTGATTCTGATCACACATTACCATTTATTGCTTCCCGTAACTTTATAGAAAGCACCATCACCAATGCATTAGACTAGTTCAACTTGCACTAAACTATTTAATGCATTGTTTATATTTATAGAAAGCATTGGAGTTTGAGAAGCACACCACTGTGAGTTAAACTAAAAGTATTATGATGGTGTGTTACATTAATTAAAGTTGCATTATTAATGATGCATCTACTTATAAACAATCCTTTCGCCACATGCAAGTTTTAAAATTTAGATTGATTGGTTAGTGCTTCAAAAAATCAATTTGGGCATTGTATGCAATGCTTCTGAATATTAGAAGCACCAATGCCTTTTTTATTTCAAGAACTATAAAATAAATACCATTATCCTGCCAGTGCACTTCATTAATTAACATAACATCGTCAACATTGTGTGAAGTGATTAGAAATCCACCATTGGGATGTGAGCATATGAACTAACTTGGATGTGCTAGTGTGTTAGAAAATGCATTAGGGCATCATCTATAGTGCGTTTGGCTATTTTGTTGGCATCGAATGACATAATATTTAAAAAAATTCCAATGTGTTTTTTAACAGTCAGTGGAACTAATGACGGTTCTTTTAACTAATCTTATGCACTGATGATAAAAATTGTATAAAAAATCAATCTGATGTATAAAATGTGAGGCATCGTATATGGTGCTTCTCAATATCGCCAATGTACCATAAAGGGTGCTTCATTTTTTTCCCGCGAAGAAAGTGCTTTTTTACATATGAAGCACACCACATATGTATTTAAAATACATTTTCCCAACAATTCATTAGGATTAATGAGTAGCATCAATGCTTATTTCCTTCTAAAATTCAGTTGTAAACAAATTATTACTGACAATTGAAATAAATAAATTATTATTAACAATTGACATAAAGATCAATTGATTTATTAAAATTTTCCAAGCAGTCTAAACATTCAAGGTGCAGACCTGATTTGTTGTTGATTTGTTTTGGTTAATAATTTATTGTGATTCCATGAGACTCCTATATGTTTGACATATTACAATTATGAAATAACAAAATAAATGACACAATCATCATGAAATAACAAAACAAAAGGTAAGAAATGATATTCGTATCACAATTATAATGAAATAACAAAACAAATATGAAAACTAATTTCTTATTATAATTATAATTATCATGAAATAACAAAACATATAATACGTATTCCATGAATGTGGAATATTGTTTGTAGGTGTCATAAGTGTAATGTCCCCAGCTTGACCCTATTGCATTAATATTGTAAATGATGTAAATATTGTTATTTAGTCATGGTGAGGAGCTCAAGGCCAAGGCCCCGCCATTGATTTAATGTTCTATGTATCGGCAATTAGAATAGATGCCTATGGTTCTTGTGCGAGATGGGCACAATGTAAATAAGACACCATGTAAATATGCAATTTTAATGAAAACACCCACAACTAGCTACGCGATGCAACAAAAGAGATAGGGCATGGTTCTACAAGGAAAAGGGAGGGAAATTATTCAAACCCTTGAGCCAATGGAATTAATCCATGTGTCAATGGGGAAACCCATAAACCACCAACTACCATTTTTGTCTCATGCACCCAATCATTTAATTCTTCCAAGGAATTGGTTGGGGCAGTTAATGCCTTGGGAATGAAAGAGTATGGCAGCCAATTTCGTGCATGGGCAAGCCATCAACTTGGAAAATCGTGTTTTTGCTTGTGGGGCAAGAAACCACCCACGAAATGGTGCCCAAAGCCATTCTGAACAGGCAGCCTTTGATCATTCACGCAGTCGGAGCTAGCTGGGTCTTCCCTACCCGTTTTCATCCCAATCCTGCATTTTTCCATGCCTGGGGAGTTCGTTTTTGCATATGCATTAGCTGGGGAGAGAAGGGCCACGACTTGGGGGACTGTATGGAGGTCGTTTTTGCCCCAGATTACCCAGGGACGTTTTTCTAAAAACGGATTTGACTTCCAGGGTTACTCCCCATCTTCCAATTTCGTTTTTGTGTTTCTCCACGTTTTTTTGAGTGAGTTGAAACCCCATCTCATGCAATCCACTGTGGAAAACGTTTTCCTCATGCCCAGCACTTACACTTTTGCTGTTATATGCACCCATCTCTTAACAGCCTGAGAAACCCAATTTCTAATTGGCTTGGATGATTTTGACATACCTTTGGCTATGTGAGAGCCTGTTTTCCCCTTTTTCCTTGTGGAGATCATGCCCAGCTCGGGGGTGGCAGTGGTGCTGAAAGATTGAGGAGCACACTGGCCTACGGTTGGGTGGAACGTTGCAGAAGCGTAGCCAGTTGTTGGGGACTACCTTATTGAGATAAGTATTCCCTTGTGTTAAATTTGCAATTTACCAATCGATGGATATCTTGAATGTGTGATGAATGCATATTTAAAATTACTTCCACTGTGTTCTTAAAATAATTATGCATCTTCATATGCCTGTTATAATAACTGAATGCCTATGAATAGGATCATGGGGCTAGATGCCCAGTTGTAGCACAATGATCCTCTCTATCATGCTGGTATGATAGGAGGCGACATTACAATAAGTCACATAACTCAACTAAGAAAATATATTAAAAGTACTAAAGGTTGCGTATGACATATTGTTTCACACTTTTGGAACACGTGTTCATTGGAAGCTTAAATCTAGGCATTGAAAGTGAGGATGCATGGCATCTCTTACACCAAATGTCATGGAATGCTTTACACACAAAAATCTTTATGATTAAAGTAGAAATTAGAAGTTTTATAAAATATTAGTCGTAGTGAAGTAACAAACAGAATGATAAATAAGTATGAATATATATCACCTTGTACTTACAAGGCATTTCAGAGTGATGAAGTGCACTTAATGGTTTTTGGCTGTAAGTTTATTGACAAAACGATAGTAAATGGGTAGGTTTTGTTACCTTCATCTTTCATAGGGATAATGGGGTAGGTGATAATTTAGAAGTGTAATAAATAATTTATGCAACATTCTATATCATGATAATGGAAAGGGAAGGGAATCATTGAGAAAATGAAAATCATTCGATATCAAGGAAAGGATAAATGTGAAATCTTCATGTATGTCATTCAGTGCTTTATAAAAGTGTAATGAATATAATTTTTTTTTAAAATGAGGATCATGGTATATTGTTATAACGAGATGGGAGGAAACCATTCATAAAATGAGCATCATCTTATATCATTTTGATGGAAGTGAATCTTTTTAATAACTTGGGGTTGGATGTGTCCAGCTTCAAGGAGGGAATGAATTCTCTATTCAATTCAATGGCTTCCTTGGGAGGTAGGGAAGCTAGGGAGGTTATGTCTTAGCTCAGGTATATGATGAGCTAAGTTTGATGATCAGGATACATAAAGATGAACTATTATTCCATATGGTAAGCATGGGATAAATTTCGACAAGAGTTAGAAAAACTATATAAACATATGAAGACCCGCCTCGATATATGTCTTTATAATGCAAGTAAATATATGTTTTTATATGGTTAAACATATTTGATATGCAAAAAGCTTAAATGGTTGTTCATTCCACGTAGAGGATCTTTATATACAGGACATAACTTATCATCTAAAGAGACCGTAGAGCAAAGCCTTTATCAAGCAAAAACATTCTTTCTTTTTCTTGTGTATATCACAGTTATACTTTCCTTTTTTTTATAAGATAATCGTAATTAGTGTTTATATATTATGGATAAAGTTTAAAACAAGTAGTTTGAATTTAAACAGGATAGGTTTTAATTCAATTCGGTGCTTATCAATTGTTTCCAAAAAAGATGTTTAAAAATCTAAGTCCGTAACATTAACCATTTTGTAAGAATTTCTGCATTACAATGGATTGGTGGCCTAATCTAAGAATTCTTAGATGATTGTGAAAAATTGCATTCTAAAACATTAACCAAGAAAAGTTTAAAAAGCTAACTCCGTAACATTAACCATTTCATAAAAAGCAATACAATATAAAATAGCAGTAACTCATGATGTGCGCCATCGTCTTTAGTATTTTTTCCTTTCCTTATAAATTGTGCCATGGATCCCGCCCTTTCTATATGCTCACGCACCGTTTCTACATGCGTACACTTTTTTTCCATAATTGCTACTGCGTCTTCTGGACAGCCTGTATTAACGCCACAGCTTGAAAAATTTAACCCCGACTTCAACAACTTCTGATTATCCATAGTTTACTTAGACCGTTGCTCTAAACCCTTCAACAAACACATGTATGTAGTCAGATTTTTTAAAGTAGTGTAGAAAACGAAAAATATGTTTACAATATGCTGGTATATTGCACTATTTCAGGTTTAAATTTTGCTATATTTCATCATTGTATGGTATCATAGAACTGTATTTCCATGTTCATTCTGAAGAAATAAAATATTATTAGAAACTATTGTATACAAGATAACTATGCAGTAGAATTGTACATATGTAGTTAGATCCGAAATTACTCGAAAATTGTGCATTGCGGGAGGGGTTTGACATTGTGAAGAATTTGCCAAAGGTTATTGTTCCATAGATTTGGAGAAGAGTGTGTAGAAGACAGGACGCAGTCGGGTGACACGGTAGAAACGCCTTAGTACAGCAAAGAAGAAGCCTGCCAATGCCTTTCCTGCCCGCCATCGGCCTGTAGAAATAAACTGGAGCGAAGAAAATTTGTAGATTATATCGACCTCTGGAAAATTGCATGGCCATGTACGTGGCAAGAGCCATCGATCAATTGCATGGGCGTGTGGCAAGAGCCAGTCGATCAGGTGCAAACTGCAGCTTCAGAGAAAGTGTCAGAAATCGTAATGCATGGATTGCAAGGTTACATGAATGAGAGATGTCAAGCAGCTTGTCAGGCTATTCGGACAATAAGAGGGTGAAGGAAAAATACTTAGGAACACCAATTGATTTAGCCATAAAATTATAACATAAAAACTTAGTCAATTACATGATTCCCTGCACGGCCGTGAATACAAAGTAAAATCACCATTAGTAGTGTGCTTAGATATCTCAAGTCCATTGTGGTAGGGAAATTGATATTTTATGAAATTATTGGCGCTCCATGCTCGTTGGATGGAGGGAATCAGCAATCAAGATAAGCTCAGGGCATGGATTATCACTGCATTAAAAAAATGTACAAAAATCCAATTATCCATGCATTGTTACCAATATGCCCATCCTGAATGGTGCACAATTTTTTTCAATGAACAAATATGCCCATCTTGAATGGTGCACAATTTTTTGCAATGAGCACCATAGCTAGTGCAATACTATTTTAAGTGCAGTGTTGTTTTTAATATAATATTTTTGTAAAAAAAAATAATTTTATTTCAACAAATACATAATGATAATACATGCATGTATGTGTGTGCATCTATGCAAATGTATAATGAAAATTGTTTGTGAATTAAACACAACAACAACAATAGGATAAAGAGAAGGTTAACTCATACAAATTTGTATATGAGTGAGAAGTTCGGGAGAGTGAGAGGGATATTTACCCTTTCCCTATCATGGAAGAGACTCATGCCCTTTCGAAGAATGTTAGCCTCCTCAAGTCTTATAAGGACCCCACATCCCTCAAGGGAACACACACCTATTGATGTAGTTGATCCAGTGCTAGGATCATCATAAAGAAGCATTCATGGCGAGTCATATAATTTTCTTTATCAGCCAATGATGGAGGATATTTATTTTATTACTAGGTTGTCTAGGAGGTGGAGGGATTTTCCCCATATCCGTGATGATACTTCTTGCTTTATCAACCAATGATGGAGGATATTTATTTTATTACTAGGTTGTCTAGGAGGGGGAAGGATTTTCCCCATATCCTTGATGACTTCTTGCTTTATCAGCCAATGATGGAGGATATTTATTTTATTACTAGGTTGTCTAGGAGGGGGGAGGATTTTCTCCATATCCCTGATGAATTCCCATCATTGCAAGAGGGATTCAACTGGCATATCTTTAAAGATATATAATTACAAATATTATTGACCGTAGTAACTTTTGGGTTGCTAGTGGGAAGCTTCATTTGCATGCATTAGAGGCAAAGGAGGTAAGGTGCTTGCAACTTTTGATCATGGCACTAGCACACTCTACCTTTGAGGGGTAGTGCATTAGTGTTCTTTGATGTATTATGCAAATAGTTCATTGCATAGGTTGAGATTGATTAAGTGGTCAAATATTTTTTTGAGATAGTTTTTTTCTGCTCTAAATAAGTGTCTCCCCGTTTTTTATGAGCAGTCACTCTTCCCATTTACATTAGATATATTTACATTATCTTTTGAGAGGTTTTCAGTCACTTGATTGACCTTACCTTGCCTCCTCTAATGTTGATGAATAATGTGTGTGTGCATATGTATGGGAAGTTCTTGCCCAAGAGGGGCTATCCTAACTGGTCATGTTGCATGTTTATTCAAATGTTTTCAATTTGTTGGCCAGTGAGGATGATCCTCAAGAATTTTTCACTCTAAATAAGGTTTGCACCTTGAGATATTTGTTCCCTCTCAACACATGATAGATCTAGAGTTAAGATGGATCTACATTAGTTGCACTAGCATAAAACTATATAAAATTAGATTTTTTTTTTCTTACAAGAACGAGTGATGAGCTTTTATATTAAAAAACGAAGCGAAGATACAAAATATAGTCGGGAAGATTGATCCCAAAAATGGAGATTTGTCATAGCAGGCTCATCCAATACCAGTCTTTGCAGGTCATACACGAACTTAATTCTACGACAACTATGGATCCTTACAAACTTTCCTAGCAGAAGACAGCAAAATAAATACATATCGAGTAGAAAGACAGTTGACTAGATTCATTGAGCCATTACAAAAAAAGACTTAACCAAGAAGTTCTGGAAAAAACATGGAATATCAAACAGAAGACTGATGGCCGTTCTTCTCCTTGCTCCCATTCACTGGTCCAACGTTATCTTCAGTAATGCCCTGGAGGACAGTGAGACTATTTCTAAGATCAGAGTTCATGTCCTCGAGCTTAACTTCAACCAATCTCAAATTGTTGTGCAGAGAATTAATCTGGGTGCTGATATCAGCTAAACAGGGGCAGCCATTTTCCAATTTTCCAACTAGCATGTTTGGTGTCTATTGGCATGAGTGATCGTTTCCAAACATGTTTGTTTCGAGTAGCTCTGACAGCTTCTTTTGTTGATCTTCGAACTGGGTGTGAATATGACGTAAGGAGACATCCATACAGGAGAATTCGGTATCGAGGAATTGAAGACATCCATCCCAAACTCCATGACAGTCTTCCAATGTTGGATGACGACAGCACTAATGGCATTGATGACGTTTGTGGCCACTCCGGTTCCAAAATCCAAGGCCATATCAGCAAATGGCACAAAGAGAGCGGGAATTATGTGAAGATTGAGAAGAAAACAAAGTACGAACTAAAGTATGTAATGAGGGAGCAAAGGGATTCAAGAGGTGCAATGGGTTGGATGAGTGCGATACACAATTCGTAAATGATTGAATCTATATAGACAGAGTGCAGGAAGTATAGGTTGTCTCTGTCTTTTTCAACCTTGGTAGTCATCACGACTGCTTCTCTCAAGAATTCATTTTATCTAATGACTGAGGTGAAAACCAGGAAATCCCTTTTTATCTGAGACTCAGGTGAAAACCAAGTGATAGGCTCAACCTTCATGTTTGGTTTAGAAGAACATTTTCTTAGAACTGTCACCGTAAAGTGTAGGCCCTTTATGTGAATAACTTGCATACCAAATCAACAAGAAATAAATAACTTGAATCCTAAAAAAATTGTGATTACCATCTTTTAAAAAGAAATGATGCCATTAAACCCAACCAGGTGAAGGAAGACATAATGATTGTACAAAGATAAAAAAAATTATTCCATTAAAGGTATCTCATGACTTATTACTACATTGTAAGTTAAAATTAAATGTCTTCATTAGATCACAGGTTCAAAATTAAATGTCTTCATTAGATCACAGGTTCAAACCTTATGAGAGAGAGGAACTAGTGTCGATTCGAACAACATTCTCAATATGAGACAATTTCTCAACATTGAAAAAAAAGTTATTTAACTAAATGTATTCCATTACCTTTTATTGCATTGCAGGTTATTTAATAGAAATAACATGTATGATATTATTAGTCTATTAAATTTTATGGCAATGGGTATGTGCTTGATTGGATGTATCATCCAATTATGTATTTAGTTGGCTCAAAATCCACCAAAATTTAAAATTTGTTTTTACATTATTGTATAAAATTCTAATATTTTTTTTTAATGTTATTATAAATAATCATTAACATTCAATATAAGTTTATATCAACAATCCCATCACATAGTAATATACTTAATAATCATATATTCATTATATATTGAGTTTGTGTTTTTAATTTAAATAAAAACTATGTTCCAAATAAATTTGGGAATAATTTTTTATTTTATTTTACTTATTAGATTTGTTTAATTAAAAATAAAATGAAATATTGAAATTACATCCCACATTATGGTAAAGTATACTCTTGATATCCATCATTATATAAAGAGATGCTATTATGGAGAATTATATTATCCCACATGCAATATGTGAGAGTAATTCCTCCTCGTCTCTTGGTATATAATAGGATCAAGGGAGTCACATCACAAGTACACTGTGATATGTTCAAGTGATAAAGTGGTATATGCTCATAGATAATATCAACACATGGTATTGTGATCCCAAGATCTATTATATTGTATTGGGTTTATTTGCAGTTGCTCTCTTGTAAGATTGAAGGATATTCCTGGAGATAATAGAAGACAACCTTCCCGTGGACGTAGCCCAATTGGGTGAACCACGTATATCTGGTGCATTCTTTTCCTTGTTCTTTTTCTATTCTTATTTATGTTGATATGTTATTGTTAGCATAGATAGGTAATCTAGTTTAGCTAGATCCGTAATATCTGACATGGTATCAGTGCTGGTTGCTATGATCTAGCACTGTTGGTTTAAACTGACCCAGAGGTTTCCAATTAGACCCAGGTTCTTTTCAGTTCTCCCTTTGACAAACAAAACCCCTTCGCACCGACCCTTTCGGCAACAACCTACGAGCAGGTTGAGGTCTCACCCGAGGTGTATCTTTATGGGATACTGCGGAATCAGGTTCCACAGTAAATGATGAGTTGTTTATCTGAACAAACTGCGCAGCGCAGGACAGAAGGAGTGCGTTGTGGGGCAAAGTGATGCGGTGCGCAACAGGATCTATGCTGCGAGTAGTACTACGTGGTGGAGGCAACACTGCGAGCCGCACCAAGGGTTTCTTATTGCTGCGAATCTTCTACTGGAACGACGAATCACCCACGATTATCCTCTACATGGAAAATCTCAAAAACATTAAGGCACAGAAATGAACATCACTCATCCATTCATTCAGGCACTTACTGGCTATCTTTCTAGCATTCGTCAAGAACTTGGATTATTACAACATGAACTAAAATGATAAACATGATTAACTGTGTTGTGTTCCTTCACTGTGTTTTAAGAAAGTAATTATACTTAAATGACTGATTCTCAACCTTAACATAGAATTGAAATGTTCACCATTCATCTACTTCCGTGTTACCTAGCATATCATTCCCAAACTTCTCCTATTGGTAAATACATATCAAAGTTCTCATATTACAGCATGCAAGGAAACATTCAAGCATTTATTCTACAAAAAATACAGACAATCATTCATTCATAAACATTATCACATAACACAGGATTTAACATAGTTCACTTCCCCGGATGGAAAGCTACGTCCACAAGAACAGTTGGTAATATATTTCTTTCAAAAGGGATGGGGCAACCAGTCTTAGTCTGCGCACTCAGCTGCAGACTCTCCTTTCTCTTGCCTAGGTCTCTGCGCACATAGCTGCAGAGCCTTTACAATATTCTCAGCTCGAAGAGATTTTTTAATACAAAAAGGTTATCTCCTTAATTTCTTAGCAACAACAAAAGACTAACAGTAATCCAAAAGGAGAATAAATCTGAGAACCTAACACACCGAACCCCCATCCCATACAAAAATGTCTTGTTAAATAGATCATGCCAGAAGGTCATGTCTGTACAATTCCAAAGACCTAAAACACAAAACCCTAAGGGTTTCCAAAACTGCACCGATTTTCCAAACCAGCTTGCTGGCTCCTGGTAGCGTTTGCTTGATCATGGCGGATCTCCACGTCCTTATTCTGTCGCTATCGGCCTTCCTGTTGCATGCGTCCCTACAGGATACTTCTACCGAACTGTTTCTCTCTAACAGTTTTTCCTTCTACCCGTGCCAAACGTCGCTTTCCTTAACAACCCACGCGTGGCCGCCTTCCTATTTTTCCTACGTCCGCCGCTCGGAAATCCTGAAGTATCTTTCCAAAAATGGCTGCTACTGGTCGAGCCGGTAACTACACTTGATACTTGTCCAGCACACCACTTTGCTAGATCCACGTGGCCTTCTAACTCCGCAGCACTGCTTTTGCGCAGTACTGGTCTTCGCATCACGGCCAAAACTTCAACGTTGCATGCAACTCCACAGTCTCGTCAAAAGTTGGATGTTACGCGCAACTTCGCAGCATCCTCAATACTTAGCCAAAATTGTGTTTCTGAGCTACGCTCAGCTCAGCCTTCCCTGCTTGCCTCAAAAAGGTGTTTCCAAAAACTTCTTCTCAACCTGGGCCCAACATGCCCCTAACACTTACATGTGGCTCGTCCCCGAGCCACTAATTGTTTCAGCTGTCTCACTTTGCGCCGTGGCCGGTGGGACGAACTTTGCCGCGAACTCGTCATATGTACTGGAAAACTGCACCACTGCTTCTCTTGTATCCTCCTCAACCTGCTTAATTTCCTCAAGCAGTGTTGGAGTTATTTCTTGTCCAATTTGATCTTGAACCTGCTCCTGGTTATCACGCAATTCTACTAACTTATCTTCAATCTACTGCGATACCGCCATGGCATTCTCTAGGAGCTACTGCGACTAATTATCCATCTCAGTCTCTTTTTGTCGTAAATATTGTACTTATTTCTTCAGGATGGATATCTCCTTATATCTTGGCATCCTTTCTTTGGGTGGCAGAGCTTTCACCTCTGTGTTCAACTTGTCCAATGCGGTCTGTTTTTCTTGTACAGTGGTCTTGACCTGCAGCAACCCTTGATCCTCTTCAAGGGTCACAATTTCCTGCGAAACCTTATCCATAAGAGATTGGCACTTAGCCATCTCACTTGTGATGCTTTCCGAGGCGACGCTCACTGCTTGCTCTCTGACCTGCTGTTCGGTTAATGGCATCTACTTGCTCAGCTCATCCCTCAATGTAGCAATATCGGCCTGATAATAAATCTCTTTGTCCTGCATCTCTGTCTGCAAGGACCTCACCTTATCTCCGATCCTCAGAACTGTGTCCATAGGATCATCCTAGATTTCTATGCCTTTGATATCCTTCTCCACATTGGATATGGTGGTCTCCAGATTCTGTCGGCGGTCCTCCTCATTGCGTAGCTGTACTTCTGCCTTCTGCTGAATTTGTCTGTTTGCTGCGGTGAGTTCTGCCTATAACTTCATTGCTTCAACCATCCGTTCATGCATCTCCTCCACGATCTGTGTATGGATGAAGTGCAATCCTGGTAATGGGATTTTGGCTAAGTCGAGCTCTACCCTCTCGACTCCCTTCGTGTCCAAGGCCACTTGCTCTTTATTGGAAACACAATAGCCAATGGGTCCACATGGACAATTCTAGTCTTCGACAGAAGCGTTATTGCTAGCTGCTGGCTTCCTTGCTGCGAGGTTCCTACCGACCTCCTTTTAGCCCCTGCTTCCTGCAGCACAATAAGGCTTTTCTGGACATCGTCCATTTTCTTCATTATGCCCTGCATTGCGAGCCTCGTCTGGTGCAGGTCATCGTGGATGACCTTGTCCTTCTTTGCTTTAGCCGCCATAAGCTCCTTCATCTGCTCTGAGATTGTTTCGGCTATCATCTCGTAGTCATCATCATTGAGGACTGCCTCCGATTAAATCTTTGTAGCCTTCACCTTTTTCCTCGATCTTGGATTCTCTGACGTCTCAGCTTCTTTTCTCTTTCCTATTTCTTCAATAATTGGGCATGAGAGTGGGATCGGCTCATCTTCTATTGAATCTATCTCCACGTCCCTGACCTCTACGCGAAACTCTGCTGGCCAATCTTTCATTACGTCCTCAATATCCTACTCATACATGACGTACTTTCCTGGGAACCACTCTGTCTTCCTCGTTTGTGCTTTCGGCGATATGAATATACATTTCATATCTGCCTCAAAGTCGATGATGTGGATATACTTCGTCGTGACCTGCTTTGTGATGCGGGGTGTCTTCGTGATTGCGTCGAGCAGCTACATATAGTACTGGTAAAAGACTTTTGTGGTTGCATGCTAGTGCTCTGGATTTGTGTTTGCCCAGAGGTTGACGAACTTAAACCCTCTAGGATCCTTGCTATCCATAATGACGCCCGCATAATCTCGCAGCTCCTTCCATCCGCACAAAGCAATGAGGATGATGAGCCAGGTGAAATGGAACTGGCCGCCATTCACTTGGGTGTCATTGATTTCTTCAAGGAACTCATTCAACATAAATTGGCACCAACTGAAGCTGTGGCCTTCGGCCACTGCGGCACCAAGAAGTATTGCGCCCACAGGCACCTCCAAAGGTCTAGCTTTTTTGAGCATCTTTCCTGCGAGCAACTGCGTTACAAATCTTGTTGCTCGGTCCTCTATATCCTCTATCGGGAATCCTCTTTTTGCCTTGACCACCGAGTGGGTTTTATTCATCTTCTCAACAGCCTCTTTTTCTTTGCTCTTCCCCTGGAAGAATTGCTTCGGATCCTTACCGCGCTTGCTTAGCCCAATGATGCGGTGGATCAAATCAATGTTAATGTCAATGTTTTTGTCCAGCCACAAATAACCTTGATGGATTCGCACCATGAATGTGCGAACCATAATATTCAATTCTGGGGAACGGTCAAAATGTGGTAATCTCAACAAGTTCAGTAGCCCTGACTGAACGACAGGTGCTAACCAACTATCAGCTACCAAGTTCAGAGTTCCCTTAGCGTCCTTTTTCCAGTACATATACTGGTCTGGTTGAAAATCCAGGTATTTGGGAACATCTAGCCCGTCTTTCTTCATTCCCAAGAGGTCATAATCCTCCCATTTACAATCTGTTATCTTTCCCAGCAGATTCTTACCAACGTTTACATGCTTTGACATAGGTGACAGCGGGATGTCGTATCTCGCATTCTTGAGCAATTTAAACACGGGGGCATTTAGGGCCCGCAGGGAGATATACTCAGGTGTCATCTTCAAAGGTTCTGTCTGAAAGGCTGGTGCTTTCTGTGCCGAGGATCCCAAATTTATGATATTGGATCAAGGTGCAGTTACCACTTTTCCCTTATCCTTTGGTTTTTCCTGCATCGTGGGATTAATTCTTGGTGATCTACGGGATCCTTCACCTTGTTCTACGGCGACCTTCTTAACTGGGGTTTTCATTAATTGCTGAATTCCTCCTTGCTGAAAGATCCTCAGTGCTTCTTCAAGGGTCAGTTCTTCTTCTCTAAAGGAAGGTTCGGACATTCACAATTGAGGTAGCGGCTAAGGCAGACAGAATACAGATGGCTACTAGCTCAGAGAGGTTAATTGCAAGAAAATTCTAAGTGCTTGGTAACGCTCGCGAGTCTCCCAATGGTGTTATTTATAGGCGTAGTAGACCCTATCCCACGCCCTTCAACGGCTAGATAAGCATTTAATGTGTTATCCGTTGGATAATTTGAGCGGATCCTTCGGTCTTTTATGTCGTCAGTGTTCTCAGAACGGCTATCTTTGCTTTAAATGTTGAAGCGGTTGCTGCAACGGTCATCTAATGGCTATTTTCTGAAAAGCCATGCAACGCCTATTTTTCTCTGGGTGCTGCACCGAACTGCGCGGCAAGCCATCTGCAACTCTATGCGGATACTTCGCAGTGCCGAAAATTTCCAACTGCATGGCTACTTCGCAGTGCCAAAAATTTCCAACTGCGTGGCTACTTCGGAGTGCCAAAAATTTTCAACTGCGCGACTTCCACTCTACATATATATTTTTCTTCTTCTTTTTCTCTCTTTTTATTTTTTTTTTGGTTCCGCGTAGCTTCAACTGTGCTGCGCGGTGCATAGATCATTCTTCTTTTCATACCTTCTTCCTTTTATCATACATGTACAGACTCCTTTACATTTCTAGTGTCCACTTTCAATTGTACTTGACACTTAGAATTTCCTTCATTGGTTCATTATTCAGGGTTCTGCGAAGCAATGCTATCATGGTATAGCTTTAGTTAGCTTCGATTTATCAAAGTTGGAAAAGTATCACCAGCTAAATTAACTAACTGGACTACACCAGTGTTAGTAACATGTATCACAGTATATGGACCAAGCCAATGCATCTTAAATTTACCATGGAATTTCATGAATTTGCTATCATACAGGAGGACTAGATCACCTACCTAAAAACATTTGTTCTTTATATGGAGATCATGCCATCCTTTCTCGTGGTCCTTCTGAGCTTGCTAGTGGAATCCCGCGATGAAGCGATCTTCCTCCAAGCCCAGTAAATGTAGTAATCTTTCTTCTAGAGATTCACAGTCTGCCATCCCTGTAAATGCAGTGATTCTCAGACTAGGGACAATATATTCCATAGGCATTATATCCTCCTGCCCATAAACCAACCGAAAGGGTGTCTGTCCTATCATTGCATGTGGTCCTGTATGCCCATAGCACAGATGAGACGCGCAGGTCTCAATCATCTCTATTTACCTTGCACACCTTAGTGAGTGCATTCTCCAATATTTTATTGAAAGCCTCTATAGTACCATTCGCCTGTGGATGATATGGAGTACTACGTTGATGACGAATGTAGAATTCTTCTGTAAGCACCTCAATCGTCTTGTTCAGAAAGTGAGTACCTTGCTCACTCATCAAAATCTTCGGACAGCCAAATCTGGTGAGTATTTCTTCAAAAATAAACTGCGCTGCAGTCCTTAACTGGTTTTGCTTCTGCCCATCTGGTGAGGTAATCTGTAGCAGTAATAATATACCTTGCACCCGTTCTTTTTCCTGGTGGGTTTATAGGACCCACGAAATCTATTGCCCATTTTTCAAATGGCTGCAATGTTAACTGTGGATTCAATGGCATCTCATCTCAGCGTGATGGTTTTCCTGTCCTCTGACAGACATCACAGTTCCTGCAATGTTCTTTGGCATCTTTATGGATCGTAGGTCACCATCTTTATGGATCGTAGGCCACCATATCCCTGTACGCAGTAGCCCTTCCTGCATAGTGACCTCCCGTGATTCCTAAGTGTGCGTCGGCTAGAATAAATGGCTTCTCATGATCGAGTACGCACCTGCGCAGGACTTCATCCGGCCCAAGTTTGTATAACTGTCCTGCAATTATAGTGAAGTCCGCAGCGCACACCACTAACTGTTTTTTCTGCTGAACCGAGAATTTCTGGGGCGCCAGCCCCGTGGTTAGGAAGTCAATGATGTCCTTGTAATAATCATCGACAACCTGTATACTAAATAACTGTGCATCACGCAGACTGTCTTCAATGTTCGTAGGCTCCTCTCTTGACTCGATCCTTGATAGATGATCAGGTCCCAAGTTCAGTCTACTTGGTTTGACAATAATTTAAAAGTCATATTCCTGGAACAGCAATAGCCATCGGCATATGCGTCCCCCTAACACTGGCTTGTTGACCAAATATTTCAACGCAGAATGGTCAGTAAACATAAGGAAGTGCGATTCCAGCAAGTAGTGACTAAATTTTTGTAGGGCATATACCATCGCAAGGCCTTCCCTCTCAGTAGTAGTATAGTTCTTCTCTGATGTCGAAAGCTTTCTGCTAGAAAATGCAATAGGGTGGTCAATATCTCCCTCTCCTGGCTGAGCTAACCCGATCCCCAGGGAAATACATGATGCATCAACATGGACATGGAATGGCTTTGTCCAGTCTGGCAAGACTAGAATCAGCGCAGTGACCATCTTTTCTTTACTGTGTCAAAACCCTGTTCGCATTCTACGTTCCAAATGAACGGTGCATCTTTCTTCAGCAGTTTTTCCATTGCTGAGGTTATCTGTGCATAACCCTTTATAATTTTCCTGTAATATCCAGTATGGCCTAATGTAGACTACAACATCTTGACTGAATTTGGTGTTGGTAAGTTCGCAATAACTGCAATCTTCCCAGGGTCTACCATCAATCCTTGCTTACAGACAATGTGGCCAAGTAAAATTCCATAAGGCACACAGAAAATACACTTTTTCAAATTCGAGGATATTTGATGCTGTCGACACTCTCGAGCATCATGCGGAGATTCACGCAATGATTTTTCAATAGACCAAATATAGTCCAATCATCAAAATACGCTTCTAAAAACTTGTGCATAAAATCTTTAAATGTTGCGACGACCACTCTAGAGAATATGGCAGGTGCGTTCTTCAGCCCAAAAGGCATGATGGTGTACTGGAATGACCCCCATTCTTTAGCAAATGTCATCTTATGCCTGTCCGCAAGATCAATTCTGATATGATGATAACCAGAGAAACCATTAGTGAAAGAATATGCCTCATTTCCTCCAACGTTATCAAGCACTTTGTCTGTGAAGGGAGTAGGAAATGAGTCGTGCATGGAAGCATCGTTTAGCTTCCTGAGATCCACACAAATCCTGATCTCGCCTTCTGCTTTGTTGTCTTGAACAACCATGGGGCTAATCCATTCAGATTATTCGACTGGTTCAATGATTCCTGCTTCTAGCATCTTATCTAGCTCTGCGCGGACTTTTTCCTTATAGCGCGGATTCAATCTATATGGCCTCTGCTTGACAGGCTTAGCACCTGGCTTTAAAGGTATTTTCATGACCCCTAGGTCTCCCAAAATTCCTTTCATCTCTGTAAATTTTGTTGGAAATAGTTCTTGATACTCATGTAAGGTATCTGCGATCTCTGCAATAGTCTGATTGTCCCAATAATCTTCGGTTGATGCGAACTTCAGCTCTTTGTCTATGCCAATGTTCACTTTTTGTGTTTTTACTGGTCTAGTCATATCTGGGATTTCCAACGGAGGTCCTTCTACCTCACGTGCTCCCTCTAACTCTGGTATATCTATGTTGTGCGGGTTGTCATCATCGTCTTCATTTGTATCATTGGTATTTTTAGCTAAGTTGTAACACTCGATCAGGTGCTCTTCATGTTCCTTCCATTCTGACTGTAGGTGCTCGGGAACGCACTCTATCCCAAAAAACTCCTGCAATGTTATGTTTTGATCAGGACAGTCATCCTGGAATATGCGCTTTTTGATTAGCTGTAATGCTTCATGGATTAATGGATTCTCGTCTTCAAAACTGAATTCCTTCCAGAGGTTCGCAGTGAGCAGCTCCTAGTCAGTGAGTTCACTGCGCAACTCCAGGTCGAGGTACCATTTCTATGGGATACCCGCATCCAATGTATGTACAAATAAATGTACTCATTCTGTAAGTGGTCTTTCCACCCATGTCTTTGAACAGATTTCAATGTGCTGACTAGGGTCTGTCTGTCCATTATACTTTTCAAAGGGTAAAGTAACCTTTTCGGCGAATCGGATCTGCATCTTAGTTCTGCATTGATCCCAAGTGGTCAATGTTTTCTTATGTGTATTCCACCATTTGGCAGGTGTATCATGCAATGCTATATCTAAAGCTGGCAGTCTATGCTCATTTGGTATTACTGCAGTATATTCCCTTATGAAACTATAAACATTAGCAGAACCATCATATGTGGGAATAGGACTTACCTCTTTTCTGATCTAGTGCAGTGATTTTGTAACCTGCGCACATCTTCTTGCTGATACTTCATGCATGCGGCTTTGCCAATTCTCCAATCCTGTATCCGAGTCAGAGATACAAGAAGTGTCACATCGCCAGCTGAGCGTACTGTCCGCAGTAGGGTTAATGTAGTCTTCCTTGTTCGCAGTCAGCTGGTATAGTCGCTCTAAATCTTGAGCTTGGGATTCCTCCTGAATCGGCTCACTGTATCTATCACCATCTTTAGGATCCAATGGTGTGATGACCCTAAGATGCTTCCCTTCAAAGATCATCTTCTTTGTCTTCAAGTTTATGATAGCCAATTTATCCATAGCCCAATCAATTCCCAATATTGCTGTAAAAGGTTGACTATCATCCACAATTTCAATAACCTCAAAGTCTGCATGACTCTGTACTCCATCAATGTCAACTACTACATTAGCTAAGCGGCCAAAAGGTATGACCTTCTCCTGATTAGTCATTCGTAATTGGATAGGTGACTAGAGCAACTTTGGTCGACCCATCTGCTGCCATGTCTGCTTAGTCAAGACATTCACTTCTGATCCCAGATCAAGGATGACTTCGTCCATTTCAAAATCTCCTATCTGCGCAATAAGCCTCATCTCTCGGCCTATTCTTTTGTGCTTCCTTATATGATGTACAACGCTATCTGGAGTCTCTGTTACGATCTGAGGTTGATACTGGCTGATAAGCTTCTGGAGCTCTACAATGGCTTGTTCGCTTTTTAGTAACTTCATGCAGCTTCGCAAGAAATGCGCAACAGAAGTACGAACATTTGTCGCAGTACTTGTTTTATCATACAGAGCTGGCATGTCTTCAACATGTGGTGTTTCACTGCACAGCGAGATCCTTGATGACTTGTCTGCTGGTTCTCTAAAGGTATCCCACGCGTCAATGAAGACCTCCTTGTTCTTCTGTAGGTTAAGACGGGGTGCTTTTCCTGGAGCTTTCCTTATCCATACTGTTTCAAGGGGATCCTTCTTCGTATGTGCCTCCCCTGATGTTGAAGCATCCGCTCCTCTGTCGCTGCCTATCTCAGCGCTACTGCATGTGACCACATTAATACTCGGATCCACTGGTCTATTCTCTACTGCGATCCACTGGATGTTTGGATTCGGAGCCTCTGTTCGTCTTCTCTTCTGCATTTCCACCTCTAATACTGGGCAATCTTCAATGACATGCTCAAATGATTTACAATAGTTGCACGTAGTGCATGGGTTAACACAATCCCTAGACACGTGCCCGGGTTGGCAACAATTATAACAAATGACTTGGCCACGGCCTCTTCCTTGTGCCGGACTAGCATTTTTTCCTCTGCCGCAGTATCCACCACCACGACCTCTGTATCCTCCTTGGTCATATTGTGCATTTTCTTGTTTTGGCTGGGTATCTTCTTGTATGCGGTACAATCCAGCGCCTCGCATTGATTCCATATCCCTTTTTCTTTCATTCATTAATTCATATGCGCGGCAGTTGGATTCATCATGTCCAACTGATTTACAGAAATTGCAATATAAATTCTTAGAAGTTTTCACATATTTATGGATTAGGTAACAGTCTTCCGGTTTGTGTCCTGTGGTTCTACAAATTTCACACCATGGGGCCTGATTCTGATTTAATGGGTTAGGCGCACCACTGTTAATATAGTCGCGGAATAGAGGGCAATGTTCAAGGTCATGACCTTCTACTTTACAACTTGTACACTAGACCTCTTGTCTAGGTTCATATCTTTGTTATTTACCATTTTTCATACTTTACAGTTCAAGTGTCAGGGTGGTCAGCTGGTTCTGGATCTGAGACATCCCAGAACTAGTATCACCAATCGGTGAAGCTTCCAGCTTCATTGCAATTTCCAAGGCCTCTGCCTGGGATAGAATATTCTGCTGCATCAATGGTAATCTTATATGAGGTAGCAACACAACAATGAACCATTCCTTATGCTGTTCTGGTGGTATAACAAAACTTACTTGGCCTAGTAAGGTCTTAAATTTCTGATCAAATTCCTAGACTGTTTCAGTTGGTCTCTGCTTTATTTACTTCAGCTCAGTTATAAACTGAGACTCGGACTTAGGTTTCTTGAACTCTACCACCAGCGTGACTTTAATATCTGCGAGGGTTCTCGGCTGTACGGTAGAGTATTTCATAACCCAATGTAGTGCTCTATCCCTGAAAGTGGTGATGAGCTGTGCTTGTTTCACGGCATCCTCCTGGATTTGTCTTACACTCCATACGGATTCACAAAGGAACCTATGTTGATCAGGTTCTTCTAGGCCAGTTCCTCTAAATATTGGCAGTTTCATATCATTGTTCGCCATTGTGCTACTAGGTGGTGGAGCGTAGGGATTAGTGCGTGGTTGTTGTAAAGGGATCTGCGCATTAAATACAAATGGGACTATCAGGAGAGATGGACTAGGCTGATTCTTTTGCGGGGTGGGCTGCGTAATGGGTGGGTTCTGCGGTAAGGGTGGCATGGTTTGTGCAGCCGGTGGATTCTCAGGGGTAAATGGTTGTGCAACTTCTCTATCAAGATCGCAGGGGATCTCAGTATCTATATGAAGTTTAGGGCCTTCTGGATCTTTATTAATTTTATATCTCTTACCACTTCTAAGAGTATGTGTCTCTTCGTCAGAATCAATATATGTACTATTTATCATGACAAACTTCAAGCATACTACTGCATTCTTAGAACACCTTTCTCAGCTAACAGCATCTTAATGTATAGACTAAGATTGTTCAGAAACTTACCGTGGAATCCTATGAAAAAATTTGCTTCTACTTGGCTGTAGGATTTGAGTGTGTCTACAGCAAATTCTGTTACAAAGCCTTCTAGCATATGATCGACCCAATAATCAACTACGCGTGACAATGGGTTTTCTAACGCTTTAAGCTGCGCTATGAGCTCGGGAGTCCACTCCGTAGGAACTCCTCCTTGGAAACAAATTTTCTTCTCTACGAGCCGCGAGATCCACGCATGCAGCTTGTTTGGAAACGATGCCCAAAAGATCTCGTGAATGTCATATAATAGATATCTATCCGACCACTATGTGTCGCTTAGACGCGGATGTCTATTTTCTTGTCTATTAAAATCGCTTATGATCTTATCCCACCAAGCTTGGATTTCAGTCTTTTCAGGATGCCAATAGTCAGATCCTTCAGGGAACTGATATTCTTCTTCTCACATCATGATTGCAACTCAACAAAACCATTTCAACTCATCATGGATTCTAGCACGGCAATGGAACCATTTCAACTCATCATGGATTCTAGTGCGGCAACGGAACCATTTCAACTCATCATGGATTCTAGCGCAGCAACAGAACCATTTGTTGGCTTAAACTGACCCACAGGTTTCCAATTAGACCCAGGTTCTTTGCAGTTCTCCCTTTGACCAACAAAACCCCTTCGCACCGGCCCTTTTGGCAACAACCTGCGAGCAGGTTGAGGTCTCACCCGAGGTGTATCTTTATGGGGTACTACGGAATCAGGTTTCCACAGTAAATGATGAGTTGTTTATCTGAACAAGCTGTGCAGTGCAGGACAAAAGGAGTCCGCTGCGGGGCAAAGTGATGTGGTGCGCAACAGGATCTATGCTGCGAGTAGTACTGTGCGGTGGAGGAAACACTGCGGGCTGCACCAAGGGTTTCTTACTGTTGCGAATCTTCTACTGGAATGGCGAATCACCCACGATTATCCTCTATTTGGAAAATATCGGAAACATTAAGGCACTGAAATGAATATCACTCATCCATTCATTCAGGCACTTACTGGCTATCTTTCTATCATTCGTCAAGAACTTGGATTATTACAACATGAACTGAAATGATAAACATGATTAACTATGTTGCGTTCCTTCACTGTGCTTTAAGAAAGTAATTATACTTAAATGACTGATTCTCGATCTTAACATAGAATTGAAATGTTCACCATTCATCTGCTTCTGTGGAACCTAACATATCATTCCCAAACTTCCCCTATTGGTAAATACATATCAAAGTTCTCATATTACAACATGCAAGGAAACATTCAAGCATTTATTCTATAGAAAATACAGACAGACATTCATTCATAAACATTATCACATAACACAAGATTTAATGTGGTTCACTTCCCCGGATGGAAAGCTACGTCCACAAGAACAGCTGGTAATATATTTATTTCAAAAGGGATGGGGCAACCATTCTTAGTCTGCGCACTCAGCTGCAGACTCTCCTTTCTCTCGGCTAGGTCTCTGCGCACACAGCTGCAGAGGCTTTACAATATTCTCAGCTCGAAGAGATTTTTCAATACAAAAGGTTATCTCCTTAAGTTCTTAGCAACAACAAAAGACTAACAGTAATCCAAAAGGACAATAACTCTGAGAACCTAACACACTGAACCCCCATCCCATACAAAAATGTCTTCTTAAATAGATCATGCCCGAAGGTCATGGATGTACAATGCCGAAGACCTAAAACCCAAAACCCTAAGGGTTTCCAAAACTGCGCCGGTTTTCCAAACCGGCTTGCTGGCTCCTGGTAGCGTCTGCTTGATCATGGCGGATCTCCACGTCCTTATTTTGTCTCTATCGGCCTTCCTATCGCACACGTGCCTACAGGATGCTTCTGCCGAACCGTTTCTCTCTAACTGTTTTTCCTTCTACGCGTGCCAAATGTCGCTTTCCTTAACAACCCACGCATGGCCACCTTCTTGTTTTGCCTACGTCCGCCTCTCGGCAATCCTGAAGTATCTTTCCAAAAATGGTTGCTACTGGTCGAGCTGGTAACTACACTTGATACTTGTCTAGCACATCGCTTTGCTGGCTCCACGTGGCCTCCTATCTCCACAACACTGCTTATGCGCAGTACTGGTCTTCGCATCACGGCCAAAACTTCGATGCCGCATGCAATGCCGCAGTCTCATCAAAAGTTGGATGCTTCGCACAACTTCGCAGCATCCTCAATACTTAGCCAAAATTATGTTTCTGAGCTGCGCTCAGCTCATCCTTCCCTGCTTGCCTCAAAAAGGTGTTTCCCAAAACTTCTTCTCAACCTAGGCCCAACAAGCACCTTCTATAGCTTTCAATCAATAACTATTATCAACTGGGCATTGTTTATTTTGTAGATTTTCTTTTCTATCTGGTAACCATTAGGCTTCTCTTCAGATATGGGCATATTTCTGCATTTTTTTTTACCTCTAACCCTAACCTTGTTGTGTAGATTTTTGCAGAAATTTTTCAAGGGTTTCTTGATGTTGTTTTTGTAGATCTATATCATTTTTGGATTCTCCTCAAGGAGATCTATCTTTTGGTTATCAGATCGGCAGTTTTTGTCCAAGTTTGGTAGACTTTGTGCAGGTTTCCATGTTTGGCTTAATTGGAACTGTTTTCAGCCTAAAACTAGACACTTACGAATTTTCCTTCACAGAACCCATGGTTAACCATGACTTTACCTACTGCGAACCCACAACTCTTCAGTGTACAGACCCGCGTGTGCTACAAAATAATCGTGTCTACTCTACTGGTAAACTTGCGCTTTTTTCAGTATACTCACTACTCTACTGTGCAGAGACCAATGAATGCTTCGGCATAACCACAACTTTATTGTACAGAGACCCGCGAGTAGCCACGACTCTACTGAACAAAGAACTCCGAGTAGTCGTGACTGCACCGTACATAACCCACAAGTATCAGTTTTATTCGCGATTTTACTATGGCAGACACGCGATTGACTTTTCTTAGCACTTTCAAAAGGGCTGTAAGTAAAAGTTTCTTTTCCTTTTCTGTTTTTTACTGTGTTTCTTTAGAAAGGTAAAGTGTCTCAGTTTTATGTTATTCAGTTTTTTGTTTTGCATTTAGGCTTTGCTTCTAATCATTTTTTTAAGAGATTATTTCTTGTTCTTGGTATATATTTGTCTCACATTCCTATATGGAAGCATTGACATTTTTTAAGGGCATGGATCTCTAGTATTTTGTCATGATGATAGCTATAAACCATCTAATGCTTAATATTTTTAACAATATACTTAATAACTAATTTGTTTTTTTATCATATTTAAACATGTTGATTTCTAATCATGTCATGGTTATAAAATCAATTTTATAAAAGCAATCCCATGTTTGTAAATCTTGTGTGAACTATTTTATTGCTCACTATTTATATGTTGTGGCTGACACTTAATGTATAAAAGTAACTTCATTTTCCTTAATGAGCAAGTTAATATTTTATTTCATCATATTATGTTGCCATATTTTTATATGATTTTTTCTAACCTTTGGTATATAAGCATTTTCATTTATGTATGAGCAATTTTGTTTTATGATCTTTGTATGCCTTAATCTTGGAAGTTCTTGTGCAGATAAGTTCCTTCCTGAGCATATTAATCTTCGATCTTTGTTATCACCTTATTCCAGAAATAATGAAGCACCATCTTCTACTGTTAAATTCATGATGTTCATCTGTATGATATCATTTGTTATGTATAGACCATTGGGGTTTTATTTCTTTGATGTTTGAGGTCTTCTACATATATTTATATTGCACCTTGATTGGAAGAAGGTCTGTTATCCACATGTGTATTGTCCATTTGGGTATTTTGTACACTATTGTGGTGTTCTTAGCCACATGTTCTGTTGTATTAGTCATCAGAAGGTATCTGTACACTGGTGTGGATGTTATATCAGGGTTATCAAGCTATCAGTTATGGTTGTGATGATTCTTATGGTGATCTATGCATCTTGTGGATCTAGTAGCCATGACGACTTCTCTTTAGATCTGGGCACTTTGTTGTTGGATTGCATCACATATTCTCGGCATTTTACTGTTGGATCTAGTACCCATAAAGGCTTCTCTTTAGATATGGGAATCTTGTTGTTGGTATTTCATCGTACAACCTAGTTCGTGTGCAATTTCATGATTCAGTGAGAAGCAATTGTTCTTCATCAAATTCCATTCACCGAAGTGTTCTTCTTATTTGCAGCTTGTGTATATTCTGGAAGTTCTCATCAAGGGGGAGCAGTAATTACTCCTTCCTTCCTTAGTGTTAGAAAGGGATTTTATCCCAACCATTATTAAGGGAGAGTGTTGGAATATCTTATATTCCTTGGAATGTAATAATTTCTTTGTATTATGTAAGAAGTTATCCACAATTTGATGTAAAAGAGTAATACATTATATCCCATATTCATTATGGTAAAGTATACTCTTGATATCCATCATTATATAAAGAGATGCTATTATGGAGAATTATAGTATCCCACATGCAATATGTGAGAGTAATTCCTCATCATCTCTTGGTATATAATAGGGTCAAGGGAGTCACATCACAAGTACACTGTGATATGTTCAAGTGATAAAGTGGTATATGCTCATAGATAGTATCAACACATGGTATTGTGATCTCAAGCTCAATTATATTGTATTGGGGTTATTTTTAGTTTCTCTCTTGTAAGATTGTAGGAGATTTATGGAGAAAATAGAAGACAACTGTTATAGGTCAAATCTGCACTTCTCCGTCCGTGATCACATTACCCTGTTGATCACACAAAAGGACACTTAGGATTGAAGAGTTTGATTGACCTGGATGACTTGCTGCTAGAAATACACTCTTCAGCTGAGATTTTTGTAGTTTCTCATGATTTTTCCTCATGTACGCCCCTCTCTGCATAGAAGACCGATGTACACCTTGAGAAAATACCCTACTTTACTCAAGGACAGCAGCGTACATCTCCCAAAATGTTGCAAACGCAGGTTGTAAAGCACAAAAGTTGCTTCCTGTACGCTAATCTTGTTGTATGAAACCCGCGTACATCTTAAGATGAAATCAAAAATATATTAATTTGATGAATTGGGATTAGTTGAAGTTGGTTCTTCAACTTCCCCAACCTCCCAATTGAACTACCTCTTGATCTAAAATGCATACCTTGTCCCATAAATACAAGGAGGATCCATCAGAGGTGTTAGAGACATAGAGTCATAAATGACCCTGAAAGAATACTTGGAGTACTGTTACGCTGGAGGAATTCCCAAGTAATTGTGAAGAGCAGGAGCCCAGGATCTGGTTGAAGAAGTATCTTGACACATCAGGTATATTTATACTGATTTCATGCTTCTTTGACAATAAAAAAGGTTGAAATACCTTTCCTATCCCAAATCAAAGGTCTATTGGATTGTATGTTCATTTAGTTAATATCTGATTATATTTGATGTTAGGTTACTGTCTGATTTCATCATATTTATATATAGTCAAGATACGCTGAGGAAGTGTTGGCGCTTATACTGATCTAGAGGTTTTCTTATGTAGACTCAGGTACTTCGTGGTGCAAGATACCAACAAAACCCCTATTCACCGGCCCTTTCTGCAACAGACTGCAAGCAGCCTGAGGTCTCACCCGAGGCAAAGTTGATAGGGTGGTTGCAGAAGCAGGTTTCCACAACCTTGTGATGCGAGTGTTTAAACTGATCAATGCACAATGCAGTGACAGATGGCGCGTTGCATTCAATGACTGCGCAAAGTCTCCTACTTCGTGTTGAGTACTACAGTAAGCAAGGATACTTGCACGACCGGCGCATCCACATACTATGCAGTGGGGTTACTTCCAGCTTACGGAAACAAGCTATCAATAGCTTATCGCGCGGTACTCTTAATGGATCGGCGCATCACTAGACCGCTCAATGACTATAATACTTGATCACTTCTAATCAAGCTTATTTCTTTGTCTCTACTCGTCTCAATCAATCCTTAGACAGATTGACATTTCTTCCTTATCTAAATAAGTGAAATGCACCATGCTGCGTGCTCTGATATGGCTATCCAAATTTTACAATAATATGAGTATTTAACAGGTTCATGCATCCAAATACTTAGAGATACTGATCATTAACATTCATCCATGTATGAGCTACCTAACATCTTATTCCATCCCTTCCACGGCGAATACAGATAAAAGTAAACACATATCAGATAACTGTAATTTCAAGCATTCATATTGTAAATAACTCAAACGATTGAATAATAGAAACCATACACAGCAATCACATAACTCAAGATTTAACGTGGTTCACTCCCACGGATGGGAAGCTACATCCAAAAGAACTGTTGTTTTATTATCTTAGGAAAGGGTGCAACAGTTCTTCGTCTGCGCACTCAGCTGCAGACGTTCTTCTTCCTCAAAATTAGGTCTCTGTGCACAACTGCAGATCCTTTATAATGACTTCTTGCTCAAAGATTATAAAAATATTCAATAATACCCAAGTACAAAAGTGTAACCCTTTCCCATACAAAAATTTCCTTATTTATAGATCATGCCCGTAGATCATGTCTTTACATTACAAATGCAAAACCCTTAGGTTTACAAAACTATCACAGTTTTCCCAAAACCGGACTGCTGGTGTCTGGTAGCGGATCTTCAGTTGCAGCTATCCTCAATGTAATCATGTTGCTATCCGCTCCCCTGTCATGCGCGCCAACAGCTTGCTTCCGCCAAGCTGTTCCTTCTTTCACGGCCATTGATAATAGGTTCAACTAGTAGTTCTATGTTTGTGTGACCAGTTGTCTATCTCGATCTACACCTACCCACCACTTGCTAGTTATCGATGATCTTCGCCAAAACTAGGTCTCCTATGACCTAATCGAATTAACTACCACCATCCATCCAACGCTTTGCTTAGCTGGCTCTCTGTCGACATGGAACATCGCGGTGCTTTACACCTCGCAGCACTGACTTCGCATCATACCAAAACTGTGTTGCGGGCAACTTCGCAGCATACAAAAACTTATCCCAAAATTTCCTTTACCTGTACTGCGGTTCGCTTTGCCGCTTCAAAACCTGCTTTCTTCAAAATGCCCCATCTGGGCCAGGCCCAACAAGCCCCTAACACTTACATGTGGCTCGCCCCCGAGCCACTTTAAACTTCTTCAAGGTGTTCCTCTTTCTTTGGGGTAAGCTTCGCAGCGAACTCATTGAATGTGCCCGTTAACTTTTGTACTGCGGCCTTCGTATCTTCCTCGATTTGGATGACTGTCTCTAGCATCTCAAGTGTTATCTCCTAGCCTGTTTGGCCTTCCACTTGCTCATGATTCTCACGTAGCTCCTTTAACTTTTCCTCAATCTCCTACGAGATCGTGCCTGCATCCTCTAATAATGGTTGCGACTTATCGCCTATTTCAATCTCTTTCTCATGTAAGGCTTGCACTTCCTTCGTGAGTGTGTTGATTTCTCTACATTTCATCAACTTCTCCCTTGCCTATAGCACCTTAACTTCTTCACTCCATTTTTCCAGTGTCGCTTTCTTATCTTTCACTTTATTCTTTACCTCCTACAACTTTTGATCTTCTTCGAGGGCAGTAAATTCCTTCGACGCTGCTTCCAATAAACTCTGCCACTTAGCCACTTCGGCAGCAATATTCTATGTTGCGGTCTTCACTGCTCCTTCCCTTAACTGTTGTTCATCTGGTGGGGTCTGTGGATTAAGTTTCACTTTCAAGACAGCAATGTTAGCCTCATGGAGAATCTCCATGTCTTGCATCTACGACCTAAGATTGGTTACCAGTTCGCCAATCTTAACAATAGTATCCCCTGGTTCCTATTGCACTTCAAATTCATCTATGTTGTCTGCGACCGCAGTGATCATGTTTTGCAGTCTTAATCGACGATCACTCTCATCCTACAATTGCATGGCTCTCCGCGAGCTCTCCTTCAGTGCATCTATGGTTTTGTCATGCATTTCTTCACAAACTTGCGACTGCAAGTAATATAGGCCTGGAAATGGTATCTTTGCAAGATCAAGTTCCACTCGATCTACGTCTTTTGTATCCAAAATTATTTCGTTAGGTAGCGGAAACCTTACTGCTAATGGTTGGAAGTGGACAATGCGGGACCTCGTTGCTTTCACCAGAGTTAGCTCTGGCGTTTGTCTCTACGGACTGCCTCCCGACTTGTCCTCGGACTCTGAGTCTTTCGACACTGGAAATCTCTGCTGTACCTGTTCAAATTTTTCCGTAATCACCTCCAACTTATTAATGTTCTCCTTCAATGTTTCGTGAAGCACCTTTTCCTTCTTCTCCTTCTCAATCATCGTGTCTTCCATCTTTTCATTGACGACTTGAGTGATTATTTCATAGTCATCCTCTTTGAGGACTGTATCAATCTTTTCCTTATTTTCTTTGGACTTTTTCTATGGTCCCTTCGGGTGTAGTGGACTTTCAGGTTCCTTCCTCTTGGTTGTTTCTTTAGTTATGAGGCATGGAATTGGATTGTCCTACCCATCATTTCTTAGGACATAAAATATCTCGACTCGATACTGCACAGGCCATTCTTTCATGAGAAGGGAAATATCTTCCTCTATCATTTGATAGTGTCCCTCGAACCATTCTATGTTCTTCTTTTGTGCCTTTGTTGAGATTTCAATGCAATGCATGTTAGCATAAAAATTTACAGTTTGTATGTATTTGCTTGTTACCTCTTTTTATATGCACGGAGTGACAGTGATGACATCATGCAGTTGATGGTAGTAGGTGTGGAACACCTCATTCGTTGCATGTTGCTTCTCCGGATCTAGGTTCGCCCATAGGTTTTGAAAATGTGGTCCTCTGCAGTCATCTTTATCAATGATCACGCCGACGTAATCCTTTGGTTCCTTCCAACCGACGAATGCCATTAGGACTATCATCCATGTGAACTGGAAATAATTTCCACTTACCTATACTTCAAGCAACTCATCTAGGAATTCATTCAGGAGGTACTAACACCAGTTATACTTCTCTTCTGTGGCACTTTCACCTAGCAATACAATGGCCATAGTTACTTCCAATGGTCTACATTTCCTTAGAATTTTACTAGCTAATAGTTGTGTGACAAAATTTGTTGCGTTGTCCTTTATATCTTCAGACTAAAAACCTCTCTTTCCCTTTGCGGCAATTGTAGTTTGTTTCATTAATGCGGCTACTTCTTTATCCTTACTTTTCCTTGGAAGAATTTCTTTGGATCTGTGCCTCTCTTGCTCAAACCTGTTATGCGATGGATTAGATCAGTGTTCAGGTCGACGTTACGATCGAGCCACAAGTATCCTTGTTGCATGCATGCCATTAAGGTTCGCACCACCACATTGACTTTCGGCGACTTGTCAAAATGTGGGAGTCGTAATAAATTTAACAGTCCCGACTCCGCAACTCCAGATAACCAGCTTTCTGCGACTAAGTTCTGGTTTCCTTTTACATCTTTCTTCCAGTACATATACCTGTCTAGCTGGAACTGTGGAAATCTTGGTTCCTTGTCATCCTTATGCATTTGTAGTAGGTCATAGTCTTCCCATTTGCATTTTGTATTTTTCCGAGGAGATTATCGGCCAACTTTACATGTTTTGAGATCGGTGACATTGGAATATCATATTTTGTATTCATTGGTAGCTTCAATGTGGCCACACCTTGTGCCCTCGGCGAGATATAGTCAGGCTTGAACCTGAGCATAATTTCCTTAGTGATCTGCGGACCCTTTGGCAGTACCGAGCTTATCTTTGGTAACTTCACCTTCTACAATGGTTCTTTTCCTTTTGTCTCCATGGATACAGTGTGCCTCGGTGATCTTTGGGATGCTTCGGACTTATCTTTGACAATATTCTTTATGGGGGTTCTCATTAACCCTTCAATACCTCCGTATTGAAATACCTTCACAGCCTCCGGGAATGTGAGTGCTTGCTCTATTTAAGACCTTTCAGACATTCACTTGGGGATTTCTCAATAGGGTACCTTCTAGCTTGCGGAATAACTCATAAAATAATGTCCACAAGAAATTCTAAGTGTTTGGTAACGCCCGCGAGACAGAATAAAATGGTATTTATTGGCGCAACTAGCCTCCCTCCGCTCCTCTTAACAGTTATATAAGCATTAATTGATGTAACCGTTAGCCAAATCTATGAAAGATATTGGTCCTTTCCGTCATTAACCTGTTCAGAATGGTTATATGTGCTTTAAATGCCCAAGCGGTCAATAAGAAAGTACTGTATAATGGTTATATTTCTGACCGACACTGTAATGGCTATTTTTCTGGAGCGTTGCGTCAAACTGCGCAGCAGGTGAACGTAGGTCCTGCGCAGTTATTTCGCAGTGTATCGTTTCTTTCTCTGGGCGTTTTCCTTTTGAGCATTGCAACATCGCGTTTTTTTTTTTCACACGCGTAGCTTCAGCAATGCTGAGTGGTACATAGACCTTTCCTACTAAATTATATGTATAGACTCTAAGTAACTTCTTGTGCCCAATTTTAACTATTTTGGACACTTATAATTATTCCTTTCTTTTTTATCATACAGGATGCTGCGAAGCAGGACTATCGTAGTAAAGCTTTAATCTGCTTCCATTGATAAGATTGGGTAATGTATCACCAGCTAAGGTAGCTAACTGGACTGCACCACCATTAGTAACATGTATAACTGTATATGGGCCAAGGAAATGTATTTTAAATTTTCCAAGAAACTTCATGAATTTACTATCGTACAGGAGGACTAGATCACCTACCTGAAAAGACTTATTTTTGATGTGGCGATCGTGCCATGTTTTTTCTCGTTCTTTCTGCACTTGCTGGTGGAATCCTGTGATGAAGCGATCTTCTTCCAACCCAACCAAGTGTAACATCCTTTCTTCCAGTGCTGCGCGATCTGCCATCCCTGTAAATGCACCTATTCTCAAGCTAGGAATAATATAATCCATTGGCATTATTACTTCTTTCCCATAATCCAATCTAAAAGGTGTATGTCCAGTTAGCTTCTTGCATGTTGTTCTGTATGCCCATAATACAGATGGAATGTGTAGGTCCCAGTCATCGTGGATTACGTTGCATATCTTGGCTAGTGCATTCTCAAGTACTTTATTGAACGCTTCAACAGTTCCATTCGCTTGTGGGTGATAAGGCGTACTGCGCTGATGATGGATGTAGAATTATTCGGTCAGAGATTCAATGGTTCTGTTCAGAAAATGAGTGCCTTGATCACTCATCAAAATCTGTGGACATCCAAATCGTGTAAGGATGTTATCAAAGATAAACTCAGCAGCTATGGCTGCAGTGCAGTCCTTTACTGGTTTTGCTTCTGCCCATCTGGTGAGGTAGTCAGTTGTAGTAATAATGTACCTCGCACCAGTTCATTTTCGCGGTGCGTTGATAGGTCCCACAAAATCAATTTCCCATTTTTTGAATGCCTGTAATGTCAGTTGAGGATTCAATGGCATTTCAACTCTTCATGACGGCTTCCCTGTTCTTTGACATACATCGCAATTCTGGCAATGTTCCTTGGAGTCCTTATGAATCGTAGGCCACCATAGCCCTGCGCGTAATATCTTCTGCGCAGTAGCCCTTCCTGCATAATGACCTCCTGCAACTCCTGAATGTGCATCAGCTAATATAAATGGCTTCTCATGTTCCAATACACATCTTTGCAGCACTTCATCAGGTCCTAACTTGTAGAGCTGACCTGCGATAATGGTGAAGTCTACGGCTCGCACTACGAGCTACTTCTTCTGCTGCATAGTGAATTCCATAGGTGTGAACCTGGTAGTTAAAAAATAAATGATGTCCTGATAATAATCATCGGCAACCTGTATAGTAAACAACTACGCGTTAGGCAGATTGTCTTCAAGGTTTGTAGGGTCTTCTCCTGACTCAATTCTGGACAAATGATAAGGTCCTAAGTTTAACCTGCCTAGCTTAACCACTATTTCAAAATTGTACTCTTGGAAGAGTAATAGCCATCTGCATATCCTCCCCCCTAACACTGGCTTATTAACCAGGTATTTCAATGCAGAATGGTCTGTAAACATAGAGAAGTGCGCACCGAGCAAATAGTGCCTGAACTTCTGCAGGGCGTATACCATGGCAAGTCCTTCCCTTTCAGTAGTGGTGTAGTTTTTCTCAGCAGATGATAACTTTCTGCTCGAGAATGAAATGGGGTGGTCTATGCCTCCTTCTCCTGGCTGAGCAAGAACAACACCCAATGCTATACATGAAGCATCAACATGGACGTGAAATGGTTTCTCCCAATCTAGAAAGACTAGGATAGGCGCAGCGACCATTTTCTCTTTCGATGTGTCAAATCCTTTCTCACAGTCTTCATTCCAAATGAGCGGTGGATCTTTCTTTAAAATCTTCTCCATCACTGTAGTTATCTGTGCATACCCTTTTATGAATTTTCTGTAGTAACCGGTATTCCCTTGTGCCGTGCGTAATTGTTTAACTGAATTTGGTGTGGGAAAATTTACAATAACAACAATCTTTGTTGGATCAACCATCAAGCCCTGTTTATAGACTATGTGTCCCAATAGAATCCCATAAGGAACACAAAAAATACATTTCTTGAGATTTAAAGAAATATGATGCTGTCTACAGTTTTCTAGCATCATCATGAGGTTTGCGGCATGGTTCTTCACTAGCCCAAAAATGGTCCAATCATCAAAATAAACCTCTAAAAATTTATGTATGAATTCTTTAAATGTTGTGATCACTACTTTAGAAAATATGGCTAGTGCGTTCTTCAAGCCAAAAGGCATCACTGTATATTGGAATGATCCCCATTCTGTTGCAAAAGTGGTCTTGTGTCTGTCTGCTAGATGAATTCGGATCTGATGGTATCTAGAAAATCCATCAGTAAAAGAGTATGCCTCGTTTCCTCCCACATTATCAAGGAATTCATTGATAAAAGAAGTAGGAAATGGGTCATGCATTGAAGCATCATTCAACTTTCTAAGATCAACAAAGATCCTAATTTCACCCTTTGTTTTCTTATCTTGAACAACCATTGGGCTTATCCATTCAAATTCTTCCACTGGTTCAATGATACCTACATCGAGCATCTTGTCGAGTTCTTCCATAACTCGTTCTTTGTAGTGCGGATTTAATCTATATGGCCTTTGATTTATAGGCTTCGCGTCAGGCTTAAGAGGAATTCTCATCACTCCTAAGTCTCCTAAAATGCCTTTCATCTCAATGAATTTGGTCGAGAATACTTCTTGATATTCTTATAATATACCTGTGATCTCCACAACTTTATCGTCATCCCAGTAGTCTCCTATTGCTGCGAACTTCGGTTCTTCACTGGTGCCGATGTTCACTTTATTTTTTTTAACTGGTCCACTCATATCCGGAATTTCCAATAGAGGTCCTTCTACCTCGCACATTCCTTTTGATTCAGGGATCTTTATGTTGCGTGGGTCATCTTCATCGTTGTCGTCCTTGTCTGCAGTTTTTTCAGCTAAGTTATAACAGTCGAAGGCCTGCTCTACTTGTTCTGTCCAATCTGGTTGTATAATCGCAAGTACATTGTTATCTTCAAAAAAAATTTCTAGCGTTGTATTTTCCTGTGTGCAATGGGGTCTAAATATCTTTTCCTTAATATGCTGCAACGCATCATTGATACTAGGATGGTCATCTTCAAAGCTAAAGTCATTCTAGAAGCTCGCAATGAGGATAGACCAATCCATAGTTCCTCTGCGCAGCTCCTCTTCTAGATACCTTTTCTTTGGAATAGGCTCCTCAAGCGTATGCACAAAGAGATGTACCCATTCTGTCTGTGGTGTTTCTTCCCAAGATGCTACACATACTGCAACATGATCCCCTGGATCCATCTCGCCATTGTATTTATGAAAAGGTAGTGTAACCTTATCAACAAACCTGATCTGCATTTTTATTCTGCATTGGTCCCAGGCTGTCAATGTCTTTTTATGCGTAGTCCACCATCTGGCAGGTGTCTCGCGCTGTGTCATGTCTAATGCTGAGATGCGATGTTCATCTACAACTACTGCAGTGTATTGTTTGATAAATGAATAGACGTTAGCTACACCATTATAAGTGGGGATTGGAATTACCTTTTTTCCAATCCAACGGAGTGACTTTGTAATTGTTGCGCATCTCCTGGCAGATACCTCATGCATTCTGTGTTGCCAATTTTCTAATCCTGCCTCAGAGTCTGAGATGCAAGAACTATCACAGCGCCAGCTGAGCATTCTATCCGTAGTAGGATGAGTATAATCTGCAGCATTTGTTATCATCTTATATATACGGTCGATATATTGAGCTCTGTACTCTACTTGGATTGGTTCAACATAACCCTCCCCCTGCGAGGGATCCAATGGTGCGACAACCCTGATGTCATTGCCTTCAAATATCATTTTCATTTTCTTCAGATTTATGATGGTGGAATTTGTCATTGCCTAATCGATACCTAGCAGCGCCGGATAAGTATTTCTATCATCCACGATTTCAATTACTTTGAAGTCTGCATAACTTCGTACTCCATCAATGTCGACAATGGTATTGGGTAACCTCCCCAATGGTATAACTATGCCTTGATTTTCCATTCTGAACTGTATACGTGACCACTGTCACTTTGGTTTTCCCATTGCCTTCCATGTCTGATTCGTCAAGACATTTACTTTAGATCCGAGATCAAGAATGATCTCGTCCATCTCATAGTCTCCAATCTGTGCAGTGAACTGCATTTCCCTTCTGGTTCTTTTGGGACTCCTAATGTTATGAACTGCACCATGCGCACTGCTCCTCTTGCTGTGTGATTCATACTGATTTAGTAGTTTTTGGAATTCCATAAGAGTGTCTTTGTCCTTAAATAACTTAATACAGCTTCATAGGAAATGCGCAACTGAATTGGATGTATCTGGTGCAACGCACGTTTGATCATATGCAAGTGGCATGTCTTCTATCTGTGGTACTTCACTACGCAATGGGATTCTCGGTGAAGTAGGTGGTGGTTGTTGGAATGTGTCCCGTGCTTCTTTAAAGACCTCTTTATTTTTCTTTAAGTCCAAAGGAGCTGCTTTACCAGGTGCTTTTCTAATCCATATTGTTTCTCCAGGGGTCTTTTTAGTATCGGTTGTTCCAGAAGTTGAGGCTTCTGCGTTTCTATATTTTCTTGTATCCGCACCAATGCGTGTCACTGCATTTATACTTGGATCTGTAGGTTTGTTCTCTGCTACAATCAACTAAATGTTAGGGTTCGAAGTTTCTGTCCTTCTCTTCTTCTGCATTTCTACCTCCAGCACAGGGCAGTCTTCAATCACATGATCGAATGATTTACAATAGTTGCATGTTCTGCATGGATTAGTATAGTCTCTAGATACGTGACCTGGCTAGCCACAATTATAACAGATTACCTAGCCTCATCCTCTTCCTTGAGTTGGCCCAGAATTTCTTCCTCTGCCGCGGTATCTGCCTCCTTGGCCTCTATATCCACCCTGATCATAGTGGGTGTTTTCCTGTTTTGGTTGATTTTCTTCTTGAACGCGGTAAATCCCAGCACCTCGCATTGCTTCCATATCTCGATTTATTTCATTAATTATCTCATAAGTGTGATAGTTGGATTCATCATATCCAACTTAATTACAGAAATTACAGTATACTTTTTTAGGCATTTTAACATATTTCTGAATGAGGTAACAATCCTCAAGCCGGTGTCCTCTGGTTCTACAAATTTCACACCATGGTGCCTGGTTCTGATTCATATTCATTGGGTTTGGTGCACCACTGTTAAGATAATCCTGAAATAGAAGGCATTGTTCTCTAGTGTGGCTTTCTCCCTTGCATCCTGTGCACCAAACTTCATTTCTTTGTTCATGTCTCTATTCCTTTCCAGTCTTCATACCTTGCAATTCTAATGTCAAGGTAGCCAACTGGTTCTGGATCTGTAGCATCCCAGAACTACTCTCTCCGATTGGTGAAGCTTCCATCTTCATCATGATCTCTAAGGCCTCTGCCTATGATACAAATTTATGTTGCATCAATGGTTGTCGAATGTGGTGCAACAACGCGGCAATGAACCATTCTTGGTGTTGTTGCGGAGCTATAACAAAGCTCACTTGGTCCAACAATGTTTTGAATTTTTGGTGGAATTCCCAAACTGATTCAATAGGTTTATGCTTGATTTCTTTCAACTCTGTTATGCACTGTGATTTTGATTTGGGATTCTTAAACTCTGATGCAATCACGATCTTCATCTCTGCTGGAGTTCTTGGCTATGCTTGAGAATACTTCATAAACCAATGCAGCGCTCTATCTCTAAAAGTAGTGATGAGTTGTGCTCTTTTTATAGCATCATCCGTAACTTTCTTAACAATCCAAACGGATTCACATAGAAACCAATGCTGATCAGGGTCTTCTAGACCCATTCCTTTGAATATAGGAAGATTTATATCGTTATCAATCATCTTTCTTGTGGATTGTGTATTTTTCTGCGATGGGTTTCCTGTCACAATAGTAGACGCGGGTTGCTGGGTCATGCTAGGTATAGTATTCTGCGGAATGGTCTGATTCGTAGTGGTCTGAGCACCCACTTCTGTGGTGCCACTAGTATGGGCGTTCTGTGGTATGGGTTGCGCGATGCTCGCAACAGGTGGGTTCTGTACTGATGGATTCTGCAGTGTAATATGCTAGATGGTGGCTGATAATTGAGTGCTCTGATTGTTAAGGTCACACGCAATTTCTGTATTTATGTGGTTTTTAGATCCTCCGCGATTCTTTTCACTACTAAGCTTATATCTCTTTCCATTTCTCAGAGTATGGTTTTCTTCATCAGAATCAATATATGTATTTTCTACCATGACAGTTTCAGAATTAGTACTGCATTCATAAAACACCTTTCTCAGCTAAAAGCATTTTAATGTATAGACTGAGATTGTTCAGGAACTTACCTCTGAATCCTTCGAAAAAGTAAGCTTCAGCTTGGTTGTAGGACTTCAGCGTGTTTACAACAAACTCGATGACAAATCCTTCCAGTATGCTATCAACCCAGAAGTCAACTGCTCGCGACAATGGGCTGTTTATTGCTTTGAGTTGTTCAATAAGCTCCGGAATCCACTCTGTAGGTACTCCTCCATGAGAACAATTCTCTCTTTCTACGAGGCGCGATATCCACTCGTGTAGTTCATTTGGAAACAATGCCCAAAAAATATCGTGGATGTATCTCCACAAGTATCTGTTCAACAACTCTACGTCAGATAGGCATGGGTGTTTGTTCTCTTTCTTTGCAAAATCTCTTTCGATCTTATCACACCAAGCCCAGATCTCTTTCTTTTCTGGATGCCAACTATCTCATCCTAATGGGAGCTTGTATTCTTCTTCACACATTGCTTTCCCAAAAGACACTATTGCATCACTAAGTCCTAGCGTGGCAACGGAACCATTTGTTGGCGCTTATACTAATCTAGAGGTTTTCTTATGTAGACCCAAGTACTTTGTGGTGCAAGATACCAACAAAAACCCTATTCATCGGCCCTTTCGGCAACAGACTGCAAGCAGCCTGAGGTCTCACATGAGGTGAAATTGAGGGGGTGGTTGCAGAAGCAGGTTTCCAAAACCTTGTGATGTGAGTGTTTAAACTGATCAATGCATAGCACAGTGATAGACGGCACGTTGCGTTCAATGACTGCACGAAGTCTCCTACTTCGTGTTGAGTACTACAGTAAGCAAGGAAACTTGCACGACCAGCGCATCCATAGACTGCGCAGTGGGGTTACTTCTAGGTTACGGCAACAGGATATCAACAACTTATCGCATAGTACTCTTAATGGATCGGTGCATCACTAGACCACACAATGACTATATCAGTAGACCACGCAACGACTATAATACTTGATCAGTTCTAATCAACCTTATTTCTTTGTCTCTACTCGTCTCAATCAATACTTAGACAGATTGACGTTTCTTACTTATCTAAATAAGTGAAATGCGCGATGTTGCGTGCTCTGATATGGCTATCCAACTTTTACAATAATATGAGTATTTAATAGGTTCATGCATCCAAATACTTAGAGATACTGATCATTAACATTCATCCATGTATGAGATGCCTAACATCTTATTCCATCCCTTCCACGACGAATACAGATAAAAGTAAACACATATGAGATAACTATAATTTCAAGCATTCATACTGTAAATAACTCAAACAACTAAATAATAGAAACCATACACATCAATCGCATAACACAAGATTTAACGTGGTTCACTCCCCTGGATGGGAAGCTACGTCCACAAGAACTGTTGTTTTATTATCTTAGGAAAGGGTGCAACAATTCTTTGTCTGCGCACTCAGTTACAGATGTTCTTCTTCCTCAAAATTAGGTCTCTGCGCACTCAGCTGCAGAGCCTTTAAAATGACTTCTTTCTCAAAGATTCTAACAATATTCAATAATACCCAAGTACAAAAAGTGTATCCCTTTCCCATACAAAAATTGCCTTATTTATAGATCATGCTCGTAGGTCATGTCTTTACATTACGAAGGAAAAAACCTTAGGTTTACAAAACTGTCGCGGTTTTCCCAAACCGAACTACTGGTGTCTGGTAGCGGATCTTTAGTTGCGGCTATCCTCTGTGTAGACACGTTGCTATCCGCTCCCCTGTCATGCACGCCAATAGCTTGCTTCCAACAAGTTGTTCCTTCTTTCATGGCCTTTGACAATAGGTTCAACTAGTAGTTCTCTATTTGTGTGATCAGTTCTCTATCTCGATCTGCACCTACCCACCTCTTGGTAGTTATCGGTGATCTTTGCCAAAACTAGGTCTTTTGTGACCTAACCGAATTAACTGTCGTCATCCATCCAACGCTCTACTTAGCTGGATCTCCGTCGATGTGGCACATCACGGCCTTGTACACCTCGCATCACCGACTTCGCATCATACCAAAACTGTGCTGTGCACAACTTCGCAACATACAAAAACTTATCCCAAAATTTCCTTTACCTATACTGCGGTTCGCTCCGCCACTTCAAAACCTTCTTTCTTCAAAATGCCCCATCTAGGCCAGGCCCAATAGGAAGGTATTACTTTGTGTTGCAGGTTCATCAAGCGAATATCAAGTGAAGGACCAAGCGAAAGCTAGGACCATCCATTGATTGAAAGGTACTTCTTTCTATACCTTGATCCCTTTCATTTGTAAGAACTAGTTGTAATGCAATGAATGTATTTACCTGTCAATCTCACCCAGTTGGTAGTGTCCATCTCCTCACTATAAGGTATAAATCCTGAACAACAGACTGGCGACTCCACTGGGGAGTAACCGTGTGTTTCATTGCTCTAGGAGACCTAGTTAGGTGTTCTTCCAGTCCTTTTTTCAGTTTTTGATTATCTGAGAGGTCTTGTAGGTCCTTGTTACTTGTTCTACTTGCTTGATTCATCTCAGTTGGTTGTTTGCAAAGCATGTTTGTGCCCTTCTGAGGCATGTACACTGGTCATCCCTACTTACAGTAGCATTTTTTCCTGATGAACGCCCCTCCTTGCACTGCACAGTAGCATACCTCTCCTGATGTACGTTGGTTCCTACACTACACAGTAGTGTATTTTCCTGTAGTGTCCAATTTGTTGTTAGGGTTTGATTTCCAAGCTTTGGTTTCTTTTCCAGCCTGTTGCTTTGCTTCCCCCACTAACCCTTGAGACCTTCTATGTCTCTGTTGAGTCTTGTTTGCATCTCCAATCTCTATTAGCTTGTCTTTGCTTTCTTGAGTCTTGGTAAGTGTCTTCACTGCCTTCTACCCCTTTTCGAAGTTCATGCACTATTCTCTTTTGGACATAGCTACACTCTCTAGCCCCAGTTACTTGTTGCAATCATACAAACCTGCGTTATTATCGCTAGTTGTTTGTGGCAACGTTAGCACGCTTTCTCTTTGTCTTATCCTTTCCATTAGGGTTTGACCTTCAAGTTTGAGTCCTTAGAGTTACTTCCGGAAGGTTGCTTGGTTTAGATGCTTCCTGATTTTTTTTTAGTTCAGTTTAAGTGAGTCAAAGCCTCCTTTCTAGTTTTCTTTCGAGTCTGTGTGCTTGGTAAGGTCACTTGTTGGTTCACTTGCTTACTCCTTTACTTGGCTTAGTGTTTTCTTAGGGTTTTGATGCTTAGGAGCAGCCTGTTAGGTATGCATTTCCATGAAGAGCATTTATTTTCCTTGTTTGTAACATCCTGAAAAATACTAAAATTAAAAAAAAATTATAATAGCAATAATTATCAAAGTCATTAATGCAGAACATATAAATTAATTAGATTTCTTAACTAAGATAATTAGTAACGATGACACATCATACTTTTCCAATAAATATGATATAATTGTATTTTCCATTTTATATTTAAGCGGATGTTAATCTCATTAGCGAAAGATATTTTTATGATTATGCAGAAGAGTACAGTTTACAGATTTGCTTGAGTTCTTAATATAATTACATGCTGCTTACAGTTTGTACTTTTAAGATATTCTTGATGAAGTGCTGACAGTTTGTTTGGATGATGATGGAAGGGTCCTACGAGGTACCCTGGAGTTTACTTAGTTACGTTTAGCTAAGGCATTTGAATATTGTTTCCATGTGCAGACCGCAGGTAAGAAATCCTATGACAACATGCGTTAAGAGTACTTGTGTTTTTCACTTCATTGTCAATGTAAAATTACAACGCTAAGTACTTCCTTGCGACACAAGTTACTGGAGGTATGGATACTTGGTTCTAGTTCTAGTTTTGAACTGTCTTACAAAGCTCTACAGTGTTATCTTTTCACGATGTCCAAGTGTTCTGTTATAATGCTACATATATCATCATATGACTACTATCATTATCATTAAAACAACGATTCTAATATCTATTGAGTATGCTATTATGAAGCTTGTAGAAATAGAGTTTACACCTTCGAACTATCAGTAAATTTTTCGTCTGCAGAACTTAGATTACTTTAAATCATGTATTTATCATTTGAATAAAAGTAAGGTATAGTAACTAGTGCTTGTACTAAGGACTTACTCTTTGAGTGTATCTCGTCAACAATTAAACTATACTTATGGTGATACCTTAAATAATAATCTTTGCACTACATGGCTAATCACATGGCATTTATTGTGAATATGGTATTTATGTTATGATGTATCATTATAAAACTTCATCCTAATGTTTATACAAAACTATAGAAATGAAAATAGAGCTTTTCTATAGTTACAATGCATTTACAAAATACATTGATATGTAATTCAAATATTATGATGCCTAAGTTCAAACTTTATACTATATACAATGTGCACTAAAATTGCAATACTATGATTTACATATGCAAATGATATGGTTTACGATATGCAATGGTATAATTTGTATTCATTTAAACAATGTATTCAAACCTTTTAAAGGCTAAGGCCTAAGCAATGGAGTGAACTATGCTATACGACCTAGCTCTTTTCCTAAGTATTAATAACGTTTGTTATTGCATTCACAAACATCTCGTTAATGAAGTGATGAGTTGACGGGTATTAAATTACTAGCTGCAAGTTGACAGTGTCCCGATCAGGTATTAATGATCCTGACCAACTCCATAGTGGAAAGTGTGGCTGTCAACCCACGTAATCCATCCATGTGAATTTGGGTTGATATCATAACTTGGAATCCTAGCTGTGCATGGTTACCATAACGCTTCTCCTCTGAGATGTACATGGTATTGTTCCTTAGCATGTAGTGTTGGAAATTGTCGTGGTTGTTGTAATTAATGAGATATCAATGCAATGTTGCCCGGCTTTCAACGTAGCTTGTTGGAACCTTCTTGCTCGTCGATCTCCCCAGATATTGATCGTTGAAGGTGTAACCCTAATCCTCGTTGTATGTAATGGTGGAGAGTTTCCCGGTCTTCATTGCTAAGTTAGAGTTGGGGCCGACAGGATGCTAAATGTAGTGTTGGAGAGAGTTTCTCTCAGGGGTTTCGATCCTGTGACCTGTGGAAAATAGTTACAGGCTTAAGCTCTATGCACTTAACCCACGATGCCAAAATGGTGATGGGGTTTCTCCTGCCATTGTATTGAATGTGACTCAAACTGGGTTCGATTCTCCTGTTGGTGAGAATGGTATTCTGTGTTACTTAGGGTTGCTGTCAATAATCAACTTGCTTCGTCGTTTACTAGTGTATTGCGTCAATACTTCGAAGTGTCATTTTTAAAGGGTAAGTGTTTCATGACAGTGAAATGATTCTGTAATGCTTGTTTTGGTCCTTACAATTTCTTGTTTTACCTTTCACCATGTGTTTTGGCAGGTACCTGTTTCGTATGACGTTGCTAAGTGAAATATTGGAGAATGGAATGTTGCTATGGCTTCCTGGTAAGCTCCGGTGGTTCTTGAAAACCTCATAGGTACCTTTGATGGTGTTTTCTGTGTGCCGAGAGTTGGAAACATTCGACTTGTTTCGGTGATGGCCGAGTGTGAAGTTTTTACATCTTGTTTTGATAATAGCTACTCAGGAGATAATCTTCATCTCTTTTTAAGATGCCATTCGACTCTTTAATACCTGGCTGCGTTGTTCGAAAGGAACTTTGAACCTTTGTTTGTTCTAATAGATGTTTTAAGGGTAAACCCTGTGCAGTTTTGTGGCTTCACAGTCTTATTCTAAAGGTTTTGGTTGATGAGGGCAAGCCCTGTGTAATGTGGAACCTTGACAAGTCCGTAATGTAATTCTCTGTTACACCATTTTAAATGGAAACCAAGAACCGAGGGTTCTCTTGCACTTGTAAACAATGGCTCGTTTCTCTGCAATGGAAAGTTATGTTTTGAAAATAATAGTTGAGAACACTGTGTAAATAAATTTTTAAGGTGTGTCGAGCCACGATGATCGATTGTAGAGTTATTTATGTACTTCGTTCTCGTTGTTGATAACTATGTTTGGAAAATGTGATGAGAATAATTGACTGTTATGTTTTTTCGAAAAGGTTATGCCTCCATGTTCTAGTTTGTTTTACGAAAGAAAACTTACATGTAGCTTCCGATTACTATCTGGCTTGTACTAAGTTTTTGTATTGCATCAATGGTTTCGATAATGTATATATGTTATTGTTAGGGTTATGAGATATCGAAAGTCAATAGTACAGAATCGTGCTTTCTGTTAAGTGAAGTTTATTGTCTTGTAGTAATCTCGAAATGTTTTAAAAGATTATTTGGTAAATAAATTTGTCAAAAAGGGTTTGGAAACTTAATTGTTACAAACAGAAACTAGGGTCTGTAATATCTAGGGTTTGATACAACTGTGAAGATATTCAATAATTGAAGTCAAAAGAAATTGTTAGTGAAGAAATAAGATATATATGATTGTAAGAAATCTATACAATGATTAATTCTTACAGCTGCTATAATTCTCGAACCTGCAATCGCTTTAAAGAAACATGAACTGTATATCATTGATGTGCATTTGCTTACTATTTGAAATAAATAGAGTTAAGAGAAATATATAGAACTATGCAGAAACATACTATGTTTTTATTTCATGTATTAATTAAACGAATGTTATATTGTTGTTGATGCTATACTGTAATGTTTACTGTGTTTAAATATAGGACAGAATATTAACAAGAATCACTACTATAATCATTATTCCAATCAATGGCATTCTGCCTATCACTTGTCTTTCTTAATTTGCTTCTCTATAATAGAGTACGATGCAGAGAACAACATGGGGAAAAATATAGAGATGATTATCAAATCAAATATTTCACAAATCCTTTTCATTCAAAATCATACTTAGATAGGAACATAAAATAATTTCTTTTACATGACTGAGTTTTACTAATTCTATAATGTAGAGACATTTAACTGTAAACAAAAGTAGGAACAATAAAACCTGGTTAACTGTAGGAGAAACAAATAGCCTAAGGAACCTGTTCCACCCAACCAATTCCTGAAGACAGTCAAGTTACTTGCCTTAGGACCCCCGAGCCTGTTCACTGAACCACCAGGAGGAAGATTCTGTAGAAGCCTTAGTGCATCAACTTGCAATAGAATGTATATTGTCCAGTCCTTAAGACTCAGCAGTCAAAAAGACCTACATCAGCACCTCTGGTTTTCCTTCTCAGTATAATTAGCAGACTTACAGCTGCACTCTCACATAGCCTTCCTATTCGAATCTCTCAGTGACCACCTAATGCACTTGAGGAATATTTCTGCCGAAAATATTGTAAGGCTGCCTGCTCAATTCGAATTGCCTTATGTAGGCTGCCTAGGCCTTTTAGTGGCTAACTGGTCATTAATGAGCTGCCTTCTCACTTCCACCCACTTGGGGGATAATGCCACAATTTTAGGGGTAGTTGTCCCATAACCAATAACTAGTGGTGGAGTGCAAATCCTGCCATCTTTCCCATACCTTCTAACAGCTTCCATTCCTTCTAGTGGATCAGTGAACACTCATTTAACAGTTCCCTTGGGTGTTTGTCTCCTACTTTAATTTATTAAATAATAATAATCAGTAATTACATTCATCCTTTACAAAACCTGGCCATAATTACAAAAATTTGTAATTAAAATTTAACATAAAGTATTTTTGCAAATAAAATAATATTCTCAGAATTTGGGTAGATGACATTGTCTCTTTTACACTTTGTTTCCAAGTCTCAAGTTTTTTCGTTTGCAAAAACTTGGTAAGTCAAGTCTTCCTCAAATCCTTTGATTTGTTTGTTTGAGCCTTTTTTAGGTGTTATTCTTATCCACACTTCACATTTAGGTCTTACTTGCACTTTTACAAGTTCTTTTTCTTTTACAGTTATCCAAAAAAAGCAAAAAATTGTTTTAAGTAGCTTAGTAGTAAGACCTAGCTTTGCTTTGAAGTAGCATAGTTTGCTTCGAAACATTAAAAGAAAATACAAAAAGATTTTATTTTAGGTTTGCTTAGCTTTCAGGTTTTTGAAAGAATCATAAACGAAAAGAGAAAATTTTGTGAATTTGGAAGCATTGTTTTACAAGTACTGTACTATCTTTACAAACCATTCCACAAACCACACTACAACCCTTGAGTAACAAGTAGCCTTAAAAAGAAACTTTAATAAAATTTATTAGCAACATTTTTCTTTCTAGGTATACACGACATCAACTAGATTAGGCTAGAGTTTTGAGCTTAAATCACCTTAAACTGCTTGAGATTGGCTTCATTACTCAACAATCGTAGTACGAATTTCTTTTAGGTAAACCCATCTATATCAAATAGTCCTGGGAAACTCTACTTAAACCAGAGCTAAGCACCAGGCCGTGGGAGATTGGAATTGTTGAGGATATCCCCTCACTTTCCCTTCAACCATAAACCAGAGTTGACTCATGTACAGGGGTCCTTTCAGACTTCGAGCTTTGTTACCCTTCCCACGCGTTTCGACTAGGCTGACGACTGTCCCCCCAGGTTATTTTGTATTGATGGTAGCCTTAGTATCAGACCTCTAGGATTCTACACAGCTAGAGTGGGCGGTTATTCCCACTTCACCTTGGACATACGTGGAAGGTAAACCTTTGGCAATAATCCCGAGAAAGCGACTTGGTGATTCAAGCGCTTGCACCTAGTGGACCTCCGGAGGATGCCACATAACTGACCGTCGATACTCTGTTAGTCTGTTCTGGGCCCTAATTATCCAAGACTTGCTTTCGAGAGTACTTGCCACTGTTTGCCTGGTCTGACTACTTAGGAATTTTTTAGTGGTATGTTGTTTGCTCCTTAGTTGTAGTGGCCACTAGGTTTTTACTTAGTTTTATTTTTTTATAGTTGTGGAGGAACAACATCTTCGTCAGTCTCGGAGGTTGCAAAACCTTCCCCCACTCATAGTGGAGCCTCCACTGCCACCCGCGACGTAGGAGAACAAATTCTCATGGTTCTTTTGAACTTACGGGTGACATAGAGGTTCTTGGAGAACCACAACCTAGAACATCGGATCGACAAGTCTTTGAAACTATCGAGGTTGAGGATTTAACTACTACAGAGTTTAATACTCCTTTTAACCCTCCTCTCACAGGACCTAATGATCCACTTTTGGTAACTGTTGGTTTCCAACAGCCTGAGTATAGTGCTTATCTATTTACACTGGGTTGTGCTATGACTAACCCAGGAGACGAGCAGGGAGTTCGACAAACTCCCACAACTTCTATGGATGCAAGGATTTTGAATCCTTCTTTCTCAAACACTGCTCAGTCGAGTTCATTGCATAATGCTTCGGCCTCAACCCCGTCCGTTAGTTTCAATGCTGGCACTTTGGGCATGCCGATCTCATTAGTCTCGACATTTGCCTCAGCCTCCACACCTACTTTTGGACCCAACAATGTCCCTTTGTCAGGGATACCCGTAGTGAGTTTCACTCAGTCTTCTGGCACACAACCGTTACAAGGTGTAACTCAGAACATTGCTTCTTCATCCGTGGTCGGATCTATCCCATCTATATCCATCCCCGTTATGGGTACGATGATGGCACAATCCACTACTACCACTCCGGGTTTCAACCCCTATCTAGGTTATAACGTCAATCCGTCGAATATACCTGTGGGGAGTGTCCCCTTCTCTCTGTTGGCTAAAGGAGGGGATACTATCATTAACCCGCAATTCGATGGGGTTAACCCCCAGTCACAATGGATTGCTTCCCAAGGATTTAATCCGCTTACTTTCAGATGGAACAATTTTAATCCTTTCATTTCACAACTGATGGCTGGGAGAAACCCCTATTACACCCAAAATCTACTCATCATAAGATTCAGTGTATACACCCCTGAAGATACCTGGACTAAGTAATCATCCTGGGAGGATTTATACCCAATTGTGCTAGGTTTTGAAGGGTCGTCGCAGGTTTCACACTAGCAACATGCGACGTCGCATCTTGCTCCACTGCAGGGTGCAACGAGGTCAGTTAATGGGAAAAAATAGCTTATTCAAGATCCTTCTCGAAACTTGCTCATTTAGGGGCTTATCCCTGACCTCTATGGGAGCTGGTACTCGACTCCTGACTCTTTGGGAGGATCCCCTATCTCTCTCCTACCATCTCTCAACCTATCATATCCATACCCTATCCACTTAGTCCTATATAAGTGAAGCTCACTCCCATCCCAAAGGGAGGAAGACTATGGTATCTACATGCTGGTGAAATCTCTCTTAGAACATCTCCACTCACCTATTAGAGAACTCATACTTCCTTGGAAGGATATGGCAATCGGCTTTGTCAGAGAAGGGATACAGCGTTAAGCCTTGGTTGTGGTTCTATATCTCTATCATGTACTTCTCTATTTGCAGTAATACAAATGCTTTCCACCAATATTGTTCATGTGTGCAATGATATTGAGTAATTTACCTGCTTAACTGTTTACTTAGATCGCTTATTGTATAGATGTCTTTTACTGGTTTCTCTTGTTTCTTGTCTTGACAGGTCTTGCAGCTTGGATCTGACAACCGTGGGACGTGGACCAAAATTCAGGAGAAAGGATTACATAGTAAAAAGGTAAGATATCTAGTACTTGATCCTTAAGTAGATCTAGGAAATGCATTTGTAGTCTGTTCTATTTGTTCTAGACTCACTTTGAGCTAGGGAGATCCTGCTCGAGTGGATTGTCCGATAACAAATCTAGAGATCATACTAGGGAGTATATAGAGTTTGGTCAGTAGTTGTTAATCTGAGAGTCATTTTCAGTTGATTGCTTGACACAAGCCTTTTATTTTTTTCCATTTACTTCTTCGCATTGAAGTATCAGATCTTCACATTGAAGACTCTGATCTACTTCCTCTGAGTTTATACAACTCATTCCCAAACCATTCCATGGTTCATTGCTGAGAGATCTGATTCATTTTGAATCTAGACTTCACCTATCGCACCTGGGCAGTGGAAACAGAGCGACACTGTGTAATTCTGGGTCTCTGTTCTTTACCTGTTAACTGCTCGTCGCACCCCTTGCATTGGCAAACTGCGACATCGTCACGCTTCCCGTGTAAGCAAACTACGACGTCGCACTGTGTACAAGGACAGAGTGCATCGATTTGTGAAATTTTGGCATGCATGCATCTTTTATTTGTTTGACAGTTTGGACTTTGGCTTGCTGTATGAAATCTCTCTGTGCTGCAAGATCCAGCCAGGGATCCCACTTGTCAGTTGTGTTTTGAGTGTTTGGTTTTGTTTGGATTGATTTTGGGTTCCGTTTGGGACAAGCTTGAAGACCGGTAGTGGTGGATACTCTTGTCTCCTCCACCTTCATCCGTTCACCCTTGCATTCCCTTATTTCAATCCCTGACCTGATCAGTACATTAGATTAGCTTCCAGACCTCATTTACATTTGTTTTGAGCTTTGCTTGCTTAGTTTGCTTGCTGCTGCTTGATTTTGAGTTAAGTGTGTCTTTCAGCTTGGTTGAGTGCTTGTATTTTCTTGAGTCTTCTGAATGAACTAGTGCTGCAAGTAGTGTTTTCTTTTCAGTCATTTAGATCTGAAAGCTCAGTTGTTATCAAGCTTACTCTTTGATGCATCCATTGAAAAATTAAAAAGTGCTTCTTTCCCATCATTTCTTGAATGTTATTGAAGAAAAATTGTCGTGCATTGAAAAATTCTCGTTTATGTTTTGGAAAAGTTGAATGAATGTATGATCTATTGTGTTTTTCTCGAATTATGAATCGCTCATTTTCTTGAAAGGCCCAAAGTACGCTTCGATTTTTGCAAAATTGATTCCATGCTAAGGAAAGATAAATGCATTTTTTATTTTTGTTGTTGTTAGACCATTGAAAGTGAAATTGAAAAACTTGCATATTCCATTTCAGAATCCTCTCTTTTCATCGCCTAGTGTCGTTTTGATTTGAAAAGAAAAAGAAAAGAAAAATGCTTTGATTTGGATAGTAGTGTTGTGATTTTTTGTGTTTCATTGAAAAGGAAAAGAATACTTTCATTGTCAAATTTGTTTGAGTCGGAATTGTGTTGCATTGAATTTGTTTTGGCAATACTATTGGAAAACGTTTTCTCCTTCCCATTGCTAGAATTCATTGAAAGAAAAGAATATTTTGTGCATGTAGCGAGGGCTTGAATTCTGCTTCCGATTATGTACTCACTTCATGCATTCACCTAACCGTCCAAGATAAAATTAACGGTAGAACTAGGTAAAAATTTTAGCAACTTGTGTGTAAGTTAGAGACGTGTTCCGGCGTCGTTAAGCGTGGCAGCTGTCGTTATATGCCAGCACTGTATCTCGGGGGTATTATAATATTCCACGTACTTATCGGTATATCAAGCTCCTTCATGTACCCACCAAGTACCATAATCCGTATTTGGCGTATATCGAAGGGTGTATCACGTACTCGGTATTATATCAGAAGGTCTCTTGCCAAACAGTTGTGCACTAGACAACACCACTACGGATTTGAGCTCCCACGTACCTTACATATATTGGGAGACACCATTAGGATTCCTGAAACCAACTGAGTTAACCATTTGGACGTCTTGGAAAAGCAATACACCGAGAACAGCACTCGGGGAGATTAGCACGCACATATTGTCTAGGTAATCGGGTATGCAAGAAAGGGTACGGTCCCAATCCTGCTTGTTGAGTCATATTGTTGGACCCTGCAGTATATCGCGGTTTGTGATGCGTTGATAATCCCATGAGGTTCCATACTTTTGAATCCACTCCGTCACATAAGTTTTCTTGTTACCTTAGTTTGAGTATGTTTTTCTGGACTGCTTTTCTTTAAGCATACCCTTAGGAGAAACGCTGTTTCAGCCATCCTGGCTGATCATCCTGACACTCTGGTGGATTTTCCCTGGATAAGGTCCCGTAGGATCTTGAACTTATCACCCAAATATCCCCTTAATCCGGAGGTTATTTCGAGGGTAAGAATGGATCAGCCTAACGCGGTCGTAATTACTAAAGTGGAAAATCCCACTTTGAATGTTGGAGGACTTTTGTTTCCACAAACTCATCCAGATTCACCTGCCTCTCATCCCCCGCATGATGAAGGAGCACAAACCCCTACTTCACAAGACCTTTCTCCCATCATCCAGGGAGAACTTGGATCGTTGGAATGGAGAAACCGACCCCAGGACGACCCTACAACAGCTGTTGGTCCTTCAACAGCTTATTGGACATCTTCTACAGACCACCCAGTGGCTCATTTTGCCATCTCATCCCCACCTAACTGGACTACTCCAAAGTTCTCTAGGCCTTACTATAGGCCTGACCCCACCGATATTTTTGGCCCCATCCATGAACGTTTGGAATAGTTATGTATTAAAGGTGATGAGCTTCAAAGTCAAAGTCTCGAGCAACGCTCTGAAGAGTTTCGAAATCGCCATTTCCAAATAAGATTTGATGACGGAAACATCCCAGTTCATCCAATATCTTTCAGATCACCTGAAGCACCCCACCACGAGACCGCTAATAAGACTGGTCAACCCTCACAAGAGTCCAATTTTGCACCTCAAGTGAACCAACCGGTGGAAGGACAATAGTCCAACACACCTGTCACTACCACAGTTACTTTACCAATTCCTCCCCCACCTCAGAATTCGAGGGGAGGGTATTCCATTTCCACGGATTATCTTATTGGTAATGTTATTACTACAGTAGCTAGTCAACAACCTACGTTGGTTCAACCTTTGAATAGTGTTCAACCTGTTGTGGCTAGGGGGCAACCCCCGTTTCCTAACCAGAACATAGGAGGTCGGTGGAATCCCCAATGGACCTTCCGTTGGACCTTCCCAACCCGCTAGACCGTCCACCACAGGATTATCTCATGTTGGGGGGCCGTCAAATGTAACTCAACCCTCATGGAGTCAAATGTATCCAAGTTCTGTTAACCCTATGCCTGGCCAACCTAATCCCGGAAACGCACCATACGGGATACCTTATCCCGGGAATCCATACACTCTATGGGTGAAACAACCTGTGTTGCAACACGGACTCCAACCGACTATCCCTCAAGTACCAACACCCCCGATCGGCCCTCCCCCACCTCCTGTTGGAGGCAGCATGCCCCCAACTAACTTCGATGGAGGCCCACCTCATTTTACCTACAACATCCCTCATCCTCCAGCGGGGGTGGGAATGGTCCCCACCCCCTCCCAGCGGAGGCAGCGGGGGACCACCCTATCATGGTGGAGGAGGACATTTCCCTTAGGGTGGTGGAGGTGGTCCACCACCCCCTCCAGGCGGAGTTGGTGGAGGACCTAATTACTATGGTGGTGGCGGTGGTGGAAGAGACCCTCATCCTTTCGGTGGCGGAGGTGGTGGGGGCCCCCATCCTACTGGCAGCGGAAGTGGTCCACGACCCCCTCCAAGCAGAGGCAATGGTGGGCCACCTCATTACGGTTATGGACCCCCACCTCCTCCCGATGGTGGCAGCGGACCTCTACCCCCTCTCAGTGGTGGAGGTGGTCCCCCACCTTATTGGAATGGACCACCTTTGGTGGTGGACCTCCTTACGGTCCGGACGACACACCCCCCTATGCTGAATTCCCTCTTGGTACACCTTACGACCAATTTGGTCCTTACACGCCTTATCTGTATTATAAATATGCGCAGCCTAACCCACAGCTGCCCTTCCTGGCTACTTTGGACCTGCCTAACCTATTCCGTTTAACCAACAATCCTATTTACCACGGATCTAACTAGCCACTGATTCCGGTGAAACTTCTGTCTAATATCCCCAAGTTTGACGGCAAGCTAGGTGAATACCCTAAAAACCATGTGATGACATACTACCTATGGTGTTCATCTAATTCCTTAATGGACAATTCAATTCATCTTAGATTATTTCAAAGGACTCTCACCGGTTCGGTTGCCAAGTGGTACATTGAGTTGCCACCACACTCTTTTCTTGATTTTGGTTCTCTTGCCATGAAATTTTTGACACATTTCTAGCTTCCCATACGGTATGAAACTGGTACCGAGCTTTTAACCCCGCTCCGTCAGAATACCGCCACTCATATTTCAGACATATCCATGAGTGGCGAAGGAGATGATGTCTCATTAAAGCTCCCATTCCAGATCAGCTCCTAGCAGACTGGTTCACAAAATCCCTCATCCCTACCATAGCAAGAGACATTGCTATGCGAGGTGTTGTCACTGAAGAACAAGCCATCGCGAGTGCCCATGTGCTAGACCTAGTCTACACTCAATCTGGCACTTTGTTTGATATTCTTCCTGATGCACCCCATGACGTTAATGACCTTGCGAAACCACATAAGGGACTCCAAACTGATGGAATCATTGGTTCCCTTAACATCCAGCCTGTTGCTAGCACTGTTGGATCGTCCAACCCAACTCCGGCTGGCCACAGCACCACCAAGTCACCCGCTCCTACTGTAACTGAAGAGGTGAATTCTGTCTAATCAGCTTCATCTTAGAAGTCTGGCGGTAAAAAGAAGAACAAAGGGAAACCCAAAAATTCTTCCACCCAATAGGAACCAAAGAGCACTCCCGACGATACCAAGCAAAAACGGAAACTAAAGTATCCTTGTTTGCTATGTGGAGATGACCATTTCTCCAAAGAATGTCCCCATAGAGACGAAGTACAAAAGTTTCTTAGGGGAAAACCAAATCCCGCATTCCTCAATGATCCGTTTCCTACTTAGAACCAACATATGATTGCTCAAACCCCCTAGCCCAGGGGGAACCATCCAATACCGCGCATGTTCTCATGCTGCTTAATAAGGCGATCAATTTGAATACTCGCTCGCGATCTTACGAACCGGTCCTTTCGAAGGAATCCACTGGAAGTAATGATGAAAAAGCTTCTGACTCCTTAATTGATGTCACTGTACCATCAACTTCTCTCACCATTGAGAATCCCTCCTTAGACTCGATATTACGTCCGCCCAAAAGTATGATTCGAAAATCTTTTTCAATCCCAACGCTCAGGCGGCACAAAATTACAATATCATAGAGGACTTGGCACAAGATCCTTGCACCATGTCTACCCTGGAAGTTTTGCAAAATTGTCCTAATCAATGCAAAACTCTCCTTGCAGCCATCGGTGCAGTCGACCTGGATTCCTCGAATACCATCATGTTCCAACTTGACAACTTTAAGTCGAAGCTCTCACACCAGCTCGTATTCCAATTTTCTGCGAACATTGCTGGGAAGATTGTCCATCATACCCTTTTGGACGAAGGCGCCTTCACTTCTATCATGTCGATCGCCTGTTGGAGAGCCATTGGCTCCCCCGAATTGAATCGTTCTCCTACCACGTTGAAAGCATTCGACGGGCGTGGCTTTCAACCTCATGGGCTCTTACAAGCTCTTGCAGTTGAGTTGGGTAGAAAGACCATAACCATTAACTTGGAAGTGGTCTCAGCCCCATTAGATTATAATCTCTTTCTTGGTCGCAATTGGTTTTAGACCATGCAGGCGGTAGCCTCTTCAGTCTTCCGCATAGTACAATTCCCTCACCAAGGACGAATTGTTACTATCGACCAATTAGATTTTTGTACACCAGACACTACTACTCATCCTGGTGACCATGTTCCTTCCATTGGACAGATGTCAAAACAATATGAGAGTGTAGTTGTTGGCCTTTTGAAAGATTCATCTCTCATGGGAGTTTTTCCAGTCGCGGACCCCCCTAATCATGTTGCTATGTTGAACATGATCTCCACAGATATTTTATCTCACTCTACCGATGCTTGGCTTATACCGGATGAAGCCACAACACACCTGCTTGGAGATATAATGCCTCTTTCACTCGCTGAACGTATTTACGAGGCTATCCAATCAGCACTAGAAGACCATTTAACCGTGGCCTCTCCATTTTGTTCTCTACGACGGATGTCATCTCAACCTGATCTCTTACTTCGGACTTTTCATTCAAACGAGTCCATCATGGAAGTTATGAATGTTGACGACGGTCTGTGGGATGATCTCCACCATAGGTCATCTTTTCTTCCTCCTTTGGAGTACATAGAGGACAACATCCACACCCTCTTTTCACCATATATCTACCCATCCCCTCATTCCCCCATCCTTACATGTCTTACGTACATGGAGGGAAACTTGGCCAACATTGAACTAACCACCCTGGTAGACATCTCGGTGAAACCTGGTATAGTGGAACACATTCGCATAGGCCAGAAGTGTTCCCCTGAAGAAATAGCTGCTGGCACGGCCTTATTCAAGCAATTCGAGACGTATTTGCTTGGTCCTATGAGGAGATGCCTGGGATAAACCCCGCAATTGTTTCTCTTGAAATAAAAACCTATCCTGATGTCAAACCTGTACGCCAAAAGTTGCGACCGGTACACCCCCGAAACACTGCGGCAATTAAGGCAGAAATTGAAAATCTCTTAAAGGCTGGTTTTATTTATCCTGTCCCATTGACGGATTGGGTCTCAAACGTCATCCCTATGAACAAAAAGCAGGGCACCATTCGTGTCTGTGTTGATTATCGAGACCTTAACCAGGCTTGTCCAAAAGACAATTACGTGACCCCCTTCATCGACCAGATCATCGACAATTGTGCTAGAAGCGTCATCTTCTCATTTATGGATGGATTTTCTTGTTACAACCAAATTGAGATCAACCCAGCCGACCACCATAAGATGGATTTCATCTTCTCATGCAAAACATTTGCATACAGCAAACTCCCGTTCAACCTTAAAAATGATGGCACCACGTTTCAGCAGGTTATGTCGTACGCCTTCCACGACATTAAGGAATTTGTGGAACCTTACTTGGGCAATCTCCCTGCTCATTCAAAGCAGTACGAGTTCCACATTGATCATCTGATGGCCATTTTCCTCAGATGCATATGGTACAATATCCGTCTGAATCCTCATAAGTGTATCTTTTGCGTTGAGTCCGGATGCCTCTTAGGATTTATCATTTCGAAGGATGGGATCCGCATTGATCCCTTAAAGATGGAGGCCATCATCAACCTGCCACCCCCGACTGATGTGATGGAACTTCAAACTCTCCAAGGGAAGGCGACTTATTTAAGACGTTTTGTTTGCAATTTCGCAGAGAAGACTGAGGGGTATATGAGACTGCTCAAGAAGGACGTTCTGTTCATTTGGGACGACCAAGCTCAAAAATCCTTCGATAGTATCAAACATGCCATCACGCATGCCCCCATGCTCCAACCTCCTAATTATTATCGAGATTGCATCTTATATCTCGTTACTTCTGCTACCACTATCGCTATGGTTTTGGTACAGGAGGAACAAAATGCCCAGGAACATGTAATATACTATGCAAGTAAGGGTATGGCCGACGCTGAAACTAGATATTCACATGTCAAAAAACTCGCATTCGCGGCGGTCATCGTCATCCAGAAGTTCCAGCACTATATATTGCTTCACACCACCACTATCATCGCCAACTCGAACCCCATGTACCACATACTAACATGTCAGGTGCTTGGGGGCAAGTATTCACGTTGGATCGTGATACTGCAAGAATTTGATCTTCTTTTCGAGAAAGCCAAGTCAAAGAAGTCTTTGGTGTTTGCCGAGCTGATTTGCGACCTTCCCCGTCCTGATGCAGAAGTTGAGCACAATGACTCCTTTCCAGACGAATCATTGTTTCTCATCAGTACGACCGACCCATGGTATGGAGATATCTTATTGTATCTTCAAACCCAACGCTTCAACCCTCAATTTTCTCACGACAAATGTCGTAAGATACGTCACCATTCAAAGTATTATTTAATCATCAATGATACTTTGTATCGCCGTGGTATTGATTCAATTCTTCGACGTTGTCTCACTCATGATGAGGCTGAATGCGTTCTGAATGACTGTCATGCTGGGGCATGTGGCGGTCACCTCTCTGGGATGGCTACAGCCCAGAATATTTTGTGCGCGGGATATTTTTGGCCTACTATCTTCAAATATTGTATTGAGGCCGTAAAAAAATGTCCTCCTTGCCAACACTTCCACACGAAGAAATGCACCCATCCCGCCCTGTTACACCCGGTTATTGCCAAAGGCCCCTTCGCAAAATGGGGCATTGAATTTATGCATTGTAAGCCTACCTCGGCCGAGGGGCATAGTTACATCATTGTAGCTATGGATTACTTCATAAAGTGGGCCGAAGCTATGCCTACATACCAGAATGATGGAAAAACCATCGCACTCTTCATGTTCAATCATGTAATAGCGTAGTTCGGAGTTCCTCAGGCAATTGTTACCGATCATGGTTCTCATTTTCATAACCATATGGTTGATGAATTGAGCGACGGGTTGGGTTGTCGCCATGAAAATTCAACACCCTACTACCCGCAATCCAATGGACAGGTCGAAGCCATTAACAAGGTCTTGAAAACTATGGTCCAAAGGATGGTAGGGACACATAAGTCCAATTGGAACAACATGCTCTTCTCAGCGTTATGGGCCTACCGAACTTCCATAAAAAACGCCACAGGCTTCACTCCTTTCTAATTGGTATATGGATTGGAGGTTGTCCTACCTATAGAGTGCGAAATTCTGTCTCTACAACTCGCTGTCGAACTTCTTCCTAACACTACTGCTGAGGAAGAATGTCTCTTGCACTTAGCAAAACTGGACGAGTCCCGCCGAGATGCCGCTCTTGCTAATGAAGCACACAAGAAACGCATCAAATCCCAATACGAAAATTCAGTTGAACCTCGTATCTTTAACGAGGGTGACCTGGTCCTCACTTATGACTAGAAGCATGACAAACTAGGAGCAGGAAAGTTTGAATCCATGTGGCATGGACCTTACATTATCAAACATGTTTTGGAGAAGGAGCTTACGATCTTGAAGACTACGACGGAATCTCTTTGGGTGAACCCCGCAATGGGCTTTACTTGAAGAGATATTACGCCTAAATTCATCATGCTTAGACTTTCTTGTATATACTATACATGGCATGTTTTTTGTGTTTTTGTGTAAGCTATGACGCTTTCATTTTTTAGTGTCTTTAGATATTGTTTCCACTTCTTATACCATGTTCTGTCTGCGTGTGCAGATGGCAACGTGCTATGGATTCGCGAACGGTGCCAGCCGGCATACCCATAACCTTGCTTCGGCAGCATAGGTACTATATTCCCCAACAGGTGAGCTCATTATCTCAGGAGGAAGTTGCCTAGGGTTTGCGACCAACAATGCCGCAGAGTATCAGGCAGTGATCGAAACCCTAATTAACGCCATTTCCTTGGGTATGAACCACATTGTCATCCACATGGATTCTCAATTAGTGGTTTCCCATCTTAACCAGGTTTACGCTATCCGTGATCCCACCTTACTCCGTCTCTTCAGACGAGTACATCTCCTGGAAAGGTCATTTGAATCCATTCAATACCTGCACATTCCACGAGAGTTAAACATGGTTGTTGTCTCAATGGCCAACTTCATTTTGGATTGGTACATCACACACACATAATATTCATAATATGTAAAAGAATTCACAACATGTAAATAATGTAATGTATAAAAGCAAACATGTAAACAAGATCACATCACTCATCATTTTAAAAAACACATAATGTATAAATCACTGATAATTTCTGTATATATATATATATCGCTCAAAAATCTAGTGCCGGTACAAAATCTGAAGCACGATGGCTTTCAGTGTGTCTCTACAAAAATTTGAAGCATTGTAGCTTTCAATAGTACAAAATCTGAGGCCTCTAAGCTCTCAGTACAAGTATAAAAGTGTCATCAGGCCAAATGCCTAACCCATACACCACCCCTAGCTCGAACAGCTCGATGTCATTGGGTGAGGAAACAGTCTACGGTCCGAGCCACCTTGCGGAGTAAGGCGTTGAAGCGCACGGACGCTCCAACCCCAAACCTCTGCATAGGTCTTGGCAAGTCATCAATAGCTGGCTCTGGTACGTCCATGATCAGCTGGGATAGGTTCCTATACACCTCTTCCATCTCATCGATAGCAGCATGAGAACCTGCAGGAATGACTGCCTCCCCGCCTATGTCTCTCCTCGCCAAAAGGGAGAGACCCACCGGCCGTACAGGGCCCACATCTGCACACATATATTATGTACTTGTTAGCACTACATCAAAAAAATGATATAATATACAAAACTAAAAATACAAGGGTAGTTTTGTTCTCACCTATGTCACCCATGCTGCACCCTCCGACAGCATCAAGTCGGGATCCTCTCGGAAGTCTGTGCCGTTGTATGGAAATTCCTCGACCATGAGTAACTGGCCTTCTAGCTAGCTGAAGAACTCGGGACCAAAGCTAATAATGGGCCCGACACCATGACGGGTCATGACCTCAGCCCATCTGAGCATATGGGTATCGCTGGGCTCCCTATCATCAAGTAGCAACTGCGGACGTAGAAGAGGAATCCGCTCTAAGAGGAACAATACCACAATTGACCCATAACCAAACTGCTTGATCTCTCCCCGCCGACACTTGGTCAGCTGAACTCGAAGGTTTGCGAGGAGACCCTCTCACCAGTTGAAAACCATGGGGGACATGCAGTCCTCCGCATAAAGCATCTGGGTCCGAGTAACCGTGTGTGGGGCTTGGCTACCCGCCGCTCTAGTAATAGTAAGAAGTACGGTACGCAGTGGGAGGCTCACCACATCCCTGATGAGTATCTTCCCACTGGAAGGTCGAGAGGTATCGATACAGTGCTGCGATATCATGTCATCAACTGTACGGTCACTGGCCCGTGTTCCAGTTTGATGTACAGTGTCCCCTCTTCGGGACAAACCAGTAAGAAAGTAGATATCCTCAATGTCTATCGTGAGGATATGCTCGCCAATCAAAAAGTGTTGTTGGGCCGCATCCCAACTCTGGAGCATGTGTATCAGTAGTGGGATCTGGGATCTCATCCCCTGGATCTCAAAGAACTTCATTACCATGTAGTTTCTCAAAGCATCCATGCATTGTGGATCGTTCGTAGCTTGTTCATCTTCTAGTTCATGTTCTCTCTCTCACCACTCCAATACCATATTGGTTGGCTGGTAACCTGCCAAGACGGACATTTAAATGCTATTAAGTCCTGCTTCAACCTTCACAAGTCCATTTTTTGAAGTCTTTTTGATGTATGGAATTTGCAACTCCACCGTCGCACTGTACATTTGCGTACAGTGAGATGTCGTCGCACCTCGCCCATTCGAGGCTTGCGACGACCCGGTCTCGTCGCGGGTCCTGAAAGGGCCAACTGTGACGAGCTGAGAGCGCAGTAACCCTCCATAAACTCATCAAAAAACCCAAAAAAATGAACCTAAAAGCAAAATCTAATCCACTAGAAAGTTGTTGGATGAAGTTTAGGCCTACCTGATCCGGACGGTTGGTGAAATGGTGGATCGTAGCTCCCAAAATTGGCAAAGGAATTTTTGGCTCCAAATTGGTACTTCTCCACCCAAATTGGCAATTGAAACAATGAAATCTATTTTGGCCCATATTTCTATTTATAGATAGAATAGAATATTCCTTTTCAAATATTTTGATGCTCTTGGGCCATTTATCATAGTTTTGACCATTTTTGTCATATTTGAGGCTATTTGACACATTCTCTAGTGTGTAGGAGTTGTAAGTGGCCTTTTGTGTTGTTTCTCATATCATAACGGTCATCACAGGTATGAACACTCCCTTGAATGTTTTGTCATTATTTTTGCAACGGTTAGTCTGTAATTATTGCGTGATGATGATTTTACTCTTCGTTTGTTCTCGTACTCACGGAACTATGAGAACAAGTACCGAGTTATGATTTATCACTTTTCCGAGCTCATTAAACTTCCACAGAAAAGGACACCCCCCGGAGTCTACCGTTAATCTCTTTTCAGGCTCTCGAAAAACGAAAAGATTGCCAAGCGAACTTGTCACGTTCACGCTTGTTAAAGTATTTGAATGGTCGTCTTCTTGGTGATAGTTTATCCCTTTTTCGGACCAGGGGGCATTAATTACGAAAAAGGAATACTCCATCCAATCATGACTGGAAGAGTCCTCTCCCGCATTGTTTTACCCTTTTTCGGGCGATGAGGCTAACTTTACGAAAAAGGACCATTGGAGTATTCTTTAGTTCTTTTTAGACTCTCTAAACATGAAATGACAACCCAGTTTACCTTCTATGGACTCGTTAAAATTTTCACATTGAAGGGCCCATCATGGGATGAACCCCTCCTATCTCGGGTTCGGAAAACATTTGGGATTGGACTCATCTATGAGATGAGCTATACCAAGCATCTGTTACCCTCATCAAGCTCATAAAAAACACATGAGGCACTCATCATTCATGATGGGGAAAAAGGAAATTTTTTGTGTTACATACCTTATTAGTGGTAGTATGTAGTCATTCTTGAACATGGCACTCATCTGCATTTGCATACAGTACTTGGGTCATCTATTTGTCTATGAGTCCCCGCTTACTTTCTGAGTCCTGTTACTCCTTTGAGTCATTCAAAGAAATATTCCATCATCAGTTGTGTTAGAAGTTTGCGTCGTACTCATTGTATCAATACTGCCAAGTCATTCCATGCCCATGTTCAAGAACACGTCTATCATTTGTCATCTGCAATCAAGTGTATCCATCACCATATCGTTTTACTATGAGTCAGTCTTGCATGTTACTATATCATCCGATCTACCCTACACATCTTTGTCATGTTTTGTATCGATTGATGGGGGATTCATCATGGCCCTCCTTCGACGGATTCATCCTTGTTGACTTCAACTCATTATCCGAGGATCGAATCTAGAAACCAACCAAGTACCTTGGCCTTGCATGCCTTAATGGCAGGTTACCTTGATTTCATCATGAGTTTACATCATTGACTCTTGATTGAGAGATTTCATCTTGCGTTCGACATCAACTCATTTATTCACGCTTGATGATATGTACTATGATACTTGGGAATCATTGACATCAATGGTGATCTCCCTCGCACTTGTTAACGGTTTACATCAATGACCGATAATCAAGTGGTTTCTACCATGTTCGAGTCAAGACATTTGTAATCACATGGATAGATTCGTATCATTGCGGGTTCAGCTTGAAGACCCTGGGGAGTTGTTTTACCCAGGTTGCAATGGAGTTTGTATTGAGTTATATCACATATATCCACTTTTGTATTGGTCATGGCTGTGTTATCATCTCATCATGGATCTACGCTTGTGTCTAGTAGCCATGATTGTGTTCAGTCAGTCACTACTACCATGGATCTGCAATGTATTGGTTGGCAGCCATGTTGTACTTCATATGAGATTGTCAGTTCAGAGTCAGTTGTACTGCAGCTGTGTCCTTCATTCGACGAGTCTATTGCCATTACTTCTATCAAAGCACTTCACCTATCTATCTTCAACAGCTTCATGCTTTGGGAGGCATTCTGTTACACCCAAAATCTACTCATCATAAGATTCAGTGTATACACCCCTGAAGATACCTGGACTAAGTAATCATCCTGGGAGCATTTGTACCCAATTATGCTAGGTTTTGAGGGTCGTCGCAGGTTGCACACTAGCAACATCCGACGTCGCATCTTGCTCCACTACAGGGTGCGATGAGGTCAGTTAATGGGCAAAAATAGCTTATTCGAGATCCTTCTCGAAACTTGCTCATTTAGGGGCTTATCCCTGACCTCTAGGGGAGTTGGTACTCGACTCCTGACTCTTTGGGAGGATCTTCTATCTCTCTCCTACCATCTCTCAACCTATCCTATCCATACAATATCCACTTAGTCCTATATAAGTGAAGCTCACTCCCATCCCAATGGGAGGAAGACTATGGTATCTACATGCTGGTGAAATCTCTCTTAGAACATCTCCACTCACCTATTGGATAACTCATACTTCCTTGGAAGGATATGGAAATTGGCTTTGTTAGAGAAGGGCTACAGCGTTAAGCCTTGGTTGTGGTTCTATATCTCTATCATGTACTCCTCTATTTGCAGTAATACAAATGCTTTCCACCAACATTGTTCATGTGTGCAATGATATTGAGTAGTTTACCTGCTTAACTATTTACTTAGATCGCTTATTGTATAGATGTCTTTTATTGGCTTCTCTTGTTTCTTGTCTTGACAAGTCTTGCAGCTTGGATCTGATGACCGTGGGACGTGGACCAACATTTAGGAGAAAGGATTGCGTAGTAAAAAGGTAAGACATCTAGTACTTGATCCTTAAGTAGATCTAGGAAATGCATTTGTAGTATGTTCTATTTGTTCTATACTCACTTTGAGCTAGGGAGATCCTGCTCGCATCCACTCGAGTGGATTGTCCGATAACAACCCCAACCAACAATACACGAACCAGGCAATGGGTGGTTCCCAATACCAGGTTCTTGTTTAACAGATACCATCGGCTCAACCACGTTTACCATTTCTCGCAACTTTAAACTTGCCAAATATTTCAAAACTCACGAACGACCTTGTGCGTCATGACCCTGCATGGCCACCTGTTCCCACCAAGCTGCCCTCGGACATTCCGAAGTTTGAAGTCAAGGCTAGTGAGGACCCCGGTGACCATGTCACAACTTTTCATCTCTGGTGTTCCTCCAACTCACTAAACGATGATTCCATAAGGTTGAGGCTCTTTCAAAGAACCTTAACTAGTGTCGCATCCAAATGGTACATTGAATTGCCTGCTGCTGCCTATGGCACCTTTTAGGATCTTGCCATTGTGTTTTTGAACCACTTTCAACTTCTTGTCTGGTACGATGCCTGTACAAACCTTTTGTCGACATTTCGACAGAACAAGACCACTCACCTGTCTGATCATATTCAGGAGTGGTGAAGGCGAAAGAGGCTCATCAAGGCTGACATCCCCCCAGCATTCTTATTAGAATGGTACCTTAAGTCACTTCTTCCTTATGTTTCTAAGGAAGTTTCCACTTCAGGGGTGTCTTCCAAAGAGGAATCCATTTTGAGAACCCAACAGCTCGACTTATTTTATGCTCAGTCTGGGCTGTTGTACAAAATTATTCCTGATGCACCGAGGTCTAATATAGAATTAGGTAAACCTAAACCTAGACCTCATGCCAATGGCATTGTGGGTTCAGTTGATTCTGCAGCATTTGATGCCTTAACAAAGCAGGTGCACGCCTTGTCAATCAAACAGTTTCCTGCAGAAGCAACTTCTGTTGCATCCTCCCCTTCTACTACAGAATCTGTATAGCAGGTGCAGACAAACCAAAAGGGCACTCGGCAGCCCAACAACAAAAGAAAGGGCAATAAAGGGGAGGGAAACCAACAAAATCCCAACAATACACAAAATGTCGAGGAGGGGAAAAAAGAGAAAAGGAAGGTTAAGTTCCCTTGCAAACTGTGTCAAGAGGACCACCTTACCCATCAATGCCCTCTAATTGAAGAAGCCCAGAAGTTGATCCGTGAAAAGAAACCCGCTATCTTAAAAGACCCTTTCCCTCACGGACAGAGTTCAGCTTCTGGAAGCTCTAGTGCTGGGGGCACCACTCGTGCCATCTCTGATCAGTCTTTTATCAACATGGTTAATTTTGACGCTCTGTTGCAAACTCGAGCCAAGAATTATACCCTAGACTCGCAGCAGAAGGATGTACCTGAATCCTCTACTCCTCTTCACATACATGTGGGACGCTGCCGAAGATACCGAAAGGTGTTTTCAAATGAGCTGTGCACAACCCCAACGCGCGGGTTGCTTTAACTATAATGTTGTGGAGGACTTAGCCCAAACCCCTTGTGCCATGTCTACTTTAGAAGTCCTGCAAAGTTTCCCTTTGCAACGCAGTGCACTTCTCACAGCGATTGGGAGTATGGATTCGTCCAACATGTCTACACGTTTTGATATGAAAGATATCATGTTCTGGTTGTCATATCATGTCACTCTCTAGATCGAGGTCATCCACAGTTCCAAAACCATTAGAAGAGTTGTAGTGGATGAGGGCGCATCTATGTGTGTAATGTCTATTTCTTGCTGGAGAGCCTTGGGCGAACCTAAGTTAGCCCCCTCGAACATGATACTCACTACCTTTAGTGGAATATCTTTCCGTCCACACGGAGTCTTACCATCCTTCGATGTCGAACTTGTAAGCAAGCTAGTATCAGTAGAGGTTGAAGTTTTGGATGCTCCACTCTATTACAACTTGCTATTGGGTAAGAGCTGGACATATGCCATGCAGGCTGTGCCATCAGCTGTCTTCCGAGTCATAATGTTCCCCCACAAACTTGATCGTCGCAATCAATCAATTTTTGTTTACCCGGAAGAACAACCAGACTTCATCGGATTCATCTATTCCATTGATTGATCAGTAGCATCGAGTTACTGAGAGCCTGGGGGCAAGTCTCTATGGGTCATTAATAGGCACTTTTGACCTACCTTCTCCCGTTAATTTTATTGGTTCTGAAGAATGTTCATCTGCAGAGATATCCATGGCCAATTTAAGAATAGATCCATGGATTCTCCCTACTGAATTAGAACCAATTGTGCCTTTATCTGTTGTAGAAGTAACCTACTTGGACTCTCAACAAACTGCAACATAACATATCATGACTCCATTGGTCTCTGTTGAGTCAGATATGGACTATGCTCTTGCATGGTCAGTAGACTCTGTACACTCTTTTGATTGTCTAGACACTGTTTTTCCCTCTGATGAGGCAATTCTGGAAGCAATGATAGGCCTGGACCATCCTTGGGAACATATGCACCATAGGTCCTATTTCCTTCCCGAACTAGACAGAATAGAGAGAGGTGAGTTTTCTATGAGACCTGGTGGAAGTGTTGATTTGTACATTGTTCCTTCTACTTCGAAAGTTTTTTATTCCAAAGGGAACATGGCAAATATATCGTGAACCATTTTGATCAACATTTCCATCAAACGTAGGGTCGTGGAAAACATTTTTATTGGAGCAGATTGTTCTCCTGAAGAGATCATTCTGTATACCAATCTCTTTAAAGAGTTTTGCGACATTTTTGCTTGGTCATACAAGGAAATGCCAGGCATTGACCCCGCCATTGTCGATCATGTCATCACAGCGTACCCTAACGCTAAACCTGTGAGACAGAAGCTCCGTCTAGTTAACCTGCGAAAAGCTGCTACCATTAAGGCGGAAGTAGAAAAGTTGCTCAAAGCCGGATTTATCTATCCGATAGCTATGACGGAAATTCGAGTTTCAAACCCTGTTCCGGTAGACAAAAAGCAAGGTACCATCAGAGTCTGTACTAACTTCCGGGACCTAAATAAGGCTTGTCTGAAAGACAATTACCCCACACCTTTCATAGATCAAATCGTCGATGCGTGTGTGGGCCAAGAAATGTTCTCCTTCATGGACGAGTTTTCAAGATATAATCAGATACAGATCAAACCTGAAGACCAAAACAATACAGCCTTTATTTGTCCCTAGGGCACCTTTTCCTATCGGAAGATGTCATTTTGCTTAAAGAATGTTGGAGCTACTTTCTAGCGAGAAATGAATTTTTCTTTTCATGACATCAAACACGTAGTCGAACCATATCTGGATGATCTCCAAGCGCGATCTCGTAAGAGACGGGAGCATCCTGACCATTTAAGACTTGTGTTTGAAAGGTGTAGATACTATACGATTCGATTGAATCCCAACAAGTGTGTATTCTACATTGAATCTGGATGACTACTGGGTTTCATAGTATCCAAATGTGGTATAATGGTGGACCCGTTAAAAGTTGAGGCGATTGTAAATCTACCTCCTCCTCGCACCCTGAGACAACTTCAAAGTCTGCAAGGCATGTCCAACTTCTTGAGACGCTTTACCATTAACTATGCTAAGATTACGAAAGGTTTCATGAGACTGCTTAAACAAGACACCTACTTTTTGTGGGATGAGGTTGCTCAAGCATCATTTGAGGCCTTGAAAAAGGCATTACTTTCATCCCCCTTGTTAATCCCGCCAGATTATACGAAGGATTTCCTGTTATATCTGGTTGCATTCGTGTCCACAATTGGCATAGTACTGGTTCAGGAGGATGACATGCTCCAAGAGCATTTCATTTATTATCTGTCACGCGCCTTGATAGCTTTTGAGATCAAGTATTCTCACGTAGGGAAGTTGGCATTAGTTGTTGTCTATGTGGTTCAGAGGCTACGTCACTACATATTATTGCGTACCACCACAGTGGTTACGGAAGTCAATCCTTTCCAATATGTTCTCACTCAACACATAATCGGTGGGAAATTTAATAAATGGATTGTCATCTTGCAAGAATTTGATTTGGTTTTTCAGTCCGCCAAATCAAAGAAATCACTGGTGTTCGCAGAGCTGATATTAGAATTTCCCAGTGACATAATTCAAGTTGAGGAAGAATCATCATTCCCAGATGAACATATATTTCTCATAGCTTCCTCTGACCCATGGTATGGGGATATCCTAGTATATCTCTAGACTTTGAGGTGTCCCACCACTTTCTCTAAGGATGAATGATGCAAGCTTAAGAGCCATGCGAAGAATTACCTCATCATTGCTGACACTTTGTACAGACGTGGGGTAGATTCCATCTTACGTCGTTGTTTAACTTTGGAGGAAGCAGAATCAGTATTGAATGATGCCCATAGTGGAGCTTGTGGGGTTCATCTTTATGGGTTGGAAACAACCCAGAAAATACTGCGTGACGGGTATTTTTGGCCCACGATCTTTAAAGATTGTGTGGAAGTTGTGAAACGCTTCCAGAGATGTCATTTTTTCACCAAGAATATGCGAGCACACCCAGCTCCTCTCCATCTTGTCATCACAGCATGCCCCTTCACCAAGTGGGGGTTTGATTTTATGACTTGTAATCCAGTTTCGGCTGGATTTCATCACTATATTATTGTTTCCATCTATTACTTCACCAAGTGGGCCGAGGCAATGCTTACTATTAAGGCGGATGGGGAAACAGCTGCTTATTTCATTTTCAACCAGATCATTGCAAGATCTGGTATACCCAAAGAGATCATGACTGACCATGGTCGTCATTTTTAGAACAACATGATGACCGATCTATACACTATGTTAGGTTTTCGACAGGAGCACTTATCTTCGTTTTACCTGCAGGAGAATGGTCAGGTCGAAGCGGTCAACAAAACTTTGAAGATTATCTTACAAAGGACCGTTAATGCCAACAGAACTAACTGGCACATTATGCTGTATCCTGATCTTTGGGCCTACCGATCCAATGTAAAGTCTGATACCGGGTTGTCTCCTTTCCAATTGGTACATGGGATAGAAGCAATCATTCCGGTTGAGTGCAAGATTCCTTCATTAAATTTAGTTGTACAATTATTACCAGATACTTCAGCTTTGGAAGAACATTTTTTGCGTTTAGAACATTTATATGAACAGCACCACGATGCGCTTACAGCAAACGAAGTACATAAGAACCGAGTTAAAGGACAATATGATAAGTCTGTCAGACCTAGGATGTTTCTCGAAGGAGACCTTGTTCTTCTTTGGGATCAGGATAAGGAGCCTTTAGGAGCTGGAAAGTTCAAGTCCATGTGGCTCGACCCCTACATAATTTCTAAAGTACTGAAAAAAGGTGCATACGAGTTGACAGATCATGAAGGTAATAAGTTGTTGGAGCCTAGAAATGGGCTCTATTTGAAGAAGTACTATGCTTAGGTACTTGTGCTTTTTCATGTATTATAGTTGTACATTATTGTATAAATTGTAATTATTTTCCGTTTGTGGATAGTAAATAATTGGTTTCTGGAGATCATATCTTTGGCAGGTCATGAATGTACGATCCTAGAAGTTGTCTTTTAAGTCCTTTTAAGCTCTTGTTTTGACTATTGAAAAACTAAACAAGATTTCCGAGCAAACTTGGCCTCTTCAAACTCGTTAAAGGAATTGAAGGTCCATCTGCTTAAGTATAAGTTTAACCCTTTTACAAACTTTTGCGGATTACTTACGAAAAAGGAATTACTCTAGTCATGTGCGGCTAGAAGAGTTCTCCTCTCATTGTTTTATAATTTTTTGGGGGAGGGACTAACTATACAAAAAAGGACCTTTGGAGCCTCTCTTTAGGGTTTTCAGGCTCTCTAAACATGAAAACACCAAGCGAGCATTCACCTACTCGGGCTCGATGTAAAATCCACAAGTGTATGGATTTATTGTTTAATTTTTTCAGACTCCTTAAAATTGAAAACACCAGCGAGCAAGAATAGATCTCGGATCGATATTAAAATCCAAAGATCAATATTATAGAGTATTCGTCTATCTCTCCTTTGAACTCTATAAAAATAAGGAAGGTCATGATTCTTCCTCCCATGGGCTCGTTAAACTACTACATGGTTGGACTTATTGAGTTTTCTATCTTTCTTGGACTCATTAAAACAACAAGAAGGCCATTCTTTTACCAAAAAGAATAAGGGATAAGAAGGGTATATCACATATTTTTCAATTTCAAGGCAGTTACATCAGTCATGTCCTTGAACACAGCACCTACTTGAGTCTTTTCATGTCAGTTGGGTATTTAGTCTTTGACCTTAGGGTGAACCTGATCTCCGAGTTTCTACTCCCCCAGTTGGTTATTCTTCCAATCATATGGAGGTTCTGTTATGTCTCCTACATCGCAGACTTATATCATTTTCTCCTTCATGTTGAAAACTTCCTAAGTCACTTTGTGTCGTGCTCACTGTTCAAGGATACAACCTGTGTCGGCCATTCTGCAGTTTACCTTGACTTCATGTGTCGGCCATCCTAGTGTCAATTTGTTTCATCTTGTTACTTGTCCTACTCCACATCAGCTCATACATGTGAGTGTTCCTCGTGTTGGATGATGGAGGATGCATTAATGCCTCTCTTCCAACGAACTTCTTCCCATCGACATCAACTCATTATGCTTTGGGAACGAAGTTTAGAGTTTCGGTTAGTACCTTCAGGATTGCAGTCATCAGTGGCAGTTTCCCTTGCTGTTGAATAAATGGGAATACATCAATGTCTCTTATTCAACAGGTTCCTCAAGTGTTTGACGTCAAGTCCTCTTGTTCGCACTTGTTGGATCATACTAAGTACCTTGGGCCTCATTATCATTATCAATGGAAGCCCTTGTGTTTGTTAACGGTATACATCAATGACCGGTAATCAAACGATACCCCCCATGTTCGAATTCAGCTCATTTATTCGCATGGATAGGGTTTATACCTTGGGTTGTTTGGATGAAGACCTTGGGACTCTGATAGCATCACCATATTTATGTTATTTCCCAAGTTGCACAAGACTGAGCCTCACTCATTTTGGCTCTTCATGGGACATAGATCCAGTTTGTTATTATGGCTATGATATCTCATTTTTGACATGGATCCACGCTTGTATTATAGTTGCCATGCTCTATCTATACATATCTTAGTTATGTATCAGAGATCATGTTGTATCATGCTACACATCTATATGATGTCAAGATTGTAATTGCTCGCTGACCTTGATTGTTGTTTCAAGTGTTTTTGTGACTTGGTTCTGCAGTTTCTTGCTCCTCCTCTGACTTGGAATTTTAATGTATTTCGGCCATCGTTTCCCTCTGACCTCACACATTAGGGGGCATCTGTTATAGGTCAAATCTGCACTTCTCTATCTGTGATCACATTGCCCTGTTGATCACACAAAAGGACACTTAGGATTGAAGAGTTTGATTGACCTGGATGACTTGCTGCTAGAAATACACTCTTCAGATGATATTTTTTCAGTTTCTCCTGATTTTGCCTCATGTACGCCCCTTTCTGCATAGAAGACCAGTGTACACCTTGAGAAAATACCCTACTTTTCTCAAGGACAACCAGCGTACATCTCCCAAAATGTTGCAAATGCATGTTGTAAAGCACAGAAGTTGCTTCCTGTACGCTACTCTTGTTGTATGAAACCCGCGTACATCTTAAGATTAAATCAAAAATATATTAATTTGACGAATTGGGATTAGTTGAAGTTGGTTCTGCAACTTCCCCAACCTCCCAATTTAACTACCTCTCGATCTAAACTTCCTACCTTGTCCCATAAATACAAGGAGGATCCATGAGAGGGGTTAGAGACATAGAGTCATAAATGACCCTGAAAGAATACTTGGAGTACTGTTACGCTAGAGGAATTCCCAAGTCATTGTGAAGAGCAAGAGCCCAGGATCTGGTTGCAGAAGCATCTCGACATGTCAGGTATATTTGTACTTATTTCATGCTTCTTTGACAATAAAAAGGTCGAAATACCCTTCCTGTCCCAAATTAAAGGTCTATTGGATTGTATGTTCATTTGGTTAATATCTGATTATATTTGATGTTAGATTACTGTCTGATTTCATCATATTTATATATAGTCAAGATACGCTGAGGAAGGTATTACTTTGTGTTGCAGGTTCATCAAGCGAAGATCAAGTGAAGGACCAAGCAAAATCTAGGACCAGCCATCGATTGAAAGGTACTTCTTTCTATACCTTGATCCCTTTCATTTGTAAGAACTAGTTGTAATGCAATGAATGTATATACATGTCAACCCTGCCCAGTTGGTAGTGTCCATCTCCTCACTATAAGGTATAGATCCTGAACAACAACAACCTTCCCGTGGAGGTACCCCAATTGGGTGAACTATGTATATCTGGTGTATTAGTTTCCTTGTTCTCTTTCTGTTCTTATTTATGTTGATATGTTAATGTTAGCATAGATATGTAAGCTAGTTTAACTAGATCCATAATCTCTGACATAAACCACCTTATGGATCCAACAAGAAGTGATGTGACGCGGGAGATGTGATGGGCATTAATTTGTCAGAAAAGACGGGACCCACCCAAGGCATGTAAGTCGTGGAATATCATGCAAATCAAGATCAATGACTCACAGTGCTTCAAGCTCGCTCGTGGATTCAGGATCACAAAATATGGTCCAGGAAAACACTGTCCTCAGACCCTGAAACCGCTTTCATCCCAACGGGCGATGATGTGACGTGGGGTATAGACATCGCATGCAAAGGTTTCAGGGGTGATGGGACCCATGGCGTTCATTTCAGTCTAGGACGATCGTGTAGATTTGATCGATGGCTAAAAGTGATTCAGGCCCATGAAAGTGCATGAAGGTTAACATATCAACACGACCCTGAAGCGGTAAACCGCCTTATGATGTGTCTCCCTCTCATGCATTAAGGCACGTAAAAGCAGTTTTAGGAAACCACTCTTCCGAGATCCTGAAACCGCTTATCACTAATAGTGGTAAGGCAATGTAGGTGGCATATGAAGGGTGTGGATCAATGGAAAATAAGCATTTTTCATAGCTGATTTTTGGGTGCCCAAGATAAAAAACCGACAATGATCTCATGGGCCAAATTGCACGAAATCGAAGGATTTACAAAAAAAAACGAGGCTGATTCCCTCGACCCACCCTGCAGTGGTGAGGCCGCAAGGGGGCAAGCTCCCTTGACCCCCATTTTTATTTTTTTAAATCTACCAAGTTGATTCTCAAATTCAACTATGGTTGTGAACAGTTAGAGTTTGAGGGGGGGTTGATTCAGATGTTTTTGTGAACATAAATTGTCAATATGGATTTTCCCAAAATGCATGAAAATAATTTTCTAATTTTATGAGAATATAATGCAGCTAACAAATGTGTTTATAAACACTTTTGCATCTTTAGAATCCTATCAGTGACTATTAAGGGTCAACATTCAGTCTAGTGCAGTTGTGAAATATTTGATCTTGGTTGAACCAAGAAGAAGAGTATCATCATGGAGGATGCACATGATCCTTATGAAGTTGAGGCAGATGCAATGAGAGAGAATATATAGGTTGAGAATGCAGATTTATAATCTAATGGTAGAATAAAACACACAACTCCCCCAGACATTGTAGAAACCATGAGGAGCCTAAGGGTGGAACTGTAGAGTTGCAAAGCAGACAACAAAAGGCTGACTAGAGCCCAAGAGGAAAATAATCAGTTGAATGTAGTTATGCTTCAAAGCTTGACAAACATTCAAAGGAATATTAACCATGGACATAATTCAATAAATCAAGAAAAGAGTGGGAGTATCTCAAGGAGGAATTCCCACAAGAGGTCCCATAGTTCAAGGATGATTTCTAGAGACAGAACATATACTCTAAAAATATCTTCTAGTGAGTCATCTAACTCTAAAGAATCCATTGAAGGTTCAAGCTCTTCGTCTCATAGAAACAAGAGAAAGAGGTCTTCCAAGAACAACTCACATGGAGAATTTAAGAAGGCCAAACCTCTTACATTTGATGGTGAGGTGAAATATGGTAAAGAAGACGAGGCTTGGATTCTTGGGATCAAGAAGTATTTCCAAGTCCAAGACTATGCAGGAAATATGAAAGCAAGAGTGGCTATCTTCAATTTGAATGGAAGAGCGTCTATACGGTGGGATCACCTTAGGCATGTAAAGAGGATCAATGGAAGGAACATTGTGTGGAAGTAGTCCATGAAGTACTTCAAGGAGAAGTACCTTTCTGATAAGTACTATGATGGAAAAATCAAAGAGTTCCATGAGATGAAATTGGGACAAATGACAATCGAAGAATATGCAAACAGATTCTTATAGATGCTAAGGTATGTCAAATATATAAGGGGTGATAATGTGAAAATTCAACGTTTTCTAAGTGGACTGCCCCAATCATATAAAGATAGAATTGAGTTTGATGAACCTCAAACTCTAGATGAGGCCATAAGAAAGGCCAAATATTGCTATGATCAAAACAAAAACAAACCAAAATTCCATAAGGCATGGAAGGATAAGAAAAATGAAAAGTTTGACCAAAGGAAGAAGGGGTTGAGGCTTCCTCAATTCAGAAATCAACCAAGGAAGCCACAATAGGGTGTGACTAAAAAAACTAGAATGATGGGAGACAAGACAAGAGAGCCAAGAGATCCAAGAGAACCTCTTAAATGTTGGGGATGTGGAGGGGAATACATGCTTAGGAACTGTCCACATTGAAATGGGAGTGAAAAGCAAGTTCACAACATCCAAGGAGATGAAACATTGGGTCAAGTGGCAAGGACCACCCCTAGGATTTATGCATCACTAGCGGACCTCCAAGTAGACCATCAGTCAACTGTGGTTGAATTTGAAGGTAAGATTGCTAAGCAATCTATTTATATTTTGATTGACCCTAGATCTACTCACAGTTATATCAATCCTAAAATTATTGAGATTTGTGCTTTTAAGAAATCAGAGCATATTAAATCATGGTTACTCCAACTAGCCACTGGAACCAAGAGGAAAGTTAGTGAGATGGTGTGGAAATGTCCATTGGAAATGGGTGGACTGTCCACTTTTGCAAATTTGAGTATTTTGCCACTTGGTTCCTATGACATTCTCATTGGAATGGATTGGTTGGAAGCCCATAGAGTTGAACTTGATTGCTACAACAAGACTTTTGAGTGTATTGATGAAGAAGGAAATCCAAGAGTTGTAAAGGGAATTCCAAATGTAGTTTTTGTTAGGCAGATTTCAGCCATGTAGTCGAAAAAATTATGTAGGAAAGGATGCCAATGTATGCAACCCATGTTTTGGAGAAAACAAGAAATGAAATTCCTAAGTTGGAGGACCATCATGTGCTACAAGAATTCAAGGATTTGTTTCCCAATGAAATTCCAGGACTTCCTCCAAAGAGAGACATTTATTTTACAATCAATCTTGTTCCAGGAGTTGCACTAGTTTCCAAGGCACCTTACAGGATGAGTACACCAGAAATATTAGAGCTTAAAATGCAATTGCAGGAATTGTTGGAAAATAAGTAGATTCGTCTAAGTGTGTCTCCATGGGGAGCACCCGTACTTTTTGTGAAAAATAAGGATGGAACACTCATTTTATGTATTTATTACAAGCAGCTTAACAAGGTTATAGTGAAGAACAAGTACCCCTTTCCTCGAATTGATAATCTCTTTGATCAAATGAGAGGGGAAAAGGTATTCTCCAAGATTGATTTGAGGTCTGGTTATCATTAAGTGAGGATCAAGGAAGAAGACATTCACAAGAGAACGTTTAGAACAAGGTATGGGCATTATGAGTTTTTGGTGGTGTCGTTTGGTCTCACCAATGCACCAGCTACATTCATGTGTCTCATGAATAGTGTTTTCAACAAGTATTTGAACAAGTTTGTTCTCATATTTCTAGATGGCATTCTTATATATTCTAAGAATGAAAAAGAGCACGAAGAACACTAGAGAATGGATTTGCAATTGCTAAGGGAGCATAAGTTGTATGCAAAGATAAGCAGATGTGACTTTTATAAAAATAAAATTCATTATTTGGGTCACATTATTTTTTAGGAAGGAATATTGGTGGATCCCAAGAAGATTGAATCCATCATGAATTGTCCAACTTGAAGGAATGTGACAAATGTAATTAATATCTTTTATGGGTCTTGTCGGTTACGATAGGAGGTTCATTGATGGATTCTCCAAGGTTGCACACCCAATTACTTCTTTTCAAAAGAAAGGGATAAAGTTTGAGTGGACACCAAAATGCGAAGAAAGCTTCCATCTTTTGAAGAAGCTTCTCACAAGTCCTCCAATTCTAAAAATTGCAGACCCAGAAAAAGATTTCCTAGTATGCATTGATGCATGTAAGGATGGACTTGGAGAGTTTCTTATGCAAGATAACCATGTGGTATGCTACGAGTGAAGGAAGTTGAAAGAGAATGAGAAGAACTATGATACACACAATTTATATCTTGCAGCCATAGTGCATGCTTTAAAAATGTGAAGGCACTATCTAATGGGTAGAAAATTTCAGCTAAGGACGGACCATTGTGGTCTGAAATATTTGTTTGAAAAGCCAACGTTAAATGTTAGGCAAGCTAGATGGCTGAAATTCTTATGTGAGTTTGATTTTGAAATCAAACACATAAAAGGTAAATAAAATAAGGTGGCTGATGCACTTAGAAGAAAAGTACATAAGATGCTTGTAGCATCCATTAGTACCTTCCAATCGGATTTGAGGCAACAGATTGTTAATTGTATTGTTGGAGATTAATTTTATGTGCAAATAAAAGACAAATTGCAGCAACAGAATTTATAAAAGAGGTATGAAGGTTACCATTTGGAAGGTGACGAACTTCTTCTTTATAGAAAAAAAAATTAAATTCCTAATGTGGAAGATTTGAGAATAATTGTTATGGATGAAATTCATAAAATGCCATATTCTGGTCACCCGGGATACCAGCAAACAATTGCTATAGCAAGGAAGCAATATTTTTGGCCGGGAATGAAAAAGGACATTGTTGTGTATATTTCTAAGTGTATGAAATGCCAACAAGTGAAGGTTGAACATCAACACCCAACAAGTTTGTTGCAACCTTTGTCAATTCCAGAATGGAAATGGGAAGTGATTTCCATGGATTTTATTACAGGTTTTCCAATGACAGTGAGGAAACATGATTCCATCATGGTTGTGGTGGATAATTTATCTAAGGAAGTACACTTTATATCGGTTGAATCCACATATAAAACGGATGCTATTGCAAATATTTTCATGAAGGAAATTTTCAGGTTACATGGATTGCCTAAGGCAATAATTTCAAACATGGATACCAAGTTTACTTCAAATTTCTAGAAAACTCCTTTTGTTGATTTGGGTACGCCTTTGAATTGTAGTACCACATACCATCCACAAACAAATGGGAATAAAGAGTAAATCATGTGCTTGAAGACTTGATATGCATGTATGTGATGGATACGCCATCCAAGTTGCCATCCAAGTAGGAGAATTATTTACACTTAGTAGAATTTGCATATAACAATGGGGAACAAGCATCATTGGGCATGAGTCCATTTGAGGTTTTGTATGGCAGGAGGTGCAAAACACTAGTTACATGGGATAATCCAGTGAACATAATTGTACTTGGGTTAGAATTGCTTAAGGAAATGGAATAAGAGGTTGTAAATATTAGGCAAATTTTAAAGGCATCCCAAGATAGACAGAAAATCTATGCAAATAAGAACCAAGCGCATAGAGAGTTTCATGTTAGGGATCATGTTTACCTCAGAGTGAGGCCAAGGAAGAGTTCCTTGAAGCTCAGAATTTGCACCAAGCTATCACCAAGATATTGTGGTCCATTTGAAGTGATTGAGAGAACATGACCAATTGCATATAGAATTGCATTTCCTGCTAACACTAGAGCTCATAATGTTTTTCATGTTTCTTTGCTTAAGAAATATGTACATGATCCTATCCATGTGATTGATTGGGATGTGATCTAGGTGGAACCCGAGGGAGGGTTCCAAACCGAGGCACTGTTCATACTAGATAGGAAGGTGACATTTCTCTGAAACCGAACCATCGGATAGTTAAAGGTGAAATGGGAGCACTTCGGTCATGATGAGGCTACGTGGGAGTTGGAGGATGCCATTTGAGAGACATATCCATTTTTGTTCTAATTTTGAGCAAACACCAAGGACATTGTTATTCCAAGGGGGAGGAGATTGTAATACCCCTAGTTTTGACTTGGAATGTATTTAACCAAAACTATGTAAATGATGTAAATATGCTAGTGCGGAGCTCAAGTCCAAGGCCCGACTAGTGAATGGATAAGCCTGTATGATGTATATATTTTATTTGTATGGTTTGGTTGGCTTTTATGCTGATTTAGAATGAATGTAAATATTATGTGCATAAATAATAAAATGGTGCAATAATGGATCTGTAAAGAGCACCAAAAGGGGCTATGATTCCACCAAAGGGGAAGAGGAAAGGGGGTCTATGAGAGACTAAATCCTTACTTCCAAGTGTCAACCTTAGAACTCACCTAAATTTTGTCATGTTCCTTGAATAAGCCAATTATCTCTTTTTTGACTATTTTCCAATCATTGAATGCATGTGTGAGGTTGGTAAGAAAATCCACATCATGTAGTTATTGAAGTATGTGGCTGACTGCACTTTTGTCACAGTTTTGTCATGACATAAGTCAGTTTCCAGGAGTCATTTCTTCTACTATTAGAAGTTATGTCAGTTGTCTTTTCACCATTTTCTCTTATCTCATGGAGTCAACCCTTATTCTCTTATTCATACATGCATATCTACACTAGGAAGACCTCTCCATTGTTATCCATAAACAAACCAGAACTGGTTTTAACCCAGAAGTTTGAATTTGGAGCCCATGCTACAAATTTGGAAGTGAAAATTGATGGTTGTAGGTGAGCAGAGAGGCTGGGAAAGCTAGGAACCATTACCCATGGAATTATGTTGCTCGTAGGTGCTTGAGAAGCCACGAATTGAAGCTACAGGTGGTTGTATAGCAACAAATATCATATTGGAATTCTTCTATGCACACACTAGAAGCACCAGGCAAGATGGATCGCCCAAGAGAACCATGGATCGGTGAAGGGGATGCCTGAGCCAAGAAGGGTGTTATGTGGGGCCGGTATTGTGGAAGCCAAGGCTGTTGTGGCTGAGTGAGACCATTGTAGAGCTTTGTATGAGCATTTGTCTAAGCATAGAGAGCAGAATGGGTTGTGGGCTGAGAGATAGAATCTTGTAGGTGTTTCCTTCGCCCTAGTGGCTTCATAGCCTAGCTTGGGGGTGGCATCTCAACATAAGGAGTATACGTTGGACAAAGTTCCTATGGTTGGGTGGAAAATCGCTCTTACACAGCCAATTGCTTGGATCTGCGTTGGATAAAGATCATTGTTCTCCTGCATTAGAATGTGAAATGTTTTTATTTCATGCCTGTAATGTTTATGCTTCTGTATTTGCATCTTAGATGTGTGTGGATAGATTTTAATTCCGTTGTGCATGTTTATTTATATTTTTGCAAACATTTTATTTGTTGAAATTCGTATTATGGCTTTGGGGCGAAATTTGAGAGCCCTAAAATCAGCTAGTCCCCTCCCGATGGTCAGATTGGGTGAGGGGGACGTTACAACAAGGTTTTATAATTCAATGAAAGATTCACCAAGATCTTACAAGGGTTAATAATTCAATAAAGTTTTGTTAATATTTTACAAGGTTTTAGAATTCATTGAAAGGTTCACAAAAAATTATATATACATATTATATTATCAATAAATAGTCTTCAAACTTTCCAATGTATCACGGGGATTCAATTATTTATTATACATGTACACTTAATGAGGGTCCTTAGAACTTTCATTGTTGGGTGGATGTCTTCCATTTTATTTAAGAATTCTTTATATTATCATACAGGTTTTTTTTTAATAAACGAGGATGCAACATTGTGTTGGGTCCTTTCAATGAAGTTCTTAGTTAGTTCCAATATAGAATCCTATGATACATTTATTTGTGTTGATTTAATCCCTTGATACCCTCTTTCTAACTATGTGTGTTGGATGTGTGCATGGTGAGTAATCTCATTTAAATAATAATTGTGAGTAAAAAATGTTCAATAAAGCATTACCCACATCAAAAGTCGTTCCCATTGAGTTAGCATCAAAGTGTCATATTATCAAAAACATCCTTTAAAAAATAAATATTATGAAAACATCCTTTAAAAAATAAACATATAAAATGTGTACTACACTTTTTAAAATACAAAATATTTTTGGTAAAATGTGCACGATAATGAATAATAGGATATGAAGATTATGCAATTTTAATCCAATGAATGCTAGTTTCTACTTGCTATGAGACAACTTATATGTGAAGAGATGATTGGTGCATCATTTATTCATGCTTGTTATGAGACAAACTATATGTCAATAAATGATTTTTGCATCATGGGACCGCACACATTTGTGCATCATGTACATAATAAAAAGCATATTGTTTTGTTTACTATCTTTACATATATGAATCTTTCAAATTTGGTTTCATGTGTTGTTCAACATGAATTTAACATATAGTAATAGCATTGTTTAGCATGCATGCTCATTTTGTTTTAAGAAGTTGTAAACAAATTTATATAAAAAAATAAAAATAAAACTATAAATGTTCACTAGTGCACCAATTTTGTATGGAGTTGTTTAAAAATTCGTCAATTTGACCTTGACAGGGGTTTTTCATCGGAAGACATTTTTTTTTTGCAAAATCTGAATTTAACTATATTTTCATGGGGTTTTTTTTATGTAAGAAACCGATTAAACACCATGGCACCCAAAATTTTAGAGTTTGAGAGTTGTAATACGATTTTTAAAATTTCAGTCAAATTTTTTAGACTATGCGATTTGTATGATATACACCATAATAAAAATCTGGCAATGCATTGATTTATGTTTATATTTTTTTGGATTTTCAAATGCCATAGATATTTCAATGACCATGGTTTCCAAAATGAGAGCATTAGATTACATAGTATAAAAAAAACTCACTTTGCTCTTGTTAATATAAAAATGTTCAAATTCCTTTTTTTAATTTGTTTTATAACATTTTATTAATAAAACTCAAATCCACATATTATGTTGAATATCTTTTTATTAAAAGAAAATAATATATTATTGAATATCTTTTTATTAAAAGAAAATAATATATTAGTATTTGCGTAAAAATAATTAAAAACTTTTTAGAATTTTTTTTATTTTTAGCTACTTTTATGTTATAAAGAAAAATATTAGAAATATTTTTTTTTTGAGTAAATTCTCATTATATATAAATAGAAATTGTTTAGAATGAAAAATAACTTAGAAATTTTTTAGAATGAAAAATAACTTATTTGAAGTTGCCTACACTAACATTAATATTTATTAATTGATTTATGTTGTTCCAAATAATATTTATTTTTAATTAAGAAAAAAATAGTAGGGTGAAGGGATTTTAATTTTGTGAAATAAATTCCAAGACATAAAATTGTTATTAGTCCATTATTATTACAATTATGGAAATAATCTAAATAAAACATATAAATTAAAAATTAAAAGAATGAAAAAGAATAAGAAAACATGGATTGTATTCACAAATGAGAAAGATGAAATCCATATTCACTTCCATCATGTCTAATTATATTATTGATATTTTATAAAAATATTTAATATGATTCCTTTTATTTAATGGGATGGTAAACATTATCATTAATAATAAAAATGAATAATATGATATACTTTGCAAAATCCAATGGTCCATCTTCCAAATGTTGATGGTAGGTAGGATAATAAATTTCTTTCTTAATCACTCAAATTAAATTTAATGAGTAAAAAATAAATACTTGTAACTAAAAAATTATTAAACAGTCAAATACATCTATACAATATTCAAATATTGAATGTTGTAACATTAAAATAAGTTTGACATCTTCTATATAAAAGAAAACATAAATACAAAAGTTAAATATATTATATTCAAAATATAAAATGAGCATTTTACTTGAAGCAATGGGAATATAATGATAAAATTATTAATATTACATCAAAAATTATTCAGTGCTCTCTCTTAGCTTCTCTAAAAATTTGAGAAAGCTTGCTGTTTACAGTATAATGATTTTCCCAGAATATTCCATTCCACCAATCTAAGTTACCTACAATTTGTTTCAAATTAGATAATTTATCCAATCCCTTTGGCAACCTTTTTAACATTGGACAATCTGTGACCTCTAAATTCTGAAGGTTTGGCATTGTCCAATCTGCAATACTCTCCAACTTCTTTAAATTATCGATAGTCAATGTCTTCAACATTGGTAAACTACCAATCTGGCTCAACTCATTACACTCAACTATCCACAGTGTCCTTAACTTGGGGAGCTCCTCCGTTCTGAATGACTTCAACACGGGGCAACCATTTATCTCCAAGTATTTGAGTTTCAACATTGTCTTTTCATGCCACACTATGCTCTCTAAGCTGTCTAGATGCGATAGTGTTAATCTCTCCAACATCGGAAAACCGTCACTTGCAGCGTCACTCCCAATCTCCAAGCCTGGAAGCTCCTTCAGTTTCCTGCACTCATACAACTCCAACTCCTTCAAATTTTGAAAGCTAGAAATACAATTCGGTAGACTTACCCCTCGATAATCCCATAAGAGAAGTGTCTGCAGCTTCTTCATACTCTGCATGTTCTGGGGAAGAATATCTAGCGCTGCATCATCTTCCACAATGTCATCTTCACTGACCATAATGTCATCTGCATCATCTTCTCTGAAAAATAATGTTAATTCTCTCATCTCTGACCAGCTACTCATTGAGCCCGCTTTAATCTCCGGCTTCACTGATCCGACATCCAACGAGATCAACTTTGAGAGATTTGTGAGATCCTCTAAACTCATTGGAGTCAACACTTTAGTCAAGACCAGTCTGTTCAATGAAGTGAGTTGACAGATTTGATGTGGATTCACCCTTAATTTAACACCTTCCAAATTGAGATGCTTGAGATGTTTGAGCTCTCCAATCCTATCAGGTACATACTTTAAGTTCATACAACCAGAAAGATTCAAAAACTGAAGATGTGAAAGATTGCATATGCTATCAGGCAACTCCTTCAAGTGAGTACAATATCTCAAATGAAGACACTGAAGCTGTACAAGTTGCCCCACTGATGCTGGTAATGCTTCTATTGCCGTCCCCGACAGATCCAGAACCTTGAGAGATGTGAGGTTTTCAAAAAAACCTATCTGGAATTTGCTTCAACTCTCTATTTTGGGCCAACACCAAACTAACAAGTGTTTGACACCTCAAATCTGTTGTTGGCAGATAACTAATTTGATTGTTAAGAAGAGAGATTCTTTTTCGATCCCTGGTCTCTGCTTCAGTTGGGAAATGCTGCAGATGTTGACTTGATAAAAATAAGCACTTCTCCTCTCCTTCGCCTACATATATTGCCATATCTCGCAGTACATCGTGAACTCTTATAACATCCCTCTCCTCATCATGCTGAATCAAGCACCGATCTGCCAGCGCCTTTATGTAATCCCTCCCAACATCCATGTAGTAAGTTTTCCCCTTTTGGGGGACCAAACTTACCAAACTTTCTGCTGTCCACATCTCCACCAGGCTCTCTACCGGAATCCATGCATCCTCTGGAAAGGCAGCACAATATAGAAAGCACATCCTGTGGTTATCGGAGGGCAAATCATTATAGGTCCATCTGAGCCGCTGATAGAGCTCTACATCAATGGTCGGGTGAATGGATGGGAAGGAGGGATCTACATTTCTCATCAGATCTAAAGCGCGTCTCCACTCAACAGCACTCCTTTTCCGAGTCATTGCTGCAGCGACTGTATTTATAGCCAACGGCAGGCCTTTACACTCTTTGGCAATGTCTCTAGCAGTAGCCTCTAAAGTATTGTCTGGAGCAGCCCCGTTTCTAAAAGCTCTTCCTCTGAAAAGCTCCCACCCTTCTTCTGTGGAGAGGGGTTGTATCATCATGCAGTACTCATTTGCTGCCATTGTTTCAACCACATCTTTGTAACGACTGGAGATCAAGACTCGGCTACTGTTATCATGCCCAAAATTGACCCCAACTTGTTGTTCCAGATCAACAATTGGACTCCACACGTCGTCCAATATAAGAAGAAATCTCTTCTTTTCAAGAGATGAATACAGTTTCATCTTTCGGGTGTCCAAAGAAGAAATTCCCTTGAGATCTAAACTCACAGACTCGGCAATGGTATCCTGAAGACTTAGAATGTTAAAGTTTTGAGACACGGTATACCATATGACGAAATCGAAGTTAGTACTCACCTTCTCCTTGCAGTCATTGTGGATGAGTTGGAGCAAGGACGTCTTGCCGACGCCCCCCATCCCATAAACGCCGATCATCCGAGCGTGGGGATTAGCTTCGTTAAGCCATATTTGCAGCGTCGTCCGAGCAGATTGAATTCCAGACCCCATAAAGCCGGAGTCTGGTACTGGCTGAAGAAGAACCTCAGGCTGTGGGTTCTCCCAACCAAAAGCATCCTTCACGTATTTGACTCCTCCAACAATGGCGGCGCTTGTGAGATTGACTGCAAGTCCAGATGCAAGTCCAGACACAAATGCAGGCACAAATGCCATGATAACAAAAAGCAAATGAAGCGAAACTGAAGACGCAAAATAGCAGAAAGCAGGTGGAACAAAAGACTCTGGGCAGAAGTGGAAGGTTGGAATGAATCGGAATAAATTCTAAACGAAGTGGAAGATTGGATTGAATCGGATAAATGGAATACACAATTTATATAAAAGGAGATCGGAATCCTCTTCTGATAAATTCCACAGTGAGCTTTCCTGGAATTTTCAGTGAAGTTGCCTTCAACTTTCCTGGAATTTTTAGTGAAGTTGCCTTCAACTTATTTCGGATGCAGCAAGCCAATCCTTGAACTTTCAGCGAACTTTCGTTGAACAAAGTTTATTGGGATACACCACACCTACCACACTCAAGCAAGGACAAAGGATTATTCAAGGAAAAAAGTCGGGCAACCAATAAGCTTCGTGAGTGAGCCTGACTTAACAAAGATTCTCTAGAAAGAATTATTTAAATAAGGAAATCTCGGGTAAAGTTGTATCTCACCACATATTACACTACACAACACTAAGTTTTAAACAAAGTTTATTGCATTCCAATAAACTCTATTTCTATATAAACATAATAATAATAATTATACTCTGGAGTTCGAACCGGGGCAGGACCCCTACGCGGTTCTAATCTTTACCATGTAAAAATGTATTAACTTTTTGGAAAACCAATTATCAATATCAAAGTGTCCGCGGTTCTAATCTTTACCTTGTATACATGTACTAATTATTTAAAAATCCAATTATTAATATCAAAGTGTCCACACATTATACACATAGTTAAGTCCTATAAACCCTGCTTGACACATACGTAATTATTCCAAATGAGAGCACATAAACTCTACTATCTAGTGTAACCATTTGTTAGTTGTGAATAATACATTAAATGTCTCTTAGAGTGGAGTTTTTCTCCCTTAAGGGTTTTTTTATAAAATCATCTTGTCTATTTTTTTTAATTTAATTGAAGTTGTTCTAATTAATGCTTTCTACATTATTCTCTCATGGATTAGTGTAAACTTAACATATTCCATACCTACACTTTCTTACACATTCTTATAACTTACTTGTAAATAATTTTAAATACTTCAAGAAATAATATCTAGTATAGATCTATGATCTATAGCACTAAGAGGGATCAAACTTGTTGAAGTGTAAATCTTTTTATGAGTAAAAAATTTCACCTTAACAAATTTGATCCATAGATCCAGATTCAATATGCATATATGTTGATTTTATTTTTTTCAACTTTTAAGCAAAATTTAAAATTAAGCTACATATGATGCATAATAGATTTATTTAATTTATTTTTTGTTTTCATGTACGTTACCTAAGTGACAAAATCTCCCCATACTAGACTATAGAGCACCTTGGTGTTCTTGGTGCAATGATTAAAACATTATAAAAAAAACATAATCATTAAAAGAATGCAACCAACCAATACAAATCAATGTGTGTGTGTGTGTGTGTGTTTAAATTCATACTCTAATTCCCTAATAATAAAAACAATGTAGAAAAGCATAATCATTAAAATAAAACAACGAAACCCTATGACTCTACTCTCAACCAAACTTGTCAAGGTTCATTGCCTACATAAGCTTTTGCACTATTTATTCTTCCTTGTATTTCACAATAACCAAGCCAACTAGGACTGTCATACTTGATGCAATTGATGCAGAGCCCTTGTATAGATTTTAAAACATGTTTTGCAACTTGATGCATTATTTTTCTAGATTTTGCACTTATATCTTCTAATTAACAAGAGTGTAAATTATAACTGCAATTTGGAATACTTGTTGATGCTCCAAATCATTAATTTTAGAATTGACAAAGAAGATGGAAGCCTTATTCCCATTTGTGATGTTGTCATGGCGCTGAAGAATTCTACAAATTTTGTAAATATCTCCTTGATGGGTGATACATTGACCATGGCCATCCATAACTTCAACTGGCATGTTATTCAGACCCCGATCCAAATAAGGAAAATAGTCTTTCGACTACGAGAAACCACTATTACAGAGGAGTTCAAAATTGTTCCCATTGGGAGTTGAAGGTTCTTGGATTGAAAAGGGAAACCCACTCCCCAAATTTCATTCATAGATACCAAGGAAAGCACCAAAGTTTTCTTCAACCCAAGAACACACAAAGTTGTTGACATTAACCCAATTGCACCAAACAAGACAGGAATGGAATAGATGGTTTCCACTAGAAGACCCAAGTTTCATAAGTTTCCATCCAAAAGATAGGCTAGGATGGGATATTTCCCCGAAAAACATAGTACCTAGGAATTGAATCCTCCAAGCCTTGAAGGAGAAGGTTTGTACCTCGAAAACCAATGCCTAATCCTTAACACAAATAAAATAGAGAGAGACTATGTATGGCTTACTTGGTTTCACTAAGAGGAGATCACATTCCATACACCATTTATCCTCACATTGATAACTAGCCTTATTTCCTGGCCCAAAATCCCAACTATGTTAAAGAGATTGATCTTTTTGGTTTCATATCTATTAATAGCCACTAACATAACCGTGTGTGAAGGCATAGCTTGTTTGAAAGCCTCATCCCTCCTCCCTTTTTAACCATAACTCTTTCTTAAGCATGTCTTCATGGTAGATATGGTTGACATGCAATAAGTTTAAAAAGATTAATCCCAGGGGATAACATTAAATCAAATGCTACCACCCCAGTTTTCTTTAGCATACCTTCAAACAAGTTGGACTTGCTATTGGTATTTGAGTTTGATTCCTTGCTGGTGTTCCTTAGGATGTGAAAGAATTGGATTTTTTGAAACCTGCATATAGTTATTTCTTGATTCTTGCAATGATTTTGGCAAGCGTGTTATCAATTGGTGGTTTCTTATTGTTCATGAATTGAATGGTGATAGAGGATTCTCCTAATATAGTCAACTCTCACACATTTAAATAGGTTGCAACCTTGATTTCTAGAAGAAGGCATATGCCTTTGCTTGGTTATTCGAGTTCCTCTAGGACCAAAAATGACCCCCCCTACCTCTATCATCCCTTGATTTTTCTTCGTAGCTCCATCAAAGAACAAATTGTGCTTCTTTTAGTGATGTAGCCAAGCTTTGAAGTCATCCTCTATCTTTCTCATTTTCCAATGCTACATTTCATATATCCTTGGGACCTTAGAGTAAATCTAAGAGGTATGACCCAAGAGAGTCTATGTTAGTCGTTCTCTTTCTTTAATTTCTAACAAGTGAAGTTGATGGTCTTTCAATCCTTTGGTTGTAATTTCTTCTGCCATTAGTTTGTGGGATTTGGTTGTAGTGATTCTAGTGGATTCTAATTCTTTTTGGAAAATAATTCTATTATGAGCTAGCCAAATTATCCAACATATATATTTGGCTAAAGATTTCCAGCCTCTATTGAGAATAGGTTTGTTGGTGAATGCTCCTCTATATTTTTTATGCCATAAAGAGAACATATCTCTCCAATTTTCTAGTTTACTCTATTTGCTATATATTTATTGAAAGGCAAATGACTAGACTTGTTATACACTAGTTTTTAATATTTAGCTAATTCTTAATTATAATATTACTTGTTTTTAGTATAACAAAAAATGGAATCAAATTTCAATAAGTATTTAGTGTTAAACTAGCCTTCTATAAAGGAAAATGTAGTGTTTAGATCAAGATAAATCCCATCCAGTGTAGGGATTTAAGAAATGGGGGTATAGTTTACTATGATAGATCCATAGACCAACATATATAGGTAGTATAATGTTGACATCACAATATGACCATCATCAACCTATGATGATATATCCAAATTATATAAGAGAAGGTACACCTCGTAAACATACGACATATGATCTAACATAAAAACCTATAGGTTGGAGGGCATTAGGATGGGATCTATCCTCAAGTATAGTGTTCTCACCCCTTATTAACCCACTCCTATGCAAATCTATATAATCACCAATGATGTTAATTTAGTTTGAATCTTCCCCTACATTTTACCAGTATATCCATTACATTATAGGTCAAGTCTTAAGAAGTATAAGATTTTGCACAAAGCATTCTATATTTAGAAGGCATTAGTTTTCATAATTAAAATATTCAAAAATAAATAAATACCACTAACTTAATTTTGATGAATCAAAGTGTTATAAGAAATTATAATTTTAAAAGATCGAATAAACATTACCTTGAGTGCATAATAGTTATTTTGAAGTATTGTCCAATTTAAGAAGTTATATATATATATATATATATATATATATAATTCAAAATCCACATTATATAAAATTTACATACATGAAAAATATTTATTTATTTGAGAAAAAAAACTACATGCCATATACATAGACATATACATAGACATAGATCAATTAGCACTAAGTTCTTAGTATTTCAATCATAATTGTGTTATAATATTTCATATTGTTTTTTATTATTTCATTTTTAACCTCATGTTAAATTTTAAAAAAATGGAAATTTTTTTTAATATTTTTAATTTATTCAAAAATTTATATTTATTTTTGTTTTATTTTATTTTAGGTTTTAAAATTGTAGTATTAGTTTTCAATAATCTCTATATACTATATTTTTTAACATTCAAAATGTTTTTGGAAAATAAAATCAATTTGTTTATAACAATTATTAAATTTCCACCCCACGACGGGTGTCGATAGGACGACGAACCCACCCCGCGTGGCCATCACTCATCATGAGGAGGGGACAATACCATGCATCTGGATGTGTGGTACATCGCCCTCATCCTCCTTCCAGAACTATAATAAACCACTATATCTCAAAGGGATCCTTCATTATCATCGTGCATTCCAAAGGAGATCCGTACCACTACAAATTCGTTGGATAGTGCAAGTTTTAATGGCAATTAGATTTGGGGGTTGGAGACAATGATTTTCGCACGACCCACATGAGACTAGACATAGAAAGTGGCGGCACCATCTTAAGGGGCGATCTTGCATTAGCAACCTATAATACCAACACCCTCAGATGTGTTGCGAGCTGGTATACACTTGGGTCCTCCCTCACTGCAAGCATTTGAGCTGGTTTTCTGCACACACGATGAAAATGGCTCGAACAAAGAAGATGCCGAGAAAAAATGTAAACGTGTCGCGATGCACCCACATGAAACTAGCCCTGAAGGAGTTAGGCAGGTTTTAGGGATTTTTCAAGCAAGAAATCCCTGACTCAACCCGTGCCCACACCCTTAGGTTGGAGAACATGTTAAAGCATGAGCGAGGTCGTCCATCTCCAAAGAAATTGTACGAGGATTTCAGTGGGCTCATGGAAGACTCTGGCTCGGCACGTACTCAAGAGACAAGGAACACAAAAATGCTTGAAGTTTTCTGGGCCACCAACGCTCTAATGTCCCTCGCAATGGAAGACTGCGTCCAAGGTATTCTCAGGCCATAAAAGTGTTGGGTGTTATTATGTCTTAATAAATTCTCCAAATATTTAATTATCGATCGGGATTGGTAATCTTAGAGTTGTCACAAAATATATGTTGAGGTAGAAGGGTACTTAAGATATTGGCTCGGCATACCTTAGAAATGTTTAATAATGAAAAGATCTAAAGATCTTTCAAAATGAAAAACCGAGTCAAACTTAAAATTATAAACTATCAAGCTGATTAGACCTAACCAATAGATCGGAATAGTATCAATCTATACTACTCTACTCTATGGACAATAATTGAAAAGACAAAGACAATACTATTCTAGGGAACTAGACTTAACCAAAAATAAGCTATCCTACAAAAGCAAAAACTGTCAAAGTCCTAATCTATGAAACAATTCAGTTTACAAACTAACTATGTAAAGACAAGAAACTAGACTATCTGAGGAAAGCAAACTAGCTAAACAATATATGAAATTCAACTTAACTATGAAGCAAGATGAAATGTTGATCTAAGATTTAGGCATGCATTAACAACAATGAATGATTCATAAGCAAACCTACCTAGTTCCAGTATTCTTGAAGAACCACATCTAAATGACTTAAAAAGGCTAAGGAAATGCAAAATGGAAATAAATCTAACTTGACTTCTACAAAAATGTGAAAACTGAAGATAGACCAATTACAAGAAATCTTGAATATTCTAACCTACTATTCATCCATAAGCAAATGATATTTAAAAACTAGCTACAATGCTTGAAATGAAATACTACTTTGACAATCTAGCTTTACTCGAGAAGTACAAAATCTTAGTTATTTGATCTCTAATGACTGCTTTGAAATGCTATGCAAATGCCTATCAAATTCTAATCAAGACTTCAAACTAGTTCATGAAACATCAACTATCAAAAAGCAAGCTAAACTAAGTACAGGACAAGGATTTAAATGACTGGAAACAATGTCAGCTTGTAATCAAAACCTACAGTAGAAAACAAAGTGTTCCTATGCTATCTCTACTGCAAATCAAACTATAATCTAAGACATATTGCTCAATTATGAAAGTGCAATGCATCTGAGCTATAACTGAAAAGTAAACCTATACTTTGACTAAGCTATGTGAACTTTTAAAAATCAAACTTTAAAATACTAAAAACTAATGCATCTACATGGAACTCAAATGAACCTATTAAGTTTGAATTTGAAACTAATTTCTAGTCTATTATACCTATTGAAATGAAATAACTTGAAGAGATGAAACTAACAAAATCTAGGACAATGAAATGTTATGTCAATGGAAATGAAAACCTTATTATAAACTTAAATGAGAACTGAAAATGAAATGTTGAACCTATTTCAGAAATGAGACAAACTGATATTTAACAAAGTCTATGATAATATTTTGAACAAGCTTAGGCTACTCTAGGTTCTAGGCATGAGAACAAATTTAAGTAACTCATAAACTACCTGAATCATAAGCAAAAGACAACTATGATGCTTCTACTTGAACCAGAACTATTTCTCATTTGCACAGTAAAACATACTTTGAATGTAAATGGATTTCATCATAATTAAAACTTAAATAATTAACCTATGTATGAATATGGAATGAAATATGAAATATTGAAGGTGATGGATATGGATTCGAATCCCAACTGGCTACAGAACATGATGAAGTGCTGGAAAATTAACCTATATCCTAGCTAACAATTCCTTCATAAAACGAAGTACTGGAAATTCTGGAAATGACTTAAAATTCTGTCTAAGTGCGAATGGAAGGATGAAAGACAGGTTGAAAGGAAGTCTAAATGAAGGTATGAATGGCCGACCATATGGATTCTGAGATACAAATTACATGTAAATAAAAGAAAACTATATTTTATGAACTGCAAGACATCATCTATAGGAAAATGAACTACATACATATAAAAACTAAATTACTTATCTGCAAAGATGAAAGGAGACTACTGAATATGCACAAATGGAACCTCTGGTTGTTGATGGTCCCTTCCCAGCAACAGGGGTTTTGTTCTTAAGCTACTCAGTCACCAACCATTAAAAGAAAATGAAAATAATCATCAGCAGCTGAAACATAGTTTTTTTATTAAACTGAAGCAAAGCTTATACAACGTTTTTCTCTCTTTTCTTCTCAACTTTGGGCATATTTATATAACATTTACAAAGGGAGAGCAGGTCGACCCTTCCAGTGGTCGACCTCTCTAAAAATATAAGGTCTTAAACGCTGGAGAAACGGCCCATTAAAATGCACAGGCCGTTTTCCTCTTTTCGTGCAAGTTGGTTCTTGAGACGTGGGAAACATATGCACTATCAGTCTGGGCGAGTGAGGATACAAATCTTCACCAACAGGAGCTCACGATCCATAAGGGCCACGTCGCCAACAAAACCCACGTCGTGGTTTCCGCTTTCAATGCTCCAGAATATGCTAACAAACGAATTCGGGGGTGCGAATGAAGGTCTGAATGGACGTCTGAATGAGAATGGGCATCTGAACACCAATGAGCGTCCGGATGGACGTCCATATGAAAACCACATCTTGAAAAATGAAAACTATGTGCCCAACAGGTCTAGAAGTTTTAAGTTAACGTTAATAAACCATAAAAAGATGATAATCGATTAGGATTCATGAGATATTTAAATATGTTCATACCTGAGTCCGAATGGTGGTCTGAATGGAAAGAATATGACTTAATACACCAAAAATGAAAAAAATAATGCCAACATAGCATGTTCAATGATCAAAAGTGATGCCAAAATTGGACATCAACACTCCCCCATACCAAGGATATGCCAGGTCCCACTGAGCAAAGAAGAGAAGAAGTCAGGAAGAAGGCTGAGCTGTGACAGCAACTACCTTCAACTAAGAAGAGGAAGAAGTAGATTTGGGATTAAGCTTCCTGAAATGGGCCTTCAAGGTGTCATGCCTTATCCGGAGAGAGTCGTGAGAAGACGTTATGGCTCTATTCAGGTCTTCGACACTCTTCACTTGAAGACGTAGTTCCTTATTCTCTTGGCGAAGCCCAAATATTATTTCAACATATTCATGATTCTGACTTGTTAAGCATGCTACATCCTAGGTCAATTTATCCACCGTCAGATGGCTTCGAGTGGATGGTTCTGCAAGGTACTCGGAATTATTGTGAGGTTTCAATCCACTTGGAAGTGTTTCGGGGTCAACGGAGGTGGTTTTTTTTCAGGAGCCTTTCCTTCAGTGAGTGCAGAAACATGTTCAAAGATAGGGACTTCAAGCAAGTGAGCAGAGACATCAGCTAATGCAAGAAGGGACGTGTCAGAGATAGGGTCGTTTGGCTAGGCATCGGGGTTGTCTGAACGAACCGGATGAATGACGGGATGAATGACAGACTGGACGACGGACTGGAAAATGGACTGAACGCGGTTTGAACTTCTAGGTTTAGTGGGTATCAGTTAAAAGAGTGGGGGCTTCATAGACCCGTCCTGATGGAAAAGCTCGAGAGAGGAGGATGAACGGACAAGCTTCCTTACTTCGGAGGTACCCTCACCAAACTATACAGACTCAGTGTCTCTTTTTTCTTGGGTAGAGCTCTGGGAAGGCTATTCATCACAGGTTTGAAATCAATGGCGCTTTCGAGAAGCAAAAACTCTAGCAATGGGATTCTCATCCAAATGGGGGTTCAATACTTCAAACACAAAACTTTCCCACGTTTGCCCCTTTTCTCTCAACTGATGAATAATCAATATTTTAATGAGGCAGTGGTGGTACAAACCATCAGTGGGGTTAGCTATGTTTTTCCTCACCTGGTTGGACATCTTCTCAAGGCTCTTCAGAAAATAAAATGGAAAATTGAGAGCTTGGTTATTAACAAAATGTGCCAATAACCTGAGATGGCAGGCTTTGAAGATGGTAAAATTACCCTCACAGGTTATGAGGTGGACGATGATGGCTAAAGGCTCGAGGTACTCTAGCCTAATCCACTCCCGGTGGAACCCTTTCGTGCCTGCAATGTGTTGATAGTTAGCCCTGAGAGCAAAGTCATGAGCCGTCCGAGGGAGGAAGAGGTGCTTGTGCCAATGAGCACCCTTCCTTGGAAGCTTTGTAGCCACCGCAATAGATTCCTCAGTCACTGGAAAGGTAAGGTGGCAAACCCTAGTCGTTTTGCCATTGAATCCCTTGGAAAATAGGAGTGAAATCTCATCATCGTGGCCCTGGATAAGATGGAGGAACGGGCCCCAACCTTCTTGAAGAAAAAGCTCACGGCATGCTTGAAACTCATGGATACGGAGCAGATCTTGGTACGTCCTAGGCTCATGGAGGGTAGGCAATGTTGAACAAAGGTAGATGGATGCAAGGGATGCAGGGGATGTGAGGGATACAAGGAATGCGGCTGGATGGACTCAGAAAGGATGAGAGCGAGCAGAATGAAGGTGAAGATCACGCAAGCGTCGGTTTAAGACGCGGTCCATTGAATGTTTGAATGATCATGAGACAGAAATTTGGCAAGTTTGAACAATCACTCCATCATTCTGAATTTTGAATCGTGTTAATGAACTTGTATGGTTGTGAAATATTCAACCATGTCCAAAGTAAACTTTGGACAGGCTGAAAGAAATTTTCATCATGGGATTATAACATAAGGGGCATTAAAAATCATGATGATCTTTGATTAATAAAATGACAACTCACATGATGATTTTTGTATATAACTTTGATGAAGAGATGAAACTATATGATAGTCATAAATTCTGAAAATCGCATTGATGCAAGGTTAGTCAATTCATTTGGTGAAGTCGAGATGAGTCAAAGAATGAGATCTTGTGTAGAGATTACATTTGATAGTTCCTGATATGGTTAGTCAATTAGATTTCTTGTTTATAGTCAAAATTAAAAAATTAGATACCTTAGCATACTTGATCATGATGTTATAAAGCTATTGTTTCATTCAGATCGTCATTCGACATCTCATTCATTCGCTTCATCCGTCACTTCATTCAGATCGTCATTCGACATCTCATTCATTCGCTTCATTCGTCACTTCATAGTAAGGGTTGTAGTAAGGGTTTCCCCCGTGGGTATGGGGCATGTATGTACTATTCATAGTGGGAACTGTGTTGTATTGACCGTGATGGTATGGTATGTTCCCACCCCCAACATGAGGATTAACTTGAGCAGTCACGTGGTGACCATAAGCATGAGAAGCATTCCCAGGTCCAATATGGGCATGACTAGTAGCAGGGTTGGTGGTGTGATGTCCAAGTGGATAGGAAATATTCCCACCCCCTACATTAGCATTACTAGTGGCGGCAGTGGACGCAAAAGTGTGCGGTATGTGTCCACCCCCGTGGTTGGGAGGAACGGTATCGTGTGGAAAAGTAGTCCTAGGTTGATGAGTAGCAACATGTGTATTAGGTGGTGGATGGCAAGCCGTGTTCCCAATAGCATTCCGACTAGGTTGGGTATTCCTAGGAGGTGGTTGTGTTCCAACACTAGCATGGTTAGGAATTTGACCAGTCCCCATACTATGTGAGTGGATGGATAACGTAGTGCCCCCAACGAGGGTAGTGCCCCCAGTGGGTATAGTATGGCTAACACTTTGACTAGTGCCAGCGTGAGTACCAACCGTAGTGGAAGGTTTGACGATAGTGTGACTAGGCATACCAAAAGAGAGTGCAGTGGGATTGATCATAGGGCCAGTATCATCATGAGTCTCAGGTCTCCCGTATCTAAAATCACGTGGAAATGAAGGAACAAAAGGCTCGTCTTGTTCTCCTTCCTTGGGTAGGTTGGGCATCCCGTAAAGATAATTATCCGGATTCGCAGGATCAAACGGATCTCGGTCAAGTGGATTAGTCCAAACAGAACCGGGTTGGGTCTCAGGTGGATCACCTCCCCAATCCTCGCGAGGAGTATGGGGATTGGAAGTATGCTCAACTCTACCCGAAGGAGTAGAAGGGTCTTGCCCGATATCGGAATATGCAGTCATGTAGTCTTCAACGTAAGTGACGTAAGAATCTGAAGACTTAGAGGGAGCCCTCCGGCATCCTCTAGCAATACGTTGTGTAATCAAAGCCGGATTTAATCCATCCAACCGACGGGAGCGGCGGAGAGTAGGGATCCATGCCACATTCTCTCCGGAGAGAGACACAGCATCTCCTAAAGGCCAACTATCGATAAAAAATAGTAAATCAAAAGCACACACCTAGAGAAACTAAAACCAAGAGCAGACAAGCAGAGTGGCTAAATGAGCTCCCGACACTAGAGCTGGTATGTCTCGCCTAGGAGAGGCTTGAGACTCCCAAACTATAGCCGGAGGTAATAGAATCAGTTATAGAGACACCCAGGATTCACTGTGTCGATAGGGTCAAGTCCACTGCATGAACACAACTGTGCTATCCAATCCCTATCTAACTCAGGACACAAACAACATAACCACTGCAAGTACCCTATACGGCACCTAGGTAAGGAAACTATGTTCACCGCAATATAACCAATGCTCAGGGGGACAGTCGCAGGTGGGACTCATCTTATGGGCAGGGTAGCTAAGCCCGAAGCACAAGAGGATAAACCTCCGGTACCCCCAGATACGAACAAATCCTGGATATATCTCCCACGTTCGGCCGGTATCAGAGGGATATCTCCTCAACCAACTTCCCGTGACCTCGTGCTTAACTCTGGATTGAGTAGAGCTTTCCTGAGAACACCGATCTATACCATGGATTCCTCCACTCCCTGATCAGCCACCTAATGTTTCGTCTAGTAGTCTTGGATTGTTAACTCACAATGATCTATTCCAAGACTCTAAATCTATGCTAGTTGGTTTACCCTATAAATAAAATCAGTCTAATCAATTTTATGATTAAGCGTTAATTTTAGTGGTTGTGGTTACTCAAGGGATATGATCGTGAAACTAGTGATGTATAGACTCAATAGTATGCAACATCGTCCAATCCTAGACTCATCTACCCAATAAAACAATGTCACTAATATGCACAGTCAACCAACAATTCCGAAATAAAGATGCAATCTTTTATCTTTTCGATGCACAAGCAGAACCTAAAATGAAGGCAACAAGCACTCAATGCAAGATGCAATACATGAAAATAAAATATTTTTGTATTTTCTCTTATAAATGAGAAGGAAAATGCAAAAACTAAATGAATATTTTTGTATTTTTTCAATATAAATGAAATAAAAAAATGCAAGCAAAATCCTACTATTCAGTCACTAAAGTGCCAAGAAGATCACTAAGACAACCCAGCAGGTTCTAAACAGCAAGACTCAGCCAAAGGAAAGAGCTCCAAAGGAAAAAACCAAGAGGTTAAAACCAAAGATTGGTAAAAAACCAAGAAGGCTCAACCAAGAGAAATGAAGAGATCTGGTCACAACCAAGGCATGAAACAGTCAAGAAAGAGGCCAACAAAGACTCAGGAACCAACCAAACTCACCCAGCAACAACCAATAGCCATAAACCAACAAAAGACGGAGTTACACGCTACTGTCGAAGGAATACCTACGGGTACCCGTGAGCAGTAGAGTAAACAGAGGCGGGTAGACGCGGGCAGAACAAAGCTAGCCCGTGGGTGAGGAAAGGAAAATGGACAATTAAAGAGTCCAGAGGCTCAGAAAAAGCAGGTTTTCTACAGTGTATCTTAATGGCCAAACAGTGACACAGAGATTCGATAAACAACAACTCTAAATATGGACTAATGCTCAAAATTTTTCCCAAACATGGATGTTTTCTCCAACAGAGTCGCCATTTCTGTATTGGAGAAAACTCACTATGGCTTGGAAATACCACAACAGACAAATGACTACTAGAAATCTACTCAATTATCAAAGCAATGCTATTATAAATGACAATGTTAAAATAATGGAGAAATGTAACCAACCTTGATCCAACGTTTGATGTAGATCCCCGTTGGAGCTTTCAATCCACGCACTTCCAAGTACTTGTAATCTGCAAATTAGTCTTGACAGCCAATACCAACAAGTACATGTAATACATAAAAAGCATTAACATTATCAATAACAATGGTCCATAATATCATAAGCAAATGTAACCCAATGTATAATAAATGAAATTCACACCATGAATGGACGAGAATATGAGTATTTCTATTAATGAACAAGAAAAAGTACAAAGTGATACGACCTCTTGCCGGCAACCAATCTGAACCAAGATCTAGATCAATCCACTTGTGCCTCCACCACTTCAATCCTCCATGAATGGCAAACTCAAACTAGAAAGGAGTTTGGAAGGTGAACATAACTGGTTCACAACTACAAGGATCAATGAGTGCAGACTCAAGATAGGGCAAAAATCCACTAGAGTTCTCTTACGATTCTCCTCTTCTTCCCGTCCATAAGCCATATGTGCTCAATATATAGTCCTCTCAAAGGTAGGTGAAAGGACACATCGAGACGTTACTTGGGAAGATGGAGAGCCAAAGGTCACCCAATGACTTCTTTTTGGGAGTAAAAAGTAATTAAATAGTGGTTTTTACCATTTTACATGCTACCCACGGGCTATAGGGATGCAACTCGCGGGTACGCTTGCTATAGTGATGCAACAGGTGGGTAGGAATAAAAATAGGACAAACTGGTATCACTGAAGGACAAAAATGGATTTGAGTCACTAAAATGGATTCTACAGGCCAAAGAATGCTGATGCTCACAGGGTGGAAGATTTTTGTGTAACATAACTCTAAATTCTCATTTCTGACTAGACGGATTTGATTTTCCAAATCATTTATGTGTTTCATGATTTCCCCAAAGTCGTGCTATCTTCCATGCCTTTGTCTAGAGCCAAGAAACCGTTCCTCAGTCCTGACTTGACCATAATGACAAAGACCAAACACAGGGGAGCTAACCTTCTCATCATCAATCAGAACACAATTACCACCTTCAGTCAATAGTAGAGCCCATTTGTGATCTCCGTGGAGACTTCTAATTGGTTTGTTGCAACGCAGACAATTCACATGGACCTCAGAACCATTATGTATTGAAGACCCAGAGATATAGTGTTCCATGGTAATGCAAAACCCCCAACACCAGGCAGAGAGAGAACAAATGAGGTCTAGACGAGAGCTTCCAGAGCTAAAATGTCGATACCAAACATAACAAGTGCTAGTGAGGGAAAGATCCGTCCCTCCAAAGTTTAAAGGCTCTTCGGTACTACGCATGCAGGCCATATGGCAGGTGAGTGGGTCGGTCCGACGACATTTATGAGTAGAGTGTGTGAGGATCCATGGAAGATTCGAAGGGTGGGGAGAAAGGATGTGAATGTTTCCTAGGAAATCCATGCGCATGTAAAAACGAACCATTAAAAACTCAAAAAAATGAAAGACCGGCAATCTAGGGGATGGGGAAACGAAGATTAGGGGATCCAAATGCTTTCATGAGTGACATGGTCACACTCTAGAATTCCACAACTAAGCCCAACACCTTTGCTAGCCACGATATCCTCTTGCTTATTTAGGCCTCTCAAAACATGGAGAAAGTTGACGACTTTGAATTCTTTTGCAATGCTTTTTAGAAGAAAGTGCATCTTGGTGGAGGAACTCTTCCAACTTTTTACTATATTTCTTGATTCTCTTGTGACAATTAGTGAGTCACCTATAACCACTAGTTCCTCAATTCCCACGTCTCTAGCCGCGCTCGAAACCCTAAATTAAGGTGAGCCATTATGTGCCATTATTAGTCTTTCTCCTGATGCCCCAAGCAAACACTCTCTGCTTGTTCCCCTTGGAGTAAAAAATAACTCCGCCCGCACCTGCCAACCCTAGGTTTCCTTTCGAGGCACCATCAAAGAATAGAGAGCTGCAACCTAGCTTAGTTCACCACCTTTGAAAGTCATCACTGCTCATCCTCAACTGCCAGCTTCATATGGATATGTTCAACCTTTTGGTTGTGGTGATGTAAGTTTCCATTGAGGTATTTTTTTATGCTATTTAGTTGAAGGATAACTATAAATACGATTGTGATTTATGGTTTTCCTCCTCCCTTCCATCTATACTTTTTTATTTTAATTAAGTGGTACTAATGTTTGTTGCTTAATGTTAAGCTAGGATTGCAAGTATTGGTTTATTGTGGGTTCAAATGAAGATACCTTGATGGAAGCCATGCATTTGGATTGATGGTTTTCCTCCTCCTCTTGATGGGTTTTCAACCACTTTGCAAATCTACTATCAACTTCCTTGACTCCATTTCCCCTAATCTTCTTCTACCATGACACTAATCTATGAAACCCAAAAGTATGGTGAGTTTTAGTTCTTAGTTATTTTCCCTCCATCTAATTTAATCAAATTTTCATTCACTACTCTTGCATACTTGGTTATGTTTTATAGATCATAATTCTAAGGAAAACTTTAATTTTTAAATATTAAAACCCTAGATCTAGCTAAGATTTTCATTTATTAAAATGTTTCCAAGTATGTTCTTTTTCTTAACAACATTTTAATAATAGTATGTTTTTTTTAAATATAGTTTCTAAAATCATCCATGCTCGTACCACCTCTATCCTTTTTTTAATAATAATTACTTGTTTTCTTCCTTTATTAAAAACACAGCCAAATGGAATGAATATTGGTATGATTATTATTTTGGTGGATTAATCTTATGAAAAGAGTTTCCAGATTAATTCTTATATCAATATCTCTATTGCATGTCTTATTTTATATTCTTTATGAAAATAAAATATCAATGTGATTACTACTTTCTAACAACCCCTTGTCATCATGTCCTCTGCTCTTTTTTGCGGAACATATTTCCCCCCACGTTGCAACCTTTATCTTTTTTTTTACTAGAATGAGTAGGAAATTTTTATATTAAAATAGGAGGGAATAAGCCCTCAATTATACAATACAAAAACAAACCCAAGCTTCTAAACCATAATACTATCCATTCACAAAAATACCAATACTGCAAATTTTATAAACCATGTCCTTATCTAGAACTCTGACACTTAAAGCTATAGTATCTAACAAACTGCTGTAAAAAATAGATATTGAAAACACATAATTTGACATCAAGGATTTCCCCATGGGACCTGTATTTCGTTTTGTAAATCCAGAGGGCGGGACAATGATTCTTTAGCTCCTTCCTTATCATTTAGATTCCATTGTAGAGAGACCAAGGCTACTTCCAGTTTATTACGCGTGCCTCCAGATCATCTTTCCTTTCCTACTCAAGCTCTAATTCCACTCCCATAACTTCTAGTTGATAGTTGGTATCACTTCTTCACACCAAATGAGCATATTCCTAAAACAATTCGTCTACTACTCCAAATGCCTATCTAATGCATGTAGATCATGTCAGAGATTGTGGATCTTCAATTTCAGGTGTCATTGGCTATCATTAACATGCCAAAGACCATGGAAAACCCAACAATCCTCATCCTCACTCCACCCATTCCTTTTCATTTACCCATCCCAAGTTACGAGGCCTAAACTGCATTGCTCTACTTTCATTTTCGCTGATGCCTTACCTTACTGCCTATAGAAGCACAAAACCCCGACACCTTCCGTGTCATCCAAGTATATGCAAACATCCATCATGTACCACCACAATTGTTTCAGTCCCAACATTTTCAAACTCGAATAAGATTTAGATCCATATCTCGACTGTTCAACATGATGATTTCCTGAGCCATAGGAGCATGAAAATTTAATGGTAGTAGTTGCGAAGAATGGATCTTGGCCTATCAACCTACCATCCTATTTGAATTCACGATATCACTAGGATCCATCCCAAACAACCTCCTTCTAACATCTAACATTCACTTGAGGAGTTTCATGTTGGATCTCTCGATCCCACCTATCCTCCATTGCTATCACCTCATGGCACTATCCCAATGCCCTATTTTCCCATTCCACCCGATACACCTTTCATCCTCGTGCTTGTCACCTTTATTATGATCATTATCCCTCCCAATGTGACTAAGGGCTATCATTTCTACTTCTTCCTCTTCATAGTTCCCCCACTCTAAATATTGCTTCATAGGGTATGCGTTGATGCCGCTCATAGTACTTAAATATTGAAGAATTCCTTTGGGAAAATTTGAGGCCATATTGGCTAGTTGATATGTTTCCCTATTGTTCTCCTAGAGGAGATGATAGAAATGAAAGTATCCTAGGATTTTAGTAGCTCTCTTGTTCACTAATATATTCTAGCAAGATTTAGATCTGTTGGAGGGGTTTTGAAAAGGAAGGATTTGTAGATTATGAGATTCTCCAATGATAATGGCCTCAAAAATACCTGCCTTCACCATAATTTTGGCTCCTTGATATATCACTAGGGTCTCCTCCATGTTATTGGTGGATCAGCCTAGACCCCGGGAAACATTTTCCTTCATATTTCCTCTAGGATCATATAAGATACCCCCCACGCCTTTCGACTTTGGGTTTCCTTTTGTAGCCCAATCAAAAAAAAAATGTGCCCCCCTTCTTTTTCCTCCACTCCTCGAACTAAAACCTTTTGATTTGATTTCCCATCTTTGATGGGTTTGAATGTTGGAATGATTTTGACCTTGTTTGTTCCTAATATTCAAATTGTCAATCCAGGATTTTTCGTCCTACATCAAAGTTGGCATGTTTTGCTTTACTGGTCCCTTTTTTTTATAATATTCCAGCATTATCACCTTGGCCCTTGAAGCCGCTCACCTAGGATTACAAGAAGTGTCATGAAATATTGCCTGGTTTCATGCAAACAATATATTTCAATAAATAAATTTTGGAAGAGGCAACTAGAACCATTTTAACAATGGTTTTTTCTTTAGAGAAAGATTATAGGCCTTTCCCCAAGACTTGAAAAATTCATTGAATGATTGAGGAAGTGAGAAATCTTGATGAATCAGATCCAATGCCTCAAGCCAAACTGCCATGGAAAAAGAGAACTATACAAATAGGTGACTGATAGATTCCTCATTGGTGAGACATAGGACACATCATGAAGGGCTAGAGAAACATCTCCTTTTAAGGTTTTCTCTTGTGATGATTTTCCAATGTATAGTATTCCAATAAAATATGTTGATTTTTGGAAGAGAATTATTTTTCCAGAACCCTACCCATATAGAGGAACGATTATCATTGCTTTGAAAATGTCGCAGTGTTCGATAGCCCTACTTAACTAAATATTTTTCATTCTTATTACCCCAATCTCTAGTGTCTTGACTATTCCTACTAATTAGAGCTTTCCTCTTTAACGTTTGAAGTAGCATGTTGAGCATCGGTTCCAAATGTATTGAGGGAGATATTTCAATCCACTCTTTACACAAACCTTGATCTTAGGGATGCCAAATAGACAAATCTCCAATTTTTTTGATTGATTGGCTTCTCATCCATCATTGAAGATCTTCCAGAGCGAGAATTAAGACAAGTGGGGAGGGGGGTCATTTAAAATGCAATCATTCGAAAATTTTATTCTCTTACTATTTTTTGGGATCCAATATAGCTTCCATTGGAATAAGTTCCAAGCCTCTGTACGTAAATTTTATACTTGAGTTCCTTTATTTTTTTGTGGAGGTTGATCCAAGAATCTTAGCCTATTTCCGTTTCAATATTTCTTATTGAGCACTTCCTTTCCCCAATATTTTCCTTTGGAGACTATCTTCCATAGAAAATTTTCGCCTAGAGAAATATTATTTAACTTTGGGTCTCTTATATACAACCCCCATTCATTGAGTGTTGGGCCTTTAAAGATTTTCTAGTTGATAAGGGAGGTCCTTCCTTCATTATTATTCCCACTTTTCCTTAGAAAGGATTTGATCCCCTTATTTATCTGGTTCTAAATGCTTGAAGGAGCAAGCAAAACTGAAGAGAGGTAAAGTGGAAGGGATGAAAAAGAATCATTTTATGAGGATCACCCTCCAAACAATACTCATCCATACTGCTCCCCACTGCTTCATTTTACATTTGATTTTATCTAGGATTTATTGCCATTGTTCCTCAGTTTGTCTATCCCTAGCAATTGGAATAACAAAATACTTGAAGTGATCCCATTTAATTTGCCCTTGAAAACCTAGCTCCTTTGCGATGGCTAGAGAGTACTTTGGTCATCATTCCACCCGTAGATGTTGCTTTTCATATTGTTTACCTTACTTCCATAAGTCCTACAATAATTTTCCAAATATCCTTTTAAATATTTTAGCAATAATCAAGGAGGATTAGGACTCCAATTAGAAGGGTATCATCAACAAATTGGGAGTGGTTAATATCTTTCACTTCCTTAGAAATCCTTATTTTTGGAATACGGACTTATACCTTAGCCAAGTCCAACCATTTTCTCAATGAGATGATACCCATATCTTAACCGCTAGAAGCTTGGAAAATTTGTGTGACTCTCCCATTCACCAGAGGGGCAATCTAGGGTTTCCCAATACAGGATTGTTGATGCCTCAGATGTGCTAGAAGTACCCCAAGCAACAACATAAGGGAGATATCATAGCTTAAGGCTTCGAATAATCCTATGCAAGGATTATCCTATCCTCAAGCTGTTTGGTGTAGCTAACTCCGACGGATATTTGGCCTCTGTTGGCACTCTTTGAGTTGGCGAGTTTGCTCCTTAAAAGGGATACTTTGAACTAAATCTAAAACTAATCCTAAATGTATTTTGAATGCAATCTAAAATTAATATGCAAACTAAAATTAATAATTCTGCAACTATGAGAAGAAATTCTATAATTACAGAATTACAGATTTAAACTAAAAATATTAAAGTAAAATAATAGCTAAATTAAATATTAATTAGTAATCTATCCCGGGAGCAAAGTAATTTAAAATGGAGAGAATGATTTAATGCTCAAAAGAGTAATTAGATCATCAATGGCTTAAAAACATTTAAATCATTGATGTCATAAGCACATCAATTCTAACATGAGAAGTAAAATATTATCTTCACTATGCTAAAATTGTTTGAACATAGAATCATTTATGCAATGATTAAACATAACCAGGTTAACACATAAACTATAAACATATAGAAAACTACTTAAATCTGATTATGATCCGATCTGTGCACAAAAATAAAAATCTGATTAAATGCACATGAACAAATGGAAAATAATTGCAGAAAGGAAATTGTATTACCATCTCAGCTTGATAAAAACATTTACAAAGCTTCAAATTGTTAATCAGAAGCTACTTCAAGCAGAGCCTACAATCTACAGTCTCTTAAACACAAGACATTGATATCAAGAGAATCATAGCAGAGAAAGAAGAAATTCAGTTCTCTGTCATACAGAAATCATCCACTCCCTATGGTAGCAGCGTTCCTCCTTCTTCCCTGTCAACAAAAACATTGCAAGAAGAATGCAGATATAGGAAGAATGAAAAACCTTCCATTCTTTAGAGACCTCCTCTCCTCCCTTTTCAAAATGCTGAGGTCAAATTTATAGCAGTGAAGAGTAGTGGGAAGGATAGCATCAAATCCCCAGATGTCTGGTTCGTTCAAAAACGACCGGAATAAATTTGTGGAAAATTCACCTATGTTCGGTCACGTTTTTATCCCAAACTGTTGAGAGATTTGAAAAACTATCCACGGTTAGGTGTAAATGAGCCCATTTGGGAAGTGGGTTTTAAACCATTTGAGCTAATTCCTCACGGTTTTCTCACAATCCTCCACGCAAAAACATGACTTCTACAGGTGCGCGATCCGTTTTTAAACTTCATCCTTCACGTCAATAACAAATTAGGGTTTAGTGAAATACTATGCATTAATATTATAAATAATATGATATTAAAAATCCAATTATATAAACAAATCATTAATATTGTCTTTCAAAATTATATCGAATAAAATTTAAACAATAATAATAATCTTATCAACAAGCAAAGCTAATTATTCTTTGTGAAATATAATAGTTTGCTTAATGAAAAAGTTATTGACTCTTTTTCGTGGTTTGAAAGTATGTTTTTTAGGATTCAATTAAATATAACATAGGCCTTAAAAAGAAAGTTGTCCTAAAATTATAAATTTTCCCAAAGGACAAATTTTATCAAATATTCAAGGCTAGTAAAATTCAGTAATCCTTTCAAAGTTGAGAATTAAATGCACGGTTCCATTATTTGATATACACCCTTTCAAGTCATAAATCAAAATGATTACAAATAAGTGTTCAATCAAATTATTTTAACCCGTCAAGATGCTCTTAAAACTTATTGATTCAATGAAGTTCAAATTTGTTGCCAAGACTACCAAAACATCATATGAATTTCATTAGTCAAAATTGAAGCATGTAAATGACTCAAACAAGTTCAAATAAGGATAAGCAATTATTACACACAATAGTCAGAATCAAATGAAAAGATCTTTGAAATCTACGAAAACCAATAAAATGAAAATCAAGCCAAAGTGTAAAGATTTGAAGAATCGAAAAATGAAATCCATAAGACGACCTTCAAAGCTAGCAGGAAAAAGAAAAGTAAAAGTTAAGTATTTATAAAATTATAATTCTAGGCATGCAAAAGTGAAAATAAAACTCCATCAAGATCAAATATCGAACTAATGCAATACCCAACATCATGAGAGAAGAAGCCATATAATCAATCAAAATCCCAAAATGAAGGAAATAACCAGCCACCATTTCGAATAATCAACTTATGCAGTGAAGACCAAATCTAGGTGGGGAATGCGAAAGATAACATGTTAAGTTAACCACCGAGATTATGGAACCAACTGAAATGATAAAAACCAACTCAAACGAATAAAAAATAATAATTAAAAATGAAAATAATGTGCATTCCGCAACCCGCAACTACGGGTTGCGGGAATTTATTCTTGCAAATATATAATACATTATTTCCGCAATCCGCAATGTGGTTTGCGATAATGCAATTCCAAACAAAAGCAAACAAAAAGTGTCTGCAATCCGCAATCTGCAATTATGCGATGCGGGATGCGGAAACACAAACAACACAAAAAATGAATGACCTCTCCGCAATTAGCAATTGCGGATTGTGGGTTGCGGAGATGACAAAATGCGATTATTGAAAAATGTTTCCGCACCCGCAATCCGCATTGCGGGTTGCGAAATGGAAAAGTTTCAAATGCAAAACCAAGCTCCGCAATCCGCATTGCGGGTTGCGGGAAAGACAAACTTTTGGGAAAAATTAATTCTTGCCGCAACTCACAAAAAACACACAAAAATGCATAAATTTTCAAAAGGGAAAATTGTTAACTAAATCAAATCATGTCAAAGGTGAGACTGCATGCAAACAGGATGAACAACCCCCCAAATAGACTAAGTTACCCTTTCATATAAAATTGGGGCTCCCATATTTTGGATAAAACATGGGATCTGTTGTGCCTAGAACAAGGATTTAACCCATTCTATGCATTTCCCAGCAAAACCAATTTTTTCTAGGACTTTATAAAGAAATTGATGATTTACTCTATAAAATGGGTTAGCCATATCCAACTATAAAATCATACTGTTTTCTTGTCGAGACCTTCTTGAATGGAGAGCTTCCTAAGCTAAACAATGTTTTCTAGAATATGTCTTTTTTTAATAAAACCTCCCTCATTAGCTGAATTAATGGAGGGGAGGACCGCCTTGAGTCCATTGGAAATGATTTTTCTTAGGATCTTATAAGAGACATTATATAATGATATAGGTATGAATCTAGGAAAGGAGGTTGTATGAGATTCCTTGGGGATGAGAGATAGAAAAGATGAGTTTATTGCTCCACCTAGTCTTGGATTCCTTTGGGTGTATGCCAAAATTCTCTTGAGATCCTTCTTTATGATATTCCATCATAGACGATAGAAATAAATTGAGAATCCATCAGGTCCCCGAGCCTTGTCCAGATCCATTCCCCAAATGACAACCTTGATTTCCTCCTCCAAAATTTCTTTGATAAGTATTGAGCTCACTTCCTCTAAGATGAGGTGTGGTAGGTGGAACAAGACCTCATGTTGAGCTTCTTCCCTTCCCTCACCTTATTCATGATATATCTATCTATATTTCCTATATTCTTCATCCTTAATTCCATCAAATTCCTGAATTCGTCTTTCCTCTTTGTTATGAATTTATGTTACTATTTTTTGGTGCAAATGCATTTGCGTCTACTTATGGAAGAAGGAAACATTTCTATCTCCCTCCCTCTGTTGGCATATTCTCACCATCATTTTTATATTTTGTATGCCTGCATGCATTTTGCATGCATCCAGTCATCATGCATGCATTCTGCATGCATCCAGTGATCATGCATGCATCTGCAAGCATCCATTCATCAGTATGGTAGTATCCCAGCACCTAGTCCTCAGTTTTTCAGTCCCAGAAGCCTATTTCTTCCCAGTTCTATCCCTCCTAGCCACATATGCACCCTTGTTTTCATCATTGGAGTACAAGAGCGCCCTTTTCCACCTATTTAGGAGATTCTTTAGTTAGTTCCATGATTAGTGGATATGTTCCTTGTTTTGGGGATTGATTACTAGTTTAACTAACTGAACCACTTAGATAGACCTCCATAGAGACTAGATCAACTATATTGAATACTGACAGCTCCTCATGCGCCCACATTGGAGTCTCATTCCCTACATTTGTGCCACATGCACCAGTTAGACACAGTTAGACTCATTTGACTGTTGTTTGACCACTTGTGACCACTATTACTGATTGGATGATGTCTCCAATGTCATCCAAGCCACACATTGAGGAGAATTCGAATGACCTTAGGAGGCATTCGAATTCATTTGATTGTATTAAGTTATTATTCACTATTCAGAGTGCCAGTTCATAGTTGATGTATGATACATCAGTTTTTGTCATTTCTTGTGTATGAGTGATTATTGAATCTCCATTTCTTCTTCTTCTTCTTCTTTCTGCACTTCTTGAGTGAGTTTTAGTGAGGTATGCTACAGTTGAGTGATCCTAATCCTAAAATATCACACCGTCATCCATAGACATATGGAAATCAGGAGCCAGTATTCTTCCTCTTCTCTAAGTGTTCTATGTAACTCCTCTCATGGTCTTTCCTCGTGTTCTGACACCTCTCTATTTTCCTTATACTTTTGATGTTTTTCCATCTCTTCTTGATTACTTTTTCTTTCTAGAGTAGGAGGGACGCTAGAAGTTTTTCCCATTCCTTGATTTCGTTTTTTTACTATTCTCATTTTATCCTCCTTGACATAAAAGGGGGATCCCTTGAATTCACTAGTTCAATATTTCCTAACAATCTCTGTGAACTCGGACTTTTCCCCTCAATGCAGGGTTACACCCGAAGGGAATATGACCCATATTTGGATCCACTTCTATATGAAGGGAGATAGTTTTGTGGTCTAAAATGATTGAATCTAGGATATTCGATGTCAATAGAAGACCATTTAGCATGAAGTAACTATGAACGATAAACCTATCCAATATGGAAGCAACTTGACCAGGCCTATCCTCTTGTTTTTCCAAGTAAAAGTTTTTCCTTGGCTTAATATCAACTAAGTCCCAACTTTGAATTAGGTCCTTATCCATTTCCCTGTAAGGATCGTTAACTGTTGATCCTCCTTTTTTTTCATTCTTAGATAGGCTAATGTTAAAGTCCCCAACTAAACTCAAGTTTGGTTTTTTCTCATGGTATGAATAGCTTAATAATGAATTCCAACATTCCTTCTTTTCTAAGTACAATACATGCATATACAAGTTAAAAACAAATACCTATTGATTAGAGTGAATATGCTGTAAAAGAGTTGAGAATATAGTGCTAGGTTGACTACGAGTGTACAAGTCTACGCTTTGTGTCATCCCATAATGTATCCAATCTACCTCAAGCTCCTTTGGGACTGACCACTATACCTATGCTTTTCTTCCAATTTTTAGTGTTTGAACTGCCCTACCGAGGAATTCTCTTTCCTCGATTAGTAGTATATTTGGTTGTTCTACTCAGATGAGTTCCCTTAATGATTCTTCATTCTTTCTATTTATTATCCCTCTATTGTTCCAGGAGATAACCTTCATTATTTACTTCTTGCGGATGAGGGACCTCCTTTTGGCTTTGAGGATTTCAGTTTTCTAGTACGTCTTCTTCCACTACCATATTTTTTTATTACCTTTTCCAATGTTGGTTGTGCTCCTAGCGCCTTCTCCCTCTCTGATTTTTCTTCCCTTCTCTCCCTTTCTATCTTCCATCCTTTTCTATTGCTTGGTTTCGGTTCTATTTCCTCCTCTTCATTGTCTTCCTCTTATGGTTGGGGATCCCCCAGATCTTCCTCCACTGACAGGATAGGATGATTCGTATGCTCTTCACAATTTCTTGCAATCTCCTGAGGATCTTCCACTATTTTTTGCACCTCTAATGTTTTCTCTTATTCTTTATTGTCTTCTTCTGTATCTGTTTCGATGTTTCCTTTGATTAGGGACCCCTTGATTCCCAAGGTCTCCCACTAAGTTCATTGATTGGTACTTTCCCCATGTTTTTCTAGGGTTTCTTTTCTCTTGATTTGGCCCGCTTCCTCTTTGAACCCTAGCCCAACATGGTTTTTGTTCTAGATCCTTATGCTGTAACTGATTTTTTTTGCAATACTTCACAAAATGACCATAATCATGGCATATATGACACTTGAAAGGGATGCGTTCATAATCCAGTTGTTGAATATACTCCTAGTTGTCAACCTTGATTTATATTGCCTCTAGGAGACCGATATTAAGGTATACTTCTACACAAATCCTTGCAAAGGAGTACTAATCTTTTGGCTTTGTATGATCTATGTGTTTTCCAAGGTCATTTCCAAATTCCTTCATTGACTCGTTATTCCAACAGTGAACTAGTAGATGTGGCAATCGAACCCAAACTAGAATTGTTGATGGGATATTTTGGTTTGAGTTGAAATCCAATGACCAGTTGTTGATATGTAACCCCCATGACCCCATAACATATGGAAAATTATTATAAATCATATCTCGATCTTCCTTGGTTGCGAAATGAAATACAAAAAACCATTTTCCAATAAAGAAAGTGTTAACCTCCCCTTTGATAAGAAATTGCAATTTATTTTTGATCCAAGAATCCATTGTTGATGGGGCCAGCTAGAGACCAGTGAAGTGGCCAACCAAACCTTTCCGAGACAAAGACAGGGCAATATTTTTATTACCTTTGGCTGGAAGATTAACTTTCAAGATAAAATCCAGTTTTTTCACAAATTTGTATTGGGATACAATATATTTTCTTATCCCTTGCACCGTGATCAACTTGTAGAATGCCTCCACTTTCGATAGTGTGGATGGCTGAACCTACCCCTTTAGATTTCATTGTACTCAGGACTGCAGAGCCATAGATGCCTCCTAGATCACGCTTCTTTGTTTAACCTTTATCTTTATTTTTCAAGGTTGTAGAGGATTTCAAGGCCCATGCTAGTATTCATAGCTCAAAACACTCGAGACTTTTTCCCCTATAGTAAGGATTACTATTATCGAAATTTATAAACTTAACACTAAGTCATGGATAAATAAAAGTCACACCATCTTGTGTCCCTTTACCACCTCTGGAATTCTAGACACATTCCATGTCAACATCTCACAAGTTGTTTATTTCCAACAAATGGGAAGGCGGGGTGTTGGCATAGAAAGAGAAAGGTAGGTGAGAAGGTTAAGTAGTTGTCCTTTTTATAACAGATTAAAATTCATTAATTAAATCAATATTCTGCATATTCACGTTCCCTCCTCATTAATCAATTTTATTTTTTACTCCTTTTTCTTTTATTTTCAATGAAAAGAAAATTCCTTTATCTTTTGAAAAATGTTAACCCAATAAATAGTCAATGCTTTGACTATTTATCGATGATAGTTAATGGTCACTTAGACCACTTTTGGTCTATCGTACCTTAAGAAAGAAAAGTGAGGAACTACTTATTTTGCTTTAGAGTTTTATTTATGTTCTTAAATTACTATAATTTTTATGAGATAGAAGGTTAGGCAAGTTCAAATGTTAACCAAAATTTTGTAGCTAAGATCTTATGCGAGTGTAAGTAAGGAAATCTAAGGGGAATTGCTTTTCATCATCAACACTCAAAGTCTCACAAAGATGACTCTAGCACATGAAATTTCAAGAAAGGTCCAATGCCTTGTCTCACTATGCATCTCAAGAGAGTTTGTTCTTATTTTAGATATGTGGATCTTATTCTTTAAGCTAGTTAAACAAAGGGATAATTTTGATATTCAAGATTAGGATTAATGACCTCCTTGTAATATCTTATTTTTCTTTTATCCTCTAAATTTTCATCACACGACAAATTCTCTTTGAGCTTCAAAGTAATAATAATTTTATCATCTATATTTTGCAAAGTGACATTTTCGTCAATTGCCCCACATCTTTAACCAATACATGGTGTCATGGGATAGACCTTTTTTTCCCTCTTGAGCGTCCCATACCATTTGAAGGTCTAGTCACCACACGACATCGACGTGATCTTGCTAGTTGGGTTTGGCCATCAACCACAAGTATCACCCAGACTACCCCTCACCGAGACCAACCCGACCGAATCTAAGTCAGGCACCTTAGAGTATGCGGAATGCCAAGTGCTCGTTTCACTGTAGGCGATGTAGTCCATCACATCACCACCCAACCTTAGACAACGTTTTCCATCACATCGCCTCCTCCAATATAATACTTGAACGACCGAATACCCAACGCATGACGATGTGCTCGTCCATCTAGTCTCAATCCTCGATGGTGCCCAAATGTTGTGTCGTGGTTCCACCTGACCACATACCTTCATTGCAACCATCAACACTATTTTCCTGACATAGTTGACACACTACATGTCACATTTCCAATCACGCCATCCTCCATCGAGTCTGTTACGCAGTGCATCGCTGATTTTTCTCATTGTTAAGATCCTAGTGGGCGGCCTTCACTAACACCTCGGGGTTTTGGTGTAATGGTTCGTATCATTTGGTATCAAAGCCTCCACCTAGGTTCAAGTCACATAGCGGGTGGCAACGTCGGCATTGGAGTGTTCATCCGGGGCTCGTACGTCTCAAAGGGGAAACCACCGTACGGGCGCACATCCAACCTAGAGTCTGGACTACGGAGCGTGGTGGGATGTTAAGATCCTAGTGGGCGACCTTCACTAACACCTCGGGGTTTTGGTGTAATGGTTCGTATCACTCATCCTACTCGACTCGACATCACCCTTGGTCCTCCTAATGAGCCTACTCACTAGTACACCATCTTGTCCATCTCATGGCCAACAACAATGAGCCATCCACCATGGCTACCAAAACATATGGAATTGTCGGGGATCCTTAAGTGATGCATCTCGATGCGTCCTCCGTCACGCCATTTCCAATGGCGCTTACCATAGGGTAGTTACACATGTCATCTTTATTCTTCGGAACTCTTTGGTCTCCTAAGTTATTTAATTTTTTGACCGAAAACTCCCTACCAATGTTGAAACCAAATGCCATAACATATTACGTTCAACCTCTAATGTTTCAATTTGTTTCTTCCATTGTAACTAGGTCTCCATCATGACCACACTCCCAACGATATGATTTTCCTTTTGTGCATGAATTTAGATGTAGTAGAGAAAATATAAGTCCTACTATCTACTATAGGGTCCTCTTGTGTGTAAGACACAATGTAGGTTTGTAATTTCACACAAATAGCAATGCCCTTGGTGATTATGATTTTTCGATGAGATCTAAAATCTAGAGAGACTGGAAAAATGAAGCCCCTTTTATTCGAAAACTTATCTCCTATGTTTCGAGGCAGAATCCTCATCATTGCAATTAAGCTCGCCTACTCATGTGCGGAGGCTATCTATTACATGGGCAGAGCCGCAGAGGCTACTTGTCAATTGTCATCTTACAGGCCCTTGTCAATCGTCATCTTATCCTCGGCTTTGTTTTGCCGGCAAGGGATTTCCTCCAACACCGCGACCCTTTATCCCACGTGGTATTCCAGACACACCCCGTCAAGTCCACGTTGACGTCCCTCAATTTGTTTATTTCCAGCAAATGGGAAGGCAGTGTGCCAAGAGAATGGTCGGTGACTCGGTGAGAAGGTTAAGTAGTTGTCCTTTTCTCACATATTAAAATTCATTGATAAAATCAAGATTCCACACATCCACGTGGTCTTCGGGGAAAGGCTAAGCAGTTGTCCATTTCTAACGGATTAAATTTCATTAATTAAATTAAGATTTAACAAATTTTCACGTCGGTGACAGGGTTAAGTAGTTGTCCTTTTAAAATTCACTAATAAAATCAAGATTCCACACATTCTCGTGGCCGTCGTAATGATTTAACGTGAGAAGGTTAGGTGGTTATCCAGTTCCAACGTATTAAATTTCATTATATAAAACAAGATTCAACAAATTCAGGCGGGTGAGAAGGGTAAGTGGTCGTCCTTTCCTAAGGGATTGAAAAAACATTATTATTTATTCATTAATAAAATCAAGATTTCACACATTATTAGTCAGGGATTATAGCGATCGCTTGGTCGCTACATGGGTTTGACTTCACGTTAACTAACAAAACATTTTATATGTTTTCAAAAGTTTTTCTATATTTATATATTAAATTTATTTATTTTTAAATAAAATTTATTTTTTAAATATTTGAAATTCAGAAATTCTAGTTTATGATTGGCTAAGAGCATTGATTTGACAATTTAATCCTGCTGTGCAAATTAATTGTCAGGCTCAAAAATTAAAATTAAAAATAAAGATAAAAAAAAACTATAAAATGCCATCTGTTAAGTGATTGAAAATTGAAACTGACATTAATCATTATTTTTTACTCCAACTATGACACGTAACCCTTAAAAGGTGTCATCATAGATGGCATTAATTGTGACATTTATTTCAAATACTTACTTAATCCAAGGTTCAATTTACAATTACAACCTTGGTATTTATTGTTGCCCATGAAAATTCGCTGGAAAACTGCATGTCCGAACGGGTTTGTCAGTACGATATCTAGGAAAGCATTGAAGCACTGTGTTAGGCAAACACTAGCTAATGCGCTCACTTATTTCACGACACCTGCTATAACAAGAGAAAGAAGGCTTGCTGGGATAAAATCCAGTGTTCTCTTTTCCCCTCTTCTTCTCAATTGGGTGATGTTTATTTGCGATGGTCTCTTACCCACCAATGGTCTTTGCTGGTTGAACTATGCAAAGAAAGCCTTCTAGCACTTCATGGATTCAAGGATAACCCAGGACGGGACTGATTACGAAGTGGCATAAAATATGTTTTCCGGAAGCCGACTAAGCTAATGGAAAGGGCAAAGGCAAGCACACAAGATTTGAGAAGGTGAGTAGGTTTTCATTTTTCTATCCACTATATACATTTTTTTATATCAACCTTGTAATGCTATACAAATTGCAGCACATCCCATATACAAACAGAGATTGTATGTGGTTGAAGTAAATAAAAAATTGCAACCAATAAAAAATGCTAATTCAGAATAATATCATTATGTTTACAGAGAGTGGTAATCCACTCTCTATCACTGTATTCTGACAACCTAATACCTATACTCTACTTAATATATTATTGTAGTCTGCAATATTTTTACTGACAATCCAACACCAATATATTTGATGTGGAGTGTTGTACCGTGCTTAGTATTACTGTATTCTAAAAATCTAGCACCAATGTGCCTAGAGTGCATATTGTTTAAGTACAGCACCAATTCAATTCAATGATTCGTGTAATTTGACAATAATTACTACAAATCCAATTCAATTCAGTCATAACTACAAATCAAAAATAATTATTACCAATTCAATTCAATGATAACTACACCATTTCAAAAATTACTACTACTGCCTGCTGACCGCCATCAACTATACTTCTACTACCTGCTGAGCGCCATCCATGTATAAGAGCAAAAATGGAGGATGTGAAATGAACGTAGGATGGAGAGAGCTAGGGGGCGAGGAATACACTGAAAGCTGGAGGACACTGAAGAGCAGAATGTTTTTTTTTAATTGTCCAACGTTTTTTGTTTTATGGACATCGTCGGAGATCTCCAAATTTTGAACTTGACACTACTCTAGCTCATAAACTTTACAGAACAATAAATACTAAGACTTGTAAACTTTTACAGAACAAAATTTGTATAAAAACTTACAGACTTCAAGTATGGCATTGCTCAAACCTATAAACTTAACAGAACAGAATCTGGAAAAACTTACTCTTTACATAACATGTAGAAAACAGTCTGAGGATTTTTCCATGGAATTCTCAATCTGTGTGCATGTGATCAGATAATATGCCTCTTATTCATACCCTAAATGATTAAAAACATAACTTTACCGCTTTGATTAAACTAAAAATCAACTAAAACGTTATAATCTATTACACAGTGATTAACTAAAAATGCTAATTAAACTCTCGTGGAAATCTAACTCCAATGTAACTCCTTCTGACAATTTCAAGAATGAGAGATGTACCAGCTTATCTCTGTAGAACGCTTCCAATGTAACTCCTCCATTGATACCTATGTTTCCATACTTGGAAGCTCTTCCAGAAGTGCCCACGCGTAGCCCAGCCACCATGGAGAGAGGGTACATCGGGTTCAACGAAGACAACAGAAAGAAGGTTGGTCATGAGCGTGGGTGTTTCGAGCAAAAAGGAGGCCACCCGCCGAGGGTGGAGCTAGAAAGAGGCCACGCTCCGAGGGTGGAGCTGGAAAGAGACCACGTGCCAAGGGTGGTTCTGGCGAGCAGGCAGGGGAGCTCTACACACGTCATACATGCTAAGGACATGGCCACGTGCCCTTGCCTTTCGTGTTGACCACGACTGTAGGTGTATCATCAACGATGTTATTATTAGTCCCTTTAATTATTATGATGGTGAGTGAGTGTTATGCAAAAACATTGTCCATGGCAAGTATGATGAGCCTGACTTAAGTTATTCAATATATTTGGGAGTACTTTTACAATAATAAGGTATGGAAAACATTGATTACTTATTGATTAGTGAACAAGATTTAGAAAAGAATTCACTCTACTTATGTTATCAAAGAGTGCTTCAAAAGGTATTGCTTTATAAGAGCCATATAAGTGCCACCTAAATGTTCTCAATTGGAAGTGTTTTTTTGAAAGTATGTTTAAAAAAAAAATCTAGATAAATTATTCTAGGACAAATCTTCAAGCATCTAAAGATATCATTTAGGATAAACTTTAGATTCTTTATGACACAAGGTTAGGTATACAACATGATTCAAAGTCATTACAACAAAATAGTCATTATGATCTCAGCATGTCACCTATGGGGATATAACCTAGGTGGGGAGATCCCACACCTCTTAGAGTAAACTCAATTGACTGCACGCTCTTAAACTTATCTAGACAAACTTAGACTAAACCAATTGATTGCGTGCTCTTGAAACCAATCCCACACATGATCCCATGACAAGCAATTTTTACCAATATAGTATAGAAGTTGGTATTGCAAAAGCAAGTGTGAAATTTGGAAATTAGTGATTCCAAAGGATCAAGGAATCATAGTGTGGAACTTAGCAATGGACACACAACAATTGGGCAAGGCAATTGAATTGTTTGTCACGTTTCAAGATCTTATACATTTTTTCAATATGATATTGTTGGTGTTGTCATCAACATTCTATGTTGGGTATTACTATCCATATATAAAGAAACATCTAGGAGATGGTTTGTCAATTGTCAAAGCCGAGGGATGAGAGGGGTGTGCGAATGGTGCAAATTGGTAATTGATATATAGCTTTAGATTTATTGTCAAATTTGTGTATTGTCTAAGTAGATAAGCTTTGAAAATATAACATCTTTTTTGGTTTGTGGAAGATTTTTTATAGTTATTTCTTTGCTTTGGATAACATTATGTAAATATGAAAATTAAGGATTTAATTTTGTTCTTTAGAGACATTACAAAGTTTTTAAAGTAGAGTGATTATTATTATTGAAATTTTTTCATTAATTAATATTATAAATAAACAATAAAATTAATATTATAAAGCTTTTATTTTCAATAAACATCTATTATATCTCAATTGTAAACATAAATTATTATATCTCAATTGTAAACATAAATTATTATATCTCAATTGTAAACATATATTTAAGGCAGGGACTAGCTGCTTTGCAGCTATTTTCCTTGTTATTTTAGTCGTCGGATTAAAATTCATTAATAAAATCAAGATTCCACACATTCACGTCGGTGAGAAGGTTGATTCATTGCTAAGATCAAGATTCCAAACATTCACGTGGTCGTCGGGAGAAGGTTAAGTAGTTGTCCATTTCTAACGGATTAAATTTCATTAATTAAATCAAGCCGTCGTCATGATTTAGCTTCATTTCTGACTCCTTTTTGTAATTTTCATAAATCTCTTGTTTATGTCTTTTTTTGTTTTTGTTTTATTCAAAAGTTGTTCACATGTATTAATTTCGACGAAAAATAAACGCTTCAATGAAATAGTCAACGATTTGATCATTATTTTTTTTTTTCCGCGAAAAAAAGCATACTATTGATATTCAATAAGCTGAATCAAATAGTACAGATAGAGTCCGTGAGGAAACCCAAAAACATTACAGTGAGTTACAAATAGTTTCCAATATGCCTCAAAAAGCAGAAGACCAGATAGTCTCACATAAGCATAAACAAAGACAGATAATATATAGTCAAACCTCCGACCAAAGGTATCAAAGCTCAGAGTAGAGAAATCAGATCATGATATTAAAGGAGCCAGCATTTATCACAGATTGGTCCCAGCATTCCTCCCATAGCACAAAGTCCTCGATCCCATCCAGCGCCAACTTCGATTGCCTGTCAGCCTGGATATTATGCTCTCTGTAGATATGTTTCAATGAGTATGAGCAGAATGACTGAAGCTCCTCCTTGATCCTTTTGCACCAGCCTTCAAGTTCCAGAACATTGATGTCATATTCACCCCTGGCCCATTTGATGGTGACTCGTGAGTCACCGAAGATTTGGAGTCTCGGAAGTCCAATGATGTGGGCTACTTTAACCACGCACCATAATGCCATCAATTCAGCTTTCATATTCGAACCCTTGCCACATTTCAGGCGCAGTAAAAGTAGATGTTCTTGATTAAAATATATCACCCCTCCTGCTCCATAATTTCCATGGCAAGCAGCCCCATCAAAAAATAGGACAGGGTCTCGAAATTTAAACTGAAAGTCTCCAATAGGCCTCTGGGTGGGAGCCTCCACAGATGGTTGAAATGACAAGAACTATGAGAGAATGGCCCTATGCACACATGTGATATCCGGTTGCAAATTCTCAAAGATAGCCCGGTTCCTCATAGACCACACCGCCCAACACATGAATATCGGCAGTGTGGCATAGGTCTTACACTTATGCGTCCATTCTTTTAAACACAATTCAACAGAGTACCCCTTCCAGGAATGCTTGATGGCAAAGCAATGATAAAATTTTCCAATAATAGAAACAGTAAATGGACAGTCTATGAAAAGGTGCGCAGCTGATTCTGAATGTGTCTTACAAAGAACGCAACGATTGGGCCTGGCCCATCCAAACAGTAATAAGTTGTCCCAGGTCTTTAATCGATTCATCAAGAGGAGCCAGCAAAAACATTTAATTTTCAAGGGCAGGTTCCATTGCCAAACCTTCGAGTACCACCAGTGATTGGGGAAGATGCAACGACTCTGGATCATGCAATCATATGCTGTCTGTGCAGTGATGTTACCCGTAGCCAAGTTTCCAGCCCATACCACCGAATCATCCACGTTGGAGGTCCGAATCCCTGCAGCATTCAAGTCGTGTATATAAGCATCCCATTCATCACACAATGGAGGAGCTAAGTTAAGATCCGCGGCATTGAGCTAAGTAAAGATGCTGCTATCACCAGATTTGATCATTATTTTAGTGAAAAACCATTACCTCACAACACAATTATTTAATGCGAAAAGTCTATTCCAATGAGAATTGCCCTCTTTAACGCATACTCGCCAGAGTATTAAACTGGGGACAAGTTAACAAGACTTTAATGTGTGTATTAATATTTAAAAAACATTATTTTATTCCAATAAACCCGAAAGGCATTTCAGAGGAATAGAAGTCACATTTGTGAATAGCCCAAGTCTATGATTTAAGGATTGTCCTAAAATTTGAGAATTAACTAGAAAAAATATGTCTATTCTTGATAGAGATTCTTGATAGAGGATGTCCAAAAGGTTTTAATAGTATAAAGTTTATTGCATCAAGAGTAGGGAGGTGGTGCATTATAGCAAGTATGGGGATACATAATGTGTGTGACAACAAAAAATTAAATAAAGTTATTGGGCGACATATCAATTTTAAATTTTATACAAAATATAAAAAAATAAAACAAGTTCATAAATCCATCTTAACCTCGTATCTTTCAAGCACCTAGAGGGATCAAATTTCATGAGATCTAAATTTTTTATTATAAACTTTTTACACTTCAAGAAAAAATTTATTCCTCGATTTGAAATGAATCTATGTTAATAATAAACACTTAAAACCAACATACTTTGTAAAACATAATAAAATCTAAAATTAATGAAAACCATACTTATTGTATGCCTCTTTTTGTTCCATGAAAAAAAATTGGCAATCTTTGTCAACCATGTCTGGACACATCACCAAGCATTTAGTGAAAAGACTCCTCCTCTTTGATTTCCTTGACAATTGAGTCTATTGGCATTGGAGACTCCTGTTTGATTTCCTCGACAACTGAGCTTATTGACACTCTAGAATTTGAGACTATTGACTAAGAGCTCAAAGCCAAACCTAAGACAAGATATTGTAACCAAAGCTTCTCGTCGACAAGCTAACCAACCAAATGAGCTTCTACTGTTGTATTGATGTATCCCATTTAATCATTAATAAGGTTGAAATCCTGTCATCAACCGCGGGGATCCGAGCAATTAACTACGCTAAGCCTGACGTAATATTCGACGAGAATTGGTTGGGAAATAACTGTAAGAAAGTTGACTTCCTATTTCAACAGAGAACCACCCTATTTGTGTAACACATGCTTGGGGCCAAATATGCACTAGACTAAGAGTAAAATGCAATGAAGAGTTTTAAGTTTGAACCATTGGGCCACACGATTCTTATTTCTTCCACATGAAAATGAGAAGATATATGATACCGAGTAACAAAGAGTATCATGGGAATTCTTATTCGTTGCAAAAGTGATGGGAATTCTGGTCGAATAAAAATGTTGGAATCTACACTATTAATTCAATTAACTAGACAATTTCAATTTCTTAGGGAATATAAATACTCTATTAATTCAAAGTTGTCGATCTTTGTTTGGATTCTCATGATGAGCCTTACTAGTTTGTTTTTGAAAAAGGATGATGAGCAATGCACACGTCTTTGAATTATTATTTAATTGTTAATAATGATCAAACTTCTAATTTATCTTGAATAAAGAATTTTAAATCCTTTATACAAAGCTAGTGCTTTAGTCTAATTATTATTAACTTCATAAATCCTATTTGAAACTTATTTCTGGTTTCTTATCAAAATATAGTTTCTAAAATGATTCATGCTCCTACCACCTCTATACTTTTTTTAATAATAATTACTTTTTTTCTTCCTTTATTAAAACCACAGTGAAATGGAATGAATATTGGTACGATTATTAATTGGTGGATTAATCTTATGAAAGGAGTTTCAAGATTAATCTTATATCAATATCTTTTTTACATGTCTTATTTTATATTCTTTATGAAAATAAAATATCAATATGATTACTATTTTCTGACAACCCCTTGTCATTATGTCCTCTGCTCTTTTTTTTGGAACATATTTCCTCCCATGTTGCAACTTTTATCTTTTTTTTTTACTAGAATGAGTAGGAAATTTTTATATTAAAATAGGAGGGAATAAGCCCTCAATTATACAATACAAAAAAAAATCAGGCCTCTAAACCATAATACTATCCATTCATAAAAATACCAATACTATAAAGTTTTTAGACCCTGTCCATATCCACGGGGGCTTCACTCCATAAACCGCTATCATAGCACGTTCATTCATGGCATATGAAACAATACCCCTAATTTCACTAAATATTGGAAAATACCTTCCAAAATCATATTTTTTTTAACCCCCTCCCAATATGCCTTCCCAATTTAAAAAAAACCATATTTTCACTAGATATTTTATGTATCAGTTTTTTCATTAACATTTTTATACCCCTTTATATTTCTACGTAGTATATTGATATGATACCCCTCTTATGACCCCACATGCATTCTACAATGCACCTTGCTTCTTTCGATGTATATTGTGGATGCACATTACTTCACCCACAATGCAATTACTCAACCACATATCATTATGATTTGCAACATCTAATGGTCTAATGAAGAGATAGGAGATCACTTCTTGTATGTCACTAGAGCCAATGAACATAGTACAACATTTAGATTGCATGTTGCAGTTCCCTAATCGTTGACTAAGACTGTTGTGGGCTAGGTATCCAAGCCCCCGGGGCCTGTAACAAGCTTGAGGAGGCTGACTAAACCTCCCAAGGCCTGTAATAGGCATGCGTGGTTCGGTATTCAAGCCCCCAAGGCCTATCGAGGGCCTATAATAGGCCCTCTAGGCTTAGAGTCTCCCAAGGCTATTGGTAACAACTGGTTGAGTGTTATTGGTAACAATTGGCTGTCAATGACCACTATCTCTCAACTATGATCGACTGGAAACCCACTTCACCACGAAACCCCTAGCCTCGAGCATGCCTCAAGACGCGATTTCCCTATGTAGTAGTAAGCCCGAGCCTTGTCTCAACTCGATTTCTCATCCATCCCTGATCCCTCCATCTCCATTTGGCGGATATTTGTCAGCCCGCCCATATAAAAAAGACCCCAAAGTATTTTTATATTGTTACATTAAATAAAAAAGCCTTTTGCCCCTTAATATATAACCAATATAATTTTTAAGTTTTCATGAATATTTAATACCGCAATATGAATGAAAATGATATTATATTGTCTTCTAGTGAAGTCCCCGTGTCCATATCTAGAGCTCTGATACTCAAAGCTATAGTATCTAACAAACTGCTGTAAATAATAGACATCGAGAACACATAATTTGACATCAAGGATTGCCCCATGGGACCTGGATTTCGTTCTGTAAATCTAGAGGGTGGGAGGAGGATCCTTTAGCTCCTTCCTTATCATTTAGATTCCATTGTAGAGTGACCAAGGCTACTTCTAGATTTATTACGAATTCCTCCAGATCATCGTTCCTTTCCTACTTAAGCTCTAATTCCACTCCCATAACTTCTAGTTGATAGTTGGTATCACTTCTTCACACCAAATGAGCCTATTCCTAAAAAAAACCGTCTACTACTCCAAATGTCTATCAAATGCATGTAGATCATGTCAGAGATTGTGGATCTTCATTTTCAGGTGCTGTTGGCTATCCTTAACATGCCAAAGAACATGGGAAACCCAACAATCCTCATCACCACTCCACCCATTCCTTGTCATTTACCCAGCCTAAGTTACAAGGCCTAAACTACATTGCTCTACTTTTCTTTTCGTTGATGCCTTACCTTACTGCCTATAGAAGCACAAAACCCCGACACCTTCTGTGTCATCCAAGTAGATGCACACATCCATCATGTACCATCACAATTGTTCCAGTCCCAACATTTTCAAACTTGAATAAGATTTAGATCCATATCCCCACTCTTCAGCATGATAATTTCCTGAGCCAGAGGAGCATGAAAAGTTAATGGTGTTGATGTATTTGTAACTTCAGAAGATATTCACTTGTATATTGTATGTATTACATTTGTACTTTATTGTATCCCCAACGGAGATTTCTTATTCCTCCGATCGGAAGTGTCGTCATTTGTATTCTATTGTTGTACCTCCAACGGAGATGTTTGTTCCTCCGGGTCGGAGAAGTCATTATTGTACTTGAGTCATGTAAAGTCATTGAGGTCCATCCTCCCATGTATGACAGGGAATTAGACCCCGTAGTAGTGTTGCAAGTTATATTGTAAGTGTTGTAACTTACATTTGATGGGTTATTAGACCACCTTGGTGGGGTCATCCCTGTATGAGTCATGTGGGTTAAAGGGTTATTAGACCACCCTAGTTGGGTCGGCCCAGTGCCAAGTGGTAATGGGTTATTAGACTCTCATAAGGGAGGTCGGCCCAGTTAAAGTAAAAGGCAAGTAAAGGTAAAATATAAATAGAGAGGAGCACCTCTCTATTTATTCATTCACTCATTCACTCACTTCGCATTAGTGAGAGAGAGGAGGAATGCACACAAGTGGAGGAGGAGTAGTTGCTGCATACATTTATCTTTTGGGGATTCATCTTGGTGATCTTTATATTGGTGCTTATTCTATCTCTGAGGAAGTTGCGGGGTTTTTCACCTTCTTGGTTTTCTCTGGTGAAATGCTTTGTGTCTCTTGTCTCTTATGTTTGATATGTTGTAAATGTTGTTCTCTCAGTTAAGATCCTAGATCATATTGAATTAAATGATGAAAAAATAACATGGTATCAGAGCTAGCCTGAAGGAAGGCATTGTATGGCATTTATGACATTTGTTGCACTTGCGACAAATTGGAAGCTAGGGCTTGATATAGTAAAAACTAGTCATCGTGGCACTTTCGCTATAAATTAGTTTTGGCGAAGTTTCACGATCTGAAACTTTTACAGGATGAATATGAAATATTCATGTACCTTGTGTCTGAAGATCAGCCTCAGATTCGTTGTTCTTTGTGAGATATGATTCGTACAAGTTAGGGTTCAGCCTCTTCCAGAATGTATCCCTAAACAGGTCACCTAGGAACATAGGTCATATCTCGGGCTAGGAAGCTCCAAATGGAATTTTGTAAAAAGTGTCAGTTAGGGCACGGAATGTAGTTTCACAAGTCCTCTTTTCAAAGGCCGAAGTTGAAACAGTGACACGTGGCACTCCGTACAAGTTCGCTATGTTGTTTCATCCCATAAACAAGTCATGTTTTGACACTTAGCATATCTCTCTCATGGAGAATCCATTTGATGTTAGATCTATGGGGTTGGAAAGATGACAGGTCATTCTACCATAAGACGAAGTTTTAGAACCTAAGGATCCGATATTTTAGAGTTGCATCAGAAACAATATGACATATATTTTTGTCAAAACATAATTGGATTCTGAGCACTTTCATTCTTGGCTTGTCACTGCTGCGGGAAATTGGGGTTTCTGCAAAAGTTGAAATTTTTGGAATCTGAGACCACGACTAGATGCTCCTCATCAAAATAGAAATTTAGAGTCCAAGATTGAATTTTTTGGTTGGGTACAACCCTGGGCTCTATCAAACCCTAGTTCGGGATTTTGACCAGAAAACCAGAATTTGACAGAAGCTGCAGATCCGAAACTTTCAATGTCAATTTTGAGGGGTCAAATTTTGGAGATTTCAAAATTGAAGTATACTAGCTTGATCAGCTCAGCAAGGTGCATCTTTTCATCCAATCAAAAGTTTGAAATTCAAAGTTTGAATTTTTAGGGTTTCTCTAACAAACCCTAATCCAGCTCCAGATCTAGTTTCAACAAATCAAAGTGGATTGGGTTAATCCTAGAAGAGAATGAATTGGACACCTACATAAGTGAATAAGTTCCAGTTCCAGAGGGAGATGAGGCTAAGGACTTATATAAGAAGACTACAAGCAATCCCGACAGGTATTACTTGAGGAGATACAGGTATGTTTTGAAATTTGTTCATGATTAAGTTTGTCTTCATATTATTGAGGTTAGTACAATCTTGATTAATTTTAGACTTATCTTATCACCTTAGTAAAAATATGAATGCATGTGAATGATAGAAGACATTCATTGATTAGGGTTATGACACTTATGATTGTACTAATGCACCGTGGTGTTGTAATGTATGAGGATGATGTTGTCCACTAACATGAAAGGTACATCAAGAAAGACAAATCAAGGTCTAGATCAAGAACATACGACCATGGTGACATGAAGACAAAGACTCATCCATAGTCATGGATCACATAGAAGCTCTACTTACGAGGTATGTATAATTTGGTTCTACAATGCTTAACCTATGAGATATCCAGGTTACTAGTACAAGTCATTGAAGAGAACAAGAAGACATTATGTGGGTATGTTAGACATAACTAAACAAGCATGATAATCCAGGTATGTTTTTCCTATATCAAGTTAGAATCCTACCTTGTGTTAGGATCTCATATAAGTATACTTTTGTATGATTGATAATGATTATTCATGAAGTTATAAGTTTGAGTAATCAAGGGTTTATGCATATTATGTTTCTTACTTTGATTGATGATATGACTAACCAGAAGAGTCCTATGGTCAAATAAGAATATGCATGAGTAAAAGAAGTCCTCCCTGAAACCTTGAATGCTAACGCTTATTACCTATGTATGAAATGACCATGACCATGACCATACATATTTAAGATTATTTAGAATCATAATGTTTTGATAGTACTGAGATTATACTAATGAATGTAGGATTATGTATGAGATCTTGAGGATGACATTTGGCAGGAAAAATGTTAACAATCCAAGATCAAGAGACATTTGGCAGGAATGGAAGTCATTTGTGAATAGCCGAAATCTATGATTTAAGGATTTTCCTAAAATTTGAGAATTAACTAGAAAAAAAATTTCTATTCTTCATAGAGGATGTCCAAAAGGTTTTAATAGTAGGGAGGTGGTGCATTACAACAAGTATGGGGATACATAATGTGCGTGACAACAAAAAAATAAATAAAGTTATTGGGACATATCAATTATAAATTTTATACAAAAGCTAAAAAAAATAAAACATGTTCATAGATCCATCTTAACCCCGGATCTTTCAAGCATCTAGAGGGATCAAATTTCATGAGGTCTAAATTTTTTATTATAAATTTTTTACACTTCAAGAAAAAATTTACACCTCAATTTGAAATAAATCTATGTTAGTAATAAACACTTAAAACCAACCTACTTTGTAAAACATGATAAAATCTAAAATTAATGAAAACCATACTTATTGTATGTCGTTTGTTCCATGAGAGAAGGTTGGAAATCTTGGTCAACCATGTCCACATCACCAAGCATTTAGTGAAAAGACTCCTCATCTTTGATTTCCTTGACAATTGAATCTATTGGCACTAGAGACTCCTGTTTTATTTCCTCGACAACTGAGCTTATTGACACTCTAAAATTTGAGACTATTGACTAAGAGCTCAAAGCCAAACCTAAGACAGATATTGTAACCAAAGCTTCTCGTCCACAAGCTAACCAACCAAATGAGCTTCTACTGTCATATTAATGTATCCCATTTAATCATTAATAAGGTTGAAATCCTGTCATCAACAACAGGGATCAGAGCAATTGACTACACTAAGCCTAGCGTAATATTCGACGAGAATTAGGTGGGATATAACTGTACGAAAGTTGACTGCCTATTTAAAAAGAGAACCACCCTATTTGTGTAACACATGCATGGGGCCAAAGATGCACTAGAATAAGAGTAAAATCGAATGAAGAGTTTTAAGTTTGAACCATTGGGCCACACGATTCTTATTTGTTCCACATGACCATCATAATGGGAGAAAAGTATTGATCGTTTAATGAAAATGAGAAGATATATGATACCGAATAACAAAGAGTATTGGTCAAATAAGATTGTTGCAAGAGTGATGGGAATTCTAGTCGAATAAAAATGTTGGATTTTACACTGGTCGAATGAAGAAAGATCGTGGAATGTCCCTTCCCACATTCTCTATTAATGGTTATTATGTGTGTATTTAATGCTAGGCTCTTCTTGAATGCATCATATCTTGGTGATATCAACAAATTCCAACTCCAAATTTATACTGAAAAAACAAGGGAATAAGCTAAAATGTACAATTATACTTAGGATAAATGCAACTAATCTCCATATATCTCAAGATTGAGAAGGGATGCCTCTATATAAACACCAAATAAACATAGAGAAGTGGTGACTCTAGGGTGACAGAACTAATGGGGAAGAATGCAACTCAAAAGAAATGAGAAGCTACCACCGGTGAACTCCTTGTAGTCAAATTCCCACTCCCAATTGAATGCAACACCTCCCAGATTAGGTCTAGATTGGTACATGTCGGGACTCCAAGAAAAACCATAAAAAACCCAAGACTTATATATTATCCCACCTACACTTGATTCCATAATAAAATCCATTTGAAAAACATTGTTCGTCCATTGAATCCAATATGTGCAATGGTACATGGTTTATGATGGCCTTTAGTTTCTACCCTCCCATCTTAAATTCAACTTGCCAACTGGTTTGGATTGAGAATGGCTTACAAAAATTTGGTTTTTTCATTCATGACAAATTGACGAATTGGGAAAAATGATACCCCACTTTTGTTCTAAGAGTTCCACCTTCTAGGTGAGAGGCCTCATTAACTAGAAAATTTCAATCTCTTAGGGAATAGAAATACTCTATTAATTAAAAGTTGTCGATCTTTTTTTGGATTCTCGTGATGAGCCTTACAAGTTTGTTTTTGAAAAAAGATGATGAGCAATGCACACATCTTTGAATTATTATTTAATTTCCAATAATAATCAAACTTCTAATTCACCTTGAATAAAGAATTTTAAGTCCTTTATACAAAGCTAGTGCTTTAGTCTACTTATTATTAACTTCATAAATCCTATTCGAAACTTATTTATTGTTTTCTATCAAACTATAGTTTCTAAAATGATCCATGCTCCTACCACCTCTATCCTTTTTTTAATAATTATTACTTTTTCCGTCCTTTATTAAAACCACAGTCAAATGGAATGAATATTGATATGATTATTATTTGGTGGATTAATCTTATGAAAGGAGTTTCAAGATTAATTCTTATATCAATATCTCTATTACATGTCTTATTTTATATTCTTTATGAAAATAAAATATTAATGTGATTACTATTTTCTGACAACCCCTTGTCATCATGTCCTCTGCTCTTCTTTTGCGGAACATATTTCCTCCCACGTTTCAACCTTTATCTTCTTTTTTTACTAGAATGAGTAGGAAATTTTTATATTAAAATAGGGTGGAATAAGCCCTCAATTATACAATACAAAAAAAAACCAAGCCTCTAAACCATAATACTATCCATTCATAAAAATACCAATACTGCAAATTTTTTAGACCCTGCCCATATCTAGAACTCTAATACTGAAAGCTATAGTATCTAACAAACTGCTATAAAAAATAGACATTGAAAACACATAATTTGACATCAAGGATTGCCCCATGGGACCTGGATTTCGTTCTGTAAATCTAGAGGGAGGGAGGAGGATCCCTTAGCTCCTTCCTTATCATTTAGATTCCATTGTAGAGTGACCAAGGCTACTTCCAGCTTTATTAGATGTGCCTCCAGATCATCGTTCCTTTCCTACTCAAGCTCTAATTCCACTCCCATAACTTCTAGTTGATAGTTGGTATCACTTCTTCACACCAAATGAGCCTATTCCAAAAAACATCCGTCTACTACTCGAAATGCCTATCAAATGCATGTAGATCATGTTAGAGATTGCGGATCTTCATTTTCAGGTGTCGTTGGCTATCCTTAACATGCCAAAGACCATGGGAAACCCAACAATACTCATCCTAACTCCACCTATTCCTTGTCATTTACCCAACCCAAGTTACAAGGCCTAAACTGCATTGCTCTACTTTCCTTTCCGCCGATGCCTTACCTTACTGCCTATAGAAGCACAAAACCCCGACACCTTCCGTGTCATCCAAGTAGATGCACACATCCATCATGTACCACCACAATTGTTTCAGTCCCAACGTTTTTGAACTTGAATAAGATTTAGATCCATATCCTGACTCTTCAGCATGATTATTTCCTAAGCCAGAGGAGCATGAAAAGTTAATGGTAGTAGTTGCGAAAGATGGATCTTGTCCTATCGAACTACCATCCCATTTGAATTCATGATATCAATAGGATCCATCCTAAACGACCTCCATCTAACATTTAACATTCACTTGAGGGGCTGCATGTTGTATCTCTTGATCCCACCTATCCTCCATTGCTATCGCCTCATGACATCAGCCCAATGCCCTATTTTCCCATTCCACCTAGTACACCTTCCATCCTTGTGTTTGTCACCTTTATTCCAATCATTATCCATCCCAGTGTGACCAAGGGCTATCATTTCTACTTCTTCCTTTGCATAGTTCCCCCACACTAAATATTGCTTCTTAGGGTATGCGTTCATGCTGCTCATACTAAAATATTGAAGAATTCCTTTGGGCGAAGTTGAGGCCATATTGGCTAGTTGATATGTTTCCATATTGTTCTCCTAGAGGACATGATAGAAATGAAAGTCTCCTAGGTTTTTAGTAGCTCTCTTGTTCACTAATATATTCTAGCAAGATTTAGATCTATTGGAGGGGTTTTGAAAAGGAAGGATTTGCAGATTCTGAGATTCTCCTATGATAATGGCCTCAAAAATACCTGCATTCACCATAATTTTGGCTCCTTGATATATCATTAGGGCCTCCGCCATGTTATTGGTGGATCAGCCTAGACCCCATGAAAAATTTTCCTTCAGATTTCCTCTAGGATAATATAAGATACAACCCACACCTTTCGACTCTGGGTTTCCTTTTGTAGCCCCATCGAAGGAAAAAATGTTCCTCCCCTTCTTTTCCTTCACTCCTCGAACTAAAATCCTTTTGATTTGATTTCCTATCTTTGATGGGTTTGAATGCTGGAATGTTTTTTACCTTGTATGTTCCTAGTATTCAAATTGTCAATCTAGGATTTTTCTTTCTACATCAAAGCTGGCATTTTTTGCTTTACTGGTCCCTTTTTTTGATAATACTCCAGCATTAGCACCTTGGCCCTTGAATCCGCTCACCCAGGATTACAAGAAGTGTTCTGGAAGATTGCTTGGTTTCTTGCCAACCATATATTTCAATAAATAAATTTTGGAAGAGGCAACTAGAACCATTTTAACAATGGTTTTTTCTTTAGAGAAATATTATAGGCCTTTCTCCAAGACTTGAAAAATTCACTAAATGCTTGAGGAAGTGAGAAATATTGATGAAGCAGATCCAATGCCTCAATCCAAACTACCATGGAAAGAGAGCACTATAAAAATAGGTGACTGATAGATTCCTCATTGGTGAGACATAGGACACATCATGAAGGGCTAGAGAAACATCTCCTTTTAAGGTTTTCTCTTGTGAGGATTTTCCCGTGTGTAGTAGTCCAACAAAATATGTTGATTTTTGAAAGAGCATTATTTTTCCAGAACCCTACCCATATAGAGGAACGGTTATCATTGCTTTGCAAATGTTGCAGTGTTTGGTATCCCTACTTAACTAAATATTTTCCATTCTTATTACCCCAATATCTAGTGTCTTGACTATTCCTACTAATTAGAGCTTTCCCCTTTAACTTTTGAAGTAGCATGTTGAGCATCGGTTCCAAATGTGTCGAGGGAGATATTTCAAGCCACTCTTTACAATAACCTTGATCTTAGGGATTCCAAATAGAAAAATCTTCCATTTTTTTTTATCCCTTGGCTTATCATCCATCGTTGAAGATAATACAGAGCGAGAATTAAGACAAGGGGGGAGGGGTGTCATTTAAAATGCAATCATTCAAAAGTTTTATTCTCTTACTATTTCATGGGATCCAATATAGCTTCCATTGGAAGATGTTCCAAGCCTCTGTACATAACTTCCATACTTGAGTTCCTTTCTTTTGTTGTGGAGGTTGATCTAAGCATCTTAGCCTATTGCCCTTTAAATATTTCTTATGGATCACTTCCTTTACCCAATATTTTCCTTTGGAGACTATCTTCCATAGAAATTTTGCTCCTAGAAAAATATTATTTAACTTTGGGTCTCTTATCTACAACCCCCCTTTATGCTGGGCCTTTAATGATTTTCTAGTTGATAAGGGAGGTCCTTTCTTCATTATTATTCCCACTTTTCCACGGAAAGGATTTGATCCCATTATTTATTTGGTTATAAATGCTTGAAGGAGCAAGCGAAACTGAATAGAGGTAAAGTGGAAGGGACAAAAAAGAATGATTTTATGAGAATCACCCTCCATAAGATTCATCCATACTGCTCCCCACTGCTTCATTTTACATTTGATTTTATCTAGGATTTCTTGCCAGTGTTCCTCAGTTTGTCTATCCTTAGCATTGGAATAACAAAATACTTGAAGTGATCCCACTTAATTCCCCCCTAAAAACCCAACTCCTTTGTGATGGCTAGAAGAGTACTTTGGTCAGTATTCCACCCATAGATGTTGCTTTTCATATTGTTTACCTAACTTCCATAGGTCCTACAATAATTTTCCAATATCCTTTTAAATATGTTAGCAAAAATCAAGGAGTATTAGGACTCCAATTAGAAGAGTTTCATCAACAAATTGGGAGTGGTTAATATCTTTCACTTCCTTAGCAATCCTTATTTTTGGAATACGAACTTCTACCTATGTAGCCTAGTCTAGCCATTTTCTCAACGAGATGATACCTGTATCTTAACCGCTATAAGCTTGACAATTTTTTGTGACTCTCCCATTCACTAGAGGGGAAATCTAGGGTTTCCCAATACACGATTTAACCCATTCTATGCATTTCCAGCAAAACGAAACTTTTCTAGTACTTTATAAAGAAATTGACGATTTACTCTATAAAATGGGTTAGCTATATCCAACTATATAATCATATTGTTTTCTCGTCGAGACCTACTTGAATGGAGAGCTTCCTAAGGTAAACAATTTTTTCTAGAATATGTCTTTTCTGAATAAAACCTCCTTGATTAGTTGAATTAATGGAGGGGAGGACCGCTTTGTGTCCATTCGAAATTATTTTTCTTAGGATCTTATAAGAGACATTATATAATGGTATAGGTCTTATTCTAGCAAAGGAGGTTGGATGAGATTCCTTGGGGATGAGAGCTAGAAAAGATGAGTTTATTGCTCCACCTAGTTTTGGATTCCTTTGGGTGTATGCCAAAATTCTCTTGAGATCCTTCTTTATGATATTCCAACATAGACGATAGAAATAAATTGAGAATCCATCAGGTCCATGAGCCTTGTCCAGATCCACTCCCCAAATGACAACCTTGATTTCCTCCTCCAAATTTTATTTGATAAGTATTGAGCTTACTTCCTCTAAGATGAGATGTGGTAGGTGGAACAAGACCTCATGTTGAGATTCTTCCATTCCCTCACCTTATTCATGATATATCTATCTATATTTCCTATATGCTTCATCCTCAATTCCATCAAATTCCTGAATTCGTCTTCCCTCTTTGTTATGAATTTATGTGACTGTTTTTTGGTGAAAATGCATTTGTGTCTACTTATGGAAGAAGGAAACATTTCTATCTCCCTCCCTCAGCCATAGAATTCTAGAAATTAGGCGCCAGTATTCTTCCTCTTCTCTAAGTGTTTTGTGTAACTCCTCTCACAGTATTTCCTCTTGTTCTGTCACCTCTCTATTTTCCTTATCCTTTTGATGTTTTTCCATCTCTTCTTGATTTCTTTTTCTTTCTAGAGTAGGAGGGACGCTAGAAATTTTTCCCATTCCTTGATTTTTTTTTTATTGTTCTTATTTTATCCTCCTTGACATAAAAGGGGGATCCCTTGAATTCTCTAGTTCAATATTTCATAACAATCTCTGTGAACTCAGTATTTTAACCTCAATGTAGGGTTACACCACAAGGGAATAGGACCCATATCTGGATCCACTTCTATTTGAAGGGAGATTTTTTTATGGTCTAAAATGATTGAATCTAGGATATTCGATGTCAATAGAATACCATTTAGCATGAAGGAACTATGAACCATAAACCTATCCAATATGGAAGCAACTTGACCAGGCCTATTCTCCTGTTTTTCCAAGTGAAAGCTTTGTTCCTTGGATTAATATTAACTAAGTCCCAACTTTGAATTAGGTCCTTATCCATTTCCCTGTGAGGATCCTTAACTATTGATCCTCCTTTTTTCCATTCTTAGCTAGGGTAATGTTGAAGTCCCCAACTAAAATCAAGTTTGGTTTTTTCTCATGGTCTAACTAGCTTAATAATGAATTCCAACATTCCTTCTTTTTAAGTATGTAATACATGCATATAAAAGTTAAAAGGCCTATTCTTGAGTCAAGGGAAAGTTGAACGGATGGGAAAGGATGAGGCTTTGAACAAAACGCCTATACCTAAGTAGAGGTAAAATCAACTAGATGAGAAAGGATGAGGCTTCAATAGACAATTACTAGATTGAAGACGGAGGCTGAAGAGTAACAAGTCATAGTAGAGCCTTATATATGTGTGTCTTCCTATCCAACTCACAACTATTGCAGATGATGGTAGTTATTGTGGCTGAGTTATCTATGCAAACCGGTATGCATGTTTGATGCACAGTGAGGACTACTTCAATCGGAGTAGAGACTTGGGATGTTGCTGCACATTTCTTTGTACTCTTCATGAAAAAAGAGAAGTTTTTGGGGTGGGGAGATGTTGAGGGGGCCTCTTAGGCCCATTTATATGTCATCATACATATATAATATTATAATGTAAAGTGTATAAATGTATAATTCATAAAGAAAAGGTAGCTTAACGATAGATTAGTTGGAGTGGGGTTAACCACTCCAACCAACTATACATTGTATAAAAACCCATTAAGGCATGAATATAATCAAATTGGATGTCCCTTCCCACATTTTGTTTTGATGGTTATTATGTGTGTATTTAATGTTGGCCTCTTCATGAATGCATGATATCCCGGCGTGTCAACAAATTCCAACACCATATTTATACTGAAAACACTAAGGAATAAGATAAAATTGTACAATTACACTTAGGATAAATGCAACTAATCTCCATATCTCCCAATATTGAGAAGGGATGCCTCTAGATAAACACCTAATAAACATAGAGAAGTGGTGCCTCTAGGGTAATGGGATTGATGGGGAAGAATGCTACTCAAAACAAATGAGAAGCTACCATCGGTGAGCTCCTTGTAGTCAAATTCCCACCCCTAGTTGAATGCAACACCTCCCATATTAGGTCTAGATTGATACTTTTTGGGACCCCAAGCAAAACCATAAGCAACTCAAGACTTCAATATTATCCCACCTACACTTGATTCCATAGTAAAATCCATTTGAAAACCTCACTCGTCCATTAAATGCTATATGTGTAGTGGAACATGGTTTATGATGGCCTTTAGTTTCAGCCCTCCCATCTTAAATTCAACTTGCCAACTGGTTTGGATTGAGAATGGCTTACAAAAATTTGTTTTTCTCATTCTTGACAAATTGAGGAATCAGGAAAAATGATACCCCACTTTTGTTCTAAGAGTTCCACCTTCTAGGTGAAAGGCCTCATTAACTAGACAATTTCAATCTCTTAGGGCATGGAAATACTTTATTAATTCAAAGTTGTCAATATTTTTTTGGATTCTCATGATGAGCCTTACTAGTTTGTTTTCAAATAAAGATAATGATCAATGCACAAGTCTATGAATTATTATTGAATTGGCAATGATAATTAAACTTCTATTTCACCTTGAATAAAGAATTTTAAGTCCTTTATGCAGAGGTAGTGCTTCAGTCTAATTATTATTAACTTCATAAATCCCATTGGAAACTTATTTCTTGTTTTCTATCAAAATCTAGTTTCTAAAATGATCCATGCTCCTACCACCTCTATCCTTTTTCTAAAAATAATTACTTTTTTTCTTCCTTTATTAAAAGCATAGTGAAATGGAATGAATATTGATACGATTATTATTTTGGTGGATTAATATTATGAAAGGAGTTTCAAGATTATTCTTATATCAATATCTCTATTACATGTATTATTTTATATTCTTTATGGAAATAAAATATCAATGTGATTACTATTGTATTACAACCCCTTGTCATCATTTCCTCTGCTCTTTTTTGTAGAACAAATTTCTGCCCATGTTGCAACCCTTTATCTGTTTTTCGTACTAGAATGAGTATGGAATTTTTATATTAAAAGAGGAGGGAATAAGCCCTCAATTATACCATACAAAAATGAACCCAAGCCTCTGAACAATAATACTATCCATTCATCAAAATACCAATACTACAAATTTTTTAGACCGTGTCCATATCTAGAACTTTGATACTTAAATCTATAGAATTTAACAAACTGTTGTAAAAAATAGACACTGAAAACACATAATTTGACATCAAGGATTGTGCCATGGGACTTGGATTTTGTTTGTAAATCCAGAGGGTGGGAGGAGGATCCTTTAGCTGCTTCCTTATCGTTTAGCTTCCATTGTAGAGTGACCAAGGTGGTTTCCAAATTTATTATGTGTGCCTTCATAGCATAATTCCTTTCCTACTCAAGTTCTAATTCCACTCCAATAACTTCTAGTTGATAGTTGGTATCACCTCTTCACACCAAATGAGCTTGTTCCTAAAAATACTTCTACTACTGTCGTGCCCACTATATGCCAGTGAATTAAAACTTTAACATGCAGAGTGCTAAACATAAATTATCAACCCGAGAAAGTCTTTTATTTCAAAGCTATCGTGCAAAATTTATGCGAGTACAATTTCTACCTGACATTGTTATCTATTGGTATGCAATCGTGATTGTTTGTAGACTAGATCACACATGCTTGAAAGTAAATCAATCCTCAGCCTATTCATAAAATCACACTGTAAATCTAATCACACTTTAACAAAATAAATTATCATGAAATAAGATCTAATTACATAAACCTGAAAGCAATGTTAAGTTGGCCAACGATCTATCAAAATGAATTAACAAAAGAAGACTATGATAAATCAAATGAATAAAACATGAACTGAATAATAAAACAACTATGATAAATCTAATAAATGAAAGCATGAGTTAACAATTAACAGATCTACAAAATAAAACACTTACAATTAACACTACCAGCATCTGCTCAGGGAAGAGGGCCCTTCCTCCATTGAGCAGATCTGGATCTCCACAATTAAAGTCTACAACTCCAGAATTAAGAAACTACCAGCATATATTATCATAATGGAAGAATTACAATAGATCTGGATCAAATCCTACATCATAACATTGTGTTCTCTCCTATCTTACATTTCCTATCATCCATCTCCTATCCTGCCTAATCTGTCATGCTTAATCCCTATCAACCTTTTTCTCAATGAGATTGATTACATATTTATACATAAAATTATCTCATGGAAATGAAGAACTGAGCCCCCAACTTGTGATCTGCAACAGCTAGAACACGGCCGTAACTGTTGGCAACTTTGGAACCGACCGCAACACCAAATCTGGAAAATACCCTCTCGAAGAACCACCTGCATATCGCAAACTGTAGCTTTTTTTGACGATTTCCTTGCGAATTAGGTAAATGAGGATGTTATGCACAAAACCCATATCTCGGATTTGTGAGATTCATTTCCATCTGCCCACAAATCAAGACGCGAATCAAAGTGTTCTTATGTGGCATGCGTTTTTAGTTAAGGCTGTAACAGCTGGTTATGAGCGTCCTGTACATGACAACTCACTCCACAAACCATCATTAGTAAGATTATGCATAATAGTCTTTTAATTCATCAAAGATAAAAGAAAATAATCACTATTAACCACTTAAAAGATCAATGGAAGTAGCATGTTGTTCAATGCGCAGCTACAACAAATGGATGAAAAATGGAATGATAAATGAGAAATAATGGTAAGAAAATGGATGAAAGGTATGTCGATAAATGATGAAAAAATGGACAATTCCAGGGCCCAACATCTCCCCCAAACTAAACTTGTTGCATGTCCTCATGCAACCCAATATCTGTGTAGCATCCAACTTGAAAAACTCATTCACTTGTTCCTTCATTTTACCATTTGCACACTACAGCTAGAAAAAATAGAGAGTTTAACACAAATTGGCAGAGTCACTTAGCGGAGGATTTAGCAGAAAATTTGGCGGATTCGCAGCGCTTTAGTAGAAATTTGGCAAAGTCACAGCTTATTTTAGCAGAGAATTTGGCGAAGGTTTTAGCGAAGATTTTGGCGGAACAGCGCTAAATGTAGCGGCAAATTTGGCGGAGTCAGCTTATTTTAGCAGAGAAGTTGGCGAAGGTTTTAGCGGCAAATTTGGCGGAACAACGCTAAATGTAGCGGCAAATTTGGCAGAGTCAGCTTATTTTAGCAGAGAAGTTGGAGAAGGTTTTAGCGGCAAATTTGGCGGAACAACGCTAAATTTAGCGGCAAATTTGGTCGACTTACAGCTGTCGAAAAAGATGTCGTAGCCGCCAGAAAAGATGTCGCAGCTACCGGAAAATGGGCAGCTGCCGGAAAGCGGTCGCCGGAAAATATGTCGCAGCTGTCGAAAAAGATGTCACAGCTGCCGGAAAAGATGTCGCAGCTGCCGGAAAGCGGTCGCCGGAAAATATGTCGCAGCCGTCGGAAAATATGTCACAGCTGCTGGAAAACGATCGCCGAAAAATATGTCGCAGCCGCCGGAAAATATGTCGCAGCTGCTGGAAAACGGTCGCCAGAAAATATGTCGCAGCTGCCGGAAAACGGGCAACTACCGGAAAACGGCCGCCGAAAAACGGGAAATGGCAATATTTTACGGCGTTTTAGCCTTTTTGAACGGGAAACTTCTAAAGCCATTTTCTCCCAAACGACGAACTGGGTTGGGCTGAAATTTTGCGGGCAGGTAGCTACCAGTCTAATGCATCTCCACGCCAAAAATTAGACAAACCCACATCACAGATTTCGAGAAAAATGCGAATTGGCTGTAGGTGATGATGGCCATTTTCTCGTAAACCGTGCACTGGATTGAGCTGAAACTTGCCACGGTTGTTCATCATGTTGTTATGCATTCCCTGTCCAAATTTCATGAGGATCCAATTCATAGTTTGTGAGATATGCTCAATTCAAATTTGGCATTTTATATGAAGAACAATATGCATCAGAATTATGAATGTGAATGAACAAGCAGCAAGCATAGTAGCTCCTCCCCCAAACTGAATAATTTGCATGTCCTCATGCAAAAGACAAGTTTTTGTCTTAGTTGTGAACAACCATTTCCCCCAAACTGAGTATTTTACCTTCCATTCATGAAATCAAGTGAACTTTGGGACTTTTGTTTTCTTGTATCTGCACTATCACTGTCAACATCCAATTTTTGTATATGTGCTAGCTGGAAACACATCCTTGACTTACAAAAATGACTATAGGTTGCCTGAAAAATGACTGTATGCTATTTGAAATTCACTGTGTGAGCTCAATTTTCTATTCCCCATGGTTGTGGTTAAGTGCTCATAATGTATTGCAAAAATAAAATAAAATGACAATGCACAGGAAATCTTCATACCAGCAAGAGATCAGATTTGCAAATTTCCTTTTGTGATGACCCAAGATGCTCAAATATCATCTGACAATCACAGAATTTGTAGACCCTCCATATGTCACAAGTGCCAAAAAAATACCAAGGATCTTCACAAGCCAAACTCACTACAGGAATTATCATTCATGGGAAATAAAAGAGTTTTAGAACCATTTTCTCATCAAATTCATGGCAAATTCTATTGCAATAAACCACAGTAGATTTCATCCATTCTCATGGTTGAATGAAGGCTGCTAGAATTTTCGTTGGTTATGCTCTTATCATGGAGTGCTTTGTAACACTTCAAATAATGCCAAACATTCTTTTGCACATTCCACAACGATCAAACTCATTTCAGAAATTCTGTCAAACTTGACAAATGACCCATGCTGAGAGTAGTCATTACCTTCATGCTACTAAGATACACTTCACATCAGACCTTGAAAAGGCTGCTACAGGATTTCCATTGTGCATGTATCATGCTCATGACGGCTAAAACCAATGTAGGCATTAGTGGATGGTAAAGATACCATATGTATAAGATGGTGGAAAATCCATATACCATATAAAATGTGGCTCTCAATAATTTTGAATTATGAAGATGTGAACCATTATGTGCACCACTGAACAAAGCAAACAAATCAAAGAAATCATGCCTTTGTTTTCTATTGTGCTTGTGTGATAGCATACTCTTGAGAAGGAATGGCTTCTACATCAACTTTTCATGTTGTAGGTTCTTGTGTCTAGCCTATCCTTCTCTTTTCAAGATGTGTATCAGCTGCTTTATTTCTCCTCATTATTTTTATATGGCAACAGAGCACCGTTCCTTACTACTGGTTCTTGTGTGGCAACAGCAAGACTTCTTTTCTTACTGCTGGTTCTTGTGTGACAGCAGCAAGACTTCTTATTGTTGGTTCTTGTGTGACAACAATAAGGTATCCCTTTTTTTTTCATGCTTGGTCAGTTGGGTTGGTGAGATGTTGGATTGGAATTTGAAGTGGATGTGCATGAATGATGAAGTGTTAAAACTGAGTGGGAAATGATGGACCTAAAATGCTATTTAGAAAATGGAAATGGCTAATGCTTAGTGGTCTTCATGACATTTCCCCAAATCTTTAATAAATAAAAAACTCATGCTATTTTACCTCAAGTTTTACCTCCATAGAAGCCTTGGTTGACATGAATGGACAGGTGTATGCTGGAGCTATGTAGGCTGATCTGATGCTGAGACATATGTATATGAGAGCTGAAACTGGATGAGACTGAATTTGATCCATGATGTTGTGCTGGTTGCATGTAAGACTAACTGCTGAGACAATTGATGAGCAGAAATTCTACCATAGAAGCAGAAAGTCCTTTCTCTTATTCTGAAAATCAACTGCTGAATTGAAAATGGAAAAGAATTGCAAAACTACTGAACAAATGATGCTCCAAATCATTGTTGAAACCATTAGATCACATAATCTTCAACTGCTACAAACCCGAGGTACAATTCTTACCATGCGAATGAATGTGCTGGAGTCGAGCATGGGAAGAAATCATTGGATTACCGGCCATTAATGTATGCCGTTAACCAATGTGAAGAAACTCACCTTTGATGACAGTGAGCTCTAAAGTACCTTAGTGCATCTTGACAGGTACGAATGGATGTGCTGGAGTCGAGTCACCTGCAAGATTTGTCAATCAAGAGGCATTGATGAATCCCCATGATTAACAACAAGGAAATCTGCCATTGATTCATGCAGATACCAGGGCACTATAGAAACTCTAATCTTGATCCCAGATGATGTGTTGGAGTCGATGGGACAAGACCATTGGAAGGTGGACCTTAATGAATTCCACATCATCCAATATGAGTACAAAATAAAGGATTGTGAAGAATCATAGTGAAAAATAGAACCAACATGAAACTCAGAAGTGGAAAGTATATGTGAAGTCATGATGTAGTAGTGAGGGGAAATAAAACGGTTATGGTGACTACATAAGCAGTGGAAAATGGGACTTCGACATGAATGGATTTTTGGGGTTTTGAAATGAGGAGGGTGAATGAATCTACCATAGGGAAATTGGCTTCTTGAGGGGTTTCTTTCAGCAACAAGTGGGATGACAGGTGTCTAAAAATGATTCTTGGCATGTAACAATGGGACTTGACTTCGGAAACATTGGACTCTGTATGGTTTGCACATCAATCTCTCCATTTTTTTTATGTGCTCAATCCAATTGCAAATTAATAAAAAGTCTTCAAGAGTCACTCGTGCATGTATTGACCTTCTTCTTCCAAGGACCTGCAAAACCTAGCATTTGCCTACAATAAAACATGAGATGATGGAAGAAGAGAGATGATTGGTCTCTCTTCACCCAACACTTATGAAAAAAACAACAAGCAATTACTCATAAAACAAATCCAAAGCAAAATCCATTTTATACCTGCTGCAGAGCAATGTCCATCTAGACTCACCAACGGTATTCTGATCATAGCTTCTTCGTTCCTTGCCCAATTTGAGTGATTCCAAATCCACATGAAAGTAAATTCATAGGTCTATTTCCATGAGAAACGGGTTTTTAAAATTCTATGCAATGATCTTCCAAATCACTCAGTAATAGCCTGCATGACAAGGTGTTTTTTCGAATTCTGGACTAGACCAACAGTCACAGTTTTAGGCTTAACTTTTTCGTTTGATAACGGATTGATGTGATTCCAATTGGAGATGAAAGTAGATTCATTTAGGTATCTCCATTAGAAATAGGTTTTGAATCCAACAAGAATTGATGGGTCAAATAAGCCAAAGAACAGTCTAGAAAATATACTTTTAGGAATGCAGATTTGTGATAGGTAGTCAGTATTTTGGTCATAAAATTTACATACGATATCGGAATAGAGTGATTCAAATTGCGTTGTAAACTAGATTCATAGGGGAATATACCAATGAAACAGGTTTGCAAAATATATCCAATAAGGCATCCAAAAATTGACTGTCCCAGCTCTGTTCCTAAGCTGCCAGCTTGACATCCTGTTAGTATTTTGGCCATAAAATTTTCGTTTGACACCCAATTGTAAAAATTCAAATTGTTTTGGAAACTAGATTCAAAGGGCTACTTGGGATGTAAACAGGTTTTAAAAATAAGTTCATTTGGCCTCCCAAAAAAGGATTGTCCCAACTGTGTTTTAGTAAAACGTTTAAGCCAAAAATGTCACCAAAATTTTTATAAATGAAATTTGACCCCAAAAAGTGATTGGAATAGATGTGAATGATTTTAATGATGTAAATTTAAATATAACACACATCCATACCAAAAATTTCAAGCATTGAGCACCTAGATTGACTTACACGGTTTGTTGTAGCCATAGCTGCAACTCTTAAAAAATGACATAATGTTGAAATAAAGCATGTGAATTTTTATGGAAAATAAAAACTAAAGACATATCATGATGTGCAACACACACATATCTCAAACTCATAAATTTTTACCTGTAGCACAGTCACAGCTGGGTGTTGCAGCTCCTTGTCACAGCTAGTGTTGCAGCTCATTGTTGTAGCTGAGAGTAATCACAGCTGAGAGTAATCACTCACAGCTGGGTGTTGCAGCTAACAAATTCATGTCAAATTTCAAGCTTGAAGTGTTCCATGATCATGGGCTCATTTTCCTGTGGATCGTCCATTTACTTTCCATAATTACTGTAATTTTGTTTTCATGATATTTTTATTTTTATTTGTAACAAATAAAGACAAATTAGGAAATTGATGACAAAAATGACTTAAGCATTTTTGTTCAAATAGTCAACAATTCCAAAGCATTCATGAAAACATCTCATACCCATTCGTCATCTTTCTACTTTCTGATCTTCCAGATCGCAACAAGGCATAGGAAGAGAGCATACTTATTCAAAAATAAAAATAAAAATTCAAACAAAAGCACGGTTTTATTCTGATATTCTATCCTACCCTATTCTACTTGGAAATATAAAAATTGTTTAAGTGTATGCATATATCCAATGGAGCCATTTTCGAAAAAGTGACTCAATTATGCTCATACTCCCAATAGAAAAATATAACTTTATGAATTCTAGGATATGAGAGATCAACTTCCCTTCAAATGATGGTGCCAAGAATTGGTGAAGTATGAAATGATGCTGCAGACCGATGACAGATTGAAACCAAGCTTCAATATAGTCTTTGTTCCCTTGATTGCTCATGGATGTTACACCATGAAGATCCTTATTAAACTGATCTTCCTCAATGCATAAGATTTCCGGATATAATGATGTGAATGATGCTTTTGGTTCCAATGGCTGTTCTCCATCAAATATTACATGTGTATTGTTGATCTTGTCTGCTTGCTTATGAGGACTAGAAGAAACTCCATCTACAAAACTTGGATTTAAAACATGTTCAGGCCTCATATGGATTTGCTGCAACAATGCACAGCCTTTTTGCAGCGGTGTAGATGAGGTAGAACAAGAGGGAAATGTAGGAACATTTTGCAGTTCAGCACTGTAAGCATACTGTACTGCTTTATTATGGTTAGGGTGGAGGGTGGATTGGACAGGAAATTGTGTTGGGTACCAAGGAGTTTGATGAGAAGATAGATGTGGCTGATGTAGATGATTGATTTGTGAGGTTGATATTGAAGGACCAACTTGTGTTGCAGCATGAGGGAGAGTGGCCATATGATCATAAAATAGACCATTCCAACCTTGTGGGTAAGGTAGGTAAGAGTTAAATTGAGGCTGCAACAACTGCCATGGTGGAAGAGTATTCAATGACTGAGTATGAAAGTAAGGAAATGGAGGGATAGAATTTTGAACCATAGATGTAGGCCATGGTTGACATGATTGTTGCAACGAGTTCGCTGCAACTCCCAGATCTCTTTGATATGTTTCTTTCATCCTTGGTAAGGAGGGGCAATGATCTGTGGAATGATTCAAGTCACATATACCACAACTTTCAAGACTATCCAAAGGGAAATCCCTTGCTTCTCTTATTTCCTCCTACTTTTCCTTATCTTGCAAAACACCCAATTGTAAATCAGCTTTAGAAATGTCAAATAAATTGCTGATTTCAGTTCGTAAAACTCTTGTTTTTGCAGCAGATTTCAAAAATAGAGATAAAAGTTCCTTAGAATTCTTACCAGTCTTGAAGTTTCCTCTTGAATACCTTCTACATAACTCACAAATATCATCATATGCTAACTGAAATACATTACCTGTTCTGATCAGATTTAATATTTCTAAACATTCAGCTTGGATTCCCTTGAGTAGAAGTGTTTTTAAGATTTCCTTCCCCAGTTTCCTCTGTTTGGATCTTTGGAGGTTATATTGAAATCGTTCTATGTATTCCTCCAGACTCTCTTCTTCTCCTTGTGTCATTTCGAAGATGTCTTCATTGAACCTGCAATAATCTTGGTACCTTTTCAAGAACACATGTTTCATGTCTTCCCAAGTTTGTATACAATTCCCACCGAGGCTCATGAACCATCGGAGGGCTGTTCCTTTTAGAGTAAGGGGAAATACATTCAACTTTTGATCATTAGCACAATAACCATATCCTCTACAAAGTACTTCAAATTGAAATAAAAATACATCAGGGTCTTCGTTTTCCAAACCGTGAAAATTTGGTAGAACATGTGGGGGAATTCTTTTTGTTGGTGCTACTTCGCTCGAATCTCTGATGGGAAATTCGAAGGTAACAACTTCTCCATCTTTTTCACCTGCCATCTCTTCATTAGATTTTTTGTGTGCTATCTTGAGGCTCCTCCTTCGAATGTTCCTGTCAACTTATTAATAGAATGGGTGGTGCTCACAACACCACTAAGGGGAATGATAAGATTTATGAATCAAAGATTGAAAATGAAATAAAACTGAATGTAAAGACAGAAAATTAACACTCAAAATAAATTCAATAAACTGAAATGTAATCATGCAACCTACATGCCCTATTTTAACAATGCATCTGCAAAACAATGTCAGATATACTATTACACAATTGATAACTTCCCCGGCAACGACGCCAAAATGTCGTGCCCACTATATGCCAGTTAATTAAAACTTTAACATGCAGAGTGCTAAACATAAATTATCAACCCGAGAAAGTCTTTTATTTCAAAGCTATCGTGCAAAATTTATGCGAGTACAATTTCTACCTGACATTGTTATCTATTGGTATGCAATCGTGATTGTTTGTAGACTAGATCACACATGCTTGAAAGTAAATCAATCCTCAGCCTATTCATAAAATCACACTGTAAATCTAATCACACTTTAACAAAATAAATTATCATGAAATAAGATCTAATTACATAAACCTGAAAGCAATGCTAAGTTGGCCAACGATCTATCAAAATGAATTAACAAAAGAAGACTATGATAAATCAAATGAATAAAACATGAACTGAATAATAAAACAACTATGATAAATCTAATAAATGAAAGCATGAGTTAACAATTAACAGATCTACAAAATAAAACACTTACAATTAACACTACCAGCATCTGCTCAGGGAAGAGGGCCCTTCCTCCATTGAGCAGATCTGGATCTCCACAATTAAAGTCTACAACTCCAGAATTAAGAAACTGCCAGCATATATTATCATAATGGAAGAATTACAATAGATCTAGATCAAATCCTACATCATAACATTGTGTTCTCTCCTATCTTACATCTCCTATCATCCATCTCCTATCCTGCCTAATCTATCATGCTTAATCCCTATCAACCTTTTTCTCAATGATATTGATTACATATTTATACATAAAATTATCTCATGGAAATGAAGAACCGAGTCCCCAACTTGTGATCTGCAACAGCTAGAACACGACCATAACTGTTGGCAACTTTGGAACCGGCCGCAACACCAAATCTGGAAAATACCCTCTCGAAGAACCACCCGCATATCGCAAACCATAGCTTTTTTTGACGATTTCCTCGCGAATCAGGTAAATGAGGATGTTACGCACAAAACCCATATCTCGGATTTTTGAGATTCATTTCCATTTGCCCACAAATCAAGACGAGAATCAAGGTGTTCTTATGTGGCATGCGTTTTTGGTTAAGGCTGTAACAGCTGGCTATGAGCGTCCTGTACATGACAACTCACTCCACAAACCATCATTAGTAAAATTATGCATAATAGTCTTTTAATTCATCAAAGATAAAAGAAAATAATCACTATTAACCACTTAAAAGATCAATGGAAGTAGCATGCTGTTCAATGCGCAGCTACAACAAATGGATGAAAAATGGAATGATAAATGAGAAATAATGGTAAGAAAATGGATGAAAGGTATGTCGATAAATGATGGAAAAATGGACAATTCCAGGGCCCAACAACTACTCCAAATGCCTATCAAATACATGTAGATCATGTTGGAGATTGTGTATCTTCATTTTCAGGTTCCGTTGGCTATCCCTAACATGACAAAGACAATGGGAAACATAAGAATCGTCAGTCCACCCATTCGTTTCCATTTCCCTAGCCCAAGTTATTGGGCATAAACTTCATTGCGCTGCTTTCCTTTCCCCTGATGCCTTCCCTTAATGCCTAGTAGAATCACAAAACCAACACACACCACAACGAATTTTCCAACACCTTCCTTGTCACTTGCGTATATGCACACATCCATCATGTACTACCACAATTGTTTTAGACCCAAAACTTTCAAACTCAAATAATATTTAGAGCCATATCTACACTCTTTGGCATGATGATTTATTGGGCCAGAGGAGCATGAAAAGTTAATGGCCATAGTTGCGAAGGATGGATCCTGTGTTATCGACCTACCATCCCATTCGAAGCCATGATATAATTAGGATCTGGCTTGAATGACCTCCATCTAACATTTAACATTCACTTGAGGAGCTACATGTTGGAACTCTTGACCCCACCTGTACTCCATTGATATTGTGTCATGACATCATCCCAATGCCCTATTTTCCCATTCCACCCGGTACACCTTTCATCCTCATGTTTGTCACCTTTCTTCCGATCATACCCCCTCCTAGTGTGACCCAAGGGATATCCTTTCTACGTCTTCCTCTGTGTAGTACCCGCACACTAAATCTTGCTTCTTAGGGTATACACCCATGCCCCTCATTACTACTTAAAGGTTGAAGAATTCCTTTGGAAAACATTGAGGCCATATTGGCTAGTCGATCGGTTTCCCTATTGTTCTCCTAAAGGACATGATAGAAATGAAATTCTCCTAGGTTTTCAGGTGCTCCCTTGTTCAATAATATATTCTATCTAGATTTAGATATGTTGGAGGGGTTTTGGAAATGAAGGATTTGATCAGATTATGATATTCTTCAATGATAATGGCCTAAAAAATACCTACCTTGACCATAATTTTGGCTCCTTGATATATCGATAGGGTATTTTCCATGTTATTGGTCGATCATCCTAGACACCAAGCAAACTTTTCCTTCAAATTTCCTCTAGCATCATATAATATACCCCCCACGCTTGCCGCTTCCAGGTTTCCTTTTGCATCCCCATCGAAGAAGAGAGTGTGCCTCCCCTGCTTTTTCCTCCACTCCTTGAACGCAACTCCTTTTGATTTGATTTCCCATTTTGATGGGTTTGAATGCTAGATTTCCTTTGACCTTGTCTGTTCCTAATATTCAAATTGTCAATCCAGTATTTTTCCTACTACGTCAAATCTAACATGTGTTTCTTTAATGGTCCCTTTTTTGATAATATTCCACCATTAGCACCTGTCACATACCCAAGTTCTAGAAATTTTATGTTATTGAGAAAACATTATGTTTTATTTTTATTGTAAAGTTTTATGATTATTGACCAAGTGGGGTCATGGATGACTGTAATTAATTACTTTGAATATTTTATTATTAATAAATAAAAGTGGAGACAAATATCCAAAGGAGACTGTTGAATGAGTGTTCACTGACCCACTAGGGGGAATGGACTGTGGTGGAGAGCAAATTGACACTTGGCATTATCCTCAACTCACTTCTAACTGTTGCAGGGGGGAACTTCCCTATTTTTATGGTTATGTTCCCCAAGAAAGTGGAACTGAGCAGGTGGCTCATTTACTGAAATAAACTGACCAAAAGACCTAGGCATGCTATTTATAGATCCATCAAATTCAGCAGGAGGCTGTTCATTCTCACCTTGTGATAATTTCTGAGCACAAGAGATTTGATGAGGGGAAAGTTAGAAGTGTTTGAGTGAAATAAGACTGTATTCTGAACTAGTGAAACCACATTATTGAGTTAGTTATTGCTAAAGCCATGAAGTGCTACTACTAAGTACTATTGCTGAGTTGCAAGGGAATTTATTCCATTATTCCACACAACATCTTCGTCCTAGTGATTCAGAAAACAGGCTCAGGGGTCCTAAGACAAGTAGCTTGGCTATCTTCAGGAGATTGGTTGAGTGGAACGGGCTCCTTTGGCTGTTTGTTTCTTCTTCTACAGTTCCAGGTTCAACTTGTATTATCTTATTTATTTCTGTTCAAGTAATAATATTGATCTAACTGCTGTTATATATATTATTATTTTTATTAAAACAAAATGTATTATTAGTTAGTATTTCAGTTCTGCAAGTTTACTTATTCTAACTGACCAAAATAGCTGAAAGAATAGAAGGCAGATTGAATGATCTAGAATATGAATGGATGATAATTACTTCCATGTATTTTTCCACGCATTAGTTCTAAATGTCGTACTCTAGTACAAGGAAGGATGTTTAATATAAAACTGAAATTATGTCATAAATTGTGATTAGATTTGATGATTCATTTCCCAATAAATCCATATAAATTAGTACTGTATTGCTTCATTTTCTTTTCATATCAATAACTTAGAATTTAAATCAGAATTGTAGATAAATCAAAGATATCATTGTTTTTGCTGAATGACATAAATTCTAGTATTTATAAACAACTTTTATTTTTCAAGTATTCCCTTCCAAAAACTTAAAAACAGTTGCAGTTATTTAGACCAGACATTTTATTTCAAGATTCTTAAATTTACTAAACTCATTATACAAAAAAATTAACATGCTTCTCGTATCATTTTTTTTATATCATAGAATCATGTCTAAGGTAGACTGAATATCATAATAGTATATATGCATTCGGAAACTCAGATGCACTTTATCGTTTCACTATATCACTATATGTCGATTACAAAATTGAAATACATTCACAGGATATCGGTACCTACAGGGTTCAAAACCCTAAACTTTTAGCCCTTTATCTTTTCAAGTTTCAAATTCTTCATATTTCGAAATCTAGGAGTAGAACATTTCCAGGGAGTTTAACTCTTAACAAAGAAAACACGGTATTTTCATACAGTAGGGTTACAGAATTAGCCTTATGGCTTGGTTCGTAAGGCACCATCAAAACCCTACACTTTTCATAAAAACAAACCGGGCCTTACCCTTGCATATTTCTTTAACTATTATAGCCGAAACTCTTTTTACGACTGTTAACTATCTCATACATGATAAAAGACCTTTATAAACTCATACGAAGTTCTTTAAGATATTATGAATTATGGGTCGAGGGTTTGATCCTCCCCACTACTCTTCATAAACCAGAAAATTCGGTTCTAAAAACATTCTTAACATTTTATCAACAAAACGATTACTTCAAAACCAAAGGAGTATTTTCGTAACAGTAAAATGACCTTTCAATCTGAAAACAGTCTTCTATTTATTTATTCTCCACAAAATAAACCACATTCAGTAATCCAACAAAAACATCGTGAAGCCGATGTGAGCCATATCTCGAGGGATGAAAACCCTGAGTAAAAACGCCTTACGGCTTAGTTGTAAAACAACCCAGGTCTAAAAACATCATTTGAATCCTGATGAAACCCTTTTCTTAAACGAACAACTAACTGCTAAACAAACGATACATGCTCAGTGACAAGTTCCTCGTGGTAATGGATAACCGTGAGATGTCTCTGAGGTTTACCCGGTTTCCATTAAGGAGACTTCACCATTCTTTCTTCAACCAAGCTGCAACCCTTAACGAGAAGTTCACCTGCCATCCAAAACATTACAACAAAGGATTAAAACAACGAACTACATATCAATAAAAGCTGAGACGTTACATAAAACCACCATCAAATTATTTTGTTAAGCAAAGAATACTTCACCTAAATATTTGGAGCATGGGTGACTACCAGACTCTCCAACGCACGCATTGGAAAAAGAGTTCCACATTAAACTCTAGGGATTTCCACGTGGTACATTTAAGTTTGGCGAGACAAACCAATGACACTTGAACTCTGCTAACAGTCTACGGTTCATAAGAAAGTTTACCACCAACTTAAACTAAAACCTTTGCTTTGAAAATCCTTTGAGAACACTGTTATAACAAGGTCTGGGTTTCGAAACCCTGAGGGCACCTCCATCAAAACCCTGAAGGGTCGAGAGCCTGTCGGCCTCCCCTCTCTACGTATAATGAAAACTAAATCTTGAGTACTGGGCATATCAATGCTTAGGTAGGGTTTAACCCGAAAACCGAGACCAACCAAGAAATCAACGTTGTAGATCAAGCCACCGAGGTAGAAATCCTTTCACGATCACATGTTAGGATGTCTCATCATTCAGTATTTACTTTGCATGCATCTGCATGCAGCCCAGTCACCAGTTTGATGCCTCCAACACCTAGTCCCTAGTCTGCCAGCACCCGAGAGCCACTTTCCACTCAGCTTTATCCCTCATAGTCAGGGTGGCACCCACTTCTCACCTTCCACTTGAGGCGCCTTTTCTCACCTACCACTTCAGTTCACTTCAGTTAGCCACCTGTCTTGCCTTGATTTAAGGCTAGACTGACTCTTAACTGCTGTTATCACTCCGATGGACCTCCGATGAGACTTGAATACCTATTCTGAGTTCAGTCAACTCCTCATGCGCCCTCCACTGAGCCTCCTTCTCTACATTAGTGCCATTTACCATCAGTTACACTTATACATTCAGTTAGACTCAGTTTGACACCTGGCTGACAGTTACTTGTGCATTGATGACCACCACTGATTGAGATGAGGAATCCTAGTTGGAGCCAAGCTATTCCATGCAGTATATTCGAATGACCTCCTTGGCTAATTCGAATTGCTCACTCATTGTGACAATATTGTATTGTAATTCTACCATTCTAGATTATAGAACACTGATGCATCTCTCTTGCACAGTTTTTACTCCAATTTGTTTTACATCTTTGTGATTGATATTCTTGTTCAATAGATCTGCTGTGACTAATTTTACATGGTATCAGAGCCATGGTAGGGACAATATCTCTCTTCTACAGGTGCTCTACATGAAGAATTGAGTGAGTTTGCTCAAAAATACTGAAGATTTGGCATGCAAAGCTGCTCTTGCATTCGCTAATGCTAAATTTTTCTCTTCAATCCAACTCCAGAAGCCTTAGTTTTCCACAGAATTCCTGGATATGATACATTGGATCTTGAAGCTTGCTTGATCTCCAATCCCAGGTGTGATGCAACTCTAAAAGGGTGGATTGTTTGACCTTACGGTTATTGTTTGTGTGTGATTTGTAGGTTTCTTACTTCCTCCATTTGCATTCGCTAATGTAGAGATGGAGACTTCTTCAAAAAAAATATTCTTACTCCATTCAACTATGATGAATGGAAACCAAACATGATTGCATGCTTGAAGAGACAATGTCTTTTTGATGTGTGCGTTGGTATTATAAGAGACTTTGATTTCGATGAAGAGGAGAATGATTGGCTTAATGATTGTGACATAGCTTTTGGGACAATATGTCTTGCTATGTCTCCTTGTATGCGCTACCTCAGTAATACTGCTGAAAATCCAAGTGATCTATGGGTCCAACTTGATAGATAATTTGGAAAGCAGGAAGGAGAGGATCATGCTAGCCTTTTGGAGAACAAGCCCAGTGAGATCTCCTTATGTGTTCTTTTCGATAAAGTCTTGGCCTCAACAGTTGTTCAAGATGAAGAAGAAACTGTAGATTCAAAACTCACTCTCTAGATATCTTCTATTTTGAATTATAAGCAAGATAAACCAACTCATACTCTAGATTCCGAAGAGGTTCTTGAATCCTCTCTTTCACATGAGTTTGCCGGCATGCAGAATAATGATCTACTTGCTGTTTTGGAGGTAAAATCTGATTTTGGAGGTGAAGCATTCGTCCTCCTTGATTGCATGCCTCCTATAAACTTGTGTTCTATAATTTGCACAGTTTCTCAGTGTTTTAATGAAGATGAATAGCACTACCATTCGCTTGAGTTCAATTCTCATGCACTTTTTGCTGATTTTGGTTTTGATCTCACCCTTGTTGGTTCAAAGGAGATCTCAAGAAACCATTCATCTATTCTTGGAGCTGATTTAAATTCTACTGATAAGAAGTTCAAGTTTCAAGAGCTATTTGATCTTATTGGAGCTTATCCTACATCACTTGGTTCGAATCACAAGTTCCAGGATCATACTCATATTTTCATATTTATTCTCACCATTTTTGGTATGAAGAGCAAGTTCATAAAGTCTCCACATTCGCTTGCATCCACTGATGGAGAATTCAAGCACATGTTTTTGGAGCATGATCCATTTACTCCCAAGAGTAAGATACCTCTAGACATATCTACTTGAGTTTGGAGCAGTTAAATCTTTTGGTGTGTTACAATTCATTTTGAGGGGGGGGTTTTCCCATGAGGTTTTCTCCATTTCCTCGGTTCATGGATTGTTCTTTATTTGGATTATTATTGTATTGGGGTGACCTTTGGTCTCAGTTACCAGGGCCCTATCATTTATTTTTTGCATAATAGTATAGCTTGAGGGGGGGTGTTAGGATATCTCATCATTCAGTATGTACTTGAGGGGGGGTGTTAGGATATCTCATCATTTAGTATGTACTTCATGCATGCATGCATGCATTTGCATGCATCCGCATGCTGCCCAGTCACCAGTTTGATGCCTCCAACATCTAGTCCCTAGTCTTCCAGCACTCAGGAGCCACTTTCCACTCAGCTTTAGCCCTCCTAGTCAGGGAGGTTCCCACTTCTCACCTTCCACTTGAGAAGGGCGCATTTTCTCACCTACCACTTCAGTTCACTCAGTTAGCCACTTGTCTTGCCTTGATTTAAGGCTAGACTAACTCCTAACTTCCGTTATCACTCTGATGGACCTCCGATGAGACTTGAATACCTATACTGAGTTCAGTTAAATCCTCATGCACCCTCCACTAGGCCTCCTTCCCTACATTAGTTCCATTTACCATCAGTTACACTTATTACACTCAGTTAGACTAAGTTTGACACCTGGCTGACAGTTACTTGTGCATTGATGACCACCACTGATTGAGATGAGGAATCCTAGTTGGAGCCAAGATATTCCATGCAGTATATTTGAATGACCTCCTTGGCTAATTCGAATTGCTCACTCATTGTGACAGTATTGTATTGTAATTCTACCATTCTGGATTATAGAGCACTGATGCATCTCTCTTGCACAGTTTTTACTCCAATTTGTTTTACATCTTTGTGATTGATATTCTTGTTCAATAGATCTACTGTGACTAATTTTACATCACAAACCTATTAAATAGCATTTACTATTACAACGTCCATTGTACAACACTCTTCCTATACGGAGATCCACCTAGATTATGAACAAGAAAACCCTTGTACAGCTCAGTGAGCTTCACAACTACAAACTTCAGGTTTGCCACCATGTCCCAGCACCTTTCACATGAAGTTTTTCCATAGGAGAAGACAACAAACAACACACCAACGTCACAGTTATGGAACCATTAATGCTAGTTATTGAGTCGTGTGCCTACCAACGTACATTTACATTACGAAGTCAATATTGGTTACACCTTTGCATAAGTTATGAGCTAGAACATTGCTTAGTGTATTAGCATAAGAGTTAGGGTGGTGTCGGTAGAACAATACATGTTATGTGCACATAGTGTAGGAATATAGTGGTTATGCATTAAAACCACGCATATAGTTTTCATACGATTTATGTTATGTAATTTCATACAAGGAATATTTTGCATTTAGTTACATGAATAATGACATTTGCATACAAGGTGATACATGTGTTAACACCCAAAACGTACCCCAAGGTTGTGGAGAGGCAGAATCAGGGTAACCAACTTCAGCTTGTGCTACTGACCCAACACAAACAGAGAGGGACCTCTCTTAAAATTATGAAAGACTGGAAATACTCAAAGTTGTCAGCAATGAATAAACACATCAGCCTTCATTACGCAAAATATTCAATCAAGCACATTCTCAGAAGGCCAGACTTCCTTTCGGACAGATTTGTTTTAAATTGTATGGTTGAAAGCAATAGGGATCTCTAGTGGGAAATGGAGTCAATTTAAACAACACATGAATATTATTGACAGATGCTTTGCAAATACATTCACATAAGGGCAAGGTAGCCACCAGCTTACAGTCAAAGAGCTTATAGTTGGGTGGTTTAGAAGAAAGATGAAACAGTCCACCAATATAAAGCATGTGAACATGAATTTTATATTGATTTTAGCAACAAATAATTGTGGAATACTTGGTATGGTAAGAAATAGAGCATACAGATTATGTATTCTATTCGTACACTACACTGAACCAAACATGAAAAAGCATTACAGGATGGATTAACTATGAAGGAAACACAATTCACATAAGAAAAGAAGGAACATACTACAAGACCGATCACACAGGAATCCCTGAGAAAAATGTCAGCTCGACTCTGTCAATTTTATTAGCACAGTTCAAATGTGTGATTATTTTGATCCACAGTAAGATCTAGGAGCTATGGAGAACCTCACAAAATCGAATTATTTGCAAAACCAGTGAAAAAGCTTGAAAAAGGAGACAATTTTACACACAATGTGAATTGAAACTTTGCATTATCAAACTATCTAACATGTAAAAATGTTAAGAACATGTTTTTATTACATCCATAAAAAATTCTAGAGCATTAGATAGCTCAAGATGAGTGTACAAGTCAAAATTGCCAAATTGGCCTCAATCCCCCCTAGGTGGGTCCAACTCAATCCTAATCATCCCAAACAGTCACGAATTTAGTTGTGAAGGTGGTTGAAGAATGCTGGGTCATAAATGAGGCCAAGGCAGGTGTGGGTGAGCAAATAGAGGTGTTTGGGAGGTCCAAGGGAGCAATAAATGCTCCAAATCTAGCCAAAATTGGGCAAAATCCACCCTAGCGCTCCAAGTCAACAGTAATTCCCCAATTCAAGGAGAGAGAGTGCTCCAACATTTAATGAGGGTGCACTTGTGGACAAACCAGGAGTTTGGGTGATCTGGTTTGCTTGTAAGTGGGTGTGAACACTCTCAAATGTGGGTATTTGACCAACTAAAGTCACCTAGTCCAAACTATGGTGTAATAAAGCACATGAGCAATAAAATTTGACTATGGTTATGGACTATGGTACTAAGTATGGATTACTGTTCTAACACCCCCCCTTAAACAAAACTTAGTACAACTCATGAAAATAAAGTGGGAGGCCTTGGCAACAAAGGCTCAAGTCACCTCATTACAAACAGAAATATTATTTGTCCATATAAACCGAGGACAAGACGTAAAACCACATGGGATAAAAAATTCCCTCTAAAATGGACATGGGGTTGAACATGCAATAAAATTGCAGCAATCACCATCCATCACTCACTCCAAGCAAAGCTCTCAAGTGAGTAAAGGTCTTCTCAGTAAAACACTTGGTGAAAATATCAGCAGTTTGTTTGGTGGATGGGCAATACTGCAAGGAAATCACTCTGTCATGCACCAAGCCCCGAATGTAGTGCATATGGATTTCAATGTGCTTTGTTCTTTTCCTCTGTATTGGATCAGTAGATATCTTGATGGCACTTTGATTATCCACCCAAATGTTGGTTGGAGAATCAATAGAAACACCAAACTCCCGAAGAATGCCTTGCAACCAAACACACTATGTGGTTGCGTTCACTGCTGCCCTGTACTCGGCCTCTGCTGATGAAAGTGAAATAGTGTGCTGTTTCTTACTTGACCAGAAAATGGGACCTTCAACAAACATGAAAACAAAAACTGAAGTGGACTTTCTATCAATGGGATCTCTAGCCCAATCGGAATCAAAAAATCCAGCTAGTTGTAGTGAAGAACCAGTTGCATAGTGTACCCCAAAGCTCTTTGTTCCTTGGACATATTGAAGGATCCTCTTGGATGCCTTCCAATGGATCTCATGTGGCTGCTGTATATATCTTGCTACAACACTTATAGCATAATATAAATAAGGTCTTGTATGTGTAAGGTACAACAAACTTCCAACTAGCTGCTTGTAGAGTGTGCAATCCACCAATGGAGAGTCTTCAAATTCACCTAGTTTTATGCCTGAAAGGAATGGGAACTTGGCTGACTTACATTAAGCCATTTTAAACTTCAATAATAGGTCTGAAGCATACTTAGATTGACTCAGCAACATACCTCTCTTAGATTGCTCAATTTCCAAACCCAAAAATTGCCTTAGCAATCCTAGGTCGCTCATGGCAAATTCACTGTGCAAAGAAGCTTTGATTGAGCCAATTTGTTTGTTGCAGCTCCCTGTAATTAAAATATCATAAACATACATTACAATGACCTGAAAATTATCATCACATTTCTGCAAATAAACATTTGGATCAGACTTGCATCGACAGAAACCAATTGAGAGCAAAAAAGCATCCATTTTGGCATACCAAGCCCTGGGGGCTTGCTTGAGTCCATAGAGTGACTTCTTCAACCTGAAAAAAAGTGAGGGATCCTCTTGGAAACCTTCAGGTTGATGCACATAGATATATTCCTGTAGCTCACCATGTAAGAATTCACTTTTAACATCCATATGGTGAACTTCCCAACCCTTACTAGCTGTCATGGCTAGAGCTAGTCTAATTGAGTCCATCTTTGCAACCGGTGCAAAGGTCTCTGTATAATCCACACCATGGATTTGTGAGTATCCCTTAGCCACTAACCTAGCCTTATACTTCAGATCAGAACCATCAGCAATAGTTTTGGTTCGAAAAATCCACTTACATTGCACAAGTTTCCTCTTGGCAGGAAGAGGCACCAAATCCCATGTTTTGTTCTCTTGGAGAGATTGGAATTCTTCTTGCATTGCTGTTCTCCACCTTGGATCATGATGAGATTCCTGATATGATGTTGGATCAGATCCAATCAACATATAATAGTGATCAGCAAGTTCACTTTCATTTTCAAAGGAAGCATTGATTGCTTGAGATCTAGTCTTCCTAGGCTCTTGGGGATTGCCTGCCAATTCACCTGCAGCTTCTATGTTTTTTTCAGCCCACTTGGGCCTTGATGGTGACACATGTACAACAATGTAATATTCATCCATGTCATCTTCAGCAATATCAGAAAAATCAGAATTTGAATCATCACTTATTTCATTAAGGCGTGGAGGAGAAGAGCATTCCCCTGGTGTAAGCTCAAAATCAGGAATTGGTTCTTCTTCGAATTGCACACTTCTCTCAATGAAAGTTTTGAGTGTGGATGTGTCAAAGAGATTGTAACCCTTTGTGTCTTCACCATATCCAACCATGATACATTCTCTGCTCTGTGGCTTCAAAGCCTTCCTCTTTTCTGATGGAATTCGAGCCCATGCTCTAGATCCAAAAATTCTGAAATTTGACACGTTTGGTTTTTGGCCAAACCATGCCTCATAGGGGGTTTTACCTTTGATTGATTTGTGAAAGGATCTATTCTGAATATGAATAGCACAATTGATGGATTCAGCCCATATCTTAGGGCTTATATCCCTAGCTTCAATCATGCAAGTGGCCATCTCTTTGAGAGATCTATTTTTCCTCTCTGCCACACCATTTTGCTGAGGTGTGTAGGGGATTGAATGTTGCATTTGGATGCCACATTCCTCACAAAGATGCTGAATGTTATTATTCACATACTCCTTTCCATTATCAGTCCTAAGGATTTTTATCTTATGACCACTATGATTCTCCACTAGGGCCTTCCAAATCTTCAATTTCTCAAATATTTCTGATTTCAATTTAAGGAAGTATACCCAGCAGAATCGAGAGTAGTCATCTATGAATCGGAGTACATACCTTGATCCACCATATGATGGAGTGGGAAGAGGGGGGTCTGAATGTACCAATACAAGTGGTTGAGTGGCTCTCCTTGCCATTCCCTTCTCATAGCTGCGCTCTGGATGCTTTCCAACTACACAACCAATGCATGCACCATTTGAAGATTTGATTTCGGGAAAAACTTCTACCATCTCATCCTTGTGCAATGTCTAGAGATATTTGTAGTTCATGTGGCCAAACCTTTCATGCCACAACTTGGAGGTCTCGCTGGCATGAGAGACAAGAGCATGGTCACTAGAATTTGGAATGAAATTGGAGAATTTGTACATTCTCTCTTCATGATCAGCATACCCTACTGCCACAATTTGATTTGAAGAAATTTCTGAGATTTCTACCAAATCTGGAGTAAATGTTACTCTCTTGGCTTCTCCTGTATGGGTCATTTGATAAACTGATAGCAAATTTGCAGCCAATGAAGGTACATATAGCACATCATTGAAATAGCCATGCTCCATGTCAATCCTACCAATCCCCTTGGTCTGGATTTCTGAATCATCTCCCATTCGAACTGTTGGGCCACCATTTGAATGCATAAAAGAGAAGAGCTCTCTGGATGAAACCATATGCCTGGAAGCTCCTGAATCAATGATAAAGGATGAGGGATTCGAAGTACCTGCTACCAAAGCATGACACTTCTCCTTATTGTCAGGATTTGAGGTGCTCTCTTTCTTCCTTGCGCCCTCAGGGACTGGGATGTTGTTCTTCTCCAGCAGTTGCGCCATTGAGTCAATGGTTTTATTCATACATGAGCTCTCTAGATGCCATCCCTTATGAAAATAGGTGCATTTGGTCTTTTCTTTTCCCTTCTTGTCCTTATCCTTTGAAGGATTCAAACCTCCATCTGCAGACTTGGTCTTGTCAAACTTCCTCTTCTCTGGCTACTTCGAATTCTTTTCTTTCTACTTGCCTTTGTTGACATTTGAAACACCCATTGCCAGTGCTTGGTCCTTCGATTTTATGGTGCCCATCTGAACTAGTTTGTCCTGCTCCTGAGTGAGACACTCCATGAAGGTTGCTAGTGATGTCATTTGCCAATTTTGAAGGGTTATCTTGGCTGAGTGAAATGTGCTAACAAATACAGAAAACTTTGGACCTAGCTTCGAAAGGATGGACAAAATCAGTTGTTCTTCCTTCTTAACAATTCCACATTGTTGCAGTTGAAGCACTAGTGACTTGAACTTAGTGAAGAAATCCTAGATGGTTTCAAAATGCGCTGGGCTCAAGCTAATGAGCTCGTTTTCAAGCTGGTGGCCTCTTAATTCATCAGTTTTCCCAAAGAGTGATTCTAGCTTCACCCATACTTCATTTGGGGTTGTCAAACTGTCTGTATGAAACAAGAGTTCCCTAGAAATGCTCAGGCATAGCAATCCATAAGCTTCATCAAGTCGATTGTAGTACTTTGCTTTCTCCACAGCAGAGTTTGGCTCCACTTCTGTGCCCATGGTTACTCTATAGAGACCCTTGGATCTCAGTTTGATAACCATCTCAGCCTTCCAATCGAATAAATTGAAGGGTGTGAGCAACATTTGGTTTGCTTCCATTACTGTTGCGTTACTGGTGAGAAAACTGTTGAAACACCTGCAAAAAACACTCAATTTTTATCTGGAAATCCTCTCTAGAATGCAGTTCAATGCTCAATATTGATCTGTAAATCACTAAATCCACAATGGCTCTAATACCATGTGAGTATTTTGATCCATAGTAAGATCTAGGAGCTATGGAGAACCTCACAAAATCGAATTATTTGCAAAACCAGTGAAAAAGCTTGAAAAACGAGACAATTTTACACACAATGTGAATTGAAACTTTGCATTATCATACTGTCTAAAATGTGAAAATGTTAAGAACAGGTTTTTATTACATCCATGATAAATTCTAGAGCATTAGATAGCTCAAGATGAGTGTACAAGTCAAAATTGCCAAATTGGCCTCAATCCCCCCTAGGTGGGTCCAACTCAATCCTAATCATCCCAAATAGTCACGAATTCAGGTGTGAAGGTGGATGAAGCATGTTGGGTCATAAATGAGGCCAAGGCAGGTGTGGGTGAGCAATAGAGGTGTTTGGGAGGTCCAAGGGAGCAATAAATGCTCCCAATCTAGCCAAAATTGGGCAAAATCCACCCTAGCGCTCCAAGTCAACAGTAATTCCCCAATTCAAGCAGATAGAGTGATCCAACATTTAATGAGGGTGCACTTGTGGACAAAACAGGAGTTTGGGTGAACTGTTTTGCTTGGAAGTGGGTGTGAACACTCTCAAATGTGGGTATTTGACCAACTAAAGTTACCTAGTCCAAACTATGGTGTAATAAAGCACATGAGCAATCAAATTTGACTATGGTTATGGACTATGGTACTAAGTATGGATTACTATTCTAACAAAATGCACAATACAGAGTGATAGGTTAGGCTCCAAAAATCTCAACCCTTCTGCCTTCGATTACATAGAATTTATAGAGGTCCTCGACCAGTAGGCTCGGCTTTCCTTTGAATAGAAAATAGTTACAACCTATTGACACCTAATCAAAGCATAGTCACCATTACAGACATAAGACGGAGTTGAAAAAACTAGGCTCAACAACCTTTTACATTTACAGGTCGTTGTTACTATACGACTACCGATTCTTAATACAAAAGTCAAAAATGATCTTGAAGATGCCTTTCCAACTGGTGGCTCTTACTAACTAACTAATTCCACTAGCATGATGCCTGCAACAGCCTTGAACCTTTCATGCACCTGTCTTTAGCTTCCCTTTACCATATTTCTCGACCCACTTCCACTGATCTGTTGTCAGCAGGTCTAAAGACGCGAGCTCCCTGAAAAGAATCCTCATTTCAGTATGCTCTTTGTAAGAATATCCTTCTAGGAGAGTGTGGGACTACTTGAACATTATGAGGAGCTCAAAGTCATGGACTAGCTTCTCTACCACCACTCTGCCTTCCAAGGGCTGTACCAAACCTGCAAAACATTCCTATCTTGACTAACATTCTTCCAATTTGCTTCAGTACTCCTATTTTTCCCTCATGATCCCATTTTAATCCTAGAACAGGGGCAGACCTTGATTAAACAATGGATCAAAAACCTCCTTGAACATTTTCACTTTCCTGGTCAGGATATTTACCCCAGTATGCACATAACTCACTTGATCATGCTTTAGCATCACTTTCCTGGCCCATGCGATGATGGTCATTCTGTCCTTGATATCCGCTGCTTTCACTTGGCTTTCAGATAAGCCACTCATAAAATCTATTGCATTTTGGGTGCAGACAAGAGGCTTTTTGTTCAGCTTTTTATTTTCTACTGCAATCACTGGGTCTGCCTGTTTGACTACGACCTCTTTATCTACTATAAAATCTAGGTAGGGCCTCAGTTGCTCTTCTTGTATGATGATGCTATCCCATATGACTTTCTCTGCGTCCTGCAATATTTCCTTACCTATGACCTGTAGCTTTAATTGATCTAATTCCTCTTGCACAACCTAATGCTTGGCTTCCCAGGCATTCATGTCCTTTTCTGCCTTTTCTTTCTCCCGCTTGGCAGTATCTCTCATACTTTTAGGTTGGCATTTTGTTTATTTAGTCTTATTACCTCTGCGCTATCCAAGCTGGTCTGGGCTATCTGCCCTACTATAGAGAAATCCCCAGACTTCACGGAGGGGGTGATCATGACCTTAATTTCCTGCTCTTTCTCTTTGAGTTTCTTTTCCAACCTTTCGACTTCAAATTTCAGGGCTTCTTCGCTGTCCATCACTGAATTTAGGTTTTCCTGCCCCTTTTTCCTTTCTTCCTCAGATTCTATCAATTATGCTTTGTAGTTTGTTAGCTCTGTTTTTAGGTTTTCCTTTTCTTCCTCTAGTTCCGCAATTTCTGCAGCATCTACCAACTGGGCCACTGGCATTTTCAACTTCTTTTTTAGCTTTACAATCTCCTGTTCCTTCTCTCCCAACAGTGTCTGGATGCTTTTTCTCTTATCCTCAATGGTCTCCATGACCAGTCGTGAAGCCTGGAGTTTCTTTACCTGGGCTTTCAGACTTTTGTTCTCGGACTTTTCTATCCTCAATTGAGCCTGTACTTTGGCCTTGTTGGTTTGTGCATTGGATAGGTCGAGGGCATATTTGAGTAGCTTGTCATAGAAAACCTCCCCTGTCTCTTTGTGTAGGTTAATCACATCTTGTTCGGATATCCACATCATCTTTTTCAGGATCTTGCATGCAATTAGGGTTTGCATGCACTTTGCATGCATCCCAGTCACCAGGTTGATGCCTCCAGCACCTTAGCCACCTTATTCTAGCACCCGGGAGCCACTTACTTCAGAGTTTTATCCCTCCTAGGCTGAAAGGCGCCCACTTCTCACCTACTTCCAGAGAAGGGCGCACTTGTTCACCTACCACTGCAGTTCCACTTCAGTTACACTCAGTTAGCTCCGATTCTCCCTGATTTGAGGCTAGTTTCACTCCCGACTGATTGTTTCACTTCCGTTGGACCTCCAGATTGACTATATGACTTTTTCTGACTTCAGTTAGCCTCCCATGCGCCCCCACTGAGCCTCCTTTCCTTAATCAATGCTACACACTTCAATTACACATGACACACTCAGTTAGACTCAGATTGACACCTGGATGACTGGTTCTTGTGCATTGATGACCACCACCGATTGATGATGAGGACTCCTAGTTGGAGTCAAGCTACTCCATTCAGTGATTCGAATGACCTCCTTAGGCAATTCGAATTGCTTAGTCATTGTGACAGTTTGTATTGTAATTCATTCACCCTTTCTGGGATATTGAGCACTGCTGCATGTTTTGCACAGTTTTGCACCATATTTTCTATATTCATCTGTTGTGATTGATTTACTTGTTCATTAGATCTTTTGTGACTAATTTTACATGGTATCAGAGCCATGACAGGGACAGGATTTCTTTTCTACAGGTGTTCTACATGAAGAGAGAGCAATCTTTGCTCACCAATATATTTCAGCAGTGGCATGCAAAATCTCATGTGCATTCGCTCATGTGCATGCAAGGCTGAAAACATAGTGTTTGTTTGTGTGTGATTTGCAGGTTTCTTACTTCTCCATGTGCATTCGCTAATGCAAAGATGGAGACTTCTTCTTCACAAAATATTATTACTCCATTCAACTATGATGAATGGAAACCAAAGATGATTGCATTCTTGAAGAGACAATGTCTTTTTGATATGTGCATTGGTAATACAAGAGATTTTGATTCCGATGAAGAGGAGAATGATTGGCTCAATGATTGTGATAGAGATTTTGGAGCAATATGTCTTGCTATGTCTCCTTGTATGCGCTACCTCAGTAAGACTGCTGAAAATCCAAGTGATCTATGGGTCCAACTTGACAGAGAATTTGGAAAGCAGGAAGAAGAGGATCATGCTAGCCTTTTGGAGAACAAGCCCAGTGAGATCTCCTTATGTGTTCTTTCCGATCATGTGTTGGCCTCAACAATTGTTCAAGATGAAGAAGAAACTGTAGATTCAACACTCATTCTCTCAAAGTCTTCTATTTCGAATTCTGAGCAAGATAAACAAGCTCATACTCTAAATTCCGAAGAGGTTCTTGAATCCTCTCCTTCACATGAGTTTGTCAGCATGCAGAATAATGATCTACTTGATGTTTTGGAGGTAAAATCTGATTTTGGAGGTGAAGCATTCGCCCTCCTTGATTGCATGCCTTCTATAGACTTATGTTCTATCATTTGCAAAGTTTCTCAGATTTTTAATGAAGATGAAGAGCACTACCATTCGCTTGAGTTCAAATCTCATGCACTTTTTTCTGATTTTGGTTTTGATCTCACCCTTGTTGGTTCAAAGGAGATCTCAAGAAACCATTCATCTATTTTTGGAGCTGATTTAAATTCTATTGATAAGAAGTTAAAGTTTCAAGATCTATTTGATCCGATTGGAGCTATTCCTACCTCACTTGGTTCGAATCACAGGTTCCAGGATCATCCTCATATTTTCATATTTGTTCTCACCATTTTCGGTATGAAGAGCAAGTTCATAAAGTCTCCACATTTGCTTGCATCCACTGATGGAGAATTCAAGCACATGTTTTTGGAGCATAATCCATTTACTCCCAAGAGTAAGATACCTCCAGACATATCTATTTGAGTTTGGAGCAGTTAAATCTTTTGGTGTGTTACAGTTCATTTTGAGGGGGGGTATTTTTCCCATGAGGTTTTCCCCATTTCCTCGGTTTATTGACTGTTATTAGTTTTGGATTATTGTACTGGGGTGACCTTTGGTCTTAGTTACCAGGGCCCCACATTATTTTTTGCACATCATAGTCTAGCTTGAGGGGGGGTGTTCGGATATCCACATCATCTTTTTCAGGATCTTGCATGCAATTAGGGTTTGCATGCAAATTCTAGGGTTTGCATGCACTTTGCATGCATCCCAGTCACCAGGTTGATGCCTCCAGCACCTTAGCCACCTTATTCTAGCACCCGGGAGCCACTTACTTCAGCGTTTTAGCCCTCCTAGGCTGAAAGGTGCCCACTTATCACCTACTGCCAGAGAAGGGCGCACTTGTTCACCTACCACTGCAGTTCCACTTCAGTTACACTCAGTTAGCTCCGATTCTCCCTGATTTGAGGCTAGTTTCACTCCCGACTGATTGTTTCACTTCCGTTGGACCTCCAGATTGACTATATGACTTGTTCTGACTTCAGTTAGCCTCCCATGCGCCCCCACTGAGCCTCCTTTCCTTAATCAGTGCTACACACTTCAGTTACACATGACACACTCAGTTAGACTCAGATTGACACCTGGATGACTGGTTCTTGTGCATTGATGACCACCACCGATTGATGATGAGGACTCCTAGTTGGAGTCAAGCTACTCCATTCAGTGATTCGAATGACCTCCTTAAGCAATTCGAATTGCTTAGTCATTGTGACAGTTTGTATTGTAATTCATTCACCCTTTCTGGGATATTGAGCACTGCTGCATGTTTTGCACAGTTTTGCACCATATTTTCTATATTCATCTGTTGTGATTGATTTACTTGTTCATTAGATCTGCTGTGACTAATTTTACACATCTGGCAGTGGGATGTCCTCTAGATTCACCTTCTGCTCCATCTCCTTACTCTTGGTGTCTAAGGCAAGGCTTAAAGTATTTTGCATGAGGTTTCGACTCGTCGCCATGGTTATCTCTTTCGAGGAAATTTTCCTAACATCATCATACAATTTCACCTCCTTGGACAATGTCTCAGGGTCTTCTTCATATTGTTCCAATAACGACATCCTACTCACACCTGGCGCTGCAGGTCTAGCAAGAGACTTTCTGAACACGTGTTCCTTAACCTTAAAAGATAGAACCGGGGACTTAACCTGTTTCTTCCTTGGCTGCTTTGCTTTCACTTTTACCAGTTTCGTCTCTGGATCTTCTATCTTTTGCCTCTTGATTTCTCTCTCACTTTCAGTGTGCATATCCATCGGTTCACCATTTTTCTGCTGTGGGATCTTATCTGGAATGCTGGTGAGGGCTAGAGATGCTGCTAGCTCTAAGTCCTTTCCAGGTGAACCAGGGACTGGATTTTTTCCTGTTGGTATCGAAGATAGAGGAATTCTTGGTGGGTCAATGTCCATCTAACCCTTTTATATGTATTCTAGCCAATTTTCTCTTTCTGCCAGGCCCGGGAGTTCCAAATTCTCATATCCCTTTATGCCCGTCACCTTTCTCCTCTCAGAGATTATCCGGTGAGGATCGTAGTGTATTGCAGCTATGGAGGAGAAACCTAGCTCGCTCATCATCCGCTCGATGTTAGGAAGAGTGGCCTTGTTTTTTACCACAAAAGGACCCACCGCCCATGGGAAACTGATAGCGGTGGATTTTTGTCCTTCAAGAAATGCTCACATTCCACCTTTAGCTTCTATCTTATGAATTCTAGGGTGAACAACCTAGGAGTTAGGAAAACTAACAATACGTAGGGGGCATAAGAGAAACCGTATACCCTGATTACAGTCCCGTCTTTCAACATGAACCAGTCCCTGCTTCTCTTTCCATAGAAGGCTGTAGCAGGTCTTTCATTTCAGGTAGGACTCTAGGCAACCTCTCTTGAAAAAACACGAAATAGATTTCTGACATGAGATCATCCATGAAAATCTGGAAACTTGAGTACATTTCTTCAGTGATCTGTAGCTTTGGTCCCTGTAGGTTTTCTTCCCGCGCTGCTAGGAAAATCTTCAGTAGATACGACTGAAACCTAAAAGACCTAGTTCTAGGGAATTCAACGAGTTGGGCATGGATACTATCAGCAAGGGCTTCGTCGAATTTTAAGCAGGAGCACTGGGCAAGTGAGTTAGGGTCCGAGGGCTCAATAGGGAAAGTACTCAAGATGAACATAAGGCTGATTAGGGGCTCAGTTAGGTATCTGTCACTATCTAGCCCTAGGAATTGGGCCAGCATGGAGATAACATATTTAGATTCCTCTCTGAACAGCTCGGCCTCACCAGGGAAAGGGGTTTCAAGAGGGAAAAGGCTGGGTATTAGGTTAGCCTGGTAGAAGCTCTTCTTAAGATCCTCAGAGGCTTGACGAAAATACAGAATGAGGGATTGCATTTTATAATCTTGGGCTTTATGACATAATTCTGGAGGAATGGCCAGGGATTTCCTAATGGCCGGAGCATTTATGTAACATAGGATTTTGGAGCCTGATGCGTCCAGGATGGCTCTCTACTCAAGGGAGTAATGGCTTGCGCACCAGTCCACAAATTTGGGGCAGCTAGGGGTTTGGGGTATAGTGAACAGGTGGAATATGGACTGATAAACTTGGTGGGTATTTGGATGGCCGTTTTCCAGAGCTTCTAATCTTTCTTTAATGGTATCCGGGGAGAAACTAATGAGCATGGTATCGAAAACATCATAATCTTTATCTTCTACCAGGTCATTCAACTGACGAGATTTGAAACCTGGAGGTTCTACTGTTTCTTCCATTTAAATAGCTTTCGGTGAGAAACGGCTTACCTGGTTTCCCGGTAGTCGAGAGGATTCTCTAGGCGCCTGGTTGGCTGGTCGGCTCTGCACAATCAGCTCTCTTATTCTCCCTACTACTCAGAGGAAAAATTTGGTGTGGATCCCTGCGCAGACTTGGTTTTTATATTATGAAACGGCCAATATCTTCTTTACAAGTAAGCTAGCGATGGATACATGTCAGCCGTCCATCCATGTTGGCGATTTATAGCTGCAAATCCTCCTTCTTTTTCTATTTTTAAATGCCTCCATCGCCTGCAACTCTATCACGTGCTATTTGGAAGCATCCTTTACCCGCGAAGCCCTCCTGACCGTGGATTACCCCTTCGCTCAGATCTGGGTCGTCCGTAGATGCGTCCTTTACCAACTTCGCAAATATGAGCGACGTCTGTCTGGCACACAAGTTGAAAATGCGAACAAGACTTGGACTGTAGATTTGGATTTGAATCTCCGTTATTGAAAAGTGCGGCACAATAACACAACTTTGCAAATCTGGGTCATGACTTTCCCTGTGCAAGTTCAGATTGCGAACCAAATACCAGTCGTTGATCTTCATCGCCCACCGTCGATCCAATTCCTACATATCTACTGACAAACGACCCGCCTACGCTTAAAATTATACTGCTTTATCCTGCGATGGAAAATTGTGACCCTGGATCTCATCGCGTTGAATCCTGACCGCTCATCTTAGAAGACACAGGTGCATTTATCTAAGCTCTTTCCTTTCGATTACCATCAATCTCTGATTTCTCTTCAAATGCTTTTCCTTCGATCCAACTCCACCGTGCATAGCTTGGGTTTTCTGTTATCTAGTGGACACGGGCCGAGTTAGTCTTACTTTCGAAAGCTTCCCACTTTCAACAAACCTATCTTTTCACCTGAAAACTCTCTTAAAATATTTAGCACAATCCCAATGCTAACAACTAGCTCCTACTGGGGTTGCTATCCTCCCTGTGAGGTAGAAAAGAACCCTTGGAAGACCAGTGCTTGACCCATTGGGCAAAGTTTCAACTTCTGAACTTGAAAACTTTATGCTAAATACTGAAACTGCACACGCTGCAAATATGAACTTGAACATGCAAATAAAAGAAACACCATGGCTACCCTTCCAGACCTTAGGGCCTTCACTTCGTGCTTCAAATATTTAGGTTTTCTATCAACACTTCAAAACAACTGCAAAATGAAAATATACACAGGCTATGGCACATGAGTTACCTGCCTTCTCTAGGACAGATAATGCTTCAAAAACCTCCCATTGACTGGACCTCCTATCCAGTGAGACCCATCTTGATGCTCCAAGATGAAAGAATTCCCCCCTCGATTTGTTGCAATAACATAAGGCCCCATCCACATATGGTCAAATTTCCCATGCTTATCTTCCCTAGGGGAATCCCACTTCAGGACCAAATCATTCACCTGAAACTGCTCTTCTTTCACCTTCCTGTCAAAGGTATCCTTCATCTTTTCTTGGTGCATTTGTACCTTATCGTAGGCCTGATTTCTCAGTTCATTCATTTCAACTATTTGATTCACCCTCCTTTTCATATGATTTGGTTCTTCTTCCATTCCCTGCAACAACCTCATGACTGGTAACCCTAGGGATACTAGAAACACCACCTCAGTTCCATATACCAACTGAAAGGGCGACATCCCAATGGCTCTCTTTGTACTGATCCTATAAGCCCATAGAGCATATTTTAATTTTTTGTGCCAAGCTCTCTTATTCTACTCCAACAACTTCTTGATGATTCTCACCAGAATTTTGTTAGAGGACTCTGTAAGCCCATTTCCCTGAGGGTAGTATGCTGTGGAATGGTTCAGACTGATATGGTACTTGTGGCAGCAATTTATCATCTTTTTAGACTTAAATGCTGGGGCATTTTCAGTCACTATCCTCTTGGGGAAACCAAATCTGGACAGGATGTTATCCTCCAAAAAATCCATGATGACACCCTCAGTCGCATTTCTAGTGGGGATGGCTTTGATCCATTTGGTGAAATAATCGGTAGCTGTTAAAATACATCTATGCTGGCCAGAGGAGTTAGGATTTATTTCTCCAATAAAATCCAGCCCTTATTCCTAGAAAGGTGCCTCTACTATGATTGGATGTAGGGGAAGTGAAACAACCTTTCTCTTACCTTCAAATATCTGGCACTGATGACAGGTAACAGTCTCCTTATACACATCGACGAACATGGTAGGCCAGTAAAACCTTGCTCTCAAGACCTTGTTGACTGTTACTTTCCAGGACTGATGCCCACCACAATCTCCTTTGTGGAATTCTTTCTTGGTATGTTGAGCCTCGTCTTCTAATAGGCAGTTCAGCAGCATGCCTCCTGGGTCCGTCCAATATAAAAACTGATTCATAATACAATATTTGACAACTTTCAGCTTCACAGACCTGGCCTTAGTTTTGCTCAGCCTTGCAGGAGTTTGCAAATTTTGCAACGTATAAATAATGTCAGCATACCAAGGGGATGCAGAGAACTTCGGCCTCACTTGCATTTCTGGGTTTGCTTGATTTGGATAGTCTCCCAAGAAATTTAGCTGTAAAGAATCACATTTAGCCTTAGCCATCAGTTTGGCCAAACCCTGCCCCTTTATCATCTTAGTGGGCTTTATTTCTAGGTCATACTCTAGTAGCACTACAATCCACTTAGCCCTTCTTCCCTCGGGATCGGCTTGGGTGAGGATACCCTCTATAGCATTGTTCGGGACATGGGCAATAATGTGTGAATGGAGAATGTAGACTCTGAAATTCTTTAATGACTTTATCAAGGCGTATCCTTGCTTTTCCATGATATCATACTTTAGCTCTCCGTCTCTCAACACCCTGCTGAAGAACGCAATGGGATGCTCAACAATCTGGGCATTCTTTTACAACAACACTCCCGCCACCGTATGCTCAGATCCATAGGAAAAAATCAGGAAGTCCTTGGAAAAATATGGGATTCCTAATACTGGGGCTTCGGTGATATCTTTCTTGATTCCCTTGAATGAATCCATGGCTTCCTCAGTCCATTTTACCTGATTTTACTTTTTTAACATGTTGGTGATACTCCTCATTATTTCTGCAAAACTTGGAATAAATCTTCTTAGGAAACCAACTTGCCCAATGAAGGACTGCACCTCTTTCTCACTTCTTGTCTCCCCTACTTTCTGAATAGCACTGACTCTCTCAGGGCCAATCCTGATACCTTCTTTAGAAATGATATGCCCCAGGAGTTTGGCCTCCTCTAATGCAAAATGAGATTTTTTGGGTTAAGAGAAATACCATATTTCCCGCATTTGATGAAAACTTGCTCCAAATGTTTTAGATGTTCCTCATCAAATTTGGAATATACTGTTATATCGTCCATGTATAGACCACAAGCTTATCCTTCTCCTCAACAAATGATATGTCCATTGCATGCTGGAAAGTGGCTCTTGCATTCATTAGCCCAAACGACATCTTTGCATACATGAAGGTGCCCCAAGGAGTGGTAAAGGCAGTTTTCTCTTGGTCTTTTGGACATACTTTGATTTGATTATATCCCGAAAAACCGTCCATGGTAGAGATTCTTTCTTCCCCTACTACCTTTTGTAATATATGTTCCATTTTAGGCAAAGGGTAATTATCTTTTAGTGAAGCCCTGTTAAGGTTCCTGAAATCTATGCAAATTCTGATCTCACCATTCTTCTTCCTCATAGGAACTAGATTCGCTATCCATTGGGAAAACCTCAGGGTGACAATGATTTTGGCATTGAACAATATTTTGATTTCTTTTTCTATTATAGGAAGCAGTTTTGGATTTATCCTCCTTAGCTTCTTCTTGAAAGGCTTCTCTCCTGGCTTTATGGAAATAGAATGCTGTATTATGGAGGTGTCAAATTCCTTTAGGTCCTCATAATTCCAGGAGAAAGCATCAACATATTTTTTCATTAATTCTACATATTGCTCCTTTTTCGTAGCATGCAACTTCTTGGAAAACTTTACCATTCAAGGCTCTTCTTTAGTGCCTAAATTCTGATCCTCTACAGCGTCGCTAGCAGGTTCAAACTTGGGGTTTTTGGCCACGTCATTCTGGTCGAACAACTTTTCCAAAGGTATCAAACCTTTAGGGATGTAATTGCTCTTCAGCTAAATGATATCCTTTCCACCCCGCATACTTTTCCACCCTCTGCTTTCAGCCTCTTCATCTCCTGACTGTTCTTCATATACTAAAACCTCCATTTTTTCATTCTCTGTGTCGATCTGTACATTTGCAAATTCATCAGACAGCTCTAAGAACCTTCTAATCTGTAAATCATCATCAAATACTTGCCAATATTTTGAATTGTTAGGAATAGAAGGTTTATTCACCACCTCCACTTCATACTTTTACTAAGAAAAGATAGGTGTCTTAAAACCACCAGCAGTGGTGGCTAAAGAATCAACCACCCGATTCTCACTCCTAGGTATAACTCTGATCTTGTGTTCTGTGAAAAAATTTCCAAACATATCCCAGACTTCATTTTTGTAGGCCCTCATCCTGGGATGTTTGGTTTGATAGCTGTCATTCACCTGGTTAACCACCAACTCTAAATATCCAAACACCTGTATCCTCTTTGCTCCCAGGTCTTTCAGGGCTCGTAATCCTACGAGCAGAGCTTCATATTCGGCCACATTGTTAGTGCATTCAAAAGTTATCTTGTATGATAAAGCTCTGGATTCCCTGTCAGGAGGTATGATCCAGACCCCTGCTCCTGCACCATTTTTTCTCAAGGATTTGTCGAAATACATTGACCATAGACCTTCTTCATTTTTTACCCTTTCTGAGGCTTCATACCTTGCTGAAAATTCTTTATCTTCATTAACTTCAATGCATGTAGGAGGCTTCAGATCAATACGCGGGCCATCATTGAAGAAAATAAAGGATCCCATGTATGTGTCTACAACATATATAGGGTGATTTTCAGGCTTGTCCGCGTTGCTGACCATATAGGCCATCCTTTTTTCTCTATAAAACCTTATATTGCTCCCGAAAAGAGGTATAGTGGCATACGATAAGTCCATCTGCATAGTTCCTCTCAATTGTGAAGCCCAGGACCTCGACAATAGCATCTCGAACTTCGCAGGCACATCAGCCACTACGACATCCATCATAATACTCTTAGCAAGAAGTTGGGAAAGAGTCACTACCACATATTTAATCAACCCCAGACATTTCACCTTCCTGGAGTCAAATGAGAATAGGTCTTTGTATGGCCTAGTAATTTCTAATCCCAACTGATCCACCACTGATTTTGGCATTAGATTATTGGAAGCCCCAGATTCTATCAGTGCATTATGTAAAATTTTTCCATAGATATTCAGACTCAAATAAAAAGGGGGAACCTCTTCATCATCTGACTCTTCGAGTTTGGACCCGAAAATTATGGTAGGAGCATCATCTGTCACCTCTAATATGTCATGCGGAAAATCAACCTGCCCTTTTACCAACTTAGTTATCTCTTCTCTATATTCACTGTTCTTCAACAACTCATTGAAGGGGATATAAATCTTTACCTTGGAAAGTTCAGCTTTTAGATTGAATGTGGAAACAGGCTTCGCTACCTCTATGACCTCGGGTTGCTTAACTTCTTTGGAATGTTATCCTTTGTCTTCCAGCGCCTTCTGTGCAACAACCTCCTGTTGTCTCTCCTTTGGATTTTCTGCATTTTGCTGAGTATTGGGGTGCTGAGTTTTTCCAGGCTGTCCTTTGTTTATTGCTACATCTCGAATCCTTAACTTTATCTTCCCCTGAATGTCATCTACATCATTTTGGTAACCCATTTGGTACTGTTCAGAATCTAACTAAGGAATTCAGTTGGTGCTCTCCTTGGTGAAGAAATCATGCTCCCTTTCGGTCAAAAATACTTCATGGTCTAGGTTGTCAAAGTGGTGAATATGGTCCTCTATGGGATCTTCAAGCCCTTCTTGATCAACTAGAATTTTAGGGAAAGGAGGCCTTATTTGTTGTTCATCAGGGTTTCTCTGATTTCTTTGAGGGAGTGTTCTTCTAAAGTTAGGATTTCTTATTTGGTTTTCAGGCTACTCCCTACCAGGAGGCTTGTTATCTAGGGCTAACCTATCCATCAGCTTTTCCATAGTCTTCATCATTGTCTCAAACTTAACATCATTGGTAGAGGAGGAGGTGGAAGTAGAGGTATGGATTTCTATTTTCTTCTTATCTGCTTCTGTTTTACCTTTCATTTTCCCCGAGGCCATCATGTTTGCTTCCACCTTTATGGCATCCTTCAACATAGCAGGAAGGGTGGGTGACTTCCTTTCTCTCAACATGCATGAGAAATATCCTTCAAATGCATCTGCATAATGGAGTTTTGTAGCACCTACCAAGGGCCTCATATCATCTGGGATAGAGTTGTATGCCTTCATAAATCTAGTCTAAAACTCATGGACGGACTCAAAACCCCCTTTCTTCAAATGGTTATACTGGGGCAGAACTAGTGAGGGACTCCTTATCGTTTCCCACCTTTCTAAGAACAATGCTTTAAAGGTTTCAAAATCATGGATAGAAGCATTTGGCAGTTGTTTGAACCATTTCTTAGGTTCTCCAAACAAACTCTCGGTGAAGGGCCTCATCTTTGCATCATCATAATCCACTTCCTCCAAATCAGCAAAATCCTCAAATCTGTCTACATGCTGCTTGGCCGAAAATTCTACCTCTCCATCATAAGAGATGATCCTCTAGGTATAGTTCTGAGGGAGGTCGTGTAGGACAGCCGGTAAGGCTAAAGGGGAAAATCTGGAAGCCATGGGTATAGGTAGATTTTGTGCGAGAGGTGGGATATTCTGGAGAATATCCTGAGCAGGGTTATTTGGAGGGTTTATGGTATGGGACTGAGGGATGTGAAAACAAGGCTTAGTTCTTTCAACTTTGGCGGTATTCTGTAGCCCACACCACACGAGATCTGACAGATACAACTCGAGAGTATTTAGACTTTCTTCACCTAGATATAGGTATGATTCATATTTTGTCCTTAGCAAAGGTCTTCCAATGTCTATCTCTATATCTAATTCATGAAAAACAGATGACTCTTCTTTGGACACAATTCTTTCACTACTAGAAGCACTAGCCTTATCCTTTCCAGTCTTCTGTCTAAGCAAAATTTTTTGGATTATCCACCCCTAGCAGAATCTTGGAAAAAGGGTTACCTCGGGTATGGATCTTTCTGGGGGCCAAGATTCCCTTCGAAACTTCTTTAGAAAAGGACTTTGGCTTGCTGTTCTTCCTTAGTGGAGTCTTTCTCAACTATAAATCTCAATGAGTGGAGTCCCCAGGGAAAAAACACACAACCTTCCTAAAACCTAGAAACCTCTATTTTCCCACAGGGATTTCTCCTTTCTTTGAAACTCAGAATTCTTTGTCGTTATCCCAGGGATGATAGAACAATCGAGTCCCCGGAAACAACACCAATTTGTTAACACCCAAAATGTACCACAAGGTTGTGGAGAGGCAGAATCGAGGTAACCACTAACCACTTCAGCTTGTGCTGCTGACCCAACACAAACAGAGAGGGATCTCTCTTAAAATTATGAAAGAATGGAAATACTCAAAGTTGTCAGCAATGAATAAACACATCAGCCTTCATTATGCAAAATATTCAATCAAGCACATTCTCAGAAGGTCAGACTTCCTTTCAGACAGATTTGTTTTAAATCGTATGGTTGAAAGCAATAGGGATCTCTAGTGGGGAATGGAGTCAATTTAAACAACACATGAATATCATTGATAGATGATTTGCAAATACATTCACACAGGGGAAAGGTAGCCACTAGCTTATAGTTGGGTGATTTAGAAGAAAGATGAAACAGTCCACCAATATAAAGCATGGGAACATGAATTTTATATTGATTTTAGCAGAAAATAATTGTGGAATACTTGGTATGGTAAGAAATAGAGCATACATATTATGAATTCTATTCGAACACTACACTGAACCAAGCATGAAAAGGAATTACAGGATGGATTAACTATGAAGGAAACACAATTCACATAAGAAAAGAAGGAACAAACTGCAAGACCGATCACACAGGAATCCCTGATAAAAATGTCAGCTCGGCTCTGTCAATTTTATTAACACAGTTCAAATCCACAATACAGAGCGATACATTAGGCTCCAAAAATTTCAACCCTTATGCCTTCTATTACATAGAATTTATAGAGGTCCTCGAGCACTAGGCTCAGCTTTCCTTTGAACAGAAAACAGTTACAACCTATTGACACCTAATCAAAGCATAGTCACCATTACAGACATAAGACAGGGATGACAAAACTCGGCTCAAAATCCTTTTACATTTACGGGTCGTTTTTACTATACGACTACCGATTCTTAATACAAAAGTAAAAAATGATCTTGAAGATGCCCTTCCAGCTGGTGGCTCTTACTAACTAACTGATTCCACTAGCATGATGCCTGCAACAGCCTCGAACCTTTCATGCACCTATCTTTAGCTTCCCTTTACCATATTTCTCGACCCACTTCCATTGATTTTTTGTCGGCAGGTCTAAAGACGCGATCTCCCTGAAAAGAATCCTCATTTCAGTATGCTCTTTGTAAGAATATCCTTCTAGGAGAATGTGGGACTGCTTGAACATTGTGAGGATCTCGAAGTCCTGGACCAGCTTCTCTTCCACCACTTTGCCTTCTGAGGGCTGTACCAAACCTCCAAAACATTCCTGGCTTGAATGACATTCTTCCAATTTGCTTCGGTACTCATCTTTCACCCTCATGGTCCCATTTTCCTCCCAGACCAGGGGCAGACCTTGCTTAAATAGTGGATCGAAAAACTCCTTGAACATTTTCACTTTCCTGTTCAGGATATTTACCCCAGTATGCACAGAACTCACCTACTCATGCTTTAGCATCACTTTCCTGGCCCATGCGATGATGGTCATTCTGTCCTTGATATCCGTTTCTTTCACTTGGCTTTCAGATAAGTCACTCATAAAATCTACTACATTTTGGGCATAGACAAGAGGCTTTTTGTTCAGCTTTTCATTTGCTACTGCAATCACTAGGTCTGCTTATTTGACCACGACCTCTTTATTTGCTATAAAATCTAGATAGGGCCTCAGTTGCTCTGCTTCTATGATGATGCTATCCCATATGACTTTCTTTGCCTCCTGCAGTGTTTCCTTACTTATGACCTATTGCTTTAATTGATCCAATTCTTCTTGCACAACCTAATGCTTGGCTTCCCAGGCATTCATGTCCTTTTCTGCCTTTTCTTTCTCCCGCTTGGAAGTATCTCTCATAGCTTTCAGGTTGGTGTTTTGTTTCTTTAGTCTTATTACCTCTGCACTATCCAAGCTGGTTTGGGCTATCTACCCTACTATAGAAAAACCCCAGACTCCACGGAGGGGGTGATCATGACCTCAATTTCCTGCTCTTTCTCTTTGAGTTTCTTTTCCAACCTTTTGACTTCAATTTTCAGGGCTTCTTCGCTGTCCATCGCTCACTTTAGGTTCTCCTGCCCCTTTTTCCTTTCTTCCTTAGATTCTATAAATTTTGCTTTGTAGTCTGTTAGCTCTATTTTCAGGTTTTCCTTTTCTTCCTCTAGTTCTGCAATTTCTGCAGCATCTACCAACTGGGCCACTGGCATTTTCAACTTCTTTTTAAGCTTTACAATCTCCTGTTCCTTCTCTCCCAACAGTGTCTGGATGCTTTTTCTCTTATCCTCAATGGTCTCCGTGACCGGTAGTGAAGCCTGGAGTTTCTTTACCTGGGCTTTCAGACTTTTGTTCTCGAACTTTTCTATCCTCAATTGACCTTGTGCTTTGGCCTTGTTCGTTTGTGCATTTGACAGGTCGAGGGCATATTTGAGCAGCTTGTCATACAAAACCTCCCCTGTCTCTTTGTGCAGTTTAATCACATCTGGCAGTGGGATGTCCTCTAGATTCACCTTCAGCTTTGTTTCCTTACTCTTGGTGGCTAAGGCAAGGCTTAAAGTATTTTGCACGAGGTTTCGACTGGTTGCCAGGGTTAGCTCTTTCGAGGAAATTTTCCTAACATTATCATACAATTTTGCCTCCTTGGACAATGTATCGAGGTCTTCTTCATACTGTTCCAATAACGACATCCTTCTCACACCTGGCACTACAGGTTGAGCAAGGGTCTTTCTGAACATGTTTCTGTTAACCTCAAAAAATGGAACCGGGGACTTAACCTGTTTCTTCCTTGACTGCCATGCTTTCACTTTTACCAGTTTCGTCTGTGGATCTTCTATCTTTTGCCTCTTGATTTCTCTCTCACTTTCAGTGTCCATATGCATCGGTTCACCATTTTTCTGTTGTGGGATCTTATTTGGAATGCCGGTGAGGGCTAGAGCTGCTGACGGTTCTGAGTCCTTTCTAGGTGAACTAGGGACTGGAGTTTTTCTTGTTGGTACCGAAGATAGAGGGCTTCCCGGTGGGTCAATGTCTATCTGATCCTTTTCTATGTATTCTAGCCAATTTGCTCTTTCTTCCAGGCCCAGGAGTTCCAATTGCTCGTATCCCTTTTCTGCCCATCGCCTTTCTCCTCTCAGAGATTATGCAGTGAGGATCGTAGTGTATTGTAGCTCTAGAGGAGAAACCTAGCTCGCTCATCATCCACTTGATGCTAGGAAGAGCGGCCTTGATTTTTACCACAAAAGGATCCACCACCCATGGGAAACTGATATCGGTGGATTTTTTGTCCTTCAAGAAATGCTCACATTCCACCTTTAGCTTATGTCTTATGAATTTTAGGGTGAACAACCTGGGAGTTAGGAAAACTGGCAATACGCAGGGGGCATAAGAGAAACCGTATACCCTGATTACAGTCCCATTTTTCAACATGAACCAGTCCCCGCTTCTCTTTTCCATAGAAGGCTATAGAAGGTCTTTCATTTCAGGTAGGACTCTAGGCAGCCTCTCTTGAAAAAACACGAAATAGATTTCTAACATGAGATCATCCATGAAAATCTGGAAACTTGAGTACATTTCTTCAGTGATCTGTAGCTCTAGTCCCTGTAGGTTCTCTTCCTGTGCTGCTAGGAAAATCTTTAGTAGATACGACTAAAACCTAAAATACCTAGTTTTAGGGAATTCAACGAGTTGGGAATGGATACTATCTGCAAGAGCTTCGTTGAATTTTAAGCAGGAGCACTAGGCGAGTGAGTTAGAGTCTGAGGGCTCAACAGGGCAAGTACTCAAGACGAACATAAGGCTAATTAGGGGCTCGGTTAGGTATCTGTCGCTATCTAGCCCTAGGAATTAGGCCAACATGGAGATAACGTATTTAGATTCCTCTCTGAATAGCTAGGCCTCACCAAGGAAAGGGGTTTCAGGAGGGAAAAGGCTGGGTATTAGGTTATCCTGGTAGAAGCTCTTCTTAAGATCCTCAAAGGCTTGACGAAAATACAAAATGAGGGATTCTGTTTCATAATCTTGGGCTTTATGAAAGAATTCTGGAGGAATGGCTAGGGCTTTCCTAACGGCTGGAGCATTTATGTAACATAGGATTTTGGAGCCTGATGCGTCTAGGATAACTCTCTGCTCAGGGGAGTAAAGGATTGCGCATCAGTCATCAAATTTGGGGCAGCTAGGGGTTTGGGGTATAGTGAACAGGTGGAAGAAGGACTGATAAACTTGGTGGGTATTTAGCTAGACGGTTTTCAGAGCTTCTAATCTTTCTTTAATGGTATCCGGGGAGCAATTAATGAGCATGGTATCAGAAACATCATAATCTTTATCTTCTACCAGGTCGATCAACTGATGAAATTCGAAACCTGGAGGTTCTACCGTTTCTTCCATTTAAATAGCTTTCAGTGAGAAATGGCTTACCTGGTCGTCGACAGTTGGGAGAATTCTCTATGCGCCTGGTTGGCTGGTCGGCTCTGTACAATCAACTCTCTTATTCTCCCCACTGCTCACAGGACAAATCTGGTGCGGATCCCTGCGCAGACCTGGTTTTTATATTATGAAACGACCAATATCTTCGTTACAAGTAAGCTAGCGATGGAGACATGTCAGCTGTCCATCCATGCTGGCGATTTATAGCCGCAGATCCTCCCGCTTTTTCTATTTTTAAATGCCTCTGTCGCCTGCAACTCTGTCACATGCTATTTGGCAGCATCCTTTACGTGTGAAGCCCTCCTGATCGTGGATTACCCCTTCACTCAGATCTGGGCCGTCCGCAGATGCGTCCTTTACCAACCTCGCAAATCCAAGCGACGTCGGTCTGACGCACAAGTTGAAAATGTGAACAAGACTTGGACCGTAGATCTGGATCAGGTTGAATCTCCGCCTTTGAAAAGTGCAGCACAATAACACAATTTTGCAAATCTGGGTCATGAATTTCCCCGCGCAAGTTCAGATTGTGAACCAAATACCATCCATTGATCTTCATCGCCCACCATCGATCCTATTCCTACATATCTGCTGACAAATGACCCACCTGCGGTTAAAATTCTGCCGCGTTATCCTGTGATGGAAAATTGTGACCCTAGATCTCATCGCATCCAATTTCGACCACTCATCTTAGCCGACTGAAGACATAGACGCATTTCTCTAAGCTCTTTCCTTTCGGTTACCATCAATATCTGATTTCTCTTCAAATTCTCTTCCTTCAAGCCAACTCCACCGCGCATAGCTTGGGTGTTCTATTATCTAGTGGACACGGGCCGAGTTAGTCTTACTTTCGAAAGCTTCCCACTTTCAACAAACCTATCTTTTCACCTGAAAACTCTCTTAAAATATTTAGCACAATCCCAGTGCTAACAACGTGGATTTCACAAATGCACACTCTAAATAAAAAAGGGTAATATATATATGATATAATACTTTGATTATCCCAAAATTTGGCTATTAATGGGAACTATGCAAACATTGTCAAAGTTTCAAGAAGTGCAAGTTACTATTCATTTTTTTTAATAGTTAACAATGAATTTCCATAAGTTGAAAACAACGTATATAGAGTAAAACAATCTAAGATATTAAATACCTTAGTTAAATTGCAGAGCAGATATTCTTCTACATGTTCGTAATGATAACTTAATAAGCCATTATATTGCTGTATGTTATTTTGAACACTTATGAAAGCTGCTATTTGGTACTTCCCTGTCTTACCTGTCCATTGCAAATAGAATTCAGGATCATTAGCTAAGTAAGCCTCGAGGCTATCCAAGGAACCCTTCATGTCATCAAAACAAGCTTGTAGTATCTAGAACCAAACTTCTTATTTTTTTTTAAACGAAGAATTTAAGACATGATTTTCTGAACAATAAATACTTAAGTAGTATGTATTTCTATAACATTCGGTCAGTTCAATGACGATACAAGACATAACGACAATTTAGTATACTAGTTAGAGACGGTAGAAGCAACAACAGATATTTTGTTTATGATAAATTCAAACCATTAGACTCTATGACAATTATAGAAGTTAATATCATTAAGCTTGTTCTAATTTAAACAATTTAGTATGTTTAAGCTAACATTTATTACTTCCGCATAGTAATCGTGAGTATTTAATGTTACTCGAAATTTTTTAAATTTTAGTGAATTTTCGAGATGTTACATGTGGTATCAGAGCGCAAGTTCAAATACTAGGCATGAAGTGGCTCATACGCGCAAATGCAAATCTATAACAAAATTACAAATTACTGATTTAATTTATTTTGTTTCAGTTTTAGCATTTATAATTTGAGTCTGCAGGTATGGAAGGACCAACAGAGTCGGCTGAGGATAAGTCCCTTAATAACGAAAATCTAAATAATGAATGAGGACACATAAATACAGAAAATTTATTTGTCAAATTGAATGATAATTCATCTGAATTATTAAGGAATGTAAAATATTTAAAGATTGAGATAAAAACAGTTAAGGAAGAAAATGAACGAATCCTGAAAGCTCAAGAGGATCCGAATCACATCCTGCTGAATAATCTTCATAAAAATGATCAAGATAACAAAACATCAAATAATGTTGAATCTGAAACAATGTCCTATCAACGTAAGGATAAAAAGATAAAATTAACTGATTATGACAACAATTCATCTTCTGAATCTGATGAAAGGGCACACAGGAGAAAGAATAAGTACTATAGTGATAGTAGTGACAGTGACTGCTACACTAAGAAAAATAAGTACAGGCCCTACGAAGAAATTTTTGGCGAGTTTAAAAAGATCAAACCACCAACTTTTAACGGAGAAATAGAAAAGAGTGAGATAGCTGAAGCATGGTTGTCCAGTATGAACAAATATTTCCAGATTTATAATTACTCAAGTCATCTAAAAACTAAAATGGCAATTTATAACTTAACTGGAAAAGCGGACATCTGGTGGCAAGATCTGAAACGAGTTGAAGGTTTAAAAGAGAAAAGTGTAAATTGGAGTAATTTTAAGAAATACTTTAAAAGAATTTTTTTGTCAAAACAGTATTATAAGGAATGAGCTAAGGAGTTTTATGAGTTAAAGCTGGGTTCCATGGATATGAGAGAGTTGTGCAACAAGTTTCTGAATTTATTAAGGTATGTGCCTTATTTCGTTGAAGAAAATCCTAAGGTACAGAGGTTTCTGAGTTGTTTTCCCTCTCACATAAAGGACAGAATTGAATATGATAGTCCTTGAACTCTTGAAGAGGCCATGAGAAAGGCGAACATCTATTTTGAACAGAATAAGAGAAGAGAAGGCATACCAAGATGGAAAGCAAAATGGCCTAACAACTTTGAGCAAAGGAAGAAGCAATTTTATTTTAATCATAATTTCAGTAATAATAATTTATGTAATTATTCTAACAGAAAGTTTTCAGGAAATAATGCAGCAAGTAATACATAGTCAAAATTTACAGCTACAAGGAAAAGTGAACCACCTAAAAACTTTGTTCAGACTAATGAACAGAAAGAACCTATTAAGTGTTGGGAATGTCAGGGACCTCACTATGCATCGAACTGTCCACTCCAAAAGAAGGTTGTTAACAACCTACATACTATATAAGAGGAGGCTGCCGTCGGTGACCTAGCGAGGGAGATGCCCAGGATAAATGCAGCTTTGGAGAACAAGCAAGAAGATCATCAAACTTCCATGGTTGAAGTGGAAGGTATGTTAAAAGAAAAACCTGTTTCTATTTTGATTGATCCAGGGGCAAGTCTTAGCTATATTTCACCTGATTTAGTTAAATGTTTTTTTTTTTTCCAAAAGAAAAAAATCATATATTGATCGTTAAGAGCAAAATACATTCCATGGGTGCTTGCTAGCACGATAGAAAATAAAATATAAAGTAGATAAATGTTGTAATCTGAAAGTAGATAAGTAAGATAAATCATGGTTGGTTCAATTAGCTACTGGCACGAAAAGAAAGGTGACTGATTATGTAAAAGAATGTGAATTATTGATAAATCAGTTTAGAACTCATGTTAAACTAAATGTGTTGCCTTTAGGTTCTTATGACATTCTGATTGGAATGGATTGGTTAGAAAAGCATAGAGCTGTATTAAATTGATTTGAAAAGACTTTTACTAGCTTTAATGATGCATTTGAAACTGTAACAGTAAAATGGATTCCTAGAAAAATATCTGTTAGACAAATTTCTGCTTTACAAGTTAAGAAAGTTGTTCGAAAGGGGTGTAAGTTGTTTGCTGTAAACATAATTAATATTGAACAGTCCACTAATGAAGATAAGTTAAAGCTGGAAAATAGAACCATTCTTAAGGAATTTTCTAATGTATTTCCAGAACAGATTCCAGAACTACCTCCGAAAAGGAAACTCGATTTCACCATTGAGTTAGTACCAGGAGCGGTACCAAACTCAAAGGCTCGTTACATAATGAATATTCTAGAGCATAATGAACTTAAGTCATAGCTTAAAGAAATGATTGATAAAAATTATATAAGATCCAGTGTGTCTCCATGGGGAGCACCTGTAATTTTTGTTAAAAAGAAAGACAGAACTATGAGTTTATGCATAGACTACCGTCAACTAAATAAAATGAATATAAAGAACAGATATCCCTTGCCCCGCATTGATGATTTGTTTGATCAACTGTGCGTTGCAACGATATTCTCTAAGATAGATTTAAGGTCAGGGTATCATGAAGTTAGGATTAAATATGAGGACATCTTTAAGACTACATTCAGAACTCGTTATGGACACTACGAATTCGTGGCTATGCCCTTTGGGTTGACCAATGCTCCAACAGTCTTCATGTGTTTAATGAACAACGTATTGCATAAGTACTTGGATAAATTTGTTGTGGTTTTTATTGATGATATTCTAATTTATTCTAAGACGGAAGAGGAACATGATGAACATGTAAAGATAATTTTACAAGTGTTAAGGGAACACCAACTTTATGCTAAGTTCAACAAATGTGATTTTTATAAAGATAAAATATAGTACCTAGGGCATGTGATATCCAAGGATGGAATTGTAGTAGACCCAGACAAGATAAAATCAATTAATGAATGGCCTACCCTAAAAGACGTAATGGGTGTACGATCTTTTATGAGAATCACAGGTTATTATCGAAAGTTTATCGAAAGATTTTCTAGAATATAAAATCCTATAACATCTTTACAAAAGAAAGGTAAGAAATTTGTATGGGATAAAAAATGTGAAGAAAGCTTTAAAAAACTAAAAGAGTTATTAACAACAACACCTATTTTAAAAATTGTTGATCCTAACAATGATTTCATTGTATACATGGATGCGTGCAATGACGGACTTGGCGGGGTCTTAACACAAGAAGGTCACGCAATTGCATATGAGTCTCGGAAGTTAACGATCCATGAGAAGAACTATGTAACTTACGACCTAGAGTTGGCTGCTGTAATACATGCATTAAAAATGTGGTGACGTCATTTAATTGGAAGAAAATTTATCTTAATGATTGATAATAAAGGGTTAAAATACTTATTGGATCAACCGAATCTGAATGCAAGGCAAGCTAGGTGGCTAGCTTTCCTTAGCGAGTACAATTTTGAGATTCAACACATTAAGGGAAAGGAAAACAAGGTTGCTAATGCATTAAGCAGAAATGCAAAAGTAAGTTTTGTTTCAGCAATTAGCACCTATAAATCTGATCTGGAAAATCAAATTAAGGAAAGAATCGGAATGGATGTAAAATATCAGAATTTACTTACTAAAATTGCCGAGGATAATGCTGAAAATTGTATAAAAGATTACAGAATTGATGGAAGAGGTTTACTGCTATATAAAAACAGACTTTATGTGCCTAATGTGCTGAAATTAAGTTGTTGATTTTAAATGAATTGCATAAAAGTCCATACTCAGCACATCTTGGTTACCAAAAGATGATAACTATGCTGCGAAAAGATTACTTTTGGCCATGTATGAAAAGTGAAGTGGTTGAATATATTGCTAGGTGTATAGAGTATCAGCAAGTAAAGGCTGAACACCACACTCAACTGGATTGTTGCAGCCACTACCTATTCCAGATTGGAAGTGGTACATAATTAATATTGATTTTATTACTGGATTACCTAAAAACCATAAACATAATGATTCCATCATGGTAGTTGTGGACAAGCTCAGCAAAGCAGCCCATTTCATACCTGTTAAGACAACTCACAAGGCTGCTAACATTGCTGAAATTTTTATGAAGTAGATTTTTCATTTGCATGGTATTCCGAAAGTTATCATTTCTGATAGAGACTCAAAGTTTACAGGAAATTTCTGGAAATCTTTATTTAAAGGTTTAGATACTACTTTGAATTTCAATACCTCATTTCACCCACAAACAGATGGGCAAACTGAAAGAGTTAATCAAATTCTTGAGGACATGCTAAGAATGTATGTTAGAGACCATCTAGGTAAATGGGGAGGATTATTTACATCTTGCTGAATTTGCTTATAATAACCATTATCAAGATTCAGCAAAGCTTAGTCCCTTTGAAATTTTATGTGGCAGAAAATGCAATACTCCTATCTCTTGGAGTAATCCAGTTGATAGGTTAATGTTAGGACCTGATTTGTTAAGAGAATTGGAACTAACCATGAAACAGGTTCAATGCAATTTGAAAATTGCACAAGATAGACAGAAAAGTCAGGCAAATCTAAAAATAACTTAGAAAGAGTTTCAGGTTGGTGAACATGTGTTCCTCAAGGTAAAAGATAAGAAAAGTTCCCTAAGACTGGGAAGCTGTGCTAAATTAGCACTAAGGTATTGTGGACCCTTTGAAATTTGTCCAGGGTAGGACCAGTAGCATATCAGTTGGCATTGCCACCAAATCTTAAAATACATAATGTATTTCACATCTCTCTTTTGAAAAAGTATGTGCACGATACTACTCATGTGATTAATTGGAATGATGTACAGGTGGAACCAGAAGGAGATTTTCTGGTGGACCTAGACTGTATCCTCGACAAGAGGGAAATTTTGCTTTGTAATCATACCATTGGACAGGTTAAGGTGCAGTGGAAGCACGTTAGTCCAGACGAAGCAACTTGGGAATTGGAAAGTAATATGAGGGTGGCATATCCAATGTTGTTCTAGGAGGAACAAGAGGATTATGAATAAGGAAACATCAAGGATGATATTGAACTTAAGAGGGGGTGTTTATCACATACCCAAGTTCTAGACATTTTATGTTATTGAGAAAACATTATGTTTTATTTTTATTATAAAGTTTTATGACTATTAACCAAGTGGGGTCATGGATGACTGTAATTAATTACTTTGAATATTTTATTATTAATAAATAAAAGTGGAGACAAATATCCAAAGGAGACTGTTGAATGAGTGTTCACTGACCCACTAGGGGGAATGGACTGTGGTGGAGAGTAAATTGACACTTGGCAGCATCCTCAACTCACTTCTAACTATTGCAGGGGGCAACTTCCCTATTTTTATGGTCATGTTCCCCAAGAAAGTGGAACTGAGCAAGTGACTCATTTATTGAAATAAATTGACCAAAAGACCTAGGCATGCTATTTATCTATCCATTAAATTCAGCAGGAAGCTGTTCATTCTTACCTTGTGATAATTTCTAAGCACAAGAGATTTGATGAGGGGAAAGTTAGAAGTGTTTGAGTGAAATAAGATTGCATTCTGAACTAGTGCAACCACATTACCAAGTTCAATATTGCTAAAGGTAGCAAGTGCTACTGCTGAGTTGCAAGGGAATTTATTTCATTATTCCACATGACATCTTCGTCCTAGTGGTTCAGTGAACAGGCTCAAGGGTCCTAAGACAAGTAGCTTGGTTGTCTTCAAGAGATTGGTTGGGTGGAACGGGCTCCTTTGGCTTTTTGTTTCTTCTTCTACAGTTCCAGGTTCAACTTGTATTATCTTATTTATTTTTGTTCAAATAATAATATTGATCTAAATGCTGTTATATATATTATTATTTTTTATTAAAACAAAATGTATTATTAGTTAGTATTTCAGTTCTGCAAGTTTACTTATTCTAACTGACAAAAATAGCTGAAAGAATAGAAGGAAGATTGAATGATCTAGAATATGAATGAATGATAATTACTTCCATGTATTTTTCCACGCATTAGTTCTAAATGTCGTACTCTAGTACAAGGAAGGATGTTTAAGATAAAATCGAAATGATGTCATAAATTGTGATTAGATTTGATGATTCATTTCCCAATAAATCCATATAAATTAGAACTGTATTGCTTCATTTTCTTTTCATATCAATAACTTAGAATTTAAATCAGAATTGTAGATAAATCAAAGATATCATTGTTTTTGCTGAATAATAGAAATCCTAGTATTTATAAACAACTTTTATTTTTCAAGTATTCCCTTCCAAAAACTTAAAAATAGTTGCAATTATTTAGACTGGACATTTTATTTCAAGATTCTTAAATTTACTAAACTCATTATACAAAAAAAATTAACATGCTTCTCGTATCATTTTTTTTTGTATCATAGAATCATGTCTAAGGTAGACTATATATCATAATAGTATATATGCATTCACAAACTCAGATGCACTTTATCGTTTCACTATATCACTATATGTCCTATTACAAAATTGAAATACATTTACAGGATATCGGTACCTACAGGGTTCAAAACCCTAAACTTGTAGCCCTTTATCTTTTCAAGTTTCAAATTCTTCATATTTCGAAATCTAGGAGTAGAACATTTCCAAGGAGTTTAACCCTTACCAAAAACAAACACGATATTTTCGTACAGTAGGGTTACAGAATTAGCCTTACGGCTTGGTTGGTAAGGCACCACCAAAACCCTACACTTTTCATAAAAACAAACCGGGCCTTACCCTTACATATTTCTTTAACTATTATAGCCGAAATTCTTTTTACGACTATTAACTATCTCATACATGATAAAAGACCTTTATAAACTCATACGAAGTTCTTTAAGATATTATGAATTATGGGTCGAGGGTTTGATCGTCCCCACTACTCTTCATAAACCAGAAAATCCGGTTCTAAAAACATTCTTAAGATTTTATCAACAAAACGATTACTTCAAAACCAAAGGAATATTTTCGTAACAGTAAAATGACCTTTCAATCTAAAAACAATCTTCTATTTATTTATTCTCCACAAAATAAACCACATTCAGTAATCCAACAAAAACATCGTGAAGCCGATGTGAGCCATATGTAGAGGGATGAAAACCTTGAGTAAAAATGCCTTACGGCTTAGTTGTAAAACAACCCAGGTCTAAAAACATCATTTGAATCCTGATGAAACCCTTTTCTTAAATGACCAACTAACTGCTAAAAAAATGATACATGCTTAGTGACAAGTTCCTCGTGGTAATGGATAACCGTGAGATGTCTCCAAGGCTTACCCGGTTTCCATTCAGGAGCCTTCACCATTCTTTCTTCAACCAAGCCGCAACCCTTAACAAGAAGTTCACCTGCCATCCAAAACTTTACAACAAAGGATTAAAACAACAAACTACATATCAATAAAAGCTGAGACGTTACTTAAAACCACCATCAAATTCTTTTGTTAAGCAAAGAATACTTCACCTGAATATTTGGAGCATTGGTGACTGCCAGACTCTCCAACGCAGGCAGTGGAAAAAGAGTTCCACGTTAAACGCTAGGGATTTCCATGCGGTACAATTAAGTTTGGTGAGACAAACCAGAACACTTGAACTCTGCTAACAGTCTACGGGTCATAAGAAAGTTTACCACCAACTTAAACTAAAACCTGTGCTTTGCAAATCCTTTGAGAACATTGTTATAACAAGGTCTAGGTTTCGAAACCCTAAGGGCACCTCCATCAAAACCCTGAAGGGTCGAGAGCCTGTCGGTCTCCCCTCTCTACGTATAATGAAAAGTAAATCTTGAGGATTGGGCATATCAATGCTCAGGTAGGGTTTAACCCGAAAATTGAGACCAACCAAGAAATCAACATTGCAGATCAAGCCACTTAGGCATAAATCCTTTCGCGATCACAAACCTATTAAATAGCATTTACTATTACAACGTTCATTGTACAACACTTTGCCTATACAGAGATCCACCTAGATTATGAACATGAAAACCCTTGTACAGCTCGGTGAGCTTCACAACTACAAACTTAAGGTTTGCCACAATGTCCCAGCACCTTTCACGTGAATTTTTGCCACAAGAGCAGACAACAAACAACACACCAACCTCGCAGTTATGGAACCATTAATGCTAGTTATTGAGTCGTGTGCCTGCCAACGCACATTTACATTACGAAGTCAATATTGGTTACACCCTTGCATAAGTTATGAGCTAGAACCTTGCTTAGTGTATAAGAATAAGAGTTAGGGTGGTGTCGGTAGAACAATAAGTGTTATGTGCACATAGAGTAGGAATATAGTGGTTATGCATTAAAACGATGCATATAGTTTTCATACGAGTTATGTTATGTAATTTCATACAAGGACTATTTTGCATATAGTTACACGAATAATGATATTTGCATACAAGGTGATACGTGGATTTTACAAATGCACACTCTAAATAAAAAAGGGTAATATATATATGATATAATACTTTGATTATCCCAAAATTTGGCTATTAATGGGAACTATACAAACATTGTCAAAGTTTCAAGAAGTGCAAGTTACTATTCGTTTTTCTAATAGTTAACAATGAATTTCCATAAGTTGAAAACAACGTATATAGAGTAAAACAATCTAAGATATTAAATACCTAAGTTAAATTGTAGAGCAGATATTCTTCTACATGTTCGTAATGATAACTTAATAAGCCATTATATTGTTGTATGTTATTTTGAACACTTATGAAAGCTTCTATTTGGAACTTGCCTGTCTTACCTTTCCATTGCAAATAGAATTCAGGAGTGTTAGCTAGCGATAGCTAAGTAAGCCTTGGGGCTATCCAAGGAACCCTTCATGTCATCAAAACAAGCTTTTAGTATCTAGAACCAAACTTCTTATTTTTTTTAAACGAAGAATTTAAGACATGATTTTCTGAACAATAAATACTTAAGTAGTATGTATTTCTATAACATCCGGTCAGTTCAATGACGATACAAGACATAACGACAATTTAGTATACTAGTCAGAGATGGTAGAAGCAACAACATATATTTTGTTTATTGGAAATTCAAACCATTAGACTCTATGACAATTATAGAAGTTAATGTCGTTAAGCTTGTTCTAATTTAAACAATTTAGTATGTAAGCTAACATTTATTACTTCCGCACAGTAATCGTAAGTAGTTAATGTTACTCGAATTTTTTAAAATTTTAGTGAATTTTCGGGATGTTATAGCACCTTATCCCGTAAACCCACTCACCCAGGATTACAAGAAACTGTCTTGGAAGATTGCTTGGTTTCCTTCCAACCAAATATTTCAGGAAATAAATTTTGGAAGATCCAACTAGAACCATTTTAACAATGGTTTTTTCTTTAGAGAACGGTTATATGCCTTTCCCCAAGACTTGAAAAATGCACTAAAGGATTGAGGAAGTGAGAAATTGTGATGAAGCAGACCCAATGCTTCAAGCCAAATACTCTGAAAAATAGCACTATAAAAATAGATGATTGATAGATTCCTTATTGGTGAGACATAGGACACATTGTGAAGGGCTAGGGAAACATCTTCTTTTAAGGTTTTCTCTTGTGAGGATTTTCTCGTGTGTACTAGTCCAACAAAATATGTTTATTTTGGAAGAGCATTATTTTTCCAGAATCCCACCCATATAAAGGAACGGTTACCGTTGCTTTGCAGCTGTTGTAGTGTTTGATAGACCTACTTAACTGAATATTATCCATTCTTATTACCCCAACCTCTAGTGTATTGAATATTCCTACTATTTAGAACTTTCCCCTTTAAATTTTAAAGTAGGCGCATGTTGAGCATCAGTTGCAAATGCGTTAGGGGAGATAATTGAATCCACTCTTTCCACAAACCTTGCTCTTAGGGATGCCAAACAAACAAATCTCCAATTTTTTTATCCCTTGGATTATCATCCATCGTTGAAGATCTTGTAGAGCGAGAATTGAGAAAATGGGAGGGTTCATTTCACTTAGAATATTTTAATGAACACTGTCAAGATATTTCACATAGAATCTAGACACTTTTGAATTAGAAGAACGCCTATTTCACTTAGAATATCTTGATGAACACTATCAAGATGCAGTTATGGTGAACAAAGCACATAAGAAATATGTAAAAATACAATATGACAAATATGTTCATCTTACAATTTTTTATGAAGGAGATCTAGTTTTGGTTTATGACTAAGATAAAGATCCTCTAGGGGTAGGTAAATTTAAATCTATGTGGCTTGGATCATATAATATTGTTACTCATGTGTTTGAAAAGGGTGCTTATGAATTAGTTGATTATGAGGTAAATATGTTGGTGAACGCTGAACATGGACTCTATTTGAAAAAGTATTATGCTTAAGATGGCATGTGCTCTTTTTGTACATAATGTAGATTTGTTTAAATTTTTGCTTGTTTGAACGACTCCAAAGAAAAATGCACACACCCATCACCACTCCAACACCACCAAACAGAAACAGTCAATAACAACACTTACATGAAAACCATTATCTGCAACCCACAAATGTTCCAATGTCCCTAGCCATAGACACTAATGCTATATCTCCCAACCTTGAGAGTCCAAAGACCACCAATGCACATGCACGTCACTACTCCAGAGCAAGTTACAATCCTTAAAACTTGGGTAGAACAATCCAGTAAACAATAGACAGACCCACGAACCAGTTTGCATTCATGCCACTACATGATAGAGCAATCCAAAAAAACAACACACAGACCTGTGAATCGATTCGCTTCCACACCACTATAGTACAAAACAATCTAGAAAAAAAACACAAAAACCCAAACCAATTCGCAATTACGCCACCGTAGGGGAGAATAATCTAGAAAAGAACACAAAAACGAACTGCCCACATTGAAAGCCGCATGCAAATGGCCATCGCTACCACGCCATTGATGCCTAGGATACAAAGTCCAAGGTTGACGCCACCTGTTATATAGCCAATCATATACTAGTTAAATAGCATTTTTCGAATTTCAAAATAATAAAATTTTAAAAAATTATACAATTCCTAGTCGTTAGGCTATACGGAAGATAAAAACTTCCCATGGAAGAAGATGGTATATTTTTTGGCCAAAGCTAAGCATCGAGCTGCCCAGCATTAAATGCGGTGGCTCGATGCTTAGGGTCCGTTGGATCTGGAGATTTTCCAAATCCAACGGACCCTAAGCATCGAGCCGCCGCATTTAATGCTGGGCAGCGGTAGAGAGTCCATGAAAGTTTCATCTCGAGAGCATGTTTGTGATAATTTTCCAAGTCAATTACTAACAATGATAAAAAGAGCTCAAAATTCTAGTTTCGCTTTGAAATTTATTATTGTGAACCGAGAACATAAAGCAATATATATTCAAGAACATGCAAGGATTCAAAAGTTCACAAAAGCCTCATCCAATGATTTTGTAAGCATTTTTTACTTCGACCACTTGACGTCCAACTACTGTAATTAGTACTATAATTTTTCTTCGAAGAAGATAAGATGGTGTAGCGAGGAACATATTTTTATAGTGAGTTTATACCACATTGGAGTGCAGAAATATCATCACCAACTAGATCTTGTTCTACATATAAAATTTGGTCATTCTTGGTATACTATCAAAATTAATATTGTTTGCAAAGATTGTTGTATTGTGACGAATAGCTAGTGGATAGTGTTATAGAATACGTTGGTGGACTTGGCATCATAGTGGAGCATCATCGATCATCGATCACCGAATGATTTAAAGCATTCATTTTGAGACCAATTCAACTTCAAATTAAACACCAAATTGTAACTTGCAAACAATATTTTTGTACGTTCTCTTGTATTTTGGTACTTGCAATAGTTATTTTGTAATTGTCAATATAAAGGGTAGAGTTGCAATAAACCTTCCTTTTAGTTGTCCAGTGAATTACTTAACTACACAAGGAAGCCTCTATGAGTGTTTAAAACTCTACTGTTGTCAATTCAATCACAACCAATAAAGAAACTCTCCACTCTATTCTAACCTACTTACAAAATTCACAAGCCAAAGTGGACCTTCTCCAAACTCCATGATAGCTCTAGTATGATGAAATACAACAATGGAATCGAGATTTTGAACTAGTTCTTGTTCAAAAAAACCTTCTCTAAATTTGATAACGATTTCTATCAGTTTCCACACAAGACTAACTTAGTTAAATGACGACAAATGTCAAAGATGAAGACCATCATTAACATGATCAACATAATATTTCTAAGAACATCACCAGACCTTGGGAAGAACTCACAAACAACAAATACATACTAGATATTGGATATGATAAGGAAGTGGCCTTTCATATTTTGGATTAAATGCAAACCCAATCCAATTTCAATTTTTTGTATTCCTTCAAGAAGATTCATCTTCATTTGTTCCAATTCAATATCAGTGATGACTGTCATTGAATTGGACAAATGGAGGATCGATGTTTCAATGTCCATCCTTTTCAACACTGTGGGAAGCATAAGAATTCTTTAGATAGATTTTCAAAACTAAATAAACTTGCAATACTAAATATTCACCATGGGTGGATCAATTCTTAGAGATGGCCATAACCAACTAGGAAAATATATCATTCATATCAAAGAATGAAGTCTCTAGTTTTGACATAGCTTGTAGTAGAAAGGCACTCCTAGCCAAAAAGTATTACCCATATTCATGGATTCACTCACTTGAAATGGGGGATTGTCATGGATTCATACTCAAGCTTCAAGTTTTGAATCCCTATCATCTACCGAAACAAGTGATCCTAAGCCATAGTCAAAATTAGATCCTAGAGCTCGAGTGAGAGTCAATAGCTATAGATAGAAGACAAATTTAGAGCTATTTTATAGATTACCTATTGGTTTATGTTCATCCTAAAACCACCCATTTAGTAGATGACATAATATTTTCTAACTTTTTTGGCTTGTGTTCATCCTAAACCACCATCTACTTTTGGTTTGTGGTCATCTTAAAACAACCCATTTAGTAGAATACATTAGCTTCTACTAACTTTTTTGGTTTGTGGTCAACCAAAACCACTGAGTTTGTGGTCTTCCAAAAACTACCCATTTAGTAGAAAACATTAACGTCTGCCACATTTTTGGTTTGTGGTCATCCTAAAACTTCCTTTTGGGTTTGTGGTCAACCTAAAACTGCCATTTAGTAGAAGAAATCACCTTTCGTTGCTTTTGCTATTTTTTGGTTTGTAGTCATCCAAAACCACATTTTTGGTTTGTGGTCATCCTAAAACCACCATTTAGTAGAATACATCATCTTTATTTGCGTCTACTAACCTTTTTTGGTATGTGGTCAGGAAAAACCATCGAGCTTGTGGTCATCCTAAAATTGTTGATTCATAGAGCACTTCATTTTTTACTGCTTAGTATAAGGTTTTAGCTTTTGCAAGCCTACTTGGAACATGGTCACATTGTTAGGTAGGATATATTCATTCTTTGGCAGTTGTTCACATCCAATTTTAATATCTCTTTCAGAACATTCTTCGACTCGCAAACAACCCTTTGGATTAAGCGAGGGAATGTTGGAAACCTAACCAGTCAATGTAAAAGTCACATTGGTGGATATGAAGAGTCGTTGGAAGTCCAAGAGACCACATGGAATATGAAACCAAGGGTCACATAATTGTATGTATGTGTATATTCTTAATGGTAAAATGAGCATTCACGCTTATCCTTTATTGGGTGTTCCATAATACATGATATTTTCTAAGCTACATCATGAGGGTGTATATTGTGGTTGTTTTGGAACTTTAATGGGATAACATTTTCAATAACAAAATTCAAATCTATTAGAGATTTTTTTTAAATCATTGTTCTTTTAATTAGGTACTTTTCATTGAAAAAAAAATATAAATTAAGATTGAAATTCTTTTAATGTTAAAGCAATTCATTCAAGAAGAATATGATTAGAAGCATGTTTGTTAGCAACTTATGTTTCTGATTCATGCCCCTATTATTGTTAATAATTATTTATTTTTATTCATTCTCAAAAGAATGCATCATCTATTATCTCAATTGTATTTTCAAATCAATTTGTTACCTCTTAAAAATGCATAGCTGATTTTGCATTTTCATGGACCTTCCTCCACTCACTGTCACAACATATCATTAGAGTTCAATGGCAATAATAGGTTGTATGAAGAGACTTGATATGTATTAATGAATATATAATACATTTCATTATGAAATTCCACTTGAGTGCACTTGACACCAATTTGGAGGCATGGTTACATGGATTACATTGTCTTTCAATGCATCATTGATGAGGAGACTTTTTTCTTGGTTGCATCATGACCCTAGACCATGGAGATGGAGGATGTGAGAAAGCAATAAAACCCTATAGTATGAACACCCTACATCAAGAAGTGTTTATTGTATGATTTATCATGAGGTAAGGACCAAGAATAACCCAAAAAAAGAATGTTGTACATTATAGGAGGTTTAAAACATGGCAGGTGGAAATACATATATCAAAGGAGACAAATTCCCTACCTTGGAGGAAGTCCATTGTATGATAGATGGTGAAGAAAAAAGCTAAAGAAGGAATGAATTGCTTTGAATTATGACATGTGGCACTGAAGGTATTTCGATGGTTAAACAAGGGTGATTTGATGTGGAGCATCCTAGTCCATAAGTAAAAATAAAAACATTTGGCTGCTTGATCATGAATATAACCCCTTTAAGAGAGATAATTTGTGTAAAAAGGAATTTAAAGCATATAAAAGTGACTTTATGGGGCATTACACAGTATTAAAGGCATATTCCACCTATTTGGAGGCATGTTTTCCTTTGAGGAGAAATTTTTGGGGGTAAAGACATATTATTTAATCTATTCACATAGTTAGAGACATATTTTACATTTTGAAGTACTAAGGGTGAATACACATCGTTTGAGGCCTTTGTTATATATTTAGAGGCATGTTTCACATTTGAGGATAGCTTTGGGGTGAGAACACTTTGTTTGACACATTTTCTACACATATGGAGCAAACATCTCTACATGAGGGGATTCTATGGTCAAACATGGTGACCATATGGCATTGCCGACATGGTCAAACCCATGGGTGAATTATAAATGCATGTTTTAAAAGGATATTATTCAAAATGGAAAGAATGTGAAAAAGTGGCAATCTGGACCTATTTTATTCACTGAAAATGAAAACTGAAGGAGAACTCTATGTCCTTCTAAAAAGAAATATTGGTTTATGAAATAAGGTTTGATTTGAAAGATATATATAGTGCAGATATTCAATTGCTAAAGGCATGGTTAGAAGTGTGGGGTTTTCCTCCAAGTTCAAGCTACTGTTGAAATAATTTTTGTAAGGAATGTTTGTCACATAAGAACAAAAAAGGGTAGAGGTTGTAAACCCTCATAATCCTTGATGTAACCATGAAGTACTGAAGGATATCTGTTTTTGTGATTTTCTTGTTAGGTTTTTTCACTCTATTTTTTAGGATTGTCCTAGCTAAGGGGAAATATTAACAATGACACATTATGGTTATCTTTATCTTGTGCCAAATTAGATTTGAAGAGTGGTGTATTGTTGGTTGTTCGTTCAATAAGAAATCTATCCTACTTTGTCTACTTCAACTTGGATTTGATATTATCATTGTTCTTTCTCTATTCAATGATTGCACCTTATTCTTTTCTATCATTTCATAGTTGTAATGGTGCATATTATATAAGAGCTCAAACTTGTTCTTGTACAGTCTAAAATTTTGTTTTCAACCTTCTTGCTATTTGGTCTTGATCCATTGTCCAATTGTATAGACGCTAGTCTAGGAAATTGGCCATCCTAGTGAACTCCTCATATGTTGAAACTTGGTCAAGACCTAGAGTCCTCATGCCATGAAACCACCAGTCATTGGCCTATCCATCAAGATTCAGGTTAGCCATTTTGAAGGCATCCCTTTCGTCCATGGGGTTCAATTGGAAATATGTGTCTAATTTTTTATCCATGAACTAGCAGTGCATTTTGATGAACCATCAAAATATGGGAGAGAAATATTACCAATGGAATTATTCAACTTAATATTGTGAGATTACATCCTATAGACCCCTATTGGATTGAATTTTTATTGGGCTTCATAGAAGTCCTTGAAAGGAAATGCTCTCCTGCAATCTTCACTCAGAGTCTAGTACTTTGCATAGCGATCCTCCCATGTAGCAATTGATTCATTCTACACTTCTAGTTCCTCTCTACACTCTTCAGTGAATTTAGGCATGGTAGGCCTTGGATGACTCTTGATATCATTCTTGAACTCATGAGGTTGATTGTGAGGCCTTGTTTTTGAAAAGAGAGTCTCACCAAAGACCTTCTTTGCTTCACGCTGAGAGACACTACTACTCCCTTCTCCATCTTTGTTTACCAATTACTTGGCAAGGAATTCTCTAGTCTCTTGCCCCAACCAGATGATAGTCTAGGATATATCTTTCATTCCCTTCAGCATTCTCTGAACAAAATATCTGAATTCTTCCCTTTCATCCATGTTCGAAATCTCTTTTTCTCCTTGGATCTTACCTTCATTGGAGGAAACTTCTTCTTCTACAAGGGGATCTTCTAGATATTTCCTCTTATGGGATGGATTTATATTTGGACTCATCAATGATAATCATGAGAATATTTATAGGACCATTCTATGATACCACTTTAATGTAACCAAACCCAGATCTTGGCACACTAACTCAAAAACTTGAAAATGACTAGTTTTGGCTAGAAATTTAAACTCAGTCTCAAACACATATCGACCTATATGAGTGATTCAAGGAAGGATATTAGGGTATGATACAGATTAAGGACATCTTGAAACATCCTTAGAAAAACATCCAACTTCGACAACTGCACATTTTTTGGGTACATCATGCCTGGGTAGACTCCTTTGGTTAAACCAAAGGCTTCAAGGCAATGGCCTCAGGACTTATGTGGAACCCAATGAATTATGGTGGAGAACTAGAAGTGGCTCGTATGAAACTACCTCAAACTATTGTAAAAATACTGATTTTAACAATTAGGCTTGACTTGGTAGAGTTTGGAAGCTAGGAAGTAAATTATAAGTTCCAGGACAACTCTACTATGTGATTTCCAAACATTTCCAAATGACTCTAGGGGGTCACAAATTTCTAAAAAAGTGCTCAGGATGGGTTCACTTGAGCCTTACCAACCTGCATCAACTTACATAATGTTATTTGTATATGTGGAAGACAGTTTATTATAACATTTCTGAAAGCTAGCTAGATTTGGCAACAAAACGAGCATAGGGGTAGAAATTCATTGAAGAAAAAGATAGATTTGCAGCAAAATAAGGAACTTAATCTCATTAAATTATAGAGGAGAACATTTACATTACAGGGATGTAGGTATAGCAACATATACCCATGAAATCCTCATCCTCCATCGCTAATCATAGATAAATACAAAACATTGTAGAAAGCACACTAATATTGTTGGAGTCTTCAACAATATTGGAACATGAGCCCTCTTGAATTGAAGTGGATTGGATCTAGAAATAACATTAAAGACCTGCAATACAAATCAGTGAGGAAGTTTGGATACCTTATTCTAAATGTCTAGTTGAATCCTCAACTAGTGTAATGAACAGAAAGGGCACATCTCCCAAGTATTGAAAATCTTAAAGCTCTTCAACTCAATAATCAAACTAGAAAAAGATGTGAATGGTTGTGCACATCCTTCTTTTATAAGTTAAGTTGGATTCTTTGAGAATATGCACTGCATGTGGACCACTAGCCTCATCCATTGCGCCCTCATTGGCTAATTTAGGACTTGCATCTTTATGTGACTTTTTCCTTGCTTTCTTGCCTTTCCTGCTTTAGTCTGATTTTCTTGCTTTAGTATGCTTTTGGAAACTTATGCTTTTCCTTGATTCTCTACTACTTTCCTGATTTTCAGTGCTTTTCTACTTTTCTACCACTTTCCTGCTTTTCATTGCTTTCCAACTTTTCAGTGGCTTTTTTGCTTCTCACTACTTTTCTTCCAATTTCCTTTGTGGAAGACAACTCATGTGGTCCACCTAATCTCCTATGCGCCCTATTAGGCCACCTAGGAATTTGCAACCCTTCAAACAATCATTAATAGTTAAGTATTTACAAGTATGGACTATATAACTCTTCAATGCTTTAATTTAATTACACTAGATAACCCTAAACCAAAATTAATCCCTAACCAATTTTATTGAATTGCTTCCTGAACCCATGGGGGTTGAATGGGTTAGAGGGATGACCATGGATCCACTAGGGATGGGACATTACAGAAATTTTGTCACATAAGAACAAACTAGGGTAGAGGTTGTAAACCCTCATAGACCTTGATGCAACCATGAAATACTGAAGGATATCTGTTTTATTGATCTTCTAGTTAGGTTTTTTTCCCTCTATTTTTTTAGGATTGTCCTAGCTAATGGGAAATATTAACAATGACACATTACGGTTCACTTTATCTTGTGCCAAATAATATTTGAATAATGGTGTATTGTTGGTTGTTATTTCAATAAGAAATATGTCCTACTTTGTCTACTTCAAAATGGATTTGATATTATCATTGTTCTTTCTCTATTCAATGATTGCATCGTATTCTTTCTATCATTTCATAGTTGTGATGGTGCATCTTATATAAGGGCTCAAACTTGTTCTTGTATAGTTTGAAAATTTGTTTTGGAACTTCTTGATATTTGATCTTCATCCATTGGCTAATTGGATATACACGAGTGTAGGAAATTGGCCATCCTTTTATTTTTAAAGAATATCATAAATGTGCTTTCTAGAATTTACCCCTTGTGGTGGAAAAGAACTAACCGAAAGCAAGAGGAAGGGTCATTGTTGTGACAATGGAAAACCTTCCTATGTTGTCATGGGGTTGCAGTTCATAGGTTTGAGAATTAGCATAATGGACAAAGTTGATTGCCTCTAATAATTCCATAAGGTGTTAGTGTATTTAAAAGACTTCTATTGGCCATGTACAAGTCTCTACTAGGAAGTTGACCATTCCTTAAGTATTAAACACTAGAGAAGTTGTTAGAAAAGGATACAAAGTAATCACCTCCATATCTAAGAATCAATTGAGAAACAATACATAACAACCACCACTACAAATGTTAGGGTGTAATTTTCATCCTTTTAAAAAATAAATACAATTACAAAATTACTTCAAAATAATTTTTCTGAGTAGGGAAAGTGTAAGAAGTCTAATTTAAGTAGGGAAAGTGTAAGAGATCTAATTCTTACATCTAATTTTATTCAATTATTTCTTAAGAAATGAAAGAAGCATGTTGAAGTACATGTCTAGCAAAAATTAGAAAAATAACTCAAATTATATATGCAACATAAGGTAATCCAATCCTCATTTCTTGAAAATGATAGATCTCCTTTTACATTGCTTACCATAAACTCTATTGGCAACTATCAAGAAAGGCATCAAACTGAAGTAGCTAGTGGGTAAACCAAGAAGGTACTACAAGGTACACCCATACAAACTAAAACGATAACCTACCAATCAACTTTACTCTTGCTTTGCTTATTTCTACTTTAAAGTAATAATTTGAGAGCTTTTACTTTATTGCAATAAATTACATCTATATATTCCAATGTTATTACACTTCTGATCACCTTTTCATTTACAAATATTGGTATTTAAAGTCCGAACTAGACCAAAAGGAGAAAGGCGCAAAACTGATGGAATTGCATCCATTAAATTAATTACAGTAAGCCTAAGAAACACTTCCATAATGCTCTTCATCGTTGCATTAGTGACTATGCAATTAATGTTTGAAGAACCGCTCGATGGATTGCATATAGATTTTTTAGCTCTATGATCCAAATGGAAATCCCTTTGAAGCAAAAAAAACAAATTAGAAATCCCAATTCCTACTGGTATGCAACGATCCCTTGACCTATTCAAGAATTATTTATGGGGCTAAGATGTCTTCCATCTAGCCCTCCATCGCTAGAAGTTCACGATGGGAAAGGCTATCAGCCTCCACATTGTGCTCCCTGTAAATATGAATAATGGATGGCAATGTGACAGAGCGTAAGAGTATACCAGTTTGGGACAGCCATGAATCAAGTGCCAGAGCATTAATCACGGCCTCCTCATTCACCCATTGAATCACCATCAACAAGTCCCCAACCACCTGCTCCAGATCAATATGAACCCTTGAGACAAAAAAAGAACCAACCATAAGGCTAAGAGTTCGCCTTTTGTGTTGGTGCCCCGTCCACCACACATCCGATACTTACCAACATAGATTTATTTTAAACAAAGACCAATTTCTTGAGGTGTAATTTTTTTCTTGATGTAAAACAAATTAAGGTAAAAAAATTACACCTCGAGTCGGATACCTTTATGTCCCTAATAGATTCAGGTTTAATTGTTTTAGTTACTTTTTATTTTTTATAAGTTATGAATAGACATGAATTTTTTTAATTACTTTTTATTATTATAAACGTTATGTTACGTAACGTAATGTGACAACATCTCCCCATACTAAGCCATATCGCCTTGAGAGCATCTCACTACTCTCAATGCAATAATTTTTTATAAATGCAAGATCTTAATCTTGTTGGATTAAAATGTTTATAGATAATTAATGCTCTAAAATGTGGAGAAATTTTGCAATCTCTTAATTCCCTTTTAATTCCCTTTTAAATTTGATACTGTCTTGATTTTTGGAATCCATCGAGAGTGAGGGTTTTAATAAAACTCCCTTTCAAATTTGATAGTGTCTTGACATTGGGATTCTATAAAAGGTGTGGGTTTTAATAAGTTTGATCATCATGTTATTTGTTTTGTGTATCCACAAATAATAGTTTGGTCACAGATACATACTATACTCCATTTGAAATTGAACATATAACCTATAAAGATAAAATATATGTTTTTAATTGAAAAACATTTACAAAAGTGTTAAGGTTAAACTTTAAAAAATAATTCCATTTGTAGATTTTTATGAATTCCATGTATTTTGACTAACAACTCATTTTTATGTTTTTAATTGAAAAACATTTAAAAAATGCTAAGATTAAACTTTAAAAAATAATTCTATATGTAGATATTTATGAAGTCCATGCATTTTTTACTAACAACTCATTCTTATATATTCCTAGTACATGGAATACTAATAATAATTGCCCGACTATTATTTTTTATGAGAAGATATGGAAATTATATTTTAATTAATTAATTATTTTCCCAATAGTATAAAGAATAACATGTATAATGTTTATGATCTTTATAGTGAATTTGGTTGTTGAATTAATCCGTACAAATTTTAGGCAAGTTAATTTGTAAAACTTATGGTAAGGGGAGGTTAAGGATTAAACCATTTGTTTTTACCATAATCTGAATTAATATAAATTGGTTCTTTTCTGGCTACTCAAAGTAATGAAATGGAAAATTGACATTTTTATTATGAAATCTTGTAAGAGCCATTTCAAATTGATGGGATTGTAGATATCAATTGTTAACATTGCAAAATTAGGTTGCAGTAGGAATATTCTAGGGTGTCGAATCCATTCATGCATTAAAAACATCAATTCAATGATCCAAAATTGCAATTTCAACAAAGATTTTATGGTTATACTCCAATGATGGAAAACCAAAAAAGTTAGAATGGTAGAACGCTTAGCTACATTCTTTCATTTTAACTTGCACTACGCTTGATAATATAAAACATAGATTTGCTTTCATCTCTTAAATATTCTTGAAAACTTATTAGCTTAAGAAAACCAAAATATTCTTTCCATCATGTCCAAGCATATAAATGATATTTTTTAGAATACTTAGTATGATTCCCTTATTTATTGGGGAAGATCAACATCATCATCACCATTATAATAAAATGACTAACATGACATACTTTAGAAACCTTGATCAAACATATTACAAGTAGGGCTTGAATGCATGTGGGGAGGATAACGTGTTCTCCACCTAACCACCCATGCTAGACCCAATTAATTAATACTCTCTCTCTCTCCGTATATATATATATATATATAAGACAGAGAAAAAGTAAATACTCAAAACTATAATTTTATTCAAATAATCAAATACATTTATATAATATAAAAATATTGAATTTTGCAACATTGTAGTAAGTTTGCCATATTTTATATAAAATAAAAGATGGAGACACAAATTAAATATATTGTACCCAAAATATAAAATGAGCATTTTACTTGAATTGTTCGAAAGATAAACTTTTAATTGAAAATATTAGTATTACATCAAAATTTGCGTTAGCTATATTAAATATCTTCCCTAAAAAGTTGAAAAAGTTTGATTTTAACATTATTGTCTTCATAAATTATTCCTTCACAGCAATCTAATATGCTACCAATTTCTCTCAAGTTAGAAAGCTTGTTCGTTCCCATTAGCGATCTCCTCAATAATGGACAATCTTTGATCTTCAAATTTTGAAGGTTGGGCATTGTTTTTTCATTCCATGCATTAGATGATGGTGGTCTTGCAGGACTTTCTAACCTCTCTAATCCCATAAGAGTCAATTTCTCTACCATTGGTAAATTACAAATCTCTACCTCCAACTTAGACCAATAATTTATTGTTATTTCCTTTAAACTATGGACTTTTCTCTAATGGATGTGTGGGGATTACATCAATATGGATCCTCAAGAAACAATGAAAGGTCAAGAGACACAACATGACAAATAATATGGTGGAGTTATGACTAGGATGAAGGGCATGACCAAAATCGATAAAATCAAGAAAGCACAAAAAGACAAGCTCAACCCATGCTCTCTAGCACTAGTGGAGAATAATTTTTTGAGATTAGAGACAAAGTTTTGAAAGTAATCATAGATTTGGGCCTATTTGACTAACTATTTCACTTATGGGAATTGATACCATGGACTAACCACCAACCTAGGAATGTGGGACTAACAACACGCTTAAGGTGATGTTGCTAGGTTTGAAATTTTACTAATACGTATGGATTTTGGTGTAACAAAATATCTTCAATTGGTGTGAAATCCTCAACCCATGTATGATTCCCTTGGGTTACATGAGAGGGGGGATGTTGGTCCAATTGCTACACCTCCAAGAATTGATATCATGGACTAACCACCCATTGAAGGTGTTTTTTCTAGGTTTGGAAGTTTACCAATACCTGTGGGTTTTGGTCTAATGACAAAACTTCAACCATAACTAAGACTTATTGCATATAAAATAAAAGGAGAATCTATTGGTTGATTCCTTAAACTTGAGGTGATATCTCAATCTTTGTTACAATTAAGAGTAGTAATCAAGATGTAGTTTGAGGAAGATAAATGGTGTTAAGAAGCGTCCCAAGAATTATTACAAAGGAAAATTTTAATAAAAGGGAACTTATAAAGTATTATGATTACCGTCTAATGGAATATTGGGTGTTTATTTGGAGGAATAAAGTTTATGTACTAGACCACAAGTACTTGAGAAGGCTGGTATTTCATGAAACACATGATGCTCTATATTACTGACACCCAGGACTATAACGACATATCAAGTATGAAGAAACTATATTGATGGCTTGGTTTTAAATTAGATATATGCTATTGAATATGTAGACCGATGTTTGGAATGTCAACATATAAAGGTGGAACACTATCTTCCATCCGACAAATTGATCTCCCGAATATACCTTCCTGGAAATGGGAAGAATTATCTATGGATTTCATATCAATATTACCAAGCACTCCCAAAGGTAATGAATCAATATTGGTGGTAGTTGACAAATTGAAAAACATATCTAACTTCATTCAAGTAAAGACTACTCATCAAGCATGTGATATAACCCACATTTCCATATGACATGTAGTGACACTACATGGTGTGCTGAAAGTAATTGTGATAGATAGTGATTTAAGGTTTACTTCCAAGTTTTGGCAAATTTTGTTTTGTGAATTAAATATGAAACTAAGTTTCAGTACAACTTACCATCTAGTGATAGATGGGTAGATAGAAAGAGTCAATGCAAGTTTAAAATACATGCTCTAGATATTTATGATGAACCACCAAGAATCTTGGAAGAATACCTTTGTTTAGTGGGATTTTCCAACAATACTGGATATAATCACTCTATCAAGAAAAGTCTATTTGAAGTCTTATACGGATATTTCTTTAGGGAAGACATAGAAAATATAATGAAGGAGGTTCAATTGAATCTAAATACCACTCAAGAACGAGGAAAGAACTGTGCACTAGAAAAAAGAAGATCAGAACAGAGTTTTAAGGTTGGAGAAAAGTTGTTTCTTAGAGTTAAACCAAAAATGAGTTATTGATTCCCAGGGAAATGGAAGAAGCCATCACCTAGATATTGTGGTATTTTTGAGATCTTGGCACAAATTGATGTCATGGCTTACAAACCGGCCTTACCACATCATATGAAAATTCATGATGTTTTTCATATATCTTTGCTTAATAAATATGTACACAACCATAATTATGTGTTGGAATTTGATGCCACATAGATAAAGGAAACTAGAGAATTTCTCACTTGATGCCTAGTAATCATCAACAACAAACAAGAACATCTACATAACAAAGAAATAACCGAGGTTAAGCTCCATTGGTATCACTACTCAAAATATGACAACACATGAGCATTGGAATTAGAAATGAAATGGATTTACCTCATTTGTTTGATGATGATATGGCTTCGAGTTGTAGCCCTTATTAGTGGGGGAGGATTGTAACACCACAATGTTGATTGATTTTATTTTGTAATACTAGGAGATTGTGTTTTAGGCTCACCATCCCATTGTTTCCTATTTTTATTGATGATTGAGTATGTTAGGCCTACAAATCTATGCCATTGCCTAATTTCTGATGAACACTAATGTTTGTCTTACAGTGATGAGTTATTTGGCATTAAATGTTCTTGTGTAACCTTGGTGATCCTTGATGATGATTTAACATCATCAGTCCTTGCGATGATGTGGTTGATATTGTATACATTTGTTGGATAGCATGCCATTGATTTATATATATCATGTTATGGTGTTATTGGTTATGATGATAATGTGGCATATGCATTAGTATTTTCGATGGAATAATCTATTTCAAGATGAAACACTAATGGATAGTTGAGAAATGCACTCAAGGGAAGGGATAATGTCTCAATGAGGATGACCGTCATATCATAGAGATGAGGAAGCCACATGGAGGGGAAAAATTGTGAAAATGTAATACCTGAAATTTTGACTTGGAATGTATGTAACCAAAATTATGTGAATGTTGTAAATTTGCTAGTGTGGATTCCTAGTGTGGAGCTCAAGGCCAAGGCCCAACTAGTGAATGGCTAGGCATATATGATGTATACATTTTGTTATTTGGACCACACGATTGGCCTATCATGCCAATTCGAAATGTATGTAAATATAATGTTGAAAATTAATAAAATGGTCCAATATGGTTGTGTAAAGAGAACTAGAGGGGCTATGATTCCACCAGAGGGGAAGAGGAAGTGGGCCTATGGGAAACCAAATCCCTTGTTGCCATGCATAAATCATCCAAAATCTACCATGTGCTTTAAATGATCCAATTACCCTCTCTTGAATGTTAAATCCAATCATTTAATGCACATGTGAGGTTGGTGGGAAAAGTCACTTCTTGTAGTTATTCAAACATAGGGGTTGTGACAGTTATGTCAACTATCAACAGTCCTATTTCTTCTATGGTCAGAAGATATGTCAGTTTTATTTTTCACCCTTACCTCATATCCTTGGAGTCAACATTCTTTGATCATTATCTCATGCGTGTTTCCTACACTAAGTAGAGTTTTCCATTGTTGTTCATGACCATTACGAGATGGTGTTTAAGCTAGAAATTCGAATTTGGAGACAAAGCTATATTTTTGGAAGGGAAAATAGATGGTTGTAGGTGAGAATAGAGGTTGGGAAAGCTAGGAACCCTTACCCATTGATATTTGCTACTCTTGGATGCTTGACAAGCCATGGATTAATGTTGCAAGAGGTTCTCCATTAGCATACAATAGTTTGGACTCTTACTGCACACATTGGTAATCACTATAAGGGTTGGATTTCCTAAGGGAAGTATGGAATAGTGAAGGGAAATGCCTTCCTTGTGTTGTGTGGGGAAGTTGGAAGGAGTGCCATGGCTGTGATGGCTTAGTGAGACCCTTGTGGAGCTTTGTTTGAGCTTTGGGTAATAATAAAGAGCATAATGGGTTGTGGGATAAGTGAGAGAATCATGTAGGTGTTTCCTTCGCCCTGGTGGCCTCATAGCCCAACTTGGGGGTGGCCTCTCAGTAGAAAGAGTATATGTTGGACATAATGCCTATGGTTGGGTGGAAAATTTCTCTTACACATCTAGTTGCTTGGATCTTCTTTGTTTAAGATATGTAATATCCTAGTCAAGATCTGACCAAAATATTAACTTCCACTTCAAAGTTTTAATGGAAATTTTTTAGCAATTTTTTTAAGGCAAACTCTCAGACTGTGTAGGATGTAAGTGACGGGGATGGAAACTCTGAATGGGGATGATAGGAGAGAGATTAGGTTCTGGAAATTATAGGTGAGAGTGTGCAGAAGCAGCAAAATATGGTCTCAGCAGAAGTCCTTGTCACAAAGTACTAGAGCCATTCACTTTTCAACAATAGAACAAATCTATTGCCTAATTCGAGGCTTCCTGGGCTTCTAGCATATGCCAAAAAGACTGGGTGAGGATTAATAATGTTTAGGACAGAGATATATCAGTCATTTAAATAAAAAATTATGCTGGAATAGATACTGGATGAACTTGGAAGAGTTTGGAGTAATTTGGGATTAATTGCACATGGTGGACTGTTGAGCTAGTCGAATTACAGGCTTTCCAAAATTAGGGTAAAATCATCCAAATTCTTATTACAGGGACTGATATGGATATTATAAATGAGTTATAAACCTCCTCCAACTGACATAATGCAAAAATATTGCTTAGATTGAAAATGGTAGTGAAAATGGTAAAACTAGTCTAGAATAAGCACCCAACTAGCTAGTCTTGCATTGTAATTCATCTAACTGCTCCAAAAATTCAAATAATCTGTTTTGCTAATAGATAATGCTCTGATAAAGGATATTCAACACATATAATACAAAATATGGGTTCAGAACACTTTCTTTCTCATTATTAGATTGCCTTCCAAAGTACATGCCTTACAGGCTAGATTTTTCATTACAATAGTGAGAGAAATGGAGAGAAGAATGAGAATATTACTGTGGATCTGCTCCTGAGATATGATCAGGTCACCTACAGGTCATGTGACTGTCATTGGCTGCATACTGAACTTCTGGACTTGATTGGGGCGCATTCACTAAGCCACCCTCTCCTTCAGGGAAAGCTCCTCTAGATTTAGCTGTGAATGGGAGAAGAATGCAAGAAGAGAGTGAGGATCATATGTGAATCTGATCTCTGGACATATAAATCTTTGATATGCTGCAAATCATGACATACTGAACTTCCTGTAGATTCTGGGCGCAATTCCTGAGAACTAGCTCCTCCTTCTGGTTATTTTCCTTCAAATCTAGCTGCTAATCCACTATAGAATTGTCCTCCCTCTTCAAGCTGACTATAGATATTCATGGCTGGAATGATATGAATGTTATTGGCTGCAATAACATATTCTGGACCTGCATAACACTCTTAGATAACTCACAAAGTCTTGGGGCACATCACCCAAGCAAACTTGTTGAGGCAGAACACTCAACCAGAGCGGCTCAGAGCTCTCAAACAAAAATTGCAAATGAAAAAAGTTATTCATTGGAGTTGGTTGGCTTCTTTTATAAACTTTATGATGACCTGCTAAGTAAGTTACTTAGCTTTGGTGACTTGTGAGAGTAGGTTACCCATTTCCCATCCCTACTCCAAGTCATGTAGGCGCCTTTTGGAACAATTAGCAAGTTTTGTCTTAGAAAAAATTGCCAACTTTTGTCTCTCTTCACCCAGATTAGCAATTGCGCCTTAGTTAGCTTTCTGGATGTTGCTAAATCTTTACTTACATCTTTTCTTGTTTTTTCCACTTTATTTACTTTCCACTTTTCTGCTTTTGCCTACTTTTGCCAGCTTTTCTATTTTCTTTTTCCAGTTTCTAATTTGTTTGCCTTGTCTTCTTTCCTCCTTTGGCCTCCTTGCTTTTCCTGAGATTTGCCACTAAGGCAAGAGTGGTCCACATGACCAAATTCGACCTCTTAGCCATATTATCACCACTTGCCAATATTTATTAATAAAAATATTCCAACTCAGAATTAATTCCAAATTCAACATTTAAGCAATTAATTAATAATTAATTAATTCCCGTGGTATAATTGCCTCATCTTCCACACGGGTTCCCTCTTGGCCCACTTGCTCATTATCCATTAATTTTATTTATCAAAATTACCTTTAATAAATAAATTTTCCAACTTGGGAGACTTAGGCCAAAATTAATTCTAAGCAAATAGAACTAATACCATTTAATTCCCTTAGGGGTTGATTTTGTCCCCTTTCACCCATGGTACTGGATGAACCAAAATTGGGGGCATGACAGTCCTCCCTTCCCAAGATTGCTTATCCTCAAGCAATGCCAGGATTCCACCAAGATTCTGCTGCACCACTCTGATTTTATTTGTGCCTGTCCACTGAACAATCTGAAAATTAAACTTGGGGCCTTCAAAAAATCTAAGTAAAAAGTAATATGACTAAACTGCACTGTAAACTCTATCTGTACTAAATCATGAACAAAAATCTTAACCCAGTTAATATAACTAAGTAGAATTCCCGGATCCCACTGCTTCCTCTGCAAGGACCCATAATTTTCTGTCACCTCTAGAAATTTATCACTCCAAGGAATTCCCAGATCCCAAAGTATCAACTGCATTTTTCCAATCTCCAAGCATGTGAATTCCCTCCACATAGGCCAACTTCTGCAAGTAATCCTTAATTTATCTTGGCAACTTTCCTACTTAGCTGCCTTCCCTTGACCATAAGCAGAAACATTTTTGCAAGGATATTTCATGTCTGTCAGGTAATCTTTCACCCAATCCATATGCAGATGAGTGACATCGGATGGCTGCAAATTATGCCTTTTCTCCTGCTTGCAAATCATATAAAAATCAGCAACGATGAAAACAATTTTCTTGCAACAAAACATAAGATTCTTACCTTCTATGTTTTCCCTTTCAGTGATGCCTCTATCCATCCAACCAATGGATGTAAAAACACCTTTATTTGCTAAATCATATGGAATGTGATTAGCCATATGTCTGTCCTCTTCAGATAAAGAGAACTCATGATTTCTACGGAACTCCACAGGTGTTCCCCTCTTCATCCAATGGCTCAACTCTTTGCCATTGATCCAAGGGTGCCCAACTCCATCACATGACCCACATGTTGAAAGTAAGTGTAGATCTGATGCCTCCTTGTCAAAAGTGGCTGCACACACATGCATGGGCTGCCTCCACTACTGTAGGTTAAGGAACATGTCATCTGCCTCAAATTTAGGATCTTTCTGCTCATCATGTGACACAAAAAAATAGAATCCTTTTACCCAATTTTCATTCCCAAAGTTTGTGGCTGAATGGGAAGTGGGGAATGTAGGGTGGTGAGCCATGCTTCTGAACATTTCATCTACTGAAGTTGTGGATGTATCCTCTCTATTGATGGTTGAACCATCTATGGTGAAATCAACTGCACCTTCCTTGGAAGAAATACCTTCTTCAATGATCCTCTCATGTTCATTTTGGAAAAAATCATGCACTTGCTTTTCACCCACTTTTTCCGCACATTCTTCAAGCACATACCGCATAGACTGCTCCTCATGGTCCACCCACTCATGAGTTTCCTTTATGTAATATTTTATGTCATTGACCCAAAAGGGATGACTCTTAGGAAAAATTGAGGATTCAGTCAATTCTTTCCACTCTTGTTGGAATTGTTCTATCTTCATTTGGGATTCTGAGAGAGCACTTTGAGTGTATCTCAAAGAATCTTGGGTGGCCAACAACTCACTTTTGAGCTTGTAGTTCTCTTCTTCATATCTGCAAATATTTTCTTCATCATGCCATGATGCATCCCGCAACAATTCAACAAGCTCACACACGTAATTTTTATCTGAAAGCAATTGTGAGAAATTACATTTGATTGTGGACATTGCTTTTTGGATATTCTCCATGGCTGCAAAGAAATATTGATCTTCCCTTAAAGCAGCTTCCCAACACAACCTCGACACTAAAGAATGAGTGTCATGGAGAATTTCCAAGGCCTCTTGTATCTTTTGTTCATCCATCTTCAATGACCCTGCAAGAAGATGAGGTTCTTGCAGATGTTCCTCCTCTTCATTTCCCATCACCGGATTGATTTCAAGCAGTGCACTTGAGGTTTTGAAATCTGATCCATATGTTGTTGCTGCAATATATTCATCTTTTAGGTCCTCAAAAACATAATTTGGGATGCAACATAAGTGCTCATTCATCCTTGGTGCTCTCAAAGTTCCAGCCTTCACACTGCTTTCATTTTTTTACACTAGAATTCTGAACCTCATCACTAGGGGGCTCAAACATTCTGAAATTTTCAATGGACGTGGCTGTCATCTCAGTTTGACGTAATGACACATAAAAATCAGAAATTACTAATTCACCATGTATCATGTTCTCCTCCTTATGTGGTGGAATTATGATGGCTTGTTCATCCACCCATTTCTCTGCTTCACACCCTACTGAGATGTGCTCAATTTCTGCTTCCTGGTGGGGCTCAAGGGGTGATTGTAAATCTGAATTATGCTCCTCTTTTGGATCAGAACCAAAAGATGTCTCACCTTCATTATTCTTCCCCATTTCATCTGCACTTATTTTGAAATCAACCATCAAAAGATCGAGAGTGATTTTACCTCCCTCATCTCCAACAATCAAATGTTTGACTGCTGGATCTTCCACTATACATTGACCTTCTTCATCCACTTCTTGGAGTAATGGGGCACCAGCAAGGTCTTCTTGGCCATTTCTTTCCAAGAAACTTAATGTCTCTCCACATTGTGTGGTGCTCAGATCACAACCTTTGGACTTCCTTCCTGAAGGAAAACCAAACAGTCTCAAAATGCTTGGCCTTGCCAATGGCCTTGATGAAACTTCCTTCTTGATTCCTTTTCCATGAGATTGGGATGGATCCATATGTAGGGCTGCAAATTCATTTTTATTTTTTCCTACTTCTTCTCCACCCAAAGAACTAGGTGGCTCTTGGTTTCCTCCCTTGATTTTTCCTGGCTGTGAGAACACATCTTTATCCCTCCTATCCATCTTAGCTCCTAGGGGTAAAAATCTTGGCTCGACTTCCTTGCACACACCATCAAACATATGTGCAATCCTTCTTCTGCTATCACTATTGTAGGGGTCTTTGAATAAACTCTGAATCTCTAAATCACAATAGTCTCTAAAGGTCAGGGACTTCTAAACCTCCTTGTTCAAGGAAGAGTACTCCATGAAGTACTCGTAGGATTTCTTAGGGTTCCCTCCTTTGAGTATTCCTTCACAATTCCAGTTAGCCATAGGTAGGTATTTTCCTATGCCCTCTTCAAACATATGTTCAACAAGGTAATCGTATTCAAATTTCTGCAAATAGAAATTTCCAACAGGGTGGACTCCTCTTCATATGGTTCAACATATTCATCATCATATTGCTCATAAAAAACATCATCTGAGTAAGAGTCTTCTTCACTAAATATTGACATGACTGCAAATTCATTAAATTAAGAGTCTTATTTACATAGGAGTAGAGGAAAGAGCTCTGATACCACTGTAATATCCTAGTCAATATCTGACCAAAATATTAACTTCCACTTCAGAGTTTTAATGGAAATTTTCTAGCAATTTTTTTAAGGCAAACTCTCAGACTGTGCAGGATGTAAGTGACGGGGATGGAAACTCTGAATGATAGGAGAGAGATTAGGTTCTAGAAATTATAGGTGAGAGTGTGCAGCAGCAGAAAAATATGGTCTCAGCAGAAGTCCTTGGCACAAAGTACTAGTGCCATTCACTTTTCAGCAATAGAACAAATCTATTGCCTACTTCGAGGCTTCCTGGGCTTTTAGCATATGCCAACAAGACTGGGTGAGGATTAATAATGTTTAGGACAGAGATATATCAGTCATGTAACTCAAAAATTATGATGGAATAGATACTGGATGAACTTGGAAGAGTTTGGAGTAATTTGGGATTAATTGCACATGGTGGACTGTTGAGCTAGTCAAATTACAGGATTTCCAAAACGAGGGTAAAAGCATCCAAATTCTTATTACAGGGACTGATATGGATATTATACTAATTTATAAACCTCCTCCAACTAACATAATGCAAAAATATTGCTTAGATTGAAAATGGCAGTGAAAATGGTAAAACTAGTCTAGAATAAGCACCCAACTAGCTAGTCTTGCATTGTAATTCATCTAACTGCTCCAAAACTTCAAATAATCTGTTCTGCTATTAGATAATGCTCTGATAAAGGATATTCAACACATATAAGACAAAATATGGGTTCATAACACTTTCTTTCTCATTATTAGATTGCCTTCCAAAGTACATGCCTCACAGGCTAGATTTTCATTACAATAGTGAGATAAATGGAGAGAAGAATGAGAATATTACTATGGATCTGCTCTTGAGATATGACCAGGTCACCTACATGTCATGTGACTGTCATTGGCTGCATACTAAACTTCTGGATTTGATTGGGGCGCATTCACTGAGCCACCCTCTCCTTCAGGGAAAGCTCCTCTAGATTTAGCTGTGAATGGGAGAAGAATGTAAGAAGATAGTGAGGATCATATATGAATCTAATATATGGACATATAACTCTTTGATATGCTGCAAATCATGACATACTAAACTTCCTGGAGATTCTGGGCGCAATTCCTGAGAACTAGCTCCTCCTTCTGGTTATTTTCCTTAAAATCTAGTTGATAATCCACTGTAGAATTGTCCTCCTCTTCAAGCTGACTATAGATATTCATGGCTAGACTGATATGAATGTTATTGGCTGCAATAACATATTCTGGACCTGCATAACACTCTTAGATAACTCACAAAGTCTTGGGGCACATCACCCAAGCAAACTTGTTGAGGCACAACACTCAACCAGAGAGGCTCAAAGCTCTCAAACCAAAATTGCAAATGACAACAGTTCTTCATTGGAGTTGGCTGGCTTCTTTTATAAACTTTATGATGACCTGCTGAGTAATTTACTTAGCTTTGGTGACTTGTGAGAGTAGGTTACCCATTGCCCATCCTAGTCCAAGTCATGTAGGCGCCTTTTGCAATAATTATCAAGATTTGTCTTAGAAAAACTTGCCAACTTTTGTCTCTCTTCACCCAGATTAGCAGCTGCGCCTTAGTTAGCTTTCTAGATGTTGCTAAATCTTTACTTACATCTTTTCTTGTTTTTTCCACTTTATTTACTTTCCACTTTTCTGCGTTTTCCAGCTTTTCTGTTTGCTTTTGCCAGTTTCTAATTTGTTTGTCTTGTCTTCTTTCCTCCTTTGGACTCCTTGCTTTTCCTGAGATTTGCCACTAAGGCAAGAGTGGTCCACATGACCAAATTCGACCTCCTAGCCATATTATCACCACTTGCCAATATTTATTAGCAATATTTATTAATAAAAATATTCCAATTCAGAATTAATTCCAAATTCAACATTTAAGCAATTAATTAATTCCTGTGGTATAATTGCTTCAAAATTAACCCCTACTCCATTTTGGCAACATCTTCCACATGGGTGCCCTCTTGGCCCACTTGCTCATTATCCATTAATTTTATTTATCAAAATTACCTTTAATAAATAAATTTGCCAACTTGGGAGACTTAGGCCAAAATTAATTCTAAGCAAATAGAACTAATACCATTTAATTCCCTTAGGGGTTGATTTTGTCCCCTTTCACCCATGGTACTGGATGAACCAAAATTGGGGACATGACAAGATAAGTATTCTTATGTATTTGATGAGCACTGATTTTATTTGTATTCATGTGATAATTATGCATGTAAATTGCATGTTATGTGTGTGTAGATTGAATTAATTCCACTGTGTATTTTCATTATGCATATGCACACATGTTTTCACTGCTATGAATTCATGATTATCCTTATTGGTGAAATTTTGAGGCCCCAATTCAGTTAATGCCCCCTCTTGTTGGTCGGATTGAGGCATGTGGATGTTACAGAACATGACTTACAAATTTAACTTGAATAAAAGGGAAAAAGGAAAAGAGTTGTAACTTACTTTTAACTTGTTCTTGCCACTTGTAAATTAACCCTTAAGCCAATTTATTCCATGCATAAGAAGGGGGAAGGCCAAGGGTGAAATATTAGGAAGATGATACATTGAGAAGGATTATAAAACTTGTTTTCCCATTGACGGTGCTAGTTGATTCATGAGGAATTGGTCAGGATTCTATCATTGTTATGTTGGAACTTGTGATTTGGAATTTGTATATGGTTGAGCATATTATTGATTTCTCTAACCTAGTCTAACTAGAGTAAGGATTTGGGAGTGTACCTAACCAACTAGGGTAATTAAACACACAGATTATTCATGGCTCCTTGTGCTATTATGTTTATCCCATCGCAATATGCCACAGTACAAGTACAAGGAAAACACATTCTCAGTGGAGGTTTTTATGAAACCTCTCCCAAAAATATTCATCTTATCTATTTAGAGTGGAGGTGGGTGAATAAAGATTACAATAAGGGTTTTCTATCCAATTCCATTTATATGAAAAAAACACACTATTGTGCATAAACACATCCACATTGATAAACTTGATGTGCTAATCACACAGAATAACGGATGTGACATTTCATTGAAAAATATATTTTTATATTAAAAAATTAAAAAATAAATGATGCATTTAACTAAATGTTAACGCCCCAATGCGCCTACATAAGTGATGCGCCATTATATGATGCACTATTGGACATACACATTGGTTTTCTTGACATTATAAAACACACCAACTATAAAGTTGAATTTTCTCTCTCTCTCTCTCTCTCTATATATATATACAAAGAAACGAAAAATATGTTTACAATATGCTGGTATGCACTATTTCAGGTTTAAATTTTGCTCTCATGAAGAGATATTTGATCATTGTATGGTACCAAGAAATAAAGTATTATTAGAAACTATTGTATACAAGATAACTATGCAGTAGAATAGTACATATGTAGTTAGATCCGAAATTACTCGAAAATTGTGCATTGTCGGAGGGGTTAGACACTGAAGAATTTTCCAAATGTTATTGTTCCATAGCTTTGGAGAAGAGTGTGTAGAAGACAAGATGCAGTTGGGTGATAAAGCAAAAGCCACCTTAGTTCAACAAAGAAGAAGCCTGCTAATGCCTTTCCCTCCCGCCATCGGCCTGCAGAAATAAAGTGGAGCGAAGAAAAATTGTAGATTATATCGACCTATGGAAAATTGCATGGCCATGTACGTGGCAAGATCCAGCGATCAATTGCATGGGCATGTGGCAACAGCCAGCCGATCAAGTGCAAGCTGCAGCGTCAGAGAAAGTGTCAGAAATCGTAACATGGATTGCAAGGTTACATGGACTGCTGTGAATGAGAGATGTCAAGCAGGTTGTCAGGCTATTCTTCCCACTTACATTAGATATATTTACTTTATCTTTTGAGAGGTTTTCAGTCACTTGATTGACCTTACCTTGCCTCCTCTGAGGTTGATGACTAATGTGTGTGTGCATATGTAGGGGAAGTTCTTGCCCAAGAGGGGCTATCCTGAGTGGTCATGTTGCATGTTTCTTCAGATGTTTTCATTTTGTTGGCCATTGAGGATGATCCTCAAGAAATGTTTACTCTAAATAAGATTTGCACCTTGAGATATTTGTTCCCTCTCAACACATGATAGATCTGGAGTTAAGATGGATCTACAGTAGTTGCACTAGCATAAAAATATTTATAAAATTAGAATTGAGTTTAATAATATCTCTCATTATATAATTTCCTTCGATAATATGTGTTCAACATATTTACTTTTAAACATCAATATTCATTCTATTCACATCTTTTAAAACAAAATATTTGTGGGCATTTTGTTTCAGTATTATATGCATATTCTAATCACATTTATTTTGTTTTCATTTTATTACCTTATATTTTTTGGCATTATGTTTCTCATATTTATATTTGTATTATATTCCATGTCATTTTATCTAATGTTGTTTTATCTAAGTATGTAATGCAATTCACCATCACCTTTAACATAATAATATTGATATTTTCACATAATAGTTGCTTAATTCAAGGTAGGCAACTTGTTTTTTTTGAAATTTTGTATTTATGGCTATCATTGACACATTTTTATGTTATTAATATTTTTTTTTTAATTCCACATGTCAACTCTATGTTGAGCAAGGAAGGAAATGTACAAACTCCCTCATAGCTCACCACACAAATGTTTTTGTAGTAAGCATTGTTTTTCCATTCAGCTTGTATGTTTATGTGTGTGTGTGTATGTTTCCCTTTTATATTGTAGGTCTGTAAAGGCATAAGTCAATAGGTTGTAGTTAACAATGTGTTAAATGGGAGTCCCATTGAGGAGAGTCTCAAATAATATTTTGAAAGACAAGATATAATAACTTCCCTGCCATTCCTTTTCTTACTTTCTAGGGAATTTGGTTACCTCACAATTTAAGCTTATTTGAGGATAATACTTTGCAAACCTTCCAAGTTTCCACTTAAATTTTTTCCATTACTCAACATATAAATCAAATAAGAAAGTCTCAAATATTATACATATTGGTGAATCAATAGTGGATATATCCTTGTTTGACGGACAATCTACCGAGAGCGGACTCAAGGCCTGATCTCCCTAGCTTAACATAAGTCTAGAACAAATAGGACAGAACACAAAATACTTTCCTAGATCAAATAGAAATGCCAATGTAAGGATAGATCATTTACCTTAGATTTACAGATCCCTTTCTCCTTCGTTGATCCAATGCTCCAACACAGCCGGATCTTGAATGGCTACACCCTGTCGAACATATAACAAACCAAGAATAGTGAAAGCATATATTTCATATGATAGATCTAAGTTAATAGTTAAGAAGAAAAACTCTAAACATTATCAATGCGACAATATTTATGGAAAGCAATTGTATTAACTGTATTGAAAAGTGGAGAGTACAATAGAAAAGAGGATCACAACCATTTCCTTAACATTGCAAGCTCCTTTCGACAAGCCATGCCAAAGCTCCTAGAGAGAAGTAGATGTTTCCCAAGCTAGAGTGCTAATCTATCAAGCTAATTTCACCAGCATAAGAGTACCATAGACTTCCTCCCTTTGGAGAGAGGTAGAGCTTCATTTATATAGGACTAAGTGGATAGGGTATGGATAGGGTAGGTTGAGGTATGGTAGGAGAGAGATAGGGGATACTTCCAAGAGGTTAGGAGCCGAAGGCTAGCTCCCCCAACAGGTCAGGGATAAGGATCCAAGTCAGCAACCTTCGAGAATGAGCTCGAAGAAGCTATTTTTTCCCATTAATTGACTTCGTCGCACCCTATAATGGAGCAAGGTGCGACGTCACAGGTTGCATGAGTGCAACCTGCGACGACCTCTCAAAACCTGGCAAAGTTGCAATGATATCCCTTCCAGGTGAATGACTTAGCCAATGGAACTTCAGGAGTGTATACATTGAATCTCATGATGGTAGGATTTTAGGTGTAACAGAATGCTCCCCAAAGCATGAAGTTGTTTAAAGATTGGACAGGTGAAAAGCTTTGACAGAAGAAATGGCAATGGACTTGTCGGATGAAGGATACTGCTGCAGCACAACTGACTCTGAACTGACAATTTCATATGATGTACAACATGGCTTCCGACCAATACAATGCAGATCCATGGTAGTAATGACCGACTGAACACAATCATGGCTACTAGACACAAGCGTAGATCCATGATGAGATGGTAACACAGCCATGACCAATACAAATGTGGATCCGTGTAATATGACTCAATATAAACTCCATCGCAACTTGGGTAAAATATGACTCCCCAGGGTCTTCAAGCCGAACCCGCAATGATACGAATCTATCCATGTGATTACAAATGTCTTGGTGTCGAAAATGGTAGAAACCACTTGATTACCGGGCATTGATGTATCCCGTTAACAAGCACGAGGGAAATCACCATTAATGTCAATGATCCCCAAGGTATCACAGTACATATCACCAAGCGTGAATAAATGAGTTGAAGTCGAACGAAAGATGAAATCTTTCGATCAAGAGTCAATGATGTAAACTCATGTCGGAAGCGAGGTAACCTGCCATTGAGGCATGCAGGGCCAAGGTACTTGGTTGGTTTCTAGATTCAATCCTCGGATGATGAGCTGAAGTCGACAAGGATGAATCCGTCAAAGGAGGGCCATGATGAATCCCCCATCATCGACATGAAACAAGACAAAGGATGTGTAGAGTGGATCGGATGATACATGAACATGCAAGACTGACTCATAGTAGACTGACATAATGGAAGGTGTACTAACTATAGACAATAAATGGTGGAAATATTCTTGAACATGGGCATGGCATGACTTGGTAGTATTGACATGACGAGTACGACACTAACTCCTAATGCAACTGATGATGGAGGATTTCTTTGAATGATTCAAAGGAGTAACAAGACTCAGGAAATAAGCGTAACTCGAGGACAAACAGATGATACAAGTAATGTATGCAAATGCAGACAAGTGCCATGTTCAAGAACGACTAGGTACTGCCACTGACAAGGACGTAATACAAAAAAAATTCTGTTTCCCCATCATGAATGATGAGTGCCTCATGTGTTTTTTACGAGCTTGATGAGGGTAACTAGATGCTCAGTATAGCTCATCTCATAGATGAGTCCAATCCCAAATATTTTCCCAACGTTGGATAGGAGGGGTTCGTCCCATGACGGGCCCTTCAATGTGAAAATTTAACAAGCCCATAGAAGGTAAACTCGTTCGTCATTTCATGTTTAGAGAGTCTGAAAAGAACTAAGAAGACTCCAACGGTCCTTTTTTGTAAAGCTAGCCTCATCGTCCGAAAAAGGCTAAAACAATGTGGGAGAGGACTCTTCCAGTCATGATTGGCTAGAGTATACCTTTTTCGTAACTAGTGTCCCCTAGTCCGAAAAAAGGGTAAACTATCACTAGGAAGACGACCATTCAAATTCTTTTACAAGCGTGAACACGACAAGTTCACTTGGCAATCTTTTCATATTTTGAGAGCCTGAAAAGAGCTTAAAGATAGACTCCGGGGGGTTCCTTTTCTGTAGAAGTTTAACGAGCCCGAAAAAGTGATAAATCGTAACTCAGTAACGTATTCTCATGGTTTTAAGAGCATGAGAAAGAAGAGTAAGCTCATAATCATTAAATAATTACAATCTAATGAATGAAAAGATAAACGACAAAATACACAAGGGGTGTTCATACCTGAGATGATTGTTCCAATGCGAAAATGGCGTAGAAAGACACTTCACAACTCCTACACACTCAGAAACTAGGTCAAATAGTCAACCGAACGTTCAAATATAATAAAATCGATCAAAACTATAGCAAATGGAATAACAACATCAAATATTTGAATAAGGAATATTCCATTTTTTTTATAAATAGAAACAAAAACCAAATATAGTCACCATTGTTCTATTTGCCAAATTTGGGAGGAGTAGTGCCATTTGGAGCCAAATATTCACTCGTCGATTCTGGGAGCTACGAGCAGCCATTTCACCTGCCGTCAGGAGCAGGAAACCCTAAAATCCATCCAACAAAATTGTCGTGGTTTACATTTTTGAATTTCAGTCATTTTTTTGGGTTTTAGCTTGATTTGGGAAGGGCCATTGCACCCTCGACTCGTCGCAGTTTGCCCTTTCGGGAACTGCGACGAGGCTGATTCGTCGCAAGGGTCTCATAAGTGGACTGCGACGATGTCGCTCTATTTGTAAAAATAGGGTGCGACGACGGCGGTGTCCATCCCCAAACTCAAGCCAAGCTCAAAAAGGGACTCTCAGTGGCTGAAGCAAGTCCTAACAATGCTAAAAATCTCCTGTTGACAGGTTCCAAGCATCCAAAATGGTTTTGGAATGGTGAGAAAGGGAGCATGAATTAGATGACATGCATGCTGCAAATGATCCAGAATGCATAGAAGCATTGAGGAACTGTGGGCTCCTCAAGTTCTTCCACATCTAGGGGATGAGATCCCAAATCCCACTATTGATTCATATGCTTCGTTGCTGGGATGCGACCCAGCAATACTTCGTGATCGGTGAGCACGAGCTTACCATAGATGCCGAGGACATCTACTTTTTGATCGGATTGTCTCAAAGAGGGGACAATGTGCTACTTACTGGATCACGCGGGAGTGATCGGACTGTGGGTGATATGATCGTACAACATTGTACTCCCAACACTGCTACTTCTAGTGGGAAGATTCCCATTAAAGAAGTGTGGGAGAGACCATTACGCGCCATACTATTCACCATTACGAGGATGGCGGGGAGTCAAGCTCCTCACCTAGCCACCAGATCGCAGATGTTATATGCGGAGGATTGTATGTCTTCGAATATTTTCAACTGGTGTGAGGGACTCCTCTCAAACATGCGAGCTTAGCTGACAAAGTGTCGATGGGGAGAGCTCAAACAGTTTGGCTATGGATCGATAGTGATCTCATTCTTACTGGAAAGGGTTCCCCTTTTGCATCCTCAGGTACCATTGGAGGATAGGGATCCTAGAGATCCTCACATGGTTAGGTGGACCGATGTGATGGACTGACATGGTGGGGGCCCCATCATAGGATACCATCCTGATTTTTTCACCTGGCTGGAGGGCCAGTTACTGATGGTGGAGGACTTCCCGTATAGTGGTACGAACTTTATAGATGACTTGGACTTGGCGCTGCCAGAGGGAGTAGCATGGGGAGACCTCGGTAAGAACAAATAACCCTTGTACTTTTTAAGTTTTTGTGCATTTATGATTTTTTTGATATAGTGCTGACAAGTGAACAACATGTGTGTGCAGATGTGGGGCCTGTACGACCAGTGGGAACCTTTCTTCTGGCTAGGAGAGAGAGAGGAGAGGGAGCAGTCGTGGGTCTAGCTGTGCATGCCGCCATTGCAGAGATGGATAGAGTCTATGCCAACCTCAGTGGGTTGACACTAGACGTACCTGAGCTGACGGTGGATGAGGTACCACGACCCATGTAGGTGCACATAGTTGGAGCTATTGAGTGCTTCAACGCGCTGCTTCGCAGGGTTGTGAGAGCAGTTGACTGTTTCCAGACCCAACAAGCTAGGGATGTTAGACCTCCTAGGGATGTACGGGCCAGGCGATAGGCCACATGTCGTTACTGTGTGTGTACTGAGAGCTTAGAGGCCTTAGATTTTTGTACTTATTGAAAGCTATAAGCTTCAAATTTTGTAGAGACTTACTGAAAGCCGTCGTGCTTCATATTTTTGTACCAGCACTACTTTTCGAGATATATATATATATATATATATATACAGACATTCCGACGATTTATACATTATGTGTTTCAAATGTGTGAATGATTTGGTCTTGTTTATGTGTTTTCTTATAAAATGAATTAATTACATGCTATGTCTACTTTTAACAGTTCATGAATATGCTTATGTGTGTGCAATGTACCAATCTAAAATGAAGTTGGTTAGAGAGTCGGCAACTATGTTAACGTCTCGTGGAATGTGCAGGTACTGAATGGATTCAAAGGACATTTCCAGAATAGGGACTTGTCTATAGAGACGGAGTAAAAAGGGATCGCGAATGGCGTAAACTCGGTTAAGATGAGAGACCACTAGTTGAGAGTCCATATGGATGACAACGTGGTCCATACCCAAAGAAATAGCGTCAGTTAGGGTTCCAATGACTTCTTGATATTCTGCAGCACTGTTGGTTGTGAAACCTAGACACATTCCTCCTGAGCTGATGAGCTCGCCAGTAGGTGAATAAAGTACCTAGGCTGCCGAAGCAAGGCTGCGGGTATGCCGACTGGCGCCGTCCGTGAATCCAAAACAAGTTTCTATCTTTACATGCAGACATAACATGGTATAAGAAAGAAAACAAGACCTAAACATGCAAGAAATCAAAGCGTCACACCACACAGAAAACACACACGCACGCCATGTACAGTATATACAAAAGTACTTATGTATGAAGAGACTCAGGCATAGTACCTCTTCAGGTAAAGCCCATTGTGGGGTTCACCCAAAGATATCCCATCATAATCTTCAAGCTCATAAGCTCCCTTCTCCAAGACGGGTTTCGCTATGTAAGGTCCATGCCACATGGACTCAAACTTGCTTGCCCCCAGCTTATCATGTTTTTGGTCGTATGTAAGGACCAAATCTCCTTCGCTATAAGCACGGGGTTCTACCGACTTGTCGTACTGCTCATTTTGATACGTTTCTTATGAGCCTCGTTGGCAAGAGCGGCATCTCGGTGAGTCTCGTCGAATTTATCTAGGTAGAGGAAACGTTCTTCCTCGGCAGTAGTGTGTGGGAGAAGTTCGACGGTGAGCTTGAGAGACAGAATCTCACACTCTATAGGAAGGACTGCCTCCAATCCATACACTAGTTGGAAAGGAGTAAATCCAGTGGCGGTTTTAACGAAATTCCTATAAGCCCAAAGTGAAAAGAAGAGCATATTATGCCACTTGGACTTATGCGTACCTACCATTCGTTGGACCATAGTTTTCAAGACCTTGTTAATGGCGTCGACCTGTCCATTCGACTGTGGATAGTATGGTGTTGAGTTTTCATGGAAAAAACCCAATCTATCGCTCAACTCGTCAACCATGTGGTTCATAAAGTGAGAACCATGGTTGGTAACTATTGCTTGAGGAACTCCAAACCGCACTATAACATGATTGAACATGAAGAGTGCAGTGGTCTTACCATCATTCGTGTATGTAGGCATTGCCTCGGTCCACTTCGTAAAGTAGTCCATAGCTACAATGACGTAACTATGCCCCCCCGCCGAGGTAGGCTTACAATGCATGAAATCTATGCCCCATTTAGCGAAGGGGCCAACGATAATAACTGGGTGTAATGGGACGGGGTGGGTGCGCTTTTTCGTATGAAAGTGTTAACATGGATGAAATTTTTTGACGGCCTCAATACAATCTTTGAAGATAGTAGGCCAATAATATCCTGTGCGCAAAATCTCCTGGGTTGTAGCCATCCCAGAGAGGTGACCGCCACATGCCCCAGCGTGACAGTCATTTAGAACGCGTTCAGCCTCATCATGAGTGAGACAACGTTGGAGAATGGAATCGACACCACGACGGTACAAGGTATCACTAATAATAAACTAATACTTTGCATGGTGGTGTATGCGACGATGGTCGTCACGAGACAGTTGAGGACTGAAGCGTTGGGTTTGAAGATACAATGTGATATCTCCATACCATGGGTTAGACGTACTAATAAGAAACAATAACTCATCCGGAAAGGAGTCATTGGGCTCAGAATCTTCATCAGTACGGGGGAGGTCGCAGATAAGCTTGGAAAACACCAATGACTTTTTAGACTTAGCTTTTTCGAAAAGGAGATCGAATTCTTGTAGTATCACGATCCAGCGTGAATACTTGCCCCCAAGCACTTGACGTGTTATAACGTGGTACATGGGGTTCGAATCGGCAATGATGGTGGTGGTGCGGAGCAAAATGTAATGTCGAAACTTCTGCACGGCTATGACAACCGTGAGAGTGAGTTTTTCAACATGTGAATACCGGGTTTCAATGTGCATGAGACCTTTGATGGCATAATATATCACATGTTCTTGGGCGTTTTGGTCTTCCTGCACTAAAACCATGGCGATAGTAGTGTCGGAAGCCGCGGGATATAGAATGTAATCTCGATAGTAATTCGGCGGTTAGAGCACGGGGGCATGTGTGATTGCATGTTTCAAACTATCAAAAGATTATTGAGCTTGGTCGTCCCAAATGAATGGGATGTCTTTCTTCATCAACCTCATGTAGCCTTGTGTCTTTTGTGCAAAATTACAAACGAAGCGCCGTAAATAAGTCGCTTGTCCTTGCAGACTTTGAAGTTTCGTAAGATTGGTTGGAGGTGGAAGAGCGACGATGGCTTCCACCTTCGAGGGATCAATGTGGATCCCATCTTTCGAGACGATAAACCCTAGGAGGCATCCAGACTCGACACAAAAAATATACTTATGAGGATTCAAACGGATACTATACCGCCTGCATCTGAGGAAAATACCCGTTAGATGATCAAAGTGGAACTCACACTGCTTAGAATGGGCAGGGAGGTCCTCCAAGTAAGGTTCCACAAAGTCCTTCACATCATGGAAAGCGTACGACATGGCCCACTGGAATGTGGCACCAACGTTCTTAAGACCAAATGAAAGTTTGCGATATGCAAATGTTCCCCAAGGACAGATGAAAGTAGTCTTGTGTTGGTTGGTGGGGTGAATCTCAAGCTGGTTGTACCCAGAAAAGCCATCCATAAATGAAAAGATGACGCTTCCAGCACAATTGTCGATAATATGGTCAATAAAGGGAGTCGGGTAATTATCCTTGGGACAAGCCTTGTTGAGATACCGATAATCAACACAGATGCGAATAATACCCTGTGTTTTAGTAACAGGGACGACGTTAGAGACCCACTCTGTCAATGGGACAAGATAAATGAAGTCGGCCTTCAAGAGTTTCTCAATTTTTGCCTTGATCGATGCAGTATTCCAGGGGTGTACCAGTCGCAACTTTTGACAGACAAGTTTGATGTCAGGATAGGTTTTGATCTCGTGCAAAACAATGGAGGGGTCTATCCCAGGCATCTCCTTGTAGGTCCAAGCGAATACGTCTCGAAATTGCTTGAATAAGGCTGTAGCAGTAATGACTTCTTCAGGGGAACACTTCTGGCCTAACTGATGTGTTCCACTACACCAGGATTAACCGAGATGTCGATCAAAGTGGTAGGCTCGATGTTGGCTAAGTTGCCTTCAGAATTCGTTTGAAACACAAGTATCAAATACTAAGAGCCAGAAGGGACATCCGGTATAGAGATGGTGCGAATGCTGTGCTCTACAGTATCCAAAATGGGAAGGGAAGACGGACAATGATGGAGGTCTTCCCACAGAGGATCATCCACACTCATGATTTCCATAATGGACTCATCAGAATGAAAATTCTATAGGAAGGGATCGGATGATGTCCGCTGCAGAGAACAAGGGGTGGAGGTCACAGCTAAGTGATCCTCTGGGGCTGACTGGATAGCCTTACACATAAGTTCGGCAGGTGACAAAGGAATAATGTCTCCAATCAAGTGTGTGGTGGCTTCATTAGGTACAAGCCATGAATCAGTGGAGTTGGGAATGGATGAAATCTGTGAGGAGATCATCTTCACCGTGGAAACCTGGTTTGGGGGATCCGAAGTAGGAAAGACTTCGATAAGGGATGAATCATTAAGGAGGCCAACCCCCATGCTCTCATACTTTTGTGAAGATTGTCCAATGGATGGAACGTTATCGCCTGGATGAGTAGCGGTGTCAGGTGTGCAGAAATCCAATTGGTTGACTGTGACAATTCATCCTTGATGGGAGAATTGTACAATGCAAAAGACAGATGATGCAACCGCAGTCATAGCGTAAAACCAGTTATGACCAAGCAGAACATTATAATCCAATGGGGCAGTGACTACTTCCATGTTAATGGTTGTGGTCTTGCCTCCCAGCACGATTGGTAAAGATTGTAAAAACCCATGAGGTTGAAAGCCACGTCCGTCAAAGGCTCTCAAAGTGGTAGGAGAACGGTTCAACTCGGGAGAGCCAATGGCTCTCCAACATGAGATCGACATGAATAAAGTGGAGGCACCCTCGTCCAAAATGGAATGATGGATTGTCTTCCCAATGAATTTTGTGGCAACTTGAACTTCCAACTGATGGGAGAGCCTTGGTTTGAAGTATTCCAGCCGGAACATGATAGTATTCAATGAGTCTGGGTCAACTGCACCGATATCAGTGAGGATAGTTTTGCACTGATTAGGACAGTTTTGAAAAACCTCCAGCGTCGACATAGCACAAGGAGCTTGTGCTGGGTCCTCTACAATGTTGTAATTTTGAGCAGCCTGAGCATTGGCATTGAAAACCGATTTTTGAATTGTGCTCTTGGGTGGACGCAACACTGAATCTAGAGAGGGCTTCTCTATGGTGAGGGGCGCAACTGGTATGGTGACATCAGGCATCGAAGTGGAAGCTTTTTTAGTATTACTTCCAATAGGTTCTTTAGCTGGAACAGAGTCATACGAATGGAAACGGGTGTTCAAGTTGATGGTCTCGTTACGCACCATGAGAACATGGGTGGTGTTGGGTGCTTCTCCTTGGGAAGAAGAAGTGTGAGTGATCGACTGCTGATTTTGAGCAGGGAAGGGATCGTTGAGAACTGCGGATGTGGGTTTTCCCTTAAGAAACTTTTGAACTTCGTCTCTATGGGGGCATTCCTTGGAAAAGTGATCATCACCGCACAGTAAGCAAGGATACTTTAACTTCCTTTTCTATTTGGTATCATCAGGGGTGCTCCTTTGTTCCTGCTTGGTGGAAGACTTTTTAGGTTTCCCCTTACTCTTCTTCTTACCACCAGACTTTTGAGGTGAAGTTGATGAAACAAAATTCACTTCTTCGGTGACAATAGGAGTGGATGATTTGGTGGTGCCGTGACCAACCTATGTTGGTGATGTGGAAGAACCCTGGGGGTTCAACGAACCAACGGTTTGAGAAGAAGGCTGGGTGGTAGGGGATCCCATGATGCCATCAGTTTGGGGTCCCTTCGGTGGTTTCGCGGGGTCGTAAGTGTTGTAGGGTGCGTCAGGAAGGATATCAAACAATGTGTCAGACTGAGCATAGACTAAGTCGAGTAAGTGGGCACGCGCGATGGCTTATTCTTCAGTGACAACACCGCCCATGGAAACATCTCGTGCTATGGTTGGTTGGAGAGACTTCGTAAACCAATATGCTAGGAGTTGATCTGGAATAGGAGCTTTAATGAGATGTCGTCTCCTTCGCCACTATATGATCCGATATGTGAGTGGCGGTATTCTGACGGAGCGAGGTTAAAAGCTCTGTACCAGTTTTGTACCGTATAGGCAGCTGGAAGTGCGTTAAAAAGTTCATAGCAAGAGAACCAAAATCGGGAAAAGAATGCGGTGGTAGTTCAATATACCACTTGGTAGCCGAACCGGTAAGAGTCCTTTGAAATAATCTAAGACAGATCGAGTCATCCATCAGGGAGTTGGATGAACACCATAAGTGGTATGTCATCATGTGATTTTTCGGATCCTCACCCGGCTTGCCATCAAAGTTCGGGATATCAGACAAAAGTTTCACCGGAATAGGTGGCCAATTAGTTCTGTGGTAGATGGAGTCATTGGTTAAACGGGATAGGTCAGGTATGTCCAAAGTAGCCAAAAAGGGTAGCTGTGGATTAGGTTGTGAGTATTGATAGTACGGATAAGGCGTATAAGGACCTTGCATCGACTGACCATAAGGTATACCAGGAGGAAACTGGCCGTAGGGGTATGCGCCACCCAGACCAAATGTAGGTCCACCGCCATAGTAAGGTGGTCCATTACCATAATAATGTGGTCCATTACCATAGGGTGGTGGCCCGCCTCCGTCGCTGGGAGGGGGTGGTCCGCCTCCAAATGGTGGTGGTCCGCCACCACCACTAGGGTAGGATGGGCCTCCACCGCCTCCACCGAGAGGAGGTGGTGGTCCGCTATCATTGCCAGGATAGGATGGGCCTCCACCACCTCCGCCGGGAGGAGGTGGTGGTCCACCACCATCTCCAGGATAGGATGGGCCTTCGCCGGGAGGAGGTGGTGGTCCACCACCGTCGTTGCCATATGGGTAAGGACCTCCTCCACCACCTCCACCATAGTAGGGTGGTGGTCCACCACCACCACCACCAGGATAAGATGGTCCTCCACCTCCTCCGCCAGGATAGGACGGTCCTCCACCACCACCTCCAGGGTGGGATGGTCCTCCACCACCGTTGCCAGGGGGCGGTGGGCCATGATATCCAAAATGAGGTGGACCGCTTCTAGATGGTAGAGGTCCGCCTCCTCCAGAATTGTGTGGGGGCCCGACGCCTCCAATGGGAGGTGGAGGTGGACCAAATATGGTTGAAGGGACTTGAGGGACCATAAGTGGGGGTCCATGTTGTAAAACATTTTGTTGTCCCCAAAGAGTGTAAGGATTATCGAGGCATGGTACCTCGTAGAGTGCGTTTCCGGGATTATGTTGACCTGGCATAGGGTTAAAATGACCTGGATATGCTTGAATCGATGGAGGTTGGATTACATTGGACAGTCCCCCAACATGGGATAGTCCTGAAGTGGAAGGTCCGGGAGGTAGGGAAGTTCCAACGAAAGGGCCGATGGGAACTCCAGCTGTGGTATTATGGCTTAGATACGGGGGTTTCCCCCCAGCAAAAACTTGCTGACCACTAGGTAAAGACTGACCCAACACTGGTTGTTGATTATCCACCATAGGTTTGGTGTTATCTGGAAAAAAGGTAGGGGGTAAAGAGTATCCTCCCCACGAAGTTTGGGGAGGGGGAGGAGTAGGTAACATAACCGTGGTAGTCACAGGTGTGTTGGACTATTGCTGTTCAATAGGTTGGGTAGTACGAAGTACCAAACTGGTCTCCTGTCTAGGAGATACATGTGCAGGGATGGATGGTTGACCAGTTTCAGTAGTGGTAACGCGTTGCATGGATGATTCTGGTGACTCGAAAGATAAAGAATGACCTAGGATCGATCGATTGTCGAACCTTATTTGAAAGTTCCGACTTCGAAACTCCTCACCCATGGCACGTAAACGAGCCAATTGCTTGCGATAAGGTTTCAAGCGGTCGTTAGGACTAGCCTGACGGGGTGGGGGTGCAACGGAAAAATGGGCCACTGGGTGACAGGTAGAAGATATCGAATAAGTTGCTGAAGGACCAACAGCTGTTGTGGGGTCATCCTGGGGTTGATTTATCCATTCCAACAATCTAGGCTCTCCCGGAGTAACAGGAGGGAAGTCTTGTGAAGTGGGAATTTGTGCTTCTTCATCCTGCGGGGGATGAGAGGCAGGTGAATCTGTAGGAGTATGTGGAAACCAATGTCCTCCAATATTCAAAGTGGGGTTTTCCACTTCATGTGACCCGACCCTGGCGTGTGGATCCATCCTTACTCTGGAAATTACCTCCTGGTTAAGGGGATATTCGGGTGGCAAGTTTTGGATTCTACGGGACCTTCTTCAAGGAAAGTCAGCCAGAGTGACTAAAACAAAAATTTTCTCCTAAGGCAAACTAAAAGACAAGCAGACCAGAAAAAACCCTACACAAACTAAGGCCACAAGCAACTTATGTGATAAGAGTGGATTCAAAGTCTAGATCCTCACATGATTATCAAGGCTTCGCAACTCGCGATATACCACAGGGTCCAAAAATATGACGCGACAAGGAGGATTGGGACCGTACGCTTACCTGCATACTCGATTACCTGGACGGTACGTGCGTAGTAGCTCCCCGAGTGTTGTTCTCAGTGTATTGCTTCGCCAAGACAGCCAAAAGGTTAACTTAGTTGGTATTAGGAATCCTAGTGGTGTCTCCTGATATATGCAAGGTACGTGGAAGCTCAAATCTGTAGTGGTGCTGTCTAATGCACAACCGTTCGGCAAGAGACCTTCCGATATACTATCGAGTACGTCATACACCCTTCGATATACGCCAAGTACTCAAGGTGACTTGGTGGGTATGTGAAGGAGATTGATATACTGATAAGTATGTGGAATACTACAATACCCCCGAGATACAATGCTGGCAAATAACGACAGCTGCCACGATTAACGACGCCGGAACACGTCTCTAACTTACACACAAGTTACTAAAAATTTTACCCTATTTCTACCGTTTATTTTATTTGGATAGCTAGGTGAATGCATGAGGTGAGTACATAATCAGAAACATAATGCAAGCCCTAACTACATGCAAAAAGTATGCTTTTCTTTCAATGAATGCTACCTATGGGAGGGAGAAATTTTCTTTTTCTTTCCAACAATTTCACCAAAGCAAATGCAATGTAATACAATCCCAAATCTACGAAAAATGATGTTTAAAATACTCTTTTCCTTTTTCAACGAAACGTAAAAATTTTCACAACACTACTAAGCCAAATCAAAGCATGTTTTTCTTTTCTTTTATCTTTTCAAAACGAAAATGATGTTAAGTAATGAAAAGAGAGAATTTCTAAGCAGAGTGTACAAACTTTTCACTTTCACTATGATGGCCTAAAAGCATAAAAATCAAAAGATACTACTCAACTTTCCAAGCATGGAACTACTTTTGCAAAACTTGATGTCTATTCGAATTTTTCAAGAAAATGAGGGACTCATAATTCATGAAAAACACAAATAATGCAATTTTCTTTCAATTTTTCCAAAAGATTCTTCAATGCAACATTCCAATGCATGTACAATTTTTCAAATGATATTGAACAACAATGGGAGATAAGTGCTTTTGATCTTTCAATGAGTGCATCAAAATGACAATTTGACAACAACTATGCTTTTGAACATCAATACTGAATTGAAAAGATTGCTCACGGCATTCTAACAACTCAGAAAATCTCAAGAGAAAGTGAGCACTCAATGGACTGACAGTACATGCAAACACTCAAATCAAATAGTAATGAGCAGCAGTAAGACAAGCAAAGCTCACAAAATGAAAGCAAATGAGGTCTAGAAACTGATCCAATACACTTGACCAGATCAGGAAAGGAGAGGAGGGAATGCAAGGGTGAACGAATGCAGGTGGGGGAGACCAAAGTGTCTGCCACTACCAAATCTCAAACTTGTCCAAGATGGAACCCAAAACAACTCCAAACAACTCAATCACACAAATCAAAAAGGGATCTCTGACTGGATCATACAGTACATAGGGGGTCTACACACAAACCAAACTCACAATAGAACTAGAGAGGGCATGCCTGTATGGAAAAAATTGACAGATCGGCACACTCTGCGTTTGTACACAGTGCGACGTCGCAGTTCACCAACACGGGGACTGTGATGATGTCGCAGAATACAAATGTAAAGGTTGCGACGACTAACCAACAAGCAAAGAACAGAGATCAAAAAACACACAGTGTCTCTCTGTTAACATTAGCCAGGTGCGGCAGGTGAGATCTAAGTTCAAACATAAGCTAAAACTCCAAGCAATGAGCAATGAACAGGTTTGAAAATGAGTTGTACAAACTCAGAGGAAGGTAATCAGACTCTCCTAATTGAAGATCTGATGGTGAAACTACCTCAAGAAGCAAATGACAAATAAGATCGTTTGGCAAGAAATCAACTGAAAATAACATTCAAATGACAACTATGAAGCAATGTTCTCCCCAGTGTGGTCGCCAGATTTGTTTGATGGACAATCTACCGAGAGCGGACTCAAGGCCTGATCTCCCTAGCTTAACGTAAGTCTAGAACAAATAGGACAGAACACAAAATACTTTCCTAGATCAAATAGAAATGCCAATGAAAGGATAGATCATTTACCTTAGATTTGCAGATCCCTTTCTCCTTCGTTGATCCAATGCTCCAGCACAACCGAATCTTAAACGGCTACACCATGTCGAACATATAACAAACCAAGAATAGTGAAAGCATATATTTCATATGATAGATCTAAGTTAACAGTTAAGGAGGAAAACTCTAAACATTATCAATGCGACAATATTTATGGAAAGCAATTGTATTAACTGTATTGAAAAGTGGAGAGTACAATAGAAAAGAGGATCACAGCCATTTCCTTAACATTGCAAGATCCTTCCAACAAGCCATGCTAAAGCTCCTAGAGAGAAGTAGATGTTTCCCAAGCTAGAGTGCTAATCTATCAAGCTAATTTCACCAGCATAAGAATACCATAGACTTCCTCCTTTTGGAGAGAGGTAGAGCTTCATTTATATAGGACTAAGTGGATAGGGTAGGTTGATATATGGTAGGAGAGAGATAGGGGATACTTCCAAGAGGTTAGGAACCGAGGGCCAGCTCCCCCAACAGGCCAGGGATAAGGATCCAAGTCAACAACCTTAGAGAATGAGCTCGAAGAAGCTATTTTTTCCCATTAATTGACTTCGTCACACCCTGTAATGGAGCAAGGTGCAACGTCGCAGGTTGCATGAGTGCAACCTACAATGATCTCTCAAAACCTAGCAAAGGTGCAATGATATCCCTTCCAGGTGAATGACTTAGCCAATGGAACTTCAGGAGTGTATACGTTGAATCTCATGATGGTAGGATTTTAGGTGTAACAATCCTATCCCTAGGGATTTTTTGATAGTGCTTGCTAGGAAACTAAAGGTACATGTTGTTTGGGGGTGTTATATATTTGTAGGAGCAATACTTTATTTTTTTTAGCACCTCCATGGGATGTGGCACAAACAAGCAACCTGGGATTTTAACTATAAGAGCACTATTAAGGATAGCTAAGTCGAAGAACCTTTCGCATTGGTAGGTCTTTAGAGTTTCGATGTTGGTGGTTAAGTGGATAAGAGGTGATCAAGTCATTCAAAATATTAACCATCATGATTTAGCTTTATAACTTTAGACAATCTCATACTAGTTCATACAAATCACCTTTACACATGTGTAATATTGTAGCAGATAAAATATCCAATTAATATTTTAATTGAACTGTTGGTCATCTATATCTCAAAGAGTTTGAGGAAGGGTGACACATTAATTTTACTTTGGGTATATAATATTACTACACAAGTTATAAGAAAGAAGGTTGTTTAATTGATGATTGAAAGATTAAGAAAACAAATTAAGTTTTTTAACTAAGCCACATGTTTTTTTAATGTAATGAACATAAGAAGATAAGATGTAATATTTTTTTTTGTAAAATCTCTTTAAGGCGCCTTAAAAATTTATTATTCACTCTATTTGTGAATAAAAAATAAAGTTGTTTTCTCATTCATATATATATATAGTATTTATAATTGATAATGTTTTTTTTCTTATTAATAATTTTTAAAATCCTATGTGTTAACTCCATGTTGAGAATGAAAGTGCCTCATATTGAGATGTAGAAAGTGCATTTTGATGCAATAAATCTTTATAATCTATTTACAAACATATAGTTGAAGCAGAGGATGTTCTAAATCTTGTAACTTTGAACATCATGATCCATCCTCGTTTTTAGACATGTAGAATGGACTATGCATTCAAAGTATTTGAAGGAATGGGATTACATGGGTGTTTCCCAATTGTCATAACTTCTAGTAAACTCATCAAATGGCTTTGTTAGGACATAATGAAGGATGCTTCCAATGTAATGTAAATAGACAATGCTAATTCACCAGCATATATCCATCTTAAACGCGAATAAATCAAGCACCAAGAGGGATTCAATTTCTTGAGGTGTAATTTTTTTTAATCTTAAATATTTTACATGTCCACAAAAAATTTACACCTCAAGAAATTGGATCCCTCTCAGTGCTTGATAGATCTAGGTTTAAGATGGATGGTTTTTAATTTTTTATTTTATGAGTCAACATGGATTTTTTTAATAATTTTTTATTTGGTTTTAATTTTTTATTTTATGAGCGGACATGGACTTTTTAAATTATTTTTTATTTGGTTTTATTTTTTTATTTTATGAGCCAACATTAATTTTTTAAATTACTTTTATTTTTGGTAACATAACATTATGTTACATTACATTAGGTTACGTGACAACATCTCCCCCATATTGGGTTGTAGAGCATCTCGCTACTCTTGGTGCAATAACAATTATGTCAAACTACCCTCATTTAACAAAAGATTGCACGCGATGAGAGTCTTGGTGGATTAGATTTATGTAAGGGAAGGTGACAATGTTTTAATGCACATGTCTACATTAGCATTAAAAGTGTTGAAAGAGTGTTTACAAATGGTCTTTCACACTGTTGCGATGGCCATATTGGTAGAGCTTGAGATGCGCCTTATTATAAAAACGTATGTTTTTAAGTTCAATTTGCAACTTTTACATGTGAAACTTTTGTGTGCTTAAACTAATAAGGAGAATGAGCAACAAAGCTTCTTAGTACTTGCCCCTTAAGAAAAGTCAAAGAAAAATAATAACAAACTAATATTATAAACAAATCAGTAGGTTTAATAGTGACTCTAATAGGCTTATTTCAAACTCCTCCTAATTAAACCAAATGGAAATGCAAGTCAACCAGAATTACTTACCATATTTCATAATAAAGAGTAGTGAAAATAATATTACTTTGCTATCAAAGTAATGCAAAGTAATTAAAATAATATTGTATTTGAAGTGATTGTATATTGTAAAAATGAATAACTAGTACGTTATTAAAACAAATTGTGTTAAATGAGTTCATACCAATGTTTAGCTAATGAAGATTTCATATCATATATGTTTATGCATGGCATGTTTAATTTGTTGACATGCCACTAACTTTAAGTTGATTTTTCAAATGTGTAATTTACTAAGATCTCTACTATTTAAGTAATGCAAAATTATTAAAATAATAATGCATTTGAAGTGATTTCTTGTTGTTAAAATGAATAACTAACAAGTTATGAAAGCAAATTGTGTTAAGTGAATTCATACCAATGTCTAACTAATGAAATTTCATATTATACTTACGCATAATTTGGTTAACTTATTGACATCTCACTAAATTTAAGTTGCTTTTTTAATTGTATAATTTAAAAGATTACCTTTTATTAGCTATTGGTAATAGTGGTAAGGTTTTTATTATAATTTATTTATTATAAATATTTTTCTTTTAGTTTTGTTGGTTTTTAGATTTGTTAATAATAACATTGGGAAGAAATTTTAATTTAAAAAAAGAAAGAAAGAGATGAGACTAGAGAAGAAAACCAAAATTATTTGTTAGCTTTTTAGATTTGTTAGGATTAATGTTTAGAATAAATTTTACTTTCTTTTAAAGAAAAAAAAATAAAAAAGAATATTTTTTTAAAGAAAATTAGAGAAAAAAAATTTATTTTATTGTTTAATAGTAATAATATATTTATTTAATATTTGTTAGTGATAATATTTGGATTAAATTTCAATTTTTTTGTTTTTTTAAGAAAGGAAAAAAATATTTATTTTATTGTTTTTATAGTGATAATAAATCAATCATATATAATTAATTAATTAATAAAAATAATAAAAATACATTTTTTAAAAATAACAAAAAAATATTTAAAAAAAATACAGTAAAATAATTAATTTATTAATTAATAAAGATTCATTCTTTCCCTAATGTCAAGCGAAATACTTTAATTTATAAAAATTCACTGTAATCCTGTGTGAACATTTCTTTAAAAACAAAAATTAACGGAACAACTTATAGAATTTGATTCCGAAAGCTTTGCTCTGTGATTGGTGTGTGACTATTAGAGTGGAAGAATTTAAGATTTAATGATATGAATGGACATTCGGAACCTTTTCTACTTTGCTTAAAATTATTAAAATTATTACATAAAATAGAGAAAAACAAAGCAATAATATATTTAGATTTGCAATGACATTATTGTAGTGTACTTGAATGCATTTTTGGTTGGCTTAATGTATTTTTAAGTGAAATAGCATTTATGGATGGTGATTGAATGCCATTCAAGGTGATGATCGAGGTAGGAATTTGAAAATAGAACAACTCATTAAATTTGAAGGTTTGACATTTGTATAGCACATTTTTGCTATTTTGTCGAAGATTCATGACAGTTGTCTGAAACATCTGACTCTATTTGATCAACAAATTATCTCATGATGAGCAATTTGCTCGTTAAATTCCATCCATGGTGATGATGGCTCGATGTCCAATAAATTAAAATAATTACTTTCTTATTTGATAATAAGTATTTTTTGTTTTATTGATAAGATTTTGAAACTATGATCTTCAAGTACTAAACACGTGTTCTTATGATTACGTCTATTTAAGTTGTGTTTTTTAATCTATGTAGTTGAACCAGATTTGATGGTTGACATGCATTTAAGAGAAATTGGACATTACAAATTGTGATACAAGCATTCTAAACTCACTTGTGTATGTCTTCTTGCTTTGTTCTACAAGTTATAAATATGTTGAGTTTATTGGTTTCTAAGAGTAGTAGTTTATTGGTTTGGAGAGAATATTGGTAGACTGGAGAGAACAGTTACACATCTTCTGAATGCAGGGAGATCGAGCCATAGCTCAGAGTTCCGCAGTGAACCAGGAGAGGGTGAAGGTCGACACACTGAGATAGCACACAGTTACTTCTGTATTGTAATAGGCTAAGGCCCACAAGTAGTTAGCTAGTTCCTTTCTTGTAGATTGCATTGTAAACATTTTCGGTAGAAGTAATATAAGCCAGTTAATGGAATCCTGTTTACATCTTGTCTGTGAACGCGTGTGTTGTGTGTAATTGTTAAGGAAGAACGTTCGTCCATAAGGCACGTTGCGTCAGAAAGCTTGTTCATTCCCATTAGCAATCTCCTCAATATTGGACAATTTTTTATCTTCAAATTTTGAAGGTTGGGCATTGTTTTTTCATTCCATACATTAGATGGTGGTATTCCAGGACTTTCTAACCTCTCTAATCCAATAAGAGTCAATTTATCTATCGTTGGTAAATTACAAATCTCTACCTCCAACTTAGACCAATAATTTATTATTATTTCCTTTAAACTAGGGACTTTTCCCTAATGGATGTGTGGGGATTACATCAATATGGAACCTCAAGAAACAATAAAAGGTCAAGAGACACAACATGACAAATAATATGGTGGAGTTATTACTAGGATGAAGGGCATGACCAAAATCGATAAAATCAAGAAAGCACGAAAAGCCAAGCTCAACCCATGCTCTCTATCACCAATGGAGAATAATTTCTTGAGATTAGAGACAAAATTTTGAAAGTAATCATAGAGTTGGGAATATTTGACTAACTATTGCACTTATGGGAATTGATACCGTGGACTAACCACCATCCTAGGAACGTGGGACTAATAACACGCTTAAGGTGATGTTGCTAGGTTTGAAAGTTTACTAATACGTATGGATTTTGGTGTAACAAAATATCTTCAATTGGTGTGAAATCCTCAACCCATTTATGATTCCCTTGGGTTACATGAGAGGGGGGGTGTTGATCTAATTTCTACACCTCCAAGAATTGATATCATGGATTAACCACCCACTAAAGGTGTTTTTTCTAGGTTTGTAAGTTTACCAATACCTGTGGGTTTTGGTCTAATGACAAAACTTCAACTATAAATAAGACTTATTGCATATAAAATAAAAGGACAATCTATTGGTTGATTCCTTAAACTGAAGGTGATATCTCAATATTTGTTAGAATTAAGAGTAGTAATCAAGAGTAGTTTGAGGAAGACAAATGGTGTTAAGAAGTGTCCCAAGAATTATTACAAATGAAAAATTTAATCGAAAAGGAACTTAGAAAGAATGATGATTACTGATTAGTTGAAGATTGGGTGTTTATTTGGAGGAATAAAGTTTATGTAGTAGAACACAACTATTTGAGAAGGCGGGTATTTCATGAAGCACATGATGCTCTATATTACAGACACCCAGGACTATAACGACATATCAAGTATGAAGAAACTATATTGATGGCTTGGTTTTAAATTAGATATATGCTATTGAATATGTAGACCGTTGTTTGGAATGTCAACATATAAAAGTCCAACACTAACTTCCATCAGACAAATTGATCTCCCGAATATACTTTCTTGGAAATGGGAAGAAATATCTATGGATTTCGTATCAAGATTACCAAGCACTCCCAAAGGTAATGAATCAATATTGGTGGTAGTTGACAAATTGAAAAACATATCTCACTTCATTCAAGTAAAGCCTACTCATCAAGCATGTGATATAACCCACATTTCCATATGAGATGTAGTGACACTACATGGTGTGCTGAAAGTAATTGTGATAGATAGTGATTTAAGGTTTACTTCCAAGTTTTGGCAAAGTTTGTTTTGTGAATTAAATATGAAACAAAGTTTCAATACAACCTACCATCTAGTGATAGATGGGTAGATAGAAAGAGTCAATGCAAGTTTAAAATACATGCCCTAGATATATGTGATGAATCCACCAAGAAGCTTGGAAGAATACCTTTGTTTAGTGGGATTTTCCAACAATACTGGATATAATCACTTTATCAAGAAAAATCTATTTGAAGTCTTATATGGATATTTCTTTATGGAAGAAATAGAAAATAGAATGAAGGAGGTTCAATTGAATCTAAAGACCACTCAAGAACGAGAAAAGAACTATGCACTAGACAAAATAAGATCATCACAGAGTTTTAAGGTTGGAGAAAACTTGTTTCTTAGAGTTAAACCAAAAAGGAGTTATTGATTCCCAGGGAAATGGAAGAAGCCATCACCTAGATATTGTGGTATTTTTGAGATCTTGGAACAAATGGATGTCATGTCTTACAAACTGGTCTTACCACATCATGTGAAAATTCATGATGTTTTTCATATATCTTTACTTAATAAATATGTACCCAACCATAATTATGTGTTGGAATTGATTGCCACATAGATAAAGGAAACTATAGAATTTCTCACTCGATGCCTAGCAATCATCAACAACAAACAACAACATCTACATAACAAAGAAATAACTGAGGTTAAGGTCCATTGGTATCACTACTCAAAAGATGACAACACATGAGCATTGGAATTAGAAATGAAATTGATTTACCTCATTTGTTTGATGATGATATGGCTCCGAGTTGTATCCCTTATTAGTGGGGGAGGATTGTAACACCACAATGTTGGTTGATTTTATTTTTTAATACTAGGAGATTGCGTTTTAGGCTCACCATCCCATTGTTGCCTATTTTTATTGATGATTGAGTATGTTAGGCCTAGACATCTATGTCATTACTTAATTTCTGATGAACACTAATGTTTGTCTTACAATCATGAGTTATTTAGCATTAAATGTTCTTGCGTAACCTTGGCGATCATTGATGATGATTTAACATCATCAGTCCTTGCGATGATGTGGTTGATATGGTATACATTTGTTGGATAACATGCCATTGATGTATATATATCATGTTATGATGTATTGATTATGATGATAATGTTGCATATGCATTGGTATTTCAGATGGAATAATCTATTTCAAGTTGAAACACTAATGGATAGTTGAGAAATGCACTCAAGGGAAGGGATAATGTCTCAATGAGGATGACAATCATATGGTAGAGATTAGGAAGCCACATGGAGGGGAAAAATTGTGAAAATGTAATACCCACAATTTTGACTTGGAATGTATGTAACCAAAGTTATGTGAATGATATAAATTTGCTGGTATGGATTCCTAATGTGGAGCTCAAGGCCAAGGCCCAACTAGTGAATGGCTAGGCACATATGATGTACACATTTTTTTATTTGGACCATATGTTTGGCTTATCATGCCAATTCAAAATGTATGTAAATATTATCTGAAAATTAATAAAATGGTCCAATATGGTTGTGTAAAGAGAACTAGAGGGGCTATGATTCCACCGGAGGGGAAGAGAAAGTGGTCCTATGGGAAACCAAATCCCTTGCTCCATGTGTTAACCTCATAAATCATCCAAAATATGACATGTGCCTTAAATGATCCAATTAACCTCTCTTGATTGTTAAATCCAATCATTGCATGGACATGTGAGGTTGGTGGGAAAAGTCACTCCTTGTAGTTATTCAAGCATGGGGGTTGTGATAGTTATGTTAGCTGTCAACGGTCCTATTTCTTCTATGGTCAGAAGTTATGTCAGTTGTATTTCCACCCTTACCTCATACCCTTGGAGTCAAAATTCTTTGATCATTCTCTCATGCATGTTTCCTACACTAAGTAGATTTTTCCATTGTTGTTCATGACCATTACCAGATTGTGTTTAAGCTAGAAATTAGAATTTGGAGACAGAGCTATAATTTTGGAAGGGAAATATATGGTTATAGGTGAGAATGGAGGTTGGGAAAGCTAGGAACCCTTACCCATTGAGATCTTCTACTCTTGGATGCTTGACAAGCCATGGATTAATGTTGCAGGAGGTTCTCCATTAGCATACAACAATTTGGACTCATACAGCACAGATTGGTAATCATTGTAAGTGTTGGATTTCCTGAGGGAGGTGTGGATTAGTGAAGGGAAATTCCTTGCTTGTGTTGTGTGGGGAAGTTGGAAGGAGTGCCATGGTTGTGATGGCTTAGTGAGACCCTTGTGGAGCTCTGTTGGAGCTTTGGCTAAGAATAGAGAGCATAATGGGTTGTGGGATGAGTGAGAGAAGCATGTAGGTGTTTCCTTCACCCTGGTGGCCTCATAGCCCAAATTGGGGTTGGCCTCTCAGTAGAAAGATATATGCTGGACAGAGTGCCTGTGGTTGGGTGGAAAATTGCTCTTACACATATAGATGCTTGGATGTTCTTTGTTTAAGATAAGTATTTTTATGTATTTGATGAGCATTGATTTTATTTGTATTCATGTGATAATTATGCATGTAAATTGCATGTTATGTGTGTGTATATTGAGTTAATTGCACTATGTATTTTCATTATACATGTGCACACATGTTTTCACTGCTATGAATTCATGATTATGCTTATTGGAGAAATTTTGAGGCCCTGATTCAGTTAATGCCCCCTCCTGTTGGTCGAATTGAGGGATGGGGAAGTTACAGAACATGACTTGCAAATTTAACTTGAATAAAAGGAAAAAAGAAAAGAGTTGTAACTTACTTTTACCTTGTTCTTTTCACTTGTAAATTCACCCTCAAGCCAATTTCTTCCTTGCATAAGAAGGGGGAAGGCCAAGGGTGAAATATTAGGAAGATGATACATTGAGAAGGATTATAAAACTTGTTTTCCCATTGACGGTGCTAATTGATTCACGAGGAATTGGTCAGGATTCTACCATTGTTATGTTGGAACTTGTGATATGGAATTTGTACATGGTTGAGCATATTATTGATTTATCTAACCTAGTCTATATAAAGTAAGGATTTGGGAGTGTACCTAACCAACTAGGGTAATTAAACACAGATTATGCATGGCTCCTTGTACTATTATGTTTATCCCATCGCAATATGCTACACTACAAGGAAAATACATTCTTAGTGGAGGTTTTTATGAAACCTCTCCCAAAAATATTTCCCTTATCTATTTATAGTGGAGGTGGGTGATTAATGATTTCAACAGAGGTTTTCTATCCAATTCCATTTAATTGAAAAAAACACACTATTGTGCATAAACAAATCCACATTGATGCACTTGATGTGCTAATCACACAGAATAACGGGTGTGACATTTCATTGAAAAATATATTTTTATATTAAAAAATAAAAATAAAAAAATTATGCATTTAACTAAATGTTAACGCCCCAATGCACCTACATAAATGATGCACCATTATATAATGCAGTATTGGACATACACATTGGTGTTCTTGACATTATAAAACACACCAACTATAAATTTGAATTTTCATTATATATATATATATGTATATATATATATGGTCAAAGAAACTTATAGTGAGTTTACAAAAATAATGGTGCCCTAGTGCACCATCACAAATGATGTGTAATAATGAAGTGCCATATGAGAACATAAGCTATATTTTAGACCAAATATAAAGCACACTATACATAGACATGGCATTCAATTTTATAATATAGTTTTTTATATTATAAATTTCATAAATTACTCTAGTGCATTTATGTAAATATTGATGCCTTAATGCACAAAAAACACAAAATGCACTACCATTGATCTGCAATTTTATATGCTTTGGCATGCATTGTATATTAAGCACACTATCATTGGACTATACATTTAATTACAAAATAAAAATTTTAATTCAAAAATTAAAAAAAGTAAACCATGTGTTTACCCCAATGTGCCTCAACTAAAAAAGCATTGTCAACAGTGCACTCCCCACATATAAGTATAGTGTAAAAGGTTTACATTGTTATAATAAATATATTTTTATAGTAAAAACTGAAAAAACTTAGTGGTGTGTTTAATTTAAATGATACACCCTAGTGCTACTAGACTAACATGCACTATTGAGTGGTGTTTTAGAAAAATAAAATGCACTAATGCATCTTTTTAGTCAGCTCATTAATATAGGGTAAAATAAAAATAAAAATAATACCAATCAAAATTTTAATTTTGCTTGTCTTCAGGTGATTCTAAGGATAGAAGCACTAATGTTCACTCTTTGCATGAACCCCTCGCTAGTGATACATTGTTTTTGCATCATTCCCGAGTCGTATGCTTAGTCAGTTATTTTCATTATCCTGCTAGTGCACTTCATTAATTAACACAACATCGTCAACATTATGTGAAGTGATTAGAAATGCACCATTGGGATGTGAGCATATGAACTAACTTGGATGTGCTAATGTATTAGAAAATGCATTAGGGCATCATCTATAGTGCGTTTGGCTATTTTGTGGCCATAATATCGCCAATGTACCATAGAGGGTGCTTCTTTACATATGAAACACACCACATATGTATTTAAAATACATTTTCCCAACAATTCATTAGTAAAACAAGATTAGTGAGTAATACCACTGTTTATTCCCTTCTAAATTATTATTAACCATTGAGATAAAGATCAATTGATTTATTAGAATTTTCCTTGAGGATTTGAATGATTGGTCAAGGTGCAGACCTGATTTGTTGTTGATTTGTTTTGGTTCATAATTTACTGGGACTCCTATATGTTGACATATTACAATTATGAAATAACAAAATAAATAGCACAATTATCATAAAATAACAAAACAAAGGTAAGAAATAATATTCCTATCACCATTATAATGAAATAATAAAACAAATATGAGAACTAATTTCTTATTATTATTATAATTATAATTATCATGAAATAACAAAACATATAATACGGTATTCCATGAATGTGGAATATTGTTTGTGGGTAACATAAGTCACATAACTCAACTAAGAAAATATAAAAGGTACTTAAGGTTGTGGATGACATATTGTTTCACACTTTTGTAACAAGGGTTCATTGGAAGTTTTTCCAATTATGAAGACGTGGGAGATTTAAACATTTACATCTAGGGATTGAAAGTGAGGATGCATGGCATCTCTTACACCAAATGTCATGGAATGCTTTACAGCATGGGTGGTGAAGTGAAGAAAGAGCATAAATTGTGAGATTTCCAAGTGGATGTAAATGGTGATGAGGACCAGTCACAGAAAAGAATATTGTAATTTGCGATTTGTGTGTTATGTAAGTATTAAAGGGAAATTTAAAATAATGCTTACTTGGATTAGGTTTGTTATGAGTATTTCTTAGTTAATTATTTAGATCCACATTCTACTAATCTAGATAAGTGTATTCCTATATATGTAACTCAATCTGCGTGCTTTAATTTTTCCTATTTGGTATCAGAGCCAGAGTGCTATATTGGAGGAGTTTGGGGGCCTGTTTGATGTGCTTGTTTGTTGTTTGCAGGTAGTCGATGATGGGATGTGAGTTCGTCGGTCACCAATGTAGAGGGAAGCTATCGTTCGCTGTTTAGAATGGTCATGCATGCTTCCATGGAGATCTGTCTTATTATTGGAGCTGGGTGAGGTTTGAAGTCTTAACCATTGGATAAGAGATGGATCACCTTGTTGTCCGTGGAGCAGAAACGCTGCCCAAAAGAAAGCCACCTTGGAGATTAGAGGAGCCTCCATCTTTTGCTAAATCAAGCCGTCACCCAGTTCGTGAGTCAATCCGTGAAGGATTTACACATCATTCTGCTTATTTGCACATCATTCTGCTTATTGCATATCCACGGATTCATTGTGAAGTTTGCTAGCCGAAAGGAAGAGGATTGTGTTTATCGATTGGTTAGAGGTCGTCTGTGTGTTCGCTGGTGTATTGTCATCATTTAAAAGTTGACTGCTGCGGTGAGTCGTTGCTGTGTGAGAGGACCGGTGAAGGTTGTGATTTCTGGTTGAAAGCTGCTCCATAACGTGGTGTGCTGGAAGCACCTGGAGACTGCGTTGATGAATCGAAGAACATTCCATTGTCAGATCTGTTTTTTTTAATCGGTTGTTTCTCTGAGATCGCTGCATAAGTTAGAGGTGGTCGACTGTTAACTACGAGGAGAGGAGAGAAGATTTGTGCACCCGCTGAAGTTATCATCTTTATTGTTGCTTGTTACTATGTGAGGTAATATTTTTAAATCAAGTTTATTTTAAAAAAACTGGAGCCATTATTGGTGGAAAAGTTCAATGGAAACAACTTCTACAATTGGAAGGTAAAAATGCTATTTTTTATGAAGTAAGAATTTATGGGGAATTGTAGATGGCTCAGAACCAACAGCCTCAGATCCCACTCAATTAAGTTCTGGGAAGAAAAAGGGAAGAGAGAGCTAAGTCCATCATTGGATTAAGTCTTTCGGATTCTACAGAGATGTGGGAATAGTTGACTAAATTATTTGGAGAAAAATCTACAAATGTAAAGATTTCTTGAAATTATAATGATTTAAATAAAAAATGCACGAGGAGACATCCTTATCTGCTCATATCAATGAACTAAAGTCTCTTATGAGGCAGCTGACAGAAATTAAAGCTCCAATAGAAAAGTATGATGCAAAAGCAATATTATTAAATAGTTTATTATTATATGATAATACTATTTTCATTTTAAGTCAATTTTCCACTAAATCTCTCGATGAAATGATAGCATCATTATTAGCAGAAGAAAAGAGGGTGAAACAAAAAACCACAAAAGTCCACACATAAGCTGAAATTGCCTTGTTTTCAAAAAGAAGGTTTAATAAAAACAAAGTACAGTTGAATGCTTCCACTGCAAAAGACGCGGATATACAACACTTAATTGTAAAATTCGTGCCAGTGATCTACTAAAGGGAAAACATAAAGAGTCGACTAACACAGCAATCTCTAAAGAAATCTCAAATGCCATCTATGAAGTCACACCTCTCAAACTCTCAAACTCTTCTAAGAAATAGCTATTAATTATGTAATATCTTATGTGTGTGTGTAAATTTATTTGTCTGGATATGTTCGGTATCTAGAGTACTCTCCTAGATTAGTGTTGGATTTAGCGGGCTATGTGTTCAGCAGATGGAAGTACCTCTATAGATCAGTCCAGTTACTTGGCTACTTCTTTGTCAAACTCAGTGAGCTATGTGCCTTGACAGAGTAAAGTATTCAATATTGTTAGTCACTACAATTACTTCATTGATGGTCAAATGTGGTTATTTCTTAAATGGGTCAAATGGGAAGCTCGAAGATGAAGTGAAGAAAGAGCACAAATTGTGAGACTTCAAAGTGGATGTAAATGCTGATGAAGACCAGTCAGACAAAATAATATTGTAATTTGTGATTTGTGTGTTATGTAAGCATTAAAGGGGGGGAGTTAGAGATAATGCTTACTTGGATTAGGTTGGTTACGAGTAATTCTTAGTTATCTATTTAGATCCACATTCTACAAATCTAGATCTATTGATCTTCGTGATGTATTTCTATATATGTAACTCAATCTTTGATTAATATGACCAATGTTGTGTGCAGCTCTGCGTGCTTTAATTTTTCCTATTGGTGGTGCAAACGCTGATTGTCAAGAGGCTTCCAAATCCAAAAACATTTCATTACAAACAAAAAATATATATTATGATTAAAATAGAAATTAGGATTTTTATGAAATATTAATCTATAAATGATGAAGTAATGAATAGGAGACTAAGTCGTAGTGAAGTAACAAACAAATGATAAATAAGTATGAATATATATCACCTTGTATTTACAAGGAATTCTAGAGTGATGCGGTTACAAGATATGAAGTGCACTTAGTATTTTATACAATTTGTCATAAACATATGAACATAGTTATACAATTTGTCATAAACATATGAACATAGTTAAATACAGCTTGGTAAAGGATTTGGCACCTTAGAGATGGTCCAATTGATCCTTTCTTTGAGGTAAAGAATAATGGTTTTTGGCTTTGACAAAACGATAGTAAATGAGTAGCTTTTCTTGCCTTCATCTTTCATAGGTATAATGGGGTAGGTGATAATAGAAGTATAATAAATAATTTCTGCACCATTTTGTATCATGATAATGGAAGAGAAGAGAATTATTGAGAAAATGAAGATCATACTATATCACGGGAAGGATAAATATGAACTTTCATTTCAGTCCTTTATAAAAGTGTAATTAATATAAGTTTTTATTGAAATGAGGATAATGATATATTATTATAACATGATGGGAGGAAACCATTTATAAAATGAGGATCATCTTATATAATTTTGATGGAATTGAATCTTTTTAATAACTTGTCGAGTTGGATGTGTCCAGCTTCAAGGAGGGAATTAATTCTCTATTCAATTTAATGGCTTCCTTGGGAGGTAGGGAAGCTAGGGAGGTTACGTCTTAGCTCAAGTATATGATGAGCTAAGTTTAGTGATCAGAATTCTTAGGGATGAATTATTATTCCATATTGTAGGCATGAGATAAATTTCAACCAGAGTTAGAAAAACTATATAAGCATATGACGACCCGCCTCAATATATGTCTTTATAATGCAAGTCAATATATGTTTTTATATGGTTAAACATATTTGATATGCAAAAAGCTCAAATAGTTGTTCATTCCACGCAGAGGATCTTTATATACAGGACATAACTTATCATGTAAAGAGGTAGAGCAAAGTCTTTAACAAGCAAAAACATTATTTCTTTTTCTTGTGTATATCACAGTTATACTTTCCTTTTCTTTTATAAGATAATCGTAATTAGTGTTTAGATATTATGGATAAAACAGGTAGTTTAGATATTAAAGTTTAAAACATGTAGTTTGAATTTAAGCAGGATAGTTTTAAATTCAATTTGCTGCTTATCAATTGTTTCCAAAAAAGATGTTTAAAAATCTAAGTCTGTAACATTAACCATCTTGTAAGAATTTCTGCATTACAATGGATTGGTGGCCTAATCTAAGAATTCTTAGATGATTGTGAAAACTTGCATTCTAAAACATTAATTAAGAAAAGTTTTAAAAGCTAACTCTGTAACATTAACCATTCCATAAAAAGCAATACAATATAAAATAGCAGTAACTCATGCTGTGCGCCATCGTCTTTAGTATTTTTATCTTTCCTTATAAATTGTGCCACAGATCCCACCCTTTCTACATGCTCACGCACCCTTTCTACATGCTCACAGTTTGTTTGCATAATTGCTACTATGCCTTCTGGACAACCTGTTTTAACACCACAGCTTGAAAAATTTAACCCTGACTTCACCAACTTCTGATTATCCATAGTTTTGCTCTGAACCCTTCAACAAACACATGTATGTAGTCAGATTTTTTATAGTGTAGAAAACAAAAAATGTGTTTACAATATGCACACAATATGCTGGTATGCAAGTCTGTTTCAGGTCTAAATTTTTCTCTCCTGGAGATATTTATCATTGTATGGTATCATAGAATTGTATTTCCATGTTCATTCTGCATAAATAAATGCAGAAATAAAGTATTATTAGAAACTATTGTATACAAGATAACTATGCAGTAGAATTGTACATATGTATTAAATCCGAAATTACCCGAAAATTGTGCATTGCGGCAGCGGTTTGACACTGTAAAGAATTTGCCAAAGGTTATTGTTCCATAGCTTTGGAGAAGATGTCATGTCCCCACAAGATTGAGCATTGGAACAAGTTCCTAACCCAACCAATCCCTTGGGTTGAGGAGGCAGCTACATAACCATGGGGTTAATTTTGAAATTCCTAGGCAATTAATTATTTAGACTTTGCAATAAATGATATCCTAAGTTTAATTATGCACATGGATTATTTATTTATGCATTTAATGTTTTTAATGTGGAATAAAAGAGGATAGGGCTCCACTAGAGTGCATAAGAGGATAAGTTGACTTGAGATAGCTTGAGGAGGAAGAAAAGAGAAAAGATGCCAAAGCTAAGAAAATCAGAAAGGTGGCAAAAGCTCAGTAAAAGCAATACAAAGCATAAAACATGAAAAATCAGAAAAGAGGGAAAGCTCAGAAAAGCAAGAAAGTTCAGTAAAGTAGGAAAGTCAAGAAAATCCAGAAAAAGCAAAGAAAAGCAAAGAAGAATGTGGAAAAGCAAGAAAAAGAAGACAAAGCAAGAAAAGAAGGAAAGCAAAGCAAAGCAAGGAAAGCAAGCCTTACTCATCCACTCAAGGAAGGAAAATTAGTTTGGTTAAATTGCCCCACAAGTCACCCTCTCTACATAAATAACCCATTGCACTCAAAATTCATATCTTTTGTCATTCTAAAGAATTTTATGAGAGCAATCTGTGACTCAAGACTTGGGAGGTGTGCCCCTAGTCAAGGTTGGGAGATGTGCCCCAGCTTCCTGTGAGAGGATGATGGAATTCAGCCATTATCACTAATATTATTCGCAGGTATTGTATCCGATCTAAGCTCTAGTCGAAATTCAGAAAGCTTCTACACGTATGTGGTTCGAATCTCAGCTCCATTCATTGATTTCTAGTATTGTAATGTTCAATAGGAATGGAGATAATGTTTTGTAATGATATGAGGAGCCTCCTGGACCATATATGATTTAATAACACTGAAATTGTTCCTCCAATATCATTCATCTTGAATAAAATCGTATAACTCATATTTATTCTCTTATTTCTCTACCCTCTCTAGATTTAGCTAGAATTTGACTAATTTCTTGTTTGCAAGCAATAAATGTATGAGAACGTATCCAAATGAAGTAATTCTTGTTCCTGGAGATCACTAAGATGCCAAAAATCACATCCCATTCCTCAATTCATAAATTTGTGACCCTTTAAATCTTTTTTGGAAATCCTGAATTCACACTAGCTGAGCTATCCTTGAAGGAAATTTTGTGTATGTTTTTGTGAGACTTTCTCATATATCTTTGTAACTTTATGGAATGATGTATTACTGTTGACTGACTATTATTAGTTTATATTTAACCTCTGTAAGCTCAGAAACATCCATCTCCAGTCTCCAGTTAATTATCTCACCCATAATAGTTTGTATATGCTGAGTAGCCCAGGAGCGTTGGAGTAAATTACAGCTTGATTCTCTTGAAACATAAATGGTTTCAATACATTTTTCATAGGTATCATACCACATCAAAACCTCCCATCCTTCCATAGCCTATGATCTTTACCATCCCCACAGTACTAGCTTCCTTAGCCATTGTTTTGATTAATTTTGAGAAGAAAAGAGTTTTTCTATCACTTTTATAAGTTGGTACATTACAGTGGTATCAAAGCATGGTCCTATGAACCTGCTCTTAATTTTATTCTATGAGTTCAAGAAGATTTACATATTCCAAGAAGAAAATTCCTTTGTCATACGGAGAAGAGGAAGAGGAGATCAATTCCACTGAAGGGAAATTACAAGAAGAATCAGATATGTCTCATAATGAAGATAGGCAAGAGTTCAAACTCTTTTTTCAAGGAATTATGAAAGGGGTGCAAGACATCTCTCTCAATATTGTGCAATTAGGAAAAGAAACCAGGGAGTTCTTAGCTCAACAGCTAGGAGCCAAGGCAGGAGAAGGGAGCAGCAATGGGACTCCACACGGCAAGAGGAAGAGCAGTGGTGGTCACATTTTCTCAAAGACTGGGCCTCACAATAGGGCTATTGAATTCAATATGGAGACTCCATCTTGCTCAAGGCCAACAATGCCTAAGTTTACTGAAGAACAGAGAGAAGATCCTGAAGGTCGAAATGGAGGTCTTGCTTCATGGGAGGACAAGTACATTGAGTACCTTACAATGAATGAAGAATGCAGAAGTGCTCTACCATTTGAAGAATTTTGTGATCTGCAATATAAGTCCAACCCAAGAGGAGGCTTCAGAATGCAAAATCAGAATTTTGAACAAAGAAATGTCATTGGTAAGATTTCTTTACCCTATTTTGATGGTTGTAAAAAATACACTGCTAACTCTTGGATTCAGAAAATTGACACATATTTTCAGTTGAATCCTATGGCTGAAAGAGATCCTAAAGTCAAATATTTCTTAAAATAATAATAATAATAATAATAATCAATTTTTTTTAATAATAATAATAATATTTTTTTTAAAATAACAACTATTTGGAAAAAAAAGAGGTGGAAAGAAGATTTTTAAAAAATGATCATGTTGGAGGGTATTACGCTTTTTGGTGTCTACCTATTGTAGAAGAAAAGGAGAGTAACTCAAAGAACATTTATCGCTGAAGAAATCAAAGTCAAAGGACAACCAATATCGTCGAAGAAGTCAAATGGTCAAAAGAAGAATACCAGAAGTTAGGAGCTATGGAAATCTCAAAATTACAATTACAATTGCAACTGCAAGCAGTATTGGTTGATCTATAACATCACAAAACAACCAATAATTATCTATAATTAGAGATTAATAAGAAGAAGTTGCTTATTTTTTTAATAGAGCGGGAGAATCATTGCTTAAAAGATCAAAATCAAAAGCTGGAAAAAGCTAATGAAGATATCGAGACAATGTTATTATCTAGGAATGAAGAAATATCTCGATTAAAAAATCACAATCAAGACCTTGAAGACAAAATCAATAAGTCCATAAATGAAAAGGACTCACCTTATAGAAGCAATAACAATTTAGGAGAAGAAATAGAGTGTTTAAACAAGCTCATCATGGACAAAGATAACGAATTGGCGCAAGTCTTGAGAAAGTTAGAAAGTCAAGAATCAGAGCTAGGTCAACATCAACAACAAATGAAAGAAATCTATCAGAAATATGACAACACTAAAAAGGCACACAAGTTGGAAATTACAAATATCAATAACACGTTATCAAGCAATAACGAAGAACTATTTCGACTAAGAAATTATAACAAGGCATTAATTACGGAGATCCAAAAATTGAAAAATAGTCGAAAGACAAAACATTCTAATGAGGACTTTGAAGGAAGAATACTAGAAAAGCAAGAAGAAAACCATTGCCTGAGAAATATTAATCAAGAACTAGAGGAACAGATCAAGAAGTTAAAAGAGGACAAAAAGTTGCAAGAAGAAAGGTTTGAGAAGATCCAGAGTAACAACAATATATTAGAGAACAAATTAGAGAAAATCCAGAAGGAAGCATCCAGACTTTCTGAAAAACAAATTCAAATTGAGAAACTAGAAATAAATACACTCAATTGAATTATTATCAACAAATCAATCGCTAGAAGCACACAAATTTGAAGTTCTTCGAGTACCATATCGCCATACCAATCACAAGAGTCGTTATGATCAACGACAAGGACAAGAGAAAAATAAAGAGTATTATTCCTACAAAGAGCAAAGACAAAACCGACAACTCCGAACAGTCAATCATCAAATCGTCCCAATAAATCTAGATCTCGGGTGGACCACATCACGAATGACTCAACATCTTTACTCAATGTTTAAGAGATCATATTGTCGTCTCATTTCATCAAGTGTTGCATCTACCAACATAGAAGATCACGAGAAAGTGTTAAGAGCAAAAAAAGGATAAAAGTCTTCCAAAATCATGCTTTGAGGACAAAGTATCTCTAAGAGGAAGGAAATGTTATCTAAAAAAATAACATATATACATATATATATAATAATAATAAATAATAAATAATAATTAATTAACTAACTAAAAAGGTCAAAAAGACATGCCATATGCTTGAAAAGGCACAAATGGGCTTATAGAAGACCAAACATTGTAAATGTAAAATCAACCCTCATATTTTTATCATCTATACATTTTATTATTAAAAATTCCATTTATGGATTATTTATTTTATCTTCATTGGGTTTTCCTGTGAGAAACAAAACTTTTTTCGTTTCAATAATTGTAGAAGATATTGCTTTGTTTTTCTATTGATCCATGCACTCTTCATATTAATTGTTGTTTGTTCTACGGTGCACACCTTCTGTATCATTGAGATCTTGCAATCATTGAACTGTATCATGAACTTCACTTCACTACATCAGCATCATACACTTGGCTTCATACTTCTCAAACTATGTGTTGTTTCATCTTATCATTATGTTCCTGCACACTTAACTGATACTGTACATATTGTGTTGCGTTGCTATTCTAACTTTGTGCATATGTATCCACTCACTTACATCATACTGCACATCTTCGACTATTTTTCTATTTTGACTTTGTGCATCTGTATCAGATTACTTACATCTTACTGCGCCTATTCGACTGTTCTATTGTTCTGACTTTGCACATCTATATCAAATCTCAATGCGCACCTTCTGATATGGTAAAATTTTGTCTTGGTGCATCTGCCTTGGGATAGTCTGTTACCTTCTATGCATCGACTATGATGTAACTACATTTCATATCCTTGCACTTGTCTCGGATTACCCTCATCAAACTACGCATCTTCTATCGTGCTGCAATTCAGTCTTCATGCACTTGTCTTACCTCATCTGTGACTTTCTACATACTGCATATGATACTGTTATTTTTTTCTCACGCACTTGTGCCCAGTCTGTGATCCTACATTTCTATCTCCGTGCAATTGTCACAGATACATTACATCATTCTGCGCACCATCAACAATTCTAATCTTCTATTCGTGTGCACTCAGCTCTCTGCTAGATCATCCTATTTTGGTTCCACAAGCCCTTGATGCCCTGAGAATTAGAAGCTTCTGAAATCTATGTCTTCCTGTCTTGAGCTTACAAGCTTACTTCAACTCTCTAACTTGGTTTCTTATTTATACTTGTCTTGCGTGGATGGTATGTCCACAAGTTGGTTGTAGCATTCCTTCTTCTTTGCTTCACGCTTTCACCACTTGTCATGTTATATGCCACTGATGTATCACATATTGTGGGACTTTCACATACTTGGTCCATTGCATTATAGGACTTACGCCTTTGAAGCATGATCGCTTGTGGGTCTTGCACACTTGACTTGTTCGACTGCAACTATATTCTAGTACTCTTATGCACTTGAAAAACTTGTATACTTCTTTCGATTGGTGGGTCTTGCGCAATTCTAGGACTTGTATACTTGTCCAACCCCTTCTAGCTCCCAAACTTCTTGCACACTCTTGAACTTTGTCCAACCAACTCTTTTGACTTTACCTTGAAGTAGTATCACCAGGTGGACTTAGTACTTGTGCATGTGCCTTATGTACTTCTTCAAACTGAATGTACTTCTTATGTACTACTTCACAGTTTAGATTGGCTTTCATGCATTTGGTATGGTGTATTATCATGTTGAATAGCCATGATTTCATAGGTTATCAAAATTAGACTGATAACAATTATTAATTAAGCAATCCTCTCCATGACATCTATCCTTATAGTTAAAATCAAGAACCCCTTGACACAAAAATTATATGTATGATAAAAAAAATTCATTTATTCATCAACCTGGAGTTACTTTGTACTTGTGAAGAGCTATGATAAATATACACAAGAATAGTTTATCTGTAGTGTTTAATATGCCTATTTGAAACTATTGCCTTAATGTTTAAAAAATAAAAACGCAATTAACTTTTCAAGAAAAAGATGAAAATTAAAGCTATTGCAACAATATTTACTAAATCAATCCCTCTTTTACTCAAGGATGATAAAACCCAAGTTGCATTAAGTAAAATGTTTCAAGAATAGAATCTTCCTGTAACAGTGTTGTGTTTTAGTGTAATTGGATAATATTGTTTAGTTATGAATACCTAATTAAAAATGCAAAGTTTTAAATAAAGAAAGGCAATTCATAAAGGGTTGATTTTACAATGATCTAATATCTAACTTATAATCCAATTAACCCCTTAAATTTCAAATAAAATGTTGTAACTCTTCACACTCAAACAATGATTTGAGCTTGGTTGTGGTAATACTTTATTTTTAACTTTTTCGAGTTTAATTAAGTTAAATGGATTAACCTATAAAAGCCCTTATGCACATCAAATCAAACTATAAACCAAAGTATTATTAATAAAAAATGTTGAAAGAAAATTCACATTGCATAAAGATAAAAACAAGACAATACTAACCAAAAAAGGGGGGCCATGCCTCTTCTTGGAAAAACTGTAAAACTAGATCAATACATGAGAACTTTTCAACTCATAAAAAAATTCACTCGATGTAATTCTTTTAGATAAAACATGATAAAGACAATAATTGATTTCAAAACAATTTCATAATCTTCCAATTATTTATTTCTTCAAGAATTGATCTATTTTTTCATACCAAAGTGATGCTTTTATAACATACAAAGTCTCTCAATAAATCATTTATCTAATCCTATTGAAAAGGTGAGCATCTTGAATTACATTTGGAGAGATAGAATCCCACGATCTAAAATGATCATAGTATTCTTGATCAATTTATCGTCTAATAACACGTGTTTTTTGAGAAGAGATACTTCGTTTTTTTATGCGATTTAAAAAAAAATTGCATAAATTTGGAGTTTGGTGACGTGTTGTAATGAAGACCATGGTTGTTGGCATGCTAAAGATGACATACGGAAGTTGACAGTATCTTTGTTGTTCATGATTATGTCACTGTGTTTACAGTTGTCTATTTTGTTGCGAGGGAACCTGTGAGCTTCGTTTTCTCGCTTTTGACTAGGTTGGAGGTAATCAATCGTTCTCATTTGGACAATGAACTATCTCCTCAAATTATAGAAGGTTTCCACATTGCTCGTTTCCTTGTTGATGTCATGAAAGTATAAGAACCAACAACTACTACATGTTCAAATTCAAAACATCTTGTAGTAGAACAGTTAATAATATTATTCTTGGTTCTTAAAGCTATCAAATTCAATAAAAACATCAATAAAACAACTATATTCACCTTGGATTCCTTCTTTTCATTTATTCAATGTTTTGATATGAAAGATGATGCAAAAAAATATATATCTGAAGGAAAAATGATGAAAAAGGTTGTCATAAAGTGATAACGTTCAGTAAAAAATGATGTTAATTCAAAGAGCTAACACTCCTATTCAACTAACTTCTCCAAGTGTAGAGCCAACCTTTATTTATATATTTATTCTGTACCTAAACTTGAGCCATGTGGAGTGTACCCCAACCTTTAAAGGAACCTAAATAATATTTTGGATTACGACCATAGATATTGTTAAGGATACTTAGTGGAGTATAACCATGGGAATGGGAGCATACAAATTAGGTATTGACAAAAGAAAAAAAAATGTTTCGATCATGCCGTACACCACTCAATCAACATGTTAAATTTGAATTCTTTGAACTAGATTTTTTGGTTCTCAACATTCTTCATCAAGTCCAACAAGATAGTTGTTAACACCCAAAAAGTGTTCACTAGTTCATTTCCTTATTTACATGACCCATTTGTCCACTTTTTCACCATTTGAGCCTCTGAAACCATCAAAAGGTCACCAAAAGACCTCAATACACCCCTTTTTCCACTCAAAATGAATATTTTTCCTAAAAAAGCATAAAAAAACTTCAAAAAGGGTCCAAAATTCCCGAAAATATAAAAAATGGAATAAAAATATTAAAAATTTTCAAAAAAGGAAAAAGGAGGGAAAATGTACCTAAACCATGTTGGTCAATACCATTGGTTTCCTCAAAACCATAAATGGTATTCCCCACCACCAAAAACTATAAAAAGGTGGTAGGGGCTCCTCACTTTCCATCCATCCATTATCCTATACTCATGCTGCCAAAATCTCTCATGAGCTTTTGGCCATTGTAAGCAACCTTGGAGAAGAGACCTTTGGAGCTTGGAGCTACTCACCTTAGAAGTTGCTCAACACAAACCTTCACCACTTGGAGGTAATACTATTGCAAGCATTTGCTTGTCCCCTTTTTCCTTAATGCAAAAATCTTTTTTACATATTGTCAATCGTTCTTTGCTTTTCATAATATTTTCATTATTTGCTTATATTTTTTACATAGATCCATGATTAATATAGTTTAGATTAGTTTGTTATTTATTTCTATTGAAACTGCTGCTACTAGTTAACAGGTGCCCATTACACTAAGCTTGGTTGCAAAACCAAGCCAACAGTTTTTGGCGACTCCGCTGGCTTTGAATTCTTAGATCTCAAATTTTGCTTTAAATCTTAGTTTTTTATTAGTTTTTATCCTTTAAAACCATAGATCTGCCATCCTAGACAGCAGATCCATTGCTGATCTAGATCTTGGCCCCATCTATTGCCATTAACAGCCCGAAATTGTCAATTTTCGGGTTCGTTTTTCGGCGTCCGTGTACGAATTTTGCCTCGCGGTTTTTAGCTCGACAGTCGCGCGGCTCATCGCGACCTTTCACCTTTCGGCTTTTTTCCGCGCGGCTCACCGCGGCTTCGCGGCCAATTTGCACACTGCACATCGCGTCTTCGCGGCCATTTACCGCGCTGCACATCGCGACTGTGTGACGAAATCCTGCGTTACACTTCGCGGCTGAAACCTGCGCTGCCCATTTCGCCTGTGAGGCAGAAACCCGTGCGGTCCATCGCGGCTGTTCTGCTAAAACCTGCGATGCAAATTTTTTCAATTCGGCCGATTTGTGAAAAAATTATTTTTTGTTGTTTTTCATGCCCATTTAGCATTTTTTACAGTATTAAAAATTCCTGCATTTTTTACAGCCATTAAAACTTTTTACTATTTCAAATGCTCTTTTAAGAAAAAGTCTTTTTACAAAGTTTTCAGAAATTGAAATAGAAAGATTTATTTGCATTTTATCTAGATAAAAATTTTACTGTTTACTTCCTTGATATTTTGCCCATAGCAATTTTTAAAAAAGAAATCCATTTATTTCTTGAAGTATTCATATTATTTGCTTTTCTAGTTCAAAGATCCTTTGTTTTTGAATAGTTTTTGCAAAGCATTTACATTTTTAGTTTAAAATATCACATGTGCACTCACTCTACCACATAATTTTAAACTGAGCCTTAAAATTTACCCTAACTTCACCCAACTTTTAACCCCACTTGGGGAACATTTAAAAGAACTTTGTAGCTAGGTAGAATTGAGGGGATAGGTGTTCCAATAACACCCCTCAGTTATTACATTTGAGACATAGTTGTTGTCCATTAGGGAACCAAAATCTCATAGTATTTTTTGGCATGGTCACAACCAGTTTATCAGAGGGCCTCTCCCTTAGGAGGGTTGAAGTCACGAGAATGGTTCCAGAAGTCTGAGTGGGATACCGAAATCCATTCAGTAACTGAAGGCTACCATTCGCAGTTCTCGGGATATCCCTGGATGGGGATATTGCCGTAAAAGGACCCCTGGATGGGGATATTGCGGTAAAAGGACCAAACGGCAGATTTACCTTTTCTGAACGTGTCATGAACGGAGTATCCTAATTGCCATTCTTTAGGATTGTCTACCCAGTGTCCCTACCGGTAGGGGGATATATAGCCGTTGATTCAACACTCAATATTGTCTGACTTGGATTTGATCACCTTGCAGAGAATATCGTTTGTTGACTCACAATACTTTTAGTTAGGTGTTTGCATGATACAATCCACCTTTGATCTAGTAGCACCTCTTTTTTTTTTAGAAGTTGTTTGACTGTTGGTATTCTGACCATTTTTATTGCATCCCTCCACTTATTATAGCACAGCTGCTATAATAAGTGCTTTTTGAGGTTGATTTTTTGGCCTGAGAGCCTTCATTTTCACTCCCCCTTTTTTGCACTCTTGGTTGCATTAGGGTTTTGAGTTTTTTACATCACCACCTGACACTGAAACATTTTTTAAACAAAACATATTTCTCACCATTGAGAATTTTAGACGATCTCGTCGTCTTCAGGGTGAACCCCCTCAGTTCAGTCCACTTGGATCGCCACATCACCGACGCAGAGCCTTATCCCTTGACTCGACACATCATCGGACAAACATAGCGTCATCCGATTCTGACACACCTCACTTCACATCTAATTCTGAGGCTGAATCCGAAAACCCTACCGTATTATCACCAACCAACCTTATGGTTGGAACACAATACAACCCACTTTTTACCAGCACTATAGGAGATACATCCACAAACCCTTCTACTGTTGTGCCATCCATGGCAACAACCACCCCTACAGGCATGCCTAATATAGGGGGCACTCCACCTTTAGGAATGCCTAACACAGGGCCACCACCTGTTATGGGTATGCCCAACAAAGGAATCACACCACCTGTGATTACCACAACCCAGATCCCGGGAGTTTCTAGTACTATTCCTAACCCCGCTGTAACCCAAGTTGCACTTGGAAATGCCGACCCATACCAAACCATGACAGTTGGAGGTCACATACCTTCAATACCTAGCGTACCTTTAGGGGCTATTGGACCACTACACAATACTAACATTAATAGTTATGTCCCAGTTCCTATACCACACCCATCCGCTAGTTTTCCTTACATGGCAAGTCTGAACTTACCAGACTTAGCCAGGCTAACCAACGATCCTATCAGGCACAACCCCACATGGCCTCCCATGCCTACAAAGCTCCCTTCCGACATCCCCAAGTTTGAAGGAAAACCCGGGGAGGACCTCCAAAACCACATTATGTCCTTCCATTTATGGTGTTCCTCTAACTCCATAGTAGACGACTCTGTCCGCCTCCGTCTGTTACAGCGCACCTTCACTGGCTCTGCAGCTAAGTGGTATATCGAACAACCAAATGGAACCCACCATACCTTTACGTCTCTCACCTCCACTTTCCTTCAGTTTTTTCAGCTACCTGTACGTTACGATGCAGGAGTTGAAATACTGTTGTCTTGCAGACAAAACACAGCTACCCATATCACGGACCACATCCATGAGTGGCGCAAGCGTCGTAGCCTCTACAAAATTAAACTGGACGACCGTATATTTTTGGACTGGTTTCTTAAATCACTCCTACCCCTCATAGCAAAAGACGTAGCTTCCGAACAACCCCAGTCAGAAGAAGAAGCTATCCTAAAAGCTCAACAATTTGACCTCATTTACGCCCAGACAGGTTATCTTTACACCATCATTCCAGACGCCCCACGAGGTGACTCTTCACACGGTGACGCGCCGGGGGCATCACATGCCGCTGATGGTATTATTGGCCAAGTCACACCGCAAGCTAAACCTTTCAGCATGGTGAGCACCATACATGCCCCAGACCTCTCTAGGGCTACATCTAATTCCGGAGCGACAACTTCTTACGCTCCAATGAATCAGACCCATCACACTCATGGACCCTCTTGTCCACAACATTGCTATGGAAAAGCGCCATCGGCATATGTACCTCCTACATACTATAACCAACCTGCCACCCAGAACCCGATTCAGTTTCCACCACAACCAATGCATTACCCACAGCAAGCTACAACAGTTAACCCAACACCTCCAATAGCTTAGGGTTACCAACAACCCCAACAGGCAACTGGACCACCTCCAGCCCCACCAGCATATTATCCACCACAACATTCTCCCGCACCTGCGGCTCCCCAGAATCCCTCCAATGCTCAAGGGCAAGTGTACGCACAACAAAATCAGCCCCAATACCAAAATAACCAACGCAACTAGGGTGGGCAACAAAACCATGGAAGAGGACGTAACCGCGGCAACAATCAACACCATAACCAAGGTCCACCACCTCCCCATCCTCCACATAATAATAACGCGGCACCTACTCATCAAAACCCTGATCGACCGCCCAAGCAAGCCAAAAATCCTAATTTACGAACAAACCATCCTTGTTCTATTTGCGGGGTCTATGGCCACTATACCCATGCTTGCCCACATTTGGAGCGAGCTCGGCAACTCTGGATTGATGATGCCCATCATCAAGGACACGCAGCTCTTCAGGCGCCACCCAACCCTCCTCCACCCCAGCATCAACCTTTGGTGCTACAAAATCCCTTACCAACCCAAGGCGTAGTGAATACTCAGCCGTTGGCTCCCCCTCAAAGCAACACGCCACCACAAAAACAAATCACTTATGCCGCTCCTGATCAACCCATGTTTGATTCAGGTACTTACCACTTGTTAATGATGTCTTCCAATGATGTCAACATCCAAACCCATCAGAACCAATATGGCTCTACCTCCGAATCCCCCCCGCTAATAAGAATACTAACGCTCATCCCACTGATCAGACGCTATGTATACCTCCGGTTCCACTCGATGGCACCTCTAAAGCACCTCGCTTCCCACTTCGTCGTATCAACAATAACCCCAATGCACGGGCTGCGTCAAATTACAACATTGTAGATGACTTAGCTCAGTCTCCCGCAGCCATGTCTGCATTAGAAGTCTTGAAAAATTGTCCGTCATAGCGCAAGACTTTACTTTCCGCCATTGGGGCGATTGACCCAAATGATTCGAAATTGATGGCCTTTGATTTGGACCAGTCCAAACCACGCCTTCCTTCCACCTTAGCATTCCAAGTTTCTGTTTCCGTTCGGAATCTTGTCATCCATCGATGAAGGTTCCTCTACATGCGTTATGTCCACATTCGTTTGGCAGAAGTTGGGATCCCCTACTCTCCAGCAATCCACCACTACATTGCGAGCCTACGACGGCCGGTCAGCTCAACCCCAAGGTCTACTAGCCAATGTCCCCGTCCAGTTAGGTGGTAAAACTGTGCTCATCGACATAGAGTTCATCAATGCCCAACTCGATTATAACCTCTTACTTGGCCGCAGCTACATGTACACTATGCAAGCGGTTGCCTCATCCGTTTTTCGTACCATGATGTTCCCCCATGACGGAAACGTGGTCAAGATCGACCAACTCACCTACTGTGATCCCAATGCCCCCGCTGCACCCGAAAATGTTCTCCCCATGGTTGAACAACCCATTTCTAGTGCAACCACCTCGTTTGTTTCCTCTGTGGGACCCAGACTTTACTCAGATACGCCAATGACCTCAACCTTCCAATCTATTCCACCCCCGCCACCCGCGACCACCGTATCTGACCTATGTACTCTTTTCCACAATACACAAACACCCAACAATCAACCGCCCTTGTTTCCTAAACCACCATTGGTAGCTAGTCACATTGGTGTTACACCCATCCACACAATCCCCTTCCTATTCCCTCCCTCGGGCGTAGTAAGTGCCCCAGTTATGGCTACCCTTAGTCTCCCCGGTTTAACCTTGGGATTACCTGTGTGGTACATTCCGCCTCCCGTTCCCCCGTCGACACCAAATGTCATCCTCCAACCGGTACAACCCATTGTTACTACTACTCAACGTCCTCCTGGTGTCACAATCCCTTCATCGTCAACGAATCCCCCTCCTCTTGTCAAGCCCACTGGGGGCAGAGGTCCACAACCATACACTGCTGTACCACCCCCCAAGGCAATTAAACCCCCACCTGTGTTTCGTGCTCCTCCTAAATGCTCGTTGTGCGATGAGTTAGGCCATCCGACTCATCAATGTCCACAATTACCGGCACTCCAAGAGCATATGAATATGTTGGACGATGACACCGAAATCCCAGTAGTTAGACTCGAGCCACCTCCTCAGCCTCACGACAAATCACTGCGTACCAACCACCCTTGTGCCATATGCAGTGTTTACGGCCACTACTCAGACCATTGTCCTGATCTCTCAGATTACAAAGCAGCATTGTACGAGTTAAATAACGTCGACTTAGAGATATCTTCTCCCCTCATCGAGGAGATCTACCCTCCGCAATCATCCTCGTCGGAAGAAGTCAATACCATCTATATGATTTCAACAACTTTCAAACCAGAACCCCTTGATTTATGGTCTGACTACTTCCATACTAATGAGCAAATTTTGGAAACACTCACTGCACCCGACTACCCTTGGGACGATATGCATCATCGCTCATACTTCCTCCCAGAGGCATCTACATCCACCGCATCCAACCAGCTATCAGTCGAATCAAAAGATTTCATACCCATTAAGGTTGATTGGTTTAAGGATCCCATCCCAGCACCGGATGCCTTCGAAGAAGGGAACATGTCCAACATTTCCCCCATTATACAACTCGATATTTCCACCACACCTGGAAAACCTGAGCTCATCTCGCTGGGCACATCTTGCACTCAAGCAGAAACTCAGGCATATAAAAAGCTTTTTCAAGAATTCTGTGATGTTTTTGCCTGGTCCTATACTGAAATGCCTGGTCTTGACCCCGCCATTATAGAGCACCACATTGACACATGGCCTGAGATACCCCCCGTTTGTCAGAAACATCGACCCATTCATCCTTCCAAGCTCCCCACTGTTAAAGCCGAGGTTGAGAAACTTCGCAAAGCAGGATTCATTTATCCTATTGCTTATACCACCTGGGTTTCAAACCTCGTTCCCGTCAAAAAAAAGCAAGGCACCCTTAGAGTATGCACTGACTTCCGTGATTTAAACCGCGCTTGTCCCAAAGACAATTTCCCCACGCCATTCATTGACCAACTCATTGATGCGTGTGCGGGACATGAAGTCCTATCTTTCATGGACAGTTTTTTCGGATACAAACAGATTCAGATCCAGAAGGAGGATCAGTACAAGACTGCCTTTACCACCCCATGGGGCACCTTTGCCTATTGCGTCATGCCTTTCGGCCTTAAAAATGCTGGTGCCACCTTCCAGTGAGCCATGACCTATTGCTTTCACGACTTGGTCCATATCCTGCTAGTCTATCTTGATGACCTTACAGCTCGCTCTCGAAAACGATCAGACCACCTTAACGACCTCCGGCAAGATTTCCTGCGTTGTCGCAAATATAAAATCCGCTTGAACCCACACAAGTGTGTATTTTGCGTTCCAGTAGGCCGGTTGTTGGGTTTCATTGTTTCCCAAAATAGAATTACTATTGATCCCCTGAAATTCAAAGCCATCTTAGACCTTCCCTCTCCTCACACGCTTCGGCAGCTCCAGAGTCTACAGGGGCGGTCTAATTTCCTTCGTCGCTTCGTTCCTGATTACGCCACCAAAGTTAATGGATTCTTACACTTACTTCGTAACCACATACCTTTTGTTTGGGATGAGAAACCAGACACGACATTCGAAGCCCTCAAGAAAGCTCTCACACAAGCCCCCTTGATCTCCCCTCTGAATTTCTCTCAGGACTTCATCCTTTACGTCTCGGCATCTGAACATGCCGTGTTCGGAGTCTTGGTCCAAGAAGATGCCTCTCACCAAGAGCATGTCATTTATTACGTCAGCCAGACCTTGTCTGGCCCACCCCTACGTTACCCATACGAGGAAAGATTAGCCCTAGCTGTATTCTTTTCCGTCCAAAAATTGCGACACTACATTCTGCTCAGTCATACCACGGTTGTCGCCGACTCCAACCCTATGGTCTATCTCCTAAACCGGCGGCTCCTACAACGTCGTGTTGCTAAATGGGTCATTATCCTCCAGGAATATGACCTCACTTTCAGAACTCCTAAAAGCACCAAAGCCCTCGCGTTTGCTCACCTCATTACAGACCTCCCATCCTCTTCATCATCACCCGCTATCCAAACGGATCTGATTGACAATCTAATCTTCATCATTTCGTCTGACGACCCATGGTACGGTGACATCTTAATTTACCTCCGCACGCAAAAATTTCGACCACACATCGATCGTGACGGACGCCGTCGCATACGACACCACGCCCCCCGATACCTCTTGTTAGGGGAAGTACTTTATCGGCGCGGCGTTGATACCATCCTACGCCGTTGCCTATCCCATAGTGAGGCAGAACAAGTCCTCAATGATTGTCATAGCGGTGCTTGTGGAGGCCATTTCTCCGGCATGGCCACCGCCCAAAAGATCATTCGCGCAGGTTACTTTTAGCCGTCATTGTTTACTGATTGCATCACCGCAGTCAAACATTGCCAAAACTGCCAACTTTTTTCCCCCAAAGCAAGAACCCCACCCGCCCCCCTTCATCCAGTCATCACTGTCGGACCAATCTGCAAATGGGCTATCGACTTCCTCGATTGCAACCCCACGTCAGCTGGCAGTCACAAGCACATTGTTGTGGCCGTAGATTATTTCACCAAGTGGGCGGAAGCCATGCCAACTTACAATTGCAAGGCCGAAACTGCAGCACGGTTTTTCTTCAACCATGTTATCACTCGTTTCGGAGTGCCGAAGCAACTAGTCTCAGACCACGGCTCTCACTTCGAAGATGTCGTCTGGAGAGAATTATCAACCTTGTTGAAATTTGAACACCATTTCTCTTCTGCCTACTATCCCCAAGGAAACGGCCAAGTTGAAGCGATCAATAAAATTTTGAAGACCATCCTCCAACGCACTATAGACAAACACAAATCAAATTGGCACCACATGCTCTTCCCGGCACTATGGGCCTACCGCACGTCAACCAAAACCGCCACCGGTTTTACCCCTTTCCATTTAGTTCATGGTGTCAAATCCGTCCTCCCTATCGAGTGCCAGATTGCAGCCTTACATATGGCTGTTGAACTCCTACCGGACACTTCCCCGATTGTGCAACGCTTACTACTCCTAGAGCAGGCCGATGAAGATCGGCACACAACTCTTCAAACCATGGAAGCAGCCAAGCAATGATCAAAGCTAAGTTACGACAAACACGTCCACCCAAGAACTTTTTCTGAGGGAGACCTTCTCCTCGCTTACGATCAGGCTCATGAAAAAACCAGGAAATGAAAGTTTGTGTCTATGTGGCAAGGCCCCTACATCGTACACACTTGCCTCGGGCAGGGGGCATACATTCTGACCGATTCAGAAGGAAACCCCCTACGCAACCCACGCAACGAGTTGTACCTTAAGCGATTTTACCCATAGAAAATCTGATGATCACCACCGTCCATTATTGTACAGTCTTACTTTCTTTTTCACATAAAATTCAAAAAACCTAAATATTTGTTTTTCTTTGCATGACCACAGATGGATCCTCTTCCACTCCACTACGTCGGTTTCGCTAATGGTGCAAGCCGTTGGTCTCCCAATCTCGCCTCCGCAGCTTGGGTAATATACTCCCCTTCACATGAGTTAATTCACATCGATGGAGTATGTTTAGGTGCCGCCACCAACAACCAAGCTGAATACGATGCCGTGACCGGTCTCCTGGCCGCAGCTCTCCAAATGAACATCCATCACCTTAATGTTTTCTTGGACTCACAGCTCCTGGTTTCCCAGCTCAACAATGATTACCAGGTACGCGACCCCTATCTTTTCCGAAAATTCTTGCGCACTAAACTAATGATGCGACAGTTTGAATCCATTTCATTCACACATGTCCCAAGAAACCTCAATAGTGTAGCAGACCATATGGCCAACAAGGTTCTTGACTGGCACACCAATCAAATCATTTCATAAACAAAATGCATCCACATGCATAACATGTGCCTCCACGGGCATATACATAAACAAAATGCATCCACGTGCATAACATGTGCCTCCACGGGCATATACAAAAACAAAAATACTGCATCCACATGCATAACATGTGCCTCCACGGGCATATACAAAAATAAAAAATACTGCATCCACGTGCAAAACATGTGCCTCCACGGGCATATACAAAAAATCAAAATGTTGCATCCACGTGCATAACAGGTGCCTCCACGGGTAAGCAAAAAGAAAAAATGTGCATCCACGTGCATACACGATGATATATCCAAACATATATACACATATATATATAAATCATGATAGTCAACATGTCATAGGTGCCCTCAACACCCAATATACAAAAATACATCAGCCGTACAAAAAAGTGCTTCCCCATATGCTCATCAGCATTTGGGGGCAGATACAATATCATCTAGTCATCACGATCCCTAGGCTCCTCTGGCGCCTCCTCTGCTGGCCCCGCCGGATCATGCCGAGCCCGAACTCTCCGCTCTGTCGACCCCGCTGGATCATCCCGTAGACGAATCCTCCTCTCCGCCAGCCCTGCCGGATCATCCCGACCACCATCCCTGTGCTCTGCCGCTAGCAATGTTGTCCTCAGCAAGATCGACCGCCACTCATGTGGCGCATCAAAGCAACGCTCCACGATGTCTCGGTCCAAGTCTCTCCAACCATCCTATAGAAATCCAGCTAGAATCATGTCAAGTGTCTGTCTGACACCCTCTATGGCATCATCTCGAGAACCAGCTCCTCGACCTCGAGCCCCAAAGCCTCGTCCATGCGGAGGCGGTACCGCTGCAGGAGGTTGAGCAACCACCATCACCCGCCCCCTACGAGCCACGTAGTCGACCAATGGTACAGGACCAATATCTACACAATCACACAAGTTAACCATCATACACATGTCTAACTATAATCATAACAGATAAATCTAAAATCACATGATATCGTAGAAAACAAAACACAAAACATACCATCTAAACCCCAGGCCTGTCCTTGGGCTCGAGGCATCTCTGGATCGCCTCGATAGTCCATACCAGCATATGGGTAGTCCTCAATCAGCAAGGGCATCTGCTCCCACTGCTCGTATACCTCCTCTGAGAAGAACTCGCGGATGCCACCACCACCGCGAGGCATCATCTGCCCCCACCATACCATGCGCGGATCGCTCACCAAACCATCACGAATGGGCACCCGTGGTCGCAAAGTCGGTACCCGCTCAAAGAAAAAACAACACAGAAAGGAGGCATAGCAGAACTCTCCCCCCTCTCGACTGACCTTGTCCAGGTCTCTCCGGATACCAGCTAAAAACATCTGACCCCAAGCATAATAGGTCCCCTTCAGCACAGAATCCACCATCATCGTTTTTCCCCCTAACAAACGATGTGGCACCGCGGCACCCAACACCCGTAGAACACAAGCCCCGACAGCCCGCATGTCCCACTCTCACAGTGATCTCAGACTCAGCGCGTTGTTCTGCAGAATCGCCCCAGCAACACAGAAGGTCTCCAGCAAATCCTCCATGTCAACACCTGCCAGGATCCTCGGCAGAAGATCCCCCACCTCCCCTAAGCGAGGTAACCCAGTGAGAAAATATACATCTGTAAGGGTGATCTCCAACCTCTCACCCCCAATAACAAAGGCACCCTCTGCAGGTACCCACCAACTCACCAATTTGTTCAGTAGCGGTCTCACTGAACGCATCGGTGGGATCTGAGCGAACTTCAGGAGTCCACTCACCGCCAGAGTTTGTCGGACCCCCCGATCAGTCCGAATCCTCTCCATCAGATCCTCGTCTATCTCCCGCTCTCGCCATGAAGTCAATGGTCTCCTCAACATCCTGCCAAAAAATAGAAAAAAAAATTTAGCACTAAAAGAAAAAAAAATTTAAAAAAATATCATCGCGGCTTTTCCATCAAAACCCGCGATGACCATCGCGGTTTCCATGACAGAACCCGCGATGAACATCGCGGGTACGAGCCAGACAGTCGCGATGAACATCGCGACTGTCTCCCACATACTCACGATGGACATCGCGGGTTTCAACCTCACAGTCGCGATGAACATCGCGACTGTCAGCCTAAAACCCACGAGGTTCATCGCGGAAAAAGACCCGAAACCCGCAATATTCCACGTTGGAAGGCCAACATGGAATTTTGCGGCCTTCAGGGGCCTGCCTCTAACCAAAAAAGTCATAATTGAAAAGGCTAAGGCAAATAGGGTTACCTGAAACTCGTGGAATCGAAAACCAACGATCAAATCTCCCGGAAATCAAGAAAGAGCTCTGACTGCTCTGCCAAACTCGCACGTAACAATAACACGTCATATGGGCCCCCACGCCCTATTTATAAAAATTCCACCATTTTTCAAACAACCATTGCGGTATCATACGAAGTCCATTCTTCAAACCGTTGGTACCGTTGGAATCAGCACAACAAGAACTTCATGCTAGTTCTTTCCTTTTCCTGTTTTCATGGGGTCCATTTTTTGCCCCCCTCATTGCCTCGGTTTGCATGCCACATCGGCCGTTCTCCATTTTTGACATGTCATATATCGCCAGATTCAGTTTTCCGCACTCGTGATGATGCTTAAGATCATTTCTCGCTCTCACCTCCGGACTTCTTGGGAATTTTTTTGCATGCCCCCTCGTCGCCTCGGTTTGCATGCAACATCGGCCGTTCTCCGTTTTTGACGTGTCATATATCACCGGATTCAGTTTTTCGCGCTCGTGATGATGCTTGAGACCATTTCTCGCTCTCACGCCCATATTTTTTGGGTATTTTTTCAAAATGCCACTCATCACCTCGATTTGCGTGACACATTGGATGTGGCCCCCTTTTTGACAATCTTTATGTCACCGGATCCAGTTTTCCACACTCATGATGATGCTTTATACCTTTTCTCGCTCTCATCAATCCCTTTTTGTTCGGTATAGTTTTACCCCTTTTTCGGGCCGAGCAATCCCTTTTACGAAAAAGGCACTTGGGGAGTTTCTGTTAAACTCTTTTCTGACTCCTAAAACAATGAAAATATCGTCGAGCAACCTTGGTTCCTTTCATGCTCGCTAAAAGTATCTGAAAGGGCGTCTACCTGGTATAAGTTTACCCCTTTTCCGGACCTTGTAGACTAATTACGAAAATGGAATACTCTAGCCACATCATCTAGAAGAGTTCTCCATTTGCGTCATTTTATGTTTTTTCGGGCCTTGGAGACTAACTTACGAAAAAGAACACCAATAGAGTCCACTTACCGCTTTCAGACTCTCTAAACATGAAAGCAACCATGAGCACAAATAGTCCTGGGCTCAGAAAATCCACAGGACAGTACCATTTCAGAGCACACTTTTATCCCTTCTTGGAGCTCATTAAAACTACGAAGAAGGAATCAATGTTGCTTCTTAGTGCCATGATAGATCACATCTACTCACATGGCATCTTCCCCATTGTTGGTCGCCTTTGTTCAGAGTATTCTACAGTATGTCACCCTTTGAATCCCTCGACAGCACCCATCAGCTCAACCCCCCAGAGTCAATACATACCCTTCAGTCCCTAAAAGAAATGATCCCCACACCTACAAGTCAGTCCCCTATGTTGCCAGGTCAACCATGTCATCATGCTCTTAACAAAGGAAGTTTGAGTCTACCCACTTTATGACCCAGTTACTTCCCATCCCCACAGGTATGTCAGTTCTACCATCAGTACTTTCACACTTTGGTTCACCACCTCGTGCTCCTATTAAGGAAACATCATTGCCTTATTAGTTGCAGGTCTCCCTCTGTCGACGACAACCCCTCTATTCCAGAGGATAGACCCAGAGGTCCCTACGTCTTGGACTCATCACCATTTAGGGTGAGTTCCTACGGACCACTTTGAGAAGAGTCATCATTGCTTCTCTGAGTGGTTGTTTCTCACATGCTCGACTTCAACACCTTGATCGCATCGTTGAGAATCGCGTAGGGTTTATATCCCTTCAGTTATCGGTTGAAGACCCCGGATCTCCCCTGACTCTAGCACATTTGAGAGTCTACCTATGGAAACAACCAGTTACATTTTCCTTATCGATATCGGGGTTGCGCATGGCTATAGTATTCGGAAGCAATCCGATTATATGCTTCCTCGAGTACCCAGTTCAGTTTCAGTTCAGTGTATCATTGATCCAGCAGCTCATCAGTTCCTCTGGGTCCACACTCAGCAGCACTGTTGTTATTTCAGTATATCAGTCCTTCCGCTCAGACATGGTCAGCCCAGCAGTACATCCCAGATTTGTGTCCCCTCTGGACCCTTATGATATCACAATGGTTCTCTATGTATCTTACAGGTCCCCCCTTTCGAGCCTTACTGTTATTCTTTATGTATCTGGATACGAGCATGGGAATGCCTGCCTCGTTCATATATTGATATTCTTCCTCATCCATTATTTGAGGCCATGTATCTTTCAGGTCCCCATATTTTGGACCCCATTGTTATTATTGTTCCATATCTTGATACGAGCATGGGAATGCCCGCCTTGTCCATTATCAGAGATTATACCTCATTCATATTGAGGCCATGTAATATTTTTTGTTTTTTGCAGCCACCAAGGGCCGTGGCTCCAGTCTCCAACTGGTCTCTTATCTCCCCCAAACCCCAGAAAAAAGACAAAAGAACTATGATGTCTATCGGCCATACGATGAGCTCCTACCCTCACACATCAGGGGGCAGTCTGTTAACACCCAAAAAGTGCTCACTAGCTCATTTCCTTATTCACATGACCCATTTGTCCACTTTTTCACCATTTGAGCCTCTGAAACCATCAAAAGGTCACCAAAAGACCTCAATACACCCATTTTTCCACTCAAAATGAATATTTTTCCTAAAAAAGCATAAAAAACCCTAAAAAATGGTCCAAAATTCCCAAAAATATAAAAAAGGGAATAAAAATATTCAAAATATTCAAAAAGGGAAAAAGGAGGGAAAAGGTACCTAAACCATGTTGGTCAATACCATTGGTTTCCTCAAAACCATAAATGGTATTCCCCACCACCAAAAACTATAAAAAGGTGGTAGGGGATCCTCACTTTCCATCCATCCATTATCCTATCCTCATGCTGCCAAAATCTCTCATGAGCTTTTGGCCATTGTAAGCAACCTTGGAGAAGAGACCTTTGGAGATTGGAGCTACTCACCTTGGAAGTTGCTCAACACAAACCTTCACCACTTGGAGGTATTACTATTGCAAGCCTTTGCTTGCCCCCTTTTTCCTTAATACAAAAATCTTTTTTACATATTGTCAATCGTTCTTTGCTTTTCATAATATTTCCATTATTTGCTTATCTTTTTTACATAGATCCATGATTAATATAGTTTAGATTAGTTTGTTATTTATTTCTATTGAAACTGCTGCTACTAGTTAGCAGGTGCCCATTGCACTAAGCTTGGTTGCAAAACCAAGCCAACAATAGTGGTAAAGGAAAATGGATGACACATACTCCAAACAAGTTATAAAGAAACTAGAAAATTTTGGTTTGGAGGTTTAGTTGTACTACAATCTAGACACCAATGTAGAAAGGAACATGAAAGTGGCGGAGAAAGGATATACACTCATCGATAATATGTAAGTATATGAAATATATTCCAAGTGCCAAGAAGAGTGTACCTCGAAGGGAAATTAGGGACAACCAGTCAATTATGTTGAGGTAGTCTTTTCTTCTATCCAGTGGAACTACCGAGTTCAAATTGTCTTTTGTTTTATTCAATGGAGGATGCGACAACTAGAGCTCATTCTCTGTGGAGTTCTTCTTCACATGTGATGAGAATTGTTGAACTTGAAATTATATAATAGAATTAGAAGTCTTGTTTGTGAAGTAGTTAAATTTAAAAAACCATCACATCTAGTTAATTGAATGGTCATGTAGAAAAGTAGGTGTGTACAAATGAAAAAAAATTGGTCTAGTTAATAAGATGTCTCCACAATGTAGCTACTCTTCTCCTCTAGCGAACTTTTTCTTCTCATCTTATCATGCGAACTTGCTTGAGTGAGTGATGATACCAAATGGGAAGTATGCCTCCCCTATTTATACTTGTTTCCCAAGTAACTTTTCCTTATGGGGCCAACTTGTCTAACTACCAGGGCCAACTTAACTAAGGAAACATTAAATTACACTTATTTAATATTTCTTCTGGATTCTTCTGAGCCGACTTAACAAGTAGGGTTTACATTGATTCTTTCAGGACCTTTACATGATCAAACACAATATGGATATTCCCCGAAGGAAGTACAATAATGATATAATAGGAATATCTTATGAACTTACGCAATATTCAACACTCCCTCTTAACAAGGAAGGTATTCTACGGACACTATCATCATCACTGTTACTGCAACTATGTACTCTGACCATTGACTTCTAACATCTATCGAATCTATACATCACAAGAAGTTCTCCATGAGCAAGCCATCATGCCAAACATGCATCTATCACGATCATACATCCGGGGACATCTCAGTAGCAACTCATCAGCAATCCAGGAGCATACATTACGTCATTATGGGACTTTGTTTAGCTCACATAGAATCTAGAAAAACACATCTGATTGGATACACAACTCGATTTGATACACATACTCGGTTGGATACGCATACTTGAGTGGATACACATACTCGGTTGGATACACATACTCAACTAGATACACATACAAAAGTATGGTCACTCTCTCCAATCATCACAAGTATGGTCACTCTCTCCAACCTGTGAGCATATGGAGACTCTCTCTAGTAATCACAAGTATGGTCACACTCTGTGACCTTCCCTGTGACCTTCCAATGTATGGTCACTTTCTCCAGTACACACACACATACTATCTCTAACTAGATACACATACTTGATTGGATACGCATACAAAAGTATGGTCACTCTCTCCAATCTGTCAACATATGGTCACTCTCTCTAGACATCCTGACCTAGTCACACTCTCCAGTTGTCACAAATCCTAGTAACACATGCCTGTCCATGACCACTTTCTACCATCACATCATTAGTTACATCCTCGAAATTGTATATTGGACTCATCCCTCCCTCTTACTAAGGAAATATCTCTACATCATGCCAAGCTTGTCCCTGAAGTACTCAAACTTTACTCTTTACAGAGGCTTGGTCAACACATTGGCTATCTGCTCGTCCATCACAATATACTGTAGCTTCACAGCTCCCTTCTGTACCATATATCTGATATAATGGTACATGATCTCGATGTGCTTGGACTTGTCTTGGAACACTGGGTTCTCAGACATCTTCGCACAACTTTGGTTGTCACAAAAATACATGTCACCTCTAACTCGAGATCAAACATCCTTGTAAGTAACTTCTAAAGTCACACTACTTCGCAACTAGTTGAACATGTTTCCATATACTCTTCCTCAGCTGTACTTAGTGCCACACTAGTCTGCTTCCTTCCGAACCACGAATTCATGCTTGATCCCAAACTGAAGCAACATCCTGAAGTACTCTCCTTGTCTGTGAAACTACCAGCCCAATCTGAATCAACATAGAATTCGAGGCTAATCTTCTGATCTGACTCATACCTGAGTCCATACTCAAGTGTACCTTTCAGTTATCTCATCACATGCTTTTATACGATCAGGCGAACACATCTCTAACCAACCATTTACTGACTCAAAGTGTTCACTGCAAAGCATATATATGGTCTCATGTTCGTCAGGTACATAAAAAAACCAATAATTTTTCTGTATAAGGTGGCATTCACTATCTTTGAAGTAGTATCACCCAACAACTTCAAATTTGATTCCATTGGTGTAGACATGGCCTTACTGTCCAACATCCCAAATCGCTTTAGGATCTCCATAACATATTTTCCTTGGCTAAGGAAAATATCATATGGATTCTGCCACACTTCTAGACCCAATAAATAGTGCATCATACCCAAGTCTTTCATCTCGAACCCTGCGATAAGCTTCTTCTTAGTTTCAACAATGAGATCCTCATCTTTTGTTAGAAACAGGTCATCTACATATAGAAGAAATATCATTGGTTTCCCATTCTCAACCTTGTAGTAAAGATTGGAATCTGATTTACTCTTGGTAAATCCCAAGCTCATTAGAAAACTATCAATCTTGACGCACCACATCCTGGGTGCCTTCTTCAATCCGTACAAGGACTTCTTTAACTTGCACACATGTTTCTGCCTGCCATGTGTCTCAAATCCCAGTGGTTGGTCCACATACACTTCTTCTTCTACCACACCATTCAGGAAAATTGTCTTTACGTCCATCTTGCTACATGAGCAAAAGTTTCTTCATGGTCAATTCCTTCTTTTTGGGAGAATACATGAGCCACAAATCTTGCCTTGTATTTCTCGACACTGTCGTCTGCTACATGATTTATTTTGTAGACCCATTTGGAAGACACTATTGAATTCCCTTCTAGTATTAGAAAAACATTCCAAACATCATTTTTCATGATCGACTGGTACTCTTTGTTCATAGCTTCCTTCCATACTTTATTCTCGGTTGCTTGTTCATAATTGGAAGGTTCTGCATCAATGATATCACATAGTAATGCCACAAAGCTGGAATATGGTCAAGGTCTCTTGCTTTCTCCGGAAGTCCCATCTGGAGCACCATACTTATTTTCATCTTGAATAGCCTCCCGTGCCCAGGTTGGTATTCTCTTATGTGTATTCACCTCTCAAGGCGGATCTACATGCCTTTGTGGTTCAACCATATCATGGTCTTCTGGAGTCTATTCATCAGGAGCCACATCTTCTTCTGCACCAGTGTTGGTAACTATGGGAGCTTCAGTCTCCTCATGAATTTCTTTGGAAATAATCTTCCTTGATCTACTGAAGTTCGTATCCTCATCAAAGGTTACATATCTACTTGTCTCGATTTTTTTGAACCCTGGAATATATATTATGTATGCGTTAGATGTTTCATTGTATCCAACAAATATGCCCTTCTTTCCTCAAGGATCCAACTTTGTTCTCTTGTCCTTGGGAACATGTACATATACTGGATAACCAAATATCCTCAAGTGGTCGACCTCTGGTTTCTCTCCTGTAAACATTTCTTATGGTATCTTGTTCCCAATTACATTGTGGGATGTTCTATTATGCACATAAACTGCGGTTCTAGCTGCTTCATCCCATAAGTGCATGGGTAGATCTTGGTCATTGATCATGGCTCTCATTACTTCCATTATCATTTGATTATTTCTTTTTTCTATTCCATTTTATTGAGGATTATAAGGAGTTCTAATATCCCTCTTAATCCCATATTCTCTACATAACCTTTTGAAGTCTTCTTATATGTATTTCCCACCTTTATCTGATCTTAGATTCTTTATCTTCTTTTCACTATGGTTTTCCAGAAGAGAATTGAATTCTTTGAATTTTCTAAACACTTCATTTTTAGTTTTCAAAAATTAAATCCAAGTAAGAATAGTCATCAACAAAATAAACATAATATGCATACCCACTTAATGAGTTTGATGACATTGGTCCGCATACATCTGAGTGTACAATATCCAAGATTCTTTTTGCTTTGTTTTCGCTGCTTGGAAACAGAATTTTCACACTCTTGCCATGAGCGCATCCTTTGCATCCACCATCGTGGTTTTCTTGGATCTCTGGTAGACCTATCACCATCTTATTGATAATTGGGAAGGATTTGTAGTGGATATGAGAAAATATTCTATTCCAAATTTCACACGGGTGTACTATGTTATGAATCATGGATTCTTCGACTTGACCCTTCAATTTGTACAAGCCTCCATCTTAGTTCTCCACTTGCAATTGCATCATTAATAGTCTTTCTTTTTGGACACATAAGGAATTGGCCATCAACAAAAGAAACTCTGAATCCTTTGTCTTCTAATGCTAATATGGAAAATATGTTTTTCTTCAAACCTGGTACATATAAGACATCTTTCATTTTTATGCTTTTGCTGGATCTTACCTTATAGGAGGCTTCTCCTATCCCCTTTCTGGGATACTGATAGTCATCTCCAAGTTTCACCTTATGAGGTGAATCCTTCTCTGTCAAGTTGGTGAGGGAGTCTTTGAATCCTGTCATGTGCTTGGAGGCACCACTATCAACAAGACAAGTATCACTCCCATGAGTGAGAGTACTTGTAACAGCAAAAATCAAAACATATTCTTCTTCACTTGAATAATATTATCTTTCCTTCTTGTGAACATGTTCATCATATTTTGCGGCATGAACATGATACCTCTTCTTATTTCCTTTCTTATCTTGATCTTTTGCATGGGGACAATTTCTTGTAATGTGTCCCATCTCCCGATAAGAGTAGCATCTAACCGATGAGTAATATTTCTAGGGCTTGTGATACTTATAATTCCTTTTCTCTTTCTTGTGAGGATGATATTACTTCTTAAACTTCTCTTTCTTCATATGAGCTGATAAGGCTTGATCTTCATCATTACCTAGATTTTCTTCTCTGGCTACCAGTCTAGCTTCTTCTTGAGTGCATTCTTCCCATAACCTGATAAAATTTGTTAGATTCCTTATAGAACATATTCCCCGGATAAATGATTCCTGTGACATTGGTCGGCCTTAAAAGTATTCATTACAAGTTCAACTTCATCGACTGTGTCTTCAATGGCTTTGAGTTATTCCTTGATTTAAGATACCCTTGTGAAGCAGGATTGGATGGTATTTGAATTTTTCATTTTTACATTCTTGAGTTGAGTCCTCAAGGTCATATTCTGGTTGATGTTCTTCCCTTCATATAATTTGGTCAATGCATCGAACATCTCCTTGGGAGTCTTCAAGGATGAAACATGAGGAATCAAGTGATCCTTAATAGAATCAACAATGGTCCTTTTATCCCTAACTAGATTCTTTTTATGTATTGTTTTTTCTTCCTCTCCCTTTGGCTCTGCAACTTCTACCTTAACATACTTCTCCAAATCATTTTCTTCTAGAATAAGAAGCACTCTATACTTATAGGCTTGAAAGTTATCAACTCCTTCAAGCTTATCCTCATGCTTGGTGTTGTTTGTCATCTTGATAATATGAGAACCTCAAATGGAAATAAGGATAAAACTTACCAATTGAGATGCTCAATTCAGGTGCTTGCTTCAATGTTTCTTAGAAATATGTTTCCCTAGGGTTTGTTAGAGAAACCCTAATTTTTCAACTTGTGAATCTTGCAATTATGATCCAAGGGATATATGATGCTTTAGTTTTCCTGAGAAATAGTGATGAGGTCAAAATTGAAAATGCTCAGATCTAAAATCTGTTTCCATGGGAAAGTGTTCCCTCCTAGGGTGAGTTAGATTGACCTCCTTTTCAAGTTGATCTGTGGAGAGAAGTGCCCGAAAAAGGAATCCCTAGTTTCCGACTTTCATTAGTTACAACTACACAATGACTTCTTCCAGCACGGCTCTGATACCATGTTAGAATTTGCACTTGAATAGTGGTTATGTTATATCTTTAATCAATTTCTACTATATCACAATAACAATAAGTAATAGGATCATTGAAATATGGACAAGCACAACATACAAAAGAAGCACAAATATTTTCCTCTAGAAACCCTTCAAGGGAAGAAAATCCAACAACTTCTTCAATATAGATTCATTAGCAAGTACAATGTCAAACTAGTACAATGAAGAGCTAAAGCTCTTCCACAGATATCCTGAGAATATATAAGAGAGAAAACCCAAAAATAAGATGTCTCCACCATGCAGCTACTCTTCTCCTCTAAGGAACTTGTTCTTCTCCTCTTCTCATGCGAACTTGATTGAGTGAGTGATGATACCAAATGGGCAGTGCGCCTCCCCAATTTATACTTATTTACCAAGTGACTTTTCCTTATGGGGTTGACTTGTCTAACTACCAGGGCCAACTTCACTAAGGAAACATTAAATTACACTTATTTAATGTTTCTTCTGGATTCTTCTGAGCCGACTTAACAAGTAGGGTTTACATTGATTCTTTCAGGACTTTTACATGATCAAATGTAATATGAATATTCCCCCAATTAAGTACAATAATGATACCATAAGAATATCTTCTGAAGTTACACAATTTCAACATTGTTAGCTCTCTTTTATTGTATTTGAAGCAATGGCCTCTACATTCATCTCATGGCACTCCATTTTCCATAATATCAGTTGAGCCTTCAGTGCATAGTTGAATTAGAAGGAAACATAGTTGCACCAGCATAGATCCATCTTAAACCTGGATCTATCAAGCACCGAGAGGGATCCAATTTCTTGAGGTGTATATTTTTTTATCTTAAATTTTTTACACATCCAGAAAAAAATTCACACCTTAAGAAATTTGATCTCTCTCAATACTTTATAGATCCATGTTTAAGATGGATCTATGTTGATTTTAATTTTTTAATTTTATTAGTTGACATTCATTTTTAATTTTTTTATTTATTTTGGTAACGTTATGTTACACCGTTAGAACATCTTTCTCATACCGGGCTATAGAGCACCTTGCTACTCTTTATGCAAATAGTGTTTTTTATGTACCTGCATTATCTTAATAATTATATACGACACTCTCATTGATACGACCATATTGATTTTTTCACATCGATTTAAAATGTTGTAATGGACATGAAATCCCAAATATTTAAACTCTTATATTGCAATCAAGGTGTTAATTTTGTAGATGAAAAATTATCCTAGGAAAATCCCATTGGTTTTCCTGCTTCTCCAATTCACCTTCCCCGGAACTGAATCCCCACTGTGAGTGCCCAACCTACCTAATTCCCATTTCCCTTTGTTAATTTTTCAGTGCCCTCTTTCGAGTTTATGTTGTTTGGAACGATTTGTTGTAACTTTGGAATGTTTAGACCATTCGTATCTACTAGAGTCAACACACTTTTTTTTGGATTTCTTGAACCTTATAGTACATTGATTTCTTCCGTAAACATAAATTTGATTGCAAATGTAATATTTTATTTAACACATTTTTTTATAAAATATATAATTAATTTATTATTATCCATTAAAATGTAATTTTTAAAAATCTTTTCATCATAAAAAACATACTTTTTAACTGAAATTAAGACTAGCAACAAATATTATTGTCATACACATGGCTCAAGAAAAAATTAGTAAAAACAATGATTCAAATAAAAAGGTCTACCTCATCACAATAACATTGCCCACCTGTTAAAAAAAGGTTAGCATAATTTTTGCATGCCATTTACATTTCCACACACGTCCACATCGGTTGTCATGTTGAGATGTCATGTTCAAAATTCACGTGCATATATTCACATGCCATGTTCAGAGTTCACAGTTCTGGTCTTTACACTATTCGACATCAAAGTGTTCACACTATGCCTAATAACAATTATTGTACTTGATTTCATTTTTTCCAACTAGTAGATGAATATAAATTATGTCAAGTGCTATTAGTATCAGATATTATATTTCACATGATATGAAAAACATTGATACCAACTCTTCAAAGAATGTAGTAACTCTACATTTCATAATTTACTCTTAACGTTTTTTCACGAAGTTTCATTGAAAAAAACAAAATTTATAAAATGTAAATTCTTGTAACTCACTTTTTATTAATTTTAAATATATAAAAAATCATAATGATTAAAACACTATAAAACATATAATTATTTAAATAATGCATTTTTCTATAAAAACAATATTTTTAAAATGTAAACTTTTGTAACTCACTTTTCATTAATCATAATGATTAAAACCTATAAAAAAATATAATTTTTAGAATAATTCAATAAATGAAGATCACATTTATATAATTATTAGAATAATTCAATAAATTAAGATTACATTAGATTTTGTTTAAATTTATTTTCTACTCCATCATAAATATAGATTTTTGTTTAAATTTATGTTCTACTTCTTTGATAGTTAAATTATTGTAGAAAAAACATAATCATTAAAACAATGCAATTAATAAATATACATTCAAATAAAATATAATATAAATGTGGATCTTTTTTAAATTTATTATCTAGTTTTATTAAATTTACTCTAAGTTTGAATAAACAACTTGCTTATAATGGGCATTGTTTAACATCAATGTAGTGTTCTTAGTTTAGAAATCAGAATGAAAGAGTGCTATAATATCCCTATACAGTTGTATCTATTTCTTATAATTGTATACCTCAAATACATGGTCACTCCTAACACATAAACCATCCTATTGTTATTTGGAAATATCAAAATTGAAATAACTGATCCTTTCATGCTTAATCTCCATTGTCAAAGGTACCCCTTCTAGATTTGATATTGGAGCAAAGTATGCATGTCCAAAGCCATCATGTTAAGAAATTTACAGAAATGTTCCTTATTTGATAGAAGTACTTAAGGTTTCCTTGGTTCATAACTCCAATATGAATATGATAGCTTGTGGCTTTCCACTTCCTCATTGGGTTTATGCGACTATTGTTATCGTTTGTGCAAATGCTTTAAGTTGTTGTTTTTGCGCCAATTGCTTTCTCATCTAGACTTTGACATTTGAAAAATGGTAAGTGGCTAGTGTGGATCTCTCAAGGCACATTGAGAATGTGGTTTTCTAATAAGCTTGGAGTGGATGAAGTGATGATAATGGCTTCACATGGCATGTTAGTTTTCATATGCTTGATATGTGATCTAAAGAAGTATAACCAAATTCTTATTTTAGAATGGCTTTAACTCTTTCCAAACTTTGTTTAAGAGTTGCATACAAACAAATAATATTTGTTAGTCATTCATCATCTAATATTATATAAATGATCACTATAAAATTCTAATATTAATAAAGTAAGACATGAACAAATGATATTAATGTTCATAAATGAGCAAATATTATAACAAAAGTAGTTGCTAATGCATATGATGGCATATAGCACGAATACAAGGGGAAAGGTGTAGTAACTAACTTTCTAAAGATTCTAATATATATTCCATGTCAGTGCACCTTCAAGGTCTCTTAGAGACGAAACATGTTTAGAGAGGCACCAAGGAAAAGAAGGTACTCAAATAGAAAAAATAGAGATGAAGATCATCTATCATTAGATAAGGATGCAACAAAGAACTTGTGGGACCTTAGTAATCCTAGGAGAAGCCTCCTAAAACTATTTGATGATAATTCTCATTCAATATTTTGATTTAATGCTACATATAATCACTTCGACATAGGTAACACAAGATTTGATGGATGTTGATTTAGTCCAATTTTTAGGGTTGATAATCATGAAGTGAGAGAGAAAAAATTAATAAAACTATTTTCCACAACTTCACAAGGTTTTATAATTCAATAAAATATTTGTTAAGACTCTACAGGGTTTTAGAATTTCATTTAAAGGTTCACAGAAAAGTATATATACATATTTTATTATTGATAAATAGTCTTCAAACTTTCCAATGTATCAAGGGTGATTCAATGATTTATTATACTGAATCAAGCACCTATCTACTAGTGCCTCTATGTATTGCCTCCCAACATCCATGTAGTAAGTTGTCCCCTTTTGGGTGACCAAAATTTATGTTGTCCACATCTCCACCAGCGTCTCTACATCAATGGATGTATCCTATGGCAAGGCAACACAATATAGAAAGCACATCTTGAGGTTATCAGAGGTATTGGAGGCCAAATCATTATAGCTCCATTTGAGCCGCTGATAGAGTTGTGCATGAATGGTTGGGTGAGTGGATGTGAAGGAAGGATTTACATTTCTCATCAAATTTAAATCTCATCCCACTCATCAGCACCTGTTTTCCGAGCCATTGTTGTAGCAATTGTATTTAATTCCAATGGCAAGCCTTGATACTCTTCGGCAATGTCTCTAGCAATTGCCTCTACATGATTGTCTGGAGCATCCTCATTTCTAAAATATTTTATCCGGAAAATATTCCACCCATCTTCTGTGGACAGGGGTTGTATCATCATGCAGTATCCAGTTGCTGCCATTGTTTCAACCACATATTTGTAACGGCTGGATATTAATACCCGGCTACTGTTATCATGACCAAAATTAACCCCAACTTGTTGCAGATCAATTAGACTCCACATGTCATACAATATAAGAAGAAACCTCTTAGTTTCAAGAGATGCATACAATTTCATCTTTCGGGTGTCAAAAGAAGAAATTTCGTTGAGATCTAGACTCACAAACTAGGAAATGGTATCTTGAAGACTTTGAATGTTAAAGTTTTGAGACACGTTATACCAAATCATGAAATCAAAATTAGTGCTCACCTTCTTCTTGCAATCATTGTGGATGAGTTGGAGCAAGGACGTCTTGCTGACACCCCCCATCCCATAAATGTTGATCACCTGAGCATGGGGATTAGCATTGTTAAGCCATATTTGTAGCATCATCCGAGCAGATTGAATGCCATACCCCACAAAGATAGAGTCTGGTACTGGCTGAAGAAGAACCTAAGGCTTTGGGTACTCCCACACAAAAGCATCCTTCATGTATTCGACTCCTCCAACAATGATGGTGATTATGAGATTGGCTGCAGCTCCATACACAATTTCCATGATAACAAAAAGAAAATGAAGCAAAATTGAAAGTAGGTAATGTTGTTAATTTTATTGTTTTGCAAGGTCATGTTTAAACTATGTAATTTTTTTCATTAGGACTTTGTGTGCAGCAAATTAACCTTGCGGTATTATTCGGGATTCCCTTGTTCTTTTATTTAGAGAACCTTGCTTGAATGTCAACACTTTCAAAGATATGGCATCTACATCATCATATGACGTGGATGGAAATGGAATAGCATAGCATCTTTGGGATGTGGCATCGACTAGTTAGTGGGGATTTTCAAGTTTGATGCACAATTGGGTGGCCTTTTTTTCTCTAATGTTCTTGTAATTTTGTCCTCAATGTTTCCTTCTTCTGGTTGGATATGTTCCCCTTTCCATGAAGGTTTTTGTAGATAACAAATTTAAGTAGATTTGAATAAAATTTAGACAAAATCCTTGAAAACATCATTGTCAAGACATTTGATGCACAATCGGGTGGCCTTTTTTTCTCTGGGGTTCTTGTAGTTTTGTCCTCAATGTTGCCTTATGCTGTCTAGGTATGTTCCCCTTTCCATGAAGGTTTTTGTTGATTAAAAATTTAACCAGATTTGGATAAAATTTAGACAAAATCCTTGAAAACATCATTCCATCTAAAACATTGATCAGAAAGTTAGTCAATCTTACATCAAATTTGAATGATAATAAACTAAAATTTATTTTGAAGTTTACTCTCTCAATTGATGATAACAACATTCCATTCTATGAAATTGGATAATATTTTAAACTAGTAGTTACCAACACATCTACTAGATTTTATTAGCTTACTGCTTCACTAAATGGATGATTACAATTGGATAAATGGATAAAAACTATTATTTGAATACTAACACTGTTATCAAAGATGAGCCAAGACGTATTAGATATTATTTAGAGTTACAGAACAAAAAGTCATCAATCCCTCACTTTGGGGGGAGGGATGTAGTGGTAGATGAAGAAGACTTGAAGGAATTAGAAGGAGAGAATGAGGACGTGGCAGGTAAATAATACTTGAAGGAATTGGAAGGAGAGAATGAATACGTGGTGGGGGGAGAATACTTGAAGTAATTGGAAGGAGAGAATGAGGAAGTGGTAGGGGAAGAATAATTGAAGGAGTTGGAAGGAGAGAAGACTAGGAATTGGGCCTGTCGAGGCCTTGTAAAGGATGGATAATCATTATATCCTTTCACATGATCAGATATACTGTGAAATGTGGAGAGATCGTATTTGTTGAGCTTAAGTTGTAGGGAAAAGAGCCTAGGGAGATCAGGATTTTATATAAATAGATGACCGAAGGATATCATGATGCTTTGCCACTTCGAATTGTAGCAATGGCGATGTCCTTGTTAAATCCCCCACTGCTCATGAAAGAGCCCTTCAATGTTTGCATCATTATGTTGCACAATTTTTTCTTCTTTGCTTTCTTTTCCTTTTCTTCAGCTTCATCCTCCCCTTTGAGGCCTTTGCGAGTGAAGCAAGGCTCGGTTATGTGAAAGTAGGTGACAAGCTCCTTCAGTTGGTTAATATGTTCTACCAAAGGCCAAGGTCCACCAGGTTTGAATTTGTTGTGCCCATGTGGTCTATGATGGGGGATAGCCTTATGGATATCCTCCTTCCATCAATTTATTCAATCATGGATTCCAAGATTTCAACGAAAAATCGACATCTATTTTCAATGGAGCCCCCATATTTTTCTATCTAGTTGTTGATTCAATCTTTCATAAACTGGTCTATTACGTATGCATGAGCTAAGTGGATTTCCACTCTATTGAATCCTACATCGCAAATAATAAAACACCTTGTAAAATAACCCTTCAATCTTACATAAATCCATCTTGAACTGAGATTTTTTTTCCATTGATTAAGGATCCCATTTTTAAATGTGAGGCTTCAATTCCATACTCTAGTACGATAAGCTACTAACAAGAGAAGTAATCGAAAAATTCAGTTTGGTCCCTTTGGTTAAGATCCAAGATCCCATTTTGATATTTTGGTTAAGAATTTGTATTATGGTTTTGAAAGGTTTTGCATTGATATTGAGATTGGAACTTTGGGGAAGTTGATACCTCTAAGCTCATAATATGTAGGAAGTTGATCAATTTAAAGTACAGAGGAAGAGTGAGGATGGATTTCCTTTACCCGAGCTATAAAATATTCCATGAATATCCAGTCCTAATCCTATCCATTTCCCAATGCTATAAAACAAAGGCATTTGGGGCATGGTAAGGGAGGAAACAGGAAGACCAAAGGCATGCTGGAGAGATTTGGAGGATTGGAAAGCTCATCTTCATCAAAAGAAAGGGTGGAGAAAATAATATAGCTCATGTAAAAGGAGGATGGGTTCATATCAAGCTAGATTGTAAGTATCTTTTCTTCATTGCTATTAATGAAACAATTCAATTTTTCTTCCATTTAGTTTGAATTCATGATGGTTAAAGATCTTAAGAAATTCTAGATAATTGGTTAAAGATCTTAGGAAATGTTAGATGATTGTTCATTTTTGACATTGAAACTCACCACTTCATAGTAATATAACAATTTAATGTAGATTCAAGCCTACCTTTAATGCTATTATCAAATTGGCGACCATACTAGTTGATTGTTTTTGAAAATTTCTTCAATATTTTGGTGTTTTAATATTTCAGATCTACTCCAAGTTTGCCTTAATCTCTCTTAAAGAACCTATGTTTCAGGTTTAGATGCTCAAAACCAGCCTAGATCCACTCATAAACACCCAAAATCTTGAAAATTGAAGCTAGATCTCGGCCTTCCTTGAGTTTTAAGCTTCAACGCAACTGCTGCAAATAATTATTTGCTTCACACAAATAACTTCACCAGAAGATCTGGTATATACGATAAGCCATAAATATGGAGTAAAATAGATATTATATTAGATAATGGATGATTAATAATTTACAATGAGGCTCGCTTTTATAGGCTTGAGCGTGTATAGTGAAGGGTTACACCCTTTCACTTAATAATTAATAACTTTAATTAACATACATATAATATTCGTAGCATTGCCACTCTCTTAGAAAGGCTTTGTCCTCAAAGCCTTATAATTTTGTCGCATTGTTCTTTGCGATGTCATGGCTGATGAAACATGTCGATACGAACTGCTAAGTGTAGAGCATAACTTCCGATATGTGGATGGGTCAATCCATCCCAAATTGATTTGTTGCTGACTGTTGGGATTCCCCATTGATCTGTCGTTAAGAGCTTTGATCACATTAGTACCATCGTCTTTCGACATTTCCCTCTTTTCAAAATATCAGTTTTTATGGTTGGGGTGTCGATAGGGAATTTTCACAATGTCATTTTCTTTTACGAATGTCATCTTTTGAGCATTGATCTGAGCTGGGATTTTTATTTTCGTCCCTTGAGGTTTTAAGGTTTCATTCTGTATCTTTTCCAACTTGTTTCCTAACTGCCTGTTATCATTTTGAAGCTTCTTAATCAATTCGACTTGCGATTTTCTGTCATCTTCAAATGTCTTAAGTTGTTCTTTAAGATCTTCATTATGACTTCTGATACAACTATTCTTCCTGCTTGTCTAGAAGTTTCCCTTCAATGCCGTCCATAGATTGTTCTATCTTTCGGCTATTTTTCAACTTTTTAATTTTTGTGACTAGTATCTTGTTATGATTTCTTAGTCTACAAATTTCATCAGCATTGTTAGATAATGCTTTATTACTCTTCGCGATCTTTGACTTATGTGTCTTTTTCGAGTCGTCATTTTGTTGTTGAAGAACTTTTATCTGTTGTCGACATCGGCCGACCTCTGATTCTTGACTTTCTAATTTATGTCGTAACAGCATTAGTTCTTCATCTTTGTCGCTAACGATTTTGTTCAAGCGTATTATTTCTGCTTCGTAATTATTTATTTCCTTCTTTATATCTTGATTTTTCAATCTCTGATTGAAATCACTTTCATCTTTTAATTCCTTGATTTGCGCACATAATTTTTCTATGTGATTTTTCTGGTTGGACATTGTTTGTTCATTGAACTGTTCTTGTATCTTATGTAGTTCAATCTTTACTTCTGATTGTGTATTAATGTCTCGTAATTCTTCATTGTCTTTTCGATAACGCTTTAACTTGGATTCTAATTTCTCTATTTGTAGTCGCAACCCAGCTTCCATGGCCTTGACTTCTTCGGTGATAGAAGGTCTTTCTTTGATTTCTTCAGTGATAGATAGTCTTCGAATTTTTCGATGATAGAGGGAGTTTTCTTTGACTTTTTCGATTTGGTCTTCGACTTCTTTTGACCAACAAGTCTTCCTTTGACTTCTTTGATGTTTTTTTTCTTTGATTTTGTTCTTCTCTTATTAGATTAAATAACCTTTTTTTTTCCAAAAATAATTACTATTTTTAATAATAATAATTATTATTAATAATATTTTTATAAACTATATATATATAGTTCTTTTTTTTTCAAATATTAAAAATATTAAACAAATATAATAATGTTTAATATTAAAAAATTTAAATTAAGGTTTCGTGGAGTGAAAGGGGTGGTCGGATGGTGGCGGGAGTTGGTGGATTAGGGTGGAGGTGCGAGAGGTGATCGGTGAGGAGGCGGTGGAGGGAAAGCCGAGAGCCGAGGATGGAAGGGTGTTGGGGATGGTGACGGCCAAGGGAGATGGAACGGTGGTGGAGATGACCGGAGGAAGGAGGGCGCAACAGCTGTGGTGAGTGGAAGGGAGAGGAGGAAGTAAGCGGAGAGGTCGTTGGGGTAGCAGTGGTGGCTGGAAGGGAGTGGCAGGTTGAGGGAGATGACGGGGATGCAGCTCTTGGAGATGGAAATGGGCGCGAAGGTGAGAGGCGCAGGGAATGGTGGAGAGGGAAAGCGAAATAGGAGCAGCGGATGGTGCGCAGAGCGGTATAAATGGTGGAGTGTTGGAGCTGGCGGAGCCGAGGCGTGAAGGGGAGAGCTGGTGGGCGTGTGAGGAGGAAGGGAGAGCGAGCGGGATGTGGAAGGAAGGTGGACGCAGGTGGGGAGTGGAGAAGCATCGGACGTGGGGAGAGTGTGGCAGTGGGGCAGGAGGGAGAGCGTGGGCGTGGGCGAGCGTGGTCGTGGGGAGAGGGTGCTGGAAGGTGCAGGTTTAGAAAGAGGGAAGCCGTGGCCAGGAAGGGGACGTGTAGCAGGCAAGAGCTGGTTTGGCGTGGAATATGGAGGAGTGTGCAGAAGGAGGGAGAACGCATAGGAAGAACGTGTGGGTAGACTGCAAAGGAGTGTAGCTAGGGGGACATGGAGTAGCAGGTGTGATGAGATGAGAAAGGTGTGTGGAGTGTATGCGATTGGGGTTATGGGAGGAGGAGATGGCCAATGGCCAGGTTATGGTCAAGGACCAGCTGCTCAGACAAAGTCTGACAATTGTATACAATTGTATGGCCAGTATCCGGAATCCAGAGGGCCGAGAGGCTCTGATACCAAATGCCGCAAATAATTATTTGCTTCACACAAATAACTTCACCAGAATATTCTCTGAATCAGGTTTTTGACCTCCCTCGCCAGCTACCATCTCACTCATTCCTCTCATTTCCATCACACTCAATCCTGCACACATTCTCATCCAAATTCTCAAACACCCAATCATATTCACGCTGCCCTCTTCCCGTCGCATTCCCCAATCCTCCCCCCTGCTTTACACCCTTTCACTTAATAATTAATAACTTTAATTAACATACATATAATATTCGTAGCAGCAACTTGTAGGAAGGAAAAGGGGGTTGACGGGCCATCAAAGAACCCTACACACTAGCAGGGAGTGTCACCAACGCACTCTTCTAGTGTGCAGGGTTCGTTGAAGCCTCTTCAACGCTCTGTAACAGAGCAGAGAGTGCGTTGAAGCAATTTTCAAGAGTTTTGGAGCTTGGTTCCTCCTTTTTGTCTCATTTTTCTAATATTTTCTTCTTGGATGGGCTTAGGAATCCCTGATATCAGAGTTTAAACCTCATTTTGATCCTCCTTAGATAAATATTTGGGAGAATTTTCAAAGTTTTTAAAGCTTTCTTGTTTTAGATTTGCATGAATTATGAACTAGTTTTGAGATCTCTTTGTTTGAGAGGTGCTTGGAAACTTCAATTTTGCATTTACATATATTCTAGAGGATTTTAAATATTTTTAGGATCATTTTATCACTAATTTGGGAAAATTTGGAAGATTTTGGGTTAAGATCTTTAGATTTGGAATTTCCCTGCAAAAACCACTAAAAATGGCCCAAATTGGCATTTCTTTCAAAATTTTCTTACAATTTGTGATAGATCCACTTGCTTAAGGTCATATTTTTATGTTATATAGTTGATTGGATAGGATTAGGACTGATATTTGAAATAATTTTGATTCCTTTAATAATTTTCAATTAACAAAAATTGAAAAAAACATAAAGAAAAACCTTGAATTGTCACCTAGTTTTGAGTTTTTACTGTTTTAGGGCTGCTTGAAGGCTTCATTTTTGTACTTTCGGACCTTCAAAAATATTTTAAAACTTTTTAGAATCAGTTTACCACTAATTAGTAAAAATTTGGGAGGGTTTGGTTTGATCTCCTTAGATTTGGAATTTCTCCCCAAAAACCTCCAAAAATGGCCCAAATTGGCATTTCTTTCAAAATTTTCTTAACTTTCTGGTAGATCCATTTGCTTAAAGTAATTTTTTTTGTTGGATCCCTGATTGGATAGGATTAGGACCTATATTTAAATAATTTTGATTCATTTAAGAGTTTGCAAATCACAAAAATTGAAAAAAATAAAGATTTGTTTAAAGAACCTTAAGACCCTTTAATGGTTGAATCTCATGCACTTGCTTATTTGAAACGTGACACCAATCTCAGTTATAACTTATGAAAAGATAATTTGAACACATTTCCCAAATATATTTGCATTGAAAAACAAAGAATTAAATGTTACACTTTGAGACATTTTGAAAAGCAATTCCCTCCAAAGCCGAATACAAACTTTAATTAGTTAAATTTTGTTTTGGATCTACAGTATTTTCATTATGTTTATGCACAATTAGATAATATTGTAGTTTCATATCTCGATTTTCTTGTGATAAGTTGTGTCTGAGCCACCGTATCCTCTTTGCTTGCACTTTTGGGTGGCCCTACGAGAAAGTGGATCTCAATTGTAATAGTCTATAATTTGATTTTTCAAGCATTTTCTTTCTAAGCCACCGTATCCTCTTCACTTGGGACTTCGGGCGATCTTGTGAAAGAAAAAGTGGATCTCAAGTGTAATAGAGTAGATTTCAATTTTCACATACAGTTCTCGAGCTACCGTATCGTCTTTGCTTGCACTTTCGGGTGGCCCTGCAAACTAGAAAGTAGATCTCAAGTGTAAGAATTTAATTCATAAGCATTTAAAAGGGCTCTGTGTATCCTCTTTGCTTGCACTTCCGGGTGGTTGTGCAAACGAGAAACATAGATCCCCCATGTAATAGAATTAGATTCATTTTCCATGAGATATCTTTTTGGTTTACATTGATTTTAAAATCAGTCATTATCCATATTTCAACAGAACTGTTCATAAAAATCCAAAATCTACCAAATCATTTTGCATATTTGAAAGACACACATGAACCTCTAACCTTTCATTCGTTTAGAACATTCATCGAATTCAAAGGGAGAGTAGTGAGAATATTGCATTGTATGGTTCATATTTTTCTAGTCAACACACCACGAGTTTCACCTCCACTCCTGAAACTAAGCAAACTACCATTAAAATTGGCGCTCAATATAAAATTAACCAACATTTGATTTTCATATCACCAACAAGAATAGGTTTGTGCCCTGGATTAGGTTTGGAGAGTTAACACTCCTAGGCTACAAAATTTTTGAAACTAGCATTGATTATTGATAATTTAAATCCATTAGTAGCAAAAAATGCTTATCGGGAAAGCGTATCTAACACATGCGTCAAGTACGAGGTCAATCTATATAAGTAAAGGTGGTTCCCCCCCTATTTCTTGTTTAGTGGGACATGATCTCATCATGGAATTCTATGTAAAGTGACAAGTCCTAGGGGTGACATCACTTTTCTAGAGTACCTGGTTATGAGAGTTGTCATCGACTTACAACTATTCCTCCCGACCGTCGATTGTTAAGTGGTATCTTTAGTTGTTATTCCTAGGATATCACATAGGCTATTGTAAGTGGGGAACACTTGTTGTACATGAGACAGACTTTGAAGCTTTTACTCCTTGGGAGGGTGATTGGCCAAGAACCAACACTTGCACCCCTCGCGATTAAAGTTTATTGTAACTATTTCTCATAACTTTGTTGTTAGTAATTGTTTGAGGCCTCATTGTTGGAACATTTAAAAAACACACTATGTCATTCTAGACTTAGGATAAAATTAATTAATCATTTATGATTAATTTCCTGAGTTTTGACTAGGTAGAATAGGCCAGTTTTGTCTTTTAGTGGACCACATGCTATCCTCATTCACAAAAACAAATTTGGATAGATTCTGGATAAGATTTCCTTGGATTCTGTCTAATTTTATTCTATTCTTGAATTAGAAAGACATTATCCAGTTTTAGTTAGCTTTGTCCTGTTTTTTCTACTTTCTAGTGGAAAAGATAAAGCTAGTTAACTTGGAATCTTTTGCCACTTGACCAATTCGACCTCCACATCATATATAACCTTATAAAGCCATCAATACATCCTATTTACCTCACTCATGAGCTTCCATACTATACTTGCCAAATTCGTGAGCCTCTAGAACAGTTTTGGAAACTGCTTTTGCCACCTAGGGGGTTTTTTGTCTTTTTCTAAGCCTTTCTTTTTGCTCTTTCTATATTGCCTCAAAGCAATTCGATTTTTTCCATGGAGGATGTGTTATATATTGTTACAATATCAATGAATAAGATACAGAGTGTTTTCCATAATTTATTCTCTCTATTCTTCTTCTCTCATTGTCTAAAATATTCCATGGTGAAATTGTCTTATGAATCTAGTTCCTAGTAATTGAAAATTTCACATGGTATCAGAGCTAGCTTGATTCAAAGAAATTTCCAAGAGTGTCTTTTGTAGGTATTTCCATCACCAGGAGTGCATCAGTATGGAGCAAAATCAAGCTAAAGCTATGACTCTCACTCCCTTCAATTTCTTTGACTGGAAGGCACATATGATCATCCAGCTTTGGAGCAAAGGATTGTATAGAGTCACTATGGGGCTTGAAATTGAGCCAGGAGCTGTTGCATTAAAATCCAAATGGTTCAATAGGCTTGATGAAGCTTATGGGTTACTTTGTCTCTCTGAATCTCCAGATCTTCTATTCCATATCAATGCTCTATCAACTCCAAATGAAGTGTGGACAAAGCTAGAGTCTCTCTTTGGAAAACAGGACGAGCTCAGAGGTCATTTGTTGGAGATTGAGCAGATCTCTCTTAGTCCAAGTAATTTCGATTCTATGGAGGATTTCATCTCAAAATTCAAGAACCTAGTGCTTCAACTCAAGCAATGTGGCATAGAGAAGAAGGATGAGCAATTAATCCTTACCATTCTGTCAAAAATGAGTTCTAAATACTCAGTATTTGTGTCTACTTTTCATTCTACAAGACTTGCAGTTCCAAAGTGGAAAATTCCAACCTTGGATGCATTCATTGCTTCGCTCACTCAAGAAAAGTACAAGATGGTCCAAATGAGGGATCAATCACCCTCCAAATACTTTTCACTTGTTGGTCATGGAGCAAAGAAGAATGACAAATCCAAACAAAATACATTGTCAGATGAAGAGGATTCTGATGGAGATTCCAAATCCAAGAAGATGAAGAAGGAGAAGCCCATGTGTTCTTATTGTTGCAAAGGCACTCATCCTGAGAAATCTTGCTTCAAGAAGAAATTGGACATCATGGCCAAGATGCTTGAAGAACATAACATAGATTTTCCTGACTTTTCAATGAAAGAACAAGGCAAGCTTGCTGTAGAACAAGAACACTATTTCCAAGCCTCTCCCAAAGGTAATCATGCTTATGCTTTGAGCGCTAGAGTGAAATATAATTATGATGTCTCTGATATTGATTCACATTCTGATATATCAAAATCAGAAACCTCCACTTCTTCCTCAATACATTCTCCAGTCAGTTCACCCAAGTCTACTCTCAAAACTAGTAAATTTTTACTAGCTTCTGACTTGTCTTCTGAAAGCTCTTTTCACCAACATTCAAATCTTTTAGATTCTGATTTAGAAGATGATTCATAGTCTGATATGTAGGTCATTACATATCCCACACCATTTACCCAACCTTTGGATGCACAAAATACCCTACAAACCCCAAGTTCTCCAGTTAAGAAACTACACAATTCTATGTTTTCCTACACTGTGTCACTTGCCTCTGTTGCACTTTTGTCTTGCATATCTTTCATTGGTTTGACAGCCATTGTTTTGGAATTATTTGGACTGATATTCCACACATCTAGACCTGACCCCATCACTCATGGTTCAAAAGTCAAGTCGTCACACTCTCCAGGCTCGCTCAGCTGTCCAGGTGATCTAGTGTCTCAAACTTTTTCCACTGAAAATGTGTTCGATCATGGATACTCCACATCTTTATTGGTTGCTGCTCCATATGAATTACATTCTGATATTTCAGAGCTGCGTGATCTCATTTTAAATATCATAAAGGTTCTACATCAGTTTGAGAAGAAAGTACAAGAACTAGTACACCATATTGCAACTACAGAAGAAATTGATCCTGTTGAGTTCGTTGTTTCTCATTGGGAAGGAGTATGCATAGATCTTATTTCCATCATTGATTATGTTTTCAAATTTGATTATGTATGTTATAGGAGCAAGAAAAATTCATTTGATGCTCCTCCATCATCAGAAGATGAGCTTCATAGAGCTTCAACACATGGTTCTTGCCTACACAACATTGATGCACCGATGCATGATCATGACATCCACAATCTCTTCATCAAGTCAGTTACTCAGAAGCAGCCCATTCATCTCATTCAGCTCATTCAAATGAGCAACATGACAATATGAAGACATCAAGCATGTCCATTTTTTAGGGAGGGTTTTGTTCCCATGAGGTTTTCCCTGTTTCCTCTGTTTACATGGACTTGTTTTTTTGTATTGGGGTGACCCTAAGCCTTGTTGCTTGGGCCCTATATTTTTTATATTTTCTGATTCCCATCACATAAATTCAGGCTTAAGGGGGGGTGTTGGAACATTTAAAATACCCACTATGTCATTCTAGACTTAGGATAAAATTAATTAATCATTTATGATTAATTTCTTGAGTTTTGACTAGGTAGAATAGGCCAGTTTTGTCTTTTAGTGGACCACATGCTATCCTCATTCACAAAAACAAATTTGGATAGATTCTGGATAAGATTTCCTTGGATTCTTTCTGATTTTATTCTATTCTTGAATTAGAAAGACATTATTCAGTTTTAGTTAGCTTTGTCCTGATTTTTCTACTTTCTAGTGGAAAAGATAAAGCTAGTTAACCTGGAATCTTTTGCCACTTGACCAATTCGACCTCCACATAATATCTAAACTTCTAAATCCATCAATATATCCTATTTACCTCACTCATGAGCTGCCATACAATACTTTCCAAATTTGTGAGCCTCTAGCACAGTTTTGGAAACTGCTTTTGCCACCTAGGTGGTTTTTTGTCTTTTTCTAAGCCTTTCTTTTTGCTCTTTCCATATTGCCTCAAAGCAATTCGATTTTGTCCATGGAGGATGTGTTATATATTGTTACAATATCAATGAATAAGATACAGAGTGTTTTCCATAATTTATTCTCTCTATTCTTCTTCTCTCATTATCTAAAATATTCCATGGTGAAATTGTCTTATGAATCTAGTTCCTAGTAATTGAAAATTTCACACTCATATTCCTCAACAACTACTAGTTTCGGAAGGCCCTCTAGTCCAGCTTTTCACTGAGCTTCGGCTCTTTGGAAAAGTAGTTTGGTTGCTTGGATCTATAGGAATTTTTACTGTGTGGACACTTTTTCTTTTTGTTGAATCTAGAATGCCTTCAAATTGTTTGATTCTATTTTTCGATCAAAATAATTTTAAACACATCCTTTTATCAAATTCTTCAAAGTGGCAGCGAGGTGAGTCATCGGAAATTGAAGGCCCCTCTACATCATAGAGACGGATACAAAACACCCAACCTTGTGACTTGGAAACTGAAAAACTTTGAGATTAAATTAACAAAAATAGAGAAGAACAACATCAAACAAATACTGAAACATCACCTAACAAGGAAAACACAGACATTGTTGATAATCTTGCTCCATTTTAAATTGAAACACTAGAGAACAACACAGCTACTCACATAAACCTACCTTTGACAAATATTTCAGACCCAGTGGTACTTCACATCAGTCAGCCATTGTATTACATCAATCCTCTTTTCAGATATTGGACTAATATGCAAAATTCAACAATTGACCCTATGGCTTCATTAGGAGCACAAGGGACTACATCATCACAACCTCAAATAGTTCTTGGAGGTAGAAATACTTCCAATTTTTCCTCTACATCAATCCCAACAGTTAGTATGCCTGTCATTAGCACAATTTCAACCATCACTTCAGTGCCAGTTGGTATAGTTTCGAGTTCCAATCCCGGAAGTACATCCACTTCGTCTATAGGAATCCCTACTGGGGGGGTGTGCCTTACCAAATTTGGGTTTTTCATATGTTTTGGCTAATCAAGGTCAAAATAATCAAGGAGTAAACCAAAATCCTCTTGGTATACCTAACATTTTTCCAAGTTCTACTTCTGGGGGAAACCCTTCACCATGGAATCTTAATATTTCTGGAGGAACTAATGGACCATGGAACAATAATGCCAATTGGGGTTATGATCCACATGTGAGTGGAAATTCCTCAGGAAGTCCCATACCCCCAACAAGTAGCACACCATGAGGAAATCCACCTATCAACCTCATTCCACCATGGAGTGGGAAAGTTCCAAGAAGTAACCAATCTTCTTGGGCACCACCCCCACAAGGGGGAAATCAACCTTGGAATTCTTATCAAAACCAAGGAAAGAATAAATGGAGTGGTCATATTCCAACAAGTAACCAATCTTATTAGGGCTCACCTTCGCAAGGGAGAAATCCACCCATTAATCCTATCTCAAAATGGAATGGTAATGTTCCACCAAGTAACCAATCTTATTGGAACATACCTCTGCAAGGGGGAAATCCATACATGCATCTTATTCCACAATGGAATGGACATCATTTAGGAAGAAACCAAACGTTTTGGATGCCATCTCCGCAAGGAGGTAATCCTTCTTGGATGATTTTCAATCCCAAGGACAACAACAATAGAGCCATCAAGTTTCACCCACATATCAAACGTTTTCTACGGCACCAGTCAAATCACCATTTCTAGCCACATTGAATCTACCGTATTTATCCCGAATAACTAATGATCATGTTCTACATTTGAATGGATGTCCAACCATACCAACTAAACTACCCTCATACATACCCATGTTTGATGGAAAACCAAGGGAATATCCATCAAATCACGTGATGAAATTCCATTTGTGGTGTTCATCCAATTCCCTAGTTGATGATAGTGTTAGGTTAAGGTTGTTTCAAAGGACCCTAGTGGGAATTGCTAAGAAATGCTACGTTGAATTTCCACGCAATACATTTACATAATTTTCTTCTTTATCTATGGTCTTTCTGAGACATTTTCAATTACCTATCCTCTATGAGACGGGAACATAAATTTTAACTTCAGTTAGGAATTCCACTTCTACTCACATATTGGATCATATCCATGAATGGAGGAGGCGCCGAAGACTTATAAAAGTTGAAATACATGATCAATTCTTAGCAGATTGGTTCATAAAATCACTATTACCTACACTTGCTAAAGATGTATCCATGTCAGGATCCATGACTGAAGAACAACTCATTCAGAGTTCTCAACATATGGATTTGATATATTCCCAATCGGGCACACTTTATGGCTTAATACCTCATGCTGTAAGACCTGTGTCTGATCCAACTAGGCCACCAAAAGGACCTCATACCAATGGTGTGATTGGATCCTTCAACCAACTTGAACAAATTACCCAACAATTGGGACAAATTTCGTTTCAAACTTCACAACCCACAACTGGGCAGGCAACACAACAATCCGCAACTCCCACCCAAACTTCTGAAGTACTTACGGTTCAAACTGCAGACCCAAAAGGAAAAAAGAAGAAAAATAAGAAGAAACCCAATGCTAATTTTGGGACAGGAGATGTACCTAAGGTTAATAATCCTACTAGAGTCAATCATGAAAACCGGAAAAACAAATACCCTTGCAAAATTTTCCAAGGGGATCATCCTACTCACCTTTGTCCTCATATGGATGATATTCATCGAATGTTGGCACAACGAGGATGGAAAAAACAACCTGTCGTCCTAACTCAACCTTTCCCCCAACAACAAAAGATTATTGTTGCGGCGCCAATAGCTCCACTAGGAGGAAACCAGGAAAACCCCCCACAAGGGGGAAATCTACCCAATGCTAACATCTTCATGATTGGTGAACATGAAATAAACATTCAAATAAGGGCTCGTTCTTATGACATACCTTCGAAAGATTCAGAAACAACTAGATCTTAGCCTAGTGGTTCTCTAAAAATTGAGAAACCAACCATAGACATAGTACCTCAACCTCCAAAAGGGGTTTTCCGTAGAAAAACACACAATCCTAATGCGCGAGCTTCTCAAAACTACAATGTGGTTGAAGACTTAGCTCAATCTCCTTATGCAATGTACACCTTGGAAGTATTGCAAAGTTGTCCTGCTCAATGAAAGGCATTATTGTCTACCATCGGTGCTATCGATCCATCTGACAACAATTTGATAACTTTTGACCTAGAACAGTCCATGTGTAGGCTTCCATCACAAATTGCATTTCGGATCAAAGTGACTTTACATGGTAAGAACATTTTTCGAACCGTTGTGGATGAAGGAGCCTCAACTTGTGTCATGTCACTAGCATGTTGGAAAGCTTTGGGATCACCCACCCTAGTACCATCCCATACAACACTCAAAGCATTTGATAGTCATTCGTTCCCACCTCTTGGACTTATCATGGATTTCCCAGTTGAACTGGGAGGTAAAACAAATCAAGTAGATGTTGAGGTAGTGGATGCGTCCGTAGATTACAATTTTCTATTGGGAAATAGTTGGATACATAAGATGACGGTTGTAGTATCTTAAGTATTTTGAGTTAATCGGTTCCCCCACCAAGGGAAGATTGTCACAATAGATCAACTAGACTATTGCAAACCTAAAACTGGTCTCCACTCGAATGTACCTTTTGTAGGGGATTTGAAAGCGGTGATTCAAGATATTGGGGTATGAATGTTCAAAGATTCATCCCTCATGGTAACTTTCATGTTTCAACAACTGATATTGACCCCTAACACTGCTCCAATTTTCACTATTACATCAGAAGTATACTTTCCATTAAAAGTTTTTTATAAGTCCATACAAGAAGTTGGCTCCACCTCATCGGAGGGAGCCCCCAAGGAGGAAATATTAGTTGAAAAGAATTGTGGAAATATACCAACTTCTATGCAACATAATGAAATAGAGAGTAGTGTTCCCCTTTCTACTGTAGAGATTTCTTATCAAGCTATTCAAATGGTTTCGGTAGACTCGGATCAAAATCCTTCCAAAATGGAGGAATATGATCCTTATACTTCACCTATATGGACCATGAACACTCATAGTACTCATGACATCTTGGATCGGACTTTTTCTTTAGATGAAGCCATACTTGAAGTCATGAATATATTTGAATGACCATGGGAGGATATGCATCACAGATCCTCATTTCTTCCAAAGATCGATTCATTAGAGGTCAAACCCGAAAATGTTTACCTCGATGATGACATGGAAAGATACCAATGCCCCATCCAAACAAACAATGTGAGTTCGGAAGGAAATTTGGAAAATATTTCAAAAACCATCCCAATTGATATATCCATTAAGCCTGGCATCGTTGAAAACATCAACATAGGTGTGGATTTCTCTCAAGAGGAAATCACACATTATATTGCTCTATTCAATGATTTTCACGATGTGTTCGCATGGTCTTACGAAGAAATGTCGGGCATCGATCCCAACATTTTTGAACATGATATAAAAACCTATAACAATGTTAAACCAATGCGGAAAAAGATACGTCCGGTTAACCCTAATAAATCATCTTCCATCAAATCAGAGGTCGAGAAACTATTGAAAGTTGGATTCATTTATCCTATTCCTTTAACTGAATGGGTATCCAACCCCATTCTAGTTAACAAAAAGCAAGGAACTATCTGGGTATGTACTGACTTTAGGGATATAAATTTGGCTTGTCCCAAAGACAACTATCCCACACCCTTCATTTATCATATTATAGGTGAATGTGTCGGGAACGAAATATTTTCATTTATGGACGGATTCTCCGGTTACAACCAAATCCAGATAAAAAAGGAGGACTAGCATAAAACAACTTCCATATGCCCTTGGGGGACTTTTGCATATTGGAAAATTCCATTTGGCCTTAAAAACGCCAGGGCTACTTTTCAAAGAGCCATGTCATATGCATTTCATGACATTAAGAAAATCGTTGAGGTTTATCTTGATGACTTGGTAGCCAAATATAAGAGAGTTGAACATAGTGCACATTTACGAGTCATCGTCGTTCGATGTCGCAGATACAACATTAGGTTGAACCCACACAAATGCATGTTTTGTGTGGAATCTGGGAGATTACTTGAGTTCATAGTTTAAAAAAAAAAGATTATGGTGGATCCCATCAAGGTTGAGGCAATACTTTAGTTTCCTTCCCTGAAAACAATAAAACAACTTCAAAGCCTTCAAGGGAAAGCTAATTACTTGAGAAGATTTGTCGAGGATTTTGCTGAACGAGATAAAGGTTTCATGCATCTCCTAAAAAATGATGAACTATTCATATGGTATGACCAACCTCAACGCTCATTTGATGCAATAAAGAAAGCTTTGGTCTCTTCCCTGGTACTTAGTCCATCGAACTATAGTAGAGACTTTTTGCTATATTTGGAAGCATCTAGTTCCACCATAGGAATGGTATTGGAACAAGAAGATGAATCATCACAAGAGCATATTATTTACTATCTTAGTAAGGCCCTTGCAGGTCTCGAATTGAGATATTCCCAGTTTGAGAAGCTGGCCTTGGCAACAGTTCATGTTGTCCAAAGACTTAGACATTATATATTTTCAAGAAAAATGACCATAGTGGCTGAAATGAACCCCATGAAACACATTTTGTCCCGCCATATCATCGGTGGAAAATATTCAAAAGGGATATTAATTTTTCAAGAATTCGATCTCAAGTTCAAAAACGCTAAACCCAAAAAGTCATTGGCATTTGCTGAACTAATGTCTGAGTTACCCTGTGAGAAAGAGGATATTGTACCTGTTGAATCTTGGGCAGATGAACATGTATTCCTCATCGCAAAATCATATCCTTGGTATGGAACATTTATCACATATATCCAAACCCAAAGGATTGGTCCTCAGTTTTCTAGCATTGAACGGTGTCGCATTCAGCACCAACCACGAAGATACCTCATCATAGGGGATACTTCTATCGTCGAGGAGTAGACATGATTTAATATGTTGTTTAATACACGAGAAAGTTGAACACGTTTTGAATGATTTCCATGTTGGGGAATGTGGTGGTCATGTTTTTGGGTTGGCAACTGCACAGAAAATCTTGTGTGCAGGATACTTCTGGCCTACAATATTTAAATATTGCATCAATGCAGTTAAAAAGTGTCACCCTTTCCAAATATACACAACAAAAATGCGCGCACATCCTGCTCCATTACACCCTATAGTAACCATGGGTCCAAAATGGGCCATTGATTTTATGACAATCAACCCACCTTCAGCCGATGGCAACCACTACATCATTGTATAAGTGGGTTGCTTCACCAAGTGGGATGAGGCAATGCCTACATTCAACTGCATGGGTAAAAATAAAACATTATTTCTATTCAATCACGTGATAACAAGGTTTGGTGTACCCAAAGAGATCATTAGTAATAATGGAAGTCATTTTAGGAATTCCTTTATGGATGAACTTACCAACAGGTTAGGATTGTGGCAGGATTTCCTTGCCATATTACCCTCGAGCTAACAGACAATTCAAAGCCATTAAAAAGGTTTTGAAAACTATGTTGCAGAGGACGATTAATAAAACAAAACTAACTTGCACTTAATGTTGTTTTCCGCTCTTTGGGCTCACCGTACCACTGCTAAAACCGCAACCAGATTAACTCAATTCCAATTGGTTTATGGACAAGAGGTTGTGTTGTCGATTGAATGCGAAATCCCATCACTAAAAATAGTAGTTGAACTCCTACCTAACACTTCTTCAGAAGAGGAAAGGCTTGTCCATCTTCATTCTTTGGATCAAACTAGAAGGGAATCTTCTCTAAATGTAGAAGCACACAAGAAAAGGGTTAAAATGCAATATGACAAGTCAACCCGTCCCCAAGTCTTTTCTAAAGACGATTTGGTTTTAGTTTATGACCAAGACCAAGACAAAATAGGAGAAGGAAAATTTGTACCAAATGGTTTGGCCCACTTGTAGTCAAAACTGTGCTAAATATGGTAGCTTATGAATTGGTCATTTGTGATGGGGAACCTATGTCGGAGATCAGAAATGGTCTCTATCTGAAGAAATAATTCGCGTAGGCACTGATGCCTCACAACACTTGTTGTATTTTTGTATAAAATTTTGTACATTAGTTATTTTGGGCACACACTTATCTTGATTCGCATTGTCACTTTGGCAGATGACACAAGAAACCTTCACATATTTGGGATATGTGGATAGCGCCAGCTGTAGTTCTCGAAACATTGCTTTCGCCGCATGGGTGATTTTCACACCTAATGATGAATTTTTAAGTTCAGGAGGCATTTTCCTCGAATCTGCAACCAACAATGTTGCATAATATAGCGCAATCATTGAGCTTCTTGTTGAGTCTATCACCCTTGGCATCTGACGGATAATAGTCAAACTGGTCTCAGAATTAGTTGTATCTCAGTTAAATGGTCAATATCAGGTTTGAAATCCTACACTGTTTAGAAAGTTTCTATGAGCACGTCTTTCAGAATGTCAATTGGAGTTCACTAAATATATTCACATTCCTAGAAGTCTGAATAGTTTGGTGGATTCCTTAGCCAACTACATACTTGACTGGAATCTAAGTCATTAACATCATACCGAAAAAATCAAGCATGTACATTAATCATGGCAATTTAATTGAACATATCATTTAAGAACATAAGTAAAAGACGAAATAAACTAGCTTACATCATAAACCAAAAAGTGTGTTGAGGTTCTAGACATTTTGGATAGTAACTTTGCACATACCAAAAAGAATAGTGTAAATACTTTTCTCTTTTTGTTTCTTTTTCTTCAAAATAAAACCCAAAAAAAATCATAAAAACAATGAAAATATTCGGAAAATTAAAAAACATGTGAAATCGTTTCAAAATTTCCCGGTCCGACATCAAAACTCACCCACAACTGGCATATCACTGAATAAAGGTTCACAGCTTCTAGAAATTCATGCTTAAAGGAGATGCTTCCTCTCATCCATCGACTGCACCTACAACGAATATGGTAAATAATGAGTATTTTTACTTATATTTTATTCTTACGTGTATAACCCTATCCTTTTGAATGATAGAAAAATGCATCATTCCTCAATTTTGGATATCTTTTTTACATATTAAATGCACATTTGAACCGGTTTCTGACTAAGTAGTTGGGTAGTGAAATGGTTTTGATTACAGGACTTGGAGACTTTGACAGTTCGAACTATTTGATTCAGGTAGTTGGACATAGACCATGATTCATGATGATTTATGATTTTGGCATTTTTCACAAGACTCAATATGAAGTAAACCTCATTGACCCATTCCTACTTGGCCACTATACCAAATTGGATAACCTCAGTTACATGGTATTATTTCACCGTCCGTCAACACATAATCCTGCTTCATATAGCCTACCCATGGAGGGAACATCTGTAAGATTGTGCACAACTAGCTCAACCCTTGTTTTCAATATGGATCTTTGCCTTGGCCTGATCCATTCCCTTGAAAAATAGGTGTACGCCCATGCAACACTCGTTCCCTCCCATGTACTATAGCATTCTTTATTCTTTTTTCGATCTGATAAAATGAAAAAGGCATAAAAATTAAAAAACACAAAAATCCAAAAAGAGGGAGAACTGAATCATTTCATATTATATCATTGAATAAAGTGGAAACAGTAAGTCCTTGTCTCCCTTGAACATGACACATAATTTGGTATCCGCCATCAGTACACCATCTACATTTTCCTTAGGAAACTGTACCAGTATTTTGAACAGATCTCCACCGATGGGTTATCCTTCCCGTCACCAATGGAGCCTTCGTTAATGCATCTGGAATTGGTGGATTTCATTAAGGTTGGTTAATCAAGTATTATGTTTCCAAGTGTCCATTCTGCATCGTGTTATGTGTTCAAGGGAAGTTCAAATAGAGTCGGCCATTCCTCAAATATTCCTAACCAATCATGTCGGCCTTCCTTGTGTCAGTATACAGTGTTGTATCTCGTAGTTCTACCAAATTATATCAGACTATTGATCTTTGTTTCGTATCGGTTGATGTGGGATGCATTAATGCCCTCCTTCTGATGGGTCTATTCCTATCTACACCAAATCATCATCTAGGAAATGAATCTAGAAACCCAGGAGTACCTTGGATCTTGCAGTCATTAGCGACAAGCTTCCTCGCAAATGACAGTGGGTATACATCAATGACCCCTGATTATTTGATTCTATAAATGTTTGACTTCAGAACATTTATTCACACTTGCTAGTTTGTACTCAGTACCTTAGAGCCCATCATCATTATTGGTGGGTTTCTTCACATCTGTTAACGGTATACATCAATGATCGGGAATCAGATGGTGTTTTATTATGCTCGACATCAGTTCATTTATTCGCATGATATAAACTCGTACTATAGTTGGTTTGTATTGAATACCTTGGGAAAAACAGTTGTAGCACTCATCGATGCACTACCCGAGTTGCGCAAGATTAAACTACCATGTCAGAATTTTGATGAAGACCTTGTTCTCGCACTCATCAAAGTGCACGTTTACACTTCTGAAAAATTTACTTTTGACATGGATCCACTATGTATTGTTCGTGGCCATGCTTGTTTACTACTGAGCATGGGTATGCCTGCATCAGGAAGATATTATATATTTGAGAAATTGTTATGTTTGACTTGCAGATGTTATCCTGAGTCCTGCGCCCATGAGTTTATCCTTTTTTCATCCTTGCTTTGATCAATAAAGAGTATCAGTATAAAAATAATGTATTTCAGCCCTTATCTCTGCTTCGGACCTCACACATTAGGGGGGATTTGTTAACAATCAAATTAACACCCTTAACAAAGTGAGGGAAAAAAGCATATTTTACTATGCACCCGTAACATGAAGATAGAAGACAAGTACACAAGAGAACAATACTCTCTTATCTAATCACTACATCCACAATCAGAAAGATTGAGTGAAGAAAGAGGTAGCCTAAGGAGACGATGTTCAGTGATTGAACTACTCAGTTGAAGGCTCAAATATAGGCTCCACCAGTCAATAGTGAGAAGAAATGCACAAAAATGCATTAGTTGTGCTTGAGAATTCTAAATTTGTGACAAAAGCCTGAAAATTCTATGGAAAGTGGGTTTTTGAGTAAAAATAATCAAAAAACAAGAAAAGGGATAAACCCACATTGAAAAAGGAAACTTGAGACCCCATTTCCCAATGCTATAAAAAAAAGGCACTTGGGGCATGGTAAGGGAGGAAAAAGGAAGAGCAAAGGTATGCTGGAGAGATTTGGAGGATTGGAAAGCTCATCTTCATCAAAGGCAAGGGTCTAGAAAGAATAGCTCATGGCAAAGGAGGATGGATGCATATCAAGCTAGATTGTAAGTATCTTTTATTCATTGCTATTAATGAAACAATTCAATTTTCCTTCCATTTAGTTTGAATTCATGATGGTTAAAGATCCTAAGAACTTCTAGATAATTGGTTAAAGATCTTAGGAAATGTTAGATAATTGGTTAAAGATCTTAGGAAATGTTAGATAATTGTTCATTTATGACATTGAAACTCACCACTTCATAGTAATATAGCAATTTAATGTATATTCAAACCTACCTTTAATGCTATTATCAATAATGTCACAATAGTTTGCCAAGAAACATAATGGACAACAAAAATAATAATACATTCCCGTGTGAGCAACTATATTTATTTTAATGGAACTCAATACTACTCATCTATTTTAATAATTCCAATCCTTATACTAAATTTAAAAGACTAAGTGCTAACTTGAGTAACAAAAAATAATTATACCTTTTCATCTTTTAATAACTATATTTCTTATTTATTTAATAACTATTTTTCTAATTATACCTTCTCATATTTTATAATTATAGTTTTTCATAACCATTCTAGATTAATCCAAGAAACCTATCGAATTCGTTGCAAATAGTGGAACTCATTGAATAGGGTTGGAAATTCAAAATTATTTAGCAACTATTAAATTTTAAATAATTTAGTTTTTATTTAATAAAGACAAGTTTTTTATTTAATAAACACAATTTTTTTTAAATAATAGCGATTGTGGTTCTTTTTAATTGAGTTCAACTATATATAATTTTTCCCCTTTACCGGAGTTCAACAAGATTGAATTATTAATTTATGTGATAAAAATATGAAATATATCCTTATTATGAAAGTTCACAAAATATTCAATTTAAATTAGATTGAAAGTCATTTGTTCATTTGTACTTATTGCAGGAATTGGGCTTCTTTTACAATGTTCAACTTAATTGTTAATATTACTTCATAATTTTTTAAAGACATTTAAAGTTATTTAATTAATTTATCTAATCTACTTGGAAATTTGCAAAACATGTTATCTTACTAATTATACATATAAGATTTGATAAATAATGTTTTAAGACACTCAATATTTTATAGTGGACCATGTCACTATGTGATAAAGAGAATTTAAGCTCATTCACTTTTTACAAAAGATTTTCTTTTCAAAGACCATGTCACTATGTTTACTGAGGATAATTTGGCTACCTATAAAATGTAATAATTTAGAAGATACAGTTATAAAATCTAGAAGATAAAGTTTAAAAGTTTAATTATTTGAAAGATATTATTGAAAAAAATTGCTAAATAATAATTCATGAATGAGAAAATAACAATTATTTTATTCTTATAAGTAAAAAATAATAATTTTTTATATTATTTTGTGTTATTCAAAAAATAATTTAAATAAGCAATTTTTTTTTTTTTACATTATATATTTTACCATGATTCTGTTTTATTTTATTGTTTTCCCATTCAACATTCTATTATACCTTTTAGAGAAATTACTAGTTATTAGTTGTAGTCTTTATCGTATTCACAATGAATAACATTTTGAAAAACCCAATTGCCAACATCAAAGTAATCACACATTAAACTACAATATAATTATTGTACTTTACTATAATTTTTTGGAAAAAAATATTTTATTCCAATAAACACTGCCTACACTACCTTACATGGAAGTAATTTCATTATTTTCAAAATGCAGGTGGCAGAGGTTATGTTATGTCAAGTATTGTTATTACCACATTATATTTCACATAATATGAAATGACTAATATAACTTATCAAAGGATACAGTAGCTTCATATTTTCTCCACATCCATTTAAATTCACTCTTGATTTTTTCAACAAGTTTCTCAAAACAATATATAATATACGTTTTTGTAATTCAATTTTGATTAATTTTAAATATATAAACAATTACACATTGTAATGATTAAAACATTAAAACATTAATTTTAAATATATAAACAATTACACATTTTAAAGATTTAGCGTTAGATATAATTTGTGTTCTGATTTGTTCGTGCAGCGATGACGTTTTCATTGTAGAAAATCAAGCCAGAAATTGTGTTCTGATTTATTTCGCCATGTGTCCAAGTACGGTGATCGAGCAAATTAATTGCGAACAACACTTATGACTAAGTAGATTAATAACTTAATAACTAAGTGCTCCACGGGCTTGAATTTCAGCTCTTCAAGGCCCGAGTTTCGAGCTAAAAGGGCCTCTTCTAAAGTAAAACCATTCAGTTTGATGCAATATTCACCCTGTTTTGGACTCTACACTTTCGTGGGAAAAGATTCAAATCCAGTGACACTCACGATGAATTCTAATATCTATTTTCATTTATTTTAGATTTTATTGTTGGTTTTGCTAAGCTATATGAGTGTGTGTGAGTATTTGATAATGAGGAGCTGGTTAATGGGTGCAGTGTTTAACTATAATCGGTTAGTGCATAACCCGGTGGTGGTGAGTATAAAAGTTGCAACACTAGACACTTTTGTCTCTCACATCTAGTAGCGAAAAAAGTTACTTTGAGGAAGAGCGGTAACTACATCTATGGCAAAGAAAACATATACATTTCCTTAGTCGTTCATCATTCCGGGGTTGATGCACTATGAAAATTGGTAAAGAATGGGGCACACCATGAGTGAGTATAAAAACACATATTATCCCTCCAAACAAAATCCCACCCAATCAGAGGAAATATCACACCCAACATGTTTTGTGCTGCCAGTTATTTGGGGAACCCCAAAGGACAAGCTTTGCGAGGATTTTAACGGACATAATATGATTGTTAGCTTGCCTATATTCCGCTTGGGAGCTATCCATGTTTTTTGTTCCCATGGGGGAGTTGGTAACCAGATAACCCCCTCCCAGAAAGGGATAGAAGAGTGAATAAAGAAGGAAGTAGGAAGTTCTCACACTTTCACTATTATTATATGGAAAGGGGGGTTATGACATATGGTCCTATCTAGCTCTATATTCTCATCCTGAGTGGAATATAGAGTCTTATGAGTGGGTTGGAATGATTAGTGGAACCAATTTGTTGGTTTGTCAAACATGACATGGAATTTCTAATGGATCCACCGAAGCAACGATCAAGGGGTAAAGCATGAACAAGAAACGCTTGGGATTTAGATAACCAATAGGGAAATGTCCTTCCTACTGAACCACCACCAACCTAGATTCAAAGGATGGACCAGACACAATGAGTACAACCAAGTCTCGTAATTCTCTTGAAATTGTTCAAGTATTTCCTAAAGCTCCTGTTGTTGTAAGAACCAAGTAGTTGGATCCAAGTCGATGGTTCGGATGGATTTCCTAAAGCTCTTACTTCCATTGGAATGATTCTGCATTGTTAGAAAGAAGATCCTAATCCTCGTAACTTGAGTCCCACTCTGCTAATATAAATATTGTTGCGCATATAAACCAATTCCAAGACAATCTATTTTGTTGATTTCTATAATTTATTCACACTGTATTTAAGTAAGATATTCTCTAGTTTTATTGCACAAGTGATTGATGAGATCCATATAATGATATGACTAATTACAAAGGTACTCGATGATGATGATTGTGGTGGTAATTAACTTCCATTTAAACCTACCAACTTCAATCTATTAGACCAACTTGTATTTCCTGAAATTTAATTCTTATATACAAAGATTAAATCATAGGAAGACTTTAACTAAGTATTGAGCTTATGTTGAGCTTGAATTTGTTTAGTGTGCAGGGGAGGGTTAGTTGAGATCTCGGGATGGAAGGGCTCTGCAGCAAATCGCGACACACGAGCTTGGGTTCAAGGGTTTTCTTCAATGGTATCCCACGGAGGGGGCGTATCCCCCTCCTCTTTACGACAACCGATAGACTCCTCATGCGGTCGACAAAAGAACCATTCAGAGGAAGCATCTAAGAGCTTCGAGGGAGAAGAAGGGAGAAACTAGGAGTGGAGCGGATCGAGGCATAAACAGGGGGTTTCCTTCCAAAATCCAATGAAAACCCTTCTCTCTAGATCCATTCGGATAGTATGAGGGAAATAGTGGAACAATGGAAGGAGAAGGCTTTGATTGGAAAGTTCATTGGGATATGGCCAAAGGAGAAAGATCTCCTTCAATGGATCAAGGCTACATGGAACCCTAAAGGCAATTATGACCTACATCTGGGGGTTAAAGGTTTTTTCACTATAATCTTCTTCAACCAGGAGGATAGGGATCGGATACTGGAAGGAGGCCCATATTTCTTCTTCTCAGTTGGGCTATTCCTCCCCCCTTATAAAGAACAGTTTAACCCCGATAAAGAGGATCTAAATATCACCTTGGTATGGATTTGACTTTAATCTTTACCCTACGAGTACTAGGAACCATAAATCTTGCAGGATATAGGCAACATATTGGAAAAATTTGTGAAACCCTTTGAGTAAACAAAACAATGTAGATACACCTCCTTTGCTTAGATCTGTGTCTACATGGATTTGGCACGAGAACTACCTGAAGCCATCAATCTAACATGGGAGGATGAATATTGGGTTCAGCCATTAGATTATGAGAACCTTCCTTTTCGGTGTAGGCAGTGCCATGAGTATAGCCATCTCAGTCGAGACTGCCCCCATAACCATCACGCTCCTGCTATCCCTCCTATGTCCTAGGAAAAAGATGGTGCAGACGAGGGTTTTACCCAGGTCAATCGGAGAAGATAGGGGCGAAAAATCAACAACCAGATGTAGAACAAATAGAACAATACAAAGAATACAACAACAACCAACAGATTTGAGATGTTGAACAATGTTGGAGAATATCTAGAGTATCTTGGATGACGGGACAAGAAAGAGCCCTCACACTCGACGAAAGGGACACCTAAGGCTGACCTAGCCCCCCAGATGGAGTGGAATACCAGCCTAAAACTATGGAAGATGACTTACAGGAAGAAGCAAAAGATATGGATCTAGGAGAACTCGATCTAGATGAAATAGAAAAGGAATGTGATAAAAAAGGAAAGGTTATGTCTCACGTAGACAGATCGAACTATTGCAAGATTCCATGTTAAAATCAAAAGCTACCCTTTAGTTGGGTATTGCTTTGGAACCACGGAAAGGAAGCAAAAGGAAACAACCATAAGAAGGCGAGAAGAAAGGAAGGAAGACAAACAGATAAAGAATAACAGAGGTTGGAACCAGACAGATAGAGTCAGGGCAGTACCCAACCATCAAAGCAAATTTCTCTGAAGTTAATAAGGTTACCCAATGAACATGATAACATGGAACATTCGTGGGGTGAATCACCCTCCCAAAATAAAAACCTTAAGGACAATGAAGGAAATGACAAATAAAGTTTGGATAGGTAGTGAGACTATGGAAATCAACGCTCAGGGAAACGTCGGGGGGATTGTAATCATGTGGCTCCCAGAAGAAGTGTGCTTATCTAACTTCTGGGCCACAAGATTCTCCTTATTTGTAGAATTCCATATCTGTGATACCCTAGTAAAAGGAATACTTACAAATGTTTATGGCCCAAGTATTATGACACAGAAGGAATCCTTCCTGGATATCATTTCATGGGATGCATGATGGATTGGAGAAAAGCAATGTATCATTGGGGGATATTTCAACATGATCACCTCTCTGGGGGAAAAAAATGGAGGTAGGCGGACCTTAGGCGCAACCAATGAATCCTTCAAGGAATTTATAGAGGACATGAAGATGGTGGATATGGAGACAGGGAACAGATGGTTCACATGGAACACCAAGCATGGGGGAGAGCACCATGTCGCATCATGATTAGACAGATTCCTAATATCAGAGAATCTAGTCAATATGGGAGGTGATTTGACCGCTCTTGTCCTTCCCTTTGCTGGTCGGTCAACCTCATGTGGGATAGGACAAGAGTCAATGCGATGAAACCTTTATGTTTTGAGCAGTTTTGGCTAGAACACAACGACTTTAAATCATCGGTCCATCAATGGTGGGAGGAGATGGATAATCCAAGAGGGACACGAATGTACCAATTTCGGCAAAAGTTGAAAGCTCTAAAAGCCAGGATACACATGTGGAAGATGGACAAGTTTGGAAACATTTTCCAAGGCAAGAAACATCTAACTGAGCAGATAGAAGCTATCCAAAGAGAAGGTATGAATAACAGTTTCATTGAGGAGCTGAAACAACATGAGCATTTAATTTTAGAATAGCTCAACACACACGAACGACATGAGGAATATTCTGGAAGCAAAAATTGAGGAACCAATGGATCCAAGAGGGAGAATGGAATACCAATTTCTTCCATTGTTTTGTGGTTCAAAACAGACAAAAGTCAAGAATTAGCAGAATAAAAAAGGAGTCAGGGTAGTATGTGGAAACTAGGGAAGAAATGGAAGAGGAGTTGACAGATTAATTTGGAATAATTATGAAGGAGGACAGGGCCAAGAGATCAGAACACATTTCCAAGATCATCTAGCACATCCCTTCCCTTGTGTCCAATGAACAGAGCGAGCTTCTCAATAAACTAGTTTCACTAAATGAAGTTGAGGAGGTTGTCTAGCAGATGGCGAATGGAAATGCTCCAAGTATGGATGGTTTCACAACCAACTTCTTCCACCATTTCTGGGACGTGATCAAGCAGGATGTATGGCGTATTGTGGAAGACTCTCGAAAAGACAAAGGGGTGCTCCTTGCCTTTAATGAAACCTTCTTGATCCTCATTCCAAAGAGTGAAGGTGTTGACACACTAGGTAAATTCTGATGTCACAAACCCTCCCATCTATCAACGCAAGGAAGGGAACATGATACCCAATAATCTAGGCGTTTATAAGACTTAGCCCATTCCAACATTCTATTTTTGTATAAATATAATCAATTGGCATTATTTATATAATGCATATGTGTGCAGATGCAAATCAAGCAAACATGCACAGCGGAATAAACATCATCCACACACATTTCACATGCAGTCAGCATATTAAAAATCAACCATCCATTAATTAAAATAGTGCAGAAGAAAATACACATAAACGAATTTACTTATCTCGCTGCAATGCTGTCCCAAGCAACTAGCTATGTCGCTGCAATGTTCCACCCAACCGTAGGTCTCTGCCTAGCTTATAGTATTTCAGCACTCAGAGACCACCCCTGAGTTGGGAATGATATCTACAAGGAAAAGGGGACTCTCAAGCTCAGCATAGCCCAAAGCCATGGATACCCATCTCAACCCCAACATTCATTTACACAGAGCCACTCAAAACTGGGCATGGATACACATTTCAGCAATGGGATTCACAGAATATGGTCTATGGGTCTTTCCCAAATCGTTGCACACCCAAAAACGGATTGTGGAAAGAGAGAATCATCCCCAGGGAAGAAAACCGATTTTTCCCACAGATGTATGAGCATACAGTGGGCCAAAAAAACCTCTATAAAACCCCCAAATCGTTTCCCCTTCTTCTCCACTGTTAGCCACAACAAAAACGCCCTTCCCAGCTATGAAAAAGAAGGATAACACAGGAAATCCATGGAGAAAAATGCCCAGGCAGCTCCAAAATCGTGAGAGAGAAAAATTGATGGTTGAATAATGGCTTGGGGGAAATTTCGTGGCTCTTTTCTTTCCCAAGAAGCCAAACACGAAATTCTAGGAAGGGTGGCTTACCCATACTCGAATTTGGACAGCCATACCTCTCCATTCCCCAAGGCATTAACTACCTCAACCAAATCTTGGGAGAAATGAATGATTGTTCACAAAAGTCAACATGGGTAGTTGAGGGTTCATGGGTTGTCTCATTGACACTTGGCTTGATTTGATTGGCTCAAGGGTTTGAATCTTTCCCTCCCAATTCCTTGTAAATATCATTCCCCCATCTCTTGTTGCATTGCATAGCTAGTTGTGGGAATTTATATTAAAATGCATATTTACAATTCCCATGGTTCTCTAGCACATGGGAAACATAATATCCATTACTCGCCTCTTCAAGGTTGAGTGTTCACTAGTGGGGCCTTGGCCTTGAGCTCCACGCTAGGAACCATACATAAGATGCATACAATATTTGCATTACAACCCAAAATATTATAAGGGTAAAAATGGGGGTATTACATTCCCCTCCCCCTTGGAATAACACCGTCCTCGGTGTTCCATAACTTGGGAATACATACACGCTTTATATATGTCCAAAATTCACAAAATGTGGCAGGTATGTCTTGCATTTCATTGATTGGAGATGTCAAGGTGAGGTTCTTTAACCTCTGCACATTGCTCCTGCTGGCTGTCGCTTTTCTTGATACCCCTTGCTGGACATTCACGGAGGAGGTGACTTCCTCCACATCCCCAACATTCTATTGGAGATGGCTGCCTCTGTTTCCCTTTGTCAGCATTCTTGCTCTCTTCTAGCCTTGGGTGTTTCTTGATGGGGTGATTGGATGAATGCTTCATCATTGGTCCACTTTCCTTTCCTTTACCAATTGCTCCCAGAATACTTTTTACCTCTTTTAGCAGATGAATAGAGTCCTGCAAAACCTTGTGGTTCATCGCATTCTGCTGCTTCTGTAGCTTGAACATCTCTCTAAGGTTTTCTTGGGTCTTGGAAATTGTTTGAAGAAGACTTTCAGCTAAGTCCAATAGCCCTTGGTCTGCGGCCATGGTCAATGTGCACAACTTTCCTCACTTGCTTGCTAGCACCACTAGTTTGTTTTTTTAACGACTGCAACCAATTGCATTCAATTTTTCACCTGTGAAATTCATTATTGCAATTCTTTGTTAGGCCAAGCATAACATAAACATTAAAATTAGTCAATTAATTTCCCAATTGACATGGAACGTCCATGCTTTATTCATGAGACTTCCACACTTTTCATGCTTGCCCAACATACATATGAACTCATTCATGTTCATCCTTTCACGGCGAATTAGATTTTTCAGCATTCACAATTTATTTTAAGCAAATAAACACAATAGACTTTCAGTCATCACATGCATTCCACAATTTTTTGTTTCTAAGATGCATCAGTCAAAAAGAAAGAGAAGACTAAGAGTTTCCCCCTCTTATTCTTGTTCCAATCTGGAGCCACTCCATCACTGTGGTTCTATGCTCCTTAGCCTCTTTCACTTTAATGTGAATGCTTGACTTTCCCTTTCTTGGCTATGACACTTAGTGTCTAAGGTCTGTCTCAGGATTTTCTCTGTCATGTCCCAAATTTGGCATTGGGTCACAATGGCCTAATCACATTGGCCATATTCATTAGAGTTTGAAAAATTGATGTTAAAGGTCAAATAATTGCCAAGGAGGAAAATTACTAGTTTCCTAGGTTTGGGGTGGAAGCTTTGGGATTTGGAATAATGGGGATAATAAATGATGTTTGAACATTAGAGTGGCATAAATATTTAATAAAGGAGCTAAATAAATATATACAAGTGAAAATCAAAGTGGCATTTGATCATGAAGACACATGGAGGAATTGGGACCCACATATGGCTAGATTTCCCCACTACACTTGGCATCATTCTCTCACCAATTCGAATTTAAGGTGAATGGTAACATACTTGGGGGAGTCCAAAAGGTATTATTCATTTCATGACTCATCCAAGGTCGAAATATAGAGGAAGAGTAACTCCCATGGAAGAGGAAGAGGCAATTTGGAGCTAGTGAGACACTTGGGCTAGATTCCCTAGCTCTATGACAACAATGATGAAGATGCTATGACACCTATGACACAAATCAGACCTAAAGGCTGAAACATGAGATATATGACATGTCAGGGCTAAAAATAGACTCCAATAGGGCGCTCAAGGGTGTGAGGGCAGCTAAGATGCTTCCACATGTGATTTGGTGGAAGTGGGAGACTAGGAATTGTTGTACAAGTGGCGTTCTTTGGAATCTCTTCCCAACTTGAGTTGGAATGAGTCTCTTGGAAGGAATTCGACCCATGGAGGACATTAGAAGTTTATAAATGTCAATAACAAAGAATGAAAATGGCTTTTGATCATTTGTATAATTTGCAATTGCATTTGTGAAGAGGGAGAGCTAGTGGATGACTAGTTTCTTGCCTTAGCCAATTTCGAGGGTGAAAGATTCCCATCCAGGTTGGTAATTGGAAAGGCCATTTAGACCTTTCATTTGGAGCTTTAGTGGAGTTTTTATTTGTGGGTGTAAGCTACAGGGCAGCTCATGGTTTCTTCTATTGCAGCTCACTCCTTCAACCATTTCCAGTTTTGATGGCATATTCTTGATCCTTGAGGGAGGGCGTTTTTGGTGAGCTATTGTACTCTTTGGGGGAGCTTCTAATGCCCCATTTATTTTGTAATATAAATTAAATACTCTGTTCTTCATCTCCAGAAATTTCCAAGTCGAAATTCCAAGTAGAAATGTATAAATCTCATTTTTAATGGAAGAACAATGCCATTTCCCCACTACCTTGTTGTAAACCAATGTATTGATGATGATTTCGAATGAATGGATGATTATCTGATGCATTTGTGATTAATGGACTACCATGGATGTATTTTACAAGTTTCATGTACTGTACTTGAGCATTTGAAGTATTTTTACTCAATTTAATTGCATTGGGAGAAGAAATAGTGCCATTTCCCCAAGGGTCGAATTGGTGATTTTTGCAGTTGAATGGGAGAGGGTTGGAATAGATGTAATAATAAATTAATGGTGCAAATGAGACCTTAATAAAATCCTTAATAAATTCCCTACCTATGTTCATAAATTTGAGTGGGTTTGGAGGCAATTGGGAAGCCATTTTCAGTACTTACCCCAGGGGGATTTGAACCCCAAATTACTAATAAAATTGCATACTTGGTCCAGAATCTTAAGAGAGTTTGCAGAGGTCTTTTGGTGGCCATATGACATCCATGAAAATCATATTCAAGTCCTAATATCATTCATACACCTCCCTTGAAGATTTGAAGGCATTTGGAGTCAATTTGAGACCTGGAGACCAATACTAGTCAAAGGGAAATTACTAGTAAAGTTCCCTACATTGGCCATAATTGAAAGAGGATTTGTAGAATTATTTTAAAGGTCCAAAAGCATCCCTGAAATACATATATATGTTCTAACATCATCCATATACCTTCTTAGAATATTTGGGAACAATTGGAGCAATTTGGGGACCTAGAGCTCAAAACTAGTCAAAGGTCAAACTAGGGAAAAAAGTGAAAAATTGTCATTTTAATAAAATTTCTAACAAGGGACATTATAGTGGTATCAGAGCATGGTCCTTGCACCTGTGGATTAGGTATATACATTCAAGAATAATTGGCAGCCATGTCTTACTATTATGATGAATCCTATGAGTACAATTCTTATGAGGAATATGTAGATGCTTATGAGCAATATGAAGCAGAATGTGAATGGTACGAGGAAGAGGTGCCATCATGCAACACTTCTTACAATTTTAAGAGAAATGAAGATTATTCTTATGACTTTCAATCTGATGAATATGAGTGTGTCACACCAACCAAGGATAATTCTATGAGTGAGTTCCAAAGATGGAGAGCAACATATAAAACCTTGCCCCAACAATATCAAAAATATCAAGAATATCTTGATTTTAGCAAAAATACACAAAATGCCATGTCTTTTGAGTACTATGCTGAACATGTTTTTGAAAATAGTCCCAAAAATGAAGATGTGGAGTTAGTAAAGAAAGGTTTATGCCCATCTTGTAAAGAACCTTGGAGTGAGTATCATACATGTGTGCATGAAATTATGTCCCACTTGAGGAGAGCTTTTGGGAATTCTTCAAAAAGAGATTCCAAAGATATTGATCCTAAGAAAAACAAGGGGAAAAATGCATTAGCTTGCTTGAAGGAGAAAAATGAAGAGACATCACAAGAGCATGAAGAAGATTCTATTGAAAATATGGAAGATCATTTCGAGACACCTTTTAGCTTAGACATGAACCAAAGAGCATCTACTGATGGATGCTTAAACTATGAAGGAGTGCCTACTGATGGGTGCTCACACCTCTATGTTAGTGACATAGAGATCACTTTTGAAAGTGTTTCCGCAAGCCCAATTTCCATTAAGCATGATAATGAAGACCTTGTAGCAATTGAAGAAGAACCAAGATCAACTTCCCCATCACCACTTGAGCTTCATGAAGTTGGTCCAAGCAAAAATGAAGAAGATGAGGAGGTTCATTTGCAAGAGCCTCATTTTCTTGAAGGGTCCTTAAAGATGAATGAAAAGAAGATCCAAGAGTCCCTCAGCATTCTCCATGACACTCAAGCATTGGTGTCAAATTCTTGTTGGAGATCTACTTCATTGGAGGAAACATCCTTCATTGAAGACATGGAGAAGATTCAAAGAGCAATGTGCCACATCAAAGGTAATTTCATGTCTTTGCTTTTTGATAGAAATCATTTGTTTGAGTTTAATGAATTGTTACATGATGCATACTTGAAGAATAATGAGGATATTCATAAGCTCACAATTCAAAATGAACAACTTCTTGAAAAGTTGCAAGATACTTGTCTTTCCTCCTATGTTTTAGATTGTCAAATGGTAGATTGTTTGGAGGATTCTCATGACATGGTGGATCATGAGAAATGTGGAAATTTGAATGTGCTTAATGTGTTTGAAGATAAACTTGAATATATCCAAACACTTGATGTGGTGGAAGAGGAACTTGAATTGTCTCTTGATGAAGGTTATGCAATTTTTAAAGAAGAGCATGATTCCTCTACATTGAAACCAATCTATGACAAAGGTTTCACACTTTTGAAGGAGCTGCATGATACTACCCATATGGATCCTTCCCATGATGAAAATTCTGCACTTTTTTATCATTTGGGTGAGTTAGTTCATTATCCTACATCCTACAATTCCATGTTTTGCAGCATTAGTCTCAATGAAGTATGGGTGAAAGTGTTCTTTTTTATGGTGCCACATGAGGAGTATGGAACTCCTAGATTTAACTTTTATGATGACATGGTTGGAGCACATTCTTATTCACATTTGTAGCAGCATCCTTTGTTACTTTATGATGATGCACATCTACACGGATGCACCTATGATATGCATTTGAGTCACTTGAAGACTCATGGTTTTTCTTGCTCAACACTTGATTCATTTGATGTTGGAGGAACTTCATCCAACACTTGGGTGAATAGATTTATGATTGGAGAACATTTTTGTTGCAAGCCACATACTTTGTTATATCTTTATGACTCTCACATTCAGGGATGTATGGGTGAGACTTCTTTGAGTCATTTGAAGTCTCCTTGTTTTTTCTGCTCATTATTTGGTTCAGATTTTAGTGGAGATTCTTCATTCACTTCTTGGATGAAAGAATACATGGCTGAATATTTTGATGCATATCACATCCTTTTGGAGCAGCATTATAGGACATGGGATCCTCACCTATGTCATTGGAGCAAATTTGATTGGTCACTTGAAGCTTATATGCACTTGGAAAATGGTGGTCTACTTGCTTGGAGGTATAAGCACTTTCATGACTCTTTGATGAAGCATATCCTTGATGTACATTTTCATTATGTTGTTATGTACTTTGATGATATATATTTGGTACTCATGATGTTCGGAGGGATGCATACAAGAAAATGGGATCCAATAATCCTCTTAACTAATGGTATGGGTTGGAGAGCACTCTTAATTATTGGAGTGCAATACAAGCAATGGGACCCTGGAATAATTTTTATCTCATTGGCTTCAAATTTTTTGGGGAAACAAGCAGTATGGGAGATCGATTTACCACTTAATAAAGTGATTTTTATCATATTAGTGCAGCAGCAAGCATGGTGGTTCCTCTCTAAAATCTTCATGGAAAGTCAAAGACTCAAGGTTGGGCAATTCAATGGCAACTTCAAAGAATTATACAGAAAATAGGTTCTTCAACACCCATGTTTAAAATTGCTTGATGACAAGCAATATTGGGAAGGGAGGATTTTTCATGTCCCAAATTTGGCATTGGGTCACAATGGCCTAATCACATTGGCCATATTCATTAGAGTTTGAAAAATTGATGTTAAAGGTCGAATAATTGCCAAGGAGAAAAATTACTAGTTTCCGAGGTTTGGGGTGGAAGCATTGGGATTTGGAATAATGGGGATAATAAATGATGTTTGAACATTAGAGTGGAATAAATATTTAATAAAGGAGCTAACTAAATATATACAAGTGAAAATCAAAGTGGCATTTGATCATGAAAACACATGGAGGAAGTGGGACCCACATATGGCTAGATTTCCCCACTACACTTGGCATCATTCTCTCACCAATTCGAATTCAAGGTGAATGGTAACATACTTGGGGGAGTCCAATAGGTATTATTCATTTCATGACTCATCCAAGGTCGAAATATAGAGGAAGAGTAACTCCCATGGAAGAGGAAGAGGCAATTTGGAGCTAGTGAGACACTTGGGCTAGATTCCCTAGCTCTATGACAACAATGATGAAGATGCTATGACACCTATGACACAAATCAGACATGAAGGCTGAAATATGACATATATAGCATGTCAGGGCTAAAAATAGACTCCAAGAGGGCACTCAAGGGTGTTAGGGAAGCTAAGATGCTTCCGCATGTGATTTGGTGGAAGTGGGAGACTAGGAATTATTGTACAAGTGGCGTTCTTTGGAATCTCTTCCCAACTTGAATTGGCATGAGTCTCTTGGAAGGAATTTGATCCATGGGAGACATTAGAAGTTTATAAATTTCAATAGCAAAGAATGAAAATGGTTTTTTATCATTTGTAGAATTTGGAATTGCATTTGTGAAGAGGGAGAGCTAGTGGATGACTAGTTTCTTGCCTTAGCCAATTTCGAGGGTGAAAGATTCCCATCCAGGTTGGTAATTGGAAAGACCCTTCAGACCTTTCATTTGGAGATTTAATGGAGTTTTTATTTGTAGGTGTAAGCTATAGGTCAGCTCATGGTTTCTTCTATTGCAGTTCACTCCTTCAACCATTTCCAGTTTTGATGGCATATTCTTGATCCTTGAGAGAGGGCGTTTTTGGTGAGCTATTGTACTCTTTGGGGGAGCTTCTAATGCCCCATTTATTTTGTAATATGAATTAAATACTATGTTCTTCATCTCCAGAAAGTTTCAGGTCAAAATTCCGAGTAGAAATGTATAAATCTCATTTTTAATGGAAGAACAATGCCATTTCCCCACTACCTTGTTGTGAACCAATGTATTGATGATGATTTCGAATGAATGGGTGATTCTATGATGCATTTGTGATTAATGGACTTCCATGGATGTATTTTACAAGTTTCATGTACTGTACTTGAGCATTTGAAGTATTTTTACTCAGTTTAATTGCATTGGGAGAAGAAATAATGCCATTTCCCCAAGGGTTGAATTGGTGATTTTTGCAGTTGAATAGGAGAGGGTTGGAATAGATGTAATAATAAATTAATGGTGCACATGAGAAATTAATAATATCCTTAATAAATTCCCTACCTATGTTCATAAATTTGAGTGGTTTTGGAGGCAATTGGGAAGCCATTTTCAGTACTTACCCCAGGGGGATTTGAACCCCAAATTACTAGTAAAATTGCATACTTGGTCCAGAATCTTAAGAGAGTTTGAATAGGTCTTTTGGTGGCCATATGTAATTCATGAAAATCATATTCAAGTCATAATATAATTCATACACCTTCCTTGAAGATTTGAAGGCATTTGGAGTCAATTTGAGACCTGGAGACCAATACTAGTCAAAGGGAAATTACTAGTAAAGTTTCCTACATTGGCCAGAATTGAAAGAGGATTTGCAGAAGTATTTTAAAGATCCAAAAGCATCCCTGAAATACATATTTATGTTCTAACATCATCCATATACCTTCTCAGAATATTTGGGAACAATTGGAGCAATTTGGGGACCTATAGCTCAAAACTAGTCAAAGGTCAAACTAGGGAAAAAAGTGAAAAATTGCCATTTTAATAAAATTCCTAACAAGGGACATTACATTCTCCATCAGGGAATCTCCTCCCCATGGTTTTTATACAGAACCTTTGGCTGCTGGGACTCGCCCACACATATCCACTAGCACCATTCTTATCATTGTTGCTCATACTGAGCTTTCTAGGATAGTCACGTGTCCAATGCATCCCTAGGATGACTTCAAGGCTTCTTGCTTTCCTGCAAAGACCAAAGTTTCCAACAAAGAAACAACAGTGTATCAGCCTGGATGTCATAAGACTTGTTCATGAAATTTTCATTATACAAAATTGAATGAAAATCAAATACTTATCTGTATTGGGTAGTTCCTTGCTACTCCACAGGTTTCCTTCTCTGGTTTACAAGCTTTAGATCACTTGTGGGGTGGATGTTTAATGGCCAACCAGTACACCTTTACGCCGACTGGGTTTACCAAGCATTTGTGGTGCCTAACTAGTCCCATAACTGGTTGGCCCTCTCCATTGCCGAGTCAACACATTCGTCTCAGTCATCGACCAATGGAAGGAAATTACGCCACTGACCATTATAGGTCAAAGCTCTACTACGGAGCCATAGGTATATAACAACCTTTCGCTAATACCTCCACAACAACCAAGTAAATAATGCCAAACCAGTGCACTGACTGGGTTTATTAGGTATGCAACAACCCTTCACAATACCTCCACAACACCCACAACATCCAAGTAAATAATGCCAAACCAGTGCACCGACTGGGTTTAGTAGGCATGCAACAACCCTTCACAACACCCACAACATTCAAGTAAATAATGCCAAACCAGTGCACTGATTGGGTTTATTAGGCATGCAACAATCATTCACAATACCTCCACAACACCCACAACATCCAAGTAAATAATGCCAAACTAGTGCACCGACTGGGTTTAATAGGCATGCAACAACCCTTCACAACAACCTTCACAACACCCACAACATCCAAGTAAATAATGCCAAACCAGTGCACTGACTGGGTTTATTAGGCATGCAACAACCCTTCATAACAACCTTCCATTTTGCTTCTTCTGTGTGCATCCCCAAATTGCATCTGTTTTAGCTGAAAACACAAGATGGATAAGCAAACTCATCAATATTGCTGCTCTAAAATTGAAGCATAATTCATAACATTCGCTATCAAGTATTGAAACACCGGGAATGCATCCATTCCCTTAGGGTGTAGTCAATATTGAAAACCCTATCATAACCCAACACCCGAAAGGTGTGCACCCCTTTCCGATGTGAGCCATGTAGGCCCTTATCACACTCCAGCAACCTGAAATAATATAAATAATATGGAACATTCTCTACATATTAAATCTAATAACCATATATGTATATCTTTAGTTAGGGTTACAGAATACTTATCTGCTTTACATATGTATCTTTTCCTCATTGTGAAGAATGGGGGCTCCCTTCTCTGAGTCAACAGTCCTTCGGTTTACCACCCCAATATTTTCACGTTCCATAACCCACACATGCCTTCTTGGCATAATTTCACCATCTCGCTCACATGGCTCTCCAACATGCAGTGTAGTTGGGATATTATCAAAATTTACTATGGCGTTTCACCCGAAACCCATTTCCAAAGCATGGGGTCCTTTCCATGAAGTTTGGTTTCTGCAGGCCATCACACAAGGTCTCCCTGCAATGTGTCTTCCTAGCACACTTATAAAATAGCCAAACAATCAACAACATTTAATAATAAAATTCAAATTTGATTGTCTCATAGCCAATCCATGGCATCAAGAATTAAATTCAATCATGAATTTGCAATTCTGTTTACTATAGAAATTGACTTGCTTAGTCATGAGGTTATCCTCATATTGCTTGTCCCTTGCAAGTGGCACCTAGCTTCCCATTAGGTTTTTACACTTTCTACTATAACATGAACATCCACTTGCAACATGTCCTCCTGACACAGTTCTATGCAAGCCGACGGTAATTAGCAATTATAAGCAAATTCTCAAATCTGAAATCTACAAGTCCAAAATTGACAACATGTTCTATACATAAACTATTTTAACCCCCATGAGACCCTTCTCATGAGGTTTGGATCTTGCACATGGTAGAATCCAATCTTCATCATGGACTTACCCACATTGCCATGCCCAGAACAATCTACCTGAAATTTGAAACTTCAATCATCCAAAAACTCTGTAAGTCTTTATGCATATAATATTTAATTGCTGCAATAGTCACTGAAGTGATCTCAGAATTATAACACTTGATAACTCAAACACCCTCAGCTGTTAACATTTGAAATACAATGAAATATATATATATATATATATATATATCATTATCATAATAAAATTGCAAGACTCAGTCACATCATTTATGCAATTCAATGAAGCTTTAGATACTCGTTACTTCATAGCCATATCATTTTATGCAACTCTATCCTTTTAACAGAGCACCCTCGGTAGCCCATCAACATGCCTACCTTCTTCATGCAATTATTCTCCTGCATTCACAGTATCTCATGAAATGGTCTCATAATTAACAATAGTTCACCATTTCATTCTACTATCTAACTGCATTGAGACACATATATGTCACAACCATGCATTCACACAATGCATCTCACATTCACAACATTTTCATAATATTTTAATAGGCATCCACTAAATGCATAACCCCTCAATACAACCCTACATTAATCCATGAATACTACATATTCCAACATATTATGGCCTAACCATGACTATCTCACATAGCATTCACTACAACAGGCCCATAAGTCATCACTTGCTTTGGCATGATATAATTTCATATGAATGCATTGAGGTTTTCAAGAAACTATAGGGTGTAATGCTCCTTGCCTTCACTTACCCACACCTGACCATACTTGGTAGGATTATATTCACATTCAGGCACTCAGTCTCACATGCAAACAATTCAACATAGTTTAAACATAATTGAAGGGATCTCACCAAATTCTCTTTCAGCCTTCATGCAATTAAGCACAGTTAACCCTTACTTGCATGGTTGTTATTAACATTGCTTGATGTTACCTGATCAGTTGGCCTCTTACCAAGGCTTCATAGTTCTTTTGTTACCCTCATGATCATAGATTTTTTTGCCCCAACCTTTCTTCATAAGGTGGTTGGTCATGTGCAACAACATCATCCACATCTTTAGCCATGCTTTGGTTATCTTTGGTCCTACAACCAATGCGGACACCATTAATTATTAGTAACCAAAATCATTATCTTGAGTGGCTCTTTGCATATGTAAAACCTCACTATTTTACCAATGTGTAATATCATATACACGCAAAAATATTTTCACATGCACGGTGCAATGTTTATTAATATGCCATCTAGTGCATATTCACTTCATCTATATAATCTCTTGCATGTGCAGTCATGCTTCTATGGTCTAATTCATACAACCATTAATTGGCATCAAGCATAGACGATACCATTAATGGGCCACTGCATGTGTAACTTCGCTACCTTTACCCCTATGCAACATCATGCTCATGCATAATCAATTTACATGCACTATGCAATGATTCTCTAATCATGCACACTAATTCATATTTTAAATCTGCTATTCTCTTGCATTTTAGCATTCCTATGCCATAATTTATATGCATGACCACTTCAGAATTATAAATACAATATCAAGAGGGTAGTGGAGGAATTCTCCCTTTCAATTCCCCATTGTAGTATGGAATTTCCTCTTCCACATCATAGTTGATCCAATTTCATGGGCTCTCTACGATGCACACAAACAATTGTTAGCTATGATCTTCTCACAAAGTAGAAATTCAATATATGTATGCATGTGTATAACATTCATTCTTGATACTTTCCAAGCATACAATTATTATGTTATAAACATAAATAGTTTAAGGTGAGAGATTTCCCTTTCATCCTCCATAGTGGATATTACAACCAATTGCCCTTGCTGAAAATTCGACACCCCCTTTATGCAACTCATGGAGCACATTCCAAGCATAGAGAATGCCTTTCACACTTTCAATGACTGTCTCTGGGGGATGATGGGGGTCAAGGGGGCTTGCCCCCTCGCCACTGCAGGGCGGGTCGAGGGCAGCGCCCTTGTTTTTTTTTTTTTGTAATTCCTTTGATTTCGCACAATCTGGCGCATAACTTTCATGGCGATTTTCCATTTTTGGCACATGAAAATCTCAGTGAAAAGTTACTGCATTTTCCCCGTTTGGCAGATTTATCGAGCTCTCCTCCGACCATGTTGCAGATATTAAGGTTAAAATTGTCGCGGTTGGCGCGGATCTTAACGTTAAAATTGCTGCGGGTGGCATGGATCTTAACGTTAATTTTTCTGCCGCGCGTGTCGTAGATTTAATGCTAATTTTTCCACCGCGCGTCGCAAACTCAGCATAAATTTCGCCGCTGCATCGCACAAATTATCCTTAACTTCGTTGCCACGCGTCACAAAATTATTCTTAACTTCGCCGACGCGCGTCGCAAAATTATTCTTAACTTCGCCGCCGTGCGTCGCAAAATTATTCTTAACTTCGCCGCCACACGTCGCAGAAAGTTAGCGTAACTTCCGCCGCCGTAGCCCTTAGGAAAAATTCGAAAACACTTATAAAAATTTAAAATTTTTCCTTCTTCTTTCTGTGATGATCATTGCTCAACAGGAAGCATAATTAGATATCATACTTCGCATATAACAGAACAATAAAAAGATGTAATAAATTGCATATCTTCATGTCAAAATACAACAACAGAATAATATACAGATAGCAAGGGGTTGCGCCTCCTTTCTCTCCTCCATGGAGGAAAACAACAAATACAAAAACAAATTTCTACTGCATTAGAAACAATGTAAAGCAAGCATTCAACTTGAAAAGGGATTTTTTCCCTCCTCCCTCATTTTCATAAGTTGAAATCAATGCAAGCAGTTATGAAATAATTCCCAAAACAGTCATGGGAATGATTTCCCATCCTAAACAAATACAAGCCATGAGATCTTCAGGTTTCTTTAATGCATTTTAATTCCAAATACTAAATACATATACACACAATGATTTATATCTCTATGAAAGGCCGAACAGCCGCAGTGTTGAACCATAATCTATGATACCAATCTGTCACAAACCCTCCCATCTATCAATGCAAGGAAGGGAACATGATACCCAATAATCTAGGCGTTTATAAGACTTAGCCCATTCCAACATTCTATTTTTGTATAAATATAATCAATTGGCATTATTTATATAATGCATATGTGTGCAAATGAAAATCAAGCAAACATGCACAGTGGAATAAACATCATCCACACACATTTCACATGCAGTCAGCATATTAAAAATCAACCATCCATTAATTAAAATAGTGCAGAAGAAAATACACATAAACAAATTTACTTATCTCACTGCAATGCTGTCCCAAGCAACTAGCTATGTCGCTGCAACGTTCCACCCAACCGTAGGTCTCTGCCCAGCCTATAGTATTCCAACACTCAGAGACCACCCCCGAGCTGAGAATGATATCTACAAGGAAAAGGAGACTCTCAAGCTCAGCACAACCCAAATCCATGGATACCCATCTCAACTCCAACATTCATTTAAACACAGCCACTCAAAACTGGGCATGGATACACATTTCAGCAATGGGATTCATAGAATACGGTCTATGGGTCTTTCCCAAATCGTTGCACACCCAAAAACGGATTGTGGAAAGAGAGAATCATCCCCAGGGAAGAAAATCGATTTTTCCCACAGATGTGTGAGCATACAGTGGGCCAAAACAACCTCTATAAAACCCCCAAATCGTTTCCCCTTCTTCCCCAATGTTAGCCACAACAAAAACGCCCTTCCCAGCTATGAAAAAGAAGGATAACACAAGAAATCCATGGAGAAAAACGCCCAGGCAGCTCCAAACTCATGAGAGAGCAAAACTGATGGTTGAATAATGACTTGGGGGAAATTTCGTGGTTGTTTTCTTGCCCAAGAAGCCAAACACGAAATTCTAGGAAGGGTGGCTTGCCCATACTTGAATTTGGACAGCCATACGTCTCCATTCCCCAAGGCATTAACTACCTCAACCAAATCTTGGGAGAAATGAATGATTACAAAAGTCAACATGGGTAGTTGAGGGTTCATGGGTTGTCTCATTGACACTTGGCTTGACTTGATTGGCTCAAGGGTTTGAATATTTCCCTCCCAATTCCTTGTAAATATCATTCCCCCATCTCTTGTTGCATTGCATAGCTAGTTGTGGGCATTTATATTAAAATGCATATTTACAATTCCCATGGTTCTCTAGCACATGGACAACATAATATCCATTACTTGCCTCTTCAAGGTCAAGTGTTCACTAGCGGGGCCTTGGCCTTGAGCTCCATGCTAGGAACCATACATAAGATGCATACAATATTTACATTATAGCCCAAAATATTATAAGGGTAAAAATGGGGGTATTACATCTGACCCATAGCTTTGTGTAATGTGATCTACAAAATTGTAACAAAAGTTATGGCAAATAGGCTAAAGCTCATTCTACCTAACTTGATGTCTCCAGAGCAATCGGGAAGGCTGCCAGATTCTTGATGGTGTAATTTTGGTTCATGAATTCATCCACTCCTACAAGTCTCTAAAATGTCGGGAATGCTCCTTAAATTGGTTATTTTTAAATCCTATGACAAATTGAGTTGGCAATTTATGAGAGAAATGCTAAAATCATATGGTTTTAACCGATATTGGATTGACTGGGTTATGAGCATGACCTAGTCGACTTTTTTCTTGATCCTACTCAATGGTGCTCCTACCAAGAATTTTTGTCTTATTAGAGGTATTCGGCAGTGGTATCCTTGATGGTTGAAGTTATACGCTGCTTGATCAAAGACATGACTGATAATGGAGAAATTAGAGGCCTCAATCTCCACCATGGAGTTGACAAGCAAACACACCAACAATTTGTTGATGATACAATGCTCACGAGCCATCCCTTCGTCCAGGAAGCTAGAGCCTTCAGGAGAGACCTCAGTAGTTTTTCAAAGGCCTTAGGGTTGGAAATAAATAGAGAAAAATCACAATTTTTCTTCTTCAATACCCTTGTTATTTCCCAAAGGAACATTCTTCGAGTCTTGGGATTCTAAGGGAGATCCCTTCCGTCCAAATACCTTGGTGCTCCGCTAGCTGAAGGAGTCATCAAGAGAGTTTCTTGGGATGATTTACTGGATCACATGAGGAAAAAGTTGACCAATTGGGTATTTCATCCTCTTAACCTTGCCAGTCGACTCATCCTCCTCAAATCTATCCTTCAGGAAATTCCCATCTACCTCTTCTCTTTCATGGCATCCCCCAAAGTTGTCATCAAGGAAATGAGAAGCTTACAATGTAAATTCTTCTTGGGGGGGATCCCAGAGAAACCAAATTGGGATCTAGTCATTTGGGAGAAGCTGTGTCTTCCGAAAACTAAAGGAGGTTTGGGCCTCAGAGACACGGAGAAGAATAGTGAGGTGTTGGGGGCCAAAATCTATTGGAACTAGGTCACGCATAATTCAGAACCTTGCGAAAAATTGTGGCATGTAAAATATGCTTAGGATAGACCAAAGAAGGAACTCATTAGATTCAATGAGGAGGTCTAAGGATCACACATATGGAAGAATTTCCTCATTAGCAAAAGAATAATATAGGACCACAGTTTCTAGGAAATAAGGGACTAGAGGACGACGAACTTCTGGTAGGATTCCTGGCAGCAGATGCCCAAAGTTTCATCCCAAGATTTTTTTCAGGCTAGCCGAGAAAGGTGCAGGGAGCTTGGATTGTTCAAATTCAATTTGTCACGTCCCCTCCCATCAATCCGATGCAAGGGAGGAAACATGACCAATCATACCGGGCTTATTTGACAATCTTATCCCCATACATTAATAAGAAATTTATGGATAAATAAAAACTTATTTATACATATTCGTACTCAACAAACACAACGGAATTAAACACTATATATACACACAGTTTCACCATGCATGTAACAGTCATCAATTATCACATTGCATAAAACATGATGCCTTTCATTTCATCAACATGAACAGATATCATTCAGAACAGAACACAGAATGATCATAGCTTAACCACAAAGAATACTTATCTTGAAATGTAAATGTCCAAACAACTGGCTATGTGAGAGCAATGTTCCACCCAACCATAGGTCTCTGTCCAGCCTGTATTCTTTCAGCTGAGAGACCACCCCCAAGTTGGGTTGTGTATCCACTAAGGAGGAACTAGATGGGCTCACTCACACCAATGTTTTCACTCAATAGCTATGCTAAGCCAACACACAGTTGGGTTTATCAAACATGCAATAAGAAAAGGAGGAGGATGCTAAGCCAGTGCGCTCAACCACAGAGCTACATGCATCTCAAATGAACTCAACAGTTATGGTACCCACAATACCTACCTCATCCAACATAAGGAAGGTCCCCTTCTCTGGTGCACAGTCTCTCAGGCATCCCTTCCCTCCAGTGCTATTCAAGGTGGGCATAGAAAGCTCTAGATGCTAATTCCTTGAGATTCCATCATTCACTGGGTTTACCAAGCAAACCCAACCTCTGTTCAAACAATCATACTTGGATTTCTCACAATTCTGTCATCAATTAACTCAATCCCGTCACTGGATTTTTGGGCTATAAAAACTAGGTTTTTCTATGGATTTCAGGGTATCTACTACTCTCAAATTTTCCCCAAGGTTCATAACTATGGATTTCCCATTGGAATTTACTGTCAATACCAAATTTTGGGCGTTTATGGCTCTTCAAAACGTGGGTTCTTGCAAAGTTGCGAATTTTTTTTTCTCACTACTGGGCATTTGTAATGGATGAAAAATGATGCTGGAATCTTCCACAATGGAATGGGAATGAGGAAAAACGAATTTCCATGAGGTATAGTGACTTGTGGTACAAGAAAAACAGATCCCATACCCTCCATACAAATTTCTGGGCTGCCTATGCTCCATTGAAGACATGGGTTGAATTCTTCAACAAATTTCTTACACGGAATTAAATGTCAGCAAAGGAGGTCAAATGGGTTCTCAAGATGACATTTGGAAGTCTATGGTTCAGTCCCACAACCCTCTCACCACTCCCTAGTGGATTACACATGCCCCTTCTCATTAGTTGCTTCCATAGCCAGTTTTGGTGTTTTATTGCAATATTAATATTTACATCAATTTACAATATTCCATGGCTTAATAGCACATGGATAACAAAATGTCAAATGCTTGTCCATTTTAAATAAAATCTGAACATACACTAGCGGGGCCTTGGCCTTGAGCTCCACGCTAGGAAAACATACATCGCATGTATATTATATTTCATTAAAAGCCAATATATATCCCAAGGGTCAAAATGGGGTATTACACAATCACTTTGGGAGGAGGGATTTGGATGGATATGAATATCATGAATGGTACCAGCCAGAATGGTGGCACCAATGATGTCCTGATGAGGATTATAGACATATTGAGAAGGCCCTCCAAGAGAGAAGCATAAAGATTCAAATGGGCCGAGACAAACTGCAATGGTGATATGCCACCAAAGGTAACTTTAGCACTAAGGAAGCTTATAAGCTATGGTCAAACAAGAGGAACGAACTTAAGAGGAAATATGGAAAAAGTATGGAAATACAACCCTTGGCCAAAAGTGGCCAGCTTTGTATGGTTGGTGATCTACCAGAGGTTTCTAACAAAGGAAAATCTTAAGAAGAGGGGCGTCATAGGACCCTCGCAATGCCCCATGTGTTCCAGCGATGAAGAAACGATGAATCATCTTATGGATTCATGTCTGTATGCCTCGGCCCTCTGGGATAGAGGAGCTAAAATATTTAGACAGTCGAATCGACAGCACGGTCAATTGGACAAAATGCTCCATGATTAGGACTTAAAAGCTTTCCAGAATCCTATTTTGATGTATACATGGCTCATGTTCTCTGGTTTCCTTATGTGGGAATTGTGGAAGGAATGCAATCACAGAATTTCCATAACTCAAAGTCTTCCTCCCAAGTTGTCTGGAACATAATCGTGTCTCATATTCATGATATGGTTAAAATATCCCCTGGGATGATAAATATTGGGAAATGGGTGCTCCTGAGCAGAGAATTAAATTATATGGATCTTAATGAAATGAGATGGATCAAAAGGATAGTTAAGAATATCGGTCAAAGCAGCCTATACTCATGGTCCCCCCTCGGATGGTTCATTTAAATTAAATTCGAAGGAGCATCGAAAGGCAATCCAGGTTCTGCTGGTTTGGGGGAGTGATCCACAACAAGGATGGCCACATCATACTGATATACCATGGCTATATTGGACGGGACACCAATAATGTTGCAGAGCTTGAAGTTTTTCTCTATGGGCTAAATATGGCAAAGAGGAAAAACTGGGAACCACTTGATTGTTGAGGGTGACTCAAAGCTCATCATACACATGGAAAAAAATCTCCATCTTGGGAAAAATCCTTCCAAGGTGGCTAACAACTGGCGGCTTTCCCACGGGGTGGAATACTTGTGTACCCTGCTTAGAGAGTCCCACACGTGGACCTTTTCCCACATAAGGAGGGATGAAAACAAAGTGGCAGACTGTTTGGTGAACGTTGGAGAATACACCAAAATACGAAGCATAGAAGGCCAATTGATGGATTTTGGTTCTCAAGAGTGGGTCCCAAATTTATCCCAGCTGGAACGTTAGGACATTCCCCATCCAAGTGGGAGAGAGGGAGACACGAATATTAGGCATGCGGAGCAGGAAATGCACCATGGGGTAGGATTAAATTTTGCCACACGAAATGATGATATTCCACTTGTCGACGGTAATGACACCGATCAACTGTACATCTAACGGTATGCTCATTTAAATCCCCAAGTGGGAAATAATGGAGATAGGGGTCCGGAAAGTCCTAGACCTGCAAAATCCATACGAAGGAATGAAACAAGAGGATGCTAGTTCTGATGGCTCTGTATAGAAGATCGATCCAGAGGGTTGTCAAATGATGGAAGAAATTAATGAAAGAGATGAAGTGAAGGATATAAATTAAGGAAAGAGATGAAGTGAAGGATATAAATAAGGGGGGAAAGTCGAGGCCCGTATGCAACTCCCCCAACTTTAGCTCATTTGAGGTGCTTCTAAGAGATTTTACCATAATGTGTGGGAGGGTAGAGCTTCACCATCCCCTTTAGTGGTTGAGTAGGGTCCAAGGGGTAGCTGATCACAAGATAGGGAGAAGAAACCCTGTAAAGGGAAGGATGTGAAGCTGAAGCGAACCAACCGTGAACAGAAAAAATCCACCCAAGTTGCTCGTTTCTTCCATGACCGAATTCCCCAAATTAACAACGGAGGAATTGAGCAACTGAAGAAGGGTCTGTGGGATTAGGTTAATGAGAAGAACATGGAAGACATTAAGTCGGAGTGGAGGAGTGGGTCCATGACCGCGACACGACTGCAGGCCATCTTGCAGCCTACGACCACACTGTAATTACATATTCAGTAACGAAAGGGATGCTCGCTCACGTTTTGATGGATAGTTAAAACAAGGCGGCAGGTGAGATGGAGCCAGTGCAAGCATGGAAAGAGCATGATCATGACTGCAATCTTATGCATAATAATATTGATTTAATGACTATGAAAATGGGAATTCCGCTTTATACCCCTCAGATCTGGGTCCCCTCGGCCCCCGGCGGAAGCCCTCCTAGGCAGCAGCTAAGTGTTGGAGCTAAAAATGTTGTATGAACAACTGCAGACACCCCCGACTCCAGTTCTGCACATCAATCGGGCACCACTTTGTGTCATTAAACGGATCAGCCAAAGAAGTAAATCTCAACATATGTGGTATCTTATAACCTCTGTGTTCTTAAATCAAAGTGTATACCTTTTGGTCTTGTTATCTTTTATGTTGCCAACCGGCCAGAAAGTGTTGTAATTGGGTATGTAAGTGTTGTAATTGGGTATGGGAGTGTATAAGAGGTCTTTCTTTAGTTTTGATAGCAATATGGAATGTAGTACTTTTTTGTAATAAAAGTTAAAGGGAAGGTTATGAACAATTGAGGGGATCTTGGAAGAATTAGTAAAATGCCATGCTGCCTACATGCCGACAAGAAATTCTAACAGTCATGTAACTCTTTTTTGATGATAATATGATGTTTTACTTAAAAAAAATATTGAGCTTATGTTTATATGTGCTCCACATGCTCAAATAAAAATGAGAGACCTTTTGCTTTCTGACTATTTTCTTCATGGTACTTCATTATGTTTCAATAATTGAAAATAAATTTATAGAAATCATAAAAGTTGAGGCTTTTTAACAAGCATCATGTCAAGATATTGATATTTTATTAATTCATTGATGTTTATTGTTTGTGAAACAATGTTGTTGATTGGTCCTTTTTCATGTTTAGAATTTCATTGTGGTCGTTTATTTAATCAAGTCAAACTCCCTGCAAGCAAAAAAAAATTAATTTAGCAAAGATGGTTCCAACATAAAATGTTGGCCATATCAAAAACTATCCGACTTGTACACTTTTTTACACAAGTAACAATGACTATATTCTTTTAGCCATTTTAGTACATTTTAATAAATTTGACATGTCAAATATTACCTATATTTACTTTGTTAAGGAATTGGTTTAACAATATCTTTTTATTAATTAAGAAAAATCCTTTTGTAAATGCACAAAAATTCTAATGCATAATTCAAAAATACATACTCTGCAAAAGAGCAAGGGACATACCACCATGTGAATCTTGTTAAAATAATGCAATGAACGAACACTACATTATAAATATATATTTTTATTTTACTTTTTTAATAATTAAAACATTATAGAAAAAACATAATCATTAATAATGTAATTAATTAATAAACATTAAAATAGAATACAACATAAATATAGATTTTGGTTTAAATTCATCCTATATTCTTATTAAAATTATTCTCAAATTTATTTTAATTATCAAATTTAATAAAATATATCTATTTACCAATTTGATCTACCAAGTTTACATTTTTGTACTTTAACTTTGAATAAATTTAAAAATCATAATTACACCATAAACACGGATATATATATATAGACACACACAATTGTTACATGACTCCAATCTTTCCACTATACACCATTATTATATTACACTAAAATTTTGAAAAAGTTTATTTTGTGCCAATAAACCCTACCCCACACGGACACAATTATTGTAAGGCTCCAATCTTTCGTTGCCACTATTATTATTGTACTACATTAATTTTTTGAAAAAGTTCATTCTATTCCATTAAAACCTGTGAGACATGAACATGCCAACATCAATTGTCATGTTTAGTCCAATAATATTAGTACCACATATCATAATTCAAATAATAAAGAAACACTTAATACCAGCTTACCATTGGAACAATAATAATTGTTATAGATTACTTTGACTTCCTACCAAATTCACTCTCAACTTCTCCAACAAACCAAGTTCTCAACTTCTTCAACAAATCAAGTTCACATCCTCTAAACTAATTTTGATTAATTCTAAATATTAAAAAAATAATAATAAATAAAATATTATTAAAAAAACATAATTACTAAAATAATTCTAAATATTAAAAAAAATAATAAATAAAATATTATTTAAAAAACATAATCATTAAAATAAAACAATAAACTTACTCACCTCAATTATAAAATATTTTTCTATTTAAATTCACACATAATTATTAAACCATCTAGTTATATAGATGAAAATATATGAAACAATTAAAATTACACTATCATTTTTAAGAAATATAACATAAAATATTTTTTTATTTAAATTCACACACACATAATTATTAAACCATCTATAAAACATAATAGTTATATAGATGAAAATATATGAAACAATTAAAATCACACTATAATTTTTAAGATATGAAAACAAATAATTACAATAACTAAAATAATTATTATATCTTACAAGAACATGTCACTTTGAGAACATCAAATTGATTATACATTATACAACATATAATTATTGTACTACACTAATATTTTGAAAATTTTATTTTAGTCCAATAAAACCCATATAATGGAGGGTGGAATTGATCTTCATCATGAAATTAACTAAAACTATAACTTTGAGAAAATGTTTAATGGAGGGTGGAAAGATTATTATGGACTTGAAAACAACTATAAATCAACAGACTTTTAGCTTTGGGATAGGAAGAAACTCTTCTTTGACACTCTTGTTATCTTAGATGGATATGAAGTTTGAGGATGCAACATCTCTTGAGAATGATGGAGAAGGATCTAGAACAAATAAAAAATCTCTTTATAACATACAATCTCAAAGTTAAAGGAAATACACCCTATCCTATCCTCCTCATAGGAGCAAGTCTCTCTTGATTGAGAGCATGGATATGGCTAGGTACCTAATGTACAAGAACAAGGTAAACACCATGGGAGACAAGAGGCTTCCTAAGATCACTTCATACTCTAGTCAAAATCACCTAAGACTTAAGTGAGGTTGGCATAAAGATGCCAAGTCTTGGATAAATCATTCGAGAGTCGAGGAAGAGGTCACTCTATAGAATAGTGATTATATTAAAAGTGTTATTACATCTAAATTCAAGGAGAAAATGTGGTGCGATAAAGAATTACAGGATAAGAGAAAATTAAGATATTGTAAGGAGGTGATCAACCATAATCTAGAAGATAAATTTATCTCTCTATGTTAACTAGTGTAAAGAAGAAAATCATAATTGCTAAAATAAGAATAAACTCTCATGAGCTCCATAGTGTAATAAGGTGTTGGACAATTCCCAAAGTGCCATGGGATGAAAGAATTTGTCATCTTTGTGACACCAAGAGGGTTGAAGAGGAAAAACACTTTCTCATAGAATGTCCAATGTACACCCACATTAGAGTGCAATTTAAATGAACATACTCCATATTATTATGATATATATACCTTCTTACTTCATGTTTTTTTAAAGAATATATATATATTTTCCTTTAAAAATCATGAAATAAGAAATTTGTTCATATGGATATATTTTACTACACCATCTACAAAACAAAATGACCATATGGATATTATTGTTATCTATGAAACAACATAATCTACATTTATATCTTATTTTTCAAGGGAGATGAAAACAACGAATTACAATGACTATCCGAGCTAGTGGTATAATAGTAGGATCCAAGTAATGGGCTTGGTATGTTCAATAAGATATTATTCCTAGATTTAGTTGATCCCCTTGACTCTACTCTCAATCAAACTTATAACAACCATTAGATCCACCTTGTTGTATCACTTACTAGATCATCATGAAACACTGATTTTCAATCTTTGATATACAAATTTGATTTTAACCTTATTTATCAATATTGATTACTCAATGTAAGAAAAATTGTTGCTTGATTTTTACCTCTCCTTTTCTACATACTCAATATGACATTTCCTCCCATAACTCATCAAATTCTTCCATATTCTTATTTCACATCTCAACATATAAACTAATTCTTAATATTTAACTAATTTTCAGTTATAATATTACTTGTTTCTAATATGAGAAAAAAATCAAATGTTGATATATATATTTAGTGATTAACTAACATAAGTATAAACTTCAATTCATATTCTTTCAGAAATCGTATAATATCTAGATTATTTCTCGTTTTGGGCTGAGGAACAAATGTAATTTGATCCTTATCGGACCTACCCCGACATATTCCTGACCATGGAAACTCCACCAGAAGACTTTCTAAAAGACTAAAAGCTAGATAAAAATCATGCTTAGCGAATCTATCGAGAGGAATCCAATTCTCTCTATTTCGTTCCGATATAGACCAAGAATCTCGAGCCGCTGATCTGGCCAAGCAACCCAATATATGGGGGAGTATAGTTAATTCCTTCATAGTTGTTTCGACAATCGAAGGTTCTGGTATGGAAGAAGATAAAACCTCGCAGAAATACAACATATTAGCCAACATAAAAAGGCCTATAACTTGGAGGGCCTTGGGGCTAGGATATTTCCTTATGTGTAGTGCTCTCACCCTTTATTAACCAAATCTTATGCAAATTTATATCACCTTCAATGTCAAATTACATTCAGTATTAACCTATGTTTTACTAATATGTCCATTACATCAAGTCTTAGTAATTATAGCATTTTGTATTAATTCTCATCATTCATAATTAAAATATCCAACAAGATTAGATTTCATTAACTTAAATTTGATGGACTAAAAAGTTATAAGAAATCTTAACTTTGAAAGAGCTTAAATATCCACAAACATTAATGTCAAATTTAACACAATTTATTTATGTTTTTACAACATTCAAAATCCATATTATTATTATTATTATTATACCCAAATCAATAGCCCATATTTTAGAATTACATAGGAGGATTAAAACAAGTGTTTTAGCATGAGATTAAATAGAAAATGATATAAATCGTGCTCCATAAAGACATAATTATTTCGTAACTCCAGGTTACACACCATTATTGTAATGCATTAACCTTTAAAAAAGTTTATTGTATTGAAGTTAACCCTACCTTGTAAGGACATATTCATTGCATAGCTCCAACCTTTATGTCTTATACCATCATTGTAATGCACCAACCTTTTGAAAATGTTTATTGTCCCTACCCCAAATGCACCAACCTTTTGAAAATGTTTATTGTCCCTACCCCAAATGGTCATAATTATTGTACAACTAGAATCTTTACACTACACGCCATTATTGTATTGCACTAACCTTTTGAAAAAGTGTATTCCATCCCAATAAACCCTACCCCACATGGACACAGTTATTACACGACTTCAATCTTTACACAACATACCATTATTGTAATGTAATAACCTTTTGAAAAAAATTATTCTATTTTAATAAAACTTGTGTCTCATAAACATGTCTACACTTCACATCAACACAATTATTGCATGACTTCAATCTTTACACTACATACCATTATTGTATTGCACTAACCTTTTGAAAAAGTTTATTCTATTTCAATAAAAAATTTCTCACATGGACATGTCCACTTCAATTGTCATGTTTAAACTTCAATCCAATACTATGAGTACCACATATCATAGTTCACATAATATGAAAAGACCAACTTACGAAACAATAATAATTGTTACAAAGAATTTTGACTTTTCACCCAATTCACTCTCAACTGCTCCACCAAACCAAGTTTACATAACATAAGAATTTTGTTTAAATGGATACATTTTATTAAACTATCCACGAAACATAATAGTTATATGGATATGGATATATATATATGAAACAATTAAGATCAAATTGTCATTTTTAAAGAGATGAAAATATATAACTAAATTAAGTAGTCATTATTATATTGTATATAAACACATCGCTTTAAGGACATCAAAATGATTACACATTATGTTACACATAATTATTATTTTACGCCTATTTTTTATAATTTTATTTTATTTTATTTCAATAAAATCTATACAATAAACTTAAAATGATATTAAATTTTTTTATACCAACTTACCAAACAATACTTTACATGAACACATCATTATGAGAACATCAAAATGACACATTACACTATACACAATTATTCTTATATCAACTTACCAAACAACACTCTCCACACTCAATTTTGATTAATTTTAAATATTAAAAAAAATCATAATCATTAAAAATTTTAATGGTTAAAAAATATAATCATTAAAATATTGTAAGGAACCAACACATATAAAATATATCATAAATATGGTTTGAATTTAAATTTGCATTCCACTTTCTATCAAATTCACTCTTAACTTATTTACCAATTTTAATAAAATATATAAATTTACCAAGTTTGGTTTTGTTTTCTATATATATTAAGTTTATTTTTTTAATAAATTTTAAATTTTAAAAAATCATAATTAATAATATTATAAAAAAATTTATAATAATTAAAATCATTATAAAAAATATAAACATTATATAAAAATATAATTATTAAAATAATGCAATTAATCAATACATCAAAATAAAATATTATAAAAAATATAAACATTATATAAAAATATAATCATTAAAATAATGCAACTAATCAATACACCAAAATAAAATACATCATAAATATAGGTTTTATTTAAATTCACAAGCCACACACCACTTTCCACCAAATAAATTTATATGAAAAAAAATCTTGAGATAAGAAAGTTGTTTACATATATTTTTATGTAATCATCTACCTCTCCTTTTCTACATACTTAATATGATCTTTCTTCCCATATAATTTATTTTTAACAAGAGATCTTGATTATATATTGACTCTTAATTTTGATATGCATATTTGAATTTTATCTTATTTATAAATATATTATTGCATTAAAAAAAACATTTCTCATTTTTTACTTTTATTTTTTATATATTCAATATGACTTTTTTTATATAACTCTTCAAAATTTGCATCTTCTAATTTCACAACTTAATATATAAATTAATATTTATGTATTTAGTGTTAGAATATTTAAAATTACAAAATATTTATAAATTTTGATTAAAATGAAATTAAATAATTAGTCTATGGTCATCTTTTTCTAAATGTTATATATTTTTTTTAAATAATTCTTTCATTGTTTAAAACATCAACATTGTGCATAGTTATGGAAATACAAGAACATGTGTTTTAATCAATTCATGTAAGATCTCATTGTTAAAGGCGTTGGTTCAGTTCTCTCGTAGTTTTTTTTCAATCCAGTCTCATATGCATTTATATAGTGTGAGGGTAGGAGCCATTTGTGGGGCCTCTTGGTTGAACCAATGGAGACCCATGTACAATTCTAGTGGGGAGGGGGGTTCAAGGCCCTTTAAATCCTCAAGTTCCTCCATGGTGACAATTGTAATTCCGTTGGGAAAATCGTTTTTCTATCCAAACTAAGGTTGAGCCCTACCTATGGTTTTAACCCTGGTCGTTAGATAGCAGTCGCCTCAGTGAAGAGGTCATGCAGTGGTTGAGGATTTCCACGGTTATTTATTTATTTATTTATTTCTCAATTGGTTTGTGTGGATCTTGGTCCCCATCAAGTCTTGGGTTCAAATATCATGGGGAGGGGTTGACGGTGGGAGCGACTTGTGGAGGATAAATTCATTTCCATCGGGCATCCACGATCGACCGAGCCTCGTACAAACCTGGTGGAAGCATACTACTTGTAGGTAGATCATTCTCTCATCCAATATTGGGACTAGCCCTGACCTAGTGGCATGTCCCAAATTTGGCATTGGGTCACAATGGCCTAAGCCCAATAGCCATATTCATGAGAGTTTTTCAAATTGATGTTAAGGGTCAAGTAATCGCCAAGGAGGAAAATTACTAGTTTCCTAGGTTGGGGGTGGAAGCTTTGGGATTTGAAATAAGGAGGATAATAAATGATGTTTGCACATTATAATGGCATAAATATTTAATAAAGTAGCTAAATAAATAAATACAAGGGAAAATCAAAGTGGCAATTGATCATGAAGACACATGGAGGATGTGGGACACACACAAGCTAGATTTGCCATGCCACATGGCATCCTACTCTTGCCATTTCGAATCCATAAGAAGCCCAATATTCTTGGGATGAGTTAGAAGGTCAATATACTTTTCATGAGTCATGTAAGGTTGAATTGGAGTGGAAGAATAACTCCAATGGAAGAGGAAGAGGCAATTTGGAGCTAGTGAGACACTTTGGCTAGATTCCCTAGCTCTATGACAACAATGATGAAGATGCTATGACACCTATGACACAAATCAGACCCGAGGGCTGACATATGACATTTATGACATTCCAGGGCTAAAAATAGCCTTCAAGAGGGCGCTCAAGTGAGTTAGGGCAGCCAAAGAGACACCAATTCGAATTTGGAGAAGAAGAGGGCTAGAATTGTAAGGACAAGTGGCATACTTGGGAATCTCTTCCCAACTTGAGTTGGCATGAATATCTTGGAAGGAATTCGACCCATGGAGGACATTAGAAGTTTATAAAAGTCTTGAACAAAGAATAATGGGAGCTTTTGATCATTTTTAGAATTTGCAAATGCATTTGTGAAGATGGAGAGCTAGTGGATGACTAGTTTCTTTCCTTAGCCAATTTCGAGGGTGAAAGATTCCCATCCAAGTTGGTAATTGGAAAGGCCATTCAGAAATTTCATTTGAGATTTAATGGAGTCTTTATTTGTAGGTGTAAGCTACAGGGAAGCTCATGGTTTCTTCTAGTGCAACACATTCTCTCAACCATTTCCAGTTTTTTTTGCATATTCTTGATCATGGAGGGATTGCGCTTTGGGTGAGATATTATACTCTTTCGGAGAGCTCCTCATGATCCATTTATGTTGTAATAATATTAATATACTCCGTTATTCATATTCAGAAAGTATCAGGTCGAAATATCAAGTGGTTGTATGTAAAATTGATGATTATTGCACAAATAGTGACCATTCCCCCACTAGATTGATGTATGCCAATGTATTGATGATGATTTCGAATGGAAGAATGTTTCTCTGATATATTTATGATGTATGGAATTCAATTGATGAGTATTTCAAGTTTCATGTTCATCACTTAAGCATTTGGATCCATCTCGCTCAATTTTATTTCATTTGAAGAAGATTTAATACTATTTCCCCCAAGGTCGAAACTAGTCTTCTTGCATCTAATTTAAGGGAGTTATAGCAGCCATTAAAAGTTGAATGGTGATGCATACGAGTTCATGTTGATTTCATTTATATTTACCCTAATTCCATTCAGAAATTAGAGTTGGATTGAGGGCATTTGGAAAGTCAATTTCATCATCTACCCCTAGGGGATTTGAACCACAATTTACTAGTAAAACTCCATACATTGATCAGATTTCCAAAGTGAGTTGTAGAAGTCATTTGATGGTTAAAAGACACCTATAAGCACCATTTTTATGCATTAACATCATTCATACACCTACTGGTACAATTTGAAATCATTTGGAGCTAATTAGAGCCATCTACCATTGGGGGTTTGAGCCTCCAAATTACTAGTAAATTCCCTAAGTTCTCTTGGATACCTATTCAACCAAAAAACCACATCTAATGCTGCAAATATACTTTAATTAATGTTTTATAACATATAAAAGTCTCATACCAACCATTAGTGGAGGTTGTACAGTGTTTGGAAGAGATTTGTTCCAAGACCCAGGGGGGATTTCCACTTCCCAAATTGACTAGTCTTGTCCCAAAACTTCTTCCCTTACAAATTGCAAACCATGGTTGGGTATATCAGTTGATTATATGTCTAATATATGTGTTAATGTGTCCCATCACCCCTCATGACCTTACTCACCAAGTTTGAAAGTAATTGGATGAGTTTGGAATCAGTTGTATCCATATACCTAGAGTTGAAATTTGGTGAATTTGAGCACATTGGGAATTTTATTAATAAGGGACCTTATAGTGGTATCAGAGCATGGTCCTTGCACTTGTGAATTAGTATCATACATTGAAGAATAAGTTGCATCCATGTCTTACTATTATGATGAATCTTATGAGTACAATTCTTATGAGGAATATGTAGATGATTGTGAACAATATGAAGGAGAATGTGAATGGTATGAGGAAGAGGTGCCATCATGCAACACTTCTTACAATTTCAGGAGGAATGAATATTATTAGTATGACCATATGTATTATAAATATGAGTATGACATACCACCAAATGATAATTCTATGAATTAGTTACAAAGATGGAGAGCAACATATAAAACCTTGCCCAAACAATATCAAAGATATCAAGCATATCTTGCTTCGAAGGAAGATACACAAAATTCCATGCCTTTTGAAGACTATGCTGATCAGCTGTTTGGAAATAAACCCAAAAATGAAGATGTGGATTTAGTGAAGAAAGGTTTATGCCCTTCTTGTAAAGAACCTTGGAGAGAAAATCATGTGTGTGTGAGTGAAAAGAGCAGTGAAATATCTGAACCTTCAAAGAATAGATCTCTTTCCTACTGGATGAGAGTTTTTGGATTTTCTTCAAAAAGAGACTCCAAAGATATTGATACTAAGGAAAACAAGGGGCAAAATTCATCAGCTTGCTTGAAGGAGCAAAAGGAAGAGACATCACAAGAGCATGAAGAAGATTCTATGGAAAGTATTGAAGATCCTTTCAAGACACATTCTACCTTGGACATGAATCAAGGAGCATCTACTGATGGATGCTTGAACTATGAAGGAGTACCTACTAATGGGTGCTCACACCTCTATGTTGGTGACATAGAGATCACTTTTGACAGTATTTCTACAAAGACAAAATTCCCCTAAGCATGAAAATGAAGACCTTGTAGCAGTTGAAGAAGAAACAAGATCAACTTCCCCATCACCACTTGAGCTTCATGAAGTTGGTCTAAGAAAGAACGAAGAAGATGAGGAGGTTCATTTGCAAGAGCCTAATTTTCTTGAAGGGTCCTTAAAGATGAATGAAAAGAAGATCCAAGAGTCCCTCAACATTCTCCATGACACTCAAGCATTGGTGTCAAATTCTTGTTGGAGAGCTACTTCATTGGAGGAAACATCCTTCCTTGAAGACATGGAGAAGATTCAAAGAGAAATGTGCCACATCAAAGATTGTCAAATGGTAGATTGTTTGGAGGATTCTCATGACATGGTGGATCATGAGAAATGTGGAAATTTGAATGTGATTGATGTGTTTGAAGATGAACTTGAATAGATCCAAACACTTGATATGGTGGAAGAGGAACTTGAATTGCCTCTTGATGAAGGTTATGCAATTTTTAAAGAAGAGCAATTCACTCTCCCATTGAATTCATCAATATTGCATAACAAATATATATATACCATACTTCTCATGCTTTGGATTCTATTTTATCTTCTAACTTCAGGATGAACTCACCCTTCATCCAGATGCTAGATCACTTAGTTAGGTGGTTAACTCAAATGTCATCATGCAAGTGTCGTAACTTAGGTTTCACAACTCAAGTGTCGTAACTCAAGTGATGTCTTTTAGTTCAACTTAAGTATTGACATGCAAAACACTTTAGTTAACTAGATATTATTTATTAACACTTAGTTAACTCTTTTAACTGAAGTCCTTCTTGGTAACATCATTGAAGTGAACAATTCGATTTCTCCTTTAGTTAATTGAAGTCTTTCTTGTTAACATCACTGAAGTTTAACCATTCGAGATCTCTCTTATTTAACTGAATTTTTATCATTACTGAAGCGAGAAAATCGAGTTCTCTCTTATCTTATCACATCTTATCTTTATTTTTTGTCTTATCTGTATGGTCCACATGTTCCGACTTTAATTTATCTATCATATTAAATATACTAAGGATATTTTTCCAATGATGTTATCATCTTGTTCTACTATCATTCCAAGTGGTCATATGCTAAATTAATTCACTCTAGAGGTGGCCAATATTTAAATGAGACTTAATATCTCAACCATGGTTAGTAGTACATCACACACCATTCATGCTTTGACACGCAAAGCATTAACTCAACACATGAGGCACCATTTGAACACATGAGGATCTGTCTTGACACACAAGACCTTAGTCTTAACAAACAAGACTATACAACACCATCACTTTGACATACAAAGCACTTAACTCAACACATGAGGCTTATTAATTCTTGAGTCCAACTCAATATTCTTCTCCAAGATTCCTAAGTTCAACTCAAGCTCCTATAAGGCACTATCTCGACACACAAGGCTCAATATTGACACATAAGATTGACTTGGAGAATGACTCATGATGATGTAACTTTAACACTCCCTCTCAGCGAGGGAGGCATTCTCTTCCATGCCAAGCTTGTCTCAGAAGTACCTATACTTCATCAAGGACAGAGGCTTAGTCAAATTTTTTTTTATCTCTCACCAATAGCAATGTAATGAAGTCTTATGGTACCTCTCTAGGCCATGTCTCTAATGTAGTAGTATTTCATCTCAATGTGTTTCAATATGTCATAAAACAAAATGTTTTCTGAGAGATTAATGTAGCTTTCATTGTCAGAGTGAATGACAGTAGTCTCAAGATTCTCACCTAACAACCCAGCAAGTAGCTTCCTATTCCACACAACTTATCGGTAGGTGGTACTAGCTGCAATATACTCTACTTCTATAGTACTCTAGGCTATGAATCCTGGCTTCCTCCTAGACCAAGAGATCTTAGCTGATCCCAAACTAAAAAAAAATTGGATGCACTCTTTCGATCCACAATACTACCACCCTAGTCAGAGTTGGCATAACCAAGTAACATCACTCCACCACTAGAAGCATATATAATTCCATAAGCAATAGTACCTTGAAGGTATCTAAGCACATGCTTGGCAGCAACCCAATGTCTATGTTTTGGCTCAAACATGAACTGAATCAAGATACTCACAACATAACATATGTTTGGTCTAGTATGTATCAAATACATCAAGGAACCAATTAACTGTCTATACATGGTAGGATACACTAGATCCGATCCGGAATTTAACTAATGTAGTTTCTTCATATTAGAAACCATTGGTGTAGACATGTATTTATAATCCATCATACCAAACCTGCGCAACACATCAACTGTGTGCTTTCCTTGTGAAAGAAAGATCTCATCTTTCCTTTTCCAAACTTCCAGACCAATAAAGTAGTGCATAAGACCCAAGTCTTTCATTTCTAACTCAGAAGTGAGCTCCCTTTTTCACCAAGCTATCTATTGTTCCTCTCCATTAAGGAACAAGGAATCAACATAAAGAACCAAGATCAGTGGTTGGTTCTTCAAAACCTTGAAGTATTGGTTGGGGTCAGCTTCACTTTTGGAGAACCCCAAGCCTTGAATATAGTTGTCAATCCTAGAATACCAAGCCCTTGGGGCCTGCTTAATCCCATAAAAATATTTCTTAAGTTTGCCATTGAGAAAGGTAGTCTTCACATCCATTTGGTGAATTTTCCACCCCATAACTAAAGCAAGGGAAATTATAGCTCGAATAGCGGTGTACCTAGCCACATAAGGGAATGTCTCATCATAGTTTATTCCTTCTTTTTGTGAGAAATCATGAGCCATAATATTGCTTTATATTTCTCAATAATTCCCTCAATTGCATGTTTGATTTTATAAAGCCACTTGGAAGTTACTATAGACTTCCATTCTGATTTAGGAACCACTTCCCACAAATCATTTTGCATGATGGATTTGTACTCTTCCACCATGCCATCTTTCCATACATTCTACTTAGCAACTTCCTCATAGGTGATCAGTTCTAAGTCATTGATGTGACTCATCTGAGCTACATATCCTGAAAATATTTCACGTCTCCTTCACTTTCTGAATGTGCATGGTGGTGCTCCATGTTTTTCTGCCTCTTGCAGAATGTCCTGACACCATACATATCTCCTCTTAGTAGGAGGTTCATTAAGATATATTTCTACCAATTCTACTAGCTCTTCAGGATCAAATGAATCTAAGGACTGTTATGGCTTCTCCCTCTCAACATATAAAAGGGGAGAATTAGAAGTTTGATCCTCCATCATGGGAGTCTTATGCTCCTCCATATTTGAATCACACTGAAGCTATTTAGAGCGCTTGAAGGCAACCTCTTCGTGAAATGTTACATATCTACTGACTCCAATGTGCCTCTGCCCTGGAACATAGATTTTGTAAGATTTGGAGGATACTCTATATCCAACAAATGTTCCTTTCTTTCCAGATGACTCCTTCTTTGTCCTCTTCTCTTTTTGTCACATGAATGTAGACAAGACAACCGAAAATATTCAAGTGTCCAACATCTATTTTTTCACCAATGAAAACCTCTTTAGGAGTCTTTTCTCCAAGGATAGCATGAGGACTTATGTTCTATATATAAACAATAGTTCTAGAGGCTTCTTCCCATAAGGAAGTGGGTATATCCTAATCACACTTCATATCTTTTGTAGCCTCACATATTGTTTTGTACTTTCTTTCAGCAACCCCATTCTGTTGGGGGTTGTAAGTTACAGCCAATTTTCTTCTTATCCCTACATCTTGACAAAAGTAATTAAATTCATGAGACTCGAACTCTCCTCTATTATCAGATCTCAAAGAACGGATGTGCTTTCTAGTATGATTCTCAACCAGTTCTTTAAATTCTTGAAACTTGTTGAAAGTTTCACTCATTTCCTTCATAAAATAGATCCATGACTTGCGCGAGAAGTCATTTATGAAAAGCACATAGTATAGATAAACAATCAAGGATGGTGTAGACATGGGACCACAAAGATCTAAATGGATCAATTCCATGATACATTTAGATCTTTTGGTACTGTTTGGAAATATTTTATTGATGTTCTTACCAATAGCACAACCTCTACAAATAAAATCATGATCAGATTGAAATATAGGCATACATTTTACCATATTTTGTAAGACATGTAGTGCTTTGAAATGAAGATGACTAAGCCTCCTATGCCATAGTTCACAAGGAATGATGATGTCATTGATCATGGCTTTAATGAAATTTCCAGGAACTTTCTAGAGACTTCCCTCTCTAACTCCAATCACAACTACATAATTCAAGTATGAATTCTTAGGACATAAGAGTGATTTGTTTTCCATAAAGATTACTCTGAAACCTTTATCTTCTAGAACTGAAACATAAAGGAGGTTTTTATTTAGACCAGAAACATAAAAAATATCATTAATATGGAGTACATCACCTGAATTCAACTGAAAGGAAGTGGATCCAACTCCTTGGATCGAATATGTATCTCCAAGATCCATCTGACGGGAGAAATTCGTTTTCCTTCATATTTGTGATAGCGCTCCCTAATCCAGTGATGTGTTTTGATGCACCACTATCCACCAGCCATGTCTCAACACTAGTGGTAATAGATACAAGTAGAACTAAGAGAAGATATTACTCCTTCCTTGTCTCTTCGTCATTTGAAGAATTATTTCTTTTAGTTTCATCTGTTGTAGCAGTAGAAGCATGAAATCTACGCTTGAACTTTCCTCTTTGATTTGCACAACAGTCTCTTGCAAAGTGGCCCTTCTTATTGTAGCTGAAGCATTTGAATTTAGACTTATCAAAGTTCTTGTTGTATTCTTTTTTCCTTTTGATGAGGAAACTTCTTCTAAGAAAAGGATTTCTTTCCTCTCTTTGTCCTTTCCATAAGAGCAAGGTTCTCTTCTTTGAAGGAAGCAGTTTTGCTTTGAATTCTCCCTTCTTCTTGAACGCAATCATGCCACAATATTTCAAATTTTGGTTGCACTTATCGACCATTAACTACAACCAAGAATGTCTCCAATGAGGATGGAATACCATCAACAACAATATCAATAAGATCATCATCATCGATAATAACTCCAATGATCATGAGTTTATCTCTTACTTGAGAGATACGTGCGAAGAACGAAGCAACAATGTCTTTCTTCTCCATCTTCAGATTATGAAATGTGTTCTTCAGGTCTCTCTTCTAACTGGGAGCCTTCTTCTCATAAATATTTTTCAAGGTGTCAAAGCACTCCTTTTCCATCTTCAATGGAGTAATCACTGGCATCAAATTGTCTTTCACAGAATCAAAAATGATTCTCTTTGCTTTGGCTTGATTCTTCTTGAAAGCAATGCACCCAACATTAGAAGTAGGATATTCAACAACATTGGATACATATCCATCTAGATCATGCTCCTCCAGGATATTTAGAATCTTGGCCTTCCAAGTATTAAAGTTCAAAGTTCATTCAAGTTTGTCTTCCGGTCTTACTGAGATTGAAGCCATTATTCTTCAAGTAATGTTCTCACCCAGGATCAACATAGGCTCAAGATTGACTACAAAAATTAGCTCATTTGTGCCCTAAGCTCTGATACCATGTTAATTTTTGTATCTTAATGCAGTATTATAGTAGTACTTAAAATCAAATGAATAATCAACAATCATAAGAATTCACATGAGACACAATATTTACCCTAGGGAAACCCTCTAGTACTTTGGGGAGAAAACCCCAACAAAATATTCCTTAGAATATTGATAGATAGAAGAGAATTTCTTTACAATGAGCAGATTAAATCAAGCACCCGTGGTGCATTATTAAAGATAAATAACAAGCACCCTTGGTGCAATCATAGAGAAAGAGAGAATATGGAAGAATAGAACTCACAATAATATCCTGCAAAAAATCAATTCAATGATTTTGGTCACATGGACAATGAATGCGGATTTCCTTCAAGAGAGAAGAGAATTCGCTCTCACATTGAATTCATCAATCCTGAATAAAATATATATACCATACTTCTCATGCCTTGGCTTCTATTTTTATCTTCTGACATCAGGATGAACTCACTCAAGTGTCGCAACTCAAGTGATGTCTTTAAGTTCAACTTAAGTGTTGACATGCAAAAAACTTTACTTAACTAGATATCTTTATTAACACTTAGTTAACTCTTTTAACTGAATTCCTTCTTGATAACATCACCAAAGTGAACAATTCGATTTCTCCTTTAATTAACTGAATTCTTTCTTGTTAACATCAGTAAAGTTTAACAATTCAAGTTCTCTCTTATCTTATCACATCTCATCTTTATCTCTTGTCTTATTTGCATGATCCACATGTGCAAACTTTAATTTATCTATCATATCAAATATACTAAGGATATTTTTCCAATGATGGGATCATCTTGTTCTACTATCATTCCAAGTGGTCGTGTGCTAAAGTATTTCATTCTAGAGGTGGTCAGTCTCTAGAGGAGACTTAATAGCTCAACCATGGTTAGCAACTTAGCAATACATCACACACCATTCATGCTTCGACATGCAAGGCACCACCTCAACACATGAGGCGCCACCTCAACGCATGAGGATTCGTGTTGACACACAAGACCCTGTTCTTGATAAACAAGACTGTAAAACACCATCAATTTGACATACAAAGCACTTACCTCAACACATGAGGCTTCATTCTTGAGTACAACTCAAGATTCTTATCCAAGTTTCCTGAGTCCAACTTAGGCTCCTATAAGGCACTACCTCGACACACGAGGCTCAATCTTGACACACAAGATTGACTTGGAGAATGACTCATGATGTTGTAACTTTAACAATTAAATTTACATATAAATCCTATTTATAACCTCTAGAACCTATTTATAACTTTAAATTTTCACATATAGAACCTATTTATTGTGCTTATTATTAATGATAATGTATGATTATTTGCATTGATATATATTATATAATAGGAGATATCAAATATATAGGGACTAGTTTTTTGAGCTTTCCATGTTATTTCCTACCTATGGCAATGAATATTGTTTTTAGTTTTTTGATTAGTTGTATGAGTTCCCAAAAAATCACTCAAGTTTTCAATGTTTCCAAAAATTTTATCATTAAAATACATTTTCAAAAATCCAAAATACCATTTAATTTTTCTTTGATAGGACAAAATGAAGTTAATGTGATGTGTTTTTCCATTGCCAACCACAAAAAAAACATTAACAATTGGATCAGAGAGTGTAAAGGAACACATAAAAGAAGAAAACTTAAAAAAAGTGGAAAGTATAGTAGATGCTATGATGTGAAAAAGAGGTAAATGAGTTTGGAAATGTCTTAGAAATGTTGAAACATTAAGGATAATATAAAATAATGGTATATCATATTAGTTTGTTTGTATATTTTTAAAATATTAAACAATACCAATGTGAATGTTTATTGCAATTAGTAGTTATTGGTGTTATGAGAAACTGATAGTGATTATAATGCAATTGAACTCTTTTCATCCCATATATAGAAGGTGAAACATAAATACTATGAAAACATGCAAAAGTTTTGCGAAATATGCATTCACAAAGATACTCATTATTATAAAGAAGCTCCTTAGAAATTAAAATGAGTGAAATTTTCTTGGGAAAGGAAATTCCAAGGTTTACCGAGAACAAATTTTACCATTTGGCTCTAAATCACTATATTATGTTGGATTTCTATGACAAGGACATGTAGCAACAATTTCTTGCTAAATTGGAGGCAAAACTTTTTAGGACGAAGGTCTCCTTAAAAAAAGGTATTTCAAATAAGTTTTTGGTACATTGTTTTGGCTTTATAAAATTGGAATTAAGCAACATTTTTTATTTCAAATAAGTTTTTAGTACATTGCTTTGGCTTTATAAAATTGGAATTAAACAACCTGTTTTATACATGGAAAAGTTATTTATCAAATTCTCAAAACAAATATGGAGTAATTTTCTTTTAAAAACATGAGCCCAAGCAAAAATTTAATATTGCATAAGTACTCTCATTCATAAAAACGCATAAATTCCAAAATGAATTAATATTTAAAATTCCAACATCAACACAAGTCCTTAAAAAAAATAGAATGATGCATTCAAACTCTATAGGGACTTATGTATAGCAATTTCTATGAATAAATATGGACTAATTTGCATTAAAGAAATTAAACAAGTACAAAACAAAAACTTCATATTGTATATATATTCTTAGTATGTTTACATGATTACCTAAATTCCAAAACCAATCATATGAGGAAAAAAAATGAGTATTCAATCCTAAAACGGTCTTCAATATTTAATCAAAATTTGCGTAAAGGTGGAAATAGGACTCCAATACATATAAAACAATAAAATTTAAAAGTAGTGCTAGAACCTTAAATTTGATGCCCACGGGATTACAAACCAGTTTACTATTAAGTAAAAGTCTTATTACAAGTTTCAATATTATAAAACCAAAATTTTATTTTTCATCCATCCACAAATCCATAGTGTTCCAAAAGCATGTCCCCAAAGAGCATTGTGGCATTTACAAAATGATCTCAATCGACCTCCTATTAAACGACGGTAGAAAAAAACAATTTAGAGAGGATGGTAAGCTTTCAAATATGATTGTATTACCATGGAAGAAGCATTCATATATGGAGGGATGGTCAAATATTAAAAGGAAGATCAAAATTAACATTCTTCTTATGGTAAATGCACGAGGATGTCTGAATAAAAGAGAAAAATATTTTAAGAAATTATATGGGTTTGACATTATAAGAAATTATAGATAAACTATAAAAGCATGTTCATGACATAGTAAGAAGATATAAATTGCAATGTTAATTTTTTTGACCTTGCAGTTACTGAAGATTGGTGTGTTGTCACCTTAAAAAGGATCATAGCCAAAAAACTAGTTTTTCCCCTTGGGGCAACTTGAGCCAAATTTTGCAAATCAACCAAGTGACATATTTGAATGAAGGGAATGGATTAAGCAGGTTTATGAGGCTAATCAATCATTAAGGAGCTGAAAAAATCTATTTTAGAAATAGAATTAAGTATTTAGGGGGAGATCTAAATCTCTTGGAAAATATTTGATTACATAAGTTAAGTCAAGGTTTGTTAGAAGTATCGACTAAAAGGTTAATTTGAGATTATAAAGTTCAAAAGAGACATGTACTTTCTACGGAAGTAAAAAGATTTCCATTCAAAAGTTAAAAGAGAGTTATTCAATGTTATTAAATCCGAGTCAAGTTACCACCTTAAAACGTTTTTTTAATCAACGAACTGCACATAAACTATAGAGGGGTTTATTTAATACATTTTTTCCGAAGGAGTTTGTAAGTTTGAAGAAACTTCTCAGGTTCTAGGAGGAATCTTGGCGACTTAAGAGTCGGGCCCTATGGATTAAGGCAGGGGACCAGAATACAATTTTTTTCCATAAATATGCTGATGCTCGCCATATCCAAAATACTATATGGGATTTAAATGATAGAAATGGTCGTCGCATTTCCACTCTTAGTAGTCTACATGATGAGGCTCAGAATCACTTCCAGGAAATCTATCAAGACCCAAAGGACATTCCTATGATTGAGCAATTTAAAGTGATTCGGGAATATCCTTGTCTATTTTCTGATGAGGAGGGGGATGCCATTTTCAGGGAAGTCTCCCTACTGGAAATTGAATCTGTACTCAAAGGTTTTGCAAAGGATAAGTGCCCTGGGCCGGATGGCTGGACTGTTGAGCTCTTTATTGATTTTTTTGATATTATGGGTCCTGATTTGTGGGCGGTTGTGGAAGAGTCTTGTTGCAAAGGTTTAGTTACTGGGGCCTTCAATTCTACCTTCATTGCACTTATACCCAAAAAATCTCATCCTGAGGATTTTGGGGACTTTAGGCCCATATCATTATGTAACCTCATTTACAAGGTGATATCAAAGATCATTGCTATTCGACTCAAGCCTGGATTGTCAAAATATATATCTATGGAGCAGTATGGATTCCTTGAGGACCTACAAATTCTGGATGCAGTTGGGGTTACTCAGGAGGTTTTCCATACTGTTAAGACAAAACACCTCATCTCTCTCCGTCTTAAACTGGATTTGGTCAAAGCATATGACCGCATGGACTAGAAATTTCTTTGATTATCTCTTGTTCATATTGGTTTGCCTTGGGTGGTTGTCAAATGGATTATGGCTTGCATTACCTCTGTAAACTTTGCGGTGATCATTAATGGTCTACCTTCGGGTTTCTTCAAGATCTCTCATGGCCTTCCACAGGGATGCCCTCTATCTCCACTACTTTCTGCTGACTATTGAAGGTTTGAGTCATCTTATTCTTCGAGCATAACAAGATGGGAACTTAATGGGCATTAAAGTGACGGACCAAATCTCTATAACACACACACTCTACGTTGACGACGTTATGTTATTTGGTCTGGCACTATATCTGAATGGTTGGCGTATAAGAATATTTTATATCTTTTCTGCAAAACCTCTGGGATGCTTATTAATGCTGGGAAATCTTGGTTCTTTGAAAATAATGTGGATTTGGCTATCAAAACCTCGGTCAGTAATATCTTTCCTTTCAACTTGAGGGAGCTATTTGAAGGTACCACTTACCTTGGATATTACTTGAAGCCGACGAATTACCGTATATGTGATTGGCGCTGGTTATTAAATCGCTTTGATAAGCGTATCTACCATTGGTGTTGGCGATGGCTCACTATTGGGGATAGACTTACCTTAACTAAATCTATGCTGCAAAACCTGGATGTTTATTGGCTCTCCCTTTGCAAAATTCCCAAGAACATTCTGAAGTGCATTCGAAGACGTATTTTTTCCTTCCTCTGGTCTGAGGATGGTTCGACACATAGGTATCATTTGGCAAATTGGAAGCTATTGGCCCAGCCCAGGCAATTGGGCGGATGGGCTATAAAAAATATGTAAAATTTTGATTTAGCTCTGAAAACCAAAAGTCTGTGGTGTGCACTCTTTTCGGGCTCTTTGTGGAGTTCGATCATAAAAGGGAAATACTTGAAGACTTGTTCTGTGGCGGATTGGTTTCGGGATGGTTCCCCTTGTGGTGGTGGTGCTTCTAATATTTGGTGTGGATTGTTGGGTTCTTTCAATATTCTATTCGATTGGTTGTCCTGACTACCTAGGAATGGTAGGGACGTCCACCTAGGGGAGGATCCCATTTTGGGCGGACTTGTGACTTACAAACTATCCCAGGATTTGATCGTTGTTCTGCGATGTAGGGGCTATCTTACCCTAAACCATGCTTTCACTCGTCATTCGGCTGGTCTGGGCCGTACTTGCTGGATTCAGGAGGTCCACTTGGGGTTGTCGGGGTCATTGGATTTGGAATGGGACAGGTACGTGGATAGACTCAATGCTCTGAATATTCATTTATTTGACACACTTGATCGACTGGTTTGGTCCTGGAATTCTTCTTTGAGTATTGCTACGGCCAAATTGGCCTACGAATCCATCAACTTAGGGTTTTTTCAGCAGTCGCGGTGGTGGTATCGTAAGATTTGGAAGTTCCAAGTGCCATTGAAACTAAAATGCTTTATTTGGCTAGTACTTCACAATAATGTGCTTACATGGGACAATTTGTGTAGGCGGGGGTTTTGTGGTTCGGGTCGTTGTCACCTCTGTGGTACTTGTGATGAAACTGTGCTACACCTGTTTGGATCATGTTCGGTTGCGAATGATTTATGGACAAGGATTGGCCTTATTTGTGACCTTAGATTCAAGTGGGGATCTGGAAGCCTAAAGGATTGCCTTCTTCGTTGGGGACGCACCTTCAAAGACTGGTGGGCACTTCCGGTTTTTGTTTTCTGGGAACTTTGGCATGCTCGGAATGCAGGTATTTTTCAGGGCTTATGTTTTAATTTGGATGTCATGGTCGGTCGTGTTGTTGCGTCCTTTCGGGACTTTAACACTGGTGGTTCGATCCATCCAGTGACTGTCTCTATTTCGACGAATCCATTATTGCTGATATATCCCTGCGGTTTTTTCGATGGTGCTTCTTAGTCGGGTGGAACGATCTGTGGGGTTGGGGCGGTTTCACACATCTCTGAGAACATATATTTCAAGGTATGGATGCACTTGGCATCCGATACTAATACTCGCAGCGAGATTTTGGCTTTATGGATGCTCCTCAGATTTGCGATTCATAAGGACTGTTCCCATCTCTGGATTTGGGGTGATTCGATGGTGATCATTTCTTGGGCCAAGATATTGAGCAGTATTAATGTTCTCATGCTCACTCACTGGATGGAAGCGATGAGACCCCTTATTGACAGGATTGAGGTTGCTGATTTTCTTCATGTCCCGTGGACCTCTAATATGATGGCAGACATCCTTTCTAAGCGTGCTCTCTTTTCGGCTCCGGGTCACATATTTTGGGAGGACTGGTCTATGGACTCACTGGTTTCTATAGGAAATTTGGATCTTCTTTCTCTTTAGCATTTGGTTTTTTATGGGTACTTGTTGTATCTTCTCCAGGTTGTTAGTATCATACAGTTGATCAACTGCTGGTTGGTTATTGTATCACTTCTGGTTCTCTGTCCTTCTGGTTTCTCTCCTTGGGATGATCTATCCTTGGGACGTTTTGGGTGATCGGATTTCACTTTTTATGATCGTTCCCTTTTTTCTCTTTTGGACTCTGTAGCTTCGGGATAACTTTGGTTAACTATGACTAAGATCTATATTGTTGTTTCTTCGTTTTTTCCCATTGTTTCGCCTTTGGCGGATGGGTTGGTTTATGCTCAGTGAAATGTACTATGTATGTGTTGTTTATGATCTGTTTGTTGACTGGTTGGTGGTCCCTGTCGGACTATCCTCAGGATCTTTGGAACTCTTTTGGGAGACTATGTTTTTCTCCTTGTTGATGTATCTGTTGATACTATTTGCTTATTAATAGTATGCTATTTTCATTGTGTGAAAAGAGAAAAAAAAAAGTTTGAAGAATAAAAGAAAAGGTGAAGCTTTAAAGTTAACTAAAAAATTGTTATCCAAAGTGAAAAGTACAAGTTCAATTTTAAAAGATAAAGGAATTATTAAAGTTTACTTTATCTTTTTTTCCTAAGCTCAAGGAGTAAGATAAACTCTCATATAAAGGAAAATATATATTAAGCAAAGTATTAAGATAAACCAAGGATTATATTGAGGATTTGAAGGTTGTTTTATAAGGTTATTGAAAAAAATATATTTCGTGGATCTATGTGTTCATATACTCATTTATTTTCGAAGAAGTACGTCCAGTAATAAAAACGATGAACCACAGAGCCTATATATAATTTAAAATTTTAGACTAAATGTTTTTTTTGTGAAAGAGAGTTTGAGCATATGAAGACTTTTAAAATTTACAATCGCTTTTGTCCAATGTGTGAAAAATCGTTTATTATGCAAGAATATTGAGGTAATCCAAAAATACAAATACATAAATTAAAGGGTGAATTGGGAAATTATAAATCAAACAATAGACAATTACAGTTTGAGATTATGAAAGAGAATTATTTTTATGAGTTATCACAAAAAGAGAATCATCACCTAAAAAATCAAAATCATAAGTTAGACCAAGCTAATCAAGAATTTGAGAAGAAATTATCAAAGAAGGATGAATAACTATCACGTTTAAAAAATCATAGTCAAAATTTACTAGCAAAAGTCAGTAAGTCAAAAGACAAAAAGCAAGACGATAAAAATTTAGAAGAAGAAAATCAAAATATTGAAAAAAAATTATCCAAGAAAGATGAAGATAGCGTATGCCTAAGGAAATTTAATCAGAGATTGGGTGATCAAATTAAAAGATTAAGGGACAATAAAATTTAGAATCTAGAATAAAGGAAGAACTCTTATGTTTAAGGTTACATAATCCAGACTTACTTACACAAATTAAAAGGCTAAAGCATGATAAGAAATGTTTACAAGAAGAGTTAGATTGAAAACAATCATTAGTCGACATAGTCCAATGAATGACCCAATAGAGAAGTTATCAGATGCTAAAATTCAGACATCAGAAAAGGGAACCAATACAAAGTCAATCGGTGCTCAAATTTAGAAGAATGCTTATATTGACAAATCACTACAAACATCAAGAGAAGATGGTTCCAAGGAAAAATCATCATCTAAATCACAATAATCAATATGGACAACGAAAAGATCAAAATATATATAAACAATTGTTTCCTTTCAGACATACAAACTACAAATGTGAAAAAGAAGAGAGACAAAATCGACAACTTGTGTGGAACATAATTTAAAATGATAATGGTTGGAGTTGGATATATAAAAGGAGAACGATTAAAATTGAAATCAACGAATCTCATTGCTTCTATTTGAGAAACCCTAGAGTTGTATTTATGGCTAACATGTCGAGGAATTATATACATTTTTACATTCAGTTGTAAATAGAATTATTACATATTTTTATATTGAGTTGTAAATAGAATTATTACATATTTTTATATTGAGTTATAAGATAGAATTATTTACATATTCTTATATTGAGCGGTATTATTTACTTATTTTTATATTGAGTTGTATTATTTACATTTTTTTTCCAGAAGAAAAAAGCATACCATTGATATTCATAAAGAATCAAATAGTACATAAATGTTCATGTTTATGAACGACCAAGAGTACTGTATCAAAACATAGTCAAATTGTCCTTCTGTGCCAATCTATTAGGTCTTCTCCAAAATAGGACTGCTAATATGACAATAAATACTACCCAGTTCTATAATTTTGCAAAAGATAGATCTGTGTCCAAAAAACAAAAATTGACCCTGAAGTGAAAGGATCAATCAAACAACCTCCTAGTAGCCATATCACAAACATGGGAATCTTGAAGCTCTTCCCAAACTAAGATACCTTCCTCATCATCCAGGGCCTGTTTTGAAAGTTTATCTGTCAGGGAGTTATGTTGCTTGTAGATGTGTTCCAACGAGATATTCCTGAAAAGACATATTTTTGACTTGATCCTTTTGCACCAATGAAGTAGGGAAGTAACTTTTAAATTATATTCACCCCGCGCCCATTTTATTGTGACTCTAGAATCTCCAAATATTTTTAGATCATCTATCCCAAAGACACTGGACACTTTTAAAACACACAAGAGAGCAAGAAGCTCATCTTTCATATTTGTGCCACTACCACAATTTATCCTCGGCGTAAAATAATGAAACTTATTTATGTAAATAGCTCCACCTGCAGCACAGACACCGTTTCTAGCTGCTCCATCAAAGAAGAGAACAAGACTAGAAAACTTAGGATCAAAGAAATTGATTTTTTGGATGCTCAAAGGTTTATGTTTGATGACAAAGGAATGATACACATTTATAATCTGAGAAGTTGTTTTCTGCATACTCGGGTTCAGATTTTCAAAAATTACCTTGTTTCTAGAGTACCATATAAACCAAGAAATGATAACAGGAATCAAGTAGTGTTCTCTGCAGTTCTTGATCCAATTGAGTGAGTAGATATCAAATTTCTCTTGACCCCATAACTGATCGATATTCAGTGTAGTGAAAAAACTATTCTAGATATTCCTTGTGAATTCACAATGCAGAAGTAGATGGGGGGAAGTCTCAACATCTTTTTTGCATAAAGAACATAAACTAGGGCCGTTCCATCCCATCTTCACAATATAGTTCCATTTTTTCAATATATCTTGCATAGAAAACCAAATGAAGCACTTATATCTCAGAGGAATTTTCCACTACCATATGCATTTAAACTAGCATTGCTGCGGGAAGTAACATCTATCTCGAATAAGTGAATCATAGGCGGATTTTACTGTTATCTCTCCTGAAACAGAGTTTCCAGTCCATATGAGCCTATCTCTCTCCATAGAAAGTCTACAACCCGCCGAGTCAAGCAAGCTGATATATCTATCCCACTCCAAAGCATATGATCCCGTAAAGCCAAAGTCTTTAGCTTTCATCCAAAAAGAACCATGAGCCACATTGCTTTTATTCTTAATTCTGTCAAGAGTGACAAAATCATATTCCTTCAGATAGCTGAGGATGTCCTCAGATAGCTTATAATTTTCCTCTAGACCCAAAATGGGATCTATGCCAACCCGAATTTCCTTCCCAGTGCCAACTTTCCAATAGAGATCCCTGGCCATCCAATTATAAACTTTCATAAAACCGAGCCATATTGAAGAGGTGCCCCTTGTCCTTTTGATTGGATTTCTGAGCCAATTTATAGTATCATCCTTGATATATTTCACTACCAAAACTCTGGACCATAAAGTAGTGCCAAAAATACCTCTCCAAAAACTCTTAAGTCTCAAAGCCCTGCTAAAAGTATCAATATTTTTTAACCCCCAACCTCCACACCTTTTTGGTAAGGAAATTCTTTCCCAACTATCCATAATCAAACTTAGTGCGATCTTTTCCTCCATCCCAAAGAAAATTTGAGAATAATTTCCTAAGAGAGTTAAGGATTGAGCAAGGGACTTTTGATAAAGATAACCAATATACTGGTATCCTAGTTAAAATCGCCTTTACAAGGGTAAGTCTCCCTCCAATAGAAAAAATCCTATAAGTCCATTGATTGATTCTTCTTTCAACTTTCTTAACAAGCCAATTCCAATCATTAATCCTATAATCATTAGGCTTCAGAAAGTAGCCTAAATATTTAAAGCCATCCTTCAGATGACAGAAGTTATAAGGTAACATACTATAAATATCCACAAGCTTTGAGTCTTCCACATTATGATTATAGAAATTGGATTTAATAGGGCTAATCCGCATTCCTGATGCATCACAGAAAACTTTGATAATATCCTTGTAACACCTCCAATCCTCAATTGAATCAGAACCTACTGACAACAAATCGTCTACAAAGAGCAGATGAGAGAGAATTAAATCATCATAAATTTTAATATCTTTGATGTTACCTTCCAATTTATCTTTGTTAATCATCCTGTTGAACCCTTCAATGAAAAGAAGGAAAAGGAGAGGAGACAATGGGCAGCCCTGTCGAATGCCTCTGGTGATTTTGAAGAAGTTTGATGGCGCACCATTAACCAGAAAAACAATATTGGTAGAAGACACACAAGCCATAATCGAGTTTAGAACCAGTGGAAGAATGCCAATTTGAATTAAAATGATTCTAAGGAAGCCCCAGTCAACTCTATCATAGGCTTTCTCTAGATCCATCTTTAGCAACAATGCCTTATTTTTCCTCTTCTTGATAGTATGAATAATCTCCTGTGTAATACCAACTGCATTAAGTATTTGGCGATCTTGAAGGAAGCCAAATTGTTCTGATGAGATGCACCTTGATAGAGCAGGTTTCAATCTCACGACAATAATATTAGAGATGAGTTTGTAGGCCAAATTGCACAAAGCAATTGGCCTAAAATCTCCAAAGGTGAGCAGCTTGCTACATTTGGGAATCAAAGTGAGAAAAGTGGAATTCAATGCCCCTAAAATAAAACCTCTTGTTCTGGAGTATTCCACCATTTTGAGAATATCATCACGCATGATATCAAAAAAATGTAAAAAGAACTCAACAGTCCAGCTGTCGGGCCTTAGAATTTTCTCTTTTCAAAAAAGTTTCAATGTATCTTCAACCTCCTTCAGAGTGACATTCCTGCCCAGCTCCAAAGTGTCTTGCTCACTGAATAAATTTGGGTATAACCTAGCCACATTCAGTTGTGCATTGAGATCACACTGTCCAGAATTTGAAAATATATTGCCAAAATAAACTTTAGTAGAAGCTTGAAGTTTTTCCTACCCCGATACCTTGTTTCCCAACTCATCTTTCAATTCGCAAATGGCATTAATGTTTCTTCTATGGGACGCAAAGGCATGAATTTTTTTTCGTTTTCTTATCCCCAAGTTCAATCCATAGAGATCTACTTTTGAGCCTCCAGTCAAACTCTTATTGTTTCAAGATTTCTTATTTTTTCTGTTCAAGGATTTTTAACAATTCTGAATCATCGAATTCCAGAATTTGTTCAAATTTTCTTAACTGCATATCCTGAATATGTATCTCCAAATATTTATACTCCTAAAGTTCCATAGCCCTATGGTTTTTGATCCATTTGGTAACCACTTCTTTAAGGTTCCTTAGCTTGATGACAAAAGTATCCATAGGGTTCAAATATTCACCCATAACAAAAAATTTCCAATGATCCCGAATGGTAGAGAAAAAATTCTCATTTTTTAACCAGGAGCAATTGAATTTGAATGGATATTTCCTAGGAAAATTACAGTCATCATATTGAAAGAAAACAGGCCAATGATCTGAAAAAATGGCCTCCCCAATCCAAGATCTATAGTGCTGGAAATTCTATAGAAAGGGTCCTTTGACCAGGAACATATCAAGTCTTTTGTGAATTCCGTCTCTTCCAATTCTTCCATTAGTCCATGTCGGAGAAAGGACACTTGGTTGAACATCAACAAGGTCATGTGTAACCATCATATCTGAGAAATAGTCTTCTAATTCATCCATTCTTGCCAAAGATCCCCACAGTTCATAAGCAAACCTTGTAAAATTCAAATCACATACAATGATTAAGTTTACCATATTCAATAAATTGGAGGACTTTAAGGAATCCCAAAAGGAAAGTCTCCCCTTATACGGTCCATAACAATTCAACACAGAAAGCTTAAATTTTTGAACCCTACTCCATCCATCTAGAAGAATTCCCCAGTTGGTTTTATAGGCACTTAAATGGACTAAGCGAGGATTCCATCCCACTAAGAGTCCACTAGATAGCCCAGAGGCACTAACAACCGAGAGTTCCCAACCTGGTAAAATGTTTGTAATTTTTAACACTGTAGTTTTGTCCACACATCGTTTCCTGTAGCAGTACAATATCCGGGCTAGTAGAGAGAAATAGTTTGGTTAAGGCCCTAGCCCTGGAAGCCTTCCCCAAGCCTATGACGTTTAAGTACAAAAGTAACATTAATTAACAAGGGGAGAGGGCTAATTCCTAGATGTGAGAACACCTACAGAGATGGCTACATGATAGTCCACATGATAATGAATATGGCTATGCCTTAAATACATTGTACACTCGCCTAGGTGGCGAGAGGAATATGCAACACATTGATCAAAAGGATAATCATACTAATTGTCTTCCAATCATATCGAAATTTGAAGCCAATAGGGGATGGAACGTTCCCCGTGTTGTTGTTTAGTTCCAAACTTGGGAGGTTGGAATCCAAGTTCCCAAAAGAAGGATTTGAATGCCTAGTCTCTTCAATACATAGTTTTCTTATCCAGTTTGGTTCACTGCAATAGTTTGTTGGTTCACTAGTGTGGTGGATGCAAGGTTAAATCATGGGTTCCCTTCTCATGTTGGTATTCCCTACTTGTATGCCATTACTTTCAAAGGGGTATCCCATGGGGTCCCGTTGTTTGAGTATTGGAGGAAGAAAAATCCAACGGGTCTCTGAGGCCTGCAAAGAGGCCAAATTCCCACAAGATCTAAGTTCTTCAAAACTCTGTAACACTGATCTCTGATTCATTCTAAATTGTTTCACCCTCATAGGATCCCTGAGGAATTCACTATGACAATAAAAGGCTACTTCAGGATCTCGATGCTCTCCTCTGACGTGAAGTTCAGATTGGAATTCCAACTTATAAAAGAATTTCATCCCTATTTCCCACTTAATTTGATTCTGAATAAAAGATGAAAAGGCTCGTAACTGAATATCTCCTACTACAGGATTGGGATTCCATTCCAATTCATGTTCTAGAAAGAATTTAAACTGATAAAGTTCACACAACAAATCATTTTCCCTTGTAGATGAGTCATTATAAATATCCACAAAGTCATCAACATTTCCTATCATGAACTTTTTGTTATTATTCAATCTCATCATCTGAAGGCCTACCCATTGTTCATGCAGGTACATTGAATAAACTCTCGCAGGACTTCTGCAAGAAATGGCTTGCTCAGCAAATTCAAACATTTGCCTCTTTTCTTCTTCTTTAATCATTAATTGCTACTGTAAAGAATGTATCTTGGACTTCCACTTTTGTTCTTGAACCAAGTAAGCAGAAAACCAAGTTTCTTGCATATGTTGTACTTCAAATTTATATCGTTGTTGATAAATAAGGCCCAAGTCATATAATTCATCATTTCTTCCAGTCCATTTAACAGTATTTACTTCAGCTGATGCTAAAGCCGGGGTATTAGTCCAGACATCATCAAGAATTTGATTAAAAAACTCATAGAGAACTTATGTGACTTTTTCTTTATCTTCAGAACTTTTAGAGGTACTAGGAAGAATGTTTTCTGCAGCTGCTGTAGCCAATAATTCCAAACTTGTATTATCCTTAGCCAGTGGTACTGATTCCTTTAGTACTGATTTATCTCTAAGCAATTTATTTTGTTTCCTCTACCTTTTGTTTTGCAAATTCCATCGGTGAGCTTGACTTCTCAAAATTTTCAGTCTTTTCTTAAGAACATCATTCTTTCTCTGTAATTGTCTACTCCTCTGTTTTAACTTTTCATTTTCATTTTTAACATATCTATCCAAAACTTGAAATTCACAAACTTGCTTTTGAAGTTTCTTAATCCTCTTCTCTAGCTTACTTGAAATTAAACCAGGAGAATCAGGCCTTACCACTTGATTAGATTTGTCTTCTTCCCTTTGGGCTTGGTCTTGACACTAAGTAGCTTCCAATTCTAGCAGGGGTGTTGACTCTAAATTCTGTCTTTGTGTATAACAGGTTCTTGGACGTTTGGGTATTGTCGAAAACATATCTTCAGATATTCTAAATTTTTCAATACCTTCTTCAGAAATGCCTTCTAACCTTGCAGATCTTCTTCTCACCATAATTGAAATTTTATTAACCTCTTTATCATCTCTATGCCTCTTTGGAGATGGTTGGGATTGAATTGGTTCAGAAAATGTTGGTGCTGGATCAAATTTTGTCTGAACTACTAGAGGGGGCGGTACAGAATCTTGTGGATCATCATTAACCTGATCCTAAAAACCTTTTTCCACTAAAAATTGTTCCCACGTTAGGTTTCTCTTTTGTAATTCCTCCACGATCAACAACTTAATTAATCCATCATGATACAAGCTATTACCAAGTCGTTGATCAAGCCGCTTTTGGGCAGCTGAAGCCATTTTAGACAGGCTCTTCCACAAAAAGTATGGAATGTTCATCAATTCTTCTCCTTTAATGTGAAGGAGAAGCCGAATATGATAAAGAAAGACAAGGATATATCGTCCTTCACAAGTCAAATATTTATGCAAAAATAAAATGACATTACCCCATTCAACAATGAAACAGTTGCGTTCATCTCCCTTCTTCCAATGAATACTAGAATTAGCCACTTTCACAAACTGTTTCCAAGAGTCAGGGTTTTTCAAACGACCAACTTTAAACCATCTTTCCCCTGTTTGTGGTAATCCTGTAGCGAGAGCAATGGACATTTTTGAAAATGGAAGCATAAACCCCCGAATGTTAGAACAAGCTCCATTGAAATTGAGAGCAAATTCCTTGGTCACATCTTCATTGTGCCCTCTGAATTTACTAAAAAATGCATACAATCCAATTTGTTGAAAAATCCTCTTACTAGAGGGATCTTCATCCAACAGTTCAATGGAATATGGCTCCTCCATACGTGCAACAACCATGCCAACTAAAACTTTCTTTGCTGAAAGGAAGTTAGGTGATCGAACCGGTGTGTTGGAGAAAACTCTCTATGGCTTGGGCTGCACCACAGCAGACAGTTGACTACCATAAATTAACTCAATTCTCACTACTATGCTATATAAATGACAATGCTAAGATAATGAAGAATATAACCAACCTTGATCCAAACGTTTGATGTAGATCCTCGTTGGAGATTTCAATCTGTGCACTTGAACCTGCAAATTAGTCTTGACAGCCAATATACAACAAGCGCATATAATATATAAATGGTATTAACATCATCAATAGAAATGGCCCATAATATTATAAGTAAATGCAACCCAATGTAATATAAACAACATTCACAACATTAGTGGACGAGAATATGAGTATTTCTATTAATAAATAACAAGAAGTACAATGAGATATGACCTCTTGCTGGAAACCAATCTGAACCAAGATCTAGATCAATCCACTTGTGCCTCCACCACTTCAATCCTCCATGGAATGGAAAACTAAAACTATGATAGGAGTTTGAAAGGTGAACATAAAGGGTTCACAACCACAAGGATTAATGAGTGTAGACTCAAGATAGGGAAAAAATCCTCTAGAGTTCTCTTGCTCTCATTTCTCCTCCAGTCCATAAGCCATATGTGCTCAATATATAGTCCTCCCAAAGGTAAGTGAAAGGACACATCAAGGCGTTACGGGGAAAATGGAGGACCAAAGGTCACCCTATGACCGCTTTTTGTGAGTAAAAAGTAATTAACTAGTGATTTTTACCATTTTACATGCTACCTGCGGGCTATAGTGATGTAACTCGCAGGTATGCCCACTGTAGTGATGCAGCTAGAGTACAGAGGAAAAAATAGGAAAAATAGTGTGTCTGAAGGATATAAAGTGGATCTGAGTCAATAAAATGGATCCTGCAGGCCAAGGAGTGTTGATGCTCACAAGGTGGAAAATTACGTTGTAACAGATGCCCCCTAATGTGTGAGGTCAGAGACTGATGCTACAATGGCCGAAATACATTATAAATCTCAAAAGTGGAGTGATGGAGACACAAGTGGAAGGAGAAGCTCACTCGTCTCAATACAATAGTATCCCTGAATACATGTCAGTACCGTACAACAATATGATACAATGGCCATGAATAGCCAGTACATAGTGAATACATGTCATAAGTGATCATAGCCATAATCCATCTACAGTAAGATATGTTCTCCTACTGAAAAGGAAACAATTGGTGCAAACTGGAGGTACAAACTGCTAAAATATGAGAGATGATATCTCAAATGTAAAGTCACGATCATAAGTAGCATACTGAATGCCACTATCACCTGGGGTCTTCTATACAAGTCTTTGACGGTGCAAGTCCCATCAAGTGAATAAAAGAGTGGAGGTCGAACCTGATGTGACATCATCTGATTACCGGTCAATGATGTATACCGTTAACAGACACGAGATAACCCACCAATAATGAAAATGGGCATCAAGGCACAGAGTACAATCATCAGAGTGTGAATAGAGGTGTTGAAGTCGAACACTAAGATGAATCCATCGATCAGGGGACATTGATGTATTCCCAAACTATCGATGGAGAGAGAACCTGCCACTAATGACTGCAAGCCTCAAGCTACTCAACTGAACTCTAAGCCTCAAGTCCCAGAATAAATGGGTTGAAGTCGACGGAACGAGACTCACTGGAAGGAGGGCATTAAGGCATCCCCCATCAACCAGCACGAGGTACCTGCTACGCTGAAATATTTGGAAGATCTCAGGTAAAACGGATTGACTCAATAAGGATGGCCGACATGTAATAGTCAAGAAATCTAAGGAGTGGCCGACTCTGGTTTCAAGACTTCCTTTGAACAAGAGCATGAGCAGATGGATAAACTGAGGCAGCATAGACTCGATATAGACTGTGCAATGCAGGAGGCATCACAAAGGGCTCCATAATGACTGGAAGCTTAACCAATCAGTGGAGTAAACGGAGAAACGAGTATAGCTCCTAAGTTCCAACTATAGTCTCGACTCATAATGTACGGAGTGGAATGAATGCTCTGTTCAAAGGTGACACAACAGCTACCAACTAGAAGTAGTAACCATAATCCCGTCCAAATTTTTGGAATATTTGATTCTTTTGGTCTTTTTCACATTTGGAAAAGCTTGAAAAAGAATAAAATTGCTTATAGTACAACAATTGAGGGAACGAGTGTCAAAAGCGAGCAGACTAGTCCCAAGCAGTGGAACATACCTATGATCAATGCAAGGAAGCGTATATAGTATATCGACACTCGAGGGGGTGTTCCGTCAGGGTCAAAAGGTAATCAAATTGTGAAGGATAAATGGAAGCTCTGCAAGGCTCGGTAGGGAAAGTGCTTAGGCACCAGGCTAACAACTGAGTAAGCGGGAGCCATCACAAGGCTTAAGCAACAAGTAGGAGGATGCAATGCAATCGCAACTTGATATAAATGGGGGAGTCCTTATGGGAGATGACCAACATAAGACAAAGTAGAGTATGAGTCTTCATCGCGTAGTCATGGTGTAACTACAAAGGACTCTCAATCCTACAGAGAGACAGCAGCATGGGCACCGAAATGCAAAATGGGGTTCTAACTAGGGCACCCATGTTCGGAAAGACTCTACCGCCAAATAACGACACTTCTATAGCAGTGTGAAGGTTTCATGTCAATTAAGAAGTAGGGTCACACCTAGGGTTTGTGAAAATGGTCAAAAGGTCAAATGCATAATGCATGTGAAAATGTCATCTAACCTATATGCCAGGTGTGAAATATACCTATCGTAGGTGTGAAATGATCGGAAACAACTTTCGCCGAAGAAACCTGGTAAAAAATGCTACTCCATGACATTATATTAGTCTAGATCAGCTTAAAACGGTAAAAACTATAGACAAGTGGGTTTCAGAAATTATAATAGTAACAAAAATTTACAATTTACAATTCATTTTTACTATTCACCCATTTGGAGTTTTTGGGTTAGTTTTCACCTCGAAGTTCAACTGCTGATTCCGGGAGCTACGGGCGTCCGATCATCAAACCGTCACGAGCAAGTTGGTAGTCTCATCCATGCCTTCCATTTCAATGCTTTTATTTCAATTTTCAGTGGTTGGATTTTTAACTTGGCCAAGACCTAAATGGTTTCGGCGCTACCTGCGGGCTATAACTGTGTTGGTCATGGGTAGGGCATGGTACTTGCAGTCAACGCATGCGCTGATCGCGGGTACCCGCCTCTGTAAGTATACTTTACCGTGGGTACAGCCGTGAAGCTAGTTTTTTAAATGAAATTGACTAAACTCTTTTACTTTTCTCCCTCCAGGATGGTTCTAGAGTGGAGAGAGAGGGAGCATGACCTAGTGGATGAGTCCGTCCGCAATGATGTGCGTGCATAGCAAGCGTTACAAGTGTGTGGGCTATACAAATTTTGGAGCATAGGGGGTTTAAGGGCCCAAAACCTATTACTCCACCGCTTAATAGACTATCGGGACGTTGATGCACATAACTTCAATCTAGACGGGAAAATACTCTCATTGGAAGTGCAAGACATCTACTTCATTACTGGTTTGTCCTGCCGAGGTGAGGTGGCAAACCTTCGGTCTCGTTTTGTGGGTGGTGGGATCACCATCCCCGACTACATAGAGAGGTATTGTATTCCAAATACTCGGGTAGTAGGGAGTTAGGTGTCCATCAGAGCCATAGTCAACCTGAGCATGAAGGTTGTAGGGTACCTTAGTGTGGATTACTGGTTCGAAAGCTCTGTACCAGGCATCCAGGCCAGTGATGTTCTATGCATCGCAGTGTATGCAGCCCATGATATTTGACTAGTGTACCATGCCACTGGGGTCCATGAAGACCCAGCTAACAGAGTGCAAGCAAGGGGAGGCTTTGGATACGGCAGTATCTTATGCAATTTCTTCTTTGAGCAATTTCTGGGGCTCAGTCTGAGGGTGGAGGTCCCTCCTCATAGTCTCCGCGACCCAACCATGATCCGGTGGGTAGAGGTCTTGACGCGACAGAGTGGTGGCCGTCAGGCATCACCATACATAGAGGAGTTCTTTCACTCGTGGGACCAATAGGTCATAGCCATAGATGACTACCCCTATGCAGGGATAGACTTCCGTTAAGATCGTGGCATGCCGCTTCCACTAGAGGAAACGTTCAGAGACATTGGTGAGTACTCTTTTTAGGTTTTTGGTGTATTAAATTTTTATGGATTTTTTATTATAGATGTAAATGCAAAAATATTTTTGGGAGTAGCATCATATATTAATGTTTTACTGTTTGCTCGCAGACAAGGGCCCAGTGAGACCCGATGGCTTCCCAAGACATCGTCGTTGGTGCAAGGGTGAGGTGCTGCAACAGAGCGTACACTACAGACTCTGCGGGGAAACCTATCACGAATGGCTTCCAGGGTGCCACAAATAGAGGTGGCACGGCTACCAGAGGATATGTAGTGCCACGTAGTGGGGGTGCCAGGTAACTGGGTATGACTACACATCCTGTCGGGGTGGCAGCTAGGCCTCCTTGTAGGGAGTAGATATCTCAGGGTCCCATTTTTGTAGCGATATGTACATTTTGAGGGCTACGGGCTCTAGTTTTGTATTATGACACTACCATTTTTTGGACATATTATTTATAAAAAACTTTGGTTCTCCGGTTCTACTATATGTGTGTATGTACAAATGTATGAATGTATCTTTATTTATGTGCTTCATTGTGAATGTGACAAATGCCAATCTAATACATAGTTAGCATATGCATCAGATATATGATTAACACTTCTTGGAACATGAACGTATGTAATTGAAACAAAATGTCGTTCCAAGAGTCTTACCCTTAAGAATTTCCGTAGTAGCGCAGGGTCTCTCACACGGTACTGACCATTCAACTGAGACACAACTAGTTGTGAATCCAGGCGGACTTCTAAAGAATGGACACCATGTAAAATAGCATCCCGAAGTAGCTCGATCACGATGTTAACACCCAAAAAGTGCTCACTAGCTCATTTCCCTATTCACATGACCCATTTGTCCACTTTTTCACCATCTAAGCCTCTGAAACCAACAAAAGGTCACCAAAAGACCTTAGTACACCCCTTTTCCCATTCAAAAAGATTATTTTTCCTAAAAAAACATAAAAAACCCTAAAAAAGGGTCCAAATTCCCAAAAATATTAAAAAGGGAATAAAAATATTAATTTTATTCAAAAAAGGAAAAAGGAGGGAAAAGTACCTAAACCATGTTGGTCAATACCATTTGGTTTCCACAAAACCACAAATGGTATTCCCCACCACCAAAACCTATAAAAAGGTGGTAGGGGCTCCTCATTTCACATCCATTCATATTCCTATCCTCATGCTGCCAAAATCTCCCTTGAGTATTTGGCCATTGTAGCAAGCCTTGGAGAAAGGACCCATTGGAGATTGGAGCTGCTCACCATTGGAGCCATTCAAACAACCTTCATCACTTGGAGGTATTGTTCTTGCAAGCATTTGCTTGCCCCATTGTCAATACAAAAATTATTTTTTATCTTTCTTGTTATTGTTTTTTAATTCAAAATGCACATGCTAGATTAGTTTAGTTTAGATTTAGTTCATTGTTATTTACTTCTATTGAAATTGCTGCTACTAGTTAGCAGGTGCCCATAGCACTAAGCCTGGTTGCAAAACCGGGCCAACACACGACACTATACTCAGCCACATTGTTAGATGTAGGACCAAGACAAGCACCTCCTGAAGACACAACTAGATGGTTAGATGAATAAATAACCCAGGCAGCAGAAGCCAGCTACTGCGTATGATGGCTAGCACCATCCGCGAACCCTAAGAACATAGGAGATTCTACTGACATCTTTCAATCAAACGGAAGCGAATTAGCAGACCCGAAAACCAAAAGAAATCTAAACTATGTACAAAAATAACTATACAATAGTATACAAAAGAATTAGCTCGAACTGGAAGTTCAAGCGTAATACCGCTTGAGGTAGAGCCCATTTCTAGGCTCCTTCAAGATGTTCCCCTCATATTCCTCTAATTCATAGGATCCTTTTTCCAGGACACGTCTCACAATGTAAGAACCATGCCACATGGGGTTAAACTTGCTTTCCCCTAGTTGTTCTTTAGCTTGGTCATATAAGAGGACCAAGTCACCTTCAGCATATTGCCGGGGATGGACAAACCTATCGTACTGAACCTTAACATGATGTTTATTGGCATATATTGCCACGGCGGCATCTCAATGCTGCTCGACAAGTTGCTCAAGGTGGATTAAATGTTGCTCAATACCTGTCATATCAGGGAGGATCTCTATAGCCAGTTTAAGTGAAGGGATTTCACATTCAATCGGTAAAATTGACTCCACACCGTGTACTAGCTGAAACGGTGAGAACCCGGTGGCAGTCTTGACTGCGGTTTGATATGCCCACAAAGTAGGATATAACATAATGTGCCAGTTGTTCTTGCTTTGTTGGATGGTATGTTGGAGAATGGTCTTTAAAGACTTATTGATTGCTTCAAATTGACCATTTTCTTGGGGATAGTAAGAAGATGAGTGTTCCTGACGAAACCCAAGCTTGAGAGACAAATCCTCCATCATTTTGTTCTGAATGTGACTACCAAGGTCAGTGACAATCTCTTTCGGAATACCGAACTGAGTAATAATCTGATTGAACACGAAGTGGGCTGCTGTAGCACCATCGGCTTTAACGGTAGGCATGGCCTCAGACAATTTGGAGAAATAATCCACGACCACTATAATATGGTTATGCCCCCCAGCCGAAGCTGGTTTGCAATCCATGAAATCCACCCCCCACTTGGTGAAGGGACCGATGATGACGACCGGATGAAGGGGCGCTGGATGCGAGTGAATATTTCGAGAAAACACCTGGCAAGGGTGACATCTCTTCACAGCGTTAATACAATCTTTAAAGATTGAAGGCTAAAAGTAACCAGCTCGCATAATATGTTGGGTCGTAGCAAGCCCAGATAAGTGCCAGCCACATGCCCCAGCATGGAAATCATTAAGCACACACTCTGCTTCTTCATGAGTTAAGCAATGACAGAGAATAGAATTCTTTCCTCGACGATACAAAGTATCATCGACGATAGTGTAATATTTAGTGTGATGTTTCACACGCCGTCGCTCAGCCCATGAATAATGCGAAGGAAACTTCAAAGTTTGGAGATATACAATGACATCCCCATACCAAGGGTCCTCTGACGAGATAAGAAACAAGTGTTCATCCATAAAGGAATCTTCATGAATGACATCCTCATCAAGTCTCGGAAGGTCCGACATAAGCTCAGCAAACACCAACGATTTCACCGACTTTGCAGAAGCAAAATCAAGATCAAATTCCTGAAGGATCACAATCCATTTATTGTACTTCCCCCATATAAGGCGTCGTGATAGAACGAACTGAAATGGATTGATGTGTGCTACAACTGTGGTTGTTCGAAGCAAAATATAGTGTCGTAACCTCCAGACTGCATGGACAGTTGCTAGTGCCAATTTTTCCACGTGAGTATATCTCAGTTCAGTGTATACTAGATTTTGACTGAGGTAATAGATGATGTGCTCAACGAGTGCATCATCAACCTGAACTAAGACCATGCCAATCGTCTCTTGAGACGCAGCCACATAAAGTATAAAATCTCGTGTGAAGTCGAGTGGACTGAGCACAGGGGCTGATACCAAAGATTTCTTAAGGGCATCGAAAGACTGTTGGGCTCACTCATCCCAGATAAACAGTGTGTCTTTCTTCAACAAGCGCACGAAACCTTTGGTAATATTAGCATAATTAACTACAAAATGACGTAGAAAAGTAGCTCTCCCTTGGAGGTTCTGAAGTTGAAACAAGTTGCACGGAGGAGGCAACCGAAGTATTGCCTCAACCTTAAGAGGATCGACTCTAATACCCTCTTTCGAAACTATAAATCCCAGAAGGTGACCAGACCTCACCGCAAAGATGCATTTATTGGGATTCAATCGGACCTTGTAGCGTATACATCGTTCGAGAATCCAATGAAGGTGCGTGGGGTGGTCCATTCTCTTACGAGAATGGTCGGCAAGATCATCCAAGAAAACCTCCATTATACTCTTAAGGTCATGAAAGGCATAGGTCATGGCACGCTGAAACGTAGCTCCGGCGTTTTTAAGGCCGAAGGGAATTTTTCGATATGCAAATGTACCCCAAGGACAAATGAAAGCAGTATTATGTTGATCCTTGGGTTTGATTTGAATCTGGTTATACCTCGAAAAGCCATCCATGAACGAAAAAATCTCACTTCCCACACAAGCATCTAAGATTTGATAAATGAATGGCATGGGGAAGTTGTCTTTCGGACATGCATGATTCAGGTCCCTAAAATCAGTGCATACACAGATCGTTCCCTTCTTCTTATCCACAGGAACGGGGTTTGACACCCATTCGGTAAGGGAAGCGGGGTAGATAAATCCAGCTTTGAGCAGTTTTTCCACCTCTGCCTTGATAGCGTCTGCCTTCCTAGTGTTAACAGATTGAAGACGTTGTTGAACCGGTTTAGCATGAGGATACATTCTAATCTCGTGCTCGACAATACTAGGGTCTAATCCTGGCATCTCCTCGTATGACTAGGCAAAAGCTTCCCGAAGTTCAGTAAACAATTCGGTGTAAATGGAAACCTCTTCAGGAGAGCAATCATCACCGATGTAAACGTTCTCAATATTTTCAGGAGTGCGAGAGATGTTGATTAGTTGAGTCGGGGAAATATTAGGCATGTTCCCTTCCGCATAAATCTCATGTGAACCCAAAAGAGCCACAGGGTGACCAACCATCTCTGCAAGAGTCGTCCTAAACTCTTCTTGCTCGACGAGATTGAGGTTGGGAAGGAAATAAGAGCGATGATGCATATCCTCCCAAGGTCTCTCACTACCACACATGGCCTCGATAATGGCTTCATCCGAAGGTAAAGTGCTATCAAGGCAATCGTTCGAACAAGACGAGTTGATTGCCCAAACCGATAGCATAACGAGATCTTCCTCAACTTTCCAAGAAGAGGGGAGATCCAGCTCTGCAGTGGCTTGTTGAATATCATGATAAGCAAGCTCAACAACAGACTGTGGTACAGACATCCTGATGTGCGTAATGTCTCCGGGCGTAGAACTCGTGGACGGTAAAGTCCACGGATCATAAAAATATGAAGTCCGGAACAATACATTATGCAAAGGAGGAGATACATTGTCGGAAATGGTTCCAATAAAATTCACGGGTGTAGGGAAATTGTAAGATCCCATTAATGAAGGGTACATACCAATACCCATGTTCCCAGTTGCCGATTGAGAATCTGTAACCTGTGGGACTACTGATCCCGTGGATGCTTCGGGAGGAGGATTAACGAAATCCAGCTGATCAATGGTCACAATCTTGCCTTCGTGTGGAAAGCAAATGATCCTGAATACAGTAGACGCAACAGCTTTCATAGCGTACATCCAATTCCATCCCAGTGAAAGGTTGTAGTCGATGGGTGCATCAACCACTTCGAATTCAATAGGCACAGGCTTACCCCCCAAGCGGACAACAAGGGAAGGGATTATCCCATGCGACTTAAATGACTGATTGTAAAATGCAGTGAGCATGGTTCTAGATGTGAGTAGAGGAGGAGATCCAGGAGCTTTCCAACAAGCTAACGACATCACTGACGCGGAAGCACCTTCGTCAACCACCGTTATTCTAACGAAATTCTTAAGGCACTCCACATGGATTTGAAAAGCCACGTGGTAAGGTAAGCGAGGTTGAATATCAGTAGTGTCGAACTTGATAACGTTGGGATTTCCCCCATCCTGAACTCCTAATGCACTCAAAAGGGCATGCCTTTGAGAAGGAAATGCATGTAAAACTTCAAGAGCCAACATGGCACACGGAGTTTGGCCCAAATCTTCTACAATGGAGTAGTTCTGGGTAGCTCGGGCATTGGGATTATGAATAGAGCACTTAAGAACACCCTTCGGTATCCACGGCATAATAGAGGGCTTCTTGATATGCAAGGAATTATCAGGAGGAGGGGGAGGCTCACTCCCCATATTAGGTTGTGGTGCACCATAATCGCGTTGATGAGTAGCAACACTAACCTCTGATTCAACCATATTCACTTATCCATAACCACTAGTATTGGAAGAAGACGTTGCAGTCTCAGTAGGTCCATAACCAGTGGCGGGAGCATGCGAAGCCATGTTTTGATGATGAGGAAGGGGATCCTTCAAAATAGCCGGGCTCTGTTCCAAATGCTTTGATGCTTCTTCGATTCGAGGACACAAGTGAGTAAGAGGATCTTCCCCATAAAGCTTACAAGGAAATTTCACCTTACGCCTAGGTTTACAATCCTCACCAACATTTCTGACTTCTCGAGGAGGGTTGGCATTCTCCTTAAGAGGGGTATTGTGATTGATATTATTGTTCCCATTGTTTCCACCCTTACAGTTATTTCTCCCCTTTTTCTTACCACCAAGTTGCTGTTTACCTGACGGGTTTGTCATTTGCACAATGTGTACATCAGATGATGGGGTGGAAGTGGACAAGGTGTGAACCTGTACGGGAGTAGACTGGTTTAGCAACAAATTTTGCATTTGATTAGCCACCAAATCTACAGGGCGAGTGCTTGTGGATCCCACAATCCCATCGGCATGCGGTCTAGGAACTGACTTGGGCTCGTGTCGTGTTTGTAGTGCGTTAAGAATAATGTTGTACAAAATGCTAGACTGAGAGTATAGTAAATCTAACTGCTGAAATTTTAAGATGGCTTGTTCCTCAGTCATAATACCGGACATCGAAACATCCTTGGCAATATATGGGAGTAGAGACTTGAGGAACCATTCCAACAAAAACTCTGGAGGAATGTTGGCTTTCCCTAATCGCTTCCGTCGATGCCACTCTTGAACATGGTCAGAAATATGCATCGCCTTACTCTGACGGAAGGTAGACAAAAGTTCAGTACCAGTATCGTAACGAACCGACAACTGGAAATGATCCAAGAAAACCAAAGTGATCTCATTGAATCCCCTATAAGTGTTCCCAAGAAACTCAACATACCACTTCGCAGCTGCCCCCGTGAGGGTGCGTTGAAATAGTCATAATCTAATGGAATTGTGATTCAACGAGTTGGAAGAGCACCAAAGGTGAAACTTTGTGACATGATCACCCAGACCCTCACCACCTTTCCCCTCAAACTTAGTAATTTTTTAAGGGAGCTTGGTAGGGACCGGAGGCCAATTAGGGTCGTGACCCACTAGATCATTCGTGAGCTTTGAAATATCCGGAAGATTCAAACGTGCAAGGAACGGGAGCTACGGCTGGAAAGCTTGATTATAAGCTCCCATAAAAGGTTGTTTGTACAGAACCAAATTATAAGATGGACCAAAATCTTGACCATGAGCATTAAATTGTTGATTATAACGACCTGGCGGACCATAAGCTTGCCCATGGCCATAAGGTTGATAACCTCCTCCGACCTGACCCGTGTGAGGGTAAGTAGGTATATAAGTGTTTTGGGCACCATATTGAGGTGGGTTGTATTGGTGGCTAGCACCGACTATGTTGTAGTAAGGGTTTCCACCATAAGTATGGGGAATATACATACTATTCGTAGCGGGAACCGTGTTGTAATGACCATAATGATAAGGTATATTCCCACCCCCAACGTAAGCATTAGGATTAGTGTGAGCAGTCGTGTGGTGACCATAAGTATGAGACGTATCCCCAACCCCAACATGGTGTTATTAGTAGCAGGAATGGTGGCGTTGTGACCGTGAATATGAGAGGTATTCCGACATCCTACATTAGCATGACTAGTGGTGGTGACAGGCGTGAAAGTATATGGTATGTGTCCACTTCCGTGATTGGGAGGAATGTTAACATTCGCGAAAGTGGTCCTAGGTTGTCGTGTATGGACATGTGTATTAGGTGGTCGATGGCAAGTCGGATTTCGAACAGTGTTCCTATTAGGTTGGGTAGTCCTAGGAGGTAGTCGTCTTCCAACATTAGCATTGTTAGGAGGAATGTGACCAATCCCCATACTATGTGTGTGAGTGAACAAAGTAGTGCCCTCGGTGAGGGTATTACCCTCAGTGGGTGCAGTGTTGCTAACACCATGACTAGTGCCAGCGTGACTACCAAAAGGAGTAGGAGTTTCAACTGTGGTGTAACCGGGCATACCAAATGAGAACGGGGTCTCGTTGGGCACAGGGTGTTCTTCATCATGGGCCTTAGGCATCCCATATCGAAAATCACGTAGATCTGAAGGATCGAACAAGCCGTCCTCAGGTGGATCCAGACAAAACAAATTAGGATGGGTCTCAGACGGATTTGGACCAAACATATTAGGTTGGGGATCAAGTGGATCACCCTTCCACGCCTCTCAAGGAGTAGGGGTGTCTGAAGTGTGCTCGGGTCTACCCGAAGGATCTGTAGGGATTTCTCCCGTGCCTGAATGTGCAGTCATGATGTCGTCAATAAAACCTATGTAAGAATCTGAAGACTCGGAGGGAGCCTTCCGACGTCCCCTCTCAATGCGGAGTGAAAGCTCAGCAGCTGGTAAACCAGCCAACTGATGAGAGTGACGGAGAGCAGGACTTCACGCCACGATATCTCTGAAGAAACTATAAAATCAAAGCGTCCCCTAGCAGCCAAACTATCGATCAAAAAACAGTAAATCAAGAGCACACACCTAGAGAAACTACAGCCAAGAGCAGACAAACAGAGTGGCTAAATGAGCTCCCGACACTAGAGCCCATATGTCTTTCCTAGGAGAGGCTTGAGACTCCCAAACTGTAGCCAGATCTAACAAAATCATTTATAAGGGTTCCCAGACTACACTGCATGCACAGGGTCAAGTACCTATACAATAGGAAACTGTGTTGTCCAACCCCTATCTGACTCAGGACACCCGCTATATAACCACTACGAATACCCTGTGCGATACCTAGGTAAGGAAACTAAGGACACCATGATATAACCGATGCTCAGGGTGACAGTCGCAGGTGGGATCTGTTGTATGGGCAGTGTAGCTAAGCCAGAAGCACAAGAGGACGAACCTGCGGTACCCGCAGATACGAACAAACCCTGGATATATCTCCCACGTTCAGCCAGTATCAGAGGGATATCTCCTCAACCAACCTCCCGTGACCTCGTGCTTATCTCTGGTCTGAGTAGAGTTTCCCGAGAACACCGATGTATACAATGGATTTCACCACTCCCTAGTTAGAGACATAATGTTCCGTCTAGTAGTCTTAGAGAGTTAATTGACAATGATATATTCCAAGACTCTAAACCTATGCCAATTGGTATACCCCATCAAATAAAATCGGTCTAATCTATTTTAAGATTAAGCGTTAATTTTAATGGTTGTGGTTACTCAAAGGATATGGTCGTGAAACTAGTGATGTATATGACTCAATAGTATGCACCATCAACAAATCCTAGACTCATCTATCCAATAAAAACAATGCCACTAATATGTAAAATCAACCCAACGGTTTCGAAATAAAAATGCAACTCTTTTATATTTTCAATGCACAAGCAGAATCTAAATGAAAGCAACAAGCACTCAATGCAAAATGCAGTACATAAAAGTAATTTTTTTTTTTGTATTTTCACTTATAAGCAAAAGGAAAATGCAAATTTTTTTTTGTATTTTTCAATATAATGAAATGAAAAATGCAAGCAAAATCCTACTATTCAGTCACTGAAATGCCGAGGAGATCACTAAGACAACCTAGCAGATCCTAAACAGTAAGACCCAACCAACGGTATGAGCTAGATAGGAAAAAACCAACAAGGCTAAATCCAAAGATGGGTAGAAAACCAACAAGGCTCAACCAAGAGAAGAGAAGAGTTTTGGTCACAAACAAGGCAAGGAACAGTCAAGAATCAGGCCAATAAAGAATCAAGATCATCCAAAACCAACCCAACAACAACCAAAGGCCATAAACAAATCACCCCCGGAGTTGTACGCTACTGTCAAAGGAATAACAGCGGGTACCTACGGGCTACAGTGCAGACAGAGGTGGGTAGATGCAGGCAGAGCTAAGATCACCCGCGGGTAGGGAAAAACAAATGGGCAAACAAAGAGTCCGATGGCTATTAAAAACCAGTTTTCTGTAGTATATCTCAACGGCCAATCAGTGACACAGAGCTTCGACAAACAACAACTCTAAGTAAGGACTAATGCCTAAAAATCCCAAAAAATGGATGTTTTCCCCAGCGGAGTCGCCATTTCTGTGTTGGAGAAAACTCCCTATGGCTTGGGGTGAACCATAGCAGACAGTTGACTACCAGAAATTAACTCAATTCTCAATACTATGCTATATAAATGACAATTCCAAGATAATGAAGAATATAACCAACCTCGATCCAAACGTTTGATGTAGATCCCCGTTGGAGCTTTCAATCCGTGCACTTGAACCTGCAAATTAGTCTTGACAGCCAATATACAACAAGTGCATATAATAATGGTATTAACATCATCAATAGCAATGGCCCATGATATTATAAGTAAATGCAACCCAATTTAATATAAACAACATTCACAACATTAATGGACAAGAATATGAGTATTTCTATTAATAAATAACAAGAAGTACAATGAGATATGACCTCTTGTCGGCAACCAATCTGAACCAAGATCTAGATCAATCCACTTGTGCCTCCACCACTTCAATCCTCCATGGAATGGCAAACTCAAACTGTGATAGGAGTTTGGAAGGTGAACATAAAGGGTTCACAACTACAAGGATTAATGAGTGTAGACTCAAGATAGGGAAAAAATCCGTTAGATTTCTCTTTCTCTCTTTTCTCCTCCCGTCCATAAGCCATATGTGTTCAATATATAGTCCTCCCAAAGGTAAGTGAAAGGACACATCGAGGCGTTACGGGGAAAATGGAGGGCCAAAGGTCACCCTATGACCACTTTTTGGGAGTAAAAAGTAATTAACTAGTGATTTTTACCATTTTACATGCTACCCGCGAGCTATAGTGATGCAACTCACAGGTTCTCCCACTGTAGTGATGCAGCTAGCATACAGAGGAAAAAATATGAAAAATAGTGTGTCTGAAGGATATAAAGTGGATATGAGTCAGTAAAATGGATCCTGCAGGCCAAAGAGTGCTGATGCTTTCAAGGTGGAAAATTACGTTGTAACAACCAGTATCCTTTAACCCAAATTGGTATTTACAAGCTTGACTTATGCATAACAAAAAAATCCAACTTTCAAATCGGGTATAAATATAATTGTTCAGACATGAAGCAATTGATGGGGTCAAATCAGCATATACCCATTCGTCCAAAAAGCATTAAGTTAACGGTCATTCCATTTATGGAAATTATTTGAACAAAAAGACTTGGTCTGACATGTCACGATATATAATAAGCCATGAAATGACCTTGAAAAGCTAATTGAAATGTATACAAATCATTCTTATATCCTAGAATTTATACACATTAGTAGGAAAAATATATTGAATTTAACCCTACCGGAACAATACTTGTCCGGAATTAAGAGAAGAATTTGAATAGCATACCACATAGGCAGGGGATAAAACTGAGATCCAATCCTTCCAATCATGCAAATACAAATCCTGCATGGATTTTAAAGATATACCTTTGTTGGAAGAAATCATTATATCTACAACTTGAAAATAAAAATTCCAAATAGAATTGAAAGCTTGCTTGTACTGGGAGGGATGAATCCAAGCTAGTATCAAGGTTCTATTCATTTTCAGGATTCCCTTCCCCATACATGAGACATTCCATTTTACCAACAATCTGTTCATCTTCAGGATTTTACTGAAATATTTTAAAAACACAGAAACTGGAGATTCTACATGCTTGAGCCAAGCCTGTAATTGTCTACTAAAACATGCTGAACTGCAAATTCTTCAACCAAACCATTCGTGATGCAATCCAAACCATGTGAATTAAGGTGTTGGAGTATCACATGGACGAGTAGACATCCCTCAATTAATACCAATGGCTTTCAAAGCTTGGATGTACAATCTAACAGGATATATGAATAAATTTTGTTGATGTCGAAGACCCAAAAGATCAGATTTCTTATGGATCCATTTTGGAATGGTACTTATAAATTGCTAGTGGTTTCTTATGGAAAACCACTAGAGATTGCTTATAGACCTTATGATTGGGTATTGTGACTAGTATGACCTTGGAAACATATCAATTACAAAGAATCCATAACAATACTAGCTGTCTTAAACCATTATATTCTTTGGTCGAAAAATATAGCAACGCTCACATAGTGTCACCAAAAACCAATTATAATGATAATTGGTGACACACATTTACTACACTCACCAAAAGTAAAATAAACATGTATTAGTGAGGGCTACTAAAATATTGTCACCAGAAGTGTCACCAAAGAGAGAATCAATAATGGGCCTTTAACAACCCTAACTAAAAATGTCACTGGAAAGGGATTTGGTGACGAACGTTAAAGGACAATCTCAAAAGGCACCTATAACAACGATTTTTTAAGGACCATCATCATATGTGATATTCGTGACAACCCTTAAAGGTTCATCACATGTAGGACCCTCACCAATGACCTTTTTTCTTGTTGTGTAGGACAAATGATTCCAACCTCCAATAACCCATGAATGATCTTTTCAATTTCATTCTTTTGTGCAAAAGGGTGCATATAAGGGATTAGATTGGGAGGTTGGGTACTAAGAATTAGTGGAATACCATGGTCATGCTCCCTACGGGCCGATGGTAAACCCTTGAGTGTTTCAAAACTAGTTGATGTTTGGAGAGAACTTGATGCAAATTAGTGTGAATTTACCGTGTGGGTGTTTCCATGACCTGGATGGCATTGAAATGTTCAATGATACCAAAGTGGCCTTTCTTTAATAAAGTTTCCATACTGTTGGAGGAGATATTTATGGAGAACGTGAAGTAATTCCGTAGAGATGTTGTGTGTGTCCTTCCTTAGTAAATCTGATATATAGTTCCTTGAAATTGACCATTATTTTGCAACTTTACAATTGAAGGGATTCGGAAAGCTGGGAGCCCAACTGCACAACTTCTTAGGCCCATAAATTCTTCATCCTAAGTCCATTTTGGGAAAATCCAGTACTGTTGGAAAGCTCTCGGTGAGCTCTATGAAATTGCATGTTCTTCATCCTTATCTAAGAAATCTGATTATGTCCTCCTTCCAACCCAAAATGTGGTCCCAAGCCTTATCAATGCCTCTTTTCCTCCCTGTAAGGAGCTCTTACACTACTCCGTCATGGCCCTTCCCTTACTCTGACCCACTGAGGGACCATGAACACAACAAGGGTCGTTCCTAATTCATCTGCTTATCCCAAGTAGTCCTTTCCTCTTTCCTCACTGCTAGGTTGTGTAACGCATGAAAATCGATTCTTGTTGTTCCCGGAAACCGAAAACAGAACCAGATGTTGTAGTCCCAAGTTTCATGTGGTTACCATAGATACATTACATAATTATAAGCAAGCATACACAATGACACAGATACAAGAGACAAGATAGATAGAGAGACGCAAGCCTTTATATTAACTAGCAAGAGCAGAGTACAATCATAGAACCAATCTTAACTAGTACATCGGCTCAACAGCCTATATATATATATATATATCTATGCAAATACAGTTACATAACCATCTGTTGGTCTAACCAACCGACCTGACCTATATGAGTCGACGCAACCTATCGACATGTGTTGTAGAGTGGTTGGGCAGCGGCCTAGTCGACAGGCCAACCTAGGCCCTTCCAACACTTAGCATGACTGTTGTGTGAAACCATGGTTGTTAGTGAGCCTATTTAGTTCCTCCTTAGTGGATACACAAACCAACTAGGGGTGGTCTCTTAGTTGAAAGAATATAGGTTGGACAAAGATCTATGGTTGGGTGGAACATTGCTCTCACATAGCCAGTTGCTTGGACAACTTCATCTTAAATATAATTGTTCTCTGCGTTTTAAATTATTCCCATTCTATGGTTCTAAATGATGTTAATTTCCTATGTTATGATTATCTGTTGTATCAAGTCCATTTGAATGAAAAGAGAGCATAGAGTTAAGTAGTAGGGAGTCTGTGTACAGACATGATCATGAGGCTAGTCCATGTCTGATTATTTCACCATTTTATTGTGTTAAATATGTTATTATTTTTGCATGTTGTAGATGCATTAAATAAGATTTAGTTCCACTGTGTATGTTCATAATGCATGGCACACACATTTAGATGGTTTTATTTTATCTGTTGTAGTCCCAAGGCTCATGTGGTTACCATAGATACATTACATGATTATAAGCAAGCATACACAATGACACAGATACGAGAGACAAGATAGATAGAGAGACACAAGCCTTCATATTAACCAACAAGAGCAGAGTACAAACATAGAACCAATCTTAAGTAGTACATCGGCTCAACAGCCTATATATATCTATGCAAATACAGTTACATAACCGTCTGTCGGTCTAACCGACCAACCCGACCTATACGAGTCGACGCAACCTATCAACATGTGCTGTAGAGTGGTTGGGTGGAGGCCTAATCGACAGGCCGACCTAGGCCCCTCCAACACTTAGCATGACTGTTGTGTGAAACCATGGTTGTGAGTGAGCCTGTTTAGTTCCTCCTTAGTGGATACACAACCCAAATCGGGGTGGTCTCTTAGCTGAAAGAATATAGGTTGGACAAAGATCTATGGTTGGGTGGAACGTTGCTCTCACATAGCCAGTTGCTTGGACAACTTCATCTTAAATATAATTGTTCTCTGTGTTTTAAATTATGCCCATTCTATGGTTCTAAATGATATTAATTTCCTATGTTATGATTATCTATTGTATCAAGTCCATTTGAATGAAGTGAGAACATAGAATTAAGTAGTAGGGAGTCTGTGTACAGACCTGATCATGAGGCTGGTCCATGTCTTATTATTTCACCATTTTATTGTGTTAAATATGTTGTTAGTTTTGCATGTTGTAGATGCATTAAATAAAATTTAGTACCACTATGTATGTTCATAATGCATGGCACACACCTTTAGATGGTTGTATTTCATCTGTTGTAGTCCCAAGGTTCATGTGGTTACCATAGATACATTACATGATTATAAGCAAGCATACACAATGACACAGATACAAGAGACAATATAGATAGAGAGACACAAGCCTTTATATTAACCAGCAAGAGCAGAGTACAATCATATAACCAATCTTAACTCGTACATTGGCTCAACAGCCTATATGTATATCTATGCAAATACAATTACATAACCGTCTGTCGGTCTAACCGACTGACCCGACCTATATGAGTCAACGCAACCTATCGACATGTGTAGCAGAGTGGTTGGGTGGAGGCCTAGTCGACAGGCCGACCTAGGCCCCTCCAACACTAAGCCAACACACAGTTGGGTTTATCAATCATGCCAAGAGATAAAGGAGGAGTATGCTAAGCTAGTGATATCAACCATAGAGCTACAATAATATCAAACTAACTCAAACAGCCTTGTCACCCACAATACCTACCACACCCAACACAAGGAAGGTCCCCTTCTCTGCTACATAGTCCCTCAGGCGCCCCTTCCCTCCAATGCTCTTCAGGGTGGTCATAGAAAGGTCTAAGTTGATGATTCCTTGAGACTTTAGGTTTCATTGCATTTATCAAGCAATTCAAACCTCTATTCTATCTTATTCTCCGTTACTCACGCTTGGATCTTCTGAACTTCTATTTCCAAAACGACTTTGTCCTGCCTTTTGATTCTTGGCTATCACCTCTGGTTTCTTTCTCCTACCATTTTCTGGCATATTGCCAATGCCCCTTCATTTTTTTTCCCCTGCCATACCTTGTTTCTGGGCCCTTTTGCATTCCTCTGTCAACATGGCTTTTTCCAAAATCACGACCTTTCCTCTTTCCCCACTGCTGGGTTGTGTAATGAATGAAAAACAATTCTTGTTGTTCCACGATCCCACAACCCCCTCACCTCTCCCTAGTGGATACACATGGCCCCCTCTTGTTGGTTGCTTCCATAGCCAGTTTTATTTTTGTTATTTTGTTGCATTATTAAAATTTACATCAGTTTTACAATTTCCATGGCTTAATGGCACATGGCTAACATAATATCAAATACTTTCCTTTTTAAATAAAATCTGAGCATCCACTAGCGGGGCCTTGGCCTTGATATCGACGTTAGGAAAACATACATCGCATGTATACATTATTTATATTAAAATCCAAAATATCCTAAGGCTCAAAATGGGGGTATTACAACATATATCGCTAATCAGTCAACAATTTATTCTAAATCAACATTTAAGTAGTCATTTATCTTGGTTTATTTAACTAGGTCACTTACAAATAAGTGTCATCAATATCGATAGTCATAGCGAGGTTGAGGGGCATTACATACACCCCTCCTTATTTAAAACTTCATCCTGAAGTTAAATTTTATCATACATTCACAAATGCTCTCACTTTCTCTTCATGATCAATTTTCTTGCCATTCTCTTCTATATTTATCAAAAAACCATGGCCATAAGCACTTATTGGTTTGACCATCACTGTTTTTCTATTTCATCCAACATGGTCCCAATACCTCCTCAAAAACTCAATCATAATTTTACGTAATGGAAATCCAACAATACTTTCAATAATTGTCAATACTGACCTAGATTTCCAACACCTCCTAGTCATCCATAAGGATCTACGATATTCAATTAAACTAGATGCTATATTGCATCAATAGCTACACAATAGGTAACCAATCAACTTTTAGCATAACAAAATCCAAGTAAGAATTCAAATCTATTCAACTATCCTCTCCTCCAAGGCAAGAAGATAAATAACATACAATCTTTAGTAAGGTACAGGTTGGTAAGTTACAATCACAAATTACCAAATCAAGAGAGAGTATCACATAGTCAAAAATCTATGCATAAGTCACTCAACATTTCCATAAGAATACTTCCAAACCCATAAATTTAAATAAAATTGATTCTCAACTCAAAGTGTTGGGACTTAGCGACTTAAACGAACATATTAAATTTTGTCGCCTAGTCATTTTGTTAGTAACATCATGTCCAAGTCAAGGATCTCATCATGTCCTTACCTCATTTCATCATTTCTGTTGTCATAGTAACCCTTCGACAGACCTTCCAAGTCATATCATGTTTGTCGTCATAGTCTCATTGAGTCCCATCTCGAGTACTGGTCGTGTTTTCCTTTAGGCTTCACCACATTAGTTAAATTGCACTATGGTGTTCAACTCATCGTTTTGATCGTCCCCATACTTTGTTTGACAAAAGATACCTTCATTTGAACCTTTCGGTAGGTTTTCCAAGTTACATTTTCCTCATTACCATGTCATGGTCAAGTCCAGTTTGTAGTTTTTCATTTTTGTTATTACCATCGTCATGCTGCAAAAGTAGTGTCATTGTTTTCATCTTATCGCATTGGTCGCATCAATATCTTGTTTTCTCAATTCCGAGTATGTTTTACCGTGGTTTTACCCTCTGGACATTCTATCGAATTCTCGACACATGCTACAAAATTAGTGTCATTGTGTTCATCTCATCACACTGGTCGCATCAATATCTCATTTTCTTGATTCCGAGTCCATTTTACCCTCTCGATAGTCTATCGAATTCTCAGCAAGGATATGCATTTAATAATGGCCATACATTAATAAAAGTATCCACTATACATATGACCTCAGTTTTATGATGTTTTAACAATTTGGAAAGCCATTAACATTCCTTATGGTTACTTCGTCCCTGGATGTTGATTTTTTTTTTTCCTTTTCACAAAATCAATACATCACTGCCACAAAACTTTTATTTTTCATGTAGACATAGAATCCAGCACTTATACAACCTAGAGTTGAATGCAAGATTACAATGTTATTATGAAGGTGTTATTTACAATGACCATAAATATCTAAGGGACCCCAACTCCATTCAATATAAATATAAATAACAAATTCCATTATGCACTAAACACTACATAAAAACTCGTTTTCCCTCCTGAAACAAACAAACAAACAAAAATATATATATAGATATAGTCTAAATATCATTAATCATAATACTTTCCTTTATATATATATAAAACATGTTTTTTTTAATGTTATTTACATATTATTCTCCATTATTAAATTCATTGTACTAAAATATGTCTATAGAATTATAAAATAAATATATCATATTTCTAAAATGAATATATTTATTAATAAATGGTCCTATTCCCAAGTACATAAAAACATAATTTATAAAAACTGTTTATCTTTTCTTTTACTTTGACTCTAACTTAACGCTCTCAACTTGTCGTTACCTTCACATTCTTTATATATAAACATACCAAAAAAACAAATTGTTCCACATGACTATGTAAAACCATAAAGGATGTGGTGTATCATACTTTGCTTAACTTGTAAATAAAAATCTTCATAATATGCAATTCAATTATTCATCATTGTTTTCACGTTTTCCATTGTATTTTATGCATTAATATTTATACTTTCTAAAACATGTGCTTGAGATATATTATATTGTAATCGAAATATGTTATATATCCATATTTGTATCAAAACAATTTTAACATAAACCTTATTAAAATCATCACTATTATGGATATAATATTTGTCAATAATCTTATAATGTTTCTTATTGCAACTCTTTCAACAAAAGAATGTCATATTATTCCCGGTCGCTTTCTTATAGTGAGAGGAATAATGAATTAGTTATACCACGAAAGTTAGTTAACGTTTTTATACCATGAGAGCTAATCAACGTCTATTTTTTTAATTATCCAATATTTTTGTGGATTTGTTTGGCTGTAGATGAAGCCACGGAAGTCGCTTCAACTTTTAAATTTGTTTGGACTGTAGAATTGGCGATTGTAATGGTCCAGTGATTGCAAGTGAGATTACAGCCGTTGTCTGAGGATTTTGTTAGTTTCCTGGACCTACGCTTTGGGTCCCTCTTTTTGTTTCTGTAGCCAGTCTGGATGTGGGGCTCTTTGTTGTCATCGATTGCCTGTTGTTATGGTGTTTTTGTCTATTTTGTTGGTTGTCTGCCTCTTCTTCACATGCTATGCATATTTACTGTCTCATTATCTATGCTGGCTCTATCAGATTATGGTTGTTGAGTACATCTTTCACCGGTGCCATCTATTTGGCTGAAGTCATCCCAGCATTAAACGTGAAGGTTAGGAGTTTCGAGGGAATTGATGATGCCTCCAATTGTTTATATGAGACGTATTCCCCAGTTAAAAGAAAACTTAATGCAGATCTGCTCCATATTATCAATAGACAAACAGTCAAAACTTGCAGCTTCTTAAATTTCTGCATAGTTGACTAAAGATCACTCTTATAGGAGGTCAATGTAAATATACGCTGAACTAAATGGCACTAAGATGACTTGAACTGACATGAGAATATATAAAACAGAAAAAGAAAGATCGACAGAAGATCTATGGAGGGAGTTTCTTAAGAGTCATTTCCACAATTAGGGTCCGACCAGGGTGTCCCCAACCAATGAGGGACTGCTTCTTACCTGTACATTCAGATCCGATCTACTCTTACGTACATCATGATACTAGTCCCTACCAGCCCATTGAAGAATCTTATTAGCCCGTGACTCTTTTGTGAAGGATTATTGGCGAGATCACCAGTTGCTTCTAGTGTTGAACAAACATTTTTTTACCTTCCTAGTTTTTGCATTTCATTACACCAATAGATATATATATCTTAGAATTTGAGGTGAAATAGATATTGAGTTTCTAATGTTATTATGCTCATTTGCCATGAGGAATGGCGGAGAACAGTCAGCATACAACAGTAGCCGCCCCTCAGAGTATCAGTGAAACCTAGTGCCCACAATAGTAGCCGCCCTTCAGAGTATCACTGAAACCTAGGGCCCTCCCTGGGGATAGAAAACGAAGAAGCCCTTCAGTCTTCTTCCTCCTCCTCGCCCTTTCCCCTATCGACTATTGAATTTATCACGCTCTGTCAAATGGTAAATACCACAAAGAACGGGATGGGTCAACCGTGGGCTACGTAATGTAGAATCAATAGGTGATCAGATGTTGGCTGCAGTGGCTCTTATTGTTGCAGATGTTTCTAGGATTAACAGAGACAGGTGCGTGAAGATGGAAATAGTTCATGACATTATTGAACTTATTGTTGGTAACATTTACTCCCTCAGATGGTATACCTAAAGAAGAAAAACTAGAAGAGAAAGGGAAGCTTTGGGTGAAATGTACAGAGTCCTCGGTGGAGGACTGAGAGATGAAGAATAGGAGAATTATGGAGTGAATCTGAAAATAACTCTTCTCCATAAGCAAATCTGGTAAAAGACTTTGATAAGGTAGAGTTGATTCTACAAGCATTGGAGTACGAAACCGAGCATGGCAAGATTTTGGATGAATTCTTCAAGTCCACCACAGAGAAATTTCAAACCGACACTGACAAGGATTGGTTTGTTGAGATACTTATCAGGAGAAGTAAAATATTAGATCATCCATAGAGTAGATCATGCATGTAAAGAGAAATATCATCCATGGGAAGAAAATGGCTTCATACTGATTGTTTACTAAACACTGCCCCTCAATTTTAATTTTAATGATTTCTAATTCTATAGCACTTTTAGTGGCACTGGAGGGCTTCCTACAAGCATGTTGAGCTCTATGAGAAGTTTTCCATATGTCCAAAACTTGTAGCAAGCAATATTCATGATAAGTTTGATCCTTGATTTATGAGTTTACTTTCGTTTCATTTTGTACATGACTTGAAATGGTGGTGAGAAATATCTGTCACTTTTACCCTGGTATGATAGATGGAGAAAATTGGATGGTACTCTTGTTGATGTCATCAATATCAATGCCTTTCTAAATAGAAACACAAAGAAGATTATCACACTAGAGTTATATGCATGTCTAGGAAATCTGGCCTTAAAACACCAACGAATTATCTCAATTTTCTGGAAGAAACTCATGGGTGTATTATATTTTTATAATAATAAATTAAATTGGACATTCGTACGAAAACTAGAAGTTCCAAATATTAGCATATACTGGCTCTGTAGTAATTGTAACACTTAGGTGAGGGCTAGGGGTACAAACCAAGCTTTTGTTCAAAACCAAGTTATAAATGCATGTATGCAATGGTGACATTGGTGACATTGAGAAAATGGACAAGATGTAGTGTGAACAAAAAGAACACATTTTTACAAAGAAATCCAAAGATGCCACATCCATAAATGACTAATCAGTTTACATATATATACAGAGTACAATAGTACAATATTGGGAATACGAGAAAATATAGAGCAATGATGCTATATTAGACAATTTCTAAGTAGGGTTGTGTTGGCAAAGTATGGCAAGGGTTATCCATACAACTTTGCAGCTAAGCATTAGGGTTCAACAATCACGCTTCACTTGTGCTAATCTTCTAAAGTAATTAAACTCAACAGGTTTATGATTTTCAAGATTGAAGAAACAATCATTTATTCAGTATTTTTTAAGTTTGGTGAACAGATCTAAATAAACCAGTAACCTGGCAATAAAATCCAACAATTTCTTTTGAATCAAGGACAAATATATAGCTTAATGAAATATATATATATATATATATATATATATATATATATTGATATTTTTACCTTTACCCATAATGAGCACAAGCACACGGCAAACCCTTAGGTTGAATCATTTGAGCCATGCTCTCATATCAAATGTAGAGACCCCATTTCCAGAGTCCTACTTAATGTTGAAATATTGTAACTTCAAAGAATATTCTATTTGTACTTTATTATTATTCATCCGGAGATGTTTTATTCCTCTGTCGGGATGTTATTATTATGTAAAGTCATTGAGGTAAATCCTCTCATGTAAGTCGGGGCAATAGATCCCCTAAGAGTCATTTGTAATGGGGTGTTTAAGTCCCCTACAGGGGTCGGCCCAATCAGCATTAAGTTGAGTGGTTAAGTTGTTGGGGTCGACCTAGTTAGGGTTAAAAGTCAAGTGAACTAAAGTATAAATAGAGGAGGTGTGTTCCTCATTTAACACTCACTCACTCACTTGTGAACTCGCATAGGAGAGAGAGAGAGATCTGCAAAGGAGGAGAAGGAGCTCTTGTTTGGGAACTACATCTTTGAGGAATTTTTGTTGGGTTTTCTACCCCATGAGGGTTTCCTAGGATAAATTGTGTCTCTTGTGTTTATGTTGTTCTTGCATTAGAGGAAATTTGGGTAAAAAATGGGCCTCGTAAGGAAAATAATAAAATAATAGTAGAGAGAGAGTAAAAAACTACTTTTTTATCGTATTTTCAACTTATCTCCTTGTAGGTATACTCAAATTTCAAGCGGGAGGACTCGTTGGATGCATAATTAAATTATGCATCCAACGAGTACCCATGTTGCATACTTTTAACAACATCCACACCATGAAAAATTGAAAATACATTAAAAAACGTGTTTCTAGTGAGAGAAAACACGTTTTTTTAATGTATTTTCGATTTTTCATGGAGTGGATGTTGTTAAAAGTATACAACATGGGTACTCGTTGGATGCATAATTTAGTTATGCATCCAACAAGTCCTCCCGCTTGAAATTTGAGTAAACCTACAAGGAGATAAGTTGAAAATACGATCCAAAAAAGTAGTTTTTATTTTTTTCCTCCAATTTTTTTAGGTGCTCCCTTTTTGAATTTTAAAGCATTTTGATTGGCTAATACATGGTGACATGGAATTTGTATTATTTTTGGAAGGACCATTTTAAATTGAAATTTCCTCTAATGTTGTTCTTTCAGTAATCCTGTATATGTTATTGTTGTGAAATTGAATGGAATATTGATGTTAGTTATCTATCTTAGCATATTGAATCTTAACATGGTATCAGATCTATCTTGAAGGAAGGAAATGTATGGCACTTACAACACTTGTTTCACTTGCAACAATTTGAAAGTTAGGGTTTTGTATAGCAAAACCTAGTAATCGTGGAACTTTTGCTATAAATCACTTTTGGCGAAGGTTCAGGATCTAAAAATTGGACAGGACAAATATGACATTTTCATCTACCTTGTGTCCGAGTTTCAGCATCCGATTCGTTGTATTTTTTGAGATAGGATCCATACAAGTTAGGGTTTTTGCCTCTTCCAGAATGAATCCCTAAACAGATGACCTAGGTAAACAGGTCATATGTCGGGCTAGGAAGCTCCAAATAGAATTTCGTAAAAAGTGGCAGTTAGGGAATGGACTGTAGTTTCACAGGTCCCAATTTCAGAGGCCAAAGTGGAAACAATGAAACATGTCACTCTGTACAAGTTTTCTATGTTGTTTCATCCCTTAAACAGGCCATGTTGGGAAACTGAGCATATTTCTTTGATGGAGAATCCAATCAATCTGAAACCTGTGGGGTTGGAAATATGTCAGTTCATACTAAGATAGGTCGAATTTTTAGACCCTGCAAATCCAAAACTTCAGAGATACACCATAAACAATACGGCACATCTGAAATGGCTCAACGGAGGAAATCAAAGAAGAGGAGGAAGAAGCTCTCATTTAGGGTTTTCAGGTATGGCATGACCTAATACAATGTTGGAGACACCTGATGCAACATTGGAAATTTGAAAGTTGATTTGGAATCCATTCATCATATATATTAATCCTTCATCAAAATGTTGTGGGAGGAAGGAGATTGAAAATTAGGGTTTCCAAGTAAGAAGAAACCCTAGCAAAGTTAGGAGACTCATAGGGCAGATATGAAGGAGGTTTAAATGGCATTGATATTCTATCATCCTAGAACCATGAACCTATATAAGATGTTTACAAGTTATCTACCTTGGATGGTTAGGGTTTTACCCTTATAGAGAAGACTATTCAATAGGCATGATTTGAGAAGATAAAGATATGTTTTGAAATATGTTTCATGATTAAGTTCATAATATGTTTCATTAGAGGAAATTTGAGGTCTAAAATAGGCCTCATAAGGAAAATAATAATATAATAGTTGAAATAATGAAATGATATTTAAAATAATAAAATAATATTTATTAATTTTGGAGGAAGAAAGCAAAAAACTACTTTCAGGGGTGGGTCACTCGGTCACATGCCCCCCCACCTTGTTTCAACACTCCATCGGTATTTGTTCCAGCGCTGACCATTGATAACACCAGTGTTCTTAAGTGGATCCGATGACGAACAAAGTATATATTGAACAATGTAATGACTACACCATCACTTAACGTGAAATAAATAATAAAAAACAAACTACAACAATCAAGTATGAATTCCTCCGTTAATTAAGCACTCACACCAAACAGATCAACCCCTCTCCATGAATGAGAGACTCGGCGGTGCTGAGTGTTTGATTTGAGGATTTCATAAGGAGTTAATAAAGATATTACAGTTTGCTGACTCGACATCCATTTACACAACCATCACGCCCGTCAATATACATAGCTATCATGTGGTTGGGTTAAACCGTGGGTTCATCGTTGTAAGATTGTAGGTGAGCCACATCGATCTTTCATTCATCATCCTTCCGCCAATATTTATATCCGCATTCTTAATCGCCATCACCATCTCCTTGCATTTCTAAATTTATTATGCTCATTTTTCGCGAGGAATGGCGGAGAACAGTCAACATACAACAGTATCCGCCCCTCAAAGTATCAGTGAAACATAGGGCCCTCCCTAGGGTAGAAGAAAAAGAAGCCCTTCAGTCTTCTTCCAGATCCTCTCCCTCTCCCCTATCGACTATTGAATTTCTCACGCTCTGTGAAATGGTCAATACCACAAAGAATCGGATGGGTCAACCATGGGCTACATAATGTAGAATCAATAGCTGATTAGATGTATCAAATGGATGCAATGGCTCTCATTGTTGCAGATGTTTCTAGGATTAATAGAGACAGGTGCGTGAATATGGCAATAGTTCATGACATTATTGAACCTATTGTCAGTGACATTTACTCCCTCAGATGGTATACCAAAAGAAGAAAAACCATAGAGAAAGGGAAGATTTGGGTGAAATGTACAGAGTCCTTGGTGGAGGACTGAGAGATGAATAATAGGAGAATTATGGAGTGAATCTTAAAATAACTATTCTCCATAAGCAAATCTGGTAAAAGACTTTGATAAGGTAGAGTTGATTCTACAAGCATTGGAGTACGAAACCGAGCATGGCAAGATTTTGTATGAATTCTTCAAGTCCACCACAGAGAAATTTCAAACCGACACTGACAAGGATTGGTTTGCTGAGATACTTATTAGGCGAAGTAAAATATTAGATCATGCATAGAGTAGATCATGCATGTAAAGAGAAATATCATCCATGGGAAAAAATGGCTTCATACTGATTGTTTACTAAACACTACCCCTCAATTTTAATTTTAATGATTTCTAATTCTATAGCACTTTTAGTGGCATTGGAGGGCTTCCTACAAACAAGTGGATCTCTAAGAGAAGTTTTCCATATGTCCAAAACTTGTAGCAAGCAATATTCATGATAAGTTTGATCCCTGATTTATGAGTTTAATTTCATTTCATTTTGTACATGACTTGAAATGGTGGTGAGAAATATCTATCACTTTTACCCTGGTATGACAGATGGAGAAAATTGGATGGTACTCTTGTTGATGTCATCAATATCAATGCCTTTCTGAATAGAAACACAAAGAATATTATCAAACTAGAGTTATATGCATGTCTAGGAAATCTTGCCTTTTAACCCTCGACATTATGCTATTAAAACACCAACGAATTATCTCAATTTTCTGGAGGAAACTCATGGGTGTCTTATATTTTTATAATAATAAATTAAATTGAACATTTGATGAAAAATTGAAGTTCCCAATATTAGCATATATTGGCTCTGTAGTAATTTTAACACTTAGGTGAGGGCTAGGGGGACAAACCAAGCTTTTGTTCAAAACCTGGAGTTATAAATGCATGTATGCAATGGTGTGAGAAAATGGACAAGATGTAGTGTGAACAAAAAGAAGAACACATTTTTACAAAGACAGCCAAAGATGCCACATCCATAAATGACTAATTAGTTTACATATATATACAGATTACAATAGTACAATATTGGGAATACGAGAAAATATAGAACAACGATGCTATATGAGACAATTTCTAAGTAGGGTTGTGTTGGCAAAGTATGGCAAGGGTTATCCATACAACTCTGCCGCTAAGAATTAGGGTTCAACAATCATGCTTCACTTGTGCTAATCTTCTAAAGTAATTAAACTCAACAAGTTTATGATTTTAAAGATTGAAGAAACAATCATTTATTCAGTATTTTTTAAGTTTGGTGAACAGTTCTAAATAAACCAACAACCTTGCAATAAAATCCAACAATTTCTTTTGAATCAAGGACAAATATACAGTTGAATATATATATATATATATATACCCATAATGAGCACAAGCACATGACGAACCCTTAGGTTGAAGCATTCGAACCATGCTCTGATACCAAATGTAGTGACCCCATTTCTGGAGTCCTACTTAAAACTATTTTCTAAGGCTTAAGAACATAATATAAACCATTTACAATGCATAATCCATAATAAAATTAAATAAATTCGAGATTTGAACTAACAAGTAAACACAATACATAGAACCTGTTACTGTATGTCGAATCTGCTGCTAAAGGAGAGGTCGTCGTCTTCATTCCAATCCATCTTGTCCAAGTTCCGACTAGGTATTCAGTTGACTTCCACCACTAAAATCTCATTTAACCATAGGCGAAGCAATCATTAGCTTCTCCACCCAACCATAATCTTATGCAATCAGTCGCATAGCCACCCTCGAGCCTTTGGGGTCGTAGAGGATACACACCAACAAGGATTCACGAGTGAGCTCCCCCTCACCAAAATCCTTATCCAAACTCATAATAGAAAGCACAATCAGAACTCATTCGCCATTCCAGCAGTCATCCAACGTTAGGGAGCCATCCTCTTCCCTTCCTTACCTCTTGCTTAAATAGAAAAATCTTTTGCAACACATGTCGCCTCATGCAAAAATACTCTTTTATGAAAATTTATTTAATACAAATATTCATCCACCCATGTGTCACTCTCACATGAGAGTGCACATACTTCCCACATTTTATTCCTAGATTTCCCCTGATGCTAGGATTCCAATCTCTATTTTAGTGGGTACAGGTGGAGTTGACTAGTTAATGATTCCTACTCTATCATTTGCTCCATATTTCATTATTCCAAATTATTTAATTACAAATAATAATTTCATGCACAAATAATCTAATGCAATAATTTTCGTCAAATATATAATTACAATTAAACATTTTATGCACAAATAATCTAATGCAATACTATATGCCAAATACATAATTATAAATAGTCATTTCATTTACAAACAATCTAATGCAATACTATATGCCAAATACATAGGTGTTCATTTATCAATTCCCTTTAGGTACCACATCGTCAGGTCCTTCTGAAAACAATTTCTTTCCTTAATTGTCTAGGTACCACATCCTGGGGTCCTTCCGACAATAATTTCTCATTTTACTGTCTAGGTACCACATCGTCGGGTCCTTCCGACAATAATTTCTCATTGTACTGTTGTGCTGTGATTTTGTGTAGTGATTTTAGGAACTGTTACCATAAATCATTTGGCTACACTCTATGTGAGACTAATGGTGCTAAGGAGTAAGTTTGTTCTTACTGTGCACCCCTCAACCTCATATGTGACCAAACTGTTATGGTCTCACCCATACGAATTCATGCCCACCCGAATAAAGTTGAACGGGATTTCAACTCGTGTGTGGATACTATCGGGATCCGACACTGTCTTTGTACCCTCGTGTGTGTTTTTCCCATCCTTTACGTCCCCCTTTTTGTTCTATCGTGCGTCAATTGGTAAACCGTCTTACCTATCACTATACACATACTCAGAGTACACATCAATAGTACTGCTAAAAAAATTTGTCACATCATACTTCATTTCATTCATTTGCTAATCGTTAAGAAAAAAATAGATAATTGTCCATTGAATTCACATCATAATCACCCACATAATTCCATTTCCATATTTCAACATAAATACGACATTCATCATAATATTTCACATGTGCTAATCAATCAACAATATTTCATATTAAAATCACAAGTATCCATAATCGTCATTAAATCAATCATTCATTAGAAACATATTCATTTATCACATATATCGCTAATGAGTCAACAATTTATTCTAAATTAACATATAAGTAGTCATTTATCTTGGTTTCTTCAACTCGGTCACTTACAAATAAGTGCCGTCAATATCGATAGTCATAGCGAGGTTGAGGGGAATTACACATATTTTGTGTAAAACATATTTGATGCCCCTTGGTAGAGAGAAGGAATGTGACAAGCTTGGGTCCCATGTGCACATTATGAGTGAAACTAGTCATGAGGAAATGAACACCTACAAAACCCTCCTTTAGTGTTAGAGAAAGTAGGGCATTTTGGACAATAACAATTACTACAGCTATTCCAATGTTGATACTACAATGATTTTTAGTTGCATGGATAATTTTCAAGTAGTCGACCCATCTAATCAATTTCAAACTATTGAACAACATGTGTAGAACTAAAATCCTTTCACTATTCAAGAAGAAAACTACAATAGCATAGTTTAGGAATATTATGACAATGTCAAAAGAACCAGACAACAAAAAGGAAAAGGCATCAAGCTGAAAAACTGATGAATGGAGTTTGAAGTTAAAATTACATCGATAATGAAAGTGGAAATTTGAAAAATGCATAGGATACAACTATCTTCTGGAAAAGGTGCATATTAAACAATAGGGGTTTTGGGGTCAAGGGAACTATGAAAATTCTACTGAGTGCTAAATATATAGAAGGAAGTAGTAGAATTCAATCATATAGTAGACGCCAATCATATATACAAGAGGATGCATGGCACCAGAAACACCATTTATGGTTTATGTGTGGAGCATTCAAATTGTGTTTTTTTCATGGATATGGATAACGTGATTGAAAAGGGAATTTAATCGAGAGAGAAATTGAACAATTGAAAAAATGTAACTAAGTAGAAGGGCAAAAGTTGGTTGAAATTGTATTTCTATGTACTGTAAAGATTCTTTTTGTTCTTGCATCTATCGACAATAGTCGGATAGGATGGAAAGATATTGCATATCCATTTTTGTTGTGCAACAAAAATAAATGCATAACAATATTATTACATTCCTTTCATGTCAAAAGTAGGGATGAAATAAAACGAATGTAAAAGCTACTTCATGGAGCAGTGAAGGTAAATAATTTTTGCATACACAAGACATTCATGGAAGACAAATGTTATGCTAAAAGGTAGGAAAATATAACATGTAAGGTGAACAATTGGTGAAACAACAAATGTAAAAAAATTGAACGTAAATTATATGGATGAGTATAGTAAAAATATTAACTTGTTGGCAAAAAAGGGGAATAATAATGTGCCTTCAAATGTTAGTGTTTTCTTTTAAAAAGTACAAATCATGGGTTGTTTTCTTTCTATTTAAACTATGAGAGATGGGAAGAAGAATGAAATGATACATTTCAAAGAAGATGCAATTGAGAGCAATACAAGGAAGAGGAAGTGATATTGGTGGTAGTTAGATATGTAAAAGCAGCATTAGATGGGTGTTACGATGGTACCAGCACCAGCGCGTGTAACGTCCCCATTATTGACCCCATTACATTCAAATGTAATTGATGTAATATTGTTATGAAATCATGGTGAAGAGCTCAAGGCCAAGGCCCCGCCATCGATTTATTGATGCATATGGTTTGCGTGCTAGCCAGGCACATCAAAACTTCAATATTATGTAATATGCATTTTAATAAAAATACCCACAAATAGCTATGCAATGCAACAAAGAGATGGGGGCATGATTTTACAAGGAATTGGGAGGGAAAACATTCAAACCCTTGAGCCACTCAAGTCAAGCCAAGTGTCAATGAGAGAACCCATCAAACCCTCAACTACCCATGTTGACTTTTGTACCCAACCATTGATTTCTCCCAAGAGTTGGTAGAGGTAGTTAATGCCTTGGAAATGGAGAGGTATGGCTGTCCAAATTCGGGTATGAGCAAGCCACCCTTCATGGAAAATCGTGTTTGTCTTCTTGGGCAAGAAAAAGATCCATGAATTGCTCCCCAAGCCATTACCCATCAACCAGTTCCTCTCCCTCATGAGTTGGGAGCTACTTGGGCGTTTTCTAGCCATGTTTTTATGGTTTTCCTTGATCCTCAGCTGGGAGAAGGGCGTTTGTGTGTTGTATACCAGTGGGGAAGAAGGGGAAATCGAACAGGGGTTCAATAGAGACTGTTTTGGGCTGTTGAAGGTTGAGATATTTGGGGAAGAAATCATTTTTCCTCCTTGTGGTTGTTTGCCCCATCCCACAATCCATTTTTTGGTTGGGAACTTTTTTGGGAAAACCCATGGCCATCTTATTCGTAAATCCCATTGCTTAAAATGTGTATCTATGCCCAATGTTGTGCTTGCTATGTGAGAAAAGAGTATGTTGGGGTATGGGTTATGGGTATCTATTGCTTTGGCTTGAACTTGAGTGCAAGCATCCAGGGTTCAAATGTAGCCTGATAAACCCAGCTGTGGACTGACTTGGCTCAGATGAATGATTAATTGGCTGTGTGTGTGCTTGAATGTCCCTTGTTCCTTGTAAAAATCATGCCCAGCTCAGGGGTGGCATTTGTGTTGAGAGATTGATGAACACAACTGGCCTATGGTTGGGAGGAACGTTGCGGCGACATAGCTAGTTGTTTGGGGACCGCATTATAGTGAGATGAGTACATTCTCTTATGTGTATTTACTTCTGCATTGTTTTAATTAATTGATGATTGTTATTGATATATATTGAGTGCCTATGAAAATATGTGTGTGGATGAATTTATTTCCGCTGTGCATATTTGTTTGATTTACATCTACACACTCATATTTTTAACTCTATGCATCTAATGAATGGGCTGAGTTTTATGAAAAGCCCCTTAGATTGGTAGCATGTTCCCTTTCTTGCATTGGGTCCAAGGGTGGGTACATTACATTTTGGTATCAGAGCCATAGACTACAGCATTGGGCCTTTATGGGCCAAATCTGATTACAATTACATGGGAAGGTCCCTTCCTGATCACCACAGGTCTCAACATCGGGCCTAAACTGGCTAAGTTGGATAGTTGCAGAGGTAAGGTTACGTCCTGCTAGGCAACAGTCATCACAGAAAGAAAAAAAGAAGAATCCGAAATTGTTTTAAGTGTTTTTGAAAATTTTGGTTTAAGTCCGTTTCGGGAAGAATTCGGCAAGTTGGCCCGAAACTGCGGAAGGATTCCGCAAGTTGTTCCGCAATGCGGAAGAATTTGGCAAGTTGGCCCGAAACTGCGGAAGGATTCCACAAGTTGTTCCGCAACGTGAAAGAATTCGACAAGTTGGCCCAAAACTGCGGAAGGATTCCGCAAGTTGTTCCGCAACGCAGAAGAATTCAGCAAGTTGGCCCGAAACTGCGGAAGGATTCCACAAGTTGTTCCGCAACGCAGAATAATTCGGCAAGTTGGCCCAAAACTGCGGAAGGATTCCGCAAGTTGTTCCGCAACGCAGAAAAATTTGGCAAGTTGGCCCGAAACTGCGGAAGGATTCTGCAAGTTGTTCCACAATTACGGAAGGACTCAGCAAATCGCCTCGCAATTGCGGAAGGACTCGGAAAATCGCCCCGCAATTGCGGAAGGATTCAGAAAATCACCCCGCAACTGCGGAAGGATTCGGCAAATCGCCCCGCAACTATGGAAGAACTCGCTGAGTTGCTCCAAAACAAGGAATTCAGCCATTTTCCAGAGAGATTTTTCAAGTGCCGAAAGTTGAAAATTGCCATGGAACTTGTGCACCAGATTGCATGAAATTGAAGGATTTACAAAAAAAAAAAAAAAAAAAAAAAAAACGAGGGCGCTGCCCTCGACCCACCCTGTAGTGGAGCCACAAGGGGGCAAGCTCCCTTAACCCCCGTCGTCCCCCGGAAGACAGTCGTTGAAAGTGTGAAATGCACTCTTAGGATGAGGAGCACAGATTGCATAAAGGATGGAATTCTCAGCAAGAGAAATTGGTTGTCATATCCATTATGGAAGATGAAAGGGAAAATGCCTCACCTTAAACTATTTCTGTTTATAGCATAAGAATTGCATGTTTGGAAAATAGCAAGAATGAATGATTGCACATATGTATATGTTGAATTGCTAATTCATGATAATATCATAGCTAATGATTGCTTGTATGCTTGGTAGGGAAGCCAAGGAAAGGATTAGCTATGATGTGGATGAGGAACTCCATGATGGAATGAGGAATTGGGAAGAATTCCTTAACTCCTCTCTTGCTATTGTATTTATATTCTGAAAAATTATGGCATAGGGATGCTGGAAATGCAAGAGGATAGATAGATGAAGTGAATATGTACTAGATGGCATATTGCACAGTGCATGTGAAAATGTTTTTTCATGTATATGATATTGCATATTGGTAAAATAGTGAGGTTTTACATATGCAATGAGCCACTTAAGATAATTATTGTGGTTGCCAATAATTAGTCATGTTCACATTGGTTGTAGGACCAAAGACAACCGAAGCATGGCTAAGGATGTGGATGATGATTGTTGCATACAAACTTATGAAGAGAGGATGGTGCAACAAATCCGTAATCATGATGTTGGAAAAAGGACGGAGTAGCCTTGGTAAGAGGCCAACTGATCAGGTAACAGCAAGCGATGTTAATGACATCCATGCAGGTAATGGTTATTTATGCTTAGTTGCATGAATGTTGAAGGAGGATTTGGTAAGATCCCTTCAACTATAGTTAAACTATGATGATTTGGTTTGCATGTGGTATTGAGTGCCTAAATGTGAATGTTAACCTACCAAGTATGGTCAGGTGTGGGTAAATGAAGGGAAGGAGCCTTACACCCTATAGTTTCTAGAAACCTCAATGCATTCATATGAATTCATATCATGCCATTTGTGAATATTGGTTGTGAGTTTAACAACCAAAGCAACTAAGGGACCTGTCATGGTAGTGCATGCTGTATGTAGTAATCATGGTTAGGCCATAGTATGTTTGAATGCATAGTATTCATGAAATCATGCCAGATGGCATTGAAGAGATGTGCATTGAAATATTCGGTAAATGTTGTAAATATGCGTGCATGTGTAGGTGCACATGCTGAAATGCATTGTGTGAATGCATGGGTGTGACATATATATGTTTCAATGCAGTTAGATAATAGATGAAATGGTGGACTATTGCTAATCCTGAGACCATTCCATAAGCTGCTATGAATGTAGGAGAAGGACTGCATGAAGAAGGTATACATGTGATTGGCTACCAGAGCACTCTATTGGAAGTACAGAGCTGCATGGAATATGAAGTAATGAGTATTTACAGTTATTTAAATTGCATGGATAGTGTGACTATGTCTTGCAATTTTATTGTGATAATGATGCATATATAGAAATGTATATATATTTCATTGCATTTCAAATGTTAAACAACTGAAGGTGTTTGAATTATTGAGTATTATAATTTTGAGATCACTTCAGTGACTGTTATGGCAATGAATGATTATGTGCATAGATACTCACAATGTGTTTGGCTGATTGAAGTTTCATTTTTCAGGTAGAAAAGTCTTGCGTATGGCAATGAGGATAAGTCCATAGTAAAGACCGAGATCTACCATGTGCAGAAGCCAAAGGTTATGAGAAGGTTCTCATGGTTGTAAATTTATGCATGAAACAAATCTGAAAATTGTCTGGTTTAAGTTTATGAGAATAGTCTCATAGTTGCAAATCTAATTTCTGTAGGAAAACAAATTTACAAATTTCAGATTTGAGAATTTGCTTATAATTGCTAATGACTGTTTGGCTTATATAGAATTGTGTCAGGAGGACATGTTATAGGTGGATGTTCATGTATGGTATCAAGGGTGAAACCATAATGGGAAGAGTGATACCACTTACAAGAGCCAAACAATATGAGGAGAGATTCATTGCTAAGCAAATCAATTTCTGTAGGAGACAGAATTGTAAATTCATATTGAATTTAATTATTAATACTATTGATTGGTTATGGAACAATCATATTTGAAGCTTATTGCTAAATGTAGCTGACTATTTGGATATTTGATAAAGTGCCAGGATGACACATTGCAGGAAGACCATGTGTGATGGCCTGCAGAAGCCAAACTAGATGGGGAGGATCCCATGCTTTGGAAATGGGTTTCGAGTGAAACGCCATTGTAAATGTTGATAATGTCTCAGCCAAACTGCATGTTGGTAAAGCATGTGAGTGAGACAGTAAATCATGCCAAGAAGGCATGTGTGGGTTATGGCATATGAAAATATTGGGGTGGCAAACTGAATGACTGTTGACTCAGAGAAGGGAGCCCCCATTCTTCGCAAATGAAGAAAATATACATCTGTGAAACGAATGAGTATTCGGTAACCCTAACAAAGGGTATACATGTCTGGTTATTAGATTTAATATGCAGAGCATGTTTTATTATTTCATTATTGTTCGAGACTACTTGAGTGTGACTAAGGCCTACATGGCTCACATCAGAAAGGGATGCATACCTTTCGGGTGATGGGTTATGTTAGGGTTTCAATATTGACTACACCCTAAGGGAATGGACGCATTCCTGGTGTTTCAATGCTTGATAGTGAATGATATGAAATATGATTACGATTTTTGAGCAGCAATACTGATGAGCCTGCTTATCATTCCTGTGCTAACAGCTTACACAAATTCAATTTGGTGTTGCACGTTAAGAGGCAAAGTGAAGCAAGGGTGCTGAAGAGGACTGTATGGGCAATGGTAACCTTTCTACGCTCACACTAAAGGACACTATAAGAGATGGATAGGCCCAAGGAGCTATATTGCAGAAAAGGGGTATCATCCTTGTGTATTGTGAGTGGGTATTGTGGGGTCATGATAGCCTGCAGTCAAGTGAGTCACATATGGAGTTCCTGGAGGGAACCACTGGTTTGCATAAGAGAAGGATCCACGTAATCATATTATGTTTCTTCATATTGCCTGATAAACCCAGTCGATGTACTGGCTTGGCAATGGTTGTTGTATGCCTGATAAACCCAGTAAGTGTACTGGCTTGCCATTGGTTATTTGGATGTTGTGGAGGTATTGGTGAAGGGTGTTATTTCCTGACAAACCCAGTCAGAGGAATAGCTTGGAAATGATTGTCGTATGCTTGATAAACCCAGTCGGCGTACTGGCTTAGCATACTGATTTTTGAAATGCTTGATAAATCCAGTCGGCGTACTGGCTTAGCATACTGATTTTTGAAATGATTGATAAACCCAGTCGGCGTACTGGCTTAGCATACTGATTTTTGAAATGCTTGATAAACCCAGTCGGCGTACTGGCTTAGCATACTGATTTTTGGGATGCCTGATAAACCTAGTCGGCGCACTGGCTTGGCATTACCTATTCGGATGATGTTGTGGAGCAGCATGTGTGCTATCCAAGCATCCACCCCACAGGTGATCCGAGGCTTGTAAAGCAGAGAAGGAAACCTCTGGAATGGCGAGGAAAATGCACAATACAGATAAGTATTCATTTTCATTTAATTCTTGTTTGGAATAATGAAGATTCCAGGTACAAGTCTTATTGCGACCAAGCTAATACACTGTTGTTTCTTTGTTGGAAACCTTGGCCATTACAGGAAGCAAGGACCTTGAAAGAGCTATAAATGCTTGGTAAAGCCAGAGAGTAACTGGTTGAGAGCTATAAATGCTTGGTAAAGCCAGAGAGTAACTGGTTGGGAGCTATAAATGCTTGGTAAAGCCAGAGAGTAACTAGTTGGGAGCTATAAAATTCTTAGTAAATTCAGAGAATAGTTGGTGGGAACATTAACCACTTGATGTTGTGGAGAAGCCGGCGTGCTGGCCAAACATTCCCTTAAACAATTGATAAAACCAGTCAGCGTACTGGCCTGGCATTGCCTATTCGAATGGTTGTGGAGTAGCCTACATGCTGGCCCAACATTCATTGTTGTATCCACGGGAAATCCAACGCTTGGAAAGCAAAGAAGGATCCTGTGGGATAAAGTGAAGACATCCAATAAAGATAAGTATTTGGTTATCTTGCAACTCTTGCTTATGAATATACATGTGTATATGATTTAATTATGACTTCTTAAATTCTCATTTGGAGATAAACCCTATGAAAATACACTAAACATGTGAATTGAATCAATGTTTGAGTGTAGGTATTGTTGGAAGCAAGGACTATGAAAGCATCTGGAGGATGCATGTGGACATGTGACCGTCCTAAAGAGAGCTCAGTATGAGCGGTAATGAAAGATGGTGCTAGTGGAACTGTGTGGGTCCTAGCAGCCAAAGGTTCTGTAAGAAACAATGGGGAAGGGTTCCCTAGTTGAAAGCCATTAGACTGACCTTAGACACTAAAGTGTCATAGCCAAGAAAGGGCAAGTCAAGCATTCACATTGAAGTGAAAGATGCTAAGGAGCATAGAACCACAAGTGATGGTGTGGCTCCAGATTGGAACAAGACTAAGAGGGGAAAACTCTTACTCTTCTCTTTCCTTATGACTGATGCATCTTAGAAACAAAATATTGTTGAGTGCATGTCATAGATGAAGTTGATTGTGTTTAATTGCTTGAAATGAATTGTGAATGCTGAAATGGTTATTTTCTGGTGAAAGGATGAACATGAATGAGTTCATGTGTATATTGGAAAAGCATGAAATGTGTGGAAGTCTCATGAGTAAAGCATGGACGTTCCATGTCAATTGGGAAAATAATTGACTAATTTTAATATTGTGATATGCTTGTCCTAACAGGAATTGCCATGATAAGTATCACATGAGAGACATTGAAAGCCATTGTTGCAGCTGTTACTAGCCAAATGATTGCTAGTGAGAAAAGCTAGAGCCAGTTGTGCACATTAATCATGGCAGCAGGCCAAAAGCTATTTGTTTTGGCTGGAAGTCTTCCTCAGATAGTTGCCGGGACAACAAGAAAGGTGGAATCCATGAAATTCCAGACTTGTAGATCAGCTGGAAGGTGAATAAAGGGAAGGGATTGCTCTGGATCAATGCCCACCTTCAAAGCTGGAAGACCAAAGATAGCAAGAGCAGCTTGAGGAAGCCAAAGGACTTGATCCTGAAAGTTCAAGTAAAGAGATGAAACGTAGGATAGACCTGCCCCCAGTTGTGAATTTTGAGGCATATGTATAGTGGGTATTTACTCCTAAGTATTGGAACACCGAGGACGGTGTTAGTCCAAGGGGAGGGGAATGTAACGTCCCCATTATTGACCCCATTACATTAAAATGTAATTGATGTAATACTGTTATGAAATCATGGTGAGGAGCTCAAGACCAAGGCCCCGCCATCGATTTATTGATGCATATGGTTTGCGTGCTAGCCAGGCACATCAGAATTTCAATATCATGTAATATGCATTTTAATAAAAATACCCACAACTAGCTATACAATGCAACAAAGAGATGGGGGCATGATTTTACAAGGAATTGGGAGGGAAAACATTCAAACCCTTGAGCCACTCAATTCAAGCCAAGTGTCAATGAGAGAATCCATCAAACCCTCAACTACCCATGTTGACTTTTGTACCCAACCATTGATTTCTCCCACGAGTTGGTAGAGGTAGTTAATGCCTTGGGAATTGAGAGGTATGGCTGTCCAAATTCGGGTATGGGCAAGCCACCCTTCATGGAAAATCGTGTTTGTCTTCTTGGGCAAGAAAAAGAGCCATGAATTGCTCCCCAAGCCATTACCCATTAACCAGTTCCTCTCCCTCACGAGTTGGGAGCTACCTGGGCGTTTTCCAGCCATGTTTTTATGGTTTTCCTTGATCCTCAGCTGGGAGAAGGGCGTTTGTGTGTTGTATACCAGTGGGGAAGAAGGGGAAATTGAACGAGGGTTCAATAGAGACTGTTTTGGGCTGTTGAAGGCTGAGATATTTGGGGAAGAAATCGTTTTTCCTCCCTGTGGTTGTTTGCTCCATCCCACAATCCGTTTTTTGGTTGGGAACGTTTTTGGGAAAACCCATGGCCATCTTATTCGTAAATCCCATTGTTTAAAATGTGTATCTATGCCCAATGTTATGCTTGCTATGTGAGAAAAGAGTATGTTGGGGTATGGGTTATGGGTATCTATTGCTTGCCTTGTAAGAATCATGCCCAGCTTGGGGGTGGCATTTGTGTTGAGAGATTGATGAACACAACTGGCCTATGGTTGGGAGGAACGTTGCGGCGACATAGCTAGTTGTTTGGGGACTGCATTATAGTGAGATGAGTACATTCTCTTATGTGTATTTACTTCTGCATTGTTTTAATTAATTGATGACTGTTATTGATATATATTGAGTGCATATGAAAATATGTGTGTGGATGAATTTATTTCCGCTGTGAATATTTGTTTGATTTACATCTGCACACTCATATTTTTAACTATATGCATCTAATGAATGGGCTGAGTTTTATGAAAAGCCCCTTAGATTGGTAGCAAGTTCCCTTTCTTGCATTGGGTCCAAGGGTGGGTACATTAAAGCGCGCCTGTAGAGGTACCCCAGGGAGAAGGTGTCTTTTTCCTGACCAGGAGGGGTATTTAGCCAGCTCATTCTGAGGTAGGGGCATGGCCAAACCCTCTGGCTTTTCTTCTGGAATTCTTATGGCTTAATGGCATCGCTGACTGCCTCATGAAAGGGTTTGAAACCCTGAGGTTGGTGTCCGGGTCTTCCAGGGGTGGGTCATTGGGTCACATGCCCCCCCACCTTGTTTCAACACTTCATCAGTATTTTTTCCAGTGTTGAGACTCGTTCTTATCTTCCAGAGCACATCCAGCACCCTCCTGGTCCTCCAATTCAGCAACGCCCTCCCTAGGAGCCCTCCTTCAGAGGATGACATCATCCTCTTGCCAGACTGTTTGATTGCTAAAAGGGGGGGACGTTGAGGGTTTTCATCACTGTTGGGGTTAGTTGGGGCATGATGACCCCCCCGTGTACAGTCTGGGGTTTCGTTTCGTCAAATTTGGCCTTGTTTAGCCATTTTTTCTTAAGCATGGGTCAAATATGGGAAAACACCCAATTTATCTACTACTTTGATTATTTTTATATTATTTTAATTCTAATTTTAAGTTGACATTTTTAATGTTAAATTTACCTTATTTTGTGCAAAGTGAGTGTGAGATCATATAAACTAGATCTCCTCACTTCATTTTTAGACATCAACTTTTGGGATAAGATCATTATGTCTGCTATTTTCCCTAACTAGGGCTCTTTGAAGGAAGGCACTCCTTGATGAAGGTTATTTTGCAAATTTGAAGCATTTCTTGGAAGTCTTTCTTTTTTTCATGCCATTGCTAAGGTAAAGCTAGTTTTTTTGCTTAACACATGCACTTGGAGGTATCTATAATTTTTTTTTTGTTTCATGTCTCTATGTCAAATGATGAAAGTGATGTTTGTTAGGGTTTAATGGAAGCCATTGTTGCTTCATTTTGTCTTGATTTGCAATTCATTTTTGTCATTGGTCACCCTAGCATTCAAGCTTGAGCTTTATGTCTTCAAGTCTTGCTAAGACTAGGTTTCCTCAATGAATCCAAGAGATTATTGAGGTTAGCCCTAGTTGACAAGCTTGCCAAGTACCATCTCAAGGAAAGTACCTCCTCTCATTGATTCCCTAAGGTTTGGTAGCTAGTTTTCTATTGATGTCCTAGTTGTTCAACTACTTTTTAACCTAAAATATGAGTTTTGTACATTTGTAATTATTATTTAGGGTTACAATTTTGCATTTTCATGGTAAAATTATGGTTAAAATTAGGTCTGCAATTTTATGATAAAAACCCTAAAAATCTAAAAATTTATTTTTTGCAATGTTGGCCTCCCTAGAATTTCGGCCATTTCCTCCTATAAATTCGGCCTACCCTATTTGTCCCTAGAAACCCTAGGGCGAAATTGTAGGAAGCCCTAAAATTTTTAAAATCTCAAAATTCCTAAAAACAAACCCTAAAAAACTAAAAATTAAAAAATGAATTTTTTTTTCCTCCCTAAAATTTCGGCCCTTCTTCCTATGATTTAGGCTTGCCCTATTTGTCCCTAGAAAGCCTAGGGCGAAATTTTAGGAGCCCTAAAAATCCCAAAATTATCAAAAACTCCCTAAAAAGCCTTAATTTATGGGTTTTGTATCTTTTCTGCATATTATATTAGCTTAGTCTAATTTTTATGTTAGTTTGCAAATAATTAAATTTAAAAAACTAAACTAAACCCCTAACTTCTTTTTAAAACCTCTGCTGCCTACCTTCCTATAGTCACACAGAAAAATAGACAATTGAATCAGTGAGTTAGTAAAGGTTGTGATATGATTTTTGCATGAATAAAGATCTGATATATGAATTTCTATTCTTGGTTTGGACGTCATAAATTTCTTTGTGCTGAAAATACTTGTCTGCTATTACACTGAAAGAGGTTTGAATTTTTTTTGCATTTTCTAAAGAATCTTAACTATACCAAAACCACAAAAGGGAAGCTAGAGATGGGTTACCTTTTTCACTATTTACTGGCTATCCTATTTGGCATAATCACGAGGTCTGAAACCACTTTCTTACTGTTGTTACATAAGTCTAAATTATTTATCATTTTGGAAGTGGATTTTACAGTTAGTATCTTATTAGTTAAAGCTAGTTATTGAGTGAATGTTAAATTGTCAATTGGATGGTAGAGAAGTCTTGTGCTAAAGCTAAATTCCATACACATAAATCAATTGAAGTTAGAGTTGAATTAGTGTTCCATTTATCAAATTCTAAGGTCTAATTTTCTACTTTTTCAAATGTGTTAACTGCTACTACAATCATAATTACATAACAGACCTGGAAATGTTACTTGGTTTAGTACCGCTAAACAATTAATGGTTAGTGTTGATTGTTAGTAAGAGCTCTCTATTGCATACTAAACTCGATAGACACATGCGACATGAGATTACTTTGATGCATTTACAATAAACTTTAAATCTTATATTCTGTATAGTTAATGACTAATGACTCATTTGCTTGGTTCATGAAATCATTTATGCATAAGAATGTTGGGCTGAATCATTCTTGAACTAGTTTACAGTTTGACAATACACACCTGTATGATGAATGATTTTTACATATGTGATTGATGTATTTCATTGGTGACTGAATTTGATCTATTCAAGTATTGCCACTAGTTGCATGTTGTTTAATGATACAATTGGGTTGATATTGGTCTTGTAACGAATGTTTTAGATCTTACACTCTCACTATATGCCCTATGTTTGTTAATGGTTGGATTGGTTTGCAATATAGTCTTTCGATCCAATATTGATTATTTACATGTGTACATGTTTATCCATTTTATTGAATGATCATAGTGGATTATTATTTTTAATCATATCTTGCATTACTGACTCCATTTAGGCACTGATCTAACCAAGGTTGCATAGAGAACATAGTTTGTTGGTTGTCTTAGTGTCTTACAGGACTCCACAAGGATATTTATCCTTGGAGGTTTTGACTTCCGAAGAAGTTAGAACAATGATCGAGATGACATTGGGTCACTGGTCTTATTGGTGCTTACTGGGAATTAGCCCTGCTAATTTGCTCGGTAACATTTTTGGCGTCGTTGTCGGGGACGTTTCAAAGATTGAATTGGTTCATTCCGAAGTCATCAACATCCTTGGCTAAACGACATTTGGTAAGAAGATTGAGGTGAGTCTTTGATTAGTATTTTGAAAATATTGTTAAGGACTAATTTTGCAGATCTTACCTGGTGACTCCACACATTTAAAGCAACTCCATTGGTTGATTCAGAACTCAGTCCCGATCATCTCAGGTACGTCCTTGTTTTTTGGTATTTTGGTAAGGTTTGTTAAGCTAACTTGGTAGGTCTCTCCTGGCGACTCTGACTGAAGAAAAATAACAAAAGTACTATACATAAACAATGAAACCGGGTGACATGGATTCTTCTTGCAAAGAATATGTTCCATTTGAATTTAAGGATCCTAAATATCCTATAGATGCAGAAAAGGAGAGGGATTTTGCTCCTCTTGATTTATCAAAGTTTCCAGGACATTCAGATGAGCTACCAGAGTTGTTTTGGCGCCCATTCAATGGCGATCGTGGTTACGTTTGGCTCCATGTCGAATGGTTCATGACGATGGCTAAAGAAAATCACATCGAAAAGGAAGAAAGCATTTACATGAGATCATTCGTTCATCACCTGGAAGGAAAGGCTCTCGCTTGGTTCATGGACCTAGAAAAAGCGACAATATCATCGTTTGCGCAATTGATGGAAGTCTTATGTAGCTACTGGGGTTCTGGGCACTTCGACAAATGGATGCCTTGTGTTGAATAAGCAAGGAAATTGTTCAGAAAAGAAATCAATGAAGATCAATTCTCAGAAGATTTACAAGAAGATCAAGATGAAGTGATCCCAGAAGATGAAGAACAAGAGGCCTCAGTTGAAGAAACTGAAGAATGTACAGAAATGGTAAGTCCCTCATATCCTCAAGTTATAGTTTCTTATGATATATTGTCTCTCTTGGAAGAAAGCTACAGGTATGCGGAAAACGATGATTATTGGAAGTTCATTGGTCCATTGATGTACGATTCCTTGAGGCCTTGTAGCATTATAATAGACCATCCCCTGAGCATACATATGGATGGAGAAGCTTGCTCTATCTCCGATGAAGAATGGATCAACCCCTTTTCTTTGCTAAAAGGTGCAATGGTGCAAGATGTGGTACTTGTTGACAATGCTCTCATGCAAAATTTCTCCGGTCTCTCTCAGTTCATGGTAAGCCCACATCAACTACATTTTACAAAAAGTATCCATCCCTTTCTATCTAGTATCGGTAAGTGGTCAACAATGTTTCCCAATTGAGAAAATATAGGTATGAGCATAGGTATGATTTCATTTTCACATCATAATGTCTTATATTGTTTATCATTTTATTTGAAATGTGAAGGTTTGAATTATGTAGTTGACGATTTTGAAATGATAAAGATCGTTAGGGATACTAAAGCCATAATTGTAAAGAAGAACAATATGCATGTTTTTCCAAGAGATTGTCCAAATAGGTTACAACTGGTATATGAAGACTCACAAGGTCCAATTCCAAAAATGCTTTCTTGAATGGAAAACCAAGCAATTTTCAAGCAAAATTTCTCCTCAATATATCAGCCAGATGGTCCATACATTAGTCTGGTGGAAGCTTGGATAAATGGGGCTTGTGAAAGAGATTCTCTGCCATGGCAGTAGTATTTCAGCTCTCGTATCCCCGTAGCCATCCAATCATCATCTTATGTCATGATGGGGACCTTGGTACAGGTTTGATTCGTGATTGATTAGGTTTTATCATGGATTCTATCCAAAGACAAAGGTAAGGCAGCAGGTATGAATTGCTTACTTAAGTGGTTACATTGGTGGTATGATTTCACCTAGTACTTTCTGCTACATATGTTAGCGTAGGTAGGTAGGTTAGGAATATACTGTTATCTATCCATTGAATTTGACATTCTCCATATTGTCATAGGTTAATTGTTTGTTTTTGCATTTATTTAGTCTCATTCGACGGACAAGGCAGGACGAAAGTGTCTGCCTCTGGGTATTTTGATGTACTCGATCATTTGATGTGTGGTTAGGTCTACATGTACCCAGATGATTCTTGGATTCTCAAGCACCCTTAAGAGGAGTACTTGTCCCGCAGTTGGAGCCAATGTTACGATGGTACCAGCACCAGTGCGCCTGTAGAGGTACCCCAGGGAGAGGGTGTCTTTTTCCTGACCATGAGGGGTGTTTAGCCAGCTCATTCTGAGACAGGGGCATGGCCAGACCCTCTGGCTTCTCTTCTGGAATTACTATGGCTTAATGGCATCGCTGACTACCTCATGAAAGGATTTGAAACCCTGAGGTTGGTGTCCGGGTCTTCCAGGGGTGGGTCACTGGGTCACATGTCCCCCCACCTTGTTTCAACACTCCAGCGGTAGTTGTTCCAGCGCTGAGAATTGTTCTTGTCTTCTAGAGCACATCCAACACCCTCCTAGTCCTCCAGTTCAGCAACGCCCTCCCTAGGGTCCCTCCTTAAGAGGATGACATCATCCTCTTGGCAGACTGTTTGATTGCTAAAAGGGGGGGATGTTGAGGGTTTTCATCATTGTTGAGGTTAGTTGGGGCATGACGACCCCCCCCCTGTACAGTCTAGCCTTTTGTTTCATCCAATTTGGCCTTGTTTATCCATTTTTGCTTAAGTAAAGGTCAAATATGGGAAAACACCCAATTTAGATACTACTTTGATTATTTTTATATTATTTTAATTCAAATTTTAAGTTAACATTTTTAATGTTAAATTTACCTTATTTTGTGCAAAGTAAGTGTGAGATCATATAAATTAGATCTCCTCACTTCATTTTTAAACATCAACTTTTGGTATAAGATCATTATGTCTGCTATTTTCCCTAACTAGGGCTCTTTGAAGGAAGGCACTCCTTAATGAAGGTTATTTTGCAAGTTTGAAGCATTTCTTGGAAGTCTTTTTTTTGTTCATGCCATTGCTAAGGTGAAGCTAGAGTTGTTTGCTTAACACATGCACTTGGAGGTATCTATACTTTTTTTTGTTTGATGTCTCTATGTCAAATGTATGAAAGTGATGCTTGTTAGGGTTTAATGGAAGCCATTGTTGCTTCATTTTGTCTTGATTTGCAATTCATTTTTGTCATTGGTCACCCTAGCATTCAAGCTTGAGCTTTACGTCTTCAAGTCTTGCTAAGACTAGGTTTCCTCAATGAATCCAAGAGATTATTGAGGTTAGCCCTAGTTGACAAGCTTGCCGAGTACCATCTCAAGGAGAGTACCTCCTATCATTGATGCCCTAGGGTTTGGTATCTAGTTTTCTATTGATGCCTTAGTTGTTCAACTACTTTTTAACCTAAAATATGAGTTTTGTACATTTGTAATTATTATTTAGGGTTAAAATTTTGCATTTTCATGGTAAAATTAGGGTTAGAATTAGGTCTGCAATTTTATGATAAAAACACTAAAAATCTAAAAATTTATTTTTTTTGCATTTTTGGCCTTCCTAGAATTTCGGCCCTTTCCTCCTATAAATTCGGCCTACCCTATTTGTCCCTATAAACCCTAGGGTGAAATTGTAGGAAGCCCTAAAATTTTTAAAACCTCAAAATTCCTAAAAATAACCCTAAAAAGTAAAAATTAAAAAATGAAATTTTTTTTGCCTCCCTAAAATTTCGGCCCATCTTCCTATGATTTCGGCTTGCCCTATTTGTCTCTAAAAACCCTAGGGCGAAATTTTAGGAGCCCTAAAAATGCCAAAATTATCAAAAACTCCCTAAAAGGCCCTAATTTCTGGGTTTTGTATCTTTTGTGCATATTATATTAGCTTAGTCTAATTTTTATGTTAGTTTACAAATAATTAAATTTAAAAAACTAAACTAAACCCCTAACTTCTTTTTAAAACCTCTGTTGCCTACCTTCCTATAGTCACACAGAAAAACAGACAATTGAATCAGTGAAATAGTAAAGGTTGTGATATGACTTTTGCATGAATAAAGGTCTGATATATGAATTTCTATTCTTGGTTTGGACGTCATAAATTTCTTTGTGCTGAAAATACTTATCTTCTATTACACCGAAAGAGGTTTGATTTCATTTTTTCATTTTCTAAAGAATCTTAACTATACCAAAACCACAAAAGGAAAGCTAGAGATTGGTTACCTTTTTCACTATTTACTGGCTATCCTATTTGGCATAATCATGAGGTCTGAAACAACTTTCTTACTGCTGTTACATAAGTCTGAATTATTTATCATTTTGGAAGTGGATTTTACAGTTAGTATCTTATTGGTTAAAGTTGGTTATTGAGTGAATGTTAAAGTGTCAGTTGGATGGTAGAGAAGTCTTGTGCTAAAGCTAAATTCCATACACATAAATCAATCGAAGTTAGAGTTGAATTAGTGTTCCATTTATCAAATTCTAAGTTCTGATTTTCTACTTTTTCAAATGTGTTATCTGCTGCTATAATCATAATTACATAACAGACCTAGAAATGTTACTTGGTTTAGTACCGCTAAACAATTAATGGTTATTGTTGATTGTTAGTAAGAGCTCTCTATTGCATACTAAACTGGATAGACACATGAGACATGAGACTACTTTGATGCATTTGCAATAAACTTGAAATATTATATTCCTTATAGTTAATGACTAATGACTCATTTGCTTGGTTCATGAAATCATTTATGCATAAGACTGTTGGACCGAATAATTCTTGAACTAGTTTACAGTTTGACAATACACACTTGTATGATGAATGATTTTTACACATGTGATTGATGTATTTCATTGGTGAATGAATGTGATCTATTCAAGTATTGCCACTAGTTGCATGTTGATTAATGATACAATTGGGTTGATATTGGTCTTGTAATGAATGTTTTAGATCTTACACTCTCACTGTATGCCCTATGTTTGTTAATGGTTGGATTGGTTTGCAATATAGTCTTTTGATCCAATATTGATTATTTACATATGTACATGTTTATACATTTTATTGAATGATCATAGTGGATTATTATTTTTAATCATATCTTGCATTACTGACTCCATTTAGGCACTGGTCTAACCAAGGTTGCATAGAGAACATAGTTTGGTGGTTGTCTTAGTGTCTTACAGGACTCCACAAGGATAATTCTCCTTGGAGGTTTTGACTTCTGAAGAAGTTAGAACAGTGACTGAGGTGACATTGGGTCACTGGTCCTATTGGTTCTTACTGGGAATTAGCCCTGCTAATTTGCTCGGTAACAATGGGTTAAATAGGTTGTAGTACCAAATATTTTGAGTCAAGCAAGGTTTGATGTTTTTTTCTATATTAAGTAGAATCAATTTCTTGCATCCATGAATATATAGTGAGGGAGAATTCTAGAGATATATGAAGGTCAAACAAATCCCTTACTCTAGCTATTGCAGTGAATGTAAGGCCTTTCCGGTCAATGTTTCCAATGTCAAGTGTTTCCTTTTGTAAGTTCAATCCTTGCAATTTATGAATTGTCAAACCCCAAGCCATGTGAAGTGGTAGATTATTGTGGGACCCCCTTATTATGAGGGGGATCGTCACATATTTTGGGTTGGAAGCATCCTATGGTGGACCTTTATAGTGAAATTGACAACATCAAATGACGGGAGTCTAGGTGGCAATGTATCATGGTTGTAGAGAATGGAAACAACTTTTCCAAGATCTACATTAAGAAGGCATGCTACGACCCACAAATTGGTACTCAACATAACCTATTGGACAATATAAAGCATAAATGTCAAATCCAATTATTCATATTCTTTTCCTACAAGTAGTTGACTCTTGCTTTGCTATGTTGAACACCATGCGACTGGCATGTTTAGGTTTTTTTGCATTTGTTTGTCATATAATGTTAGGGATTTGTTCACTGAGTACAAGTAAATGGAATGTTCAAATGATTGGTTTTCCTCAAGTGAAATAGATGATATTTTCCTAGACATGATTATCTTTTTTTCTTTGACAGTTGACATTGCATTCCTGAGGTTGAAAAGGAGTTGTTGTAAAGTGATTTGAGTAGGGATGCTACCTTGTTTATGGAAGGAGGTGGAAAATGTGATGAATGTGTACCAAAGTGTGTTGCATTGTGATTCCCATACATACATAGGGATGTATTCTCCAGTGGGTAGTTGGCTAAGATCACCTAGAATGACCATAGAGAAACCACCAAATGGGTAGTTACGATGGGAAGTGAATGCTTCACATAGACTATCGTCAATGTAGACTAATAGTTTTGGGACAATGAAATTCATTTCATTAATTAGAATGTAACGGATATGGAAAAGTTTTTCTTGAGGATTTCAAGTGACTAATCCTTAAGAGGGTGCATCACATATATGAGTATATGAAGTCTAGAATGTATTGTTATTGTAAGCACATTTATATTAAATGGTGCGATGTTGATTGGAGATAGTAGGAGCAAGGGGGTTACTTTGTTTTCAAATGTGGCTAGTATTGAAGATTGCACACTCAACCAAATAATACTTTCATATTATTGCAATACCTTGGATGTGTTAGAGAAAAATAACCCTCTCCATCTCATCATTCTCCTATCTAGTGACTTAGGCTATCACTTCATGACTATAGTGGGCCAAGTCTCATTCAATTTGATCACTTGAGCCACCCTATACCTTACTTCTAAACTCTAAGGGTCCAAAACCTCCTTAAATAAACTTTTTAGCAACACCTAATGCCTATTTACGGATGAAAAGGGCTCATTCCTTTATTTGGGGATGCTTTCCTTGATTTGGGGAACTTTTTCCTGATTTTAGGCTTGTCTAAGTTAAAGGCTAGTTGAGAAATAGTTTCACTCCACTAATTTTGGTCCTAACAAACCCTTGATGTATATTTTTAGTCATTAGCGCCTCGGTTGATATATTTTGGGGATTTGCATGTGCATGCACAATCAGTTGCATGTACATATTCTAGTTTGAACTAGTGTTTAGGAATTCATGAGTCAGTTTAAATCATCTTGGAGAGTGTGCATGGATAACTAAGGGTCTTTGGATCTAGTTAATCCTAACTAGCATCTCGTGCACTGCATGAGAAATTCGAAGTACCTCCTAACCTATTCAAATTTCCTTTCCTATTTATTTCCCTTCACTTCAATCATTGAATCTTGATGTAATTTAACATTTTCTCTTGTTATTGATCTACCTCTTTTGTGTAATGATTTATGCTATCACATTTGTTACATGAATTTGTTGATTATTAATCTCTCCTCATAGTACATCTCTGTTAATTAGTACCTAGATCTATATGCTCAGATTATTTAGGATGAAAATTTTCAATGTAGTGTTGCTTATTCTTGTTGTGGGAAATAACAAGGCCAAAGGCCATGCATTGTGTGGGAGGTAAGGAGTTAGTAGAATTGGAAGTTCAAGAGGGGAATTGTTGTACTTGGGTGGATGACCATTTGAACTCAATGAACGGTATGGTTATCTCTTGCAAGTGTAAAGCGATAAAGGTATGGGCCTAGTTGTGATTTGCCTCAAAGTTGTGATGGCCAAGCATGTCAAGGTCATCAAATTGGTTGTTGTTTCTACGGTATATTTGATAAAGGATTTGTCATTTGACTATGTTCATGGGGTAGGGTTTGTTGAACTCAATAAAGGGGGGTATCATTATAATCACTAGTTCAGGGGGCTTTAGGTATGCACTCAACATGCCAGGTGGCACGTGTCCCTCAATTATTCCCATTGTGAAACAATCTCCAAATGTGTGCAGCTGAGGTCACCATGCAATATATGAAAATGTTTTTATAGAAGAAGCTCACTCCAACAAAACGTGATGTAGTTATCCATACAAGAAGGTGGATTGGTGAAGAAGTGGGATAGGATATGGATTATCTTGGAAGGCTTGCATGGTTTCCATTGTCCATTTTTACTACAAGTTGAGAAGGACCAAGAACATGCAACTTCAATAATAGGAAAAGGATCTAGTGAAAGAGGACTTTGCATGTATGCAACAATTAAGGTATTTTTTGGAGGGATATCAATCATGTTAGTTAAAACATGCCTAAAAAACACTCTAGGAAACATTCAAGGAAAAAAGGGATTGATCAAAAAGTGTAAGGGGAATTTTTTGTAGAATATGGTATGTCTCTTGTGCTCTGGTGTCCTTATCTGCAATTGTTTATGCTAGGAGTTTCCTAATTAGAATCAAGAAAACTTCTTCTGGAGGGGTAGCATATTTGATGACGTATCATGGTATATTTTATATTTTGGCTTTGATTTCAATGCATACTTTGAAATGTATTTGAGGACAATGTACTGAGACAGAATAGGTGTAATGTCCCCATTTTGACCCCCTTTGTATTAAATCGTAAATGATGTAAATATTGTAATTTAATCATGGTGAGCAGCTCAAGGCCAAGGCCCCACCATTGATTTAGCGTTTCATGTATCGGCAATTAAAAATAGATGCCTATGGTTCTTGTGCTAGATAGGCACAATGTAAATAAGACATCATGTAAATACGAATTTTAATGAAAATACCCACAACTAGCTATGTAATGCAACAAAGAGATGGAGCATGATTCTACAAGGAATAGGGAGGGAAATTATTCAAACCCTTGAGCCAATGGTGTTAATCCATGTGTCAATAAGAAAAACCATGAACCACCAACTACCCATTTTGGGTTATGCACCCAATCATTTAATTCTTCCAAGAGTTGGTTGAGGCAGTTAATGCCTTGGGAATGAAGAGGTGTGGCAGCCAATTTCGTGCATGGGCAAGCCATCAACTTGGGAAATCATGTTTTGTCTCCTTGGGCAAGAAAACACCCACAAAATGGTGCCCAAAGCCATTCTAAACCCACAGTCTTTCCTCTCTCACGCAGTATGAACTACTGGGTCTTTCCCCATCATGTTTTTCACCATTTTTCCTGCATTTTCCATGCCTGGGAGCTAATTTTTCCATATATAGCAGCTGGGAGAGAAGGGCCACGATTTCGTACTGTGATGGAGGTCGTTTTTGCTCCAAAATACCCATGGGCATTTTTTCTGAAAAACGATTCATGCTCTCCAGGGTTGTTCCCCAATTGCCATTTCGTTTTTGGGTTTTCCCACGTTTTTATGAATTGGTAGAAACCCCCTCTTTGAGCATCTCACTGTAAAAACGTTTATTCATGCCCAGCACTTATACTTCTGCTGTTATGTGCATCCCTGTTTTTGGGTTTGAACCTGTGAGCAAAAGTTTTGGAGTGGTAGTGGATAGAATTGACTTGATAAACCTAGTGAATGGAGTAACCTCTCAAGAAGATAAAGAGGGCTTTGGCTACTTTTCTATGCACACCCTGAGAGCACTAGAAAGGAAGGTATGGCTTGAGGGACTGTGTAGCAGTGAAGAGAATTCTTCCTTGTGTTGGGTGTGTAAGTATTGTGGGTGCCAAGTTAGATAGATCTTATATAGGTATCCATAGCTCTGTGGTTGAGCTCACTAGCTTAGAAATTCTTCCTTTCCATTTCCTAGCAGCCTGATAAACCCAATTGTAGATTGGCTTGGCTCATCTTGGTGTATGCCTGGCTATGTGTGAGTCTGTTGTTCCCTGGTTCCTTGTAGAGATCATGCCCAGCTCGGGGGGTGGCAGTTGTATCAAGAGGTTGATAAGCACAACTGGCCTATGGTTGGGTGGAACGTTGCAGATGCATAGCTGGTTGCTTGGGACTACTTTGTTAAGATAAGTATTCTCTTTTATAAATTCTGCAATGTCTTTATTTAATGGCTGTCATAGAAATATTTGAATGCATGTTAGATATTAAACATGATTTTTAATTCCGTTGTGTTTCTATAACATGCACATGTATATGTCTTTTTATCAATGAATTTTTACTTAATGGATATGGGGCTAGATGCCCAGTTTTAGTATCACGTCCTCTCTATCACGCTGGTATGATAGGAGGGGACATTACATTTTGGTATTAGAACTGCTGGTTGCAGCATTGGACCTCTATGGGACAAATCCAATTACAGTATCAAGACTAAATGGGGCTAAGTTGGATAATTGAAGAAGTAGGATCGCCTCCTATTGAGCAGTGAGCATCCCTGAAAGAAAGAGGAATCCGAAATTGTTTAAGTGTTTTTGAAAATTTTTGCTAAAGTCTGTTTCGGGAAGAGTTCAGAAGGGTTCCGCGAATCTTCCCGCAATTGCGGAAGAGTTCGGCGAATCTTCCTGCAATTGCGGAAGAGTTTGGAAAATCTTCCCGCAATTGCGGAAGAGTTCCACGAACCTTCCCGCAATTGCGAATCTTCACGCAATTGCGGAAGAGTTCCACGAATCTTCCCACAATTGCGGAAGAGTTCGGTGAATCTTCCCGCAACTGCGGAAGAGTTCCGCAAATATTCCCGCAACTACGGAAGAGTTCAGCGAATCTTCCTGCAGTGAATCTTCCCGCAATTGCAAAAGAGTTCTGCGAATCTTCTCGCAATTGTGGAAGAGTTCCGCGAACCGCCTCAAAATTTGCGGAAGGATTCCGCGAATCGTTCCGCAGCGCAGAAGAGTTTGGGAAATTGTTCTGAAATTTGTGGAAGAGTTCTGCGAACCGCCCCAAAACTGTGGAAGGATTCCGTGAGTTGTTCCGCAATGTGGAAGAATTCGGTGAACTGCTCCGAAACAGCGAAAAAAATTTCTAAGTGTTCGGCGTCGAAAGGAAATTTTCGGAAGGAATTCTCTTCCGAAACTGCTGAAGGAATTCTCTTCTGAAACTGCGGAAGGATTTCGCAAGTCGTCCCGCAACTGCGGAAGACTTCGACGAATCGTTCCGCAACTGCGGAAGACTTCGGCGAATCATTCCGCAACTGCGGAATACTTCAGCGAATCACCCCAAAATTTCAGAAGCATTCAGCAAACCGTTTCGAAACTGTGGAAGGATTCCGCGATTCGTTCCGCAATTGCAGAAGCATTCGGCCAATCGCCCTGCAATTGCGGAAGCGTTCACCAAATCGCCCCGAAACTGCGGCAAGATTTGTGAAAAAAAAGAAACGAGGGCGCTACTCTCGACCCGCCCTGCAGTGGCGTAGGGAAGCCACAAGGGGGAAATCCCCCTTGACCCCCTTTGTCCCCCCTCATATGTCGTTGATTGTGAGATAATCCTATGATTTGACAAATTGTCAATATAACCTTTTCCCACGTGCATGAAAGTAAGTTATGAATTCTGGGAATATAATGCAGCTAACAATTGTGTAGATGAACACATTTTACAGAATTACAGTTGCATCAGGGCAGCACTCTAGATAGTACAGTTGAAAAGTTTTGGATCTTAGTTGGGCCAAGAAAATTAACATCATGGATGATGCACAGGATCCCTATGAGCCTAAGACAGATGCCATGGGGGAGAACATACATGTTGAAAATGCTGAAACGGAATTTAATGGGAGAAGAAATCAAGAGACTCCTCCAGGTATTGCATCCACCATGAGAAGCCTAAGGGTGGAGTTGCAAATTTGTAGAGAAGATAATGAAAGGATGATTAAAGCTCAGGAAGAACAAAATCAGTTGAATGCAGCCATGCTACAGAGTTTAACAGACTTCCAAAGGCAAATAAACTTTGGGCATCAGACATCAAATCTAGAAAGGGGTGGGAGTAGTTCTAGAAGGAATTCCCGTAAGAGGGCCAGTAGCTCAAGAAGAGTTTCTACAGATAGAACATAGTCTCCAGAGATCTCTTCTAATGAATCATTTCACTCAGAAGAATCCATTGAGGGTTCAAGCTCTTCATCCCGCAGAAGCAAGAGGAAGAGGCACTACAAGAACAATTCACATGGGGAATTTAAGAAGGCAAAACCTCCTACATTTGATGGAGAGGTAAAGTCCGGTCAAGAAGATGAAGCTTGGCTTCTTGGGATGAGAAAGTATTTCCAAGTCCAAGACTACTCGGGAAATATGAAGGCAAGGGTGTCCATCTTCAACTTGAATGGAAGAGCATCTATATGGTGGGAACACATCAGGCAAGTGAAGAAGATCAAGGAAAGGAAGATTGTGTGGAAGCAGTTCAAGAAATACTTCAAGCAGAAGTACCTCTCTGATAGGTACTATGATGATAAGATCAAAGAGTTCCATGAGCTGATATTGGGACAATTGACCATGGAAGAATATGCAAACAAGTTCTTGGAGCTGCTGAGGTATGTCAGGTACATTCAAGATGATAAGGTGAAAATTCAGCATTTCCTAAGTGGACTGCCCCAGTCATATAAGGATAGAATTGAGTTTAATGAACCTCGAACTCTAGAGGAGGCCATAAGAGAGGCCAAGTATTGTTTTGATAATAAAAAAAGCAAACCGGAATTCCATAAGGCATGGAAGGATAAGAAAAATGAAAAGTTTGATCAAAGGAAGAAGGGGTTCAAGCCTCCTCAATTCCGGAATTAGCAAAGGCAACCATCACAGGTTGTGACTAAGCCAACTAAGATGATGGGAGACAAGCCAAGAGATCCAAAGGAGCCAAGAGAACCACTTCAATGTTGGGGTTGTGGAGGAGACCACATGCTTAGGAACTGTCCACATCGGAATGGGAATCCAAATCAAGTTCACAACATCCAAGGAGCTGAAACTGTGGATCAAGTTGCAAGGACAATCCCTAGAATATATGCAGCAGTAGAAGACCGCTAGGAAGATCATCAATCAACTGTGGTTGAAGTTGAAGGTAAGATTGCTAAGCAATCTGTTTCTATTTTGATTGATCCTGGATCTACTCACAGTTATGTCACTCCTAGAATTGTTGAGATTTGTGATTTTAAGAAATTAAAGCATAGTAAATCATGGTTAGTTCAACTAGCCACTGGAACCAAGAGAAACGTTAGTGAAATAGTAGAGAAATGTCCATTAGAGATGGATGGGCTATTCACTTATGCAGATCTGAATATTTTACCACTGGGTTCCTATGATATTCTCATTGGGATGGATTGGTTAGAAGCCCACAGGGTTAAACTTGACTGCTACAATAAGACCTTTGAATGCATGGACGAAGAAGGAAACCCGAGGGTTGTAAAAGGCATTCCAAAGGTGACTTCTATTAGACAGGTTTCAGCCATGCAGCTGAAGAGGTTCTGTAGGAAGGGATGTCAATTGTATGCAGCCCACGTTTTAGAGGCAGCAAAGAATGAAACTCTTAAATTGGAAGACTATCAAGTATTGCAAGAATTCAGGGATATTTTTCCTGATGAGATTCCAGGACTCCCTCCAAAGAGAGACATTGACTTTACAATTGAACTTGTGCCAGGAGCGGCACCAGTGTCTAAGACACCCTATAGGATGAGTACACCGGAATTGCTAGAATTGAAAATGCAATTACAAGAGTTACTGGAAAAGAAATATATTAGGCCAAGTGTGTCCCCGTGGGGAGCACCTGTTCTATTTGTGAAAAAGAAAGATGGAACACTCAAGTTATGTATTGACTATAGGCAGTTGAACAAAGTCGCTGTGAAGAACAAATACCCATTGCCCCGAATTGATGACCTTTTTGACCAAATGAGAGGAGCAAAGGTATTTTCAAAGATTGACTTGAGGTCTGGTTACCATCAGGTAAGAATCAAAGAAGAATATATTCATAAGACCGCCTTTAGAACGAGCTATGGACACTATGAGTTTGTAGTGGTACCATTCGGTCTCACAAATGCACCAACTACATTCATGTGTCTCATGAATAATGTTTTTAGCAAGTATTTGGACAATTTTGTTCTTGTATTCCTAGACAACATTCTCATCTATTCTAAGAATGAAGAAGAGCATGAAGAACATTTGAGAATGACAATGCAATTACTAAGGGAGCATAAGCTGTATGCAAAGTTGAGCAAATGTGACTTTTATAAAGATAGAATTCATTATTTGGGTCACATCATCTCCGACGAAGGAATATCTGTAGACCCTGAGAAGATTGAAGCCATTATGAATTGGCCAACTCCAAGGAATGTGACTGATGTGAGATCTTTTATGGGCCTTGCTGGTTATTACAGGAGGTTTATCGAAGGATTCTCCAAGGTTGCAAACCCGATCACTTCTTTGCAAAAGAAGGGGATAAAGTTTGAATGGTCACCAAGATGTGAGGAAAGTTTTCAATGGTTGAAGAATCTTCTTACAAGTGCACCAATTTTGAAAATTGCAGACCCAGAAAAATACTTTGCGGTATGTACCGATGCATGCAATCAAGGACTTGGAGGAGTTCTTATGCAAGACAACCACGTGATATGCTATGAGTCAAGAAAGTTGAAGGAGCATGAGAAGAACTATGCTACTCATGATATAGAACTTGCAGCCATAGTACATGCTTTAAAGATGTGGAGGCATTACTTAATGGGAAGAAAATTTGAGTTAAGGACAGACCATTGTGGTCTGAAATACTTGTTTGATCAACCAACTTTAAATGCTAGGCAAGCTAGATGGTTGGAATTTTTGTGTGAATTTGATTTCGAAATCAAACACATAAAAGGGAAAGAAAACAAGGTGGTTGATGCACTCAGTAGGAAGGTACATGAAATGCATGTGGCATCACTTAGTACTTGCCAACCAGAATTGACGCAGTAGATTGTTAACCATATGGTTGAGGATGAAGTGTATGAGCAGATAAAGGGCAAATTGCAGCAACAAAACCTTGAAAAGAAGTATGAAGGCTATCATTTGGAAGAAGGTGGACTTCTTACTTATAAGAATAGAGTCTATATTCCAAATGCGGCAAATTTGAGGAGAATTGTTATGGATGAAACCCATAAAGCTCCATACTCTGGTCACCCAGGATATCAGAAAACAATTGCTACAGCAAGAAAATATTATTTTTGGCCAGGCATGAAGAAGGACATCGCTGAATACATTTCTAAGTGCATGGAATGTCAGCAGAAAAATGAACACCAACATCCAGCAGGTTTATTGCTTCCAGTGCCAATTCCAGAATGGAAATGGGAAGTAATATCCATGGACTTTATTACAGGATTGCCAATGACTGTGAGACAACATGATTCCATCATGGTTGTGGTGGACAAGTTAACAAAGGAAACACATTTTATACCGGTTAAGTCCACACATAAAGCCGATGCCATTGCAAATATTTTCATGAAGGAAATTTTCAAATTACATGGGTTTCCTAAGGCAATAATTTCTGACAGGGATACCAAGTTCACTTCCAATTTTTGGAAAGGTCTCTTTGCAAATTTGGGTACACAGCTAAGATTTAGTACCGCATACCATCCTCAAACGGATGGGCAAACAGAAAGAGTAAATCGGGTGCTTGAAGACATGCTCCGCATGTATGTAATGGACAAACCATCCAAGTGGGAGGATTATCTACACTTGGTAGAATTTGCATATAACAATGGGAAACAAGCATCGTTGGGAATGAGTCCTTATGAGGCTTTGTATGGCAGAAGGTGTAGGACACCAGTGACTTGGGACAATCCAGTGAACAAAATTGTACTTGGTCTAGAATTGCTTAAGGAAATGGAACAAGAAGTTGCAAAGATCCAACAAAATTTAAAAGTAGCCCAGGATAGACAGAAAAGCTATGCAGATAAGCATAGGATCCATAGGGAATTCAATGTTGGGGATCATGTGTATCTTAGAGTGAAATCAAGGAAGAGTTCCTTGAAACTTGGGAGTTGTACCAAGCTATCACCTAGATATTGTGGGCCATTTGAAGTGCTTGAAAGAATAGGGCCAGTTGCATATAGACTTGCATTGCCTGCTAGCACTAAAGCTCATAATGTTTTTCATGTCTCTTTGCTTAAGAAATATGTACATGATCCTAACCATGTGATTAATTGGGATGTGATCCAGGTGGAACCCGAGGGAGAATTCCGAACCGATCCATTGCGCATCCTAGACAAGAAGGTAACATTGCTCTGGAACCGAGCAACGGATAGGTAAAGGTGCAATGGAAGCACTACGGTCCCGATGAGGCTACATGGGAGCTGGAGGATGCCATGAGGTTGGCATATCCATTGTTCAATTTTGATGAGCACTGAGAATAGTGCTAATGTAAGGGGAGGGGAATGTAATGTCCCCATTTTGACCCCCTTTGTATTAAATCGTAAATGATGTAAATATTGTAATTTAATCATGGTGAAAAGCTCAAGGCCAAGGCCCCACCATTGATTTAGCGTTTCATGTATCGACAATTAAAAATAGATGCCTATGGTTCTTGTGCTAGATAGGCACAATGTAAATAAGACATCATGTAAATACGAATTTTAATGAAAATACCCACAACTAGCTATGTAATGCAACAAAGAGATGGGGCATGATTCTACAAGGAATAGGGAGGGAAATTATTCAAACCCTTGAGCCAATAGTGTTAATCCATGTGTCAATAAGAAAACCCATGAACCACCAACTACCCATTTTGGGTTATGCACCCAATCATTTAATTCTTCCAAGAGTTGGTTGAGGCAGTTAATGCCTTGGGAATGAAGAGGTATGGCAGCCAATTTCGTGCATGGGCAAGCCATCAACCTGGGAAATCGTGTTTTGTCTCCTTGGGCAAGAAAACACCCACGAAATGGTGCCCAAAGCCATTCTAAACCCACAGTCTTTCCTCCCTCACGCAGTCTGAACTACTGGGTCTTTCTCCATCACGTTTTTCACCATTTTTCCTACATTTTCCATGCCTGGGAGCTCGTTTTTGCATATACAGCAGTTGGGAGAGAAGGGCCACGATTTCGGACTGTGATGGAGGTCGTTTTTGCTCCAAAATACCCATGGGAATTTTTCTGAAAACGATTCCTGCTCTCCAGGGTTGTTCCCCAATTGCCATTTCGTTTTTGGGTTTTCCGATGTTTTTCTGAAATGGTAAAAACCCCCTCTTTGATCATCTCACTATAAAAACGTTTATTCATGCCCAGCACTTATACTTCTGTTGTTATGTGCATCCCTGTTTTTGGGTTTGAACTTGTGAGCAAACGTTTTGGAGTGGTAGTGGATAGAATTGGCTTGATAAACCTAGTGAAGGGAGTAACCTCTCAAGAAGATCAAGAGGGCTTTGGCTACTTTTCTATGCACACCCTAAGAGCACTAGAAACGAAGGTATGGCTTGAGGGACTGTGTAGCAGTGAAGAGAATTCTTCCTTGTGTTGGGTGTGTAGGTATTGTGGGTGCCAAGTTAGATAAATCTTATAGAGGTATCCATAGCTCTGTGGTTGAGCTCACTAGCTTAGCAATTCTTCCTTTCCATTTCCTAACATCCTGATAAACCCAATTGTAGATTGGCTTGGCTCATCTTGGTGTATGCCTGGCTATGTGTGATTCTATTGTTCCCTCGTTCCTTGTAGAGATCATGCGCAGCTCGAGGGTGGCAGTTGTATCAAGAGTTTGATAAGCACAACTGGCCTATGGTTGGGTGGAACGTTGCAGATGCATATCTAGTTGCTTGGGACTACTTTGTTAAGATAAGTATTCTCTTTTATAAATTCTGCAATGTCTTTATTTAATGGCTGTCACATAAATATTTGAATGCATGTTAGATATTAAACATGATTTTTAATTCCGCTGTGTTTCTATAACATGCACATGTATATGTCTTTTTATCAATGAGTTTTTACTTAATGGATATGGGGCTAGATGCCCAGTTTTAGTATCACGTCCTCTCTATCATGTTGGTATGATAGGAGGGGACATTACAATAGGTTGGAAATCAACATGTTCTCTCCATATTAAAAGCATGTGAAAGACATTGTGGATGTTTAAGCTTGTGTACTTTCTAGCAGGGATGGAATTTTTTTTATCATTTTCATCAATGGACATAGAATATATAGCATGCATCTTCAAGGGGAATCCATAACAATGGTTTTCCCTTTTTTGTTGAGGCGGGAAGATTCATTGCATTTTTATGTCATTGAATGCAATTTTAAAAAAAATCATAGCATTCAAAGTGACCAACTGCAAGTATGGATGATCTTCCAAGAGTGCACAAATTGCTCTGAATTGATCAATGAAATGAGGGGGTGTGCAGTTGGATGTCACATGGGTTCCATGCTATGATACATCTATCAAAAGTAATCTTTCACAACATCATTCTTAATTACATTTTCCCCAATATAGTTTTCCCATTTCGGGCACGTTTTCTAACCATGGGAAACCATGTATATGCGTAAACCCTTTGCGCTACCACTCATACCTAAACAAGGAAGGAATAACAAAATATGAAAATAATCGCAATATAAAAAATGAGGGAAAACAAACATGTTTCATTGTAGACTTGCACCAATAAAATTTTGTGTGAAGCATTTTTTGCAGGACCTCTTCAAGGAATATGTTGAAACTATGGTGCATATATTTAGATGTAAGATGTGGTCTAGTTATGTTATTTTGAATTATCCAATGGAATTTCTCAATCAAATTAGTTGGAGGCTATCCATACATGAGCATTTGAAGGTTGTGTCATTTGGTGTCAATTGTGCAAAGGGTTAAAACTAAGGTTGGGCTTCCTATCTATGCGATCATGTAAGTGATGTCACCTCTTCTTTTGTTCTAGTAATAGCATGTTCCATAGAGAGTAGAGCTCAAAGAACATGGCTTGATTAGCTATATGATCACTGAGAAAGTGCTATAGTTGCTGGAGCAGGATGGAGATGGTTTTAGGGGGGGTTTCTTCAATGTTACTTTTGATGAATATAAAAGCAATATCTTGACTTTGAGGGTGCATCATGAGTTTGTACAAGTTGTAATGGAAGAAAGGATGTTGACCAAACTTTTTGTCATGGTATCGCATTAGGTGCAAATCATAGTCTTGAATTCCAACTTATTGAATTGTGTTTTTCTTAGCATGGAAACCCATGCGGGAAGGAAGGTTTGGTAGGCCATGGAGAGGAGGAACTCTATATTGTACTCATTAACAAGCAAAAGGACAATAGGGGAACAATCAATGGAATTTATTTCCATGCTAGCTGCTCCATGCATGTAGTACCTAATACTTCAACCTATGTCTAGGAATTTGAGAGTTTGATGGTCAAGGAGAAGGTTTCTACATTTGTTGGAGCAAGGAAGCAGTTATGTATATCATCATTATAAAGATTCACGCCGCTAGCCAATGTAAAGGGTTGCAATTTTTTTTGTATCTTTTTGCTAATGTAACTATAATAAAAATAAGATTCTTTCTATTGTAAAGAAAAATGATTTATACGACATAAAAAATTGCATATTTGTACACACAGATTTCTTCCAATGCATATATATATATATATATATATATATATATATAATTAAGTTATACCATATCATATCTGTTAAGTTCAAATACCCGCCCTTTTATAATCCAACATATATATTAAATCATGAACATATGTCTCCATTTTTAAACTAATAATCTAAAGTGCTAAACATAACTCTAAGGTACTAAACATAACTTTAATGTATATATATATTCATTCAATTTATTTATTTGAATTCCATGTAAAACAATCTCTAATATGCAAAATATACATGTTTATATAACTTTGAACTTTCTTTAGAACAATCGCTAGCATACCAATTATATATATTTATATAACTTGAACCTTATTTAAAACAATCTCTAATATGCAAAATATATAAAAATATATATCTTTGCACTTCATTTAAAAAATATCTAATATGCATAATATACCTATTTATATAACTTTGAACTTCATTTAAAACTATCGCTAATATGCAAAATATACATGTTTATATAGCTTTGAACTTTATTTAAAACTATCTCTAACATGCAAAATAAATATATTTATATAATCCTTGCACTTTAAAACAATCTCTAAAATGTGTTTATATATATCCGTAACCATTAAGGTCACTTTCCAACTACTCCTTCAACTAGATAGACAATAGCTCACAACCTCGAACTGCTCGTCAAGGGAACACTACTACTCAGTAACTCCCTCGCCATGTGGTAGATGAACACTCTCGAACAACGTCACGACTAACCGCTCAGAGCAGAGAGCCCAAGAAGAAGAGCTATCTAGTATGGACATTTTCTTTAATTATTACAAGGTTACATGCCATTGAACTAAGAACACAAGTTCAACGAAGCCCATGCAAGGCTGGATATACATGACATGACAATGGAGAAGTGGACTATCTACAAGTTTGGACACCTACCATGACTAGCAGTCTGATAGGGACAGAGCAATATAGAAGAGTTGTTATGCATGGGAAGCATTCCAAATTATTGTAAAACAATCAAATTTACACTTGACAGTGAACCCATACAGAAACATGCTTTATAAAATCCATGGGAGGACTGAATCTAACACGCAATCCACATATTTGTAATATGTATTTCATAGGTTTCAAGAACCACAATTCGATTGATTCTTTAACATGCACACATCCTATTAGAGGCAATGACTAAAAGGGGAATGACCTACAACTTACAACATGCAATCAACAACCGGATGGAGATTGTAGAAGGAGAAAACGATTATAGTGGGACAATCGAGAAATGAAGAGTTTAGAATCAACACAATCAGATCAAAAGAAATAAGACATTGAGTCTAATTTGGGGAAAGAAACCGTTGGCTTAACTCTGTATAAAGTTACATGAACAACTCTAACGCCACAGAGAATCAATCTCTATTTTAATTCCATAAAACCTACAGGGAATCACTCTCTAGTGATAAATCTGTATTAATTCTATGAATCCAAAGAGAATTGATATCAAACCACAGAGAATTGATCTCAAACCATAGAGAATCGATCTCTATCCCTAACTCTGTATTACTTTTATAAAACCACAAAGAATCGATCTCAAACCACAGATAATCAATCTCAATCCACAGAGAATCGATCTCTAATGCTAACTCTATATTACTTTCATAAAACCATAGCGAATTGATCTCTAACACTAACTATGTATTACATTTATAAAACCAAGGAGAATCGATATCTAACCATAGAGAATCGATCTCAAACCGCAGAGAATCGATCTCTAATGCTAACTCTGTATTAATTCTCTAAGACCACAGATAATCAATCTCAAACCACAGAGAATAGATCTCTAACACCAACTCTATATTACTTTTATAAAACCACAGAGAATCGATATCAAACCATAAAGAATCGATCTCAATCCACATAGAATCAATCTCTAACGCTAACTATGTATTACTTTTATAAAACCACATAGAATCAATGTCTAACCATAGAGAATTGATCTCAAACCACAGAGAATCGATCTCAATCCACAGAGAATTGATTTCAAACCACAAAGAATCGATCTCTAATGCTAACTCTGTATTAATTTTATAAAACCACAGAGAATCAATATCTGGCCACAGAGAATCGATCTCAAACCATAGAGAATCGATCCCTGACACTAACTTTGTATTAATTCTCTAAACCCACAAAGAATCGATCTCAAACCACAGAGAAACAATCTCTAACTCTAACCCTGTATTATTTTTATAAAACCATAGAGAATTGATCTCAATCCATAGAGAGTCATTATTATTCTAATAATTTGCACAATAATAACATATTGACAAATCCGATCTATGTCCAAACATTGGTAATATAACCTTTGTGCATCAACATTATTCTTTCAAATGAAAAACAACTCAATAATTTCAATCCAATATTTTACAGTACTTTTCCACAAGTCCATCAACTTAAATAACTCAAAAATACAATTTCATGTATTATTCAAATAAACTTAAACAAATAAAAACCTGTCCCAGATGAATGATCTAGCTAATGGCGAGATATCGACGTAGCTGCCGCTCCAATCCGATCGAACTCTTGATGACAATACCGATTGACCCCTCGGTTGACCTCCCTACCAAATTGGGAGTAGTCTTATTCCTCCCAGTCCCTTGAGCTATTGGGGGTCGCAAATAATAACACACAAGCCTCAAATACCCAGTAATGACCTCCCAATCACCAAGGTATTTCTCAAGACAAACTCACATAGACACACGGTTTCTCAAACTTTCATTACAAAATCCATCCAGCATTAGGGGGGGAAAAGGTACTTTTCCTCTCCAAGCCTTCTTTCTTAAATAGCAAAATCCTTGAAGACATGTGTCGTCCCATGCAAAATTATTTCTTTTATTGATTTTCCCAATATCATTCATCCTCCAACCATGTGTCACCTTCACATGAGGGTGCACATAAGTCCCACAATTTACTCTTAGTTGTCTCTTTATCCTAGGATACCAATCCCCAATTTAGTGGGTGCAAGTGGATTTTAACTCAAAAATATATCAAATCTAAATTTGATCCAAATCTAGATATCATCTATTTATTTATTCCCAATATTTTTATTTAATGCAGATCTCCCTAAATCAGTGGGTGCACATGAAGTCTATTTAAAAATATCTTCAATCTATGTTTTCTCAAATTTAAATATTTTTCCATTTAATCATTCTCAATTTTTAACTCTAATACATGAATAATTTAAATGCATATATATGTGTTAGTGCAAGCATGCACATAATTCACTTCTCATCGTTATCTAGGTACCACATCCATGGCTCCTTTCGACAACTAAGTTGTTATTTTCCTTGTGTGGGGGGTGTGATGTAGCGATTAGGAGTTGTTACCTTAATCGATCTGCTACATTCTATGTGAGACTAATGATGGCCGAGGAATAAGTTCGTCTGTATTGCGTGCCCCTCAACTTCGTCATACATGACCAAATCCTTATGGCTTTCCCGTACAACACATGCTACCCGAGGAAAGATTATAGGGCTTTCAACTCATGCATGTATTGTTGTTAAGAGTCGATAGTCAGTCGTCACACTCTTATGTGTTTTTTCCAGTTCTTTATGGTCCCCCCTTTATTTCCATTTGAGAGTCAGTCTGTAAGTCATTTTACCTGCCAATGCACACACTCAAAGTGCACATTAGTAGCGTTGCACAATATAAAATATAATTATGCTTTATTCAATTTTATTCATTACTAACTAACAAGCGTCATTTATTCACATCTACAGAATAAGAAAGCACCATTTCCATTTATTCATAACATAATCTTTATTTCAAATTTCACAATCTATGGAACGTAATCATTAGTTGCTGTTCAGTCATTAATTTTTATTCAAAACAAAGTATAAAACCTTATTCTAGTTTATTTAGTTGGGTCATTTCAGAGCAAGTTCCCTCAAAGTTCAATAAGTCAACTTAGTCCAAGGCAGGCATTACAATCATAAACTGAATGTTGTGCATGAAAGGGATAGATTGTAAGTATGCCTAGTTTTCACTTGGAATATATTAAATTAAATCATGTAAATGATGTAACTATTCTAGCATCATAACATTTTACCCACTTCTACCATGTATCCTAAATCATTAGAAATGTTAATCGAGGAATCTCAAAAGATGCTTTCTTTGATTGGCTAGAATCGCACACATGCTTTTGGAAATATTATTTTTATTGTTAAAAAGGTAGTTGATTCAACTTACGGAAAATATTTTAACCCGAAAAAATGAAATCGGGCCAATTTCCAATCAATATTGTGAATTATCCAATCGGTGTTTTCAAGCAAGCTTAGTTACCCAGCCAAAAATTCTAACCAACAATGGGTTTAACATAGGTTAAGCCTCTAGAAAAAAATTTATTGCATTGAATAACCCATGTTTCGAAGTGTACAACTTGCAACTAAATTAATTTTTTATTTCTAGGTAATTTAGATGGGTCCAATTTATAGCATATCTATACAACACATTGTTAAATTTTGAGCATTAATTCACAATACTCTAGGATCTTTACTGAGAGAATAACATGTACAGTATATCAATGCATAACAATCATATCAAGCATGTCAAGCATCAAAAGAATCAAAAGCATGAGAAACAAGAGACACAGAGTTTCCGTGGGGAAAACCCTAAGGTGAAAAACCCCACAACTTCCTCAGAGATAGAGAGAGCAATGGCTCAACCAAAGTACAACCAAAATACACTGAGATAGTATCCTAGTAGCAGATGATCCTCCTCCTCACTAGTGCACCACTTTCTGAGTGAGAGAAGTGAGAGTTTCTGAGTGATCCAAACAGAGATCTCCCGATCTCTATTTATACTAGTCTGTTTGCCCAGTGACCTTATGGGGCCAACTTGTCTAGCTAGGGATATCAACCATATAATATATATTTCAGGGCGGACCCCACACATGGTGGTCTAATAACTCTTCGCCAAGTACACACACTTGCGACACTTGTCAATACACATGACAACACTTCCTTATAGAGGAATAACACATCTCTTATAAGGGTACAATAAATATATATGAAAAACATTCCGAAGTTACATATACATCAACACTCCCTCTTAACTAGGAAAGTATTTCTCGACACAGTTCTGCTAGACAAGTCTTCTTCTCGGGATCATCGTCATCGATGCATCGTCACTACTGTTGCTATCTCAACCAATCTCTGACTCTACTCGTCATAGGAAGTTCTATAGAGCCAGTCCTTTTTCATACTGGATGTAGGCCCACCACCTGCAGGTCTCCGTCATCACTGGCCATACTGTGGAATCCTCAGGACTTATTACGTGTGTCACAAAACCTTGCAAGAGCATCCCAGGACTTATTACAGGCACACAGCCCAACCTATCGGATCTCCCAGGGAGCTATTACATGTGACCCTACCACAAAACCTCGAAAGAGAATCCCAGGATTGATTACGAGCACAAAGCTCAACCTATTGGATCTCCCAGGGTGCTATTATATGTGGTCACCACAAAACCTTGCAAGAGCATCCCAGGACTTATTACGGGAACACATCCCAACCTATCGGATCTCCCAGGGCGATATTACATGTGGTCATGGCAAAACCTTGCAAGAGCATCCCAGGACTTATTACAAGCACACAGCTCAACCTATCGAATCTCCCAAGGCGCTATTATATGCCATAGGACAAAACCTCGAAAGAGCATCTACCAAATATCCCAGGGAGCTATTATATGCCAGCGAAAAAACCTTGCAAGACTATCTGCAGATCTCCCAGGGCGCTATTATATGTCCTCCCAAAGCAAAACCTCGAAAGAGCGTTTTCCAAATCTCCCAGGGAGCTGTTATATGCCAGCGGCAAAACCTTGCAAGAGAATCTGCAAACCTCCCAGGGCGCTATTATATGCTTATCTGCACAACCTATCCACGGCCATAGAGTATCAACCTGATACTCACCATACATCATCCTGATGTATACATGATCATCCTGATCATCATCACTGCAACATCCTGCTACATGTCATCTGGAGAAACATCTTGAAGCTCGTCATCCATGATCATCCTGATCATATAATGCATCTACCTAATGCATACCAAGTATCTACCTGATACATATCATCATACATGATCCACCTGATCATACAATGTATCCAACTGATACACATACAAATACATGATCCACCTGATCATACATGATACATATCAACATACATGATCTACCTGATCATACATAGTATCCACCTGATACATATACAGATACATGGTCCAAGCATCCAACATGATGCATATACAAAACATATACAAATGATCCTACTGATCATATCCAGCATCCAACATGATGCGTACATACATATACATATAAATGATCCAACTGATCATATCCAGCATCCAATATGATGCGTACATACATATACATATAAATGATCCAACTGATCATATCCAGCATCCAACATGATGCATACATACATATACATATAAATGATCCAACTGATCATATCCAGAATCCTCCTAATGCATATACAGAGCAATAACTGGAGCATCGTCCTAATGCTCATCATCCAGCGCTTACATCCACAGCCATGTGAAGGATCCTCCTTCCAACATGCTTGGAATGGATTCTGAAAATGTGTCCATCACTTCTTCCTCGAAGTGTCATCAATATGAAGAACACCAAGCCTCTACCTGAAGTACTCGAACTTCACCCTGGCTAGTGGCTTCATCAGCACATCTGCAATCTGCTCGTCCATCGCAATGTACAGGAGCTTCACAGCTCCTCTCTGCACCATATCCTTGATATAGTGATATTTGATCTCTATGTGTTTCGACCTTTCATGAAACACTGGGTTCTCGGACAACTTCACACAACTCTGGTTATCATAGAAGATACCAGTAGCATCCAACGGGAGATCAAATAACTCAGACATTAGCTTCTGAAGCCATACTGCCTCACAACTAGCTGAACAGGCTGCAACATACTCTGCCTCAACTGTACTCAGTGCTACGCAGGACTGCTTCCTGCTGAACCAAGAGATCACACCTGATCCCATACTGAAGCAACACCCAGATATGCTCTTCCTATCTACATCACTGCCAGCCCAATCTGAATCAACATAACCCTGCAGGTTAAACTTTTGATTCGCTTCATACTTGAGCCCATAATCCACTGTACCCTTCAGGTACCTCAGAACATGCTTTACAGCAACCAGATGAATACTCCTCGGATCTGTTAGGAACTGACTCAATGTGTTCACAACAAAGCAAATATCTGGTCTCGTGTTCGTCAAGTACATCAAGGACCCAATCATCTGACGATACATAGAGATATCAACTAGCTTAGATGAAGCATCACATAGAAGCTTCAGGTTCAATGCCATAGGTGTGGCCATGGCCTTGCAATCCATCATCCCGAATCTCTTCAGGATATCTACTGTGTACTTCCCTTGACCAAGGAAGATCCCACCTGCACTCTGCCACACCTCCATACCTAGGAAATAATGCATCATTCCCAGATCTTTCATATCGAACTCGGCAGCAAGCTTCCTCTTAGTATCTGCAATCAATATGTCATCTCCTGTTACAAATAAGTCATCTACATACAGGAGTAGAATCATAGGATTCCCTTCCTCAACCTTGTAGTAAAGGTTGGAATCCGCTTTACTCTTGGTAAAGCCCAAACTGGATAGAAAGTTGTCTAGCCTACCCAGTTCTGCACATGTATGATTTCCTGTCATGTGTCTCAGAACCAAGTGGCTGCTCCACATACACTTCTTCTTCAGCTACACCATTCAGGAAAGTTGTCTTGAAATCCATCTAGTGTATCTTCTATTTCATCACTTTTATATTTCTCTATGCTACCATCTGCAACATGCTTGATCTGATAGATCCATATGGAAGTCATAACAAAACTTCCCTTCAGGTCTTGGGACTACATCCCAAACATCATTCTTCATGATCGATGTATCATGGCATTCTTCCCATATCCTGGGAACTTCAATATCTTCAATAGATAATTTTGTTGCTTGAACAAATGTTGTAGTCCTTCTTTTGTAGGTGAAGGTATACAGTCTTTCCTACAAGACAAGTTAAATTGCATGATTAGAAACATCTCATAGTTTCATAACAAAATCTTATACATAAGAATATATGTCATACAGTCATGCAATTATTTTAGCCAATGCTTCAATACAACATTTATCCATGTTCCATAACTTTCTAGATGCCTTCCAGTCTCTACCAGAACATTGTTAAGAGTTTGCACTACTCCCAACATGTCAGCAAAGAGGTTTCATTCTAGATAAGTAGCAATGGAATGTTGTACAGTGTCATAGGCCACTTACCCATCACATGCATATTAGTATTATCCTGTTCATTAATGCAATCATTCTAATATGCACAATACATATCCTAAGTCTAGGAACAAGAGCATATACATCATTGAACAATTTTATTTAAACAAACAAATGTGCAAGAAATGATAATTAAAATACTTATGTTTGTTTGTTTGTTGGGTGGACTCCCTCTGAGTTTTTGCTTCCTTGCAGGAGCTACTGGAGTCCTAATCTGAAGTAGCTTCTTCTACACCTTTCTGTTGTGGAATGTAGAGAGATGGTCAACTCCCTCTGAATATCTGCATCCTTGCAGAAACTACTGGAGTGTGTTTCTTCTTTGCTTCCTTGCAGGGGCAATTGAAGTGTGCTCCCTCTTGATCTTTGCTTCCTGGATTACCTATCCTTGAACTTATATTCATCCTTGGTCCCTATGCATGCTTATTAGTATCATGATTGTGTTATCCTTGTGATCTCATACAAAATCATACATTCATTAGTATATTCTCAATACTATCAAAACACGATAATCTCAAGCATGTATAGTCATGATCATTTCAAACAGAAATAATAAGAATTAGCATTCAAGGTTTATATAGGACTCTTATGGTTAGTCATAAAATGTGTAAACCTGTGATTACTCAAACCTATGACTCTTTTGGTTAGTCATATTCATATACCCATGATTATTCAAACCTATGACTTCATGAATAAACATCATCAATCATGTCATGCATACTTATATAATAGATCATATGATATAAGAAACACGTACCTGGTCACCACATTTGCTAGTTATGTCTAGCAATGTGTTCTTGTTCTCTTCAATGAACTGCATAACTCATTAGTTAACTTTTGCAAAAACAAATTATACATACCTCTATGTGATCCATGACTATGGATGAATCGTTGTCTTTATGTCACCATGGCAAGTTCAGGTTGTCCCTTCAATTTGTACAATCCTCCCTCTTGCTCTCCAATCACCACTACATCATCAATAGATTTATCCTTTGGCCACATTAGGACTTGGCCATCTACAAATGCAACCCTCATGCCTTTTGCATCCAATGCAGAGATGGAGAGAAGATTCTTCTTGAGCCTAGGTACATAAAGGACTTCTTTCATCTTCAAATATTTTCTAGAATCTGGGTTGTAGGAGGCTTCACCACTTCCTTTGATTGGGTATTGATAATCATCCCCAAGTTTCACCTTATGGGGTGATTCATGTTCAGATAGGTTTACAAAAGATTCCTTAAACCCAGTCATGTGCTTGGAAGCCCCACTATCAATTAACCAATCATTACAACCATGGGAGATTGTACCTATGAGAGCAGAGATTAGGACATACTCTTCTTCACTTGATGAGTCATCTTCACTTTCTTCCCTAGCTTTCTTCTTCGGAGTTTCATCATCTTCGACAGCATGAGCATGGTACCTTCTTTTGTTACCCTTCTTCTTCTTGCTGGAGTTGTTGTTGTTGTGGCTGTCCCTTTTGTTCTTGGGACATTCTGAAGCAAAGTGACCCTTCTCATTGCATGTGAAACATCTTATATCCTTCTTATTCTTTTGTTGTTTATTGTAGTGAGAGTGCTCCTTCTTGGGCTTGCTTCTTTTGGTGTGGTCTGTGAGAGCTTGATCTTCACCTCCCATCTTTTCTTCACGAGCTACAAGCCTAGCTTCTTCTTGAGAGCATTCCTCCCACATTTTACTGAAAGAGATCAATTTCTTTCTTGCACAGATTCCTTGAATAAAGGATTCCCATGACCTAGGTAGGCCATTCAGAGTGGTCATAACAACTTCGCCATTGTCCACTACTTCATCCACAGCTTCAAGTTGTTCCCAGATCTGAGAGACCTTGGAGAAGTAAGATTGAATGGTTTCTCCATTCAACATCTTGACCCCTTTCAATTGATTCCACAGAGTCATCTTCTGATTTATGTTCTTCCCTTCAAATAACTTGGTCAGGGAGTCAAACATCTCTTTGGGTGTCTTCAGAGATAACACATGGGGAATGAGATGGTCTTTGATAGAATCAGCAATGATTCTCTTTGCCTTGACCAAGTTCTTCTTATGCAATACCTTAGCCTCTTCATCCTCTGGGATAGGGATGTCTTCTTTTATGTATGAGTCCAACTCATTCTCTTCCAGGATTAACCCAATCCTATACTTCCAAGCTCAGAAGTTATCAGCCCCTTCAAGCTTATCCTCAAGCTTGGTGTGGTGAGACATCTTAAAGAGTAGTTCAAATGGAAATAGAAAAGATTTAGGTCTTACCACTTGAAATGTTGAAAACTGGATCTGGTCCCAGATTAGGGTTTGTCAGAAAAACCCTAAAAATTCAAAATGTGAATTTCAATTTTCTGAGAGGATAGAAAGATGCACCTTGATGAGCTGATCAGCCTGGTGTACTCAGAATTTGAGATCAACAAAGCTTTACCCTTCAGATTTGCCTTTTTTTCCTCTCGGGTTCACTAGGGAGATCCCTGAATTAGGGTTTGAGTTTCCCGGAGATCTACCCAGCCAAAAATCTCGATCCAAAGCTGTAAACTTCGAGTTTTGCAAGGAGCCTCCAGCTATGTCTTCAGATTTCAGAAATACCTATTTTTGAGGAAACCCTAATTTTTAGGGCCAAATCTGAAAATGCTCAGAATTGAATTCTGATTGGACAGATAGATTCTCCTTGATGAGTAGAGTCAATCTACTATACTGCTTTTCCAAAATATGTGGAGAGAAACCCAATAAACAAGAAACTCAAGTTTCTGTCACTGCAAAATGTCTTCTTCTCAGGTTAGCTCTGATACCATGTTAAATTTTGAGCATTAATTCAAAATACTCTAGGATCTTTACTGAGAGAATAACATGTACGGTATATCAATGCATAACAATCATATCAAGCATGTCAAGCATCACAAGAATCAAAAGCATGAGAGACAAGAGACATAGAGTTTCTGTGGGGAAAACCCTAAGGTGAAAAACCCCACAACTTCCTTAGAGATAGAGAGAGCAATGGCTCAACCAAAGTACAACCCAAATACACTAAGATAGTCTCCTAGTAGCAAATGATCCTCCTCCTCACTAGTGCGCCACTTTCTGAGTGAGAGAAGTGAGAGTTTCCGAGTGATCCAAATAGAGATCTCCCGATCTCTATTTATGCTAGTTTGTTTGTCCAATGACCTTATGGGGCCGACTTGTCTAGCTAGGTATATCAACCATATAGTATATATTTCAGGGTGGACCCCACACATGGTGGTCTAATAACCCTTCGCCAAGTACTCACACTTGCGACACTTGTCAATACACATGACGACACTTCCTTATAGAGGAATAACACATCTCTTATAAGGGTACAATAAATATATATGAAATACATTCCGAAGTTACATATACATCAACACACATATTATTTTCCATTAATACGAGGGTGTCGTCGTTATGGTGGAGGAATGAATTTGATTGGCATCCAAAAATCAATTTAGCATGGTGGGTAACTTGAATTTTTTTTCATTTTCCATGGATGCAATATATGAATTTGAAGGGGGGTGTTTTTTTTTAAATGTAACTTTGATTCCTTCGCTACAACCACCGTACTCATAGCATCATCTCACACCAACTTATCCAAACAACAAAATTTTCTCTTCAAACTATCTCAAGGTATGCAATATGCAAACATTGATCATTTTCCTACCAAAAACACTGTAGATTGCACTTAATATGATCAATATCATTGAAATATATGGATGTTTTCAATAGATCACTATGTTTTTTTGTAATTTAAATTAGAATATCATAATACAGTACAATACAATACATATTCCAAAACTTTTCCAACAAACTGTGCAATGTACTTCAAAAGCATTGATCATGTGCCTCACAAAAACATTGTAGATTGTACTTAATATGAACAATATCATTGCCAATTTGACATATCTGGATTTTTTTGTAATACATCATTTCCAATTTTCCATATCTAGATTTTTTTGTAATACATTATTGCCAATTTGCCATATCTGGATTTTTTTGTAATACATCATTCCCAATTTGCCATATCAAAATGTATTTTTTAAAATTTAAATCAAAATCTAATAATACAGTTCAATATGGTACATATTCCAAATATGCAACCTCCAACCAGAGATGACTAGGCCTGGGATTTGCTGTTCTAGAAAACGTGCTTAATTCCTTGAGCAATATTTTGATCAACATGCTAAATTTTAATGAGCATGATTGAGTCTTACCATGAGAATAAAGTGAAAAATGAAAGGCAGGAAAATTAGTCAACTGTGATTCGAAATCTTCCATATAAAGTAGCTTTCCATTTCAAAAAATAGACTCTGAGATCTTCACTATGTATTATACATAGATTTTTTTTAAGTTAGCTTTTGTATTAAAAAAAAGGATAAAAGGCTACAATTTTAGTTACATAACATAGTCTAGCCCCAACGTAAATACTATTTTTTTAAGTAAGCTTTTGTATTAACCAAAAAAAGGAGAAAAGGTACAGTTTCAGTTACAAAACATAGTCCAACCATGCCCAACATATATTTTTTTAAGTAATACTTTGTATTAACAAAAAAAGGAAAAAAATCTACAATTTCAGCTGCAAAGCATGGTGCATCCATGCCCTACATAATGGTGCAGATGCAAAATGAGCCTTAGAAGCATGTATGAGCAGAGATTGTCTATCATTGCTGAGTATAATCTCGATCAAATACATATAATAAAACCAAAGAAAATATCTTAACTGAAGGATCCTATAGACTTATAGGATGCAAAATGAGACCAAGGGACAAAATACTACGATCACTAGCATAACAAGCTACCCGGTGGAGGTCATGTCTTGACGCCCATGGGGGGTGAGATTCTTGCACTAACGGTTGGAGGATGATGATAGGTGCTTCGTCCGGCTGTGAATTATTTCCATGCATGTTATTAAGGATGTCCATATGATCTTGTTGCATATGCATCATGTGCTCCATTCATAAATTCATGTCTTCCACCTCCTTTTGGAGATCAAAGATAAGTTGAAGCTCTTCCTCTTTTATCTTGTTGCAACCCGCACCACCACATTGGCTGCAAACCCCAATGCTTTGAGTCTGTTGAACTTGGTCTGACCATAAACACTGTACCCCATCGATGCAAAGAGAGTAGTTGGGCCAATTACCTTTAGGACAATCAAGGTACGAGACTAATTTTGTAGGTTCGTAGTCGGTGTCTACCACATTCTTGTCCCATTCGATCTTACAACACCATGTCCTTTTGATCCCCTGCTCTGTCAATAAGTTTCCATGGTCTCCTAACATGGTATGTGAGTTTTCTTCCTTGATCTCAATTCTTTGAGTGCCTTTCCATGAGGCTTCCTCAGCAAAATTTATCTCAGTGGAATTCATCTCAGTAGAATTCATCTCTTCTTGGGATTCGCGAGAGTCCTCTAAGGAATCTTCTAGGATTCATTCTCTGAGGACTCTTCCTAGGATTCACCCTATGACGATTGTTCATGGGATTCATCTAAGGACTCTACCTAGGATTCACGCGAGTCCTCAGACTCCTCAGAGTCCTTACCCACCTGTCGACCTCATATATTAGGGATAAATTGCCCTCTTGGTGACCTTCCTCTCTTCCTGAATTGCGGCATTTCGAGAGGGCAAGAGCACACAGAATGAGAATGAGAGTGAATTTAAGAAGCAACTGTATTCATGAGCTGGTCTAAAGCAACAAAATGAAAATTGCAGTGCTAGTGCGAACCTTTTATCCTGTTTAGAACCATAAATGATCTCGCCTTTTTGGGATCATTTCCATAACCCTTCATGATGTTGATTTGAACCATCCTAGAGTTGAATTCAATTCCCAAGCAATTTGATCCTTGTGGTCGATATCTCTCACGCCTAAGGTAACCTGGAGGATCCAACTACCATGGGAGATGGTATTATGGCTCTTAACTGCACCTTCCATCACTCATGTGCTCATTGGTATTCTAGGTGGGTGGGTGCATGCCATGGGCTATGTGTCGTTCTCCTTCTCAAAGAATTATACTTCATATCAACCCAACGTACCTCAGGCATGAGAGAGATCGACCCGAGGATTCAAATTTGAAGCCTTCAATGCCCTTCATTTCCTATTTTATCCTTCATAGAAGGGAACAACAATTTTTTCCATGCAAAAAGAAATTAATTTTGTATGGGGCCCTTCAATAATGAAATTGACCATTATTTTGCAACTTTGCAATTGAAGGGCTGCTCCAATTTTTGCCTATCAAATTTTTGAATGGTTGAGAATGGACGATTGGGAAACAACAAAGTCAGAATCCCAAGAGATTTTGCCACACTTTCCATCAACGATATTTATCAACATTTAAATCAAGATGAAACTTTAAAACATTTAAAATTAAGTTTAAATGTTATTTCCACATTACATGTAACTTCTTTCATCTAGTTGTTAAAATTTCCTCAATATGGGTTCTTGGGTTATTTGGGTTAGATGTTATTAAAAACCATAGAGTAGAACAATGCAAATTTTATCATTATGATGAGGAATTTGATTATATTGCTTTTAATATACAATAAAATTTTGATGTATTACTACATTTGCAAATGAAATGAATGGTTTATTTTAACATGTCATCATTGAAGGGTTCAATATATCCTAGCCCATCAAAGTGAAATAGGATCCTACCCTTCAAAGTGAATAGGACCCTAGCCTTATAAATGTATGTTCACTATGTATTATACATAGTTTTTTTTCAACAAGGAAAAAAATATGTATCTTGTTATTCAAACTTTGAATCAAGCTAGTGAGCTTGTAATTTTACTAGTTCAGTAAAATGCATGTCCATCCCTCATTGTTTAGTATTTTTGAGTGGTATCAATTTAATATAATATTTTTTATTGTTTTACACCTTCCTGTACCTTTATTTTTCCAATTTTGGGAAAGAAAGGCCTACGGTGCAAAAACACTACAAGGGTGCCGTATAAATGTGAATTTCCTGCTTAGTTCACTAAAAATCCGAGCTGTGTTACAGCTGCAACCACCCTCCCCAGCATTTTCCTTTGAAAAGAATGGAGTCCCTACTTAATTTTAGTCTTTACTTTTCTAGAGAATTTGGGTCAATTCTAAAACTAAGTCCAGTATTGCATCAGGTTGGCTTGTTCACAAAACAAAAAAACACTTAACCAATTTTTTTGATATGTCATCCAAGTTTTTGGTTTTTGCTAAAAGGTCAGCCAAGTTTTTGATATGTCATCCAAACGTCGACGAAACTTTAGATAAGTTGCCAAAACATCTGCAAAGATTTTGTTTTCTCGCCAAAACATCAGCGAAGTTTTGGATTTATCGCCACAGTGTCGAATTAAATTAACTTTTGCCACCCGAAAAACTTCAGAATTTTTTTAAAAAAATATGTTGATGTGTCGCTAAAACTCCCAAATGTTCGCTAAAAAAATATGTTGATGTGTCGCTAAAAATCCCAAATTTTCCATCTTGTGTCAACACAACTTAACTTTTGGTTCTAAGATGTAATCTCGGTGGACATATTGATTCCGTACCGAAACATATCGGCGCGATTTTTTTTTCCCGTCGATACAGACACATCAACTCAGCTTTTCTCACTGAAACCCAATAGTGCAGAAAATTAAAATTTTACATCGAAAACATATCAGTGGAAGTTGTAATTTGTCGTTGATATGGTCTCACTGACTTGGAACTTATCACCAAAAATTAGCATCGCACAAGAAATAAAATTTAATGTCGAAACATGTCGAGGTAATTTATATTTCTTCACTGAAATAAAATAAACTGACAAGATTTTCGAAAAAGTGTAAATTTCACCTTTTTAAGCCCCATTTTGGAGGCTTGGGGTTTTTTTAAAGACATTTTAAATGTGATAAATCACTGTTTTTTTTCATAGAAAAATTCAACTTACTATTAACATACGAAATAGTAAAAATATCCAACTGTCAGACCATACAAAGACATACAAACCCTGCCACAAGAAAGACCAGGGAGTGACCGGTCACAGCAGCATCATGTGCCAGCAACTAGTTCAGAAAATACCAATATAAAAAGCCACATGTCCCTAAAACATCCAAATGTCTCAACAGGAATACATCCTGTAGCATAACAGAGACCATGAAGTATAACAGTAACCATATTCCACATCAAAGGATATGTACATATCAAAAATAAAACATAAGTCCAACATATAGTCATCCGCAAATACCAATCACCAATGGTATCGCTAGCAGAAGAGTATCCGATAATCATCTCATGAATTAACAACATATATCAAAATGTTAAGACGAGATTACATCCGATCTGAAAGTACCAAGCAGCATCTGCATGAGGCTGTAATATAGGCCGCAAAAAGTATGTGAGAATGAAAAATCACCCAACAAGTAGTTGGACTCAGAATTTTAAGGATCTGCACACAGAACTGCAAGTCATATAAGATTCATAAAGCCGCATAATGCCGTAAGGAAAACAAAAATGTGAAAACACCAATATCAATAATCAACATGACCAATGTAACTGATAAGAACCATGTGTAAAAAGTATATCCTCCCGCCATTCCTGCCACATGATGACCCCCACCAGAGAGTTAAGAGCCCGCTTTGAGAGCATATCCGCCTCCCTATTCACCTCTTTGAAGATATGATAAAAATGAATGTGTTCAAATTCAAGAATAAGCTTACGGGCCGCTTCCATCCAGTGATTAAGTAGTAGAACATTGAGTGATGAAGTGCCCCTAGCCCAAGAGTTTATAGATAGCGAGTCACCAAATATAACAAGGGATGAGATCTTTCTATGACGGGCACAAAATAGTAAGAGCCATAGGGCACAAATCTCACTCCTTGTATTGGTTCCATTTCCCAGATTAAGCCAGAAATGGATGGAGACGGAGTTGGATAAGTGAATTGTTGCACCCGCCCCACCCGACCCATTCCAATTCACAGCAGCCCCATCAAAGAATCCACAAGGAAATACCAGGATCGGAGGAGCATACCGATTTTTCTGATTCCGAGCCTTCCTGACATCATCTGCTCCAAGAGTTGTTATTTATTCCTTGTGTGCAGCAATGGTTCTGTAGCATATCCCATCACGGTGAGGTGTCAAGTTTTCAAAAATTCAGGAATTGCGAGCTTTCCAAACTTCCCATATCATAAAGTATGGAAGCTCAGTACACCCTGTGGAAAGACGGGACCAACTCTCCAAACACTCACAGAGAGTGTGATATCCCCAGCGGAATTGAATACCAGATTTATATGCAATATGCTTCGAAAGATCCCTGATGAAAAAAAAGGAGGAAAGAAGATGATCAATAGACTCCTCCTGTGAGCAGCATAGGGGACACCATCCCGGACCATTAAAGCCTCGTCGACATAAGTTGTCCCAAGTAAGTATCCTATTACACAACGCTATCAAGATAAAGCACTTTATCTTGAGGGGAATGACCAGCTTCCAGGTAGTTTTTTCCCACCAATGAACATCAGAATGGGACTCTGCAAACATTGCCTCATATGCCAATTTAGCTGATACATTGCCACAAGACACATCCCACGACCAGGCTAATCTATCTACAGAATCAGATAGTTGTAGGTTTGAATGATAAAATGACTTGATATAACCTTCCCATTCATTTCCCAAAGTACCTGTTAATCCCAGCTAAGGTGTCGAGAGCCAAAGAGACCGCCCATCCTTATACTGCCCAGCCGCATGAGCTAGAGTGCAATAACCATTTGATCTGAGATGAGTCCTTAATTCCATTGAGAGGATATGCCTCGCAGGCCCCCCCATGATCGGGTCAAGCCCCAGTTTAATGTCTCGCCCATTGCCAGGGATCCAAGCAATCCATTGTGTAATAATCTTGTAAGATCCCATCAACCCATTCCAAAAATTTGATACGCCCAATGTAGCAGGCCGGTCCAATCTTAGCCAGTTTGAAACAGAGATATTCTTCAGGTACTTAGCCCTGATAATTCTTCCCCAAACAGAATTGTCGAAGAGTGCATGCCAGAGGCTTTTAGCATGTAGGTCCTTTACAAAAAGATCCAAGTCCTTGATATTCCATCCCCCCAACTTTCAGGGTCGGGCCAAAACAAACCATTTTATAAGATGAAATTTTTCTTGAGCTCCACCACCCGACCATAAGAAGCTGAACAACTTCCGTCGAATAAGACAAAGGATGGTTCTGGGGATTTTAGACAGTGAAAACCAATAAACCCCTAAATTCTGCAGGACGGCTTTTTCCAGCGTTAGTCTGCCCCCAAAGGATAAATGGCGAAAACTCCAGTGACTTATACGCCTTTCAAAACGTCTAACTAACCAAGTCCAGTCATTCTTCAGGTAATTTGTAGGCTTTATGAAGAAACCCAGATATTTTCTTCCAGCATCAATCTCCTTAAATTTTAATGGTAGAACAGAGCTTATCGAGCATTCCACATCGATCGATAGGGAATGTTTCAAAAATTGATATTTTATATAACTGATGATCATACCAGAAACCGAACAGAATAAGTCAAGAATCTTCTTATATTGAATCCACTCAGCCAGGATAACCTTACCAAAAATCATTACATCATCCACAAACAAAGAGTGTGTAACAGAGATATCTCTAGTAATTTTAATGCCTTAAACCAGTCCAACCCTTCTTGCCTTATGAATGGATAGACTCAGGCCTTCAATGACCAAAAGGAAGAGGAGCGGCGAAAGTGGACATCCCTGACGTAGGCCCCGGGTTGCCTTAATGAAATGCGTTGGATTTCCATTAATCAATATAGCATAATTAACTGAAGTTATACATGCCATAATCCATTTCATCACCTTCCATGGCAGACCGATCTGAATCAGAATTAATCTCAGGAAATTCCAGTCCACCCTATCATATGCTTTCACCAAGTCCAATTGTAGTATGAGTGCATCAAGTCTCTTTTGTTTTACCGTGTGGAAAATTTCCTGTGTCACCCCCACCGCATCATGGATCTGACGGCCCTGTAGAAACCCATACTGCTCCATGGAAATGTGCCTGGAAAGGAATGGTTTGATCCGATCTGCAATAATCTTAGAAATAATCTTGTATACTAAATTGCAGAGGGCAATTGGTCTGAAATCATTATAGTTATTCAGGTGTGATTTTTTCGGGATGAGGGCCAAATAAGTTGAGTTTAAAGCCCCAGAGACCGTGCCTAACTTTCGAGACTCATCCACAGCCATTCGGATATCCTCCCCCATTATATCAAAAAAGTGGATAAAAAGTTCCACTGACCATCCATCCGGACCAGGTGATTTATCTTTTGCAAACCCTCGCAATGTGTTTTCCACATCCATATATATGGAGTCCCCCTCCTCTTCATTAAATATACGAGGGTACTCCATAATAATCTTAAATTGTTCTGCCAGACTTGTGTTTTTCGGGTCACAGTAGTATTCCTGAAAGTGACGGGCAGCCTCATTCATCAATTCCTCCTCCCCCCAGATCCGCTGACCCCTGTGATCATTAAGATCCCAAATATCATTTTGCATCCTTCTAGAATCCGCAAATTGATGAAAATTTTTTGTATTCTGATCCCCAACTTTGAGCCAAATGGCTCGGCTCTTTAACCTCCATGTTTCCTCCTGAATAAGAAGAATATTTAACTTTCGGCTCTCCATTGAGGAGAGTTTTATCACATCCTCAGGGCTTAGCCCAAAACCAACTGATCTCCTATCATTGTCATCACATGAACCTATTCGAGGACGTGCGACTTGGAAATTTACTATCAATCAGTCTTGTACACTTATCATCCATTTTCCAGGTAAGTATATTTTTCCTTGATCTGGTGATCTAAAACTTGTTGGTCTACACTTGGCATATTGCAGTTGGAGTGTAATGGCTCATAATTATTCTTATATTGTTGGTCTCATGATCGGTTTCTTTTCTTCCTTTTTAACAATTCTATTGGTCGGTTCTGTTTGGGCCCAAGGGTTTCGAGCCACCTAAATTGTATCCAATTTCTTATGCCCTAGAGCTCATCTCATGCCTTTTTTGTCCAAATAAATAATATTTGGGTGTTTTCCCTCACTTTCGTTTGAACCCTACCTTAAGCCCTAACTCTTAGAACTCGTCGACTTTCTCCAACCCTGTCTCGACTACACACAAGTCACTACATTTTACCCTTTGCATGATAGAAAACGTGTCGATGCAAATCCTAATGAATAAACTAGGGAGTTTCTAGATTTAGCTGATGAAAAATTCATTTATTTATATGAAAAGGATTTGTTTATTTATTGCAAATATTTGTAGTTGTTGCTTGCTTTTACTGAAATTGCATGTCATTTCATGATTTCAATGGATTCTTACCAATATAATAATGTTTCCATTGTCACACAAGATTCAAAAATGTCTAAAAGGAGCTCTAAACGCTCATCTAATACCGTATTGGAGATAACATCTGATGGTGAACCAGTTCGGGAAGAATGCTTGAAGGCTCAGTTCGACAATACATAGCACTTCATGGAAATTTATCCTAAATTCAAATGGGGTGAGATATACCATTTGATCAGAGACCAAAATGTCCCAGAAGCCACCATTGAAGAGGACTTGATATATCAGAACATCAAAACCCATGATCATTTTTTATAATAAAACCACCTCTTTTTGTAGCTCATATTTTTCTTGTTCTAGTTTTTCAATGAGCTCATCCTTTTCTTTTACATCACTGTGTAGGGTTGTAATTTCTCCCTCTTTATCTTCTATATTTTTCCCATATTATTTTTCTCTACCTGTTTCATGTCCAAATCCAACATAAGTTTACATGTCCCTTCAGTGGATTATGGGATGGGATGAGTTGTACTTGTTGTCTTTTCATATTCCAACTCGAAACTTAGAGCTCTAGGCCATAACCTTATCTCTATACTACTCTATGGAGCTTTTATAATCTAGCATTTGCTTGTAAAGTTTCTCATTATATTCCTATAACACCACTAACTCTAGGGTTTGTATATATTTTGGATCTAGTACCTTCATCTTCGTCTTCAACACTTGTATCTCATTGTACTTTTGTTGGATCAATGATTACATAAGACAATGATAATCTAGATTAGTCCCCAATGCATTAATTTTATGTTCTAACTCTTTGATGGTCAACTACTTGTCCCCGGTGACCACCTTATCTAGATTCAATTGTTTCTCAATCTTCTTTATCAATGCATGCATCTTCTCGGCATTTGCAAATGATTGGACAACATCTTTGCGCAATGGCTCACCAGATTCTCTATAAAATTCCACTATGTCAACATGGTTGATTTTGTCAAAATTGACTTTTATATGGGTGGCCTTATAGTCATCATATGTCTTTTCCACTAGGACCTTTGGCTCAAAAAAATTCATTTTGAAGTTTCCCTCTTTATGATATACCATTGAAAACAATTTATTTTGAGTTGTATCCCACCATGTCTTGGAAGATGTGTTCTGCATGATATCAATACTATATCTCTTTATACCCATGAATTGGGAGATAGGGTGGGTTGAGATTGAACAGCTCCTTATGATGATGATCCGGGTTATGCCTCAAAAGTATCCAAAATTGCTGATGGGAGGTGTTCTACTATAATCAAAGGTAATTATAGAGATTCTCCATACTGACTTGAGCCTGCTTTTGACCCACTTGTGGTATCTTCAACCGATGTGATCTTTGTCAGGTCTAGATGGTTTCCCTCTTCCCATTATGTTCAAGAGTTTTTTCTGGTTGCTCTTTCTCTATCTCATCTATTTCCATGTTTGTATGAGTCTCTAATGCAGTCCTTTTTGCTCATGGTTCCTACTTTTGAGAGTTAGAGACCATTGTGGTTTGGCTCCCTACCTTCCCAATTTACTCCTCTATGCATTTGTTGGTATCAATCTACAATATATTGCTTACCTACTCCCAGGTGTCCAAGTTATTATCCCCCCTCATTATACGTTAGGTTGATGATAGTAGGAAAAAAAATTATTCTCTTGCCTCTTCTTGGATATGGATTGATGTGGGTCATATACCCATTTGTCTCCCTTGGATATGTTTAATTGATTTATCATATATTCCACCTAGTTGAAGGGACCACTTATTTGGGAAATTTGATTGTTATAGGGTGAATGAATTTAACAAAGTGAAGTTGGTATGAGAGAAACCTCCACCTTATATATTCCAAAGAAAAAATCTTGAAGTGAGAAAAGTTGGAAGCAAATAGGGTACTTCATTAAACCCATAGACTCTGATGATAGTGTGACCTTCATATAAGAACCAATCGCCCACCCTGGTGTAAGGGTTTAGCTACAACAACTCTTTATACTATAGAAAATTCCTAGGAGGAGGATCACTTTGTAGCAGGAATTAGACTGTGTACATGAACTTCTCAACAAAGGAACAGAAATCATGATTGTTTAGTTTTCTAATGATTATTTTAGTCCACTCATATACATGTAGTTGGGATCCTATATTGTCCATGTTTCCAACTCTTGGGCCTCAAAATAAGGGGCATTTTGGTATAGAACAAGGTACATTAGATAGGTTGGGTATGTGAAGAACTTTACATTGGGGAAATTTTACAACATGAGGTGAATATTTTAAGCTATAAACTAGCAGTAGTATAATTTAGTCATCATATGGCCATTTGGAGGAGTCATGGTTTCCATATATCCTAATAAGGTATTATCCATTGCTTTATCACTACCATACCCTATAATTTGGCACATCAGGGTTGTGGCTTTCCTGGAATTGTTAGGGAAAATAGAGTATTTGTAAGGTGCATAGTTAGTTGGAACTAGGGAATCCTTGTTTAAGTGATTGGTTAATACCAAACCTTTCTCAGCCTGGGATAAGGCTTGATAAGTAGGAGAAAAAGCATCATCATCTAAATAAAAAACATCACCATTTAATTGCAACAAATTTGGTTGTTTAGGGAAATGAATTCTTTGGAAATGATGCAGATGGATTTGGAGCCATTTGTGGACATGGTAGATTTCTTGTCAACACAATAATTGGCAGCACACCAAGTTATAAATTAAGGAAAATGGTATGTTTGAGGACAAACTACTCTGGCCATGTTTGATTCCCATAACTGGGAATAATCATGTCCATTAGCGAAGTTGGTATGAACTTCCTTAATTAGCTAATAACCATTAGGAACATATAAAGGGGTAAATTTTTTCCCATTCCTAGTCACCTAAGTGCTCTTCTTTAGCCTTTTTTTTGGCATGTGTTTGTGGTAGATTAGGGATTGATGTGGATAACATTTTATCAATTGTTTTAGAAAACTAAAATTACAGACAGATTCAAGGTTACCAAGTGATCAAAATTACTAGTTTGGGATGACAGTCTAGGCGATTGAAAGGCATACTAGCTTGGTCTTTGCTACTTAGTCAATTGATAGTGCTTCTCGTTGGATGTAGCAAATGGGTGCTTTTCAATTGTTTTTTCATACTAAGCAATTTATAGTTGAACAAGAGACATGGAAACTTCATATTGGCAGAATTTGGGATGACATCATCATGATGTCATGTAGGCCTTGGTTGTCACATATCACCTTTGGGTTGGTGCATGTGGTGCTTGTTTGTCGCTCCGGTGCTAACATGCAATGCAATTAAGGTGGGTAGGTGTACAATAGTCTATGGCTTATAGGGCCCTCAGGGCATCCAATTATCCACCTAGTGGGAGCTTGTGTGAACGTGGGAAATCACTGGATGGTGGTATCACCTCGAGAAAAGGTGGTTTATGAATCTCGTCATCCCGAAGAGTTTCCAATAGAAATCAACCATGTGTAACTATGGTTTGGCCAAAACACCTCGCCTACTCACTATTAATTGCCTTGTGACTTGTTGGTGCATTGTGGTGTTGTGCCATTGATCATGGGATCCTTTGTTGGAGATAACATATTATACAACTTGATGAGAACCCGACATTGTTCTCATTTTTGGGGGGGTCAATTTTAGTAGTTGTTTTTACTTCCATTTCAGAAAGTGTGTATACTGGTAGCACCATTTTTCATTTTGAGCTATTTTTTGTGATTTTGAAACTTCTTGGTCATAAAAAAACTGTAATTTTTATTTACAAATGTGTCTTTTCACATTTTACAAAAACATTATAAATTTATTAGCTAGTTATAATGAAACAATATATACATTTTAGAATTGTTTTAACTTTTAGAAGCTAGTTAGATTGAAAATATATATATATATTGGAAGTTTTTTCTTTAAACATGTCTCTTAAATAAGTAATTTTTATGGGAAAATTTGAAAAAAATGAGAAAATTTGCATAAATTTGGAGTTTGAAGACGTGTTGTAATGAAGACCATGGTTGTTGGCATGCTAAAGATGAGATGGAGGTTTCGCTACTGATTTTTTGACTTATGGAAGTTGATAGTATATTTGTTTTTCATGATTATGTCACTATGTTGACAATTTTCCATTTTGTTGTTAGGGAACCGATGAGCTTCTTTTTCTCGTTTTTTACTAGGTTGGAGGTAATGGTTCTTTCTCATTTGTACAATGAACCATCTCCTCAAATTATAGAAGTTTTCCACATTGCTCATTTCCTAGTTGATTTCATGCAAGTATAAGGACCAACAACTACTACATGTTCTAATTTTTCTTGTAGCTACTACATGTTCAAAACATCTTGAAGTAGAACAGTTAATAATATTCTTCTTGGTTCCTGAATCTATCAAATTCAATGAAAACATCAATAAAACAACTATATTTACCTTGGATTCCTTCTTTTCATGTATTCAATGCTTTGACATGAAAGATGATGGAAAAAATATCTTAAGAAAAAATGGTGAAAAAGGTTGTCAGAAAGTGATAACGTTCAGTAAAAAATGATGTTAATTCAAAGAGCCAACACTCCTATTCAACTAGATTCTCCAAGTGTAGAGCCAACCTTTATTATATATTTATTTGGTATCTAAACTTGAGGCATGTGGAGTGTACCACAACCTTTAGAGGAACCTAAATAAGATTTGGGATTAAGACCATAGATATTGTTAAGGATACTTAATGGAGTAGACCCAAGAGAATGGGAGCATACAAGTCATGTATTGACAAAAGAAAAAAAAGTTTCGATCATGCCATACACCACTCAATCAACATGTTAAATTTGAATTCTTTGAACCAAATTTTTTGGTTCTCAACAGTCTTCATCAAGTCCAACAAGACATTGGTAAAGTAAAATGCATGACACATACTCCCAACAAGTTATAAATTAACTAGAAAATTTTGGTTTGGAGGTTCAGTTGTACTACAATCTAGACACCAATGTAGAAAGGAACATGGAAGTGGTGGAGAAAGGATATGCACTCACCAAGAATATGTTAGTATATGAAAGATATTCCAAGTTCCAGGAAGTATGCCTCGAATGGAAATCAAGGACAACCAATCAATTATATTGAGGTAGTATTTTCTTCTATCCACTTGAACTACCGAGTTCAAATTGTCTTTTGTTTTATTCAATGGAACATGCGACAACTAGAGCTCATTCTCTGTGGAGTTCTTCTTCACGTGTGATGAGAATTGTTAAACTTGAAATTTTCTAATAGACTTATAAGTCTTGTTTCTGAATTAGTTAAATTTAAAAAACCATCACATCTAGGTAATTGAATGGTCATGTAGAAAAGTAGGTGTGTACAAATGAAAAAAAATTGATGAAAAATTGGTCTAGTTAATAAGATGTCTCCACAATGCAGCTACTCTTCTCCTCTAGCAAACTTGTTCTTCTCCTCTTCTCATGAAAAATTGTTTGAGTGAGTGATGATACCAAATGGGAAGTGTGACTCCCCTATTTATACTTGTTTCCCAAGTGACTTTTCCTTATGGGGTCGACTTGTCTAACTTCCAGGGCTGACTTCACTAAGGAAACATTAAATTACACTTATTTAATATCTCTTTTGGATTCTTCTAAGTCGACTTAACAAGTAGGGTTTACACTGATTCTTTCAATACTTTTACATGATCAAATACAATATGAATATTCCTCGAAGGAAGTACAATAATGATATAATAAGAATATCTTTTGAACTTACACAAGCTTCAACAATCCCTATTACCAAGGAAGGTATTCTACAGACACTACCATCATCACTGTTGTTGCAACTTTGTACTTTGACCATTGACTTCTAACATCTCTCGAATCTATACATCACAAGAATTTCTCCATGAGCAAGCCATCATCTCACACATGCATTTGTCACGATCATACATCCCAATACATCTCAGTAGCAACTCATCAGCAATCCACATTACGTCATTACGGAACTTCATCTAGCTCACATAGAATCTAGACACACACATCTGATTAGATACACATACTCAGTTAGATATGCATACTCGAGTGGATACAAATACTCGGCTAGATACGCATACTCGACTGGATACAAATACAAAAGTATAGTCACCCTCTCCATTCATCACAAGTATGGTCACTCTATCCAACTTTTCAGTGTATGGAGACTCTCTCCAGTAATCACAAGTATGGTTACACTCTTCAACCTTCCAATGTGTGGTCACTCTCTCCAATCCTCATGAGTTTATCACTCTCTCCAGTACACACACACATACTATATCTAAATGGATACGCATACTCAATTGGATACACATACAAAAGTATGGTCACTCTCTCCAATCTGACAATGGTCACTCTCTCTAGACATCCTAAGCTAGTCACACTCTCTAGTTGTCATAGAGCATAGTAACACATTCCCTTCAATGACCACCTGTTTCCATCACATCATCAGTTACATCCTCGAAATCGTATATCGAACGCATCCCTCCCTCTTACGAGGGAAATCTCTCTACATCACTCCAAACTTGTCCCTAAAGTACTCTAACCTTACTCTTGACAAAGGCTTGGTCAACACATTGGTTGTTTGCTCGTCCATCGCAATATATTGGAGCTTCATTGCTACCTTCTATACCATATATCTGATATAATGGTACCTGATCTCAATATGCTTGGACTTGTCATGGAACGTTGGGTTCTCAGACATCTTCACACAACTTTGGTTGTCACAGAAATACATGTCACCTCTAAATCAAGATCAAACATGAGTCCCTGCATGTAACTTTCAAAGCCACACTACTTCACAGCTAGTTAAACATGTTTCCATATACTCTTCCTCAGTTGTACTTAGTGCCACACTAGTCTTCTTCCTTCTGAACCAGGAAATCATGCATGATCCCAAACTTAAGAAACATCCTGAACTACTCTTCTTGTATGTGAAACTACCATCCCAATCTGAATCAACATAACCTTGCAGGATAATATTCTGATATGACTCATACCTTAGTCCATACTCAAGTGTACCTTTTAGGTATCTCATCGCATGCTTTTCCACGATCAGGCGAACACATCTCTTCTCAACCATGTACTAACTCAAAGTGTACACCGCAAAGCATATATATGGTATCATGCTCGTCAGGTACATCAACAAACCAATCATCTATTTGTATAAGGTGGCATCCACTGTCTTTGAAGTAGTATCACAAAACAACTTCAAATTTGATGTCATTGGTGTAGCCATGGCCTTACATTCCAACATCCCAAATCACTTCAGAATCTCCACGGCATATTTTCCTTGGCTAAGGAAAATTTCATTTAGACTTTGGCACACCTCGAGACCTAAGAAATAGTGCATCATACCCAAGTCTTTTATCTCAAACTCTGCAGCAAGCTTCTTCTTAGTTTCTACAATAAGATCCTCATCTCTTGTTAGAAACAGATCATCTACATATAGAAGCAATAGCATTGGTTTCCCATTCTCATCCTTGTAGTAAAGGTTGGAATCTTATTTACTCTTGGTAAATCCCAAGCTCATAAAAAAAATATCAATCCGGGTTCCTGCTTCAATCCGTACAAGGCCTTCTTTAACTTGCACACATGTATATGTCTGTCATGTGTCTCAAATCCTAGTGGTTGGTCCACATACACTTCTTCTTCTACCACACCATTTAGGAAAGTTGTCTTTACGTCCATCTGTTGTACCTTCCACTTCATCACTGCAGTTATCACAAGTATAGCTCTAATTGAAGTGTATCTTGATAAAGGAGAAATTTTTTCTTCATAGTCAATTCATTGTTTCTTGGAGAAGCCATGAGCCACAAATATTGCCTTGTATTTCTCGACACTACCATCTACTACATGCTTTATTTTGTAGATCCATTTGGAAGACACTACTGAATTCCATTATATTCTCAGAACCACATTCCAAACATCATTTTTCATGATCTTCTGGTACTCTTTGATCATAGCTTCATGCCATACTTTATTCTCGACTGATTCTTCATAATTGGAAGGCTTTGCATCAATGATATCACATAGTAAAGCCACATAGCTAGAATATGGTCAAGGTCTCTTGCTTTCTCTGGAAGTCCCATCTAGAGCACCATACTTCTATGCATCTTGAATAGCCTCTCATGCCCAGGATTGTCTTATCTTATGTGTATTCACCTTTCGGGGTGGATCTGCAGGCCTTTGTGGTTCATCCATATCATGGTATTATGGAGTCTATTCATGTGGAACCACATATTATTCTGCGCCAGTGTCGGTAACTCTGGGAGATTCAATCTCCTCATGAATTTCTTCGGAATGAATCGACCTTCATCTATTGAAGGTTGTATCCTCATTGAAGGTTACATATCTACTTTTCTCAATTTGTTTGAAACCTGGAATATATATTCTGTATGCCTTTGATGTTTCACTGTATCCCACAAATATGTCCTTCTTTCTTGAAGGATCCAACTTTGTTCTCTTGTCCTTGGGAACATGTACATATACTAGACAACCAAATATCCTCAGGTGGCTGACCTCTGGTTTCTCTCCTATAGACATTTCTTATGGTGTCTTGTTCCCAAGTACACTGTGGGATGTTCTATTCTGCACATAAACTGCAGTTATAGATACTTCATCCCATAAGTGCATGGGTAGATCCTAATAATTGATCATGGATCTCATTCCTTCCATTATAATTTGATTCTTTCTTTCTGCTATTCCATTTTGTTGAGGATTATAGGGAGTGCTCATATCCCTCTTAATCCCAGATTCTTTGCACAACCTTTTGAAGTCTTCTAATATGTATTCCCTGCCACTATTTGATCTTAGAGTCTTTATCTTATTTTCATTATGGTTTTCCACAAGAGATTTGAATTCTTTGAATTTGCTAAACACTTCATTTTTAGTTTTCAAAATGTAAATCCAAGTCTTACAAGAATAGTCATCAATAAAAGAAACATAATATGCATACCTTCTTAGTGAGTTTGAAGGCATTGGTATACATACATCTGAGTGTACAATATCCAAGATTCCTTTTACTTTGTTGTCGCTGCTTGGAAACGTACTTTTCACATTCTTTCCATGAGCACATACTTTGCATCCACCATCATGGTTTGCCTGGATCTCTGGTAGACTTATCACCATCTTATTGATAATTGGAAAGGCTTTGTAGTGGATATGAGAAAATATTCTATTCCAAAGTTCACACGGGTCTACTATGTTATGAATCATGGCTTGCTCGACTTGACCCTTCAATTTGTACAAGCCTCCATCTCAGTGATCCAATTGAAACTACATCATTAATAGTATTTCCTTTTGGACACATAAGGACTTGGCCATCAACAAAAGAAACTCTGAATCCTTTCTCTTATAATGCTGATATGGAAAGGAGATTTTTCTTCAAACCTGGTACATATAAGATATCTTTCATTTTTATGCTTTTGCTGGATCTTACCTTATAGGAAGCTTCTCCTATCCCCTTTAGGGGATACTAATAGTCATCTCCAAGTTTCACCTTATGAGGTGAATCCTTCTCTGTCAAGTTGGTGAGGGAGTCTTTGAATCCTGTCATGTGCTTGGAGGCACCACTATAAACAAGCCAAGTATCACTCCCATGAGTGATAGTACCTATAACAGCAGAAATCAAAACATATTCTTCTTCAATTGAAGAATATTCTCTTTCCTTATAGTGAACATGTTCATCATATTTTGCGGCATGAACATGATACCTCTTCTTCTTACCTTTTTTGTCTTGATCTTTTGCATGGGGACAATTTCTTGTAATGTGTCCCATCCTCTGACAAGAGTAGCATCTAACTGATGAGTAATCTTTCTAGGGCATGTGAGACTTATAATTCCTCTTGTCTTTCTTGTGAGGATGATCTTCCTTCTTAAACTTCTCTTTCTTCATATGATTTGTTAAGGCTTGATCTTCATCATTACCTAGATTTTCTTCTTTAGCTACTAGTGTAGCTTCTTCTTGAGTGCATTCTGCTCATAACCTAGTAAACTTTGTTAGCTTCCTTCTAGAACATATTCCCTGGATAAATGATTCTCATTACCTTGGTCAGCCATTGAAGGTATTCATTACAAGTTCAGCGTCCTCGACTGTGTCTTCAATGGCTTTGAGTTGTTCCTTGATTTGAGAGACCCTTGTGAAGTAGGATTCGATGGTCTTTGAATTTTTCATTTTTACATTCTTGAGTTGAGTCCTCAAGGTCATCTTCTGGTTGATGTTCTTCCCTTCATATAATTTGGTCAATGCATCGAACATATCCTTGGGAGTCTTCAAGGATGAAACATGAGGAATCAAGTGATCCTTAATAGAATAAGCAATGGTCCTTTTATCCCTAACTAGATTCTTCTTATGTATGGTTTTGTCTTCCTCTCCCTCTGGCTCTGCAACTTCTTCCTTAACATAATTCTCCAAATCATTTTCTTCTAGAATGAGAAGCACTCTATACTTCTAAGCTCAGAAGTTATCAGCTCCTTCAATATTATCCTCAAGCTTGGTGTTGTTTGTAATATTGATAGTATGAGAACCTAAAATGGAAATAAGGATAAAACTTACCAATTCAGATGCTCAATTTAGGTGCTTGATTCAAAGCTCCTTGGAAATCTGTTGACCTAGGTTTTGCTAGAGAAACCCTAATTTTTCAACTTGTGAATCTTGCAATTCTGATCCAATGGATAGATGTACCTCCCTAAGGTGAGTTGAGCAAAGGTATTCTTCTTCTGGATTTGTGGACAAAACTGCCAAAAATATGATGCCCTATTTTTCCCAAGCAGTAGTGATGAGGTCAAAATTGAAAATCCTCGTATCTGAATCTATTTCCATGAGAAAGTGTGCCCTCCTAGGGTGAGTTATATTGGTCTCCTTTTCAAGCTGATCTGTGGAGAGAAGTGCCCGAAAAAGGAATCCCTAGTTTCCAACTTTCATTAGTTACAGCTGCACAATGTAATATCCTGATTTTGACCTCATTGCATTAAAATGTAAATGATGTAATATTGTTATAAAATCATGGTGAGGAGCTCAAGGCAAAGTCCTTGCCATCTATTTATTGATACATATGGTTTGTGTACTAGCCAGGCACAATGGAATTGCAAATATCATGTAAATATGCATTTTAATAAAATACCCACAACTAGTTATGCAATGCAATGCAACAAGAGATGGGGACATGATTTTTACAAGGAATTGGGAGGGAAATATTCAAACCCTTGGATCCAATCAAGTCAAGGAAAGTGTCAATGAGAGAACCCATGAACCCTCAACTACCCATGTTGACTTTTGTACCCAATCATTTATTTCTTCCAAGATTTGGTTGAGGTAGTTAATGCCTTGGGGAATGGAGAGGTATAGCTATCCAAATTCGGGTATGGGAAAGTCATCAGTTTTGGGAAAAATGTGTTTTGATTCCTAAACAATAAAGGAGCCACGAAATTTCTCCCTAAGCCATTATTCACCATGGTCTTTTCTCCCTCACGCGGTTTGAGCTTCCTGGGCATTTTCCTCCACGTTCTTCTAGTGCTGCCTTGGTTTTCTAGCTAGGAAGAGGGAGTTTTTGTGTTGTAGAGCCATGGGGAAGAAAGAAATATGATTTGGGCATCCTGGGGGGGTGTTTTCTCCATACAAATGCCCCTATATCCGTGGGAAATTCGAGTTGTTCCCCCATGGTCGATTTTTTTCCCTCCCCATAAGTCGTTTCTTTGTGCCACGATTGGGGAAAACCCATGGACATCTTGTTTGGTAAATCCCATTGTTAAAAATGGGTATCCATTCCCAATAATTGAGCTTGATATGTATGGGTTGGGTATCCATTTTTTTGGCTTGAGTTTGAGTGCAAGCATCCAAAAATAGAAGGGTTCACATTGGCCTGATAAACCCAGTTGTGGACTGGCTTGGCTTAGATGTGATGGTTGCTTGGGTTGTATTGAGCTTGAGAGTACCCTTTTCCTTAAATAAATCATGCCCAGCTCGAGGGTGGCAACTATGCTGAGAGATTAATGAGCAAAGATGGCCTATGGTTGGGTGAACGTTGCAGCGACATAGCTAGTTGCTTGGGATGACATTACCTCAAGATGAGTATTCTCTCTATGCATATTTTACTTATGTAATGTTTTAATTAATTATGGACTGTTCTGATTCTAATGCATGTGAAATGTGTGTGGATAGTTAAATTCCACTGTGCATGTTTATTTGATTATGCATCTGCACACATATGCATTTTATTTGTATGGAGCCTAATGAAAGGGGCTGAGTTTAAGGAAAAATCCCAAGACCTGTAGTCATGTTCCCTTCCTTGTGTTGGATCGATGGGAGGGGATGTGACACACAATGATTTCTTCCAGCACGACTCTAATACCATGTTAGAATTTGCACTTGAATAGTAGTTATGTTAGATCTTTAATCAATTTATACTAGATGACAATAACAATAACCAATATGATCACTGAAAGATGGACAAGCACAACATACAAAAGAGACACAAAGATTTTCCTCTGGGAAACCCTTCAAGGGAAGAAAATCCAATAGCTTCTTCAATATAGATTCATTAGCAAGTACAATGTCAAACTAGTACAATAAAGAGCTAAATCTCTTCCACAAATATCTTGAGAATATATAAGAGAGAAAACCCAAAATAAGATGTCTCCACAATGCATCTACTCTTCTCCTCTAAGGAATTTGTTCTTCTCCTCTTCTCATGTGAACTTGCTTGAGTTAGCAATGATACCAAATGGGAAGTGTGCCTCTCCAATTTATACGTGTTTCCCAAATGACTTTTCCTTATGGGGTTGACTTGTCTAACTGCCAGGGCTGACTTCACTAGGGAAACATTAAATGACACTTATTTAATGTTTCTTCAAGATTTTTCTGAGCCTACTTAACAAGTAGGGTTTACATTGATTCTTTCAGGACTTTTACATGATCAAATACAATATGAATATTCCTTGAAGTAAGTACAATAATGATACAATAAGAATATCTTATGAAGTTACACAATCTTCAATATTGTTAGCTCTCTTTAATAGTATTTGAAGAAATGGTCTCTACATTCAGCTTATGGAACTCCATTGTCCATAATATTAATTGATCCTTCAATGCATAGTTGAGTTAGAAGGAAACATAGTTGCACCAACATAGATCCATCTTAAACCTGGATCTATCAAGCACTGAGAGGGATCCAATTTCTTGGGGTGTAAATTTTTTTATCTTAAATTTTTTTCACATCGAGAAAAAAATTCACACCTTATGAAATTTGTCATGTCCCCAATTAAATGATTTTCAAATAAATAATTAAGTTGGCCTACCTATTTCCTAAGGGTTATGTGGAAAAAATAAATATTGACATTTAACCCCCAAGGTCTATATTTTCTCATTAAAATTCAATATTCTAAATTGATGGCGGAAAAATAGGCCAATAAATTATGGAATAAATGTTAAATGCTCCAAAATGAAGTGGCATTAGGTCCTAGTTGGACTTGGGGGTGCATAAGTGGACACGTGGGGCCCACATGAGAGAATATTCCTCTTTTAAACATGGAACCATCACCAAATTCGAGTTGGAAGGGAAGAGGTAACATTCATGAAGGAAGAGGAAGAGTCTTAGGGTTAAAATAGGCAATGACAGATTCTATGACAACTATGACAAGTATTATGACACTTATGACAGATTCTATGACACCTAAGACACTTATGATAGATTCTATGACATCTATGACAATGTAAGAGCAAAACATAGACCAAGAGGGATCATGAGAGGAGTTACACATCTCCAAAGAATCCAAAATATTCCCCAAGTCAAATTCATGGAGGAGTTGGAGACAAAAGATGAGCCAAGTGTCATGTGGGGCTAATGAAGGGTCATAAGCCCCACTAATTTGAATTTCATCAGTAGTTAGGAGATAATTTGAGTTCTAAGGAGGTAAATGACTCAAATAAAGTGATTAAATGGAGGCCAAGTCGAAATGGAGTAGCTTTTGATCATTTTTGCGTCGAGAGGCGCTCTACAGCCCAATATGGGGGAGATATTGTTAGTCGAGTGTTTGTCGATATTGTCGGCCATAAATAACATTTGTATGAGGGAGATCTTGTAAGTCGAGTGTTTGTCGATATTGTCGGCCATAAATAACATTTGTATGATGGAGATCTTGTAAGTCGAGTGTTTGTGGATATTGTCGGCCATAAACAAAAAAAGAATAATACAAAGTAAAAAATAAATATAAGACTTAAACTAGAGAGTTTAGAGCTTAGGATTAGGTCATAAATATTATGTCGGCCATAAACAAAAAAGAATAATACAAAGTAAAAAGTAAATATGAGACTTAAACTAGAGACTTTACTTTTAATACAAAGTAAAAAGTAAATATGAGATTTTATAGTGTTTGCCGAGTAACAAAATAATACAAAGTAAACAAAAAAGAATAATACAAAGTAAAAAGTAATAAATATTATGTCGGCCATAAACAAACAAAAAAAATACAAAGTAAAAAGTAAATATGAGACTTAAGCTAGAGACTTTAGAGCTTAGGATTAGTTAGCTCAGGTATTGCACTCAAGGAGCTATTCAAGGAGAGGTTTGCACCTGGGGAGATTTGATCCCTCTCGGCGCTTGATAGAGCCTAGGATTTGGATCTATGCTGGTTTATTTGCATCTTTGCAATTTGGAGAGCTTCTAGCTTGTCCATGCTAGTGGAGTGTTTACCCTACTTGCCTTAGTACCAATTTCGAGGGTGAAAGATTCCCATCCTAATTGGAAATTGAAGAGGCAATTCATACCTTTAATTTGGAGCTACAATGGAGTCATTTGTTGCAGGTTGAAGCTACAGGGAAGCTCTTGATCTTTTCTTCTTCAACGTGTTCCCATCTCTCTCTCACATTTCTCATCATATTTTGGCTCTTGGAGGAAGGGCGCACATGGTGAGATGCTGATCTCTTTGGGAGAGTCCAAGACACACCATTTATTATTAATATAATATATTTACTCTGTATTTGATGCTCATAAGATCCTAAGGTCTAAATACCAAGTGAAACCTTCTAAAAATTCCAAACTATGTAATGATGGTGCCATTCCCCCCCATAGCTTTTGCATAGCGCACTTGTTGGTGCACATAATTAATGAAGGAATGATATTTAGACTTAATGGACATGTTAGATTATATATATCTCTATAATAATCATATAATGAGAGCCACAGCTCGAAACATTAAGTATTTCAAGTGACATTTACATTCAAGGAAGAGATTCAAGCCATTTCCTTATATCTTGTTTTTTTTTTCCTTGGTTCCTTATATCTTGTTATAAGAGCTTGAAGTTGCTATATTTCGATTTGTACTAGTTCATATATGCGATTTTTACAATGTATGGAGAGTCATTAATGTCCTGAATAAGTTTCATATACATTACATAATCCTTTGGAACACAAATCTCGAATTTCATAACAATTGGTGGAGTTTCTTATCATTTCCCCCTATGTGAAGACATGTATACAAACATCTGATTTATGGGAGTTGCAGCAGCCTTTAGGAACTGATTAATGATGAATTTGTGTGCCCATTTAATTCCTATAACTAATACATGTCTCTGTTCTGAAATTTGGTAGGGTCTTACTACACTTGGGAATCCAATTGTGACTTCTACCGTTGGGGGTTTGAACCTCAAATTTACTAGTAAAATTCCCCAACCTCTCCTGAAGTTAAATGAGGGTTGCAGAAGTATTTTGAGAGTTTGCAAGCATCCATAAGCCTCATTTTTATTTCTTAATACCTTTCAAACACCTTCAGACCCAATTAAGAAGCATTTGGAGCCATTTGGAAGCATTTGAGTCATTACTAGTCCAAGGGTCGAATTGGCCAAAAATTGTAATTTTTCCAATTTTACCAAATTTATTAAAAAGGGACACTACAAGTGGTATCAGATAATGGTCCTTGCACCTGATGTGGATGACCATTCATGAAGACAAGAAGTCAAAGAAATCATCCCCCACCCTTAAAAACTAAAAGTGAAAGTACTTTTGGTGAAAGGGAAGAAGTAGGAGAAGAAGTACATTCTTTGGTAACCATGAGTAAGGATGAGAAAGGAACCTTAGAGGAGAATGAGGAGTTTATAAAATTCTTGAAACCATTCTTTGAATACATGACAAAACAACTAATGCAAGGGTTTTAATTGTTGGCTATTCAATTTGGAAGCAAATTGACAATAGGAGGGAGCAGTGGTTCTCCTTTCGAGGAAAATAAGGCAATGGATGAAAGAAATTATGTCGCAAAGGAGGAACCTCATGTAATGGTGGAACATGAGGTACATGTTTATATGCAGGTTCTTGAATATGCTACACTCAAAAAAGAAGAAAGACAAGCACTTGTCTTTCTTCAGAGGGATTATGAGTTGCCTCATGGAGAGAGTTGCAAAGCCTTGGAGGAGGCACATGATCTCACAATAGTTGGACTAGCCAATTATGGAGAAGATGAATTAAATATTTTGATGCGTAAGAGTTGCAAAGAGTTAAGATTGGTTCATAATTCCTCACCCCCTACTTCTTTTTCAGCCACATCAATTGGGGATGAAATTTGGGTGAAATATTTTTTTCTAATGGTGCCACATGAGGAGTATGAAAATCCTATATCTCCTTTTGATGATGACATGACTAGAGAACCTTATTATTTACATTTGAAGAAACATCCTTTTTTATTTCTTGATGATACACATATCCACGGATGCATAAATGGCACTTATGTCAGTCCCTTGAAGGCTCATTGTTTTCTTTGCTCCCTACTTGGTTTATATTTTAGTGGAGGTTCTTCCTTCACTTCTTGGATGAAAGGACACATGGGTGATTATTTTGATGCATCTTACATCATTTTGGATCATCATTATAGGACATGGGATCCTCACCTATTTCATTGGAGCAGATTTGATGGGTCACTTGAAGCTTGTATGCACTTGGCAAATGGAGGTCTACTTACTTGGAGGTATAATCACTTTCATGATTCTTTGATGAGGCACCTCCTTGATGTACATTTTTATTATGTTGTTATATACTTTGATGATATATCTTTGGTACTCATGATGTTTGGAAGAATGCATACAAGAAAATGGGATCCATAAATTCTCTTGCATAAAGGTATGGGTTGGAGAGCACTCCTAATTGTTGGAGTGTAATACAAGCAACAGGACCTTGGAATAATTTTTAGTGTCATTGGTTTCAAAAAGATTTGGGAAAGAAAGTTTTGGAAAGAAAGAAGGTTCTTCAACATACATGTTTTAAATTTCTTGAGGACAAGCAATATTGGATGGGGAGGATTGTCGTGTCCCCAATTAAATAATTTTCAAATAAATAATTAAGTTGGTCTACCTAATTCCTAAGGGTTATGTGGAAAAATTAAAATATTGACATTTAACCCCAAGGTCTATAGTTTCTCATGAAAATTCAATATTCTAAATTGATGGCGGAAAAATAGGCCAATAAATTATGGAATAAATGTTAAATGCTCCAAAATGAAGTGGCATTAGGTCCTAGCTGGACTTGAGGGTGCATAAGTGGACATGTGGGGCCCACATGAGAGAATATTCTTCCTTTAAACATGGAGCCATCACCAAATTCGAATTGGAAGGGAAGAGGTAACATTCATGAAGGAAGAGGAAGAGTCATAGGGTTAAAAATAGGCAATGACATATTCTATGACAACTATGACAAGTATTATGACACTTATGACAGATTCTATGACACCTATGACAGATTCTATGACATCTATGACAATGTAAGAGCTAAAAATAGACCAAGAGGGATCATGAGAGGAGTTACACATCTCTAAAGCATCCAAAATATTTCCCAAGTCGAATTCATGGAGGAGTTGGAGACAAAAGATGAGCCAAGTGTCATGTGGGGCCAATGAAGGGTCATATCCCCCACTAATTCGAATTTCATGAGTAATCAGGAGATAATTTGAGTTCTAAGGAGGTAAATGACTCAAATAAAGTTATTAAAACGAGGCCAAGTCGAAATTGAGTAGCTTTTGATCATTTTTATTTGTATCTTTGCAATTTGGAGAGCTTCTAGCTTGTCCATGCTAGTAAAGTGTTTACTCTACTTGCCTTAGTATCAATTTCGAGGGTGAAATTCCCATCCTAATTGGCAATTGGAGAGGCCATTCATACCTTTAATTTGGATCTACAATGGTTTCATTTGTTGCAGGTTGAAGCTATAGGGAAGCTCGTGATATTTTCTTCTTCAACTTGTTCCCATCTTTCTCTCACATTTCTCATCATATTTTGGCTCTTGGAGGAAGGGCGCAGATGGTGAGATTCTGATCTCTCTGGGAGAGTCCAAGACACACCATTTATTATTAATATGATATATTTACTCTGTATTTGATGCTCAGAATATCCTCAGGTCGAAATACCAAGTGAAACCATGTACAAATGCCAAACTATGTATGAATGGTGCCATTCCCCTCCATAGCTTTTGCATAGCGCACTTGTTGTTGCACATAATTAGTGAAGGACTACTATTTCTACTTCATGGACATGTTAGATGATATATATCTCTGTAATAATCATCTAATTAGAGCCACATCTCGAAACATTAAGTATTTCAAGTGATATTTACATTCAAGGAAGAGATTCAAACCATTTCCCTATATCTTGTTATAAGAGCTTGAAGTTGCTATATTTTGATTTGTAGTTCATATATGAGATTTTTATGATGTATGGAGAGTCATTAATGTCCTAAATAAGTTTCATATACATTACATAAGCCTTTGGAACACAAATCTTGAATTTCATAACAATTGGTGGAGTTTCCTATCATTTCCCCCCTATGTGAAGACATGTATACAAACATATGATTTATGGGAGTTGCAGCAGCCTTTAGGAACTGATTAATGATGAATTTGTGTTACCATTGAAGTCCTATAACTAATCCATGTCTCTATTATGAAATTTGGGAGGTTCATACTGCACTTGGGAAGCCAATTGTGACTTCTACCCTTGGCGGTTTGAACCTCAAATTTACTAGTAAAATTCCCCAACCTCTCTTGAAGTTAAATGAAGGTTGTAGAAGTATCTTGAGAGTTTCCAAGCATCCATAAGCCTCCTTTTGATGTCTTAATACCTTTCAAACACCTTTAGACCCAATTCGGAAGCATTTGAAATAATTTGAGTCTTATTTTAGAATAGCTCTAAATCTTTTCCAACTTTGTTTAAGAGTTGCATACAAACAAACAATATTAGTTACTCATTCATCATCTAATCTTATATAAATGATCACTATAAAATTCTAAAATCAATACAGTAAGACATGAAGAAATGATATTAATGTTCATAAATGAGCAAATATTATAACAAAATTAGTTGCTAATGCCTGTGATGGAATAGCTCACGAGTGCACGGGGAAAGGTGTATATAGTAACTAAATTTCTAAAGATTCTAATATACATTCCATGTTAGAAGCACCTTCAAGGTCTCTTAGAGACAAAACATGTTTATAGAGGCACCAAGGAGAAGAAGGTACTCAAATAGCAAAAATAGAGATGAATATCATCTATCATTAGATAAGGATGCAACAAAGAACTTGTGGGATATTAGTAATCCTAGGAGAAGCCTCCTAAAACTATTTGATGATAATTCTCATTCAATATTTTGATTTAATGTTACATATAATTACTTCGACATGGATAGAAAATGCTTTGATGGATGTTGATTTAGTCCAATTGTTAGGGTTGATAATCATGAAGTGAGAGAGAAAAAATTAATAAAAAGATTTGTCACGGCTTCACAAGGTTTTATAATTCAATGAAAGATTCACCAAGATTGAAAGGTTCACAAAAATGTATATATACATATGATATTATTGATAAATACTCTTCAAACTTTCCAATGTATCAAGGGGATTCAATGATTTATTTTACATGTACACTTAGGAAGATTATTAAAATTTTCATTGTTGGGTGGATGTCTTCCATTTTATTTAAGAATTCTTTATATTATCATACATGTTTTTTTTAATAAAGGAGGATGCAACATTGTTTTGGGTCCTTTCGATGAAGTTCTTAGTTAGTCCCAATATAAAATTCTATGATACATATATTTTTGTTGATTTAATCCCTTGATACTCGCTTTCTAACTACGTGTGTTGGATGTGTGTAGGGTGAATAATCCCATGTAGATAATAATTGTGAGTAAAAAATGTTCAATAAAGAATTATCCACATCAAAATATTTTCGAATTGAGCTAGCATCATAGTGTCATATTATCAAAACATTCCTTCAAAAAATAAACATATAAAATGTGGACTACATTTTTTAAAATATGAAATATAAAGGTAAAATGTGCACAATACTGTATAATATACTGTATAATGGGATATGAAGATTCTGCAATTTTAATTTAATGCTAACTTCTGCTTGTTATGAGACAACCTATATGTGAATAAATGAATTTATGAGATCCAGACATTTGTGCATCATGTACACAACAAAAAACATATTGTTTTGTTTAGTATCTTTATATATACGAATCTTTCAAAGTTTGTTTAATTTATTGTTCAACATGAATTCAACATATAGTAATAATATAGAAAAATTAACAAAAACTATAAATGTTCACTGGTGCACCAATTTTGTATGATATGCAACATAATAAAAATATAGAAATGCATTGATTTATGTTTATGTTTTATTTAAATACTCAAATGCCATAGATATTCTAATCACCATGATTTCCAAAATGAAAGTATTGGATCACATAGGATAAAAAAAACTCACTTTACTCTTGTTAATATAAATTTGCTGAAATTCTTTTTTTTGAATTTGGTCTATAACATTTTATTAATAAAACTCAAATCCACATTATATTGAATATCTTTTCCCATAAAAAAAAAGCTTTACGATCCACATTATATTGAATATCTTTTCATATAAAAAAAAAGTTTTACAATGAAAAATAACTTAATTGAAGTTGCATGCACTAAGATCAATATTTATTAATTGATTTATGTCATTTCAACTAAGGTTTATTTGTAATTAAAAAAAAGTTGTAGGGTGAAGGTTTTGAATTTTGTAAAATAAATTTCAGGACATAAAGTTGTTATTAGCCCATTATTATTGGAATTATGGAAATAATCTAAATAGAACATAGAAATAAAAAATTAAAAGAAAGGAAAAAGAATATGAAAACATAGGTTGCACTTGCAAATGAAAAATGAAATCCATATTCACTCCATCGTGTCCAATCATATAACTGATATTTTTATAAAAATATTTAATATGAAAAATGAAATCCATATTCATTCCATCGTGTCCAATCATATAACTAATATTTTTATAAAAATATTTAATATAGTTCATTTTATGTAATGAGATGGTAAACATCATTAATAAAAAAAAAAATCTAATATGATATATTTTGTCAAACCCAATGATCCATGTCCCAAATGTTGATGGTGAGTATGTTAATAAATTTCCCTCTTAATCACCCAAAATAAACCTAATGAACTAAAAATAAATACTTGTAATTAAAAAATTATTGAATAGTCAAATACATCTCTATAATATGCAAATATTGAATTTTATAACATTGTAATAAGTTTGACATATTTTTATATACAAAAATATAAATACATAAGTTAAATATATTATATTCCAAATATAAAATAAACATTTTACTTTTAGCAATGATAAGATAAAATTATAATTAAAAACTATTAATATTATATAAAAAATTATTCAATGCTTTCTCTAAAAATTTGAGAAAGCTTTTTTATTAAATTATAATTAAGAAATATTAATATTACATCAAAACGTGCTTTCACGTTTCTCTAAAAAATTGAGAAACCTTGCCGTATACAGTATGATGATTTTCCCAAACTATTCCATTCCACCAATATAAGTTACCTTCAATTTTACTCAAATTAGATAATTTATCCAATCCCTTTGGCAACCTTTTTAACATTGGACACTCATTGACCCGTAAATTCTGAAGGTTTGGCATTGTTTTATCATTCCAATGTGCAATACTCTCCAACTTCTCTAATTCATAGAGCTGCAATTTCTCCAACATTGGTAAACGACCAATCTGGCTAACATTGCTCAACTCATCACAATAAAGTATAAACAGTTCCCTTAAATTGGGGAGCTCCTCCGTTCTGAATGACTTCAACACGGGGCAACCCTTTATCACCAAGCAGTCGAGTTTCAACATTGTCTTTTCATTCCACACTATGCTCTCTAAGCTATTTAGATACCATAGTGTTAATCTCTCCAACATTGGTAAACTACCAATCTGGCTAACATTGCTCAACTCACGACAATTACCTATCCACAGTTCCCTTAAATTGGGGAGCTCCGTTCTGAATGACTTCAGCATTGTCTTTTCATTCCACACTATGCTCTCTAAGCTATCTAGATACCATAGTGTTAATCTCTCCAACATTGGAAAACCGTCACCTGCAGCGTCACTCCCAATCTCCAAGCCTGGAAGCTCCTTCAGATTCCTGCACACGTCCAACTCCAACTCCTTCAAATTTTGAAAGTTAGAAATACAATTCGGTAGACTTACCCCTCGATAATTCCTTAATACAAGTCTCTCCAGCTTCTGCATACTCTGCATGTTCTGGGGAAGAATATCTAGCGCTGCATCATCTTCCACATCATCTTCACCGAAAATTAATCTTATATCTTTCAGAATGTCATCTGCATCATGTTCACTGAAAGATAATGATAATTCTCTCATCTCTGACCAGCTACTCATTGAGCCCGCTTTAATCTCCGGCTTCACTGATCCGACATCCAACGAGATCAACTTTGAGAGATTTGTGAGATCCTCTAAACTCATTGGAGTCAACACTTTACTCAAGACCAGTCTGTTCAATGAAGTGAGTTGACAGATTTGATTCGCCCTTAAGAGAGGGGTACCTTTCAAATTGAGATGTTTGAGATGTTTGAGCTCTCCTATCCTATCAGGTAAATACTTTAAGCTCGAACAAAAAGAAAGATTCAAAAACTGAAGATGTTTGAGCTCTCCTATCCTATCAGGCAACTCCTTCAACTTCCTACAGTGTTTCAAATGAAGACACTGAAGCTGTCCAAGTTGCCCCACTGATGCTGGTAATGCTTCTATTGCCGTCTCCGACAGATCCAGAACCTTGAGAGATATGAGGTTTTCAAAAAACCTATCTGGAATTTGCTTCAACTCTTCATTTTGGGCCAACACCAAACTAACAAGTGTTTGACACCTCAAATCTGTTGTTGGCAGATAACTAATTTGATTGTTAAGAAGAGAGATTCTTTTGCGATCCCTGGTCTCTTCTTCAGTTGGGAAATGCTGCAGATGTTGACTTGATAAATATAAGCCCTTCTCCTCTCCTTCGCCTACATATATTGCCATATCTCGCAGTACATCGTGAACTCTTATAACATCATCCTCCTCATCATACTGAATCAAGCACCGATCTACCAGCGCCTTTATGTATTCCCTCCCAACATCCATGTAGTAAGATGTCCCCTTTTGGGGGACCAAACTTTCTGCTGTCCACATCTCCACCAGCGTCTCTACTGGAATCCGTTCATCTTCGGGAAAGGCAGCACAATAGAGAAAGCACATCTTGAGGTCGGAGGGCAAATCATTATAGCTCCATTTGAGCCGCTGATAGAGCTGATCATGAATGGTCGTGTGAGTGGATGAGAGGGAAGGATCTACATTTCTCATAAAATCTAAAGCGCGTCTCCACTCAACAGCACCCGTTTTCGGAGCCATTGCTGCAGCAACTGTATTTAATGCCAACGGCAAGCCTTGACACTCTTCAGCAATGTCTCTAGCAATAGCCTCTACTTGATTGTCTGGAGCAGGCCCGTTTCTAAAAGCTTTTCTCCTGAAAAGATCCCACCCATCTTCTGTGGAGAGGGGTTCTATCTCCATCATGCGGTACTGATAATTTGCTGCCATCGTTTCAACCACAAATTTGTTACGACAGGAGATTAATACTCGGCTACTGTTATCATGGCCAAAATTGACCCCAACTTGGTCGAGATCAATTGGACGCCACACGTCGTCCAATATAAGAAGAAACCTCTTATTTTTAAGAGATGCATACAGTTTCGTCTTTCGGGTGTCAATAGAATAAATTCCCTTGATATCTAAACCCACAGACTCGGCAATGGTATACTGAAGACTTTCAATCTTAAGTCTATCAAATTCTTCATTCGGCAATGGTATCTTAGAGGTTTGAGACCCAGACACAGTATTCCAAATGACGAAATCAAAGTTAGTACTCACCTTCTCCTTGCAGTCATTGTGGATGAGTTGGAGCAAGGACGTCTTGCCGACGCCCCCCATACCAGAAACGCCGATCACGCGAGCCTCAGGTTCGTTAAGCCATATTTGCAGCTTCGTCCGAGCAGATTGAATGCCACGCCCCACAAAGCCGGAGTCTGGTACTATCTGAAGATCCTGAGGCTTTGGGTACTCCCAACCAAAAGCATCCTTCACGGCTTTGACTCCTCCAACAATGGCGGCGCTTGCGACATTGGCTAGAAATCCAGACACAACTGCAGACTCAAATGCCATGATAACAAAAAGCAAATGAAGCGAAACTGAAGACGCAAATAGTAGAAAGAAGGTGGAACAAAAGACTCTGGGCAAAAGTGGAAGCTTGGATGAATCGGATGAATGGCTACACAATCCTGCGCTGATAAATTCTAAATGAAGTGGAAGATTGGATTGAATCGGATTAATGGGATACACAATTTATATAGAAGGAGATAGGGATCCGGTGCTAGCTTGATAAATTCCAAATGAATAACACAGTGAAAATAGGAATAAAACACAGTGAGCTATCCTGGAATTTTCAGTGAAGTTGCCTTGAACTTTCCTGGAATTTTTAGTGAAGTTGCCTTGAACTTATTTCGGATGCACCAAGCCAATCCTTGAACTTTCAGCGAACTTTCCTTGAACAAAGTTTATTGGGATACACCACACCTGCCACACTCAAGAAGCAGGACAAAGGATTATTCAAGGAAAAAAGTCGGGCGACCAATAAGCTTCGTGAGGCGTTCAAATTTGAACCCTTCTCGGCCCTTCCAAAGGGTTCTAGCCTTTCCTAAAAAAAGTGTAAAGTTAAAATTACCTTTCAAAAAAACTTAAAATTTGAATTTTACCCTTCTAACAGGAAGGACATAATTTATATCAACATTTGAAGCATTTCCATTTCCATTTCCAACGTATTAAATTTCATTATATAAAACAAGATTCAACAAATTCAGGCAGGTGAGAAGGGTAAGTAGTCGTCCTTTTCTAAGGGATTAAAATTCATTAATAAAATCAAGAGTCCACACATTCACGTGGCCGTCTGTCATGATTTAACGTGATAAGGTTAAGTAGTTATCCATTTCCAACGTATTAAATTTCATTATATAAAACAAAATTCAACAAATTCAGGCAGGTGAGAAGGGTAAGTAGTCGTCCTTTTCTAAGGGATTAAAATTCATTAATAAAATCAATGGTCCCAATAACCTGGCATTGATAAATCTCTTGTTTATGTTTTGTTTTTTTCTCTTTTTGTTTTATTCAAAAGTTGTTGTTGACTTGGTATTAATTTAGTCGAAAAATAAACGCTTCAATGCAATAGTCAATGCTTCGATAATTATCCCCCAGAACACAATTATTTACTACGAAAAGTCTATTCCAATGAGAATTGACCGCTTTAACGCATACTCACCAGAGTTTAAAGCGCATTACCAGGACTTTATTGTATGTATTAATATTTAAAAAACATTATTTTATTCCAATAAAACAGAATTCACATGCAAATAATTATATTTTGTTTTTTTAAATTATTTTATTCCAATAAAATCTACCCTACAGGGAGATAACTGTAGCACAAACCTAAACACTTTAATTAATTAATTTATTATTTAAAATAAATAAACAATAAACATAAAAATGGATGCATATCAAATTTGACGTCCCGCAGCACATATCTAAATACTTTAATTAATTAATTTATTATTTAAAATAAATAAACAACAACCATACAAATGGATGCATATTAAATTTGACATCTGCACTTACTTATTAAAAATATTGTAAAACATTGGAATGTGAAATTAAATTTAATATATAAGACTTCTAATTTTTAACTAGTATATATCCATCTTAAATCTGGATATATCAAGCATTGATTTGTTGAGGTGTAATTTTTTTTAAAATTTAAATTCAAGAAATTTGATCTCTATTGGTTGATAGATCCAGGTTTAAGTTTTAATTTTTTATTTTATAAATTACTTACCACGAGGATTTCAACATTAAATGCCCATGGTAAGAAGTCTAAACTTTTAATAAGAATTTTTCATTTAGAAAATATCTATTTAATATGATTTAAAATAAATGTGTAGTAAAATGTTGAATATTTATAGGTGGTCTAAGATCTAATTTTTTTTTTGATTGGTTAAGGTTTTGTTTTTTGTTTTTTATGTAAGGAAAAATGTTGTTGTTGTTGTTGTTTTGTTTTTTTTTTTTTTTTTTTTTTTTTTTATGTAAGGAAAAATGTTAACAATCCATCCAGCAGGAATGAAAGTCACATTTGTGAATACCCCAAGTCTATGATTTAAGGATTGTCCTAAAATTTGAGAATTAATTAGAAAAAAAATATTTATATTCTTGCTAGAGGATGTCCAAAAAGGTTTTAATAGTATAAAGTTTATTGTATCAAGAGTAGGGAGGTGGTGCATTACAATAAGTATGGGGATACATAATGTGTGTGAGAACAAAAAATTAAATAAAGTTATTGGGTGATATATCAATTTTAAATTTTATATAAAAGTTAAAAAAAATAAAACAAGTTCATAGATTCATCTTAACTCCATATCTTTCAAGCATCTAGAAGAATCAAATTTCAGGAGATCTAAATTTTTACACTTCAAAAAAATATTTACACCTCAATTTAAGATGAAACTATGTTAGTAATAAACACTTAAAACCAACATACTTTGTAAAACATGATAAAGAGTAAAATTAATGAAAACCCAAGTATGCCTCCTTTTATTCCATGAAAGAAGGTTGGCAATGTAAGAAGGTTGGCAATCTTGGTCAACCATGTCCACATCACCAAGCATTTAGTGAAAAGACTCCTCCTCTTTGATTTCCTTGACAATTGAGTCTATTGGCACTCGAGTGTCCTATTTTATTTCTTCGACAACTGAGCTTATTGACACACTAAAATTTGAGACTATTGAGACTAAAATTTGAGCCAAACCAAAGACAAGATATTGTAACCAAAGCTTCTCGTCGACAAGCTAACCAACCAAACGAGCTTCTACTGTTGTATTGTTGAAATCCTTAATAAGGTTGAAATCCTGTCATCAACCGCGGGGATCAGAGCAATTGACTACACTAAGCCTGACATAATATTCGACGAGAATTGGTTGGGACATAGCTATAAGAAATTTGACTGCCTATTTAAAAAGAGAACCATCCTATTTGTGTAACACAAACATGGGGCCAAATATGCACTAGACTAAGAGTAAAATCCAAAATGAAGAGTTTTAAGTTTGAACCATTGGGCCACACGATTCCTATTTGTTCCACATGACCATCATAATGGGAGAAGAGTATTGATTGTGTAATGAAAATGAGAAGATATATGATACCGAGTAACAAAGAGTATTTGACCAAATAAGATTGTTGCAAGAGTGATGGGAATTCTGGTTGAATAAAAATGTTGGAATCTACATTGGTCGAATGAAGAAAGATCGTGGAATGTCTCTTCCCACATTCTCTCTTAATGGTTATTATGTGTGTATTTAATGCTAGGCTCTTCTTGAATGCATCATATCCTGGTGATCTCAACAAATTCCAACATCAAATTTATACTAGAAACACAAGGGAATAAGATAAAATTGTACAATTACACTTAGGATAAATGCAACTAATCTCCATATCTCCCAAGATTGAGAAGGGATGCCTCTATATAAACACTAAATAAACGTAGAGAAGTGGTGCCTCTAGGGTGACAGGACTAATGGGGAAGAATGCAACTCAAAACAAATGAAAAGCTACCACCGGTGAAGTCCTTGCAGTCAAATTCCCACTCCCAATTGAATGCAACACCTCCTAGATTAGGTCTAAATTGGTACTTGTCAGAACTCCAAGAAAAACCATAAGCAACCCAAGACTTCAATATTATCCCACCTACACTTATTCCATAATAAAATCCATTTGAAAATGGTGTTCATCCATTAAATCTAATGGGTGCAATGGTACATGGATTATGATGGTAATTCACCTTGAATAAAGAATTTTAAGTCCTTTATACAAAGCTAGTGCTTTAGTCTAATTATTATTAACTTCATAAATCCTATTTGAAACTTATTTCTTGTTTTCTATCAAAATATAGTTTCTAAAATGATCCAAGCTCCTACCACCTCTATCATTTTTTTAATAATAATTACTTTTTTTCTTCCTTTATTAAAAACACAGCCAAATGGAATGAATATTGATACAATTATTATTTTGGTGGATTAATCTTATGAAAAGAGTTTCAAGATTAATTCTAATATCAATATCTCTATTACATGTATTATTTTATATTCTTTATGAAAATAAAATATCAATGTGATTACTATTGTCTAACAACCCCTTGTCATCATGTCCTCTGCTCTTTTTTGCGGAACATATTTCCCCCCACGTTGCAACCTTTATCTTTTTTTTACTAGAATGAGTAGGAAATTTTTATATTAAAATAGGAGGGAATAAGCCCTCAATTATACAATACAAAAACAAACCCAAGCCTCTAAACCATAATACCATCCATTCACAAAAATACCAATACTGCAAATTTTTTAGACCTTGTCCATATCTAGAACTCTGATACTGAAAGCTATAGTATCTAACAAACTGCTATAAAAAATAGACATTGAAAACACATAATTTGACATCAAGGATTTCCCCATGGGACCTGGATTTCGTTCTGTAAATCCAGAGGGCGAGAGGAGGATCCTTTAACTCCTTCCTTATCATTTAGATTCCATTGTAGAGTGACCAAGGCTACTTCCAGCTTTATTATGCATGCCTCCAGATCATCGTTCCTTTCCTACTCAAGCTCTAATTCCACTCCCATAACTTCTAGTTGATAGTTGGTATCACTTCTTCACACCAAATGAGCCTATTGCTAAAGAAATCCGTCTACTACTCCAAATGTCTATCAAATGCATGTAGATCATATTAGAGATTGTGGATCTTCATTTTCCGGTGTCATTGGCTATCCTTAACTTTCCAAATACCATGGGAAACCCAACAATAATCATCCTCAGTCCACCTATTCCTTGTCATTTACCCAACCCAAGTTACGAGGCCTAAACTGCATTGCTCTACTTTCCTTTCCGATGATGCCTTACCTTACTGCCTATAGAAGCACAAAACCCCGACACCTTCCGTGTCATCCAAGTAGATGCAGACTTCCATCATGTACCACCACAATTGTTGCAGTCCCAACATTTTCGAACTTGAATAAGATTTAGATCCATATCCCCACTCTTCAACATGATGATTTCCTGAGCCATAGGAGAATGAAAATTTAATGGTAGTAGTTACGAAAGATGGATCTCATCCTATTGACCTACCATCCCATTTGAATTCATGACATCACTAGGATCCATCCCAAACGACCTCCATCTAACATTTAACATTCACTTGAGGGGCTGCATGTTGGATCTCTTGATCCCACCTATCCTCCATTGCTATCGCCTCATGGCATCAGCCCAATGCCCTATTTTCCCGTTCCACTCGGTACACCTTTCATCCTCGTGTTTGTCACCTTTATTCCAATCATTATCCCTCCCAGTGTGACCAAGGGATATCATTTCTACTTCTTCCTCTGCATAGTTCCCCCACACTAAATCTTGCTTCTTAGGGTATACGTTCATGCCTCTCATACTACTGAAATAGTGAAGAATTCCTTTGGGCAAAGTTGAGGCCATATTGGCTAGTTGATACGTTTCCATATTGTTCTCCTAGAGGAAATGATAGAAATGAAAGTATCCTAGGTTTTTAGTAGCTCACTTGTTCACTAATATATTCTAGCAAGATTTAGATCTGTTGGAGGGGTTTTGAAAAGGAAGGATTTGCAGATTCTGAGATTCTCCAATGATAATGGCCTCAAAAATACCTTCCTTCACCATAATTTTGGCTCCTTGATATATCGCTAGGGTATCTTCCAGGTTATTGGTGGATCAGCCTAGACCCCATGAAAATTTTTCCTTCATATTTCCTCTAGGATCATATAAGATACCCCCCACGCCTTTCGACTTTGGGTTTCCTTTTGTAGCCCCATCGAAGAAAAACAATGTGCCTCCCTTGGTTTTTCCTCCACTCCTGTCACATACCCAAATTCTGAACAATTAATGTTGTGAGAAACACATTATGTTTTATTTTATTGTAAAGTTTTATGATTATTGACCAAGTGCAGTCAAGGATGATTGTAATTAATTACTCTAATATTTTATTATTAATAAATGAAAAGTGGAGACAAATATCCAAAGGAGGCTGTTGAAAAAGTGTTCACTGACCCACTAGGAGGAATGAACTGGGGTGGAGAGCAAACTGACACTTGGCAACATCCTCATTTCACTTCTAGCTGTTGTAGGGGGCAACTTCCCTATTTTTATGGTCATGTTCCCCAAGAAAGTGGAACTAAGCAGGTGGATCAATAACTAAGAAATTGAACAAAAGACCTAGGCATGCTATTTATCACCCATCGAATTCAACAGGAGGCTTCCCAGTTTTTACCTTGTGATAATTTCTGAAAGAGAAGAAGAAAAGAGTACAAGATATTTGATGAGGGGAAAGCTAGGAAGTGATTGAGTGAGTTAAGAATGCATTCTGAACTAGTACAGCCTCATTGCTGAGTTCAATATTGCTAAAGGCAGAATTATTACAGTTAAGTACTACTGCTGAGTTGCAGAGGAATTTAATTCCATTCTCCACACAACATCTTCGTCTTAGTGGTTTAGTGAACATGCTCAGGGGTCCTAGGGAAAGTGACTTGGCTGTCTTCATGAGAAGGTTAGGTGGAACGTGCTCCTTTGGATGTTTGTCACCCTCTGCTGTTAACAGGTTTTCATTGTGTTATCTTATTTATTTCTGCCATATTAGTTTTTGAATGATTAAAACTCTGAACTATTATCTATTTCTGAAAAGTTGTTTAAAACTACTAGATTGATAGTTTATGTTTGATTGAATGTAGTATGAATGAATGAAATACTTCCCTGCATTTTTCCACACACTGGGTTAGTGTCGTACTCTAGTATAGAGGAATTGAATTATAAATAGATTAGCATGATTGCAATTATCTTAGATAGAAACCATTTTATAAAGATCAGATTAAGTAATTTTATTTTACTTGTAAAACCTGAAAAAGAATACATATTGTAGGGATGAACATTCATTTTCATTTTTTTTAGATATCTATTTTATTTATGCCTAGTCTTTTAGGAACTGAAACACAAAGTTTATTTGCAGTCATCAGAATTTATTATTATACAAAATCATTATATAAAAACCCTAGAATTCATTGCAATATCCTAATCTAAGTTAAACATTCCATACTAACAGTATTATTATAAGTATCCCTTCTACAATGTCTTATAATTAAATGTATTTGAGCATCGATTTCCTTCTAAGCAAGAAAGTATATAATTACGACAAACCAAAGTATTATAATTGCAGTAATATACATGAACAATTATAATGTATTATAGGTTTTCAAACCCTAAACTATACAATTATAATATACAATAGTATCATAGGTTTTTGCAGTAATTATAGTTTGAAGCTCAAAACAAACTACAGAATCATTGTAGATTTACAAGACATTTTATTAATACACCTTATTAAACTGTAAATAGCAATGCTTCCAGAATCTTTATGATTTGATTTTAAGTAATCAATCAAATAAATAGGTCTTGAATACACTTCTAAATCCTCAATAAGATACCTAACATCCAATCCCCGTTGAACTCATGCAAGTAGTGTTTCGTATTCAGTTTTGAATATCTTCTCTACATTATAAACCAAAGTATAAACATTCAAAATACTTTATCAATAGCTTTTACAATCCAATGGATTTTACTATGGCTTAACCCTGAATAATCCATAACTTCAACGAAGGATATTAAGTTACACAGTATCAGTAAAAACTATGAGTATATATTTAAGTTCCTCATTTTTACAGCTTACGCATTCAACCTAAAAACTAGGGTTCGAACAGAGTGTAAAATCTGTGTAAGCAAATCATAATTATAACATTCTTCATTTGCAAAAACTAAGATCAATAACCATATACCAATATAAAAATCAATATACTAAAAATATATTTAAAACTTCATTTTAAATATACAATAAAATTAACGCAGAGACCTGGTTTTATCGATTACGTTCCATAATACTAAATGATTGTGTGTTCACAGTCAGACTTTAAAATTTAGAACATTCAATATCGGCATGAACCTCTAATACCAAAACTTTATCCTTTCGTTGTAAAAACTGTACAGAGTGCCAAGTTTTATAAGGGTCGGCTCATACCCAATAAACCAAAACAAAAACATTACAATACAGGATTCAACCCCGAAGGGTTTCAAGTCTCTTACGCTAACATTCTAATAAACTATCAAATCCTTTACCAAAGCAACTTTCCCAAGCAGGGATTTCATGAGTTACAGTTCGAGGGTTTGATACCCTATAAACGCATTACAGAGTTTCCTTAAGGCACACAATGGCCAAACAAACCTTAAAACTAATTTATAAATGATTTTTGCCTCTCGACGAAACCACTCAGACCAGCCTCCATCACCATTGTGTCAAGAGCTACGATTTAGGGTGTCCTTGGGAATCACTGGGGCTTTCCAGAGCCGTAGAGTTCCAGATAAGTTGCTCTCGTAGTCTCCATAACTTCAACATTGGCGTGAGGAAAACCTTAACAACATAACATACGACCAAGGGTTAAAATAGTAAGAAAAGAAATCTTAATGCAAATAAAAACGAGGCTACCATTGAGAATCAAACTGTCAAGTTTTGGAAGGACTAGTATACCTTCAGTTCCAGGTATCATAAACGAAGCAGTGCCTTGAAATTCTCCTTTAAAATTTTGTAAACATGCTTACAGACCACGAAAAACTGAACTGAATGAGATCCACTGTCGAACCCTGAGAGGGTTATTACAAGTTCAAAACCCCGATTTTCTCGAGAGCCTGTCGGCCAAAACGGTAAAACATGCGAATGAATGGAGTAACACCACTTAGTAGTCATTCAATATGAAGCTAGGGCTTTACACAAACCCCAATCCATCATGTGGTTCAGCAACGCAGTGCTTGCCACGACGCTTCTTACATTAAAATGCATTAAGGAAGAAAACCCTGTCGAGGTACAGTTAACTGCCAACAGTGCTTTCCACCATGATTAAGATATGGTGTATTTTTCCTTAGTCAAGGTCCCTTACGTTAATCAAACACGAATAGCCATCAACTGGAAATACTGCGTGGAACCATATGTTCATTCACCTCGGTATTTTCCTTAAATACTAGTAAAACAAAGCAGTCACGTAAAGCCTTGCCACGAGGGTGCCATCATACATCCCACTATAATCTCATTAAATTCAACTTTTAAATTTTAAAACACCACCTTCCAGCACAGAGTTTCATTAAGTCTCGAATCTTTGAACCAGGTTGCATAGTTTTGTTTGTATAGTTAGAACAATTTTCATCTTAGCGCCATCACCTTTTTGTTCCAAGCCTATGTCCGTGGTCGTGGGCTTATGACCCTACACATTGAAATTACTCATATATAAACTATAATGTTGATTTTTGAATGTGATATACATTTAAACCTTGAACATTTGTAACGATAATAAAACTATAAGTTCTCAAAGTCCTAGGTATTAATTATTATTTAGACCATGGTAAAATGTCGCATTATCTTGATTAAAGACCATAGTATTAATTTCACTTGATCATGTTAATAGTATAATAAGAGTATGCCTATAATATTTAAGATTTATAAAGTTTCTTATGCGTGTTTAAGGCGTCTAACCTGACATAATCAGTTCAAGACGAGAATGACTTACATGCTCTACTTTCAGTCTTTAAAACTTGAATAAACCTGGAAGTATAAAATCTTACCTGCAAATCTGTTAAAGAGTAGTACAATGCGTTAGCTAGCTAGTAGCTAAGTAAGCCTCAAGCACCGTTAGGAACCCTTCATTTAAAAAGAAGAAAATTATTAAAATTACACCCATGAATATAGTTTTGGAATATATCACTTATGTTTTACGTCATTAAAGAATTACAACTATTTCGACATTACGACACTTTAAATAACTGACAATTGCTGGTGATTAGGAGGTGTCGTCATATGCATAACTGAAATGTTAATGAAAAGAGTAAATTACCATTATAAGATATTTTTCGCATAACAAACATTAGCATTAAATGCTGCATGGAAAAATTTTAAATTTTTGCGAAATTTGGGGATGTTACATGTGGTATTAGAGCGCAAGTTCAAATACTAGGCCTGAAGTGGCTCAAATCGCACAATTAAAAATTTAAAACATAATTGCAATTATTGATTTTTATTTTATTTAGTTTTATGTTCAACACTTCATAAATTAGTTTGCAGGTATGGAAGGACCAGAAGAGTCAGCTGAGGATAGGTCCCATAATAATGCACAGAATAATAATGAACAAGGACATATTAATGCAGAAAATTTATTTGTGGAATTAAATGATAATTGATATGAATTGCTAAGGACAGTTAAAGATTTGAAAGGAGAGATAAAAACTGCTAAGGAGGAGAATGAACGAATCCTAAAAGCTCAAGAGGAGTTGAATCAAATCCTGTAGGGTAAATTCCATAATAATGATAAGGATAAAAGGACAGAAAATAATTTTGAATCTGGAACCATGTCCTACCAACACAAGGATAAAAAGTTAAAACTTACTAATTATGACAACAACTCTTCTTTTGAGTTTTATGAAAAAACACCCAGGAAAAAGCACAAGTATTCTAGTAATAGTAGTGAAAGTGACTGCTGCACTAAAAGGAAGAAGTATAAGCTATACGAAGAAATTTCTAGAGAATTTAAGGATATTAAACCACCAACTTTTAATGGAGAAACAGAAAAGAGTGAGGCAGGCGAAGCATGGCTTTCTGGTATGAATAAGTACTTTCAAATTTACAACTACTCAAGTCATTTAAAAACTAAAATGACAATTTATAATCTAACGGGAAAAGTAGACATCTGGTGGCAAGATCTGAAATGAGTGAAAGGCTTAAAAGAGAAAAGTGTAAATTGGAGTAATTTTAAGAAATATTTTAAAAGAAAGTTTTTGTCGGAACGGTATTATGAGGAACAAGGTAAAGAGTTTTATGAATTAAAGTTAGGTTCCATGGATATGAGGGAATTAAGCAACAAGTTTTTAAATTTGTTAAGGTATGTACCTTACACTACTGAAGAAAAGCCCAAGGTACAGGGATTTCTGAGCTGTTTACCCTCTCATATAAATGACAGAATTGAGTATGATGATCCTAGAACTCTTGAAGAGGCCATGAGAAAAGCAAATATCTGTTATGAACAGAACAAGAAAAGGGAAGGCATACCAAGCTGGAAAGTAAGAGGCCTAATAATTTTGAAGAAGGGAAAAATCATATTTCTTTTAATCGCAACTTTGGAAATAGTAATTCACGTAATTATTCTAACAGAAAATTTCAAGGAAATAATTCAAGAGGTAATGTATAGTCAAATTTTACAACTGCAAGAAACAGAGATCCACCTAAAAATTTTGTTAAAAACAATGAACAAAAAGAACCTATTAAATGTTGGGACTCTCAAGGACCTCACTATGCATCAAACTGCCCACTCAGAAACAGGACCGTTAACATACACACAGTACAGGAGGAGTCTATTGTTGGTGACCTAGTGAGGGAAATGCCCAAGATCAATGCAGCCTTGGAAAACAGACAGGCTGATCATCAAAATTCAATGGTTGAAGTAGAAGGTATGCTGAAAGAGAAACCCATTTCTATTTTAATTGATCCAGGAGCAAGCCTTAGCTATGTGTCACCTGATTTAGTAAAATGTTGAAATATGAAAGTAGAAAAGTTTGAGAAATCATGGTTGGTTCAATTAGCAACTGGAACAAAAAGAAAGGTAACTGATTATGTAAAAGATTTTGAATTATTGATGAACCAGTTTAAGACTCATGTTAAGCTAAATGTGTTACCATTAGGTTCTTACGATGTTTTGATTGGTATGGATTGGTTTGAAAAGCATAGGGTAGTATTAAATTGTTTCGAAAAGACCTTTACTTGTTTAAATGATGAATGTGAAATAGTAACTGTAAAAGGGATTCCTAGAAAGACCTATGTTAGACAAATTTCTGCTTTACAAGTTAAAAAGGCTATTCGTAAAGGGTGTAAGTTGTTTGCTGTAAATGTAATTAATGACAAACAATAAACTAAGGAAGATAAGTTGAAGTTGGAAGACATACCCATTCTAAAGGAATTTTCTGATGTATTCCCGGAAGAAATTCTAGGACCACCTCTGAAAAGGGAATTAGATTTCACCATTGAGCTAGTACCGGGAGCAGTACCAAACTCAAAGCACGGGGGCTTCACTCTATAACAACTATCATAGCATGTTCAATCGTGGCATATGAAACAATACCCCTAATTTCACTAAATATTGGAAAATACCTTCGAAAATCATTTTTTTTAACCCCCTCCCAATATGCCTTCCCAATTTAAAATAACCCCTATTTTCACTACATATTGCATGTATCAATTTTTGTCACTAACATTTTTTATAGCCCTTTATATTTCTACCTAGTATATTGATATGATACCCCTCTCATTACCCCACATGCATTCTACAATGCACCTTGCTTCTTTCGATGTATATCATGGATGCACATTACTTCACCCACAATGCAATTACTCAACCATATATCATTATGATTTGCAACATCCAATGGTCTGATGAAGATATAGGAGATCACTTCTTGTATGTCACTAGAGCCAATGCACATAGTACAACATTTAGATTGCATGTTGCAGTTCCCCAATCGCTGACTAAGCCTGTTGTGGGCTAGGTATCCAATCCCCAGGGCCTGTAACAAGCTCTAGAAGGCTAACTAAACCTCCCAAGGCCTATAATAGGAACGAGTGGTTGGGTATTCAAGCCCCTAAGGCCTATTGAGGGCCTATAACAGGCCCTAGAGGCTTAGAGCCTCCCAAGGAAATTGGTAACAACTGGCTGAGTGTTATTGGTAACAATTGGCTTTCAATGACCATTGTCTCTTGACTATGATCGACTGGAAACCCACTTCACCAAAAAACCGCTGGCCTCAAGCATGCCTCAAGACGCGATTTCCCTCCGTACTGGTAAGCCCGAGCCTTGCCTCAACTCGATTTCTCATTCGGACGTGATCCCGCCATCTCCATTTGGAGGATATTTGTCATCATGTCCATATAAAAAAGACCCCAAAGTATTTTTGTATTGTTACATTAAATAAAAAAAACCCTTTGCCCCTTAATATATAAGCAATATAATTTTTAGGTTTTCATGAATATTTAATACCGCAATATGAATGAACGTGGTATTATATTGCCTTCTAGTGAAGCCCCCGTGACTCAAAGGCTCCTTACAGAATGAACATTCTGGAACTTAATGAACTTAAATCACAGTTAAAGGAACTAATTGATAACAATTACATAAGGCCAAGTGTGTCTCCTTGGGCAGCACCTGTCATTTTTGTTAAAAAGAAGGACGGAACTTTTCATTTGTGCATAGATTACCACCAGTTAAATAAGATGACCATAAAGAACAGATATCCTTTGCCCCGCATTGATGATCTATTTGATCAATTATGCGATACAAAGGTATTTTCTAAGATAGACTTGAGGTTGGGGTACCATCAAGTCATAATTAAGGATGAGGACATCTTTAAGACTGCTTTTAGAACCAGTTACGGGCACTACGAGTTCATGGTTATGCCTTTTGGGCTAACCAACGCCCCAACAATTTTCATGTGTCTTATGAATAATGTTTTACATCAGTACTTAGATAAGTTTGTAATTGTTTTCATTGACGACATTTTAATTTATTCTAAGAATAAAGAAGAACATGACGAATACTTAAAGATAATTTTACAAGCGTTAAGAGAACACCAACTTTATGCTAAATTTAGCAATGTGATTTCTTTAAAGATAAAATACAATATCTAGGGCATGTGATATCCAAGGATGGAATCGCAGTAGACCCAGACAAGATAAAATAAATTAATGAATGGCCTACCCCTAAAGATGTAACTAGTGTATGATCTTTTATGGGAATTACAGGTTTCTATTGTAAGTTTATAGAAGGATTCTCACAAATAGCGAATCCTATAACCTCTTTACAAAATAAGGGTAGGAAGTTTGTTTGGGATAAAAATTGTGAAGAAAGTTTTAAGAAATTAAAAGAACTATTAACAACTGCACATATTCTAAAAATTGCAGATCCAAACAAGGATTTCATTGTTTGCACTGATGCATGCAATAATGGACTTGGAGGAGTCTTAACAAGGTCATGTAATTTCCTATGAGTCCAGAAAGTTAAAAATTCATGAGAAGAACTATGCAACTTACGACTTAGAATTGGCTGCCGTGATACATGCGTTAAAAATGTGGCGCCATCACTTAATCGAAAGAAAGTTTACACTAATGACAGATAATAAAGGTTTAAATATTTGCTGGATAAACCAAATTTGAGCGTAAGGCAAGCTAGGTGGCTAGCTTTCCTTAGCGAATATGATTTCGAGATTCAACACATTAAAGATAAAGAAAATAAAGTTGCTAATGCCTTAAGCAGAAAAGCTAGACTAAATTTTGTATCAGCAATCAACACTTATAAAACAAATTTGGAAAAACAGCTTGAAGAAGGAATAAAATTGGATGAAAATTACATTAAATTATAGCAAAGAGTTGCTGAAAATATATCAGAAAATTTAATAACGGATTACAGTCTGAATGAACAAGGTTTAATGATGTATACAAATAGATTGCATGTACCAAATGTACCTAAAGTTAAGCTACTGATTTTAAATGAAATACATAAAATTCCTTATTTAGGACATCCTGGTTACCAAAAGATGATAACTATGCTGAGGAAAGATTACTTTTGGCCAAACATGAAAAATGAGGTAGCTGAATACATTGCTAGGTGTATGGAATGTCAGCAAATAAAGGATGAGCATCAACACCCTGCTAGATTATTGCAGCCATTGCTAATTCCGGATTGGAAGTGGGAAATAATTAGTATTGATTTTATAACTGGTTTACCTAAAAATCAGAAACATAATGATTCCATAATGGTGGTTGTGGATAATCTTAGTAAAGCAACCCATTTCATACCTCTTAAAACAACCTACAAGGCTGCTAACATTGCTGAAATCTTTATGAAACAAATTTTTCGTTTGCATGGGATTCCAAAAGTTATAATTTATGACAAAGACTCTAAATTTACAGGAAATTTCTGGAAATCTTTATTTAAAGGTTTAGATACTACTTTAAATTTCAGTACATCATTTCATCCACAAACGGATGGGAAGACAGAAAGAGTCAATCATATTTTTGACGATATGTTAAGAATGTATGTTAAATATCAGCCAGGTAAATGGGAAGAATATTTGCATCGTGCTGAGTTTGCTTATAATAACCATTACCAAGCTTCAACAAAACGTAGTCCATTTGAAATTCTGTATGGCATAAAATGTAATACTCCTATTTCATGGAGTAATCCAGTCAACAGGTTAATGTTAGGACCTGAGTTATTAAAAGAAATGGAACTAACCATGAAATAGGTTCAAGGCAATTTAAAAATTGCACAAGATAGACAGAAAAGCAATGCAGATCTCAAAAGAACTTAGGAAGAGTTTCAGGTTGGTGAACATGTCTTCCTCAAGGTAAAATCTAAAAAGAGCTCCTTAAAGTTAGGAAGTTGTGCTAAACTAGCACCAAGGTATTGTGGACCTTTTGAAATATTGTCTATGGTAGGACCAATGGCATATCAGTTGGCCTTGCCATCAAATCTTAAAGTACATTATGTATTTCACATATCTCTTTTGAAAAAGTATGTGCATGATGCTACTCATGTGATTAATTGGAATGATGTACAGGTGGAACTAGAAGGAGATTTTCTGGTGGAACCGGATTGTATCCTCGACAAGAGGGAAATTTTGCTTCGTAATCGTACCATTGGACAAGTAACGGTGAAATGGAAGCACCTTAGTCTAGACGAAGCAACCTGGGAATTGGAAAGTAATATGCGGGTGGCTTATCCAATTCTGTTCCAGGAAGACTTAGAGGATGATGAATAAAGCAACATCGAGGATGATGTTGAACTTAAGAGGGGGTGTTTGTCACATACCCAAATTATGAACATTTTATGTTGTGAGAAAACATTATGTTTTATGTTATTGTAAAGTTTTATGATTATTGACCAAGTGGGGTCAAGGATGACTATAACTAATTACTCTAATATTTTATTATTAATAAATAAAAAGTGGAGACAAATATCCAAAGGAGGTTGTTGAATGAGTTTTCACTAACCCACTAAGAAGAATGGACTGGGGTGGAGAGAAAACTGACACTTGGCAGCATCCTCAATTCAATTCTAGTTGTTGTAGGGGAAAACTTCCCTATTTTTATGGTCATGTTCCCCAAGAAAGTGGAACTGAGCAGGTGGCTCAATAACTAAGAAACTGACCAAAAGACCTAGGCATGCTATTTATCACCCATCAAATTCAGCAGGAGGCTGCCTAGTTTTTACCTTGTGATAATTTCTGAAAGAGAAAAAGAAGAGAGTACAAGAGATTCGATGAGGGGAAAGCTAGGAAGTGATTGAGTGAGTTAAGACTGCATTCTGAACTGGTACAGCCTCATTGCTGAGTTCAATATTTCTAAAGGCAGAAGTATTACAGTTAAGTACTACTCCTGAGTTGCAAAGGAATTTAATTCCATTATCCACACAACATCTTCGTCCTGGTGGTTCAGTGAACAAGCTCGGGGGTCCTAAGGCAAGTGACTTAGCTGTCTTTAGGAGAAGGTTGGGTGGAATAGGCTCCGTAGGATGTTTGTCACCCTCTGCTATTAACATGTTTTCATTGTGTTATCTTATTTATTTCTACCATATTAGTTTCTGAATGATTAAAACTCTGAATTGTTATCCATTTATGAAAAGTTGTTTAAAACTGCTAGATTGATAGTTTATGTCTGATTGAATGTAGTATGAATGAATGAAATACTCCCCTGTATTTTTCCACACACTAGGTTTTTTTCGTACTCTAGTACAAAGGAGTTGAATTATAAATAGATTAGCATGACTGCAAATATCTCAGATAGAAACTATTTTATAAAGATCGGATTAAGTAATTTTATTTTACTTGTAAAACCTGAAAAATACTACATACTGTAGGACTGAACATTCATTTTCATTTATTTTAGATATCTATTTTATGTATGCCCGGTCTTTTAGGAACTGAAACACAGAGTTTATTTGCAGTCATTAGAATTTATTATTATACAGAATCATTATATAAAAACCCTAGAATTCATTGCAATATCCTAATCTAAGTTAAACATTCTATACTAACAGTATTATTATAAGTATCCCTTCTACAATGTCTTATAATTATATATATTTGAGCATTGATTTCCTTCTAAGCAAGAAAGTATATAATTATGACAAACCAAAGTATTATAATTGCAGTAATATACATTAACAACTATAATGTATTATGGGTTTTCAAACCCTAAACTATACAATTATAATATACAGTAGTATCATAGGTTTTTGCAGTAAATAATTATAGTTTGAAGCTCAAAAAAAACTACATAATCATTGTAGATTTACAAGACATTTTATTAATACACCTTATTAAACTGTAAATAGCAACACTGCCAGAATTTTTAAGATTTGATTTTAAGTAATCAATCAAATAAATAGGTCTTGAATACACTTCTAAACCCTTAATAAGATACCTAACATCCAATCCCTGTTGAACTCACTCAAGTAGTGTTTCGTATTCAGTTTTAAATATCTTCTCTACATTATAAACCAAAGTATAAACATTCAAAATACTTTATCAATAGCTTTTACAATCCAATGGATTTGACTAGGGTTTAACCCTGAATAATCCATAACTTCAACGAAGCATATTAAGTTACACAGTATCAGTAAAAACTATGAATATATATTTAAGTTCCTTAGTTTTACATCTTACGCATTCAACCTAAAAACTAGGGTTCGAACAGAGTGTAAACTCTGCGTAAGCAAAATCATAATTATAACGTTCTTCATTTGGGAAAGCTAAGCTCAATAACCATATACCAGTATAAAAATAAATATACTAAAAATATATTTAAAACATCATTTTAAATATACAATAAAATTAACGTAGAGACCTGGTTTTACTGATTACGTTCCATAATACTAAATGATTGTGTGTTCACAGTTAAACTTTAAAATTTAGAGCTTTCAAGCTCGGCATAAACCTCTAATACCAAAACTTTATCCTTTCATTTTAAAAACTGTACAGAGTGCCAAGTTTTATAAGGGTCAGCTCATACCCAATAAACCAAAACACAAACATTACAATACAGGATTCAACCCCGAAGGGTTTCAAGTCCCTTACACTAACATTCTAATAAACTATCGAATCCTTTACCAAAGCAACTTTCCCAAGCAGGGATTTCATGAGTTATAGTTCGAGGGTTTGATACCCTATAAACGCATTACAAAGTTTCCATAAGGCACACAATGGCCAAACCAACATTAAAACTAATTTATAAATGATTTTTGCTTCTCAACGAAACCACTTAGACCGGCCGCCATCACCATTGTGTCAAGAGCTATGATTTAGGGTGTCCTTGGGAATCACCGGGGCTTACCAGAGCCGTAGAGTTCCAGAGAAGTTGCTCTCGTAGTCTCCATAACTTCAACATTGGCATGAGGCAAACCTTAACAACATAACATGATGGAATATTGGTCAATACTAAGAGGGGGGGGTATTGTTAACTTTTTCTTTTTAACCACTTATTTAACTTTTGATCAAAAACATGGAATCAACAAAATACACAAAACATGGATTTTTTTGTGGAACCCCAAATGGATAAACCACCAAAGCTTTTCTATTATCTGCAAAATTGCTTTTTACAAGTTACAATAGAATTCAATCGGCACCAACCAATTAGGATGCACCCACACCCTTAATTCACCAGCACCAACTGGTAGGAGGCTATGACCCTCTGTTTAGTCAGCGACGATTGACAAGGAAGCAACAACTCCCTTTCGCAGGCACTGACCTGCCCTAGCACCACCGTGCCTCCCTTATAGTATTAGTTCTTCATAAACTGACTGGACTGTATCTCTTACTATTGATCTCTCTTCTACTTCGAATACTTGGATGGAGAACATTAGAGACACTTTCAAAATAAGTTGTTTTCTCAATATATATTTCTTCAATGGTCATGTGTACTAACACAACTCTTCAACCATTATAGACACCCCTTCATACGAAATGTACAAAAAAAATAGAATACATTTCAATTTAATTTTATCTTTTAATGAAATGACTTCTAACTATATTTTTATGCAAATTTTATTATTTTATTAATTCTTTATTTTATCATCTCTTTAGCACCCAACCGTATGACTTTTAACCTTAGGTCCTGGCCATTATCTAACTTATCAATTGTCACGCAGTCCACCTTAGCGCCACGTTTGTCTTCGTCGAAGCTATATCATCATCCATGCTGTCCTTGTCGAAGCCATGTCACTGTCTTCATGCACCCAACCGTATGACTTTTAACCTTAGGTCCTGGCCATTATCTAACTTATCAATTGTCATGCAGTCCACCTTAGCACCACGTTTGTCTTCGTCGAAGCTATATCATCATCCACGCTGTCCTTGTTGAAGCTAGGTCACTATCCTCATTGATTCCACGTTAATGCCATGTTTTCCAAAAGGATTGGGGGCCTGGCAGGTCGTCCTGGGCTCCGGGCTGGTGATCTCTTCGTGGAGACCAAACACCCAGATCCCCCACCAAGAATCCTTTTCTCTACGCGTCGAATAGAACTATTGAGCATTGGTGTTATGAACGCATAGATACACCATGTTGTAGTCAATGTGGGATATATCCCATTGAACAAACAAATCACAACTCTCGATTTTCTAATTCAATGGCTACTGAGTCTTCAATATGCCATTTGGCTTATTTCTTCTGAGAGCATAAATCTTTTCGTAGGTTCTTCTTCTTCGGGTTCCTACTCTTCAACATCTTCTCCAGGTTCCTCATCTTCAAGGCCCTAACTCTCATATTCAGATGCTTCACCTTCACTCTCCTCTGAGAAAGCTTCCTCAGACTCTCATCTCGAAGGTCGTGTAGGGCATCTATCCTTTGCATATTTAGGGGCGTGTTCTCTTGGGGTTAGTTGCTGCTTCTTAGCATTGATGATTCTTTTCTCAGCCCTCCCTTCTGCTTCTAATTCCTCTTGACGAGAACGAGCTGTTTGAGTAGGTATTCTAGCATATCCTCAATCTCTGCATTTTTAGCAATGTCTAATCAACCTCTGCAATCTGCTCTTTTCTTGTTCCTTCGTTGCCCCATATATATGTTCTCCATTGCGCCTCCTTTCCAGATATGAACCCTCACACTCTATTTCATATCAACAAGTGGTTGATCATGGCTTCTTTGCCGCTCCCTACAATCTTACATTTTTCAATGTATACTTTCCCAATTCTGACTTCAAAATTATCTAATTCACATCTCCAATGCAAAACACAACTATAAACCCAACACTGCATTCTTCCTCATACTTAGCGTGTCAAATCCCAAAATGATTCATCAGTCTATCCCTTAGTTCATCTCAGAGTATTCACCAATCACTCAATCGCACCTCTACCACAAACTATCTCAATCCATAGTGTTCATATATAGGTTCATTATTTTCAATATGTATACATGCTTAATATCTACAAGAGATTGAATTCATATTAATATCTTCTTATCATCACACTATATTTTCCTTCAATCTAAAATGTTTCTTAGCTCCAGATTCATCTGTCTCAAAAGTTGCACTTCTAATTCGCTTCTTATGAGATTTCAAGCTTTCAACATCTTTAAATCTCTATCCACATGACTCTGTTGGCTGTTGAAGCTGAAACTACAGATTTAGTGGCATCATGATTGGAAAGTGGTAGACTTAGGCATCAAATGAAAGCATGTCCATTTCAAATTGGAAATTGTCTACGAGTCATCTTCCACAGAGATGGTATAATTTAACCTCATCATTTCAGCTGTCTGGATATTGTTGTTAGCTTTTCAAGGATAGTAACTTGTACCTTGATTTGAGGTCAGAGAATTCATGTAGTAGTGTGTCCCAACAAAGCATATGTTTTCAGCATTGTCAAGAAAGAAGACTTAGTTTGCTGATTTTTGTAGGGATAGAATCTGTTACTTTGCTGGCCACTAATATTTCACTGAGATTTCAGACCTCTAGCGTGCATAAATGGTCTCTGGCAGCAAGTGTTCATTGCTGCTTCATTTCTTGTTCTTGTCATGGCTATTTGCCATTGTCATTTCTGATTGCCATCAATGATAATCTACATCCTATGCCATATTTCCAACATAACATACGACCACGGGTTAAAATAGTAAGAAAAGAAATCTTAATGCAAATAAGAATGAGGCTACCATTCATAATCAAACTGTCAAGTTTTGGAAGGAATAGTATACCTTCAGTTCCAGGTATCATAAACCGAAGCAGTGCCTTGAAATTGTCCTTTAAAAGTTTGTAAACATGCTTAGAGACCACGAAAACCTGAACTGAATGAGATCCACCGTCGAACCCTGAGAGGGTTATTACAAGTTCAAAACCCCGATTTTCTCGAGAGCCTGTCGGCCAAAAAAGTAAAACATGTGAATGAATGGAGTAACACCACTCAGTAGTCATTCAATATGAAGCTAGGGATTTACACAAACCCGAAGCCATCACGTGGTTCAGCAACACAAGGCTTGCCACGATGCTTCTTACATTAAAGTGCATTAAAGAAGAACACCCTGTCGAGGTATAGTTAACTGCCAACAGTGCTTTCCACCATGATTAAGATATGGCGTAGTTTTCCTTAGTTAAGGTCCCTTACGTTCATCAAACACGAATAGCTATCAACTGGAAATCCTGTGTGGAACCATAGGTTCATCCACCTCGGTATTTTCCTTAAATACTAGTAATACAAAGCAGTCATGTGAAGCCTTGCCACGAGGGTTCCATCGTTCATCCCACTCTAATCTCATTAAATTCAACTTTTAAATTTTAAAACACAACCTGCCAACACAGAGTTTCATTAAGTCTCAAATCTTTGAACCAGGTTGCATAGTTTTGTTTGTATAGTTAGAACAATTTTCATCTTAGCGCCATCACCTTTTTGTTCCAAGCCTATGTCCGTGGTCGTGGGCTTATGACCCTACACATTAAAATTACTCATATATAAACTATAATGTTGATTTTTGAATGTGATATACATTTAAACCTTGAACATTTGTAACGATAATAAAACTATAAGTTCTCAAAGTCCTAGGTATTAATTATTATTTAGACCATGGTAAAATGTCGCATTATCTTGATTAAAGACCATAGTATTAATTTCACTTGATCATGTTAATAGTATAATAAGAGTATGCCTATAAGCTTTAAGATTTATAAAGTTTCTTATGTGTGTTTAAGGCGTCTAACCTGACATAATCGGTTCAAGACGAGAATGACTTACACGTTCTACTTTCAGTCTTTAAAACTTGAATAAACCTGGAAGTATAAAATCTTACTTGCAAATCTGTAAAAGAGTAGTACAATACATTAGCTATCTAGTATCTAAGTAAGCCTCAAGTACCCTTAGGAACCCTTCATTTAAAAAGAAGAAAAGTATTAAAATTACACCCATGAATATAGTTTTGGAATATATCACTTTTGTTTTATGTCATTAAAGAATTACAACTATTTTGACATTACGACACTTTAAATAACTGACAATTGCTGGTGATTAGGAGGTGTCATCATATGCATAACTAAAATGTTAATGAAAAGAGAAAATTACCATTATAAGATATTTTCCGCATAACAAACAGTAGCATTAAATGTTGCATAGAAAAAATTTAAATTTTTGCGAAATTTGGGGATGTTACAACTCCTCGAACTAAACTCCTTTTGTTATTGGAGAAAACTTCCTATGGCTTGGGGTAGACCACAACAGATAGATGACTACCAGAAATAGACTTAATTCTCAATGCAGTGCTATATAATTGACAATTCTAAGATAATGGAGAATATAACCAACCTCGATCCAACGTTTGATGTAGATCCCTGTTGAAGCTTTCAATCCACACACACTTTCAATCCTTGTACTTGATCCTGCAAATTAGTCTTGATAGCCAATATACAACAAGTACATATAATATATGAAAGACATTAACATCATCATTAGCAATGGTCCATGATATTATAAGTAAATGCAACCCAATGTGATATAAACAACATTCACAACATTAATGGACGAGAATATGAGTATTTCTATTAATAAACAAGAAGAAGTACAATGTGATACAACCTCTTGTCAGCAACCAATCCAAACCAAGAACTAGGTCAATCCACTTGCGCCTCCACCACTTCAATCCTCCCTGAAAGGAAAACTCAAACTGTAGGAGTTTGGAAGGTGAATATAAGAGGTTCACAACAACTAGGATCAATGAGTGTAGACTCAAGATGAGGCAAAAATCCACTAGAGTTCTCTTGCTTTCTCTTTTTCTCCTCCTTTCCATATGCCATAAATGCTCAATATATAGCCTTCCAAAGGTAAGTGAAAGGACACATCGAAGTGTTACTGGGAAAATGGAGGGCCAAAGGTCACCCGAAGACCGCTTTTTGGGAGTGAAAAGTAATTAATTAGTGGTTTTTACCATTTTACATGCTACCCACGGGCTATAGTGTTGCAGGTCGCGGGTACGCTCACTGAAATGATACAGCAAGCGGGTAAGGAGAAAAATATGCAAAATGTGTGTCTGGAGGACATAAAGTCTATCTGAGTTAGTAAAATGGATCCAGATGGCCAAAGAGTGCTGATACTCACAAGGTGGAGGATTACGTTGTAACACCTTTTGATTTGATTTCCCATGTTACAACGCATCTCTGCTTAAAGGTTTTGTAAAAATCTCTGCCACTTGTTCCTGTGTTGAAACATATTCCAGTTTGATGTTCTTGTTTGCAGCCTACTCTCTTAAATAGTGAAACTTTATTGGAATGTGTTTTGATTTTGAGTGTTGAACATGGTTTTTGGAGAGACTTATAGCACTTTTATTATCATAGTAGATAGTGATGGGTTCTTCAAATACTATTTTGATGTCTCGTAAAGTCTGACTGATCCAATTCAGTTTGTGTGCAACATTCGACTGCTGCAATATACTCTGCTTCAGTGGTAGATAGAGAGATTGAAGTCTGTTTTTTGCTTGTCCAAGCTACCAGTGATTCTCCCAAGAAGAAGGCCCCTCCACTTGTGCTTTTTCTGTCATCTACACTACCTGCCAAATCTGCATCTGAATAGGCTTTTAGGGAGAACATATTTTTTCTAGGATACCATAATCCAAGATCTATGGTTCCTCTTAAATACCTGAAGATTCTTTTTACAGCTTGAACATGGCTCTCTTTTGGTGCAGCTTGAAATCTAGCCACCATTCCAACAGCTTGCTTGACATCTGGTCTGCAGGCTGTTACATATAGTAGACTCCCAATCATAGATCTTAATGTTTTGGATCTACATCCTTGGATTCATCTTCTTTGCTTAATTTGCAACCTACTGTCATAGGTGTACAAATAGGCTTGCAATCCTCTAGCTGAAATATTTTCAACATATCTTTAATATACTTGGACTGATGAATAAAGATTCCCTTTTTGCATTGTACTATTTGTATTCCTAGAAAGAAATTCATTTCACCAAGCAAAGACATTTCAAATTCTTGCTGCATTCTCTTAGCAAAATCCTCACTCAACTTTTCATCATCACTCCCGAATATAATATCATCAACATACACTTCTACAATGATCAAGATATCATCAATAATTTTACAATAGAGATTCCAATCTGCTGATCCTCTTTTGAAGCCTTGTGTTTGCAGATATGAATCCAGCCTTGCATACCATGCTATGGGTGCTTGTTTTAACCCATATAGTGCTTTCTTTAGTTTACAGACATAGTCTCCTTTATCAGATAATTGAAATCCTTCTGGCTTCTCAATATACACTTCTTCTTCTAAGTTTCCATTGAGAAAAGTTGACTTAGCATCCATCTGATATACCTTGAATTTTTTGTAACTAGAAAAGGCTAAGAACATCATAATTGCCTCTAATCTGGCCACAGGTGCAAAAGCTTCTTCAAAATATACTCCTTAAACCTGAGCATATCCTTTACATACTAATCTGGCTTTGTTCCTGATTACTTGCCCATCTTCATTTACTTTGTTTTTAAGCACCCATTTAGTTCCAATAACATTCTTATTTTTTGGTCTTGGAACCAATTCCCAAGTTTGATTTTTTTCAATTTGGTTCAATTCTTCATTCATAGCGTTGACCCAATTCTCATCTTTGCATGCTTCTTTAAATGACGTGGGCTCAATACATGATAGTAGTGCTATCTCTGTTTGATACACAAATTTTCTTCTTGTTTGTACTCCTTCATCTTTATCTCCAATGATTTGGTCTCCAGGATGATTCTTTTGAATTATCCTACAGGGTGTCTTGGTGTCTCTTCTAGGGGATTCTTCTCTTTCTTATTGAGTATCTATTTCATCTTCTTGTATGTCTTCTTTTTCTTTTACATCTGTTTGTGTATCAACTGTCTCTTCATCATCCTCGCTTTCATCATCGAGGATGCTTTCTTGATGTTTGAACTTCTTTGTTTTTAAGTCATCTACCTTAACATCAGCACTCTCCATAATCTTATGTAATCTGATATTATAGCATCTGTATGCTTTCTTAGTAGAAGAATATCCAAGGAAGATACCTTCATCAAATCTAGCATCAAATTTTCCAAGATCTTCATCGAGTGTTTAGATGTAACATTTACTACCAAAAACCTTGAAGTGCTTTACAGAAGGAAATTTCCCAAACCATAACTCATAAGGAGTCTTATTACTATTAATCCTGAGCTGTCCTCTATTTAAAATGTGTACTGGTGTGCTTACAGCTTCTCTCCAATACCCATCAGACAATTTTGCTTCATTGAGCATAGTTCTTGCAGCCTCCTGTACTATTCGATTCCTCCTCTCAGCAACCCCATTTTGCTGAGGTGTTCTGGTAGCTGAGAACTGTCTCTTGATTCCATGAGTTTCATAGAAGAGATCAAACTCTTTTGAGGTGAACTCACCACCGTTGTCTAATCTAAGACATTTGATTTTTTCCTCTATTTCATTTTCAACAAGATTTTTAAAGGCTTTGAACTTGTTGAATGCTTCTGATTTTTCCTTGAGGAAAAATACCCAAGCCATTCTAGTAAAATCATCAATGAATAGCATAAAGTAGGGCTCTCCTTGCAAAATTTTGGTTCTTGTAGGTCCACAGAGGTCGGTGTGAACATCCTCTAAAGGTTTTGAGGTTAAATATTCTTTTGTCCTAAACCTTATTCGAGTTTGTTTCCCTAGTTGAAAATGTCTACATATGGGATTTGAAGGTTTTGTAATATTTCGCAAGTTTCTTACTGCCCCAAGGTTACTGGCTTTTACTAAATTGTCAAAGTTAATGTGTCCCAACCTCCTATGCCATAGCCATCTTTCATCTACTAAATTCATATGACATTCCTTATCCAAGTTTGTATTTAGTATGTATACATTCTCAGTAGTTCTAAATGCAGTACCAACCAATTTTCCTGAGTCCTTTCTACTAATTTCACATTTCTTGGAATAGAAAATGCAAATGTGACCCTGATCACAGGTTTGGCTGACACTTATAATCTAGGTTTCATATTTTCAACCAGCAATACATTCTTTGCTTTGGTCTTTCCCACATTCAAAGTGCCTTTCCTAAGAATTTTACCTGAAGCATTGTCACCAAATGTAACTTTACCCTTATGTTTTTTTAAGTTCAAAAACTTGTCCTTATCTCCTGTCATGTGCTTTGAACACCCACTGTCAACATACCAGGGACCTCCTTTATCTTGGACTTTTAAGGCAATAAGACATTTCTCTTCTGATGTTTTTTCTCTCCAAAACTTATTTTGCTATTTAATGTCCTTTGGCCTTTCTGAGATTTCCATTAATCTACAGTTTCTTACTTTATGTCCATAGTTATGACAGTTGAAGCATTTTAAATCCTTTTCTTGTAGAGTTGTAAATGAGTTATAATTTTTGCTCTTTGCTTGACTAACTGTTTGATTGTTTATGAAGTTATAATTTTCACCCTTCAATCTTTTCTTCTCATATGGTCTACAGTTCATAGCTTTGTGTCCAAAATTAGAGCATGCAAAACAGTATCCAAGGAAAATGTAAGGATATATGTTTTGATAAACCTTCTTTGGAGTTTCCTTGAGTTCCTTCTTGATTGGTGGAGGTGGTCTTCTGGATTTATAAGCATTCTTGGTCTTTTCTTCTTCTTCCTTCTTGAAAGTACCAAGAATAACAGCTGCATAAGATTTTGGTCCAACTTGATTTTCTTCTTTAGAATAACCTAATCCATTTTTTTTACTCAGATTTCTTTGTGCAGTTATAATTTCATCTAAAATTTTAGAGCTATTTTCATATTTGTTTTGAACAAATTTTGTATCAAGTTCTTCCCTCAAGTAAATTAATTCTGCTTCCATTTTTTCACAAATTAATTGTTTTTCTCTAAGAGATTCCTCTAGCCTTTCTTCTATCCTATTCGCTTCTTGAATTTTCTGTTTTAGATTGCTCATGATTTTATTCATCTCCTTTTCTTTCTATTCATGCTCTTCCTGCTGTTCAACTATAAACCTTTTCAATTGTCTATATTTATTTTTGTATCTTTTCATTCAATTCAAAGCACTGAATAGTTCTTTTTCCATGTTAACCTCTGCTTCATCTTTTGACTCTTTATGCTTACTTTCTTCTAGATTTCTAGATTCTTCAATACCTAGAAAAAGGACCTCATCATCACTGTCACTTGCCTTAGATGAACTGTTGTCTTCTTCTTCTTCTTTTGAATGGTAGTTCTTTTTGTACTTTTTCTTATAGTCGAATTTTCCTTTTTTCTTGTATTGTTTACTCTTGTCATCTTCATCCTCAGAGTCTTTCTTGGGATAAGGACACTTGGATTGAAAGTACCCAATTTTTCCACAATTAAAACACTTGAAGGGAAGCTTTCCTTTATACTTTCCTGATCCCTTCTGAAGTTTCTTGAGAAAATTGACTTCTTTCACATCATGTTCTTCATTGTGGTCAATCTGAGGGTTTTGCTTTCGATTCTTTATTTTCTTGGTTACTTTGAAGGCTGCTTCTCCTATTGAAGTATTATTTTTTCCTGTTCTCATCTCGTATGCAGTCAAAATTCCATGTAGTTGATCCATTGTCATGAGATTAAGATCATCTCGTTCTTCTAAGGTGGCTATTTTTGAGTCATACTTCATTGGCAGTGTCCTTAGTACCTTTTTAACCACTTCTTTTTCTTTCAATTTTCCTCCAAGACTTCTAATAGCATTGACTACTTCATCTACTCTTAGAAGGTATTCCCCAATATTCTCTTCTTCCTTCATTTTAAGGCTCTCAAACTGCCCCCTATATGTCTGAAGCTTGGATTCTTTGACTTTGGATTCACCTTCATAGATAATATTTAACTTATCCCAGGATTGCATGGCAGTCTTGCATCTCATAACTTTTGTAAAAACAGTGTTTGTCAATCCACTCAAGATTGCATTTAGGGCTTTGGAATTACCATCATATTCGCTTAGTTCTTTTGGATCTGTAGGTGCTTGGTCTTTTATGTTATACACCTCTTGAGTTTCTACCCACGCCTTCCATCCAAGGGACATCAGATAGCACCTCATCCCCACACTCCAGTATGCATAATTTTCTCCTGTAAGGAGTGGGGGTTTTCTAGTGGCTAACCCATTTTGTTGATCCATAGTGGTCTTTGAATAAGATCTTCCTTCCGGTGGCTAAACCATGGTGAAGGAACCTAGCTATGATACCAATTGATGGAATATTGGTCAATACTGAGAGAGGGGGGGGGTGAATCAGTATTGTTAACTTTTTCTTTTTAACAACTTATTTAACTTTTGATAAAAAAACATGGAATCAACAAAATACACAAAACACGGATTTTATCATGGAACCGCAAATGGATAAACCACCACAACTTTTCTATTATCTGCAAAATTGTTTTTTACAAGTTACAATAGAATTCAATCGGCACCAACCAATCAGGATGCACCCACACCCTTAATTCACCAGCACCAACTGGTGGGAGGCTATGACCCCTTGTTTAGTCAGCGACGACTGGAAAGGAAGGAACAACTCCCTTTCGCAGGCACCGACCTACCCTAGCACCACCCTGCCTCCCTTATAGTATTAGTTTTTCATAAACTGACTGGATTGTATCTCTTCTTGTTGATCTCTCTTCTACTTCAAATACTTGGATGGAGAACATTAGAGACACTTTCAAAATAATTTGTTTTCTCAATATATATTTCTTCAATGGTCATGTGTACTAACACAACTCTTCAACCATTACACAGACCCCTTCATACGAAATGTTTACAAAAAAAATATAAAACATTTCAATTTAATTTTATATTTTAATGAAATTACTTCTAACTATATTTTTATGCAAATTTTATTATTTTATTAATTCTTTATTTTATCATCTCTTTAGCACCCAACCATATGACTTTTAACCTTAGGTCCTGGCCATTATCTAACTTATCAATTGTCACACAGTCCACGTTAGTGCCACATTCATCTTCGTCGAAGCTATATCATCATCCACACTGTCCTTGTCGAAGCCATGTCACTGTCCTCATGCACCCAACCGTATGACTTTTAACCTTAGGTCCTGGACATTATCTAACTTATCAATTGTCATGCAGTCCACCTTAGCACCACGTTCATCTTTGTCGAAGCTATATCATCATCCACGCTGTCCTTGTCGAAGCCATGTCACTGTCTTCATTGATGCCATGTTAATGCCACATCTGCCAAAAGGATTGGGGGCCTGACATGTTGTCCCGGGCTCTGGGCTGGTGATCTCTTCGTGGAGTCCAAACACCTAGATCCCCCACCAAGAATCTTTTGCTCTATGCATCGAATAGAACTATTGAGCATTGGTGTTATGAACGCATAGATACACCATGTTGTAGTCAGTGTGGGATATATCCCATTGAACAAACAAATCACAACCCTCGATTTGCTAATCCAACGACTGCTGAGTCTTCAATATGCCATTTGGCTTATTTCTTCTAAGAGCATAAATATTTTCTTAGGCTCTTCTTCTTCGGGCTCCTGCTCTTCAACATCTTCTTCGGGCTCCTGCTCTTCAACATCTTCTTCAGGCTCCTCATCTTCAAGGCCCTCACTCTCATATTTAGATACTTTGCCTTCACTCTCCTCTAAGAAAGCTTCCTCAGACTCTTGTCTCGAAGGTCATGTAGGGAGTCTATCCTTTGCATATCTAGGGGCATGTTCTCTTGGGCTTAGTTGCTGCTTCTTAGCATTGATGATTATTTTCTCAGCCCTCCCTTCTGCTTCTAATTCCTCTTGACGAGAACGAGCCATTTGAGTAGGTATTCTAGCATATCCTCAGTCTCTGCATTTTTAGCAATGTCTAATCAACCTCTGCAATCTGCTCTTTTCTTGTTCCTTCAATGCCCCATATATATGTTCTCCATTGCGCCTCCTTTCTAGATATGAACCCTCACACTCTATTTCATATCAGTGGTTGATCATGGATTCTTTTCCGCTCCCTACAATCTTACGTTTTATAATGTATACTTTCCCAATTCCGACTTCAAAATTATCTAATTCGCATCTCCAATGCAAAACACAACTATAAACCCAACACTTCATTCTTCCTCATACTTAGAGTGTCAAATCCCAAAATGATTCATCAATATATCCCTTATTTCATCTCAGAGTATTCATCAATCACTCAATCGCACCTCTACCACGAATTGTCTCAATCCATCGTGTTCATATATAGGTTCATTATTTTCAATATGTATACATGCTTAATATATACAAGAGATTGAATTCATATTAATATCTTCTTATCATCACACTATAGTTTCCTTCAATCTAATATGTTTCTTAGCTCCAGTTTCATCTGTCTCAAAATTTGCACTTCTAATTCCCTTCTTATGAGATTTCAAGCTTTCAACATATTTAAATCTCTATCCACATGACTCTGTTGGCTGTTGAAGCTGAAACTACAGATTTAGTGGCATCATGATTGGAAAGTTGCAGACTTAGGCATCAAATGAAAGCATGTCCATTTCAAATTGGCAATTGTCAACAAGTCATATTCCACATAGATGCTATAATGTAACCTCATCATTTCAACTGTCTAGATATTGTTAAATTTTAACCATTAATTCACAATACTCTAGGATCTTCTCTGAGAGAATAACATATACAGTCTATCAATGCATAACAATCACAATAAGCATCACAAGCATCACAAGAATCAAAAGCATGAGAGACAAGAGACACAGAGTTTCCGTGGGGAAAACCCTAAGGTGAAAAACCCCACAAATTCCTCAGAGATAGAGAGAGCAATGGCTCAACCAAAGTACAACCAAAATACACTTGAGATAGTCTCCTAGAAGCAGATGATCCTCCTCCTTACTAGTGCGCCACTTTCTAAGTGAGAGAGAGATAACTTTCCGAATTATCTAAATAGAGATCTCCTGATCTCTATTTATACTAACATGTTTGCCCAGTGACCTTATGGGGCCAACTTGTCTAGCTAGGTACATTCACAATATAATATATATTTCATGGTCGAACCCACACATGTTGGTCTAATAACCCATCGCCAAGTACACACACTTGTGACACTTGTCAATCCACATGACGACACTTCCTTATAGAGGAATAACACATCTCTAATAAGGGTACAATAGATATATATGAAATACATAGATGAAATACATTCCGAAGTTACATATACATCAACACTCCCTCTTAACTAGGAAGCTATTTCTCGACACAGATCTGCTAGACAAGTCTTCTTTTCGAGATCATCGTCATCGATGCATCATCACTGCTGTTGCTATCTCAACCAATCTCTGACTCTACTCGTCATAGGAAGTTCTACAGAGCCAGTCCTTTTTCATACTGAATGTAGGCCCACCACTTGCAGGTCTTCATCATCACTGGCCATACTGTGGAAATCTCAGGACTTATTACGTGCGTCACAAAACCTTAAAAGAGTCTCTTGACTAGCAAGAACCCTAAAGAGCATCTGAGGCCTTTTTCATCCTGTCCAGATCTCCAGGACTTATTACATGTGACCCCACCACAAAACCTCGAAAGAGAATCCCAGGACTGATTACGAGCACAAGGCTCAACCTATAGGATCTCCCAGGGCACAAATTACATGTGGTCACCACAAAACCTCGAAAGAGAATCCCAGGACTGATTACGAGCACAAGGCTCAACCTATCAGATCTCCTAGGGCACAAATTACATGTTGTCATGGAAAAACCTCGAAAGAGCATCCCAGGATTGATTACGAGCACACGGCTCAACCTATCGGATCTCCCAGGGCACAAATTACATGCCATAGGACAAAACCTCGAAAGAGCATCTTCCAGATATCCCAGGGCACAAATTACATGCCATAGGCAAAACCTAGAAAGACAATTTGCAGATCTCCCAGGGCACAAATTATATGTCCTCCCAAGCAAAACCTCGAAAGAGCATTTTCCAGATATCCCAGGGTACAAATTACATGCCGTAGGCAAAACCTCGAAAGACTATCTGCAAATCTCCCAGGGCACAAATTACATGCTTATCTGCACAACCTGTTCCACGGCCACAAAGTATCAACCTGATACTCACCATACATCATCCTGATGTACACATGATCATCCTGATCATCATCACTGCAACATACTGCTGCATGTCATCTGGAACAACATCCTAAAGCTCGTCATCCATGATCATCCTGATCATACAATGCATCTACTTGATCCATACCAAGTATCTACCTGATACATATCATCATACATGATCCACCTGATCATACAATGCATCCACCTGATACAAATACAAATACATGATCCACCTGATCATACATGATACAAATCAACATACATGATCTACCTGATCATACAATATATCCACTTGATACATATACAGATACATGGTCCAAGCATCCAACATGATGCTTATACAAAATACATACACATGATCCAACCGATCATATCCAGCATCCAACATGATGTGTACATACATATAAATGATCCAACTGATCATATCCAGCATCCAACATGATGCGTACATATACATAAAAATGATCCAACTGATCATATCCAGCATCCAACATGATGCATACATACATACATATAAAAATGATCCAACTGATCATACAAAGAAGAAACCAGAACATCATCCTGATGCTCATCATCTAGCGCTTACATCCACAGCCATGTGAAGGATCCTCCTTCCAACATGCTTGGAATGGCTTCAGCAAATGTGTCCATCACTTCCTCCTCGAAGTGTCATCAATCTGAAGAACGCCAAGCCTCTCTCTGAAGTACTCGGACTTCACCCTGGCTAGTGGCTTCGTCAGCACATCTGCAATCTGCTCATCCGTCGCAACATACAGGAGCTTCACAGCTCCTCTCTGCACCATATCCCTGATATAGTGATATTTGATCCCTATGTGTTTCGACCTGTCATGAAACACTGGGTTCTCAGACAACTTCACACAACTCTGGTTATCACAGAAGATACCAGTAAAATCCAACGGGATATCAAATAATTCAGACAGTAGATTCCGTAGCCATACTGCCTCACAACTAGTTGAACAGGCTGCAACATACTCTGCCTTAGCTGTACTTAGTGATACATAGGACTGCTTCCTGCTAAACCAAGAGATCACACCTGATCCCATACTGAAGCAGCACCTAGATGTGCTCTTCCTATCTGCAGCACTGCCAGCCCAATCTGAATCAACATAACCCTGCAGGTTAAACTTTTGATTCGCCTCATACTTGAACCCATAATCCACTGTACCCTTCAGGTACCTCAGAACATGCTTTACAGCAACCAGATGAACACTCCTTGGATCTATCAGGAACTGACTCAATGTGTTCACCGCAAAGCAAATATCTAGTCTCGTGTTTGTCAGGTACATCAAGGACCCAATCATCTGACGATACATAGAGACATCAACCGGCTCAGATGAAGCATCACATAGAAGCTTCAGATTCGATGCCATAGGTGTGGCCATGGCCTTGCAATCCATCATCCCGAATCTCTTCAGGATATCTACTGTGTACTTCCCTTGACCAAGGAAGATCCCACCTGTACTCTGCCACACCTCCATACCTAGAAAATAATGCATCATTCCCAAATCTTTCATATCAAACTCAGCAACAAGCTTCCTCTTCGTATCTGCAATCAATCTGTCATCTCCTGTTACAAATAAGTCATCCACATACAGGAGTAGAATCACAGGATTCCCTTCCTCAACCTTGTAGTAAAGGTTGGAATCCATTTTACTCTTGGTAAATCCCAAACTAGATAGGAAACTGTCCATCCTGCCATACCAAGTTTTGGGAGCTTGCTTCAAGCCATACAAGGCTTTCTTCAATCTGCACACATACGACTCCCTGTCATGTATTTCGAAATCGAGTGGCTGCTCCACATATACTTCCTCTTCAACTACACCATTCAAGAAGGCAGGCTTGACATCCATCTGGTGTATTTTCCATTTCATTGCTGCAGCTAGGGAAAGTACTGTTCTGATGGAAGTATACCTGGCTACAAGTGCAAAAGTTTCTTCATAATCTATTCCCTCTTTCTGAGAGAAGCCACAAGCTACGAATCTTGCTTTGTATTTCTCTACATTGCCATCTGCAGCATGCTTGATTTTGTAGATCCATTTAGAAGTCACAACAGACTTCTCTTTAGGTCTTGGTACAACATCCCAAACATCATTCTTCATTATTGATTGGTATTCCTCAACCAGGGCATCCTTCCAATCTTTCTTTTCCGCTGCTTCTTCATAACTGGAAGGCTCTTTGTTCATAATGTCACATAGTAAAGCAACATAGCTGGTATGTGATCTGGTTCTCTTCTTTGTTCTGTGTTCTTCTTCTGGAATGCCAAATCTTTCTGCATCTTGAATGAGCTCTCTAGCCCATGCAGGTTTCCTCTTGTGAGAGTTATCCTCACGGGGTTGATCTACAGGTTCTTGCGGATCTTCAAACTCACGAACAACTTCTGGAACTGCTTCAGTCATGGTAGTGTCTTGAAATCTAGTTTCCTTAGGTTCTTCATAAACTTCGATAGGTGCCTTCCTTGATTTGACGAAGGCTGAGTTTTCATCAAATGTTACATCCCTGCTGATATCAATCTTCTTGAACCCTGGAAAGTATATTCTGTAAGCCTTCGAGCTTTCATTGTAACCCACAAAGATACCCTTCTTTCCTGAAGGATCTAGTTTAGTCCTCTTTTCCTTTGGGACATGAGTGTATACTGGACAACCAAATATTCTGAGATGGCTGACTTCAGGTTTCTTACCAGAAAAGACCTCTTCTGGTGTCTTGTTATCCAATATCTTGTGGGGTGTTCTGTTCTGCACGTATACAGCTGTTCTAGCTGCTTCTGCCCATAGATGCATAGTTAGATCCTGGTCGTGCAGCATTGCCCTTGCTACTTCCATTATTGTTCTGTTCTTCCTTTCTACAACTTCATTCTGTTGAGGATTATAAGGAGCATTCAACTCCCTCTTAATCCCTGAATCACTACAAAGCTTCTTGAAGTCACCTGGGGTGAATTCTCCACCATTGTCGGATCTGAATGTTTTGATCTTCTTGTTAGTTTGATTCTCCATCAAGGTTTTGAATTCCTTGAATTTATCAAACACCTCATCTTTGCTCTTCAAGAAGTATACCCAAGTATTCCTGGAGAAGTCATCAATAAATGAGACATAGTAAACATACCCACTCAGAGAACTGGATGACATAGGACCACATACATTTGAGTGGATGATTTCCAGGATGTCTTTTGCCTTGCTTTCACTACTTGGGAAAGCCTTCTTAATGTTCTTACCTTTTGCACATCCTTGGCAAACACCTTCATGTTTGGTCTTGATTTCAGGAAGACCCTCTACAGCCTTGCTTGCAATTGGAAGTGCCCTATAGTGCATATGAGCAAGTCTTCTATGCCAAAGTTCACTTGGCTCCATGGATTCATGTACCATGGCATGTTCAGGTTGTCCCTTCAATTTATACAAACCTCCCTCTTGCTCTCCAATCACTACTGCATCATCTATGTTCTTTCCCTTTGGCCACATTAGGACTTGGCCATCCACAAATGCAACCCTGATACCTTTTGCATCCAATGCAGAGATGGAGAGTAAGTTCTTCTTGAGCCCATGTACAGAAAGGACTTCTTTCATCTTCAAATATTTTCCAGAATCTAGGTTGTAGGAGGCTTCACCACTTCCTTTGATTGGGTATTGATAATCATCCCCAAGTTTTACCTTATGGGGTGATTCATGTTCAGATAGATTCACAAAATATTCCTTAAATCCAGTCATTTGTTTGGAAGCCCCACTATCAATCAACCAATCGTTACAACCATGGGAGATAGTACCTGTGAGAGCAGAAATTAGAACATATTCTTCTTCACTTGATGATTCATCATTGCTATCACTTTCTGCCCTAGCCTTCTTCTTTGGGGGTTCATCATCTTCGGCAGCATGAGCATGATATCTTCTTTTGTTATTCTTCTTCTTCTTATTGAAGTTGTTGTTGTCGTCTTTCTTCTTCTTGGGACAATCTGAAGCAAAGTGTCCCTTCTCATTGCAATTGAAGCATCTGCGATCTTTCTTATCTTTATGATAATGGTGGTGTGAGAATCTTCTGTTATGAGATGATTCCTTCTTGGACTTGCCTTTCCTGGCATGTGCTGTGAGAGCTTGATCTTCATTTCCCATCTTTTCTTCTCAGGCCACAAGCCTAGCTTCTTCTTGAGAGCATTCTTCCCACAATCTGTTGAAGGAGATCAACTTCTTCCTTGCACAAATTCCTTGAATAAAGGAATCCCATGACCTAGGTAGGCCATTTAGAGTGGTCATCACCACTTCACCATTCTCCACCATTTCATCCACTGCTTCTAGTTGTTCCTTGATCTGGGAGACCCTTGAAAAATAAGATTGAATGGTTTCTCCTTTCTGAAACTTTACTCCTTTCAATTGGTTCCGCAGGGTCATCTTCTGATTTATGTTCTTCCCTTCAAATAGCTTGGTCAAAGAGTCAAACATCTCCTTGGGTATCTTTAGAGAAGACACATGGGGTATGAGATGGTCTTTGATATAATAAGCAATGATTCTCTTTGCCTTGACAAAGTTTTTCTTATGCAATACCTTAGCCTCTTCATCCTCTGGGATAGGGATGTCTTCTTTTACATATGAGTCCAACTCATTCTCTTCTAGGATTAACCCAATCCTATACTTCCAAGCTCAGAAGTTATCAACTCCTTCAAGCTTATCCTCAAGCTTGGTGTGGTGAGACATCTTAAAGAGTACTTCAAATGGAAATAGAAAAGATTTACGTCTTACCACTTGAAATGCTGAAAACTGTATCTGGTCCTGGATTAGGGTTTGTCGGAAAAACCCTAAAAATTCAAAATATGAATTTCAATTTTCTGAAAGGATAGAAAGATGTGCCTTGATGAGCTGATCAGCCTGGTGTATTCAGAATTTGAGATCAACAAAGCTTTACCCTTCAGATTTTCCTTTTTGTCCTCCTGGGTTCACTAGGGAGAGCCCTGAATTAGGGTTTGAGTTTCCCGGAGATCTACCCAGCCAAAAATCTCGATCCAAAGCTCTAAACTTCGATTTTTGCAAGGAGCTTCCAGCTATGTCTTCAGATTTCAGAAATTCCTATTTTTGAGGAAACCCTAATTTTTAGCGCCAAATCTGAAACTGCTCAGAATTGAATTTTGATTGGACAGATAGATTCTCCTTGATGAGTAGAGTCAATCTACTATACTGCTTTTCCAAAATCTGTGGAGAGAAACCCAATAAACAAGAAACTCAAGTTTCCGTCACTGCAAAATGTCTTCTTCTCAGGTTAGCTCTGATACCATGTTAAATTTTGAGCATTAATTCACAATAATCTAGGATCTTCTCTGAGAGAATAACATATACAGTATATCAATGCATAAAAATCACAATAAGCATGACAAGCATCACAAGAATCAAAAGCATGAGAGACAAGAGACACAGAGTTTCCGTGGGGAAAACCCTAAGGTGAAAAACCCCACAACTTCCTCAGAGATAGAGAGAGCAATGGCTCAACCAAAGTACAACCAAAATACACTTGAGATAGTCTCCTAGAAGCAGAGGATCCTCCTCCTCACTAGTGCGCCAGTTTCTGAGTGAGAGAGAGATAACTTTCCGAATGATCTAAATAGAGATCTCCTGATCTCTATTTATACTAACCTGTTTTCCCAGTGACCTTATGGGGCCGAATTTTCTAGCTAGGTACATTCACAATATAATATATATTTCAGGGCTAACCCCACACATGGTGGTCTAATAACCCATCGGCAAGTACACACACTTGCGACACTTGTCAATCCACATGATGACACTTCCTTATAGAGGAATAACACATCTCTAATAAGGGTACAATAGATATATATGAAATACATAGATGAAATACATTCCGAAGTTACATATACATCAACAGATATTGTTGTTAGCTTTTCAAGGATAGTAACTTGTACCTTGATTTGAGGTCAGAGAATTCATGCAGCAGTGTGTCCCAACAGAGCATATGTTTGTAGCATTGTCAAGAAAGAAGACTCAGTTTGCTGATTTTTGTAGGGATAGAAACTGTTACTTTGCTGGCCACTAATCTTTCACTGAGATTTCAGACCTCTAGCGTGCATAAATGGTCTCTGGCAGCAAGCGTGCATTGCTGCTTCATTTCTTGTTCTTGTCATGGATATTTTCCACTGCCATTTCTAATTGCCATCAATGACAATCTATATCCTCTGCCATATTTCCAACATAACATATGACCACGGGTTAAAATAGTAAGAAAAGAAATCTTAATGCAAATAAGAACGAGGCTACCATTCAGAATCAAACTATCAATTTTTGGAAGGACTAGTATACCTTCAGTTCCGGGTATCATAAACCGAAGCAGCGCCTTGAAATTCTCCTTTAAAAGTTTGTAATCATGCTTACATACCACGAAAACTTGAACTGAATGAGATCCACCGTCGAACCCTGAGAGGGTTATTGTAAAGTTCAAAACCCCAATTTTCTTGAGATCCTATCGGCCAAAAAAGTAAAACATGCGAATGAATGGAGTAACACCACTCAGCAGTCATTCAATATGAAGCTAGGGCTTTACAAAACCCCAAGCCATCACGTGGTTCAACAATGCAAGGCTTGCCATGACGCTTCTTACATTAAAGTGAATTAAAGAAGAACACCTTGTCGAGGTACAATTAACTTCCAACAGTGCTTTCCACCATGTTTAAGATATGGTGTAGTTTGCCTTAGTCAAGGTCCCTTACGTTAATTAAACATGAATAGCCATCAACTGGAAATCCTTCGTGGAACCATAGGTTCATCCACCTCGGTATTTTCCTTAAATACTAGTAATATAAAGCAGTCACGTGAAGCCTTTCCATGAGGTCACCCTTATGCATCCCACTCTAATCTCATTAAATTCAACTTTTAAATTTTAAAACATCACCTGCCAGCACAGAGTTTAATTAAGTCTCGAATCTTTGAACCAGGTTGCACAGTTTTGTTTGTATAGTTAGAACATTTTTCATCTTAGCGCCATCACCTTTTTGTTCCAAGCCTATGTTCGTGGTCGTGGGCTTATGACCCTACACATTAAAATTAGTCATATATAAACTATAATGTTGATTTTTGAAAGTGATATACATTTAAACCTTGAACATTTGTAACGATAATAAAACTATAAGTTCTCAAAGTCCTAGGTATTAATTATTATTTAGACCATGGTAAAATGTCACATTATCTTGATTAAAGACCATAGTATTAATTTCACCTGATCATGTTAATAGTATCATAAGAGTATGCCTATAATCTTTAAGATTTATAAAGTTTCTTATGCGTGTTTAAGGCATCTAACCTGACATAATCAGTTCAAGACGAGAATGACTTACACGTTCTACTTTCAGTCTTTAAAACTTGAATAAACCTGGAAGTATAAAATCTTACCTACAAATCCATAAAAGAGTAGTACAATGCATTAGCTATCTAGTAGCTAAGTAAGCCTCAAGTACCCTTAGGAACCCTTCATTTAAAAATAAGATAAGTATTAAAATTACACCAATGAATATAGTTTTGGAATATATCACTTTTGTTTTACGTCATTAAAGAATTACAACTATTTCGACATTACAACACTTTAAATAACTGAAAATTGTTGGTGACTAGGAGGTGTCGCCATATGCATAACTATAATGTTAATGAAAAGAGTAAATTACCATTATAAGATATTTTCTGCATAACAAACATTAGCATTAAATGTTGCATAGAAAAAATTTAAATTTTTGCGAAATTTGGGGATGTTACAACTCCTTCAACTAAACTCCTTTTGATTTGATTTCCCATGTTACAACGCATCTTTGCTTAAAAGTTTTGTAAAAATATCTGCCACTTGTTCCTGTGTTGAAACATATTCCAGTTTGATGTTCTTGTTTGCAGCCTGCTCTCTTAAATAGTGAAACATTATTGGAATGTGTTTTGATTTTGAGTACTGAACAGGGTTTTTGGAGAGACTTATAGCACTTGTATTATCACAATAGATAGTGATGGGTTCTTCAAACACTATTTTGATGTCTCGTAAAGTCTGTCTCATCCATTCAATTTGTGTGCAACATTGGGCTGCTACAATATACTCTGCTTCATTGGTAGATAGAGAGATTGAAGTCTGTTTTTTGCTTGTTCAAGCTACCAGTGATTCTACCAAGAAGAAGGCCCCTCCACTTGTGCTTTTTCTGTCATCTACACTACATGCCCAATCTGCATCTGAATAGGCTTTCAGGGATAATGTATTTTTTCTAGGATACCATAATCCAAGATCTATGGTTCCTCTTAAATACCTGAAGATTCTTTTTACAGATTGAACATGGCTCTCTTTTGGTACAGCTTGAAATCTAGCTTCCATTCCAATAGCTTGCTTGACATCTAGTCTGGAGGCTATTACATATAGTAGAATCCCAATCATGGATCTATAATGTTTTGGATCTAAATCCTTGGATTCATCTTCTTTGCTTAATTTGCAACCTCCTGTGATAGGTGTACAAACAGGCTTGCAATCCTCTAGCTGAAATCTTTTCAACATATATTTAATATACTTGGACTGATGAATAAAGATTCCCTTTTTGCACTATACTATTTGCAATCCTAGAAAGAAATTCATTTCACGAAGCAATGACATTTCAAATTCTTGTTGCATTCTCTTAGCAAAATCCTCACTCAACTTTTCATCATCACTCCCGAATATAATATCATCAACATACACTTCTACAATGATCAAGATATCATCAATAATTTTACAATAGAGATTGCAATATGCTCATCTTCTTTTGAATCCTTGTGTTTGCAGATACGAATCCATCCTTGCATACCATGCTCTGGTTGCTTGTTTTAACCCATATAGTGCTTTCTTTAGTTTACAGACATAGTCTCCTTAATCAGATAATTGAAATCCTTCTGGCTGCTCAATATACACTTATTCTTCTAAGTTTCCATTGAGAAAAGCTGACTTAACATCCATCTGATATACCTTGAATTTTTTGTAACTAGCAACGGCTAAGAACATCCTAGTTGCCTCTAATCTGGCCACAGGTGCAAAAGTTTCTTCAAAATCTACTCCTTCAACTTGAGCATATCCTTTACATACTAATATGGCTTTGTTCCTGATTACTTGCCCATCTTCATTTACTTTGTTTTTAAGCATCCATTTAGTTCCAATAACATTCTTATTTTTTGGTCTGGAACCAATTCCCAAGTTTGATTTTTTTCAATTTGGTTCAATTCTTCATTCATAGTTTTGACCCAATTCTCATCTTTGCATGCCTCTTTAATTGAGGTTGGCTCAATACATGACAGTAGTGCTATCTCTATTTGATACACAAATTTTCTTCTTGTTTGTACTCCTGCATCTTTATCTCCAATGATTTGGTCTCCAGGATGATTCTTTTGAATTATCCTAGAGGGTGTCTTGGTGTCTCTTCTAGGGGATTCTTCTCTTTCTTCTTAAGTATCTATTTCATCTTCTTGTATGTCTTCTTTTTCTTTTACATCTGTTTGTGTATCAACTGTCTCTTCATCATCCTCACTTTCATCATTGAGTATGCTTGATGTTTGAACTTCTTTGTTTTTAAGTCATGTACCTTAACATCAACACTCTCCATAATCTTATGTAATCTAAGATTATAGCATTTGTATGCTTTCTTGGTAGAAGCATATCCAAGAAAGATACCTTCATGAGATCTAGCATCAAAGTTTCCAAGATCTTCATCGAGTCTTTTGATGTAACATTTACTACCAAAAACCTTGAAGTACTTTACAGAAGGAACTTTCCCAAACCATAACTCATAAGGAGTCTTATTACTATTAATCCTGAGCTGTCCTCTATTTAAAATGTGTACTACTGTGATTCCAGCTTCTCTCCAATACCCATCAGACAATTTTGCTTCATTGAGCATAGTTCTTGCAGCCTCTTGTACTATTCGATTCCTCCTCTAAGCAACCCCATTTTGCTGAGATGTTCTGGGAACTGAGAACTGTCTCTTAATTCCATGAGTTTCACAGAAGAGATAAAACTCTTTTGAGGTGAACTCACCACCATTGTCTGATCTAAGACATTTGATTTTTGCCTCTATTTCATTTTCAACAAGATTTTTAAAGGCTTTGAACTTGTTGAATGCTTCAGATTTTTTCTTGAGAAAAAATACCCAAGCCATTCTAGTAAAATCATCAATGAATAGCATAAAGTAGGACTGTCCTTGCAAACTTTTGGTTCTTGTAGGTCCACAGAGGTCGGTGTGAACCACCTCTAAAGGTTTTGAGGTTGAATATTCTTTTGTCCTAAACCTTATTCTAGTTTGTTTCCCTAGTTGACAATGTCTACATATGGGATTTGAAGGTGTTTAGTCATGAACTTCTTTCTTCAATTTTATATTTTGATTGTCATTTTTATTTCAAGTTTGCTCATTTGCTTAAGTTGTTTTTCTACTCCCTTTAGGAAAAAATTTTGTTTTAAGTGAAACTTTTGATTTTTTCCTTTAGTTTTTTATTATTTCTATTTCTTTAGGATTTGAAGGGATCCATAGGACTTATATTGATTAAGGATGTCACAAATATATTCAAAGAGCATAGTTTATCATTTAATTTTAATTTAAAATGGAAAAAATGGTTAAATTAGTGCCAAAATTGAATGCAAATTATTCTTGTAGCGCAATCATGAAAAATTAACACAGCGGCGCTACAAGAATATCGCGCTCACCGAAATCACCGATTTTTAAATTGAATTCTCACATGAGTTCGATTCCCAAGTGACTAATCGCATGTTTTAAGGATTTTGGTACGTGTAGCTCCAGTAATCATCATGAAAGCAGGTGTGATTCATATCATGGAAGAGATCGTGATAATCATCAGCTAGAACACAACATATCATGACAGGAAGAGGTATAAGCTGAGTTTGATGTGAAGGAAGTTATTTCACATATGCATCACGAAGCTGGAGATTAAATGGAGTGAGGACATTTGCCTAAAAACCGGAAGTTGCAGTTATAAATGAATTTTTGGGTTTTCACAGTTACAGAGAAATTAGGGCTTTCTCGTCCTGCCAGCTGAAAGCAAATTGGAGACCCGAAGACACTTGTACAGTTAAATTCGACAATCAGATAGCTCAAGGATTGATTTTAAACGTCTATAGCAAGACAGGAATAAGGTATTCCGCGTTAAACTGATAGTGGCTGTTCAATTGGGGTTTTCCCATTAAAGCTTGTTTTGTTAAAATTCATTAAGGAAAACATAAATGTAGGCTTTAAACAAAACTCCTGTCAAAGAGATATCAATTTAAGAGGTTTTGTGATGCTGTGACAAGTGGAAAGTTGAAAGGTAGCAGTACATTGAACCACTACCTTTTCAAAGCCTGAAAGCAGCTGTTAGGTCATTGACAGAGCTCTAAAAAGTACACAGAATTCAGCTATTGAAATCAGATGGGTAAAAGTGGCAAAACAAATAGGGCTGAGCCCACTGAATTAAGCTGGATTGATCAATTTCCAGGTTGTGCAAAGCTTTTTCATAATGCTGGTTGGTTGGATTTCTTCAAGAAGATCGATGGCTATAACACTAAGGTCTCTTATAAATTTGCCCAAAGCTATAACCAGGACATGATAGTATCTGATACTCTAAAGTTTAAGTTGACTGTGGAGTTAGTTGCTGAAGCTACAGGAGTCAAAAATGAAGGTGAAATGTGGTTCAAAAAGTTGCCTTTCAGCTTTAATGCCCAAAGGTACCTTTTACCTGGTATTACTCCAGACTGGCGCAAAGGAGTATTAATCCAGAATTGCAGAGATGAGTGGGTGGAGCCCATTAGAATCTTACAAAGTGATATCACCTGTGAAGGCAGATATGCCCGTCTTCAAATACCATTTTAGGTTTTTACAGCACTTGGTTGGTGAATCCAAAATGAACCTTCCTTTCTTCTTGTTCAAAAGTCTGCAGAAGATGTCAAGTAGAGTTAAGAGACATCATGATCATACTACACAATCCATCTTCCATCATGGTTTGATCAAACTCATTATCAGCACTGCTCTACAACGAGAAGGGAAGACATGGGATTATTTTTTGTTTTGGTCTGGTTTTCAAATTAAGCAAGGAGAGCAGCAAACCAAAAAACGTGTAGACAAAGGGAAAACCCTAGTTAGGAAACTAGGGCAGAAGATCAAGTCTGAAGACAAGAAAGAGGTTAAATTTGAAGAAGCACCAGAGTCCTTGAAGGATGACTATGAACCTCAAAAGTTTGCAGCTGACAGCAAGGGCAAGGGTTTGCTGATTACAAAAAAGGAAGATCAACCTGAGCATTACAGAGCACCAGCAGAAACTTTCATTAAAGAGAAAATTGTTGCCACAGAAAAGGTTGCTGTAGAGAAAGAAAACACTTAGGTCCAGAAAAGGAGCCCCATCACTATCTTATCTGAGGATGAGGGATATTTGTTAGAGGAAGAGGAATTCACTGTCAAAACTGAAGACACATACACAGAATGCTACAATCAAGAAGACAAAACGAAGAGATCAAAAGAAAAGAAGACCAAAATCAAAGCTATAGAGTTAGCCACAGTTAGACATCAAGGAAAAACTTTGAATATGGTGAAAGAACTTGCTTCAGAATGGAGACCAAAAACCAGATCTAAAAATAAGTTAAGGCTGAGTATGAAAAAGATGCTAAACCCTAGATTAAATACAAAAGAAGTAAGTGTACTTGATGATGATTCTTCAGATGAAAAAATAAAGATTGAGGAAGAAGCAGTTCCAAAAAGTCCAGTTTCTCATCATACAAAAGGAAAAAATTCATTAAGGTCAGCAGAAGACTCTAGCCTCACCCAAACTAAGCTATCAGCTGTGTTTATGGAATTAAGAGATGAAATGATAAAAGAGCAACAGAAAAAGGAAGCTGAAGTTTCTTATTCTGAAGATCAACACTTGATAGATGAAGCTACACCGATTGAAGCAACAAGTCAGAAAAACCCTATTGTTCATGGTGTGTCTTCAAGGCTGTTACAAGAGGATGAAGACATTTTCAAAAGGTTAAATATCCCATGGTTTCCTAGTGAGATGCAAGATACCACAACAAGAAAGGTTTTTGATTCAGACATGGAGAACCTGCAAAGAACCATCAAACAATACAGACATCAAATGGATTGCATGCAGGAGACTAATGATGTTCTGATTCTAGAAAATAGAAGACTCAGGGAGGATTTACAGGAACTAAATGATCATTATCAAGAGCTTACTACAGTTTCTAAGGAAGCCCTAAAGAGAAAAAGAAGCACAGTTTTACAATGCATAGAATTGAAGTAGACTGTCAGAAGCTTGCGGCAGCAGAATGAAGAGCTTACAAGAAGGTTAGCAAATAAGGAAGATGAACAGAAGAAAGTCAGGAAGAAGGCCCAAGCTTCGGATGGAATAGCCTTATTAGCTGAAGCTGCCAAAGACCTTTGAGTTGGCAGTTAGTCAGTTACTTGTTAGAGCTTTCGAGAAATACTTTAGTTAGTTAGCAATTAGTTATGTTTATAAAGAAACACTTTATTTTGTAAATATATTTTCACTTTATCCCATCGATGAGTTGGTTGAGGGCAGTTAGGGTTTAGACCCTAACTGATTTTGTAAAAAACAGTATTTAGATAAAGAGGAAAGACAGAAAGAGGGTTCAATTTTTGGGAGGACTTCAGGAGGTCTGCTATACTTATTGATGAGCTAAGTACATAACTCTTATATGTATTTGTTGACAGAATTATGAAATATATGATCTTTTTCACCCTTCAGTTTGTGTGTTGGCTTCATTGTTTAACCTGTTTAGTTGCTTAACTAATAAATTCATTGCTGGTCTATGTTTGTATGCTGGTAATGTGTATCTTTTATGAATGAACTTCAATATTATGCTCTGTTGGATTCTGGTGAATATATTATGCATCTTTGTCTTCCTTTTCTTATGATTCAGTTCCTATTTTGCTCATGTGTGTATTTCCTGTTTGTTCCCAAACTTTATAACCAGAAAACCTATCAAAAAACCTTAAAACTTACCTTTACTTGATTGTATATTTTGAGATTGTGTTGGCTTGTTTCTTTGTGGCCTCGAAACAATTTCTGGCACAAACAGAAGGTTTTGTAATTTTTGGCAAGTTTCTTACTACCCAAGGTTACTGACTTTTACTAAATTGTTAAAGCTAATGTGTCCCAACCTCCTATGCCATAGCCAGCTTTCATCTACTAAATTCATATGACATTCCTCATCCAATTTTTTATTTAGTATGTATACATTCTCAGGAGTTCTAGATGCAGTACCAACCAATTTTCCTAAGTCCTTTCTCCTAATTTCACATTTCTTCGAATCGAAAATGCAAATGTGACCCTGATCACAGGTTTGGCTGACACTAAGCTAGGTTTCACATTTTCAACCAGCAATACATTCTTTGCTTTGGCCTTTCCCACATTCACAGTGCCTTTCCTAAGAATGTTACCTGAAGCATTGTCACCAAATGTAACTTTAACCTTATGTTTTTTTAAGTTCAAAAACTTGTCCTTATCTCCTGTCATGTGCTTTGAACACCCACTTCCAACATACCAGGGATCTCCTTTATGTTGGACTTTTAAGGCAATAAGACATTTCTCTTCTGATGTTTTTTCTCTCCAAAGCTTCTTTTGCTTTTTAATGTACTTTGCCATTTATGAGATTTCCATTAATCTACAGTTTCTTGCTTTATGTCCATAGTTATGAGAGTTGAAGAATTCTAAATCCTTTTCTTGTAGAGGTGTAAATGAGTTATAATTTATGCTCTTTGCTTGACTAACTGTTTGATTGTTTATGAAGTTATAATTTTTACCCTTCAATCTTTTCTTCTCATATGCTCTACAATTCACAGCTTTGTGTCCAAAATTAGAGCATGCAAAACAGTATCCAAGGAAAATGTAAGGATATATATTTTGATAAACCTTCTTTGGAGTTGCCTTGAGTTCCTTCTTGATGGGTGGAGGTGGTCTTCTGGATTTATAAGCATTCCTTGCCTTTTCTTCTTCTTCTTCCTTCTTGAATGTACTAAGAAGAGCAGTTGCATAAGATTTTGGTCCAACTTGATTTTCTTCTTTAGAATAACCTAATCCATTTTTCTTACTCGGATTTCTTTGTGCAGTTATAATTTCATCTAAAATTTTAGAGCTATTTTCATATTTGTTTTGAACAAATTTTGTATCAAGTTCTTCCCTCAAGTAAATTAATTCTGCTTCCATTTTTTCACAAATTAATTGTTTTTCTCTAAGAGATTCCTCTAGCCTTTCTTCTATCCTATTTACTTCTTGAATTTTCTATTTCAGATTGCTAATGATTTTCTTCATCTCCTTTTCTTTCTGTTCATGCTCTTCCTGCTGTTCAACTATAAACCTTTTCAATTGTCTATATTTATTTTTGTATCTTTTCATTCCATTCAAAGCACTGAATAGTTCTTTTTCCATGTTAACCTCTGCTTCATCTTCTGACTCTTTATGATTACTTTTTTCTATATAGCTAGATTCTCCAATACCTGGAAAAAGGACCTCATCATCACTGTCACTCACCTCAGATGAATTGTCGTCTTCTTCTACTTCTTTTGAATAGTAGTTCTTTTTGTACTTTTTCTTATAGTCGAATTTTCCTTTTTTCTTGTATTGTTTACTCTTGTCATCTTCATCCTCAGAGTCTTTCTTGGGATAAGGACACTTGGATTGAAAGTGCCCAATTTTTCCACAATTAAAACACTTGAAGGGAAGCTTTCCTTTATACTTTCCTGATCCCTTCTGAAGTTTCTTGATAAAATTGACTTCTTCCACATCATGTTCTTCATTGTGGTCGATCTAAGGGTTTTGCTTTTGATTCTTTATTTTCTTGGTTACTTTGAAGGCTGCTTCTCCTTTTCAAGTATTATTTTGTCATGTTCTCATCTCGTATGCAGTCAAAATTCCATGTAGTTGATCCATTGTCATGAGATTAAGATCATCGTTTTCTTCTAAGGTGGATATTTTTGAGTCATACTTCATTGGAAGTGTCCTTAGTACCTTTTTAACCACTTCTTTTTCTTTCAATTTTCCTCCAAGACTTCTAATAGCATTGACGACTTCATCTACTCTTAGAAGGTATTCCCCAATATTCTCTTCTTCCTTCATTTTAAGGCTCTCAAACTGCCCCCTATATGTCTGAAGCTTGGATTCTTTGACTTTAGATTCACCTTCATAGATAATATTTAACTTATCCCAGGCTTGCTTGGCAATCTTGCATCTCATAACTTTTGTAAAACAGTGTTTGTCAATCCACTCAAGATTGCATTTAGGGCTTTGGCGTAACCATCATATTCACTTAGTTCTTTTGGATCTGTACGTGCTTGGTCTTTTATGTTACACACCTCTTGAGTTGCTGCCCACACCTTCCATCCAAGGGACATCAGATGGCACCTCATCCTCACACTCCAGTATGCATAATTTTATCCTATAAAGAGTGGGGGTTTGTTAATGGCTAACCCATTTTGTTTATCCATAGTGGTCTTTGAATAAGATCTTCCTTCCGGTGGCTAAAACGTGGTGAAGGAACCTAGCTCTGATACCAATTGATGGAATATTGGTCAATACTGAGAGGGGGGGGTGAATCAGTATTGTTAACTTTTTCTTTTTAACCACTTATTTAACTTTTGATCAAAAACATGGAATCAACAAAATACACAAAACACGGATTTTATCGTGGAACCCCAAATGGATAAACCACCAAAGCTTTTCTATTATCTGCAAAATTGCTTTTTACAAGTTACAATAGAATTCGATCAGCACCAACCAATCAGGATGCACCCACACCCTTAATTCACCATCACCAACTGGTGGGAGGCTACGACCCCCTATTTAGTCAGCGACGACTGACAACGAAGCAACAACTCCCTTTCGCAGGCACCGACCTGCCCTAGCACCACCCTACCTCCCTTATAGTATTAGTTCTTCATAAACTGATTGGACTGTATCTGGGTGAAATTGTGAACCTGGGAAACACTTTGTGACAAAGGAAATGAAAAAAATGGAGTGTGGGTGGATGATCACGCGAAAATAAGTCAACCTCAAACTCTAGGCCAAGAGTTTAAAAAACTCTAGGTCGAGATTTTGAACCAATCGATGCGCTGTATTTTTAGACAAACTCTCAAATGAGAGTTAGAACTAAACTCTCCGTTGAGAGTTTGGAATATATTTTTTCGACCGAGAGTTTATGGTCAACAAAACCTGCAAAAATATCAGGCATCTTTCTGGAACCTGCAACTTCAGCAAGGCCAAACCCCTGCAAATTTTAAGTATTATTTGTCGGACTTGGTAGCAATGGATTCATCTCTGAATCTAGCTTCCAATGATATAATAATTGTTTCATTTCAATTTGAATTTTTATTTATTAATAATTTTTTTTCTAAACCTTATCCCTTAAGAATTTTATTACTCTGAAAATCACTCGAAATGAAAATTCAATATCATAACAAAGACAACACCAAAAAATTTGAAATTTCATAGAGATCATAATTGGCTCGTCCTCTTCAAAAGGGTACTTTTAGTTTTTCCAATAAGAGTCACATTTGAAAGAAAATGTGAATGCAAAAACATGTGTCGATAATGCACCATTTTCTGAACATATGTTGTTTCGATAAATAATAAAAAATAGTTCCCAAGTCTTAAAATACTCAAAATATAGTCCAGGATCCAGTGTAGTGTGTGTAGATTATGAGCCTACAATTTTTTTCCCTAAAATGAATAACCATCTATCAAAAAACTGTCGTCAACACAGGTCACTCATTATCCATACCTAAACTTTTCAAGTATATGCCGTATGTTGACAACAAATTTGTCCCACGATATGTCCATAAAAAAATTTAAAAAAACTACGAGTAGAAAGCAAATTCAATTCTCTAAAACCTTTGTGTTTACCTCAAGTTCAAATTCCTAAGGGAGAAATGGGTTTGAAGAGGCCGAAATTGAAAAACATAAAATTTAGCAGTTTTGTTTATAAAAAACAAGCCAAAATTGTTTCCCAACTTCATGTTTTCACCCATCTCTTCCTATTGATCTCTCTTCTACTTCGAATACTTGGATGGAGAACATTAGAGACAGTTTCAAAATAAGTTGTTTTCTCAATATATATTTCTTCAATGGTCATGTGTACTAACACAACTCTTCAACCATTACACACACCCATTCATACGAAATGTTTACAAAAAAAATATAATACATTTCAATTTAATTTTATATTTTAATGAAATGACTTCTAACTATATTTTTATGCAAATTTTATTATTTTATTAATTCTTTATTTTATCATCTCTTTAGCACCCAACCGTATGACTTTTAACCTTAGGTCCTGGCCATTATCTAACTTATCGATTGTCACGCAGTCCACATTAGCGCCACGTTCGTCTTCGTTGAAGCTATATCATCATCCACACTGTCCTTGTCGAAGCCATGTCACTGTCCTCATGCACCCAACCATATGACTTTTAACCTTAGGTCCTGGCCATTATCTAACTTCTCAATTGTCACGCAGTCCACCTTAGCGCCACGTTCGTCTTCATCGAAGCTATATCATCATCCATGTTGTCCTTGTCGAAGCCATGCCACTGTACTCATCGATGCCACGTTAATGACACGTTTACCAAAAGGATTGGGGGCCTGACAGGTCATCCCGGGCTTCGAGTTGGTGATCTCTTCGTGGAGTCCAAACACCTAGATCCCCCACCAAGAATCCTTTGCTCTATGCGTCGAATAGAACTATTGAGCATTGGTGTTATGAATGCATAGATACACCATGTCTTAGTCAATGTAGGATATATCCCTTTGAGCAAACAAATCACAACCCTCGATTTGCTAATCCAACGGCTGCTGAGTCTTCAATATGCCATTTGGCATATTTATTCTGAGAGCATAAATCTTTTATCAGGCTCTTCTTCTTCGGGCTCCTGCTCTTCAACATCTTCTCCAGGCTCCTCATCTTCAAGGCCCTCACTCTCATATTCAGATGCTTCGCCTTCACTCTCCTTTGATAAAGCTTCCTCAGACTCTCATCTCGAAGGTCATGTAGGACGTCTATCCTTTTCATATTTAGGGGCGTGTTCTCTTGGGGTTAGTTGCTGCTTCTTAGCATTGATGATTCTTTTCTCAGCCCGCCCTTCTGCTTCTAATTCCTCTTGACAAGATCAGGCTATTTGAGTAGGTATTCAAGCATATCCTCAATCTCTTCATTTTTAGCAATGTCTAATCAACCTTTGCAATCTACTCTTTTCTTGTTCCTTCATTGCCCCATATATATGTTCTCCATAGTGCCTCCTTTCTAGATATGAACCCTCACACTCTATTTCATATCAACAAGTGGTTGATCATGTCTTCTTTTCCGCTCCCTACAATCTTACATTTTTCAATGTATACTTTCCCAATTCTGACTTCAAAATTACCTAATTCACATCTCCAATGCAAAACACAACTATAAAACCAACACTACATTCTTCCTCATACTTATCATGTCAAATCCCAAAATGATTCATCAATCTATCCCTTAGTTCATCTCAGAGTATTCATCAATCACTCAATCGGACCTCTACCACGAACTGTCTCAATCCATCGTGTTGATATATAGGTTCATTATTTTCAATATGTATACATGCTTAATATCTACAAGAGATTGAATTCATATTAATATCTTCTTATCATCACACTATATTTTCCTTCAATATAATACGTTTCTTAGCTCTAGATTCATCTGTCTCAAAAGTTGCACTTCGAATTCCCTTCTTATGATCTTTCAAGCTTTCAACATCTTTAAATCTCTATCCACACGACTTTGTTGGCTGTTGAAGCTGAAACTCCATATTTAGTGGCATCATGATTGGAAAGTGCAAACTTAGGCATTGAATGAAAGCATGTCCATTTCAAATTGGAAATTGTCAACAAGTCATCTTCCACAGAGTTGCTATAATTTAACCTCATCATTTCAGCTCTTTGGATATTGTTGTTAGCTTTTGAAGGATAGTAACTTGTACCTTACTTTGAGGTCAGAGACTTCATGCAGCAGTGTGTCCCAACAAAGCATATGTTTTCAGCATTGTCAAGAAAGAAGACTCAGTTTGCTGATTTTTGTATGGATAGAATCTGTTACGTTGCTGGCCAGTAATCTTTTACTAAGATTTCAGACCTCTGGCATGCATAAATGGTCTCTGGAAGCAAGCGTGCATTGCTGCTTCATTTCTTGTTCTTGTCATGGCTATTTGCCACTGCCATTTCTGATTTCCATCAATGACAATCTACATCCTCTGCCATATTGCCAACATAACATATGACCATGGGTTAAAATAGTAAGAAAATAAATCTCAATGCAAATAAGAACGAGGCTACCATTCAGAATCAAACTATCAAGTTTTGGAAGGAATAGTATACCTTCAGTTCCAGGTATCATAAGTCAAAGCAGCGCCTTGAACTTATCCTTTAAAAGTTTGTAAACATACTTACAGACCACGAAAACCTGAACTGAATAAGATCCATCGTCGAACCCTGAGAGGGTTATTACAAGTTCAAAACCCCGATTTTCTCGAGAGCCTGCCGGCCAAAAAAGTAAAACATGCGAATGAATGGAGTAACACCACTCAGTAGTCATTCAATACGAAGCTAGGGCTTTACACAAACCCCAAGCCATCACTTGGTTCAACAACGCAAGGCTTGCTACGACACGTCTTACATTAAAGTGCATTAAAGAAGAACACCCTATCGAGGTACATTTGACTGCCAACAGTGCTTTCCACCATGATTAAGATATGGTGTAGTTTTCCTTAGTCAAGGTCCCTTATGTTAATCAAACACGAATAGCCATCAACTGGAAATCCTGCGTGGAACCATGGGTTCATCCACCTCGGTATTTTCCTTAAATACTAGTAATACAAAGCAGTCACATGAAGACTTGCCACGAGGGTGCCATCATTCATCCCACTCTAATCTCATTAAATTTAACTTTTAAATTTTAAAACACCACCCTCCAGCACAGAGTTGCATTAAGTCTTGAATCTTTGAACCAGGTTGCATAGTTTTGTTTGTATAGTTAGAACATTTTTCATCTTAGCGCCATCACCTTTTTGTTCCAAGCCTATGTCTGTGGTCGTGGGCTTATGACCCTACACATTAAAATTACTCATATATAAACTATAATGTTGATTTTTGAATGTGATGTACATTTAAACCTTGAACATTTGTAACGATAATAAAACTATAAGTTCTCAAAGTCCTAGGTAGTAATTATTATTTAGACCATGGTAAAATGTCGCATTATCTTGGTTAAATACCATAGTATTAATTTCACCTGATCATGTTAATAGTATAATAAGAGTATTCCTATAAGCTTTAAGATTTATAAAGTTTCTTATGCGTGTTTAAGGCGTCTAACCTGACATAATCAGTTCAAGACGAGAATGACTTACACGTTCTACTTTCAGTCTTAAAAACTTGAATAAACCTGGAAGTATAAAATCTTACCTACAAATCTATAAAAGAGTAGTACAATGCATTAGCTATCTAGTAGCTAAGTAAGCCTCAAGTACCCTTAGGAACCCTTCATTTAAAAGGAAGAAAAGTATTAAAATTACACCAATGAATATAGTTTTGGAATATATCACTTTTGTTTTACGTCATTAAAGAATTACAACTATTTCGACATTATGACACCTTAAATAACTGACAATTGCTGGTGATTAGGAGGTGTCGTCATATGCATAACTAAAATGTTAATGAAAATAGTAAATTACCATTATTATATATTTTCCGCATAACAAACATTAGCATTAAATGTTGCATAGAAAAAATTTAAATTTTTGCGAAATTTGGGGATGTTACAACTCCTCGAACTAAACTCCTTTTGATTTGATTTCCCATCTTTCATGGGTTTGAAAGTTGGAATGCTTTTGACCTTGTATGTTCCGAATATTCAAATTGGCAATCCATGATTTTTCTTCCTACATCAAAGCTGGCATGTTTTGCTTCACTGGTCCCTTTTTTTTATAATATTCCAGCATTAGCACCTTGGCCCTTGAATCCGCTCACCCAGGATCACAAGAAGTGTTCTGGAACATTGCTTGGTTTCTTGCCAACCATATATTTCAATAAATAAATTTTGGAAGAGGCAACTAGAACCATTTTAACAATGGTTTTTTCTTTAGAAAAAGATTATAGGCCTTTCCCCAATACTTGAAAAATTCAATAAATGATTGAGGAAGTGAGAAATCTTGATGAAGCAGATCCAATGCCTCAAGCCAAACTACCATGGAAAAAGAGCACTATAAAAATAGGTGACTGATAGATTCCTCATGATTGGTGAGACATAGGACACATCATGAAGGGCTAGAGAAACATCTCCTTTTAAGGTTTTCTCTTGTGAGGATTTTCCTGTGTGTAGTAGTCCAACAAAATATGTTGATTTTTGGAAGAGAATTATTTTTCCAGAACCCTACCCATATAGAGGAATGGTTATCATTGCTTTGCAAATGTTGCAGTGTTTGATAACCCTACTTAACTAAATATTTTCCATTCTTATTACCCCAATATCTAGTGTCTTGACTATTCCTACTAATTAGAGATTTCCCCTTTAACTTTTGAAGTATCATGTTGAGCATCAGTTCAAAATGTGTCAAGGGAAATATTTCAATCCACTCTTTACAAAAACCTTGATCTTAGGGATTCCAAATAGACAAATCTCCAATATTTTTTATCCCTTGGCTTATCATCCATCATTGAAGATATTAAAGAGCGAGAATTAAGACAAGGGGGGAGGGGGGTCATTTAAAATGCAATCATTCAAAAATTTTATTCTCTTACTATTTCATGGGATCCAATATAGCCGCCATTGGAAGAAGTTCCAAGCCTCTGTACATAACTTTCATACTTGAGTTCCTTTATTTTGTTGTGGAAGTTGATGCAAGCATCTTAGCCCATTGCCCTTTAAATATTTCTTATGGATCACTTCCTTTACCCAATATTTTCCTTTGGAGACTATCTTCCATAGAAATTTTGCTCCTAGAAAAAGATTATTTAACTTTGGGTCTCTTATCTACAACCCCCCTTCATGCTGGGACTTTAATGATTTTCTAGTTGATAAGGGAGGTCCTTCCTTCATTATTATTCCCACTTTTCCACCTAAAGGATTTGATCCCATTATTTATTTGGTTATAAATGCTTGAAGGAGCAAGTGAAACTGAATAGAGTTAAAGTGGAAGGGACGAAAAAGAATGATTTTATGAGGATCACCCTCCAAACAAGATTCATCCATACTGCTCCCCACTGCTTCATTTTACATTTGATTTTATCTAGGATTTCTTGCTAGTGTTCCTCAGTTTGTCTATCCCTAGCATTGGAATAAAAAAATACTTGAAGTGATCCCACTTAATTCCCCCCTAAAAACCCATCTCCTTTGCGATGGCTAGAAGAGTACTTTGGTTAGTATTCCACCCATAGATGTTGCTTTTCATATTGTTTACCTAACTTCCATAGGTCCTACAATAAGTTTCCAATATCCTTTTAAATATGTTAGCAAAAATCAAGGAGGATTAGGACTCCAATTAGAAGAGTTTCATCAACAAATTGGGAGTGGTTAATATCTTTCACTTCCTTAGCAATCCTTATTTTTGGAATACAGACTTCTACTTGTGTAGCCTAGTCTAGCCATTCTCTCAACAAGATTATACCTGTATCTTAACTGCTAGAAGCTCGGAAATTTTTTGTGACTCTCCCATTCACCAGAGGGGCAATCTAGGGTTTCCTATTACATGATTTAACCCATTCTATGCATTTCCCAGCAAAACCAAACTTTTCTAGGACTTTATAAAGAAATTGATGATTTACTCTATAAAATGGGTTAGCTATATCCAACTATATAATCATATTGTTTTCTCGTCGAGATATGCTTGAATGGAGAGCTTCTCAAGCTAAACAATGTTTTCTAGAATATGTCTTTTCTGAATAAAACCTCCCTAATTAGTTGAATTAATGGAGGAGAGGATCGCCTTGTGTCCATTAGAAATTATTTCTCTTAGGATCTTATAAGAGACATTATATAATGGTATAAGTCTTATCTAGCAGAGGAGGTTGGATGAGATTCCTTGGGGATGAGAGCTAGAAAAGATGAGTTTATTGCTCCACCTAGTTTTGGATTCCTTTTGGCGTATGCCAAAATTCTCTTGAGATCCTTTTTTATGATATTCCAACATAGACGATAGAAATAAATTGAGAATCCATTAGGTCCATGAGCCTTGTCCAGATCCATTCCCCAAATGACAACCTTGATTTCCTATTCCAAATTTCTTTGATAAGTATTGAGCTTACTTCCTCTAAGATGAGATGTGGTAGGTGGAACAAGACCTCATGTTGAGATTCTTCCCTTCCCTCACCTTATTCATGATATATCTATCTATATTTCCTATATGCTTCATCCTTAATTCCATCAAATTCCTGAATTCATCTTCCCTCTTTGTTATGAATTTATGTTACTGTTTTTTGGTGAAAATGCATTTGCGTCTACTTATGGAAGAAGGAAACATTTATATCTCCCTCTCTCAGCCATAGAATTCTGGAAATTAGGCGCCAGTATTCTTCCACTTCTCTAAGTGTTTTGTGTAACTCCTCTCATGGTATTTCCTCTTGTTCTGTCACCTCTCTATTTTCCTTATCCTTTTGATGTTTTTCCATCTCTTCTTGATTACTTTTTCTTTCTAGAGTAGGAGGGATGCTATAAATTTTTCCCATTCCTTGTTTTTTTTTTTTATTGTTCTCATTTTATCCTCCCTAACATAAAATGGGGATCCCTTGAATTCTCTAGTTCAATATTTCCTAAAAATCTCTGTGAACTCAGTATTTTCCCCTCAATGTAGGGTTACACCACAAGGGAATATGACCCATATCTGGATCCACTTCTATCTGAAGGGAGATTGTTTTATGGCCTAAAATGATTGAATCTAGGATATTCGATGTCAATAGAAGACCATTTAGCATGAAGGAACTATGAACCATAAACCTATCCAATATGGAAGCAACTTGACCAGGCCTATCCCCTTGTTTTTCCAAGTGAAAGCTTTGTTCCTTGGCTTAATATCAACTAAGTCCCAACTTTGAATTAGGTCCTTATCCATTTCCCTGTAAGGATCCTTAACTATTGATCCTCCTTTTTTTCATTCTTAGCTAGGGTAATGTTAAAGTAGCCAACTAAAATCAAGTTTGGTTTTTTCTCATAATCTAACTAGCTTAATAATGAATTCCAACATTCCTTCTTTTCTAACAATACATGCATATAAAAGTTAAAAGGCCTATTCTTGAGTAAAGGGAAAGTTGACTGGATGGGAAAGGATGAGGCTTTGACCAAAAGTCCTATAACTAAGTAGAGGTAAAATTAACTAGATGAGGAAGGATGAGGCTTCAATAGACAATTACTAGATTGAAGACGGAGGCTGAAGAATAACTAGTCATAGTAGAGCCTTATATATGTGTGTCTTCCTATCCAACTCACGACTGTTGCAGATGATGGCGGTTATTGTGACTGAGTTACCTATGCAAACCGGTATGCATGTTTGATGCATAGTGAGGACTACTTCAATAGGAGCAGAGACTTGGGATGTTGCTGCACATTTCTTTGTACTCTTCATGAAAAAAGAGAAGTTTTGGGGTGGGGAGATGTTGAGGGGGCCTCTTAGGCCCACTTATATGTCGGCATACATAGATAATATTATAATGTAAAGTGCATAAATGTATAATTCATAAAGCAAAGGTAGCTTAACGATAGATTAGTTGGAGTGGGGTCAACCACTCCAACCAACTATACATTGTATAAAAACCCATTAAGGCATGAATATAATCAAATTGGATGTCCCTTCGCACATTTTGTTTTGATGGTTATTATATGTGTATTTAATGTTGGTCTCTTCATGAATGCATGATATCCGGGTGTGTCAAAAAATTCCAACACCAAATTTATACTGAAAACACCAAGGAATAAGATAAAATTGTACAATTACACTTAGGATAAATGCAACTAATATCCATATCTCCCAATATTGATAAGGGATGCCTCTAGATAAACACCTAATAAACATAGAGAAGTGGTGCCTTTAGGGTGATGGGATTGATGGGGAAGAATGCTACTCAAAAGAAATGAGAAGCTACCATTGGTGAGCTCCTTGTAGTCAAATTCCCACCCCTAGTTGAATGCAACACCTCCCATATTAGGTCTACATTGATACTTGTTGGGACCCCAAGCAAAACCATAAGCAACCCAAGACTTCAATATTATCCCACCTACACTTGATTCCATAGTAAAATCCATTTGAAAACCTCACTCGTCCATTAAATCCTATATTTGTAGTGGAACATGGTTTATGACAGCCTTTAGTTTCTACCCTCCCATCTTAAATTCAACTTGCCAACTGGTTTGGATTCAGAATGGCTTACAAAACTTTGTTTTTCTCATTCTTGACAAATTGAGGAATCGGGAAAAATGATACCCCACTTTTTTTCTAAGGGTTCCACCTTCTAGGTGAAAGGCCTCATTAAATAGACAATTTCAATCTCTTAGGGCATGGAAATACTCTATTAATTCAAAGTTATCGATCTTTTTTTGGATTCTCATGATGAGCCTTACTAGTTTGTTTTCGAAAAAAGATAATGAGCAATGCACAAGTCTTTGAATTATTATTGAATTGGCAATGATAATTAAACTTCTATTTCACCTTGAATAAAGAACTTTAAGTCCTTTATACAGAGGTAGTGCGTTAGTCTAATTATTATTAACTTCATAAATCCCATTGGAAACTTATTTCTTGTTTTCTATCAAAATCTAGTTTCTAAAATGATCCATCCTCCTACCACCTCTATCCTTTTTCTAAAAATAATTACTTTTTTTCTTCCTTTATTAAAAACATAGTGAAATGGAATGAATATTGATACGATTATTATTTTGTTGGATTAATATTATGAAAGGAGTTTCAAGATTAATTCTTATATCAATATATCTATTACATTTCTTATTTTATATTCTTTATGGAAATAAAATATCAATGTGATTACTATTGTATCACAACCCCTTGTCATCATTTCCTCTACTCTTTTTTGCAGAACAGATTTCCACCCATGTTGCAACCCTTTATCTTTTTTTCCTACTAGAATGAGTATGGAATTTTTATATTAAAAAAGGAGGGAATAAGCCCTCAATTAGACCATACAAAAATGAACCCAATCCTCTGAACAATAATACTATCCATTCTTCAAAATACCAATACTGCAAATTTTTTAGACCATTAGACCATACAAAAATGAACCCAAGTCTCTGAACAATAATACTATCCATTCATCAAAATACCAATACTGCAAAGTTTTTAGACCGTGTCCATATCTAGAACTCCAATACATAAATCTATAGAATTTAACAAATTGTTGTAAAAAATAGACACTGAAAACACATAATTTGACATCAAGGATTGCGCCATGGGACTTGGATTTTGTTTGTAAATCCAGAGGGTGGGAGGAGGATCGTTTAGCTGCTTCCTTATCATTTAGCTTCCATTGTAGAGTGACCATGGTTTTTTTCAGCTTTATTACATGTGCCTCCAGAGCATAATTCCTTTCCTACTCAAGTTCTAATTCCACTCCAATAACTTCTAGTTGATAGTTGGTATCACCTCTTCACACCAAATGAGCTTGTTCCTAAAAATACTTCTACTACTCCAAATTCCTATCAAATACATGTAGATCATGTTGGAGATTGTGTATCTTCATTTTTAGGTTTTGTTGGCTATCCTTAACATGACAAAGACAATGGGAAGCATAACAATCGTCTCTCCACCCATTCGTTGTCATTTCCCTAGAGCAAGTTATGGGGCATAAACTTCATTGCGTTGCTTTCCTTTCCCCTTATGCCTTCCCTTACTACCTAGTAGAATCACAAAACCAACACACACTACAACGAATTTTCCAACACCTTCCTTGTCACTTGAGTATATGCACACATCCATCATGTACCACCACAATTGTTTTAGTCCCAAAACTTTCAAACTCGAATAATATTTAGAGCCATATCTCCACTCTTTGACATGATGATTTATTGGGCCAGAGGAGCATGAAAATTCAATGGCCATAGTTGTTGTTTGACGGACAATACACTCGAGCGGACACGAGTCGGATCTCCCTAGCTCAATGTGATACTAGAACAAATAAGATAGAACATAAACCACTTTCCTAGATCTAGTTAGGGATCAAGTAATTAGATGTCTTACCTTGAGTTTGTAGCCCTTTCTCTAGGATATTGTTCCATTCCTTGCGGTCGTCAGATCTCAGCTGCAAGACTTGTCAAGATACACAGAACAAGACAAACAAGTAAAAAGCATCTAAATAATAATAGACCTAAGTGAATAGTTAAGCAGGTAAACTACGCAATATCATCAACACAACAATATTGGTGGAAAGCGTTTATAATACTATAAAAATAGGGAAAGTACATAGAAGAGAACAACTACAACTAGAGCTTAACAAAGTAATCCTTATCCATCCAAGCGAATGCCATATCCTCCCAAGGAAGTGTGAGTCTCTCAATGGATGAGAAGAGATCTCTCTAAAGTGATTTCACCAGCATGTAGACACTATAGACTTCCTCCCCTTGGTATGGGAGTGGGCTTCATTTATATAGGACTAGGTGGATAGGGTAGGTTGAGATATGGTAGGAGAGAGATGAGGGATCCTTCCTAAGGGTTAGGAACCGAATTCCAGCTCTCCCAAAAGGGCAGGGATAGGGATCCATGTCAGCTAGCTTCGAGAATGAACTCGAAGAGACTATTTTTTCTCATTAACTGACATCGTCGCAGTCTGCAAGAACACAACTTGCGACATCGTATGCTGCATTAAGGCAGCCTGCGATGACCTCTCAAAATCTAGTGTAAATGAGTTTACATCTCTTTCAGGGTAATGAATTAGTCAAGGTAACTCTAGGGGTGTTTACACTGAGTCTCGTGATGGTAATATTTTCGGTGTAACAGAATGTCCCCTAAAGCATGAAGCTATTGAAACTAGACAGGTGAAATGATTTGACAGAAGGAATGGCAATGGTTTGTTGGACGAAGGACGCTGCTGCAGTACAAATGACTCTGAGTACATATCCTCATATGACATACAACATGGCTGCCAACCAATACAATGTAGATCCATGGTAGTAATGACCGACTGAACACAATCATGGCTACTATACACAAGCGTAGATCCATGCTGATATGATAACACAGCCACGACCAATACAAATGTGGATCCGTGTAATATGACTCAATACAATCTCCATCGCAACCTGGGTAAAACATGACTCCCTAGGGTCTTCAAGTTGAATCCGCAATGATACAAATCTATCCATGTGATTACAAATGTCTTGATGTCGAACATGATAGAAACCACTTGATTACCAGTCATTGATGTATACCGTTAACAAGTGCGAGGGAAATCACCATTAATGTCAATGATTCCCAAGGTATCACAGTACATAGCATCAAGCGTGAATAAATGAGCCGAAGTCGAACGCATGATGAAATCTTCCAATCAAGAGCCAATAGTGTAAACTCATGTTGAAAGCGAGGTAACCCGCCATTGAGGCATGTAGGCACAAGGTACTTGAGTGGTTTCTAGATTCAATCCTCGGATGATGTGTTGAAGTCAACAAGGATGAATACCTCAAAGGAGGGCCATGATGAATCCCCCATCATCGACATGAAACACGAAAAAGGATGTGTAGAGCAGATCGGATGGTACAGTAACATGCAAGAATGACTTAGAGTAGACCGACATGGTAGAAGGTGTACTGACTGCAGATAATGGATGGTGAGAGTATTCTTGAACATGGGCATGGAATGACTTGGCAGTATTGACATGACGAGTATGACACAAAATCCTAATGCAACTGATGATGGAATATTTCTTTGAATGACTCAAAGGAGTAACAAGACTCAGGAAGTAGGTGAAACTCAACGACAAACGGATAATCCAAGTGTAGTATGCAAATGCAAATGAGTTCCATGTTCAAGAACGACTAGTACTGCCACTAATGAAAGTATGTAACAGAAGAGATTTCCTTTTTCCCCATCATGAATGATGAGTGCCTCATGTGTTTTTTACGAGCTTGATGAGGGTAACCAAATGCTCGGTGTAGCTCATCTCATAGATGAGTCCAATCCCAAATATTTTCCGAACCTGGGATAGGAGGGGTTCGTCCTATGATGGGCCCTTCAATGTGAAAGTATAACGAGTCCATAGAAGGTAAAAATCGATTGTCATTTCATGTTTAGAGAGTCTGAAGAGAACTAAAGAAGACTCCAACGGTCCTTTTTCGTAAAGTTAGCCTCATCTCCCTAAAAAAGGGTAAAACAACGCGGGAGAGGACTCTTCCAGTCATGATTGGCTGGAGTATTCCTTTTTCGTAAGTAGTGCCCCCTGGTCTAAAAAAGGGGTAAACTATCACCAGGAAGATGACCATTCAAATACTTTAACAAGCGTGAACGCGACAAGTTCGCTTGGAAATCTTTTCGTATTTCGAGAGCCTAAAAAGAGTTTAAAGATAGACTTCGAGGGGGATCCTTTTCCGTAGGAGTTTAATGAGCCCAGAAAAGTGATAAATCGTAACTCAGTAACTTATTCTCATGGTTTTAAGAGCACGAGAAAGAACAAAGAGTAAGCTTGTCATCATTAAATAATTACAATCTAAAAAAGTAACGACAAAAATACATAAGAGGTGTTCATACCTGAGATGACCATTCCCATGCGAGAACGGTGCCAAAACGACACTTAAATGTCTCCTGCACACTTGAAAACTAGGTCAAAAGCCAACCAGGTATTCAAATGTAATAAAAAACGATCCAAACTATAGAAAATGACATAAAAGCATCAAATATTTGAAAAAGAATATTCTGTTTTGTTTATAAATAGAAAAAATTGGCGAAATATAGTTACCATTGTTCATTTGCCAAATTGGGGAGAAGAAGTGTCATTTGGAGCCAAAAGTTTACTTGTCGATTCCAGGAGCTGCGAGTAACCATTTCACCATCCGTTTGGAGTGGGTAACTCTAAACTTCATCTAGCATAATTGTAGCGGTTTATATTTTTGAATTTGGTCCATTTTTGGGGGTTTTTAGGTTGGTTTGTGGAGGGCTATTGCGCCCTCGGGTCGTCGTAGGTCGCCATTATGGGAACTGCGACGAACCTGGGTCATCGCAAATCCCGCAAAGGTGGGTTGTGACAACGTCGCACTGTCAGAACTGACGGGGTACAACGACGGAAACATCCAACCCAACCATAAAACCTAGCCCAAAAAATGGCCTTTCAGTGGTTGAAGTGAGTGCTAATGGTATTAAAATGCTCCTCGTGGCAGGTTAGTAGAAGCCAACATGGTCTTAGAGTGGCGTGAGCGAGAACACGAGGTAGATGATATACAAGCCGCAAATGATCCATTATGTGTGACGGCACTGAGGAACTATGGCCTCTTAAAGTTCTTCCAGATCCAAGGTATGAGGGCCCAAATCCCCTTGCTGACGCATATGCTCTGATGTTGGGATGCGGCTTAGTAGCATTTCATGATCGGTGAGCATGTGCTTACCATAGATGTGTAGGACGTCTACTTTTGACTGGATTGTCCCGGAGGGGGGACAATGTGGCTCTTATTGGATCATGAGGAAGTGATCGGACCATGGACAACATGATCCTACAGCATTGTACTCCTCATGCCCGTGCTTCTAGTGGGAAGATTCCCATTAAAGAGGTACAAGATCATCCACTGCGTGCCATACGTTTTACCATTACGAGGATAGCAGGGAGCCAAGCTCCTCACCTAGCTACTAGATCCTAGATTCTATATGCAGAGGACTATATGTCTCCGAAGGTCTTTAACTGGTGTGAGGGAATCCTCACCAACCTCCGAGCTCAGCTGATCAAGTGTCGGCATGGAGAGCTCAAGTAGTTTTGCTACGGGTCGGTTGTGATATCGTTTCTATTGGAGCGGGTTCCTCTCTTGCGCCCGCAGGTACTTTTGGATGACATAGGTGATGGCCCGCCATGGTGGGGGCCCCATCATCGAATATGGTCTTGAGTTATTCACCTGGCTGGAAGGCCAGCTTCTCATGGTAGAGGACTACCCGTACAGTGGTATGGATTACAGGGAAGATCCAGACTTGGCACTGCCCAAGGGAGTAGAGTGGGGAGACATCTGTAAGAACAATAACCCTTGTACTTTTTAATTTTGTGTATTTATGATTTTTTTTGTTATAGTGCTGACAAGTTAACAATATGTGTGTGCAGATGTGGGCCCCATGCGACCAGTGGGAGTTTCTCTTCTTGTGAGGAGAGGAGAGGGAGCATTCGTTCCCCCAGCCGCTCATGCTGCCATCGTGGAGATGGAGGATGTGTACGGGAACTTGTCGCAGTTGACGCTAGCTGTTCCCGATATGGAAGTGGATGATTTACCATGGTCTATGTAGATATATGTTGTTGGAGTGTCTGTGTGCTTCAACATGCTGCTCCGCAAGGTTGCGAGAGTAGTTGACTGCTTCCATGTTTAGCAGGAGAGAACTGGGATACCTAAGGGTGCACAGGCCAGGCATCAGGCCTAATGTTGTTATTATGTATGTACTGAGAGCTTAGAAGCCTCAGATTTTGTACCACTGAAAGCTATGAGGCTTCAGATTTTGTAGAGACTCACTGGAAGCTGTTGTGCTTCATATTTTGTACCAGCACTACCTTTTATGATGATATATATATACAACATTTCTGGCGATTTTATACATTATGTGTTTTAAATGGATGAATGATGTGATCTTTTTTATGCACTTGCTTATATACAATGGCTGATTTTACATGTTATCAATGATTTAAATTATGTGTGTGCGATGTAGCAATCCAAAATGAAGCTAGCCATCGAGTCAGCAACTATGTTCATGTCTTGTGGAATGTGCAGGTATTGAACAGATTCAAAGGACCTTTCCAGGAGACATACTCGTCTGAAGATATGGAGTAGAGTGGGATCAGGGATAACATAGATACGGTTCAAATGGGAAACCACTAGTTGTGAATCCAAACGGATGACAATGTGGTTCATACCCAAGGAAAGAGCGTTAGTGAGGTTTCCAATCACTGCCTGATATATGCAGCATTGTTGGTTGCGAATCCAAGACAATTTCCTCCTGAGCTAATGAGCTCGCTTGTTGGGGAATACAGTACCCAGGCTGTCGAAGCAAGGTTACGGGTATGCCGGCTGGCGTCGTCTGTGAATCTGTAACAAGTTTCCATCTGCACACATAGACAGAACATGGTATAAGAAGCAGAAACAAGATCTAGACACACTAAAATAAACGCGTCACACCACACAAAAAACACACACGCCATGTACAGTATATACAAAAATTGTCTATGCATGAAAAGTTCAAGCATAGTACCTCTTCAGTTAAAGCCCATTGCGGGGTTCACCTAAATAAATTTCGTCGTAGTCCTTGAGCTCGTAGGCTCCCTTCTCCAAAACATGTTTAACAATGTAAGGTCCATGCCACATGGACTTGAACTTTCCTGCCCCCAGCTTGTCGTGTTTTTGGTCATATGTAAGGACCAAATCACCCTCGTTAAAGATGTGAGGTTCTACTGAATTGTCATACTGTGCTTTGATGTGTTTCTTGTGTGCCTTGTTGGCAAGAGAAACATCTCGGCGACACTCGTCAAGCTTTTCTAGGTAAAGAAAACGTTCTTCCTTGGCAGTAGTGTTACGAAGAAGTTCGACGACGAGTTGAAGGGACGGAATCTCGTACTCGATCGGCAGGACATCCTCCACTCCATACACTAGTTGGAAGGGAGTAATTCCATTGGCGGTTTTAACGGACATTTGGTAGGCCCATAATGCTAAAAAGAGAATATTATGCCAGTTAGACTTGTGCGTACCCACCATATGTTGGACCATAGTTTTCAAGACCTTGTTAATGGCCTCGACCTGTCCATTGGACTATGGGTAGTAAGGTGTTGAGTTTTAGTGGCAAAAACCCAGTCTATCGCTCAATTATTCAACCATGTGATTCTGAAAGTGAGAACCATGGTCGGTAACTATAGATTGAGGAACTCCAAACCACGCTATAACATGATTGAACATGAAGAGTGCAGCGGTCTTGCCATCATTCGTGTATGTAGGCATTGCCTCGGCCCACTTTGTAAAGTAGTCCACAACTACGATGATGTAACTATGCCCCCCAGCTGAGGTAGGCTTACAATGCATGAAATCAATGCTGCATTTAGCGAAGGGGCCAATGAAAATAACCGGGTGTAATGGGGCAGGATGGGTGTGCTTTTTGGTATGAAAATGTTGACATGGAGGACATTTTTTTACGTCCGTAATACAATCTTTAAATATAGATGGCCAATAATATCCCGCACGAAGAATCTTCTGGGTTGTAGCCATCCCAGAGAGATGACCGCCACAAGACCCAGCGTGACAGTCATTAAGAACGTGTTCAGCCTCATAATGAGTCAGACAACGTCGAAGAATAGAATCAATACCACGACGGTACAAGGTATCACTGATGATTAGGTAATACTTTGCATGGTGGCGTATGCGACGACGATCATTGTGAGACAACTGAGGGATGAAACATTGGGTCTGAAGATATAAAGTGATATCTCCATACCACGGATCAGTCGTACTGATAAGAAACAATGACTCATCTGGAAAAGAGTCATTGGGCTCAGATTCTACATCAGTACGGGGGAGGTCACAGATGAGCTCGACAAACACCAGAGACTTTTTGGCCTTAGCCTTTTCGAAAAGAAGATCAAATTCTTGCAGTATCACGATCCAGTGTGAATATTTTCCCCCAAGCACCTGACGTGTGAGAACGCTGTACATGGGGTTCGAATCAGCAATGATGGTGGTGGTGCGGAGCAGGATGTAATGGCAGAACTTCTGCATGGCGATGACCACCGCGAGAGCGAGATTCTCAACATGTGAATATCGAGTTTTAGCGTCAATAAGACCTTTACTGGCTTAATATATCACATGTTCTTGGGCGTTCTGGTCTTCATGTACAAAAACCATGGCGATAGTGGTGTCGGAAGCAGCAAGGTATAAGATGTAATCTTGATAATAAGTCGACGGTTGGAGCACAGGGGCATGCATGATGGCATGTTTCAAACTATCAAAATATTGCTGAGCTTGGTCATCCCAAATGAACATGACATCTTTTTTCATCAATCTCATGTAACCCTGCATTTTGTACGCGAAATTACAAATGAAGCGCTGTAAATAAGTTTCTCTGCCTTGCAGGCTCTGAAGTTCCGTAATATTAGTTGGAGGTGGAAGAGAGACGATGGATTCCATCTTCAAGGGATCAATGCAGATCCCATCTTTTGAGATGATAAAACCTAAGAGGCATCCTGACTCGACACAGAAGATACACTTATGAGGGTTCAAATGGATATTGTACCGTCTGCATCTGAGGAAAACGGTCCTCAGATGATCTGTGTGGAACTCACGCTGCTTTGAATGGGTAGGGAGATCATCCAAGTAGGGTTCCATAAAGTCCTTCACATCATGGAAAGCATATGACATGGCCCGTTAGAATGTGGCACTGACGTTTTTAAGACCAAACAGAAGTTTGCAGTATGCAAACTATCCCCAAGGGCAGATGAATGCAGTCTTGTGTTGGTCGATGGGGTGGATCTCAATCTGGTTGTATCCAGAAAATCCATCCATGAATGAAAAAATGACACTTCTAACACAATTGTCGATAATCTGGTCAATAAAGGGAGTCGAGTAGTTGTCCTTAGGACAAGCCTTGTTGGGATCCCGATAATTGACACAGACACGAATGTTACCCTGCTTTTTAGTGACAGGGATGAAATTTGAGACCCATTATATCAATGGGATAGGATAGATGAAGCTGGCCTTCAAGAGTTTCTCTTTTTCTGCCTTGATTGCCGCAGTCTTCCGAGGGTGTACCGGTCGCAACTTTTGGCGGACGGGTTTGACGTCGGGATAGACTTTGATTTTATGTAAAACAATGGTAGGGTCTATCCTAGGAATCTCCTCGTAGGTCCAAGCGAACATGTCTCGGAATCACTTGAATAAGGCCGTATACGCTATAAATTCTTTAGGGGAACACTTATGGCCTAACTGAATGTGTTCCACTACACCAGGTGTAACTGAAATGTCAATTGACATGGTAGGTTCGTTGTTCGCAAGGTTTTCCTCAGTGTCTGTATGACATGTTAGTATCGGGGATTGAGAGAAAAGGTAGACATTCGACGAAAAAATGGTGCTAATGCTGTTCTCCACGTAATCCAATGGTGGGAGAAAGGAAGACCAGTGGTAGAGGTCGTCCCGTGGAGGGTCATCCGCACTCATTATCTCCATGATGGACTCATCAGAATGAAAAGTTTGGAGCAGAGGATCGAGCAAGGATGATGTCTGTCAGAGAGAACAAGATGTGGAGGCCATAGCGAGGTGGTCCTCGGGTGCTTATTAGATAGCCTCGTAGGTGAATTCAATGGGTGAAAGAGGCATGATGTCTCCAATCAGGTGTGCGGTGGATTCATCGGGTACAATCCATGTATCAGTAAGGTTGGGAAGAGATGAATTCTCAGAGGAGATCATGTTCACCGAGGAAACATGATCAGGGGGATCCGGCATCGAAAAAATGCCCATAAGAGATGAATATTTTATGAGACCTACCCCTACACTCTCATACTGTTGCGAATATTTCCCAAGCATTGGGACATTATCACCAGGATGAGAAGTGGTGTCTAGTGTGCAGAAGTCTAGTTGGTCGACAGTGACAATTCGACCTTGGTGAGATAATTGCACTATGCGGAAGACAGATGATGCGACCAAAGTCATGGCATAAAACCAATTACGACCAAGTAAGAGATTATAATCTAAAGGGGTTGCGACAACTCCCATGTTAATGGTGGTGGTCTTTCCCCCCAACTCGATTGGCAAAGCTTGTAGTAACCCATGGGGTTGAAACCACATCCGTCGAATGCCTTCAAGGTGGTGGGAGAATAGTTCAGTTTGGGAGATCCAATGACTCTCCAACAAGCGATCGACATGATTGAGGTAGAAGCCCCTTTGTCTAAGACAGTACGATGGACTAACTTCCTAGCAACGTTGGTAACAATTTGAAAAGCAAGCTGATGGAAAAGCCTTGACTTGAAATACTCGAGTTGAAACATAATGGTGTTCGAAGAATCCAGATTGACTGCACCGATGGCATCGAGGAGAGTCTTGTGTTGATTGGGACAATTCTGCAAGACTTCTAGCATCGACATGGAAGAAGGAGGTTGTTCCAGGTCATCTGCGATATTGTAATTCTGAGCTGCCCAAGCATTGGGATTGAAAACAACTTTCCTAATCATGCTCTTGGGCAGACACAAAAATGACTCAAAAGAGGGCTTCTCAATGGTAAGAGAGGCCGGCGGTACAGTCACTTCAGGTATAGAAGTGGAAGCTTTTTCAGTATTACCTCCAACAGGATCCTTCGGAGGGACTGATTCGTAAGAACGTGATCGAGTTTTCAAATTGACCATCTCACTATGCATCATGAGGACATGTGTGATAGAGGATGCCTCTCCTTGCGAAGGATAGGTTTGAGCAATCAACTGCTGATTTTGAGAAGGGAAGGGATCATTGAGGACCGCGGGTGTGGGTTTTCCCTTAAGAAAATGTTGAAGTTCGTATCTATGGGGACACTCCTTAGAGAATTGGTCATCACCACACAATAGACAAGGATACTTCAACTTCCTTTTCTGTTTGGTGTCATCAGGGGTGCTCATGTGTTCCTGCTGGGTGGAAGACTTCTTAGGTTTCCCTTTGTTCTTTTTCTTACCACCAGACTTCTGAGGTGAAGCTAATTGAACAGAATTCACTTCTTTGGAGGCAGCAGGAGCAGATGATTTGGTGGTGCCATGAGTAGCCTGCGTTGGTGATGGGGAAGAACCTTGAGGGTTCGATGATCCAACAGTTTGAGAAGAAGGCTAGGTGTTAACGGATCCAATGATGCCATCGATCTGGGGTCCCTTAGGTGGTTAAGCGAGGTCATACGTGTTACAGAGTGCGTTAAGAAGAATATCAAACAACGTGCCAGATTGAGCATAGACTAAGTCTAGAAAATGGGCACGGGCGATGGCTTGTTCCTCGGTGACAACACCTCCCATGGAAACATCTTGAGCTATGGTAGGTATGAGAGACTTTGTGAACCAGTCTGCTAGGAGTTGGTCTGGGATAGGAGCCTTAATCAAACGTCGTCTTCGCCACCACTCATGTATATGATCAAAGATGTGGGTGGCGGTATTTTGACGGAGCGAGGTCAAAAGTTCTGTACCAGTTTCATACTGTATAGGCAGCTGGAAATGAGTCAAAAAATTCAAGCAAGAGAAACAAAATCAGGAAAAGAATGTGGTGGTAGTTCGATATACCATTTGGCAGCCAAACCAGTGAGTGTTTGTTGAAATAACCAAAGACGGATCAAGTCGTCCATCAAGGAGTTGGATGAACACCACAAATGGTATGTCATCACATGATTCTTGGGATCCTCACCCAGCTTACCATCAAATTTTGGGATATCTGATAGAAGTTTCACCGGAATGGCTGGCCAATTAGTTCCATGGTAAATGGGGTCGTTGGTCAGGCGAGATAGATCAGGCAGGTCCAAAGTGGCCAAAAAGGGCAGCTGTGGATTAGGCTACTGGTACTAATAGTACCGATAAGGCATGTAAGGACAATTGGGACCTTGTATCGGCTGACCATAGGGTGTTCCAAGAGGAAACTGGCCATAGGGGTACGGGCCACCCAGACCGAATGTAGGTCTGCCGCCATAGTAAGGTATTCCATTACCGTAAGGTGGGGATCTGCCACCACCGACTCCACCTGGAGGGGGTGGAGGGCTGCCGCCACCACTGGGAGGGGGAGGAGGTCCATCGTGATAAGGCGGTCCCCTGCGGCCTCTGCTTGGAGGGGGGGGTGGGTCACCTCCGCCAGTGCCACCATAAGGATAAGGTCCGCCACCACCACTTCCGCCATAATTCGTGAAAAACACAAATAATTTAACTTTCTTTCAACTTTTCAAAAATATTTTTAAATGAGGCATTCCAATGCATGTACAATTCTTCAAATGAGATGAAAAACTTATGGAAATAAGCACCTTTTATTTTTCAATGGAAGTACCGAAATGACAATTTGATAACAGCGATGCCTTTAAACACAAATACTAAAATGAAAAGATCACTTGCAGCACTCTAATGACTCAGAAAATCTCAAGAAGAGACAAGCACTCATATGGACTGAAACATGCACAAACACTCAAAATCAATCAGTAGCAAGCAACACTAAATGAAGCAATGCTCAAAAACGTATGCAAAAGAATTCTGGAAACTGATCCAATGCAATGACTAGATCCGGTAAGGAGAGGAGGGAATGCAAGGGTCAGTGGATGCAGGTGGGGGAGACGAGAGCATCCACCACTACCAAATCTTAGATTTGTCCAAGATGGAACCCAAAACAACTCCAAATGAAAAAAAACACTTCGACATACAAATCAGAATGGGGTATCTGGCTGGATCTTGCAGCACAGAAGGGTCTGCACACTAAACCAAACTCAAATGAGAAGAGAAGGAGAAAGGATGCATGTATGCCAAATTGTATAGATCGGCGCAGTCTGTGTTTGTACACAGACTGCGCAGAGAAGAGAAGGAGAAAGGATGCATGTATGCCAAATTGTATAGATCGGTGCAGTCTGTGTTTGTACACAGTGCGGCGTTGCAGCTTACCAATGCGGAAAATGTGATGCCGTTGTAGTAAACCAATGAATGGGTTGCGACGACAGACCAAAAGACAGAGAACAGAGATAAAAAATGACACAGTGTCGCTCTGTCTCCATTGACCAGGTGCGACAGACGAGATCCAATTTCAAAAAATTAATTAGTCTCCAATAGATGAGCAATGAAATGTTTTAGAAAATGAAAATGTAGACTCAAAGGAAGGTAATCAAACTCTTCAAAGTGAAGATCTGATGTGAAACCAGTTTAAGAAGAAAATGGAAAATAAAATGGCTTGTAACAAGAAATCAACCGAAAATGACATTCAAATTGACAATAACAAAACAATGTTCTTCCCTAGTATGGTCGCCAGATTTGTCTGACGGACAATCCACTCGAGCAGACACGAACCATATCTCCCTAGCTCAACGTGATACTAGAACAAATAAGACAGAAGATAAACCAATTTCCTAGATCTAGTTATGGATCAAGTAATTAGATGTATTACCTTGAGTTTGTATCCCTTTCTCCATGATATTGTTCCATGCCTTGCGGTCGTCAGATCTCAGCTGCAAGACCTGTCAAGATAAACAGAACAAGACAAACAAGTAAAAAGCATCTAAACAATAATAGACCTAAGTGAACAGTTAAGTAGGTAAACTACGTAATATCATCAACGCAACAATATTGGTGGAAAGCATTTATATTACTGTAAAAATAGGGAAAGTACATAGAAGAGAATGACTACAACCAGAGCTTAACAAAGTAATCCTTCTCCATCCAAGCCAATTCCATATCCTCCCAAGGAAGTGTGAGTCTCTCAATGGATGAGCAGAGATCTCTCTAAAGTGATTTCACCAACATGTAGACACTATAGACTTCCTCCCCTTGGTATGGGAGTGGGATTCATTTATATAGGACTAAGTGGATAGGGTAGGTTGAGATATGGTAGGAGAGAGATAGGGGATCCTTCCTATGGGTTAGGAACTGAATTCCAGCTCTCCCAAAAGGGCAGGGATAGGGATCCATGTCAGCTAGCTTCAAGAATGAACTCGAAGAGACTAGTTTTTCTCATTAACTGACATCGTCGCAGTCTGCAAGAAGACAACCTGCGACGTCGCATGATGCATTAAGGATGCCTGCGACGACCTCTCAAAACCTAGTGTAAATGAGTTTACATCTCTTCCAGGGTAATGACTTAGTCAAGGGAACTCTAGGGGTGTTTACACCGAGTCTCATGATGGTAAGATTTTAGGTGTAACAGTTGTGAAGGATGGATCCTGTGTTATCGACCTACCATCCCATTCGAAGTCATGATATAATTAGGATCCGGCCTAAATAACCTCCATCTAACATTTAACATTCACTTGAGGAGTTACATGTTGGAACTCTTGACCCCACCTGTACTCCATTGATATTGTGTCACGACATCATCTTAATGCCCTATTTTCCCATTCCACCCGGTACACCTTTCATCCTCATGTTAGTCACCTTTCTTCTGATCATACCCCCTCCTAGCGTGACCAAGGGATATCCTTTCTACGTCTTCCTCTGTTTAGTACTCGTACATTAAATCTTGCTTCTTAGGGTATATGCTCGTGCCCCTCATTACTACTTAAAGGTTGAAGAATACCTTTGGGAAAAGTTGAGGCCATACTAGCTAGTTGATCTATTTCCCTATTGTTCTCGTAAAGGACATGATAGAAATGAAATTATCCTAGGTTTCCAGGTGCTCCCTTGTTCAATAATATATTCTATCTAGATTTAGATATGTTGGAGGGGTTTTGGAAATGAAGGATTTGATCAGATTATGATATTCTTCAATGATAATGGCCTAAAAAATACCTACCTTGACCATAATTTTGGCTCCTTGATATATTGATAGGGTATTTTCCATGTTATTGGTCGATGATATTAGACGCCAAGCAAATGTTTCCTTCAAATTTCCTCTAGGATCATATAATATACCCCCCATGCTTGCCGCTTCTAGGTTTCCTTTTGCATCCCCATCAAAGAAGAGAATGTGCCTCCCTTGCTTTTTCCTCCACTCCTTGAGCGCAACTCCTTTTGATTTGATTTCCCATTTTGATGGGTTTGAATGCTAGATTGCCTTTGACCTTGTCTGTTCCTAATATTCAAATTGTCAATCCAGTATTTTTCTTAGTACGTCAAAGATAACATGTGTTTCTTTAATGGTCCTTTATTTGATAATATTCCACCATTAGCACCTTATCCCTTAAATCCACTCACCCAGGATTACAAGAACTGTCTTGGAAGATTGCTTGGTTTCCTTCCAACCAAATATTTCAATAAATAAATTTTGGAAGATCCAACTAGAACCATTTTAACAATGGTTTTTCAGTTAGAGAAAGGTTATATGCCTTTACCCAAGACTTGAAAAATGCACTGAAGGATTGAGGAAGTGAGAAATATTGATAAAGTAGACCCAATGCTTCAAGCCTAATACTATGAAAAATAGCACTATAAAAATAGAAGACTGATAGATTCCTTATTGGTGAGACATAGGACACATTGTGAAGGGGAGGGAAACATCTTCTTTTAAGGTTTTCTCTTGTGAGGATTTTCTCATGTGTACTAGTCCGACAAAATATGTTTATTTTGGAAGAACATTTTTTTCTAGAATCCCACCCATATAAAAGAATGGTTACCGTTGCTTTGCAGATGTTGTAGTGTTTGATAGACCTACTTAATTGAATATTATCCATTCTTATTACCCCAACCTTTAGTGTATTGAATATTCCTACTAATTAGAGCTTTCCCCTTTAAATTTTGAAGTAGCATGTTCAGCATCAGCTGCAAATGTGTTGGGGGAGATAATCGAATCCACTCTTTCCACAAACCTTGCTCTTAGGGATGCCAAACAAACAATTATCCAATTTTTTTGATCCCTTAGATTATCATCCATCGTTGAAGATATTGTAGAGCGAGAATTGAGACAATGGGAGGGTTCATTTCACTTAGAATATCTTGATGAACACTAACAAGATATTTCACTTAGAATCTAGACACTTTTGAATTAGAAGAATGCCTATTTCACTTAGAATATCTTGATGAACACTGTCAAGATGCAGTTATGGTGAACAAAGCACACAAGAAATGTGCAAAAATACAATATGACAAATATGTTCATCCTAGAATTTTTTTTGAAGGAGATCTAGTTTTGGTTTATGACTAAGATAAAGATTCTCTAGGGGTAGGTAAATTTAAATCTATGTGACTTGGATCATATAATATTATTACTCACGTGTTTGAAAAGGGTGATTATGAATTAGTTGATTATGAGGTAAATATGTTGGTGAAGGCCAAACATGGGCTCTATTTGAAAAAGTACTATGCTTAAGATGGCATGTTGAGGCATGTGCTCTTTTTGTACATAATGTACATTTGTTCAAATTTTTTCTTGTTTGAATGACTACAAAGAACAATGCAAACACCCGTCACCAGTCCAATACCACCAAACAGAAACAGTCAATAAAAACACTTACATGAAAACCATTATCTGCAACCTGCAAATGTTCCAATGTACCTAGCCATATACAACAATGCACATGCCCATCATGCTCCAGAACAAGTTACAATCCTTAAAACTTGGGTAGAACAATCCAGTAAACAATAGACAGACCCACAAACCGGTTTGTATTCACGCCACTACAGGATAGAGAAATCTAGAAAACAACACATGGACCTATGGAAACAACACACGGACCTATGAATCGATCCACTTCCACACCACTACAGTACAAAAAAATCCAGAAAAAAAAACACAAAAACCCAAACCGACTCGCAATAATCCAGAAAAGAACACAAAAACCCACATACCCAGCCACATTTATGCCACGGCATTAAACACGAACTGCCCACATTGAAAGCCGCATGTGGATGGCCCTCGCTACCCCTCCATTGATGCCTGGGATACAAAGGCTAAGGTTGACGCCACCTGTTATATAGCCAATCAGATACTAGTTAAATAGCATTTTTCGAATTTCAAAATAATAAAATTAAAAAAAATTATACAATTCCTAGGTCGTTAGGCTATACAGAGGATAAAAAATTCCCGTGGAACAAGATGGTATATGTCCCTATTACCGCAAGGAGAAAACAATATAAAGGATAGTGAAGCTGAACATGTTTCATACAAAATGAGTATCCTTATGTTTAAGTGATGTATAGTCTTTGAGTTGAGTTCTTACTTTCAAGGAATCAAGGATTGGTAGAGAGTCCATGGAGGTTTCATGTCGAGAGCATGTTTGTGATAATTTTCCAAGTCAATTACTAATAATGATAAAAAGAGCTCAAAATTATAGTTTCACTTTGAAATTTATTATTGTGAACAGAGAACATAAAGCAATATATATTCAAGAACATGCTAGGATTCAAAAGTTCACAGGAGCCTCATCCAATGATTTTGTAAGCATTTTTTACTCCGACCACTTGAGGTCCACCTACTGTAATTAGTACTATAATTTTTCTTCGAAGAAGATAAGATGGTGTAGCGAGGAACATATTTTTATAGTGAGTTTATACCACATTGGAGTGCAGAAATATCATCACCAGCTAGATCTTGTTCTACATTTAAAATTTGGTCATTCTTGGCGATACTATCAAAATTAATATTGTTTGCAAAGATTGTTGTATTGTGACGAGTAGCTAGTGGATAGTGTTATAGAATACGTTGATGGACTTGGCATCATAGTGGAGCATCATCGATCATCGAATGATTTAAATAATTTTAAAGCATTCATTTTGAGACCAATTCAACTTCAAATTAAACACCAAATTGTAACTTACAAACAATATTTTTTGTACGTTCTCTTGTATTTTGGTACTTGCAATAGTTATTTTCTAATTGTCAATAGAAAGGGTAGAGTTGCAAGAAACCTTCATTTTTGGTGTCCAGTGAATTACTTAACTACACAAGGAAGCCTCTATTAGTGTTTAAAACTCCATTGTTGTCAATTCAATCACAACCAATAAATAAACTCTCCACTCTATTGTAACCTATTTCCAAAATTCACAAGCCAAAGTGGTCCTTCTCCAAACTCCATGATAGCTCTAGTATGATGAAATACAACAATGGAATCGAGATTCTAAACTAGTTCTTCTCTCTGAATTTGAAAACGATTTCTATCGGTTTCCACACAAGACCAACTTAGTTAAATGGCGACAAATGTCAAAGATGAAGACCATCATTAACATGATCAACATAATCTTTCTAATAACATCATCAGATCTTGGGAAGAACTCATGAACAACAAACACATAGTAGGTATTGGATATGATAAGGAAGTGTCCTTTCATATTTTGGATTATGCAAACCCAATCCAATTTCAAAGTTTTGTATTCCTTCAAGAAGATTTCATCTTCATTTGTTCCATTTCAACATCAGTGCTGACTGTCATTGAATTGGACACATGGAGGATCAATGTTTCAATGTCCATCCTTTTCAACACTGTGGGAAGCATAAGAATTATTTATATAGATTTTCAAAACTAAATAAACTTGCAATAAAAAATATTCACCATGGGTGGATCAATTCTTAGAGATGGCCATAACCAACTAAGAAAATATATCATTCATATCAAAGAATGAAGTCTCTAGTTTTGGCATAGCTTGTAGTAGAAAGTCATTTTTGGCCAAAAAGTGTTACCCATATTCATGGATTCACTCACTTAAAAGGGAGGATTGTCATGGATTCATACTGAATCTTCAAGTTTCGAATCCCTATAATCTACTATAACAGGTGATCCTAATCCATAGTCAAAACTAAAGCCTAGAGCTAGAGTGAGAGTCAATGGCTATAGCTAGAAGACAAATTTAGAGGTATTTTCTAGACTACCTATTGGTTTATGTTCATCCTAAAACCACCCATTTAATAGATGACATAATATTTTGCTAACTTTTTTGGCTTGTTTTCATCCTAAAACACCATCTACTTTTGGTTTTTGGTCATCCTAAAAATGACCCATTTAGTAGAATACATTAGCTTCTACTAACTTTTTTGGTTTGTGGTCAACCAAAACCACTGAGTTTGTGGTCTTCCAAAAACTACCCATTTAGTAGAAAAAATTAACGTCTACCACATTTTTGGTTTGTGGTCATCCTAAAACTTCCTTTTGGGTTTGTGGTCAACCTAAAACTTCCATTTAGTAGAAGAAATCACCTTTCGTTTCTTCTGCTATTTTTTGGTTTGTACTCATCCAAAACCACATTTTTGGTTTGTAGTCAGCCTAAAATCACCATTTAGTAGAATACATCATCTTTTGTTGCGTCTACTAACCTTTTTTGGTATGTGGTCAGGAAAAACCATAGAGCTTGTGGTCATCCTAAAACTGTTGACTCAGAAAACACCTCATTTTTTACTGCTTAGCAGAAGGTTTTAGCTTTTGCAAGCTTACTTGGAACATGGTCACATTGTTAGGTAGGAGATATTCATTCTTTGGCAGTTTTTCACATCCAATTTTAAGATATATTTTAGAACATTCTTCGACTCACAAACACCCCTTTGGATTAAGCGAGGGAATGTTGGAAACCTAACCAGTTAAGGTAAAAGTCACATTGGTGAATATGAAGAGTCATTGGAAGTCCAAGAGACCACTTGGAATATGAAACCAAGGGTCCAATAATTGTATTTATGTGTATATTCTTAATGGTAAAATGAGCATTTAAGCTTATCCTTTATTGGGTGTTCTATAATACATCATATTTTCTAAGCTACATCACGAGGGTGTATATTGTGGTTGTTTTGGAACTTTAATGGGATAACATTTTCAATAACAGAATTCAAATCTATTAGAGATTGTTTTTTTTTAAATCATTGTTCTTTTAATCAGGTACTTGTCATTGAAAAAAACAATAGTAATTAAGATTGAAATTCTTTTAATGTTAAAGGAATTCATTCAAGAAGAATATGATTAGAAGCATGTTTGTTAGCAACTTGTGTTTCCGATTCATGCCCCTATTATTGTTAATAATTATTTATTTTTATTCATGCTCAAAAGAATGCATCATCTATTATCTCAATTGTATTTTCAAATCAATTTGTTACCTCTTGAAAATGCATATTTGTTTTTGCATTTTCATGGACCTTTCTCCTCTCACTTCACAACTTATCATTAGAGTTCAATGGCAGTAATAGGTTGTATGAAGAGACTTGATATGTATTAATGAATATATATTACATTTCATTATGAAGTTCCACTTGAGTGAACTTGACACCAATTTGGAGGCTGCCATGGTTACATGGATTACATTGTCTTTCAATGCATCATTGATGAGGAGACTTGTTTCTTGGTTGCACCATGACCCTAGACCATGGAGATGGAGGATGTGAGCAAGCAATAAAACCCTATAGTATGAACACCCTACATCAAGAAGTGCTTAATGTATGATTTATCATGAGGTAAGGACCAAGAATAGCCCCAAAAAATGAATGTTGTACATTATAGGAAGTTTAAATCATGGCATGTGGAAATACCTAGATCAAAGAAGACAAATTCTCTACCTTGGAGGAATTCCATTGTATGATAGGTGATGAAGAAAAAAGATAAAGAAGGAATGACTTGATTTGAATGATGAAATGTGGCACTAAAGGTATTTCGATGGTTAAACAAGAGTCATTTGATCTAGAGCATTGTAGTCCATAAGTAAAAATAAAAACATTTGGCTTCTTGATCATGAATATAACCCCTTTAAGAGAGATCATTTGTGTAAAAAGGAATATAAAGCATATAAAAGTGACTTTATGGGGCATTAGACATTATTAAAGGCATATTCCACATATTTGGAGGCATGTTTTTCCTTTGAGGAGAACTTTTGGGTGTAAAGACATATTATTTAATCTATTCACATAGTTAGAGACATATTTTACATTTTGAATTACTAAGGGATAAATACACATTGTTTGAGGCCTTTTCTATATATTTAGAGGTATGTTTCACATTTGAGGACGGCTTTGCGGTGATAACACTTTGTTTGACACATTTTCTACATATATGGAGCAAATATCTCTACATGAGGGGATTCCATGTGGCATTGTCGACATGGTAAAACCCCTAGGTGAATATAAATGCATGTTTTAAAAGGATATTATGAAATGGAAAGAATCTGAAAAAGTGGCAATATGGACCTATTTTATTCATTGAAAATGAAAACTAAAGGAGAAGTCTATGGCCTTCTAAAAAGAAATATTATTTTATGAAATAGGGTTTGATTTGAAAGATATATATACTGTGGATATTCATTTGCTAAAGGCATTGTTAGAAGTGTGGGGTTTTCCTCCAAGTTCAAATCACTATTGAAATAATTTTTGTAAGGAAAGTTTGTCACATAAGAACAAAAAAAGGTAGAGGTTGTAAACCCTCATAATCCTTGATGTAACCATGAAATACTGAAGGATATTTGTTTTTGTGATTTTCTACTTAGGTTTTTTCGCTCTATTTTTTAGGATTGTCATAGCTAAGGGGAAATATTAACAATGACACATTCTGGTTCTCTTTATCTTGTGCCAAATTAGATTTGAAGAGTGGTGTATTGTTGGTTGTTCATTCAATAAGAAAGCTATCCTACTTTGTCTACTTCAACTTGGATTTGATATTATCATTGTTCTTTCTCTATTCAATGATTGCATCTTATTCTTTGCTATCATTTCATAGTTGTAATGGTGCATCTTATATAAGAGATCAAACTTGTTCTTGTATAGTCCAAAAATTTGTTTTCGACCTTCTTGCTATTTGGTCTTGATCCATTGGCCAATTGTATAGACACTAGTCTAGGAAATTGGCCATCCTAGTGAACTCCTCATATGTTGAAACTTGGTCAAGACCTAGAGTCTTCATGCCATGAAACCACTAGTCATTGGCCTCTCCATAAATATTCAGGGTATCTATTTTGATGGCATCCCTTCCGTCCATGGGGTTCAATTGGAAATATGTGTCTAATTTTTGGATCCATGAACTAGCAGTGCATTTTGATGAACCATCAAAATATGGGAGAGAAATATTACCAATGGCATTCTTCAACTTAAGATTGTGAGCATACATCCTATTTAACCCTCTTAGATTGAATTTGTTTTGGGATTCATAGAATTCCTTGAAAGGAAATTCTCTCCTACAATCTTCACTCAGAGTCTAGTACTTTGCATAGCGATCCTCCCATGTAGCAATTGATTCATTCAGCACTTTTAGTTCCTCTCTACGCTCTTCATTGAATTAAGGCATGGTAGGCCGTGGATGACTCTTTATCTCACTCTTGAACTCATGAGGTTTGTTTTTTAAAAGAGAGGCTCACCAAAGACCTTCTTGCTTCATGCTGAGATCCACTACTACTCCCTTCTCCATCTTTGTTTACCAATTACTTGGAAAGGAATTCTCCAGTCTCTTTCCTCGACCAGATGATATTCTGGGATATATATTGCATTCCTTTCAGCATGCTCTGAAAAAAATATATGAATTCTTCCCTTTCATCCATCTTTGACATCTCTTTTTCTCCTTGGATCTTACCTTCAGTGGAGGCAACTTATTCTTCTACAATGGGTTCTTCTAGATATTTCCTCTTATGGGAAGGATTTATCTTTGGATATTAGGGTATGATACAGATCAAGGACATCCTGAAACATCCTTAGACAAACATCCAAATTCGACAACTGCACATTTTTTGGGTACATCATGCATGGGCAGACTCTTTTGGCTAAACCAAAGGCTTCAAGGCAATGGCCTCAAGACTTATGTGGAACCCAATGGATTATGGTGTAGAAATAGAAGTGGCTCATATGAAACTACCTCAAACTGCTATAAAAATATTGATTAACAATTAGGCTCAACTTGGTAGAGTTTGGAATCTAGGAAGTAAATTATAAGTTCCAGGACAACTCTACTATGTGATTTCCAAACATTTCCAAATGACTCTAGGGGGTCACAAATTTCTAAAACAGTGCTCGGGATGATTTCACTTGAGCCTTACCAACCCACATCAACTTACATAATGTGATTTGGATATGTGGAAGACCGTTTATTATAACAATTCTGAAATCTAGCTAGATTTGGCATCAAAACGAGCATAGGGGTAGAAATTCATTGAATAAAATATAGATTTGCAGAACAAGAAGGAAAGTAATCTCATTAAATTACAGAGGAGAACATTTACATTACAGGGATGTAGGTATAGCAACATATACCCATGAAATCATCATCATCCATCACCAATCATAGACAAATACAAAACATTGTAGAAAGCACACTAATACTGTTGGAGTCTTCAACACTGCTGGAACATGAACAATCTTGAATTGAAGTGGATTGGATCTGGAAATAACATGAAAGGAATGCAATAAAACTCAATGAGGAAGGTTGGATACCTTATTCTAAATGTCTAGTTGAATCCTCAACTAGTATAATGGATAGAAAGGGCACATCTCCCAAGTATTGATAATCTTAAAGCTCTTCAACTCGATAATCAAACTAGAAAAAGATGTGAATGGGTGTGCTCTGTTGGTCACCCTATATGTCAGTTAATTAAAGCTAACACAGAGAATGGTCACTATAAATTGTCAAACCCGGGAAGGTCTTTTATTTCAAAGGCAATAAGCACAATCTATGCATAAACAAATCAAGCAGTTGATTTACTAAGTGTAGGTAATGATCCTACCTATGTGCCCAGCTAACTCATTCCATAAGAAAACTAATCTAATTCATACATCTAAGAATCCAAAGTGAAACAACCTTCCTACAGAAATCAACCTAGCAAATTAATGATCTAATAATGAAATGAAACTAGATTAATTTTGCAAGAAGTTAAATCCTATAATTATCAAACTACAGCATTCAATCTTTACCAAAATGATCTATCCAGTGGCTACTGTAATTCTCCCATTATTTGTCTAATCTATGAATGCAATTGAAGATATAACAACAACTAGAATTAAAATACAAGCTTGAACTCTAACTGATAATCAATGGAAATCCTAGAAAGCATAAACAACTAAAAGATAATTGGAATTAAGCTTGGTTGTCACAACTGATTAAAACACACATGCAATTAAATAAATTATCCTACACAGTCGATTGTCACACCACTCTGATACATCTATTCAAGATGCAATTATAAACTACCAAGAAAGAAAGCTAATCTCTGTTACAGCTACCAATAATATCTGCAATCATTCCACACCACGCAACAGAAATAAAACTACACTACTCTACCTACTTAAATCGGCTATCTCTGTGAGAAGGCGGGCCCTGGCCTTCTAACAGAGACGCTGAGAGTCACAGCAAATTAAGACACAGAAATGAAGAACTCTGCTCTCATATTAATGATGGAAATCATGAGTCTCAGTGCTCTGGTGCAGCTTACACAAAGTGGTGATTGTCCAACCCCAGGCTACGAGAGCCTTTTGGAATTTATACAAAGAAAATATAGTTTCAGATCCACTATATTTGTGCAACAATGAAGATCTATGATCTTCATGCTGCGGAGTTACAGCTAACTGATACAACCGCATTAAACAAGGACGTTAGCATAAAAGATGTTGTTGCTCTGATAATTAATGGATCAACAGACTCAGCAGTTGGAATGCCACCTGTCTAACGCAGCTAGGCACTATTTCAGTGGAATCTGTTACGTTAAGGATTTGATACAGCTTGCGTGGAGGATGTGTTGTTCCTTGGAGTCATGACGAGCTGGTGCCTTGAAGAGTACCATATGACGCTACTGGGATGATACACCTGCACTTTAGACCTTGGCTAAATGAAATCACATAGATCAATATAAACCAATGAATAAGATCCATAATCTTTAACAATCTTAGGCATAAAATAAATAAAGCAATAACAAATTATACCTGTCAATCTTATGGATTGATTTGGAAAAATATATGGATATAGCTTATAAAAGTAAGATGAAATGAGGGCAAAATGACGTAATCAGGATGGCCAAAAAGGGGCATTTCCTAGACCCAAAAAGGGGCACAGTAAATGTTGTCTGGCATGCATCATTCCAGACAAACTGTGCATCCTTCATCAGCAGAGTGAACAAAGGAGAAGCTAGCTTGGAAAAATTTTCTATGAACCTTCTGTAATAGCCAGCATGCCCCAAGAAGCTACATACATCCTTTTGTGTCCCAGGAGTTGGTATGTTTTCAATTACCTTGATTTTGGATGGATCTACCTGGATACCATCAAAAGAGATGAAGTTCCCCAACACTATGCCTCCACTCATCATCATGTGGCACTTTTCAGTTCTCAAAGACAGCTGGCTTTGTTCATAGCGTTTCAAGACCTTTTCTAAGTTCTTCAGTGCTTCTTCATAACTATCACCATATGGAGTAAAGTCATCCATAAAGATTTCCATGGAATCATTCACCATGTCTGAAAAGATTCCAGTCACTGCTCTCTGAAATGTAGCTGGTGCGTTGCACAACCCAAAAGGAAGTACTCGGTATGCAAAAGTCCCCCAGGGACAAGTGAAAGTGGTTTTGTCTTGATCCTCTGGAGCAATCTAAATCTGGTTATAGCCACTAAAGCCATCCATAAAGGAGAAATACTTTTTCCCAGACAAGGTATCAATGACCTGATCAATGAAAGGTAAGGGGAAATGATCCTTCTGTGTTTCCTTGTTCAATTCTCTGTAATCCACGTAGACTCTCCGTTTCCTATTTTTATTTGGTACAATCACAAGTCAGAATCCTGTTCTTCTGGATATATGAATCCTGCTTCCAACAGTTTCTGGATTTCCTCTTTCACTATGTCTCTCAAGTTCGGGTTCATCCTTTGTTGTGGTTGACATACATTCCTGGAGTCGCTCTTAATATAAATGTGATGGGTGCACAGATGAGAAGGAATTCCTTTCATGTATGTGTACTCCCAAGCGAAAGCTCCCTTACGCTGTTTCAGCAGAGTGACTAGCTGTTCCAGCTCATTAGGTGCCAAATTAGGATTGATATTCAATGTTTTACATAGCCCAATTTCTATTGGAACACTCTTCGAATTCTTAAGTACTGGAATTATACTGTCATCACCGATCAGAGCTTCTTCTGTAAGCTTTTCTTGTTCTGTTGCAGCTAGAGTACTGTCCAAGATGTGATAGACACTTTGATTGACTGACGTGGGTTCACTGATGAAACTATTAATTGCATCATTCTCTATTTCATCTTTAAACATTAAGGCTCTCCCTATGGTTAGTAGTGGTTGCACACCCTCTTCCTCCTCCAAATCTTCCCATAATGGAGTCTCAGCTTCTGTGCTTGGTCGAGCTAGAGGGTACAGGGTTAGACTCTTGATCTCAGTTTCATCTGAAATGGTCATAGATCCTGACCGATAGCTGATACAGGTGTTTGTTGTGGCCAACCACGGTCTTCCCAGGATCAGTGGGTGTCCCCCTAACTGGGACTTCGGTTGTAATACCAGGAAATCCGTAGGGTATTCCCACGAGTCGACTGAGATCACGAGGTCATCTAAGATCCCTTCAGGCTTGATCATTGATCTATCAGCAAGTTCCAAAATAGTAGGGGTTGGACGAAGATTCGTGAGTCCCACTTTATTCACAGTTTCTATGGTCATAATGTTAATAGCTGCGCCCAAATCCACCAAGACATTTGGAATTTGTGTGTTCCCTATGTGAACTGTAACAGTCGAGTTCCCAGGGTCATCGTATTTTTCCATAGGGGCCTTCCCTATTATTAATTCTGAAAGCTTTCCCAACACGTAGGTAGTGGGGGGACCCCTGAGCCTTCTTCCTGGTTTCTTAACACACAAATCTGTAACCGTCTTAGCATAAATGGGCACATCATGAAGGGCCTATAACAGTCGAATTTTAACATACAAATTTTTCAACTCTCCCATGAGATCAAATCGGGGCTGTAGGCTGTGACACATCATGTGTTTCTTTTTGAGTTTCAGCTACTGCTTCAGTAGGAGTATCAGCATCCTCAATAATGGGGCTTGTTGAATTAACTATGTTCTCATAGTGCTGATTTACTCCAGTTTCAATCACTAGGGATGAAACATCCTCAGTGATAATAGGTTCCACCACCCTCCCTGATCGTAATTGTATATCATTGTAGGGAATATGAGTAATGGAATACGCAGGCATGTTGGCAATCTCAAATTGATGGACTTCTTTATTGTTTGGGTTCGGGTTAGGTTGTGCAGGTAGCTGTGGTCGAAGTGGTGCATTCATAGGTGCGGCGTTATTTTGGAAAGGGAGCTGTGGTTGCTGATGCTATGGTTGTTGATACTGCTTATGCTGATACTGTTGAGGAGGGTACTATTGATACTGAGTCTGGTGATGGGGAAAGTTATTTCCTTGGTAAGGGTTTCTCTAGTTGGAATTCCAAGGAGCTTGGTTCGACTGCTGTGGCCATGGTGTCCATGAATTAGGATTTTGCATTGGATTCTGGGATGGATTCCACTGGTTGCTAGAATAATGTGAAGGGAATTGTGTATTCATATTATGCTATTGTTCATCCCATTCATATTATGCAGAAAAAATGTTGGATCTGGATTCATACCTTGGTTTCTAGGCTGCCAAGGTTTCTTCTGTGCCATAAAGTATGTTGGCTCTACATCTGGAATAGATGCCTGCAGGACTGCTTTGACCTTAGGTAATGATGGACACTCCTTAGTATCATGTTTGAGTTCACATATCCTACATACCTCTGCTTTGTCCAATGGGCATTCCTTCAGTGGATGCTTCTTCCTACATTTAGGACAGAATACCCCAAGTGTAAGATCTTCTACCACTTGTTTCTGTTTTTCCCTCATGACATCCAACTCTGAGGAAATGGAGCTCATCATGTCTATTTTAAATTTCTCCAGTGAGTTGCTTATTTATGCTCGAGTGGCCCCTCCACTAGCTGACTTCTGAGTCCTAGTGAATACATCTTCGGCTCGGTCTTTGTCTCGTTTGTTGGTTCTGGAAGATCCCCTAGAATACCTTCAACATAATTCAACAATATTTTCAAAAGGTTCCTTTGAGATATCCCCTTTCCCTAGCAGATTCAACATATCAAGGCATTCTTCTCTAATTCCTCTGAGTAAGATAATCTTGAGCACATCCTTGCCAATATCAGCATGACCAGATCTTTGTAAATTGTACAGCAACCTTTCCACAAAGTCTTCCAAACTCTCTTCATCCTTCTGAACCATCTTAAACAAATCATCTTTTCTATCTCTAGTTCTGCAATATTCCTGATACTTAGAAAGAAAGGTGTTTTTCATTTGGTCCAAAGCAGTAATGGTCTCACGACCTAGACTCATGAACCAGCGCAAAGCATTTCCCTTCAAGGTGGCTGGTAATAACTTCAACTTTTGAGCACTAGAGGTGTAATCATAGCTACGGCAAAGGATATCAAACTCAAAAAGAAACTCATCAAGGTCCTTAGTGGACTTACCATGAAAATTAGGGAGAACTGATGGTGAGATGTTCTTCATGGGAGCTGCTCTAGGTATGTGGAGGATAGGGAATTCTAATGTAGCCACAGTATTACCAAGCTGATTATTTTCTCCTTCTTCCTCTCGGTGATTCCCATGTTCATTCTCACCCTCCTGTTCTCTACCAACCATGGTTCTACTCCAAAATTCAACAGCTTTCTTTATGCGTTCTTCCTCTGCTTTAGCTTCTTCCTCTCTTCTCCTCTCTTCTTCTTTCCTTCTTTCTTCTTCTTCTATTCTGCGAGTCTCCAACCACACCTCTTTAGTAACTCTGGTTCCGTCAATATGATAGATCTCCTCTCTATCTGGTGCACTACAGCGCTTCCCTTATCTTCGGGAGGTTTACTTTTTGCAACAGGAGTTGAAGGTCCCATTGTATTCTCCACTGTGGATGTTGAATGTTCAAGATTGGGAGGAACAGAATTTCCCTTTCCTGTAGAGTTCCGCAGTGGTCTACTAGAAGAATAAGCTCTAGCAATTATCTCATCAATGTATGTGTGTCTTCCCTGACCTGCATTACGACCTCGACCTCTTCCACCTGCAATGTTAGTATTCAAAGGGGGTTCCCGATTTGTTTTTCTTGTATTCATGCATGTTGTAAATAATTGAACTAAAATGAAATCAAATGAAACCAAATACTAGCTCTGTCTATCTATTACCATCCCCAGCAATGGCGACAAAATGTTGGTCACCCTATATGTCAGTTAATTAAATCTAACACACATAATGGTCAATATAAATTGTTAAACCCAGGAAGATCTTTTATTTCAAAGGCAATAAGCACAATCTATGCATAAATAGATCAAGCAGTTGATTTACTAAGTGCAGGTAATGATCCTACCTATGTGCCCAGCTAACTCATTCCATAAGAAAACTAATCTAATTCATACATCTAAGAATCCAAAGTGAAACAACCTTCCTTCAGAAATCAACCCAGTAGATTAATGATCTAATAATGAAATGAAACTAGATTGCTTTTGCAAGAAGTTAAATCCTATAATTATCAAACTACAGCATTCAATCTTTACCAAAATGATCTATCCAGTGGCTACTGTAATTCTCCCATTATCTGTCTAATCTATGAATGCAATTGAAGATACAACAGCAACCAGAATTAAAATACAAGCTTGAACTCTAACTGATAATCAATGGAAATCCTAGAAAGCATAAAAAACTAAAAGATAATTGGAATTGAGCTTGGCTGTCACGGCTGATTAAACCACACATGCAATTAAATAAATTATCCTACACAGTCGGCTGTCACACCACTCTGATACAGCTATTCAAGATGCAATTATACACTACCAAGAAAGAAAGCTAATCTCTGTTACAGCTACCAATAATATCTGCAATCATTCCACACCACGCAACATAAATAAAACTACACTACTCTACCTACTTAAATCGGCTATCTCTGTGAGAAGGCGGGCCCTGTCCTTCTAACAGAGACGTCGAGAGTCACAGCAAATTAAGACACAGAAATGAAGAACTTTGCTCTCATATTAATGATGGAAATCATGAATCTCAGTGCTGTGGTACAGCTTACACAAAGTGGTGATTGTCCAACCCCAGGCTACGAGAACCTTCTGGAATTTATACAAAGAAAATACAGTTTCAGATCCACTATATTCGTGCAGCAATGAAGATCTATGATCTTCATGCTGCGGAGTTACAACTAACTGATATAGCCGCATTAACCAAGGTTGTTAGCATAAAAGATGTTGTTGCTCTGATAATTAATGGATCAACAGACTCAGCAGCTGGAATGCCACCTGTTTGATGCAGCTAGGCTCTATTTCAGTGGAATCTGTTACAGTAAGGATCTAATACAGCTTGCGTGGAGGATGTGCTGTTCCTTGGAGTAATGACGAGTTGATGCCTTGAAGAGTATCAGATGGCGCTACTGGGTTGATACACCTACGCTTTAGACCTTGGCTAAATGAAATCACACAGATCGATATAAACCAATCAATAAGATCCATAATCTTTAACAATCTTAGGCATAAAATAAATAAAGCAATAACAAATTATACCTGTCAATCTTATGGATTGATTTGGAAAAATATATGGATATAGCTTATAAAAGTAAGATGAAATGAGGGAAAAATGACGTAATCACGATGGCCAAAAAGGGGCATTTCCTAGACCCAACATGCTCATCCTTATTTTATAAGTTAAGATGGCTTATTTGAGAAGATGCACTGCATGTGGACCACTAGCCTCATCCATTGCGCCCTCATTCGCTAATTTAGGACTTGCAGCTTTATGTGACTTTTTCCTTGATTTATTTCCTTTCCTACTTTAGTCTGCTTTTAGAAACTTATTCTTTTCCTTGATTCTCTACTGCTTTCCTAATTTTCATTGCTTTCCTAATTTTATGTCACTTTCCTGCTTTTCATTGCTTTCCTGCTTTTATGATGCTTTCCAATTTTTCAGTGGCATTTTTGCTTCTCACTACTTTTCTTCCAATTTCCTTTATGGAAGACAACTCATGTGGTCCACCTAATATCCTATGCACCCTCTTGGGCCACCTAGGAATTTCCAACCCTTCAAACAATTATTAATAACTAAGTATTTACAACTATGGACTATATAACTCTTCAATGCTTTAATTTAATTACACTAGATAACCCTAAACCAAAATTAATCCCTAACCAATTTTATTGAACTTCTTCCTAAATCCATGGGGTTTGAATGGGTTAGAGGGATGACCATGGATCCACTAGGGATGGGACATTATAGAAAGTTTGTCACATAAGAACAAACTAGGGTATAGGTTATAAACCCTGATAGTCCTTGATGTAACCATGAAACACTGAAGGATATTTGTTTTAGTGATTTTCTAGTTAGGTTTTTTTGCTCTATTTTTTAGGCTTGTCCTAGATAATGAGAAATATTAACAATGACGCATTATGGTTCTTTGTATCTTGTGCCAAATTAGATTTGAAGAATAGTGTATTGTTGGTTTTTCTTTCAATAAGAAAGATGTCCTACTTTGTCTACTTCAACTTGGATTTGATATTATCATTGTTCTTTCTCTATTCAATGATTGCATCGTATTATTTTCTATAATTTCATAGTTGTGATGGTGCATCTTATATAAGGTCTCAAAATTGTTCTTGTATAGTTTTAAAATTTGTTTTGGACCTTCTTGATATTTGATCTTCATCCATTGGTTAATTGGATAGACACGAGAGTAGCTGGCAATTGGCCATCCTTTTATTTTTAAAGAATATCATAAATGTGCTTTCTAGAATTTATCCCTTGTGGTGGAAAAGAACTAACTGAAAGCAAGAGGAAGAGTCATTATTGTGACAATGGAAAACCATTCAATGTGTCCATGGGGTTTTAGTTCATAGGTTTGAGAATTAGCATAATGGACAAAGTTGATTGCCTCTAATAATTCCATTTATAGGTGTCAATGTATTGAAAAGACTTCTATTGGCCATGTACAAGTCTCTATTAGGAAGTTGACCATTCCTTAAGTATTAAACACTAAAGAAGTTTTTATAAAAGAATATAAAGTAATCACATCCATATCTAAGAATCAATTGAGAAATGATATATAACAACCACCACTACTAATGTTAAGGTGCAATTTTCATCCCTTTAAAAAATAAATACAATTACAAAATTATTTCAAAATAATTTATCTACTTATTTAAGTAGGGAAAGTGTAAGATATCTAATTCTTACATCTAATTTTATTCAGTTATTTCTTAAGAAATGGAGGAAGCATGTTGAAGTACATGTCCATCTAAAGTTAGAAAAATAGCTCAAATTATATATGCAACATAAGGTAATCCAATCCTCATTTCTTGAAAATGATATAGCTCCTATTACATTGCTTACCATAAACTCTATTGGCAACTATCAAGCAAGGAATCAAACAGAAGTAGCTAGTGGGTAACCCAAGCATGTACTACAAGGTACACCCATACAAACTAAAGCGATGACCTACCAATCAAATTTAGTCTTTATTTGATTATTTCTACTTTAAAGTAATAATTTGAGATCTTTTACTTTATTGCAATAAATTACAACTATATTTTCCATTGTTATTACACTTTTGATCACCTTTTCATTTACAAATATTGGTATTTAAAGTCCGAACTGGACCAAAAGGAGAAATGCCCAAAACTGATGGAATTGCATCCATTAAATTAATTACAATCAGCCTAAGAAACACTAATGCTCTTCATCGTTGCATTGGTGACTATGAATGTTTGAAGAACCGCTCAATGGATTGCATATTCCCATCAAGATTGTTTAGCTCTATGATCCAAATGGAAATCACTTTGAAGTAAAAAATCAAATTAGAACTCCCAATGACTACTGGTATGCAACAAGCCCTTGAACTATTCACGAATTATTTATGGGGCTAATATGTCTGCCATCCCACATATCATGACAAGTCCTCCCATCAGATACCTTTCTCATCAACTGGTAGTCAACCAGCTGCAAATCGCCCTTATGGCCAACTACTAGAATATCAGGTGAAATACCCCTGTATACATCTCTATGTGAAAACAAGCAAAAGCTTCTTTGAATGGTGCATACATAATTGTTGTCTAAGGGAAATATAGACTTTCATGTTGGGCATCAAGCCCACATATATATAATATATGTAACTACAGAAAACAAGAGGATTCACACATAACAACAATCACACAAGAGACACAAAATATACGTGGTTCACCCACTGAATGTGGGCTACATCCAGGGGACAAGGGCAGGCAGTCTTTATTCATCATCAACAATAGTTTGCAAACTATCACGGAGAGGGCATAAAGCCCCAGCTCAATATCTACCTCAATGGGCCACATATTTAAGCAAACCTTCACTTATGTGTAACTGATTATACCATTAGTGAAACAACTGTGAACCAACTTGACCTAAACCGTCAATTCGTTGTCACATTCCAACAATCTCCACCTTGACAACAATTTACCTGATGCCTTGCCCTTGTCCATTTGTGCTTCGAAATACCAAAGCACCCATTTCACTGCTTCACCTGGATTTGCCATGTATCCACTGACAACACCAACCGCATGTGAAAAGATCTCATCGCATACATCACACCAGCGTACCATACACAAGACATATAACCATTTTCTTCATTACATGGACATCAACCTGAAGAAAGCTTATGGTGTTTACTGGTTTCACCGAATTTCCTGAGTATCATTATCATGTACTCATCCTATGATAACCAAAACTTACCATCAATCCGTCTCTTGTACATTTACGCTCAAGATTGTTTTGCAGCTCCATGATCTTTCATCTTGAATGTCCAACAACCCAAGCCAACTTGTTGATCTTAACCATGCTTGTCCTAGCTCAAGCATAACGCCAACCTTGGCTCACCATGAAGTAATCCAACATCTTGTACCACATGTCTGAGAAACTGCTCCAGGCCATACAATGATTACTTTGAGCTTGCAAACAAATCTTCCTATGCAATCCTGAGCACCTTCTATGCTCCACCTCGATCTTTGCATCCAAAGACCTTAGCCAAATCCGGCCAAGACAACCAAATGAGCCTTTACCGCTCACCTTCAGGTCTTTTTACAATGGAGTTAACCAAGCCTTTAAAATAGGCTTCATTACATGTAAGCTCATGGGAAAAGAACATAAGCGCACAACAACCAACTCATGCCCTACCCTTTTTAGTTTACCTAAATCTACTTATAGTTTCATAGGTAACTAAACAATTTAAGATATGCATGCCATTCCAAGTCTTACAGTCATATACCCAATTACATGTAAAAGACTAATTTTTTTTTTCAACTCCAAAAATAATAATAATTTTTCTACCATTTTCCCTTACAAATGTTACCAACCCTTTCTTCCAAAATATTCCAAAAAACTTTACACAAGAAATCCAAAATACCTTTCCGCTGCAAACACCCAGAAAGATGCAGGCTGCTTGCAATTTCAATGGACTCCGACGGCTCCAGCTCCACGGGCTCCACAACAACGATGATTCCTCACAGTGAACGTCTTCTTCATGGCTAGGTCAATTTACACTCAAGTTTCACCGATTGACCTGAAAATCATTGTGACTACTCCTCTCACTTCTACAAAATTAGAACGCATCAAGAACATTGGCAATAGCTAGGAGGACCATCTAGCAGTTGCAATGAAGAAAATAATTTAGAATATGCTCAGATTTGCTTGAATATTTTGTGCACGCAATTTATTTTCCAGTGTTCATCATTAACGTGATGTTATCTCCTTTCAGAAGAATCCGTCCTAACGGTTTATGCGTCTTTCTCTTGACAGAAATTTCTTCTGCATCTTCTAGTACAAGGTTCATGTACTCATCAAATCCAATGATGCGACCTTCGATCCTCATATCCTTCTATTCACGGGTTCTCCGAAACGGTTCTGCTCCCTCTACTGCTCGACGGGCTGGCATGGGCTTTGCTGGATGCCTTCTACGATACAGCCTCCTGCTCCACAATTCCTTCTACGAGACTGGCTTTAACACCTCCACGGACTAGCTTTAACACCCGCGCGGGCTCTTGTTGCTTTCACCACACAGGACTTGACCTCCAATTCTGCTGGCTGCAACCACCACAGGCTGCTCTCTGGCTCACGGGCTCCCACCCTTCACCACGGGTCTCCTCCTTAACGGACCACAGCATCGGCTTCCCACTGGACCAGCTTCGTTCTGCACCGGTTTCCTCCTACATGGGCTCGCGTGAGCTCCTACTCCACGACGTTGGCATGAACCGACTTCCTTCTGCCACATGGGCTCGCGTGAGCTCCTGCTCCACTATGCTGGCTCCTTCTCCAGGACGGGATGGTCTCCTCTTGCCACCTCAGATCTCTTCAGGACGGCGGACTCCTCCACAGCTAGTCTTTGGGCTGCCTATTCCACAGTGGACCTATGCAACCTCTCTTCCTTTGGACCACGGCTTCTCCTTCGGCGGCTACTCTAGTTCTTGTTTTCTGCAACCTTATGCTATTCACCTAATCTCTGATACCACTTGTTGGGCATTAAGCCCACATATATATAATATATTTAACTATAAAAAATAAGAAGATTCACACATAACAACAATCACACAAGAGACACAAAATATAGGTGGTTCACCCACTGAATGTGGGCTACATCCATGGGACAAGAGTAGGCAGTCTTTATTCATCATCAACAATAGTTTACAAACTATTCCGGAGAAGGAATAAAACCCCAGCTCAATATCTGCCTCAATGGACCACATATTTAAGCAAACCTTCAGTTATGTGTAACTGATTATATGGTTGGTGAAACCACCGTGAACCAACTTGACCTCAACCGTCAATTGGTTGTCACATTCCAACATTTCATAGCCATCCACTCATCCTCCAGCAATCCTATAACTTGACACCATTGATACTTTTATCCAACATGTTCTGGGCAGAAGAAAAGATACCTCGCAAAAGTGAAATTGTTCACAGCAATATACATTAATGCATTCCCTTGATATCATGAAACAGATAGCTTCTCCACTCTGCCATAACAGAAATGAGTGTTGTTTTTCCTTTTTATTTTTTTATTAAAACCAAATTAATGTGGCCTCTTTATTCTCAAGACTTGACTCGGGCATTGTAAATTCCAAACCTCGAATTGAGGGCACCCTTGAGAAATCTAATGGAAGCAATAAAAAAAATCCTCCACGGAGGATCCTATTGCATGTACCTCAATAAACATTTTGCAGCCTCTCTTCAAACCAATAAATACTTATCTATGCCAAGGAGTCACATACAGGCTTGCAAACATGAGCAGCCCAATCACAAATGTATGAATGAGTTCCTTTTTCCTTAGACTAGGAGAAGCTGAAACATAAAATATTAACAACTATCATCATGCATCTATAACAACATTGAAACAAACATTCTATCACACTTGAGTTAGTTCCTTAAGAAAATTATTGGGACAAATAGCAGGAAAATGATAGTCAAAATCATGGGATTTCTCTTTAATATTAAATTTTCAGTTACAAGACCTATTTATTTTACTATTACAATAAAAAAAATTCCCCTATTTTTTCAAACACGAAAATAGGGCATGAGGGGCTATTCAGTAGTTTTTGTTGTTGGTCGGCCAAACCCACTACATGACAAATAAATCACCATAGAAAAATACTGACTAATTTTTTGGGTGGAAGAATTCACAAATCACCACCATTGACAACCCATTAACCATATAATTTTTTATCACTATCAAGAAATATACCTATGGTACATTGCAAGTTAAAATTGTTGGTTGTGGAGCTTGATCTTCCTAATTCCCATTTAAAAACTAGAAATTGTAATACGTATGTGTAATGTATTGTAGAAATGCAAAGATCTCTATGATTGTGTAAGAGATACTGTGAGAGAGTGAAGAGTAAATTGCAGTGGAAATGTTGCGGGTTGTATCCCTTCATTTTGTTGGATGGTATAATAATAATAAGGACTGAAAATTTCTATGTGGATGTAGTCCATCTTGGGTGAACCATGTTATATTGGTGTCTCTCTTGTATTGTGTTTTATGTGATTTATATTTGCATCTTGTTTATTGTTATTGCTATGCGATCCTATTTTTCTAACAATACACTCACACTCACTACTTGGTCAAACCTATTTTAAACTGAAAAACTAATGCACTTAATTAAGATGCGCAACCAAGAAACACTAAACCAAATATGTTTTCATATTAAATCCATAATGAACTCTTACAAAAATTCCACTTAGGTCACTTCATCAAACACAACCACCAAACCTGTTTCAGATATGCTGTTAGCAGCATTGTTAACAAAGATACCTATGCATTTTATTGATTGCAATTAGCTCCTTATTGCTAAATCTTGCCGGGAATATTTCAACAATATGTTTGTTGAATATTTCCAGGTATATTTCAGCAATATCTTAACAGAGACTGTTATTTACAGTTGAATATATGTCATAGCTCCAATGTCAAATATTTTCTAAGATCTCATGCAATAATCTCTTGGCCTCTTGGGATGTGCCTTCCTTGCATAGTTTAGCCATGAGGATGGAATGTCTAATCATATGAGAGACATGATTACCGTATTTCATTTTGTTTAAATAATTTGATCACCTCCTTAAGATTACCCACTTTGCAGAATCCATTCATCAATGTTTGTTTAATATGTAACAACATTAGGGTCAAAACTTTGTTTTGGCATCTTATAGAATATTTTTTGAGCTAAATCTTCGTCTATATTGTGACGTTTAAAGACTCCATCTGCTAATGTACTATAATTAACTAGGTTAGGCTTGCAACGTTTATTTGACATCTCTTGAAGGAGGTTCTTTCCTTCTCTGGATCATCCACTTTGTACCAGTTAATAAGTATACTGTATATGATTTAATTAGGATGATGGCCTATTTGCACCACAACTGGAAAGATTCTTCAAGTTTTCCTTCTATGAACCAAACATCAATAAAAATAGTATATAAGATAACATTCAAAGTGTGTCCCTTATACAGAATATCACTAAGCACCTTGCTGGCCTCTTTCCCTACCATACAGAGACCATGAATAAGCACAGTGTATGTATGTGAGTGATGATATGTGTTTACCGATTATTTCATAGAAGGGATTTTTAGGCTCGTCCAAATTTCCTTCCTTACATAGTCTATATGTAACAACACTACATTTGACAAATTGAGGCATATGTTTTTCTTGGTCATTTCATAGAAGAGCTCCATGGCCTCCTCCAATCTGTCTTCGGTCATCAATCAGAGAAACAAATGTAATAACAATATGGTTATACCCGCCTTTTTAACATCTAACACAAGAATTTATTGATTACCTTCTTTGGATAGTTGATCAATGACGATGGTGAACATAATGGTGTCAATTTCATGACCCTTTTGCAGCATAACAACTATTCGTTTTACACCATTTGATGGAAATGTTTGGCACCGTCCTTCCTTTTGCCCTTCCTGTAAAGCATATCATGTAAGTAAGTTAATTATTCTACAATCCCGAGCAGGTAGGGTGGGTGGTTTAACTCCCTGTTGTCAATAATATAGTTCACAAACAATAAAAAAAAAAGTTTTACATTTTTTTTTTCAATTTTGTCAGAATTTTTGATATAATCAATTTTCGGTGTTAAAATTGCATTTTTATTATAAAAATGAATTTAATAGATCTTCCAAAAAATTTAACATACTCTTACTTATATCCATGTGCTTCTAATTTTTTTCAAACACTCAATGCATATTCCATTCTACTCAATGACAATGTAATTTATGAAATATGGAACAATGTCTGCTTCAACCATAAGTATGTAAATAGCCAGTGCCGATTCATGCCGGTTCTATCAGACTTAGCAAAATATAGCATGTGACAAGAGTTTGTTTCAAAAGTGAGAATTCATGACACTATTCAAAGTTATGAGATATGGAACAATGTCTTCTTCAACCACATGGATGGTGAGTGAAAGGTATCCAGTGTTTGATGGCTTGACGCTCAATGATAAAGATAAAACTTCCATTATTGCTTTGTGGTGTAGTAAATAATAAAAATAAGTATCTTTTTTGTTTGTTTGTGTGGGAAAAGTTTATAACTATGTGATTTTCAAAAAGGAAATACATATTTTTAATATTTAGACTCATTTATAATGTGATGTTTTTATGGAAGTTGTTGATCAAGATTTGATAGTTGGATTTTGCTTTTGTGGGGTAGTGAACTTCGATAGGAGTAGCCAACCACTTAGTTTTGTGGAGATGGCTAGATGCTAAACAAAGGTTAAACATTAAACTAATTAACATAAACATTAAACTAATTAATATAAACATAAAACAAATATTATTTAATAAATTTATCCCATAAAAAATACTATTTAATAAACATACTATTTTTTTAACCACCGCTTAACATAAGCTTATTTAAATCTTAATCAAGATGGATTTAAGCATAACAAAATACGACGACCATGAAATGGATCCCGACTATACACTTGTTACACTCTCATTAATCTTGCTAATCCCCTCAAGGAAGTCCAAAATTTGAGATAATATATAAATGCCTATCCACATAAAAATAAAATTTAAGTATCGTTTGTGAAAAAAGTTTATAAAAATATGATATAATATCTAAACGCCTATCGACGTAATGAAATTTAAGTATCTATTTGTTTGTGAAAAAAATTTATAACTATGTCATTTTCAAAAATGAAATACATGTTTTTAATATTTAGAGCTAATGTGATGTTTTTATGGAAGTTGTTGATTAAGATTTGATAGTTGGTATGTATTAAAGAGACAGAGAAATACAACTTGCATTACTAGTATCCTATGCTCATTCATGTTTGTTTTATTCTCTGTTGCGTGAGCTACATATATGTTGAGTTTATTGGTTTTTGAGAGAATTTTTGGTTTAATTCAAGGCTTGTTGGTTGTGGGATAATGTCACATCCCCTCCCATCCATCTAACGCAAGGAAGGGAACATGACTATAGATCTTTGTCTTTTTCCAAAAACTCAGCCCCATTCATCAGATTCATACACATAAAATCATATGTGTGTGTAGATCTATCAAACACAATGGAAGTAAAATTCCTTTACACACATATATCATGCAATTTCCAGCATATTGATAACATTCATCAAATAATTAAAACCTTGCAGAAGTAAAGTGCATAAATAAAATACTTATCTTGATGTAATGTTGTCCCAAGCAACTCGCTACACAGCTGCAATGTTCCACCCAACCATAGGCCAATTGTGTTCATCAATCTCTCAACACAATTTCCACACCCGAGCTAGGCATGATTCCTACAAGGAAAAGGGAACACTCAAGCTCATGCACAGCCAAAGCAATGGATACCCATACCTATACCCCAACATACTCTTTCCACACACAACAAGCGCAGTGGTTGGAATGGGTAAACGTTTTCAACTATGGGATGCACAACACATGGTGTCCATGGATATCCCAGATGGTGGCACACCCAAAAACAGATTGTGGGAAGAGGAAATCAACCACATGGAAGAAACTGATTTCTCCCACAAGTATGTGAGCATTCAGATGGCATGCATAAATTCCCAACTGAAGTTGCTTGGTTTTGAAAACATAGGATATATATTATCCCAAACATCTTAGAAGCCCTTGATCACATTGGGAAATAGTTGAGAATCAACTTTCAACTCCTGTAGGTTTCCTTGATGTGGAACTACTCTCCCACCAAAACATAATAGCAAATGCAACATAACAATAGGCATGTTCCCAATAGAGTTCTTAGGAATTTTAAGAAGCTTACCGATCCATTGTTGAATGTCTCATCCAATGATGCATCATCAAGGTCCTTAAGATGCTTGAGAAGTTTTTTAGGTGCTTAAGGTTCACTAGCAACACACATTAATTTTTTACTAAGATCTGTTTTCCCAAGGTTTCCAGCTCCATTAAGCTTCATGCCATCCTTTACTACTAGCCATTACAAAATATCATAGCTCACTTGCATTAAAATTTTGAATTATAGTTCATTGTGGTTACAAATTGGGAGATAAGTTAACTTATAAAAAGAGTTTGTCAATGGCATCCTCAACTACAACTTGACAAGGTTTATCGTTTATGGTCATGGTGAATGAAGCACTAATTGTGCAACCAACATACCATAAGGAGGCATTGATTCCCATGTTGGATATCATATGCCATGGCTCCAACATTGTTGAATGAATTGAAGGCTATATGGATGAACGCATGGAAGGAACTTTGTGAAACAAGAGTTCCTTGCATAGTTGCATTGTGGAATACCTTGGATTCAATCACTGCCTCTAGCTTGTCATGGGATTGAGATAGGGGCATCAAGCACATTAGATCAACTACATTTTCAAGATGGTGATTATGAGGAACTTTGTGATGGGAAAATCACATTCATTATATAGATTCTTAAAAGATGAGTTTGGCTTGGAATCTCAAGCTACAATAGGCGTAGAGTTTCACACAAGAACAATATTCACTGTCCTTTATTAAATATTAAAGTCTTAAATAGAGATGAAAAAACTACATGAAGCAAGATCAAAGCTTACCTATTAGGAATGTATCAATTATTGTCTTTAAGCACTTATCATCATGTTTGTTTGCCAACAGTATTGCGTAAGTATATTCATTTTTAAAGTAGACTATTCTCAATTAAATAATTTTATGTAGAAGGGTTTTTATTATACAAATAAGAGATACGATATATATTAATTTGATATTTTCTGTGATATTAAATAATAATAATAATAATAATAATAATAATTATTATTATTATTATTGATAATAATATAAACTAATTGCATATAAAATAAATTTGTATTAAAATTATTTTAATATATTAATGTAAAATTTTAGTAAACTTGATTAAATGAATGTATAATTAGTTTTATAGAGTCTCAATCTCCACTTGATTCACCCTATAGAGGTTGTTTGTTCTTGTTCGTATTGTATGTAAAAAATAATTGTGAGTCCCCCATCTCTAAGACACGACTGGTTGAGGTGGAATGTCTGAGCACACTAGGAGGCAATTTTTCCTGTTGTGAGGTGGTGGACCCAATGGTGCGACGTTGGACCTGTGGAGCAGCAATGCTATCCTAAGGCTCGACGATGGTGGTGGAAAATCTATGGCGGGCCGGTCACTCAATCGGCTCGGCAGAGGCAAGGACGGAACTTGTTGTGGGGTAGCAGCTCAATCATCTCATCGGTGGTATAATGTAGAACGAAAATGGTGTTGGATCCTTCGACGATGACCCTGACCATGTAGAACCAATTTTTTCGTTCGATTATCCCCGGCTCGTGAAGTGGCTCTGTTTACAATAGTTTGGGTCGAATCGAAGCTCCTGGCAGGGGTAGTGGGTTTTATATTATAAATTTACATGCTAATACTTGTGCTCATTCCACCACAATTGTAGCCAAATGTTTCTGAGATCTGATGTTTGCGAAGGGAAAGTCGACAACACTGATTTGCTCATTACAAATGGCTCATCCTATGGCCTTTTTTTTTTGGAGGCTTTCTTTGAACAATTTTTGTAAGGGTGCTCCATGCATAGTTTGGTTGTTTTGTAATAGGATTTTTTTAATGATTTAGTTTCTTTCTCCTATTTCATTATAAATAGTTTTCTTATTTGCTTATGCAATTGAAAATCTACAAGGTATATATGTAAGGTCTACATGTCTCTGAACAATGTGTTTTGTTTTCATTACTAGAATGTCATTTATTTTCTAAGAAAAAAAATAATTTCTAAGAATTTCTCTTGTGATAAAGTGAATGCCAACAAAAATAAGTGGAAATTAACGATGATGGGCCCTTGCACGAAGTTGAGGGACCTTTTAGATGCAATCTTAGTTTCGCGAAATGCACAAAAGTTAATTGAAACCAAAACGCTCGAGTGTTTCTTTGAACTAGGCATGGGTGGACCTGAGCCTACCACGTCATTTAACACGCAGAACAAGAAACAAAAACGCTAGAGTGTTATACATTTCTATAACGCTCGAGCGTTATGGAAATACATAAAGCTATAGCGTTATGTATTTCTATAACGCTCGAGCATTATAGAAATACATAACGCTCTAGCGTTATGTTTTATATCTACACACAAAACATTATCCTTGAAACCTTATTTAATATTTCCTTACTAAGAAAATATTTCCTTTATTTCCCTATCCCTCCTTGTCTTTAAGAGTTTTGGGCTTCATGTTATATGGGTTATGGGGTTAACTAGGGATTTGGTGTTATTGGTTAAGGGCTTAGAGTTAAAGGGATAAATGGGTTTAGGTGTTTAGCGATTATGGGGTTGGAGGGCTAAGGAGCTAATAGGTTATGGGGTTTAAACTCGGGGTTAGTGGTTAGTGGTTAAAGCATTAGAGGTAAAAAGGTAAAGTGTTCAAGGTGTTAGGGGTCAAGGGGCTTAGGGGTTAAGGGATTTTGTTCTTAAAAGGGATTTAGGGCTCCATGTTTAGGGGGTTAAGGATTTAGAGGTTCGACATTAAGGACTAAAGTGTTCGTGGATAAACTAGGGATTAGGTGTTAGGTGTTAAGTCCTTACAGATAAAGGGGTTTATTGGTTAGGGGATTTAGGGGTTAAGGGATTGAGGGCACCAATGTTAGGGAGTTAGGGTTCAAGAGGTTAGGCATTAAGGGTGAAGGGCTTGTAAGATATTAATGGATTAGGGGCTTGGTGGTTAAGGACATAAGGGTTAAGGGATTGGTGGTTATTTAAGAGGTGAGGCCTTTAGGGGTTATCATATTTATGGGATAAGGGATTTATGGCTATAGGGTTAGGATGTTAAGGTTGTTTTGGTTAAGGGTTAAGTGTCAAGGGGTTAAAGGATCAAAGTATTGGGGGTTAAGGGATTAATGGATTCTAGGAGATAAGGGATTAGGAGTTTCTAGGGATTTATGGGTTTTGAGATTTAGGGATTATGGGTTAGAGGGTTAAATAGGACTTAGGGGTTATGGGTTAAGGTTTAGAGGTAAAGGCATAAAGTGGTTAGAAAGTTTAAATATTTATGGGTTAGGGAGTTAAGCAGATAGGGGGTTAAGGGATTTTATGGGTTATTGGATTTAGGGGTTAAGGAATTTAGGGCTTAATGGTTAGGGGGGTAGGGTTTAAGGGGTTAAGGGTTAAGGCACAAGCAGTTAAAGGTTTAATTGTTTCTAGGGGTTAAGGGTTTAGTGATTTAGGGATTTAGGAATTTGACCTTTAAGTATTATGGGTTAGGTTGATTAGGGGTTAAGGGTGGACTAGGTCTTAGAGGTTAGGGGTTATGGGATTATAGGTAAAGTGGTTAAGGGGTTTAAGGGTTAGGGACTTGAGGGGTTAAGGGAAAGGATAATTTTAGGGGCGAAATTTAGCCCATGGGCTATTTTTTCATTTTTTTTTCCAAAAAAGGATTCACCAATTTGCACTTTTTGAAGCCCCATTTCGCCCAATTTTGATGGGGTAAACTTTTTTCACTCTAAAAATCGCCAAATTATTATATAAACAATATAAAATCCTTAGAAATTGAAATAATTTTATAAATATATTGCCAAATATTTTATAGTTTACATTTTATGAATTGGTAAGATTCGCCAAGGTTTATACACTTTTAAATTAGTATGGTTCCTTAAAATTATCCCTGGTTAAGGGATTTAGTGCTATGGGTTTAGTGTGTTAGGGTTTATGAGGTTAGGAATTAATGGTGAAGGGGTTAAAGGGTTAAATTCCTATAAGGGGTAAACTAGAGCTTAGAGGCTAATGTATAAACCTAAGAGAGAATTCAAAAGTCAAGAGAGGAGCGATCAATCCCAAGGGAGAGAGATCAAGCAAACATAGAGCTCTCATGCAAACAAAGAGTGCACATGTAAATGTAGAGCACACAAGCAAATGCAAGTTGCACTAGCATAAGGGAGGTCACATATACAAACGCAGTGTAGAGGTAAACAATTATTTTACCTCTATAGGGTAAACTAGATCTTAGACGCTAATTATGGTTAAATTATTAGAGGTAAATAATTAAAGGACTTAAGGGGTTTAGGGGTTAGGGGATTTAGGGGTAAAGGGATTTAGGGCTCTAGGGTTAAGGGGTTAGGTTTTAAGTGGTTAGGAATTAAGGACTTAGGTGCTATAGTGTTAAGGGATTAGAAGGGGTTAAGGGATTAAGGTGTTAGAGGATAAGGACTACGAGGATGGGAGATAAGGGGTTAATTAAGGGACTAAGGATTTAATGATTATGATATTTATAACTTAAGGGATTTAGGGATCAACTATTAGTGGGGTAAGGTATAAAATTTTAGGATTAAGTGTCAAGGGGTAAAGTGGTAAGGGATTATGTGGTGAGGGCTTAGGTGATTAGGGGTTTAGGGATTTAGGTATTTTGGGACTTAGCACTTATGGGTTTAGGAATTAAATTTTCTTCCTCCTCGTTCATCTCTCCACCTCCATAAATTTATATTCCTTTCTCCCCCTCTCCTATCCCCTCTCTCTCTTTCTCACCCCTTATCTCCATTCAACACTTAACACATAGTTTATGTGGTTTATAATGCTAGAGCGTTTTGTAACTCCAAAACGCTCTAGCATTTTGTTTCTCCAAAACGCTCGAGCATTTTGGAGAAACAAAATACTAGAGCGTTTTTGTTGACACCAAGTATGGGAATAAAAATCTAAATTTAAACATAACGTGTGAGCATTCCTCAGTGCCTAAAACACACCTCCTCACTTGCCCACCTGTCATCCATAGACCTATGTGGTTGGTTCAGACTTACCAAACCTGTGCTATGGAATGTCCTAAACCATAGTTAATTAGGCATTTCCACCATTTTTCTCAATATACATGTCTTTCACCATTCTTTATAGCATGACATACACAAACATTTTTGACGAAATTTTAGGCATAGATGGAATTTTTATGCCAATTCCAAATACGTAATTTTTTTTAAAAATATTAAAATTTCTATTTTTTTCCTAATTTTCTTGTATCATCACTCCCTAATTCAAAAAATATGTTGTTAGTGTTTCTTCCGTAACTTTTTTATTTCATGACCATTTTAAAAAAAATTGTATGATGCACTACTAGACACAAACCTCTACATGCTATAAAAAATCCAACTCGAAATGATTGCATTTAGACCTTCAAATGTTGCACCCACATTTGACATACCATTCTTGATGTTTGATCACTTAGATAATTTAAAAAAAATTAAAAATTAAACATTTAATTTTGGAAAAATAGTGTTGCACTAGTGCTACGTTTTCTCTACATGTATACAAATTTTTGTATCCCAAAACCATCATCTATGCACTCAAAGGATGCACCCACAAAAACATATACCTTATCGTTTGCAAAAAACAATAAAAAGTGATTGTTAGAAAATAAAAAATTTGACATAGTTATGTAAATTTTCAATACATAAAATTTATATATTCGGAAATGTGATTCAATTTATTACATTTCAACTCAATGCAAGATATCTTGTGTAAGTATCTCAAAAAATCCAAGTAAGTTGAGGGATGCCTGATTTTTTAGTTTTCTATTGCATCTAACGCACCAAAAGTGACCCTCATTTGCTTGCACTCACCTTGATATTTTTTATATTTTCATGTAATAATGTTGAGTTTAGGAACTGTAACATTTTTTATGTACATCTTAAATATCCTTCCTTAATATTTTGATGAATTTTGAATTTTGAATTATTGGTAAAGATTCTTCTTATATGGAAACACTTCCATATATATTATGTGCTACTTTTGTAAATTATACACAACCAAATATGTTTTTTGAATTTGTGCATATATGAGAGTGATTCGATATATGCTATGTGCATATAAGAAATCCCTTCCGTATATGCATGTCAATGTGTTCTTTTTGTACATGCACATATGTAGATGTGCATATACGAGAGAGGTTATGCATATATGCTACGTTATATGACCAAGTTATAGAAGAATTTCATCTACAACCATTTTGCATTTTTAAGGGTCATATATGTAATCTAAGGCCAAATTTTGCTGAGAATTTGGGATATGTGTCATCTAAACTCAATCCAAATTTAGTCTTCATTCAACTTCATATGATATCATTGCACGCACTAAAAGTACAAAACTAGTTGTGAATGAATTTCTAGAAACAATTTGCATCCATGAAGTTTATAAGTGCATTATCATATAAATTTTGCACTTTAATTAGTTATAATCATAGCCATTCATTTACTATCATTTATAAAATTCCCATGGAATGAACTCAAAATAAAAATGCTAATATACATGTACATTTCATCATGATTTAGATCTTAATCAAAGAAAAAAAGGAATACACTTTCCCAAAATGAGCTCCAAGGAAATTGGCTAGGTGTGCACCATTTTCCTCCTACCATAGGAAAATCCTTTGTGTATGCCAACCCCATGCTAGGATATGAAAAAACAGGGTGAAAACAAGTGTCCAAGTCTTCCAGATCATTTTCCTTTTTCCTAAAAGATTCGAAGACAAATCAACACAAACCTCTACTGGGTTATTTATTCGGTCTTCCAATTAGACCGTCTATTGGATCTCATTCCACTACCACATAGAACACAATAAAACACCCCATTAATTGATCTTCAGTCCCTTAAGAATGTCACTCTAACTATGCTCTTCAATATGTGTAGGATGAGCCCATGTCACTACCCATTTTCATATTTCATTTCCAACTGTATCTAGCTTCTTGGATAACTTAACAAGCCAACAAATTGTAGAGGTTGAAGAAGGTACTTCCTACCCAATATTGATGTTTAATTCCACATGAAAGTTCCTATTTAATCTCTCCATGGATCTTATGATAGTTGGGATTCTCTTTTTCAACAAGAACTCTAATATATCTTCAAGAACTATCTCTTTTTTGAAGCTCCCATCCGTAATTTGAATTCTTTTCCTTACATGAATGAATGAGAGGGAAAAGAAGAGTCATAAAACAACTCTTCAACCTCCTTAATTATAGGAATACATAGTCTATATTGAACTCTCCTTGATTGAAATAATATATGATTTTTTTGCTTCAAAATAGGATGTAGGTATTTGAGGGTAGGAAATAATTAGTTAAAGTAATTAATCATTTCAATAGACTCTTATAATAGCATAAACAATAGAATGAAATGATAATAGGATAATCACATGAATAAGGTTATATATAGGCTATAGTAGGATCCTGAACATAATTCAATTCTCTCCTTAAACCCCCTTTGTAATACCCCAATTTTGGACTTTGAACCCCTATTATATTTTTGCTAAGTATTATTTCAGTTTATTTAGTTAACATTAGAAATATGATAAATTGATTTCTATTGACCATGTGGACCAGCACATTAATGAGATAGGAGTCACAGTCCCCTAAGGGTCGGAGGGAAATTGCCACTTAATAATAATAATAATAAATTATTATTGGAGAAAAATGGCAAACCCTAAAGAAAAGATTTGAGAGACTAATGAATTAAAAGAATTCATAAAATGAGGAATTTCACACCTAAGAGAATAAAAAGTGAAAACTCATGGCAACACTCACATTATGACATTCGTTATTCACATTGTCATGAGTTGAACACACAAGAGAAATGGGTACTGGGAAGACACATAACCATAGACAAATGAAGATTGGTGAGGGAGGACAGATTTGGGAGAACCAAACTGGTCTTGAAGCCAAGTGAAGGAGGGCATATTTGGGAGAACCAAACTGGCCCAGATTAAGAGGAATCATACAGCTTGGTATGAGCTTGGCCACTTAATTGTGTGCAGGTAGTATAACTACCCCAAGCTTGCAAGAATACTTCATTTGCCTGAATAGGCTGTGTTCTATTGATTCTCTTAATGGTTGAGGCTTAAAAGCCCTTGGAGCATCCTGAAGCTCAGGAGTACTAAGTTGGATGTTGGGTTTCCTGTTGCCAATGACATATCCTGAATAACTTGGGGAAAACAAGTTAACAGTAATTTAAAATCTATAATCTGACCTGGGGGACTGCGAACTCAGCTCAGGGGTGACTTGAAAGAAAGGCATACTTGCTGGTCAAAGGCTGGGAGGTTTGTTCTTGGTTCCACTGGTCATCAGATTTCAGATAAGTATATCTGCTGAACCCCTATGTTTATTTTTATGGACAGTATTGGAAATTGTTTATGTGTATTCCTGTAAGTACTGTTAAATGATCTACTATTTTCAGATCTGTTTATATGTATACTGTTACATGGATTTCTGAGTATAGATCTGCCATAACTCCTAGATCTCTATTATCTGCTTTATGATCTGAGTTGAAATGCTTGAATATTCATAGTTCATGTTTTGTTGTATGCATGACTGTAGTTCTGATGTATTTAAGATGACAGATCTAATGTTTAAATCATAGATTGCAAGCCTGAGAGAGGCACCACTAGAATGGATATGATTTAAATGCTAACCTAGGGTTAGTTGTATATTCATTTTATGCAGAATACCTTATTCGTATCTTATGGACAGAATTGTGTATATATATGTTAATGTACAAATCAGGTAGACATGTAAACCAAGGGTTTACATGTCAAGCCAAAAATATTTATAAACCCTAATGTTCTATTTTTGTAGAGTAATCCGGAAGGGAACATTTATGCTTAAGGTATTGTCCTACCTGATGAATTGAATTGTTTATAGATGAAGATGTTTATACATTCATGTACAAATGTGTATGACGAAATCGTATTTCCAAATAGGGATTAAGATGGTATTCTAAGCTATTCTGAATATGCATATGTTTCCAAATTTCACTATGATATTTCGAAGAGGGTTTCCTAAGTAATGTACATACCTGCTATTTTATTTACAAATATGTAGTAAGTTTCAAATTCATACTACTTCATAAATTACAGTGGCATTCTTATTCATTAAATACCGTGATATGGGTCAAGTTAAGACGCGGTATGCAATCTTAGGATCAATTCGTGGTCTACGGATCGAGACCACACTAATATCTTAAAATTATAGAGTTAATCGTTCTGTGGAAACGAGGGTGTAAAACATATAAATTAACTTTAATATAAATTGTATGTTTATTCACATTTTTTTCAAGCTTAAACATCTTGTGCATGGCCACAAGGTTTCATATAGTGCGCATTGGATAACGAATGTAAATGCTGCTTGAATAGTATTTGAACCCGAATTCATTGGTATGTATTTAATACATCTATCACAAACTTATGCGAATGCCGATAGTCATACTGTGTGGATCATCTATGATCGCAGTACTGACATTTCTTTCACAGTTATGCATTATAACCTATGATACAAGTATTACATGCATCTAGCTTAATGCTTATTCCTACGGCTAAGCTCGACGAACAACTATCAAACTAAAGGTTACATTATTTCATATTAAATACTGGAAATTATGATGCGATGACATTACGATCTGTTTGAATGCGTTTTAATGGAGGGCTGTAACTTTTAAACCAAACAGATGCATACATGTTCTTTCAAGCATGACGGAAACAGGGAGAATGATTACTATATTGAAAGTTGTAAATATGTATATACGAGTAACATTTACGAAACCATGTTATTAATGCACAGACAAGCATGGGCGAAACACCCCATTGCTAGAAGCTAAACATTGAACGATTTCCACATTAAAACATTAAGATGGCCACAAGTTTCGCAAAGATACTCTGTTATATTATAAAAGAAAAAGAGATAGAGACCAAGAGCTTCCAGAGCATCTCCTTACAGTAACAAACGGGCTTCAACGTAACACTTTCCTTTTCCACAATGCATTCATTATTTACAAATTAAATAACGCAGTCCAGAGCTTTCTCTCTTCTTCCCTAAACCACCTAGGTCATAAGGACCGATTGTGCGCAATAGTAAGAGAAGATTCTGTAGGCTGGGCCGACGACCACCTCTTTTAACCCCACAAAATCCTAACATTAAACCCTAACAATGCTTAAGTAACTCAGCCTGAGCCCATAGGATAAGAATAACCCCCAAGGGAATCTTTTGAATGGCAGGTTACCTGGCATTTGGGGAGAAACCACCCACACAAGTCGATGGTTGAGGAGCCACGACGTGTTCCCAACCTCCATCACGCTACTGCTTACCTTCACACACGATAATACATGGTTAAAAACGTAATAAGGAGTTACAACGTAATAAGTAAAATCCAGAAGCAACATAATTTACCACTGTATAAACAAATCTTGCATTGGAACTTTTACCTAACAGTGAAGCGAGAATGCAAACCATGCTCTGCCTGTTGCAATCACCAAGCATTACACGAGAATTAGCAACATATAGGTAATGGCCGAAAGAGCTACAAATTGAGCAAGCATGGAAAACGAACTACGATAAGTTTGGGTGTTACAACTTACATTATCACGCAGGGCAAGCACTGGTGGCATCCTCCTGTTGTCCAGCATAAACCCTCGGCGTCAAACTCACCTTCGAGCTCATGGCATCGCCTACTGCTCAGAGTAGCAAAAATCTAATTAGAGATTCATCGTGGTAACAATGGCTTCTTAGTCAAGCTCGACCCTTACAAACAATAGCTTACAGCCGGCAATGGAAGGTTAAGTGACCACTGAACCCGGTGGTGGTAGCACTGAATTCTAGACCGTGGAACCACTGGGTGCCAAAACCAACAATGCTAAGATCAATGGTGGATACCAACTGGTGCATTAAGGGATCCTACGTAGTACGCAGTACCATTCATGGGAGTGGAGCACGTCGCAGCTGGAAGGAGGAGCTCACAATTAATGTTGACCAACCTGTGTCCACATTGACCCGAGACCCTAGCAGCTTGTTCCTTCCCTTCCATGACGTCGTTGAGAAGTTTCGTATACCTTCCAAGTGGCATATAGTAGGGTTCAAAACATTGGCAAGGGTTGGTAGAATTGTGTGGCACAGCCACTTCACCACCCTTTGAAATGACTATGTTACACCTTAATACCCTTGCATGCTTATGTGTGTGGTTATCCACGTTGGCATGCTTTCGTAGCACCATTGTATTATTCAAATTGCGTTTTGGTATGAGTTAATTACATTGTATCCATGTCAATGCTCGTGAAACCCTAGTACCTTCGTGTATTAGCTTGGTTATGTTCACTTTAATGTGTGGTATGACCTTATATTAAATCTATAATTATGTTCGGCCATCAACCTTTGGTGCCAACGTTGTTTCATACGATTAAGTTGGTTGGTTAAGCCTAAGTCCTTTTATGGGATATATTATCTATATATATATATATATAATAGTTTTAAAAAGTATTAAGTTATAATTATAATGTTGTTGGCATATAGTATTTGTGGAGTAATACGTTGGCATTTCGAGCCAAGTTAATGTTAATTTTTGAGCATTAATTCAATATACTCTAGGATCTTTACTGAGAGAATAACATGTACCACATATCAATCATATCAATCACAACAAGCAAGCATAAGCAAACACATGAGACAATAGGCACACAGAGTTTCTGTGGGGAAAACCATAAAGGTGAAAAACCCCACAACTTCCTCAGAGATAAAAAGAGCAATGATACAACCCAAGTACATAGAGATAGTTCTCCTAGCAGCTGAACCTCCTCCTCCACTAGTGCACCACTTTCCGAGTGGTGTAGAAGTGAATAATGAGATGATCAAATAGAGTGCTCCCGCACTCTATTTATACTTGACCTGACTTGCCTAATAAACTAGCAGGGCTGACTTGTCTAACTCAGTCTAATAACCCATGGTAATACTAAACAGGGCCGACCCCACACTTGGTGGTCTAATAACCCATCACAACAAGTTATGACACTTGCAACACTTGTCAATACAAATGACGACAATTTCGTACAGGGGAATATTAACATCTCTATAGGAGTACAATATACATAGGTGAAATACATTCCGAAGTTACATATACATCAACACTGCCTCTTAAATAGCAAGGTATTTCTCGACACAGATCTGCTAGCACAAGTCTTCTTCTCTGGATCATCGTCACCGAATCATCATCATCATTATTGCTACTGCTATCTCAATCAATCTCTAAACTACTCGTCATAGGTTGTTCTATAGAGCCAACCCTTTTTCATGTTGGATGTAGGCCCACCACCTGCAGGTCTTCATCATCACTGGCCATACTGTGGAATCCTTAGGACTTATTACATGCGTCACAATGCCTCGAAAGAGTATCCCATGACCATTTATGTACCGAAGCACGACCGACAAGATCTCCCAAGTCTACTTATATGTGACTGTCACAAAACCTTAAAAGAGTATCTTGCCTAGAAAGAACTCTAAAGAGCATCCGAGGCCTTTTATGTGACTAGCACAACCTGTCCGGATCTCCAGGACGTATTACATGTGACCCCCACCACAATGCCTCGAAAGAGCATCCTAGGACTAATTACGAGTGTACTGCTCAACCTATCGGATATCCCAGGTCTACTTACATGTGGTCATGGCAATGCCTCAAAAGAGAATCACAGGACTTATTACAGGTACACAGCCCAACCTATCGGATCTCCGAGGTCTACTTATATGCCATAGTACAATGCCTCGAAAGAGAATCCCAGGACTTATTACGGGCACACAACCCAACCTATCAGATCTCCTAGGTCTACTTATATGTCCTCCCAGAGCAATGCCTCGAAAGAGAATCCCAGGACTTATTATGGGCACACAGCCCAACCTTTTGGATCTCCCAGCTCTACTTATATGCTTATCTGCACAACCTGTCCACGGCCACAAAGTATCAACCTGAGACTCACCATACATCATCCTGATGTACATCATCACATGATCATCCTGATCATCATAGCATCATACTGATACATATCATCTGGAGCGACATCCTGAAGCTCATCATCCATGATCATCCTGATCATACCGTGCATCCACCTTATGCATACCTGATAAATATCATCATACATGATCTACCTGATCATACAATGTATCTACCTGATACATAGACAAATACATGATCCACCTGATCATAACAAGCATCCAACTGATGCATATACATATACATGATCCAACTGATCATAACAAGCATCCAAATGATGCATATACAGAACATCAACTGGAGCACTGTCCTAATGCTCATCACAGAGCGCTTACATCCACAGCCATGAAAGGATCCTCCTCTCACCATGCTTGGAATGGCTCCTGCAAATGTGTCCATCACTTCTTCCTCGAAGTGTCATCAATTTGAAGAACACCAAGACTCTCTCTGAAGTACTCAAACTTCACTCTGGCTAGTGGCTTTGTCAGCACATCTGCAACCTACTCATCCATCGCAACATACAGGAGCTTCACTGCTCCTCTCTACACCATATACATGATATAGTGATATTTGATCTCAATGTGTTTCAACCTGTCGTGGAACATGGGGTTCTCAGACAGCTTCACACAACTCTAGTTGTCCCAAAAGATACCAGTAGCCTCCAGCGGGAGATCAAATAACTCAGACAGTAGCTTCCGAAGCCATACTACCTCACAACTAGTCGAACAAGCTGCAACATACTCTGCTTCAGCTGTATTCAGTGCTACGCAGGACTGCTTCCTGCTAAATCAAGAGATCACACCTGATCCCATATTGAAGCAGCACCCAAAAGTGCTCTTCCTATCTACAACACTGCCTGCCCAATCTGAATCAACATAACCCTGTAGGTTAAACTTTTGATTCACATCATACTTGAGCCCATAATCAACCATACCCTTTAGGTACCTCAAAATATGCTTTACAACAACCAGGTGAACACCTCTGGGATTTGTCAGGAACTGGCTCAATGTGTTCACCGCAAAGCAAATATCTGGTCTTGTGTTCATCAGGTACATCAAGGACCCAATCATCTGATGATACATAGTGACATCAACCAGATCATATGAATCATCACACAGAAGCTTCAGCTTTGATGCCATAGGTGTGGCCATGGCCTTGCAGTCCATCATCCCGAACCTCTTCAGGATATCTACTGCATACTTCCCTTGTCCAAGGAAGATTCCATCTGCACTCTGCCACACCTCCATGCCTAGAAAGTAGTGCATCATCCCCAAGTCCTTCATCTCGAACTCGGCAGCAAGCTTCCTATTTGTGTCGGCAATCAATCTATCCTCACATGTAACAAACAGGTCATCCACATACAAGAGTAGTATCATAAGATTGCCTTCTTCAACCTTGTAGTAAATGTTGGAATCTGCTTTACTCTTAGTAAATCCCAAACTAGATAGGAAACTGTCCATCCTACCATACCAAGTCCTAGGAGCTTGCTTCAAGCCATACAAGGATTTCTTCAACTTGAACACATGTGACTCTCTGTCATGTGTCTCAAAACCAAGTGGCTTCTCCACATACACTTCCTCCTCGACTACACCATTCAAGAAAGTTGTCTTGACATCCATCTGGTGTATCTTCCATTTCATTACTGCAGCCAAAGCAAGTACTGTTCTGACGGAAGTGTATCTGGCTATAGGAGAAAAATTATCTTCATAATCTATTCCCTCTTTCTGAGAGAAGCCACGAGCTACAAACCTTGCCTTGTATTTCTCTATGCTACCATCTGCAGCATGCTTTATCTTGTAGATCCATTTGGAAGTCACAACAGACTTCCCTTCAGGCCTTGGGACTACATCCCAAACATCATTCTTCATGATCGATTGGTACTCAACCATGGCGTCCTTCCATTATTTCTTTTCCACTGCTTCTTCATAACTGGAAGGTTCTTTGTTCACGATGTCATAGAGTAAGGAAACATAACTAGTGTGAGATCTGGTTCTCTTCCTTTCTCTGTGTTCTTCTTCTGGAATGCCATACCTTTCTGCATCTTGAATGAGCTCTCTATCCCATGCAGGTTTCCTCTTGTGAGAGTTCTTCTCACGGGGTGGATCTACAGGTTCTTGTGGATCTTCAATTTCACAATCTGCATCTGGAATTGTTTCAGTCATAGTGGTGTCTTGAAATCTGGTTTCCTTTGGTTCTTCATGATTTTCAACAAGTGCCTTTCTTGATTTGATGAAGGCTGAGTTTTCATCAAATGTTACATCCCTGCTGACATCAATCTTCTTGAACCCTGGAAAGTAAATTTTGTAAGACTTCAATATTTCACTGTACCCCACAAAGATGCCCTTCTTTCCTGAAGGATCTAGCTTAGTCCTCTTTTCCTTTGGAACATGTGTATATACTGGACAACCAAATATTTTGAGATGGCTAACTTCAGGTTTCTTACCAGAGAAGACCTCTTCTGGTGTTTTGTTGTCCAATATCTTGTGAGGTGTTTTGTTCTGCACATATACAACTGTCCTATTTGCTTCTGCCCATAGATGAATAGGTAGATCCTGGTCATGTAGCATTGCCCATGCTGCTTCCATGATTGTTCTATTCTTTCTTTCTACAGCTCCATTCTGTTGTGGATTGTAGGGAGTAGTCAACTCCCTCTTAATCCCTGAATCACTGCATAGCTTCTTGAAATCACCTGAAGTGAATTCTCCTCCATTGTCAGATCTGAATGTCTTGATCTTCTTATCAGTTTGCTTTTCCATCAAGTCTTTGAATTCCTTGAACTTATCAAATACTTCATCTTTGTTCTTCAAGAAGTAAACCCAAGTCTTCCTAGAGAAATCATCAATGAAAGAGACATAGTATACATACCCAATCAGAGAACTGGATGACATCAGACCGCATACATCGGAGTGGATAATTTCCAAGATTCCTTTAGCTTTGCTTTCATTGCTTGGAAATGCCTTCTTAATGTTCTTTCCTTTTGCAAATCCTTTGCAAACACCTTCATGCTTTGTCTTGATTTCAGGAAGACCGTCTACAACTTTACTTGCAATTGGTAGTGCTCTATAGTGCACATGTGCAAGTCTTCTATGCCAAAGTTCACTTGGTTCCATAGATTCATGCACCATGGCATGTTCAGGTTGTCCCTTCAATTTGTATAATCCTCCCTCTTTCTCTCCAATCACTACTGCATCATCTATGGTATTACCTTTTGGCCACATGAGTACTTGGCCATTTACAAACGCAACCCTCATGCCTTTTGCAACCAATGCAGATATGGAGAGTAGGTTCTTTTTGAGCCCAGGTACATATAGAACATCTTTCATCTTCAAAGACTTTCCAAAGTCTAGGTTGTAGGAGGCTTCACCACTTCCTTTGATAGGATATTGATAGTCATCCCCAAGTTTCACCTTATGGGGTGACTCATGTTCAGATAGATTTGCAAAAGATTCTTTAAATCTAGTCATGTGTTTGGAAGCCCCACTATCAATAAACCAATCATTACATCCATGAGAGATAGTACCTGTAAGAGCAGATATTAGAACATATTCATCTTCACTAGATGAATCATCACTTTCTGCTCTAGCCTTCTTCTTGGGAGGTTCATCATCCTCAGCAACATGAGCATGATATCTTTTCTTGCTACCGTTCTTCTTATTGTTGAAGTTATTATTGGTGTCTTTCTTCTTCTTGGGACAATCTACAGCAAAGTGTCCCTTCTCATTGCATGTGAAGCATCTGAGTTCTTTCTTATCTTTATGATGATGGTGGTTATAAGGTCTTCTGTTATGAGATGGCTCCTTCTTGAACTTACCTTTCCTGGTATGTGCTATGAGAGCTTGATCTTCATTCCCCATATTTTATTCTTGGGCCACAAGCCTAGCTTCTTCTTGAGAGCATTCCTCCCACAGCCTATTGAAGGAGATTAGTTTCCTTCTTGCACAGATTCCTTGGATGAAGAAATTCCATGACCTAGGTAGGCCATTCAATGTGGTCATAACAACTTCACCATTATCCAACATTTCATCCATAGCTTCAAGTTGTTCCTTGATTTGAGAGACCTTAGAAAAATAGGATTGAATGGTCTCTCCATTCTGAAGCTTTACTCCTTTCAATTGGTTCCACGGAGTCATCTTTTGATTTATGTTCTTTCCTTCAAATAGCTTGGTCAAAGAATCAAATATCTCTTTGGGTGTCTTTATAGATGACACATGTGGTATAAGATGGTCTTTGATAGAATCAGCAATGATCCTCTTTGCCTTGACCAAGTTCTTCTTATGTAAGGCCTTATCCTCTTCTCCATCTAGGACAGGGACCTCTTCACTTATGTAAGTGTCCAATTCATTTTCTTCCAGGATTAACCCAATCCTATACTTCCATGATCAGAAGTTATCAGCCCCTTCAAGCTTATCCTCAAGCTTGGTGTGGTGAGACATCTTAAAGAGTACTTCAAATGGAAATAGAAAATATTTAGGTCTTACCACTTGATTTTCAGAAATTTGGATCTGATGCTGGATTAGGGTTTGTTAGAGAAACTCTAAAAATTAAAAATGTGAATTTCAAACTTCTGAAAGGATAGAAAGATGTGCCTTGATGAGATGATCAGCCTGGTATACTCAGAATTTGAAAACTACAAAGTTTCACCCTTCATAAATGCTTTTCAATCTCCCGGATTCATTAGGGAGGACCCTGAATTAGGGTTTGAGTTTCTCGAAGCTTCACCCAACCAAAAAGTTCGATCCAAAGCTCTAAAATTCGATTTTTCCAAGGAGCTTCCAGCTATGTCCTCAGATTTCAGAAATTCCTATTTTTGAGGAAACCCTAAGTTTTAGGGCCAAAACTGAAAGTGCTTGGAATTGAATTCTGTTTGGACAGAAAGATGTGCCTTGCTGAGGAGAGTCAAAATACCCTACTTCCTTTCAAGATCTATGGAAAGAAACCCAATAAACAAGAAGCCCTAGCTTCCACAACTGCATAGTGTCTTCTTCTCAGGTTAGCTCTGATACCATTTTAATCTTTTAGCATTAATTCAATATAGTCTAGGATCTTTACTGAGAGAATAACATGTATAGCATATCAATCATATCAATCACAACAAGCAAGCATAATCAAACACATGAGACAATAGACACACATAGTTTCCATGGGGAAAACCATAAAGGTTAAAAGCCCCACAACTTCCTCAGAGATAGAAAGAGCAATGATACAACCCAAGTACAAAGATATAGTCCTCCTAGTAGCTAAACCTCCTACTCCACTAGTGCGCCACTTTCCGAGTGGTGTAGAAGTGAATAACGAGATGATCAACTAGACTGCTCCTGCACTCTATTTATACTTGACCTGACTTGCCTAAGAAACTAGCAGAGCTGACTTGTCTAACTCAGTCTAATAACCCATGGTAATACTAAACAGGGCCGACCCCACACTTGGTTGTCTAATAACCCATCACAACAAGTTACGACACTTGCGACACTTGTCAATACAAATGACGACACTTTCGTATAGAGGAATATAACATCTCTATAGGAGTACAATATACATAGGTTCCGAAGTTACATATACATCAACAGTTAATAACCCTTTGGTTAAGTGATATATATATATATATATATATATATATATATATATACACATAGTTAGGTATATATATATATAATTTATAAAGTAAAGTTAATTCCAATAGTTGTATAATATGTGTGGAAGTGTTATCATGTGGGACACTTAATATTGTTTGCATTGGAATTTTATTGTATGGTGGAGCTAATAAATCCTTGTTATGTTAACCCTATAAATTATGCATTACATTACACTTGTCATGGTTATGAAAGTTGTATAATGGTATGATCAGAATTACAATAAGAATGCTCACAACATATTATTCCTTAGCCTAGTGCATTGCAAGTTATTGCTAAGGCTTTATGAATATAACACATAGGTTATATGTTGGGAACATATAACCATATTAAGATTAAATGGTATTCAAATAATGCTATACGTAGATTATAAGTGGTGTACTAACATATTAATAGATGTTAATATGGTTATTAATGAGTTATTGCATATCACTTATTAATGTCGTAAGTGTCTAAAATGTAACGTACACGTCATTGCTGACGCAGGAGTGTCCTTTGCATGTTCACATGTTACTGAAGAGTTATGCCTGCTGTAGCAACAGCTAGAGCTCGTGTTTTCCGCATTATTAGTGTTTATAGTCCTTTATCAAAAAAAAAATCACGTAGAGGAGACGTGACAAATTGGTATCAGAGCACGGTCACTACACTAGGACCTTAGGCTCATTTGCGCTAATGTTGTGTTTTATTTAGAGTTAACTAATTAAAATTCCTGTAGCATATTGTTTTATAAATTTTATGATTTATTTACATTGTTGTATATGACTTCTAACAAACAGCTAATTGGCCACACTTAGACAACACAGTGGTTGAAACAGTAAATGGCAGAAATAAATTATGTCGAACAGGAAGGAGGGTTGGTTATGGAAACATCCAGTCAGCAAGGAGAGATGGCTAGCAGACAGGGGAGACATCAAAATTATCTATAAGGAGCGACAACATCTAGCGAGATGTTGGAGACAGTCAAAAGTCTAAAAGCCGAGCTAATAAGCATCAAGGAAGACAACATTAAAAACTTTGAAGAACAATGAGAAATAAATGCTATTCTGCTGCAAAAGTTGACAGAGAAAGAAAACAGTCACCTCCCAACACCGGAGGAGCAGCATGCAAAAAAATCAGTCACAAAGAGAAATTTGAAATTTAAGACTACACCTCCAAGAAATTCTGCGAGCTATAACATGGACGTCGGTGACAGAGAGTCACATGGCGAAGGTTCTGAAGAGTACATTCCCAAGAAGAAAAAGAAAACTAGGAAAGTAAATCATCTACATTCAGAATTGAGGAAAATCAAGCCTCCTACTTTTAACGAAGAAATCAAAACTGGAGAAGAAGTAGAACTGTGGTTGAGGGACATGGAAAAGTACTTATGCATGTTCGACTATTCCAGCCTCATAAAGGCTAGAATTGTTGTTTTCAACATGCAGGGTAAAGCTTTGGCTTGGTGGGATGATCTCAAGCTGACCCACTCTATCAACGAGAAGAAAGTAAAGTGGAAAAATTTTGCAACATTTTTCAAACAAAAGTACCTGTTTGAAAGGTACTTTGATAAAAAGGTAAAAGACTTTTACGACCTTAAGTTGGGACAGAAAACCATGGAGGAACTAATCAGTAAGTTTCTGGAATTACTCAAGTATGTTCCTTACATCCAGGATGAAAAAGTTAGAATTCAGCGTTTCCTAAATTGTTTGTCATTTGGGTACAAGGATCGGATAGAGTTTGATGATCCTAATACTTTAGAAGATGCTTTCAGAAAAGCGAGACTGTGTTATGAACAGGGGAAGAACAGAGCTGAAGTGTTAAAAAGGTGGAATGAAAAGAAGAAAACCAAATCTGAAAGTAGGCAGAAAGGACACAAGCCCAACCATTTCAAAAATCAAGCTACACGGGCACCTTTTAGCAACATATTCGAGGGAAGCAAGCCACAATCCAAGTTTGTTCCACCCATTAAGAAGTTTAACACTGAAGGCACCAAAAAACCAGAATCTACACCATCTAAGCCACCACTCAAGTGCTGGGGCTATGGAGAAAACCACTGATGGTACGATTGTCCTCATAAAAAGGACATAAGCAAACCAGTGCATAACTTGCAAGAGGCTTCTACGGTCCAAGACATAACAAGGAGCCCAAAAATCTATGCTGCATTGAACAACCGTGAAGCAGAACATCAAGCTTTGGTAATCGAGGTTGAAGGGATGCTTTCCGATACACCCATGTCTATCTTGATTGATTTTGGCGCATGTAAAGTTATGTAGACCCAAAAGTGTGTGAGTTATGCAAAAGTAGTAAAAACAAATACATGCAGCCTTGGCAACGGGGACAAAAAGGAAAGTTTCTAAGGTGGTGAATCAGTGTCGCTTGAAGCTGAACGAATCCCACACTAGCACTGATTTAAATGCTTTTCCATTAGGGTCATATGATTTGATCATCGGTATGGATTGGCTAGAAAATCATAGTGATGTTATTGACTGCTATCGAAAATATGTCACTTTCATGAATGATGTTGGACAGCCTGAAAAGATTCAAGGATTAGTGAGAGCAGTGAAATTAAGGGAAATTTCTACTCTTCAATTGAAAACAAATGCACGAAAAGGGTGCAAGCTTTATGCTGTCCACATGATAGAAAATAAGCAAAATGAAATTTCAGATTTCACGAAACATCCTGTTTTGGATGAATTTGAGGATATGTTTCCCGAGGAGTTTCCGGAGTTACCTCCTAGACGAGAACTAGATTTTACCATAGACCTGTCCCCGGGAACAGTACCAAATTCTAAGGCACCTTATCAGATGAGTACACCTGAATTAATAGAGCTAAAAGCACAATTACAGGAGCTGTTGAAAAAGGGTTATATCCGTCCAAGTGTATCCTCGTGGGGAGCACTAGTGATATTTGTACAGAAGAAATATGGTACATTCTGGCTGTGCATTGATTATAGACAGCTGAACAAGGTAACCATAAAAAAATGGTATCCCTTGCCAAGGATAGACGATCTGTTCGATCAGGTTGGGGTGCTACTGTCTTTTCAAAAATTGATCTAAGGTCGGGTTATCATCAAATCAGAATTAAGGAAGAAGATGTGCACAAAACAACTTTCTAAACCCGTTATGGGCATTATGAATTTGTGGTGATTCCATTCGGTTTGACGAATGCACCAACCACGTTTATGTGTTTGATGAATAATGTTTTTAGCAAGTACTTGGATAAATTTGTTGTGGTGTTTATTGATGACATACTCATCTATTCGAAGAATGAAAAAAGAGCATGAGGAACACCTAAGGTTAGTGCTGCAATTTAAGAGAAAATAATCTTTATGCAAAGTTATCCAAGTGTGACTTATACAAGGACCAAATACAATACTTGGGTCACATTATCTCCGCGCAAGGAATTGCGGTGGATCCTGACAAGATCAAGGCCATTATGAGCTCATCTACTCCAAAAAATGTCAGCGATGTCCTCTCTTTAATGGGATTGGACGGATACTATCGGAAATTTATTGAGGTATTTTCCAAAGTAGCCCATCCCATCACCTCTCTGCGAAGAAAGGAAGTCAACTTTCTTTGGATAGCCAAGTGTGAAGCAAGTTTCGTAAATCTGAAATAGTTGCTCACCTCCGCTCCTATTTTAAAAGTGGTTTATCCATATGGTTGTTGAGATATTGTAACTTCTAAGAATATTATATTTGTACTTTATTATTCTGGAGATGTTTCATTCCTCCGTGAAGATCTTATTGTATATCCGGAGATGTTTATTCCTCCGTTGGATTGTGGTAACTTGGGTTATTAGACTTCCCTAGTGGGGGTTGGCCCTGTATGTGTTATGTGGGTCAAAGGGTTATTAGACCAACCTAGTGGGGTCGGCCCAGTCAGTTGTAATGGGTTGTTTAACCCAGTGGTAAAGTTGGGCCGACCTAGTTAATATAAAGTACAAGTCGAAGATGTGTATATATAGAGGAGGTGTGTTCCTCATTTGACACACTTCCATCACTCAGAATGTAGCGCACTTGCGAGGGAGAGGTCTGCTATGGAGGAGGAGGATCTCATGTCTTTGGTTTCATATTTGTATATTTCTCGTCACCTATATTGAGGAAGCTTTGCTGGGTTTTCTACCCCATGAGGGTTTCCCAGGATAAATCTGTGTCTCTTGTGTTTATGCTATGCTTGTTGTTTCTTCAATGATCCTGTATATGCTATTGTTGTGAAATGAAATGAAATGCTAAAATTTTCTATCTTAGCATATTGAATTTTAACATGGTATCAAAGCTAACCTGAAGGTTAGGGTTTTGTATAGAAAAAACTAGTCATTGTGTAACTTTCACTATAAATTCATTTTGGCGAAGGTTCAGGATCTGAAACCTTTACAGGTCGTAGATAACATCCCCAGGTACCTTGTGGCCAAAGGAAACCTTCATATTCGTTGTACTTTGGGAGTTATGATCAGTACAAGTTAGGGTTTCTGCCTCTTCCAGATATCAATAATAATCAGGTGACCTAGGAAAAAAGGTCATAACTTGGGCTAGGAAGCTCCAAATGAAATTTCGTAAAAAATTACAGGTAATACATAGACTGTAGTATCTCAGGAAACGTTTTTAGAGGCTGAAGTGGAACTAGTGACATGTGGCATGCCGTACAAGTTCGCTCTCCTGTTTTATCCCATAAACAGGTCACGTTACGACACTTGGCATAAATATCTCTCAGAAAATCCAATTCAGGTCAGACCTGTTGAGATGGAAAGATGATAGGTTAGGATACCACAAAAAACGTTTTCATACCTTGTGTATCGAAAAGTTCGGAGATACAGTAGAAACAATCAGGTACATATTTCTATCAAAACAGAATTATTTTTGGAGCACCTTCATTCATGGCTTTCAGCATTTAGGGTTTCGAAGAAAGTTTGAATTTTTGGAATCAGAGTCCATAGTTGAATGCTACTCAGAAAAATCAAAATTTAGAAACCAATATCGAATTTTTTGGTTGGGTAGAAGACCGAGCTTGATCAAACCCCCGTTCGGGATTTTGATCGAAAAGATGGAAAATTAGAGCTTGAGCAAAAGTTGGAATTTTTGAAGTCTGTGACCACGGCTGGAAGCTCCTCAGAAAAATAAGAGTTTAGAGCCTTGGATCAAACCCTTTGAGTGGGAAGAATGGTGGGCTTCATCAAACCCTAGTTCAGGATCGTGTCCAAAAGATCCAGAAGTTTCAAAGGCAATTTTTGAGGGGTCAAATTTTGGAGATTTCAAAATTGAAGTATGCAAGTTTGATCAGCTCAGCAATACACATCCTTCCATTCAGAAGTGTGAAAGTCAAAGATTGAATCTTTAGGGTTTTTCTAACAAACCCTAATCAAGATCTAGATCCAGTTTCAAAGGGAGTTGAGGCTAAGTCCTTACATAAGAAGACTACAAGAAATCTCGACAAGTATGACTTAAGGATGTTGATGTATATGTAACTTCAGAATGTATTTCATCTATGTATTTCATATATATTTATTGTACCCTTATAAGATATGTGTTATTCCTCTATAAGGAAGTGTCATCATGTGTATTGACAAGTGTCACAAGTGTGTGTACTTGGTGACGGGTTATTAGACCACCATGTGTGGGGTCGGACCTGAAATATATATTATATTGTGGATGTACCTAACTAGACAAGTCGGCCCCATAAGGTCACTGGGAAAACAGGTTAGTATAAATAGAGATCGGGATATCTCTATTTGCATCACTGGGAAACTCACACTTCTCTCACTCAGAAAGTGGCGCACTAGCAAGGAGGAGGATCATCTACTACTAGGAGACTATCTCAGTGTATTTTGGTTGTACTTTGGTTGAGCCATTGCTCTCTCTATCTCTAAGGAAGTTGTGGAGTTTTTCACCTTAGGGTTTTCCCCACGGAAACTTTGTGTCTCTTGTCTCTCATGCTTTTGATTCTTGTGATGCTTGGCATGCTTATTGTGATTGTTATGCATTGATATACTGTATATGTTATTCTCTCAGTAAAGATCCAAGAGTATTGTGAATTAATGCTCAAATTTAACATGGTATCAGAGCTAACCTGAGAAGAAGACATTTTGCAGTGATGAAAACTTAAGTTTCTTGTTTATTGGGTTTCTCTCCACATATTTTGGAAAAGCATTATAGTAGATTGACTCTACTCATCAAGGAGAATCTATCTGTCCAATCAGAATTCAATTCTGAGCATTTTCAGATTTGGCCCTAAAAATTATGGTTTCCACAAAAACAAGAATTTTTGAAATTTGAAGACATAGCTGGAAGCTCCTTGCAAAAATCAAAGTTTAGAGCTTTGGATCGAGATTTTTGGCTGAGTAGATCTCTGGGAAACTCAAACCCTAATTCAGGGCTCTCCCTAGTGAACCCAAGAGGAAAAAAAGGCAATTCTAAAGGCTAAAGCTTTGGTGATCTCAACTTCTGAATACACCAGGCTGATCAGCTCATCAACGCACATCTTTCTATCCTTTCAGAAAGTTGAAATTCACATTTTGAATTTTTAAGTTTTTTTGGACAAACCCTAATCTGGGACTAGATCTAGTTTTCAGCATTTCAAGTGGTAAGACCTAAAGCTTTTCTATTTCCATTTGAAGTACTCTTTAAGATGTCTCACCACGCCAAGCTTGAGGATAAGCTTGAAGGGGCTGATAACTTCTGAGATTGGAAGTATAGGATTGGGTTAATCCTGGAAGAGAATGAGTTGGACTCATATGTAAAAGAAGACATCCCTATCCCAAAGGATGAAGAGGCTAAAGTATTGCATAGGAAGAACTTGGTCAAGGCAAAGAGAATCATTGTTGATTCTATCAAACACCATCTCATACCCCATGTGTCTTCTCTAAAAACACCCAAGGAGATGTTTTACTCTTTGACCAAGCTATTTGAAGGGAAGAACATAAATCGGAAGATGACCCTGCGGAACCAATTGAAAGGAGTAAAGTTTCAGAATGGAGAAACCATTCAATCTTATTTTTCTAGGGTCTCCCAGATTAAGGAACAACTGGAAGCGGTAGATGAAATGGTGGAGAATGGTGAAGTTGTGATGACCACTCTAAATGGCCTACCCAGGTCATGGGATTCCTTTATTCAAGGAATTTGTGCAAGGAAGAAGTTGATCTCCTTCAACATATTGCAGGAAGAATGTTCTCAAGAAGAAGCAAGGCTCGTGGCCCGAGAAGAAAAGATGGGAAGTGAAGATCAAGATCTCACAGTACACACCAAGAAAGGAAGGTCAAAGAGAGAGCACTCTCATACCAAGAAATCTTCACACTATCATCAACATAAAGATAAGAAAGATCTCAGATGCTTCACATGTAATGAGAAAGGTCATTTTGCTTCAGAATGTCCCAAGAACAAAAGGAACAACAACACCAAGAAGAAGAAGGGCAGTAGGAAAAGATATCATGCTCATGCCGCTGAAGATGATGAACCACCAAAGAAGAAGGCCAGGGAAAAAAGTGATGAAGTGATGATGACTCATAAAGTGAAGAAGAATATGTTCTAATCTTTGCTCTCACAGGTACTATCTCCCATGGTTGTAATGATTGGTTAATTGATAGTGGGGCTTCCAAACACAAGACTTGGTTTAAGGAATCTTTTGTGAATCTATCTGAACATGAATCACCCCATAAGGTGAAACTTGGGGATGATTATCAATACCCAATCAAAGGAAGTGGTGAAGCCTCCTACAACCTAGATTCTGGAAAATCTTTGAAGATGAAAGAAGTCCTTTATGTACCTGGGCTCAAGAAGAACTTACTCTCCATCTCTGCATTGGATGCAAAAGGTATGAGGGTTGCATTTGTGGATGGCCAAGTCCTAATGTGGCCAAAGGGAAATACCATAGATGATGCGGTAGTGATTAGAGAGCAAGAGGGAGGTTTGTATAAATTGAAGGGACAACCTGAACATGCCATGATGCATGACTCCATGGATCCAAGTGAACTTTGGCATAGAAGACTTGCACATATGCACTATAGAGAATTACCAATTGCAATTAAGGCTGTAGAAGGTCTTCCTGAAATCAAGACCAAGCATGAAGGTGTTTGCAAAGGATGTGCAAAAGGAAAGAACATTAAGAAGGCATTTCCAAGCAAAGAAAGCAAAGCAAAAGGCATCTTGGAAATCATCCACTCAGATGTATGTGGTCCTATGTCATCCAGTTCTCTAAGTGGGTATGTTTACTATGTCTCTTTCATTGCTGACTTCTCCAGGAAGACTTGGGTTTACTTCTTGAAGAACAAAGATGAGGTGTTTGATAAGTTCAAGGAATTCAAAACCTTGATGGAGAATCAAACTGATAAGAAGATCAAAACATTCAGATCCGACAATGGTGGAGAATTCACCTCAGGTGACTTCAAGAAGCTTTTCAATGATTCAGGGATTAAGAGGGAGTTGACTGCTCCTTATAATCCTCAACAGAATGGAGTTGCATAAAGGAAGAACAGAACAATCATGGAAGCAGCAAGGGCAATGCTGCATGACCAGGATCTACCTATGCATCTATGGGCAGAAGCAGCTAGAACAACTGTATATGTTCAGAACAGAACACCCCACAATATATTGGACAACAAGACACCATAAGAGGTCTTTTCTGGTAAGAAACCTGAAGTCAGCCATCTCAGAATATTTGGTTGTCAAGTATACACACATGTCCCAAAGGAAAAGAGGACCAAGCTAGATCCTTCAGGAAAGAAGGGTATCTTTGTGGGTTATAGTGAAAGCTCGAACGCTTACAGAATATACATTCTAGGGTTCAAGAAGATTGATGTCAGCAGGGATGTAACATTTGATGAAAAATCAGCATTCATCAAATCAAGGAAGGCACCTATCCAAGTTTATGAAGAACCTAAGGAAACTAGATTTCAAGACACTACCATGACTGAAGCAATTCCAGAAGTTGTTCGTGAGTTTGAAGATCCGCAAGAACCTATAGATCCACCCCGTGAGGATAACTCTCACAAGAGGAAACTTGCATGGGCTAGAGAGCTCATTCAAGATGCAGAAAGATTTGGCATTCCAGAAGAAGAACACAGAGCAAAGAAGAGAACCAGATCACATACTAGCTATGTTGCTTTACTCTGTGACATTATGAACAAAGAACCTTCCATTTATGAAGAAGGAGAAGAAAAGAAAGAATGGAAGGATGCCATGGTTGAGGAATACCAATCAATAATGAAGAATGATGTTTGGGATGTTGTCCCAAGACCTAAAGGGAAGTCTATTGTGACTTCCAAATGGATCTACAAAATCAAGCATGTAGATGGCAGTGTAGAGAAATACAAGGCAAGATTCGTAGCTCGTGGCTTCTCTCAGAAAGAGGGAATAGATTATGAAGAAACTTTTGCACTTGTAGCCAGGTATACTTCCATCAGAACAGTACTTTCCCTGGCTGCAGCAATGAAATGGAAAATACACCAGATGGATGTCAAGACTGCTTTCTTGGATGGTGTAGTTGAAGAGGAAGTATATGTGGAGCAGCCACTCGGTTTTGAAATACATGACAGGGAGTCATATGTGTGCAGATTGAAGAAAGCCTTGTATGGCTTGAAGCAAGCTCCCAGAACTTGGTATGGTAGGATGGACAGTTTCCTATCTAGAGTGGGCTTTACCAAGAGTAAAGAGGATTCCAACCTTTACTATAAGGTTGAGGAAGGGAATCCTGTGGTTCTACTCCTATATGTGGATGACCTGTTTGTAACAGGAGATGACAAATTGATTGCAGATACAAAGAGGAAGCTTGCTGCGGAATTCGATATGAAGGACTTAGGGATGATGCACTATTTCCTAGGTATGGAGGTGTGGCAGAGTACAGATGGGATCTTCCTTGGACAAGGGAAGTATAATGTAGATATCCTGAAGAGGTTCAGGATGATGAATTGCAAGGCCATGGCCACACCTATGGCATCGAATCTGAAGCTTCTTTGTGATACTTCATCTGAGCCGGTTGATGTCTCTATGTATCGTCCGATGACTGGGTCCTTGATGTACCTGACGAACACGAGACCAGATATTTGCTTTGATGTGAACACATTGAGTCAGTTCCTGACAGATCCGGGGAGTGTTCACCTGGTTGCTGTAAAGCATGTTCTGAGGTACCTGAAGGGTACAGTGGATTATGGGATCAAGTATGAAGCGAATCAAAAGTTTAACCTGCAAGGTTATGTTGATTCAGATTGGGTTGGCAGTGCTACAGATAGGAAGAGAACATCTGGGTGCTGCTCCAGTATGGGATCAGGTGTGATCTCTTGGTTTAGCAGGAAGCAGTCCTGTTGTTTGTGGGAAATTCTACCCTATAGCAAGGAAACTGATGCTACAAACTTGGTTGGGGTGACAGGTAAGTGTATTGATGAGATTACAGAGATTGTTACAAAAAGAAATAAGTTGTGGATTTAGAGAACACACCTTTCAATCGAAGTGTGATCCTAGCCTTGACTTGATCTTGTGCTTCAACCTTCCAAATCCACCTTCCTTTCCATAACCTGCAATAACAATACCTTTCTCAAAGCATTTTGGGCAATAAATAAAACTTGAAAGAAACAAAAACAATGTTTAACATTCAGAATTGACCAAAACAGATCCAAATTAAGATGCCATTTCATAACACATTAAAATTGGAACAAGAAAGACACTTCCACCTTTATTTGTCAAAAGTAAACCAGTGTACAAGTATACCTGATAATGAAGCAAGCTCCTGCAACTCGATTCTGGGCTATGGCTCCTCTATGGCTTGGATATCCTCAGCAAAAACTCCTCCAATGCAAGCTTCTTCAAAGTTTTTCCTTTAATCAATCTTACTATCTCCAATTTCTAACCCTTCTCCTCTAACCTTCTTTGTATTTATAGGATTAAAGAAGCAGTTCAGGTCGATGTATAGTTATGGAGGAAGTTGGGGGAGTTAGGAAACTACCAGCAACTAATCCTCCTCGAGAAAGTAAATTATTTTTTAATCATCTTTTAAGATGTACGCGACTCTTGTTCAGTAGAGTAGCGGATAGGGCGCTACTTTAGTGCTTAACAACTAGCGCTCATTCGATTTTAAATTGTGAGCGCTACTATGCTGAGAAGGAGTAGCGTATACTTGGATATGGGCACTACTATTATACAGTGGAGTAGTGTATGGGCGCTAGTCTCTTTGAGTAGAGTAGCGCTCATATCTCAAAATGATATTTTTTGGGGTTTTCCAGTAATTTCAGGAAATGGAGTGATTCAAAGTATCATCCAAGGTCAACATGCTCCTCCATCCAAGTTGTCCTTTTGTGTGATCAGCAGCTCAGGGTGATCACGGATGGAGAGGTGCAAGTCTGACCTATAACAGATGCCCCCTAATGTGTGAGGTCAGAGGGAAATTATGGCCGAAATACATTATAATCCAAAGCCAGAGGAGGAGCACAGAACCGCAGAAAACAAGTCACAAGAAACCTGCAACAAAGATCAAGGTCAGCGAGAAATTACATTGTTGACATCATATAGATGTGCAGTGTGATACATCATGATCTCCGATACATAACAAGGAGATGTATATAAAAGCATGGCCACTTGGAAGACAAGCGTGGATCCATGTCAAACTGAGAGATCATAGCCATAACAACAAATTGGATCTATGTCTCATGGAGAGCAAAATATAAGTGGGGCTTAGTCTTGCGCAAATCGGGTGATAACATCATGAGGTAATGTCATCCAAAACAACTCGAGGTACAAACCCTAACCATGTGAATAGATGAGCTGACAGTCGAACATGGGGGGTATCGTTTGATTACCGGTCATTGACGTATACCGTTAACAAACGCGAGGACTTCCACCGATAATGATGATGGGGTCCAAGGTACCAAGTACGATTCGCCAAATGTGAATAGATGGACTTGGAGTCGAACACTTGGGAATCCTGTCGAAGAAGAGACATTAGTGTATTCTCATCATTCAACAGCGAGGAAAATTGCCACTAGTGACTGCAATCTCCAAGGTACTAACCGAAACTCTAAACTTCAATCCCAGAATAATGAGTTGATGTCGATGGGAAGAAGTCCGTTGGAAGGGAGGCCTTATGTTAAGATTTAATATGCTAAGACAGAAAATAGCAGCATTACATTCCATTTCACAATAATAGCATATATATATAGGATCACTGAAGAAACAACAAGCATGGCATAAACAGAAGAGACACAGATTTATCCTGGGAAACCCTCATGGGGTAGAAAACCCAGTAAAGCTTCCTCAATATAGATGACCAGCAATATACAAAGATGAAACCCTGAGACATGATCTCCTCCTCCACAATAGCAGACCTCTCCTCCACAAGTGCGCTATCCTCAAGTGAGTGAGTGTGTCAAATGAGGAACACACCTCCTCTATTTATACACTACTCTGACATATCTTTTACACAAGTACACGTAGGCTCGTATTTAACCAATGGGTTAAATACCCCACTACAACTGACTGGGCCGACCCCTCTAGGGTGGTCTAATAACCCTTTGACCCACATAACACATACAGGGGCCGACCCCCACTGGGGAAGTCTAATAACCCGAGTTACCACATTCCGACGGAGGAATAAACATCTCCGGATATACAATAAGATCTTCACGGAGGAATGAAACATCTCCGGAATAATAAAGTACAAATATAATATTCTTTGAAGTTACAATATCTCAACACTCCCCCTTAACGAGAAGGATATTATAACAGCATCTGCACGAGCAAGGAGTCATCAACATCATACATGATACATCTATAAATCATTGGAAGCTTTCTCAACATCATCAGTAACTCAAGCAGTTACTAGAACATCTTCAATACTGGAACATCAACATCTGGATCCTCACGATCATCAGCATCATCATCTCACAATCATCAGCATCGTCATCACACGATCATCAGCATCGTCATCACACGATCATCAGCATCGTCATCACACGAACATCAGCATCGTCATCACACGATCATCAGCATCGTCATCACATGATCATCAGCATCTTCATCACACGATCATCAGCATCGTCATCACACGATCATCAGCATCGTCATCACATGATCATCAGCATCGTCATCACACGATCAGTAGCATCGTAATCTAGATCATCACGATCAATAGCATCATCATCTAGATCATCACGATCAGCAGCATCGTCATCTAGATCATCACGATCAGCAGCATCATCAATACAAGTATAAATATCATTAATACAAGTATCCTCATCAATACAAGTATACATCATCAATACAAGTATCCTCATCAATACAAGTATACACATCATCAATACAAGTATCCTCATCAATACAAGTATACACATCATCAATACAAGTATCCTCATCAATACAAGTATACATATCATCAATACAAGTATCCTCATCAATACAAGTATACACAATAGAAGCATACCCTGCAACACACAAGATCCAATTACGGGATGATCAATCCCTCTCACTTTAGGACATAGGTCCAAGGATGATACAATCCTGATCCGCTTACGGGATGATCAGTCCCTCTTGGTTTAAGACAACTCTCATGTCTATGGATGATGCAATCCAGATCAACTTACAGGATGATCAATCCTTATCACTTTAAGACACCTCACCATGTCTAGGGACGAGGCAATCCCAATCTATTTACAGCATGATTAGTCCTTATCACTTTAAGACATCTCACCATGTCTAGGGACGAGGCAATCCCAATCTATTTACAACATGATTAGTCCTTATCACTTTAAGACATCTCACCATGTCTAGGGACGAGGCAATCCCAATCTATTTACAGGATGATTAGTCCTTATCACTTTAAGACATCTCACCATGTCTAGGGATGACGCAATCCCAATCTATTTACAGGATGATTAGTCCTTATCACTTTAAGACATCTCACCATGTCTAGGGACGAGGAAATCCCAATCTATTTACAGGATGATTAGTCCTTATCACTTTAAGACATCTCACCATGTCTAGGGATGAGGCAATCCCAATCTATTTACAGGATGATTAGTCCTTATCACTTTAAGACATCTCACCATGTCTAGGGACGAGGCAATCCCAATCTATTTATAGGATGATTAGTCCTTATCACTTTAAGACATCTCACCATGTCTAGGGACGAGGCAATCCCAATCTATTTACAGGATGATTAGTCCTTATCACTTTAAGACATCTCACCATGTCTAGGGATGAGGCAATCCCAATCTATTTACAGGATGATTAGTCCACTCAATCTCATTTAGGACTATCCTTCCTTTTGGAATTACTGGATTTACTGTCCAAGGATGATTTAATCCATTCAATTCATTTAGGACTATCCTTCCTTTCGGAATTACTGGATTTACTGTCCAAGGATGATTTAATCCACTCAATTCATTTAGGACTATACTTCCTTTCGGAATTACTGGATTTACTGTCCAAGGATGATTTAATCCACTCAATTCATTTAGGACTATCCTTCCTTTCGGAATTACTGGATTTACTGTCCAAGGATGATTTAATCCACTCAATTCATTTAGGACTATCCTTCCTTTCGGAATTACTGGATTTACTGTCCAAGGATGATTTAATCCACTCAATTCATTTAGGACTATCCTTCCTTTCGAAATTACTGGATTTACTGTCCAAGGATGATTTAATCCACTCAATTCATTTAGGACTATCCTTCCTTTCAGAATTACTGGATTTACTGTCCAAGGATGATTTAATCCACTCAATTCATTTAGGACTATCCTTCCTTTCGGAATTACTGGATTTACTGTCCAAGGATGATTTAATCCACTCAATTCATTTAGGACTATCCTTCCTTTCGGAATTACTGGATTTACTGTCCAAGGATGATTTAATCCACAACCGTACATTTAGGGCCATGTCCAAGGATGACTCAATCCACAACTGTACATTTAGGACCACGTCCAAGGATGACTCAATCCTCAACCGTACATTTAGGACCACGTCCAAGGATGACTCAATCCTCAACCGTATATTTAGGACCACGTCCAAGGATGACTCAATCCTCAACCGTACATTTAGGACCACGTCCAAGGATGACTTAATCCTCAACTGTACATTTAGGACCATGTCCAAGGATGACTCAATCCTCAACCGTCCACCAAGGACTTCATTCTCGAAGACATACGTCTACGGCTCTTCTTTAGGACTGAAGTCCAGGGATGATCCAATCCCCTCACATGTTCACCAAAGACTTCATTATCAAAGACATACGTCTACGACTCTCCTTTAGGACTGATGTCCAAGGATGATCCAATCCCCTCACATTTTCACCAAGAGCTTCATTCTCGAAGACATACGTCTACGACTCTTCTTTAGGACTGAAGTCCAGGGATGATCCAATCCCCTCAAGTCCACCAAGGACTTCATTCTCGAAGACATACGTCTACGGCTCTCTTTCGGACTAAAGTCCAGGGATGATCCAATCCCCTCAAGTCCACCAAGGACTTCATTCTTGAAGACATACGTCTACGGCTCTCTTTAGGATGATGCAATCCTATATGTCCACCAAGGACTTCATTTTCGGAGACATCATGTCTACGGCCTCTTTTAGAATATATGTTCAAGGATGATGCAATCCTCTTGTCACCTTAGACCCTGTCTAAGGACCATCCACCAACCTCTCTATCGGCATCACTAATATAGGTATCCTCATCATCGACCTCACTGTCGATGCAGGGAATCTCATCATGAATTATCACATCACTCCCCCTTTCAAGGAGGGTCCTTCTGAACTATATTAAGTTTGTCTCAGAAAACTTTACTTGAGGTAGAGGTTTGGTTAGTACATCGGATCGGTAGAGGTTTGGTTAGTACATTGTTACAAATTCGAACTTTTGGTTCCTTTCTGTGCCATATCGTCTGTGTATAGAAACAATATTCAACCTTGTAGCAAAGGTTTAGATCCTCATCACCCATGGTGATCATTAAGCTCATCAATTGATTATCGATCCTGGGTACCCATACAGAACCTGATTCACACTTCTTCTTTAATTACACCATTAAGAGAATGGTCTTATCTAGCCACTTGAAGCAAACATCTTATCATGATTCTCTTCCTCTTTCTAAGAGAATTTTCTAGCCACAAGCCTTCTATAGTGTGTTTGATTTGTAAATCCTTTTGTTTGAACATCCATCGCTTGTTCAGTGTTCATCATTCATCATGATCTTTCCTACAAATCAAAATTAAGTACATGATTAGTAATACTTCATAATCATCAAATCATATTGACATGATAACCTATTATGCATACAGATATCATTTACATAGTTATGTAACTATTTTGACCAATACTTTGGCACAACACTTTCCCATATCCTGTATGCATACAGTGGCTATCTAGATGCCTTCCATCTCTACCAGAACATACTATTGAGAGTGTGCATAGCTCTCAGCATGTCAGCAAAGAGGTTTCATTCTAGACAAGCAACAATGGAATATTTGTCCAACTTACCAATCATATGCATATTAGTAGTATACTGTTCAATGCTCTATGAATGTTTACACTCAGCATGATATATTCTAGGAATACAAATATGCATACAAGCAATATCATTTACTATTTCAAATAACAACTCAAATACTTATCTTTTATGTTTGTGTGGTTGCCTCCCGCTTGATCTTCTATATGTCTTTTGAACTTCTATTCATTATGTACCACTGTGCATGCTCAAGTGTGCACTAGTGTCATCCTCATGATCTCATACACAGACATACATTCATTAGTATATTCTCAATATTATCAAAACATTCTAGTTCTAAATAATCTTTGAAAATGTATAGTCATGATTATAGATAATATTCAAGGTTTCAAGGAAGTCTTCTTTTACTTCTGCAGATTCTTGTTTGATCATAGTACTCTTCTGGTTAATTAGATCATCAAGATAAGAGACATAATATGCATAAACCCTTGATTACTAACTTTATGAATAAGCATAACCAATCATACCAAGTATACTTATATAAGGGATCCTAAGGTAAGATTCTAACTTGTCATAGGAAAACATACCTGGATTAGTATACCTGCTTAGTTATGTACAACATACCTCGTAAGTAGAACAAAGATTATGGATGAGTGTTTGTCTTCATGTTGTCATGTTTTAAGGAGCTTGATTTGTCTTTTGTGATGTACCTGTATCTTGTTAGCAAACGACATCAACCTCATACAACACCATAATGCATTAGTACAATCATATAGCCCTAATCAATGAATGTCTTCGATCATTCACATGCATTCATACTGTTACTAGGGTGATAAGACAATTCTAACATTAATCAAGATTGTACTAATAATTAACATGAAGACAAGCACATTATGAACTTAATCAAGAATCAGATTTCAAGACATACCTGAACCTCCTTAAGTCATACCTGTCGAGACTTCTTGTAGTCTTCTTATGTAAGGCCTTAGCCTCAACTCCCCCTGAAACTCGATTTGGAGCTTGATTAGGGCTTGCTAGAGGAACCCTAAAAATTCAATCTTTGACTTTCATGCTTCCGAATGGATGGAAGGATGTGTCTTGCTGAGCTGATCAAACTAGCATACTTCACTTTTGAAATCTCCAAAATTTGACCCCTCAAAATTGCCTTCGAAACTTCTGGATCTTCTGGACAGGAACCCGAACTAGGGTTTGATGAAGCCCACCCTTCTGTCCAATCAAAAGGTTCGATCCAAGGCTCTAAACTCTTAATTTTCTGAGGAGCTTCCAGCCGTGGTTACAGACTTCAAAAATTCCAACTTTTGTTGAAGCCCTAATTTTCCATCTTTCTCGTCAAAATCTCGAACTAGGGTTTGATCAAGCCCGGTCTTCTACCCAACCAAAAAATTTGATCTTGATCTCTAAATTTTGATTTTCCTGAGTAGCATTCAGCCGTGGACTCCGATTCCAAAAATTCTAACTTTCTCCGAAACCCTAAATTCCGAAAGCCATGAATAAAGGTGCTCCAAAAATAATTCTGTTTTGACAGAAATATGCACCTGATTGTTTCTGCTATAAATATGAAATTTTTGCTCCACAGGGTTTGAAATTTATTTTTGCAGTAGCCTGACCTGTCATCTTTCCATCCTGATAGGTCTGACCTCAATTGGATTTTCTAAGAGAGAGTTATGCCAAGTGTCGCAACGTGACCTGTTTATGGGATAAAACAGGAGAGCGATATTGTACGGCATGCCATGTGTCACTGTTTGAACTTCGGCCTCTGAAAACGTTTCCTGAGATATCTCGCCCTGTTTTCTTTCTATCCTGACAGGTCTGACCTCAATTGGACTCTCTGAGAGAGATTTATGCCAAGTGTCGCAACGTGACCTGTTTATGGGATAAAACAAGAGAGCGAACTTGTATGGCGTGTCATGTGTCACTGGTTCATCTTCGGCCTCTAAAAATGTTTCCTACGATAGTACAGTCTGTGTACTACCTGTCACTTTTTACGAAATTTCATTTGGATCTTCCTAGCCCAAGTTATGACCTTTTCTCCAAGGTTACCTGATTTTGACTGAGATCTGGAAGAGGCAGAAACCCTAACTTGTACTGATCATAACTCATAAAGTACAACGAATCTGAGGGTTCCCTTTGGATACAAGGTACCTGGGGATGTTATCGTCAACCTGTAAACTTTTCAGACCCTGAAACTTCGCAGAAATGGATTTATAACGAAAGTTCCACGATGACTGGTTTTTGCTATGTAAAACCCTAACCTTAAAATTGTCGTAAGTAAAGCAAGTGTCGTAAGTGCCATACCTTGCCTTCCTTCAGGTTAGCTATGATACCATGTTAAGATTTAATATGCTAAGATAGAAAATAGCAGCATTACATTCCATTTCACAATAATAGCATATATATAGGATCACTGAAGAAACAACAAGCATGGCATAAACACAAGAGACACAGATTTATCCTGAGAAACCCTCATGGGGTAGAAAACCCAGTAAATCTTCCTCAATATAGATGACCAGCAATATACAAAGATGAAACCCTGAGACATGATCTCCTCCTCCACAATAGCAGACCTCTCCTCCACAAGTGCGCTATCCTCAAGTGAGTGAGTGTGTCAAATGAGGAACACACCTCCTCTATTTATACACTACTCTGACATATCTTTTACACAAGTACACGTAGGCTCGTATTTAACCAATGGGTTAAATACCCCACTACAACTGACTGGGCCGACCCCTCTAGGGTGGTCTAATAACCCTTTGACCCACATAACACATACAGGGGCCGACCCCCACTGGGGAAGTCTAATAACCCGAGTTACCACATTCCGACGGAGGAATAAACATCTCCGGATATACAATAAGATCTTCACGGAGGAATGAAACATCTCCGGAATAATAAAGTACAAATATAATATTCTTTGAAGTTACAATATCTCAACACTCCCCCTTAACGAGAAGGATATTATAACAGCATCTGCACGAGCAAGGAGTCATCAACATCATACATGATACATCTATAAATCATTGGAAGCTTTCTCAACATCATCAGTAACTCAAGCAGTTACTGGAACATCTTCAATACTGGAACATCAACATCTGGATCCTCACGATCATCAGCATCATCATCTCACAATCATCAGCATCGTCATCACACGATCATCAGCATCGTCATCACACGATCATCAGCATCGTCATCACACGATCATCAGCATCGTCATCACACGATCATCAGCATCGTCATCACATGATCATCAGCATCTTCATCACACGATCATCAGCATCGTCATCACACGATCATCAGCATCGTCATCACATGATCATCAGCATCGTCATCACACGATCAGTAGCATCGTCATCTAGATCATCACGATCAATAGCATCATCATCTAGATCATCACGATCAGCAGCATCGTCATCTAGATCATCACGATCAGCAGCATCATCAATACAAGTATAAATATCATTAATACAAGTATCCTCATCAATACAAGTATACATCATCAATACAAGTATCCTCATCAATACAAGTATACACATCATCAATACAAGTATCCTCATCAATACAAGTATACACATCATCAATACAAGTATCCTCATCAATACAAGTATACATATCATCAATACAAGTATCCTCATCAATACAAGTATACACAATAGAAGCATACCCTGCAACACACAAGATCCAATTACGGGATGATCAATCCCTCTCACTTTAGGACATAGGTCCAAGGATGATACAATCCTGATCCGCTTACGGGATGATCAGTCCCTCTTGGTTTAAGACAACTCTCATGTCTATGGATGATGCAATCCAGATCAACTTACAGGATGATCAATCCTTATCACTTTAAGACACCTCACCATGTCTAGGGACGAGGCAATCCCAATCTATTTACAGCATGATTAGTCCTTATCACTTTAAGACATCTCACCATGTCTAGGGACGAGGCAATCCCAATCTATTTACAGCATGATTAGTCCTTATCACTTTAAGACATCTCACCATGTCTAGGGACGAGGCAATCCCAATCTATTTACAGGATGATTAGTCCTTATCACTTTAAGACATCTCACCATGTCTAGGGATGACGCAATCCCAATCTATTTACAGGATGATTAGTCCTTATCACTTTAAGACATCTCACCATGTCTAGGGACGAGGAAATCCCAATCTATTTATAGGATGATTAGTCCTTATCACTTTAAGACATCTCACCATGTCTAGGGATGAGGCAATCCCAATCTATTTACAGGATGATTAGTCCTTATCACTTTAAGACATCTCACCATGTCTAGGGACGAGGCAATCCCAATCTATTTATAGGATGATTAGTCCTTATCACTTTAAGACATCTCACCATGTCTAGGGACGAGGCAATCCCAATCTATTTACAGGATGATTAGTCCTTATCACTTTAAGACATCTCACCATGTCTAGGGATGAGGCAATCCCAATCTATTTACAGGATGATTAGTCCACTCAATCTCATTTAGGACTATCCTTCCTTTTGGAATTACTGGATTTACTGTCCAAGGATGATTTAATCCATTCAATTCATTTAGGACTATCCTTCCTTTCTGAATTACTGGATTTACTGTCCAAGGATGATTTAATCCACTCAATTCATTTAGGACTATCCTTCCTTTCGGAATTACTGGATTTACTGTCCAAGGATGATTTAATCCACTCAATTCATTTAGGACTATCCTTCCTTTTGGAATTACTGGATTTACTGTCCAAGGATGATTTAATCCACTCAATTCATTTAGGACTATCCTTCCTTTCGGAATTACTGGATTTACTGTCCAAGGATGATTTAATCCACTCAATTCATTTAGGACTATCCTTCCTTTCGAAATTACTGGATTTACTGTCCAAGGATGATTTAATCCACTCAATTCATTTAGGACTATCCTTCCTTTCAGAATTACTGGATTTACTGTCCAAGGATGATTTAATCCACTCAATTCATTTAGGACTATCCTTCCTTTCGGAATTACTGGATTTACTGTCCAAGGATGATTTAATCCACTCAATTCATTTAGGACTATCCTTCCTTTCGGAATTACTGGATTTACTGTCCAAGGATGATTTAATCCACAACCGTACATTTAGGGCCATGTCCAAGGATGACTCAATCCACAACTGTACATTTAGGACCACGTCCAAGGATGACTCAATCCTCAACCGTACATTTAGGACCACGTCCAAGGATGACTCAATCCTCAACCGTATATTTAGGACCACGTCCAAGGATGAATCAATCCTCAACCGTACATTTAGGACCACGTCCAAGGATGACTTAATCCTCAACTGTACATTTAGGACCATGTCCAAGGATGACTCAATCCTCAACCGTCCACCAAGGACTTCATTCTCGAAGACATACGTCTACGGCTCTTCTTTAGGACTGAAGTCCAGGGATGATCCAATCCCCTCACATGTTCACCAAAGACTTCATTATCAAAGACATACGTCTACGAATCTCCTTTAGGACTGATGTCCAAGGATGATCCAATCCCCTCACATTTTCACCAAGAGCTTCATTCTCGAAGACATACGTCTACGACTCTTCTTTAGGACTGAAGTCCAGGGATGATCCAATCCCCTCAAGTCCACCAAGGACTTCATTCTCGAAGACATACGTCTACGGCTCTCTTTCGGACTAAAGTCCAGGGATGATCCAATCCCCTCAAGTCCACCAAGGACTTCATTCTTGAAGACATACGTCTACGGCTCTCTTTAGGATGATGCAATCCTATATGTCCACCAAGGACTTCATTTTCGGAGACATCATGTCTACGGCCTCTTTTAGAATATATGTTCAAGGATGATGCAATCCTCTTGTCACCTTAGACCCTGTCTAAGGACCATCCACCAACCTCTCTATCGGCATCACTAATATAGGTATCCTCATCATCGACCTCACTGTCGATGCAGGGAATCTCATCATGAGTTATCACATCACTCCCCCTTTCAAGGAGGGTCCTTCTGAACTATATTAAGTTTGTCTCAGAAAACTTTACTTGAGGTAGAGGTTTGGTTAGTACATCGGATCGGTAGAGGTTTGGTTAGTACATTGTTACAAATTCGAACTTTTGGTTCCTTTCTGTGCCATATCGTCTGTGTATAGAAACAATATTCAACCTTGTAGCAAAGGTTGAGATCCTCATCACCCATGGTGATCATTAAGCTCATCAATTGATTATCGATCCTGGGTACCCATACAGAACCTGATTCACACTTCTTCTTTAATTACACCATTAAGAGAATGGTCTTATCTAGCCACTTGAAGCAAACATCTTATCATGATTCTCTTCCTCTTTCTAAGAGAATTTTCTAGCCACAAGCCTTCTATAGTGTGTTTGATTTGTAAATCCTTTTGTTTGAACATCCATCGGTTTTTTCAGTGTTCATCATTCATCATGATCTTTCCTACAAATCAAAATTAAGTACATGATTAGTAATACTTCATAATCATCAAATCATATTGACATGATAACCTATTATGCATACAGATATCATTTACATAGTTATGTAACTATTTTGACCAATACTTTGGCACAACACTTTCCCATATCCTGTATGCATACAGTGGCTATCTAGATGCCTTCCATCTCTACCAGAACATACTATTGAGAGTGTGCATAGCTCTCAGCATGTCAGCAAAGAGGTTTCATTCTAGACAAGCAACAATGGAATATTTGTCCAACTTACCAATCATATGCATATTAGTAGTATACTGTTCAATGCTCTATGAATGTTTACACTCAGCATGATATATTCTAGGAATACAAATATGCATACAAGCAATATCATTTACTATTTCAAATAACAACTCAAATACTTATCTTTTATGTTTGTGTGGTTGCCTCCCGCTTGATATTCTATATGTCTTTTGAACTTCTATTCATTATGTACCACTGTGCATGCTCAAGTGTGCACTAGTGTCATCCTCATGATCTCATACACATACATACATTCATTAGTATATTCTCAATATTATCAAAACATTCTAGTTCTAAATAATCTTTGAAAATGTATAGTCATGATTATAGATAATATTCAAGGTTTCAAGGAAGTCTTCTTTTACTTCTGCAGATTCTTGTTTGATCATAGTACTCTTCTGGTTAATTAGATCATCAAGATAAGAGACATAATATGCATAAACCCTTGATTACTAACTTTATGAATAAGCATAACCAATCATACCAAGTATACTTATATAAGGGATCCTAAGGTAAGATTCTAACTTGTCATAGGAAAACATACCTGGATTAGTATACCTGCTTAGTTATGTACAACATACCTCGTAAGTAGAACAAAGATTATGGATGAGTGTTTGTCTTCATGTTGTCATGTTTTAAGGAGCTTGATTTGTCTTTTGTGATGTACCTGTATCTTGTTAGCAAACGACATCAACCTCATACAACACCATAATGCATTAGTACAATCATATAGCCCTAATCAATGAATGTCTTCGATCATTCACATGCATTCATACTGTTACTAGGGTGATAAGACAATTCTAACATTAATCAAGATTGTACTAATAATTAACATGAAGACAAGCACATTATGAACTTAATCAAGAATCAGATTTCAAGACATACCTGAACCTCCTTAAGTCATACCTGTCGAGACTTCTTGTAGTCTTCTTATGTAAGGCCTTAGCCTCAACTCCCCCTGAAACTCGATTTGGAGCTTGATTAGGGCTTGCTAGAGGAACCCTAAAAATTCAATCTTTGACTTTCATGCTTCCGAATGGATGGAAGGATGTGTCTTGCTGAGCTGATCAAACTAGCATACTTCACTTTTGAAATCTCCAAAATTTGACCCCTCAAAATTGCCTTCGAAACTTCTGGATCTTCTGGACAGGAACCCGAACTAGGGTTTGATGAAGCCCACCCTTCTGTCCAATCAAAAGGTTCGATCCAAGGCTCTAAACTCTTAATTTTCTGAGGAGCTTCCAGCCGTGGTTACAGACTTCAAAAATTCCAACTTTTGTTGAAGCCCTAATTTTCCATCTTTCTCGTCAAAATCTCGAACTAGGGTTTGATCAAGCCCGGTCTTCTACCCAACCAAAAAATTTGATCTTGATCTCTAAATTTTGATTTTCCTGAGTAGCATTCAGCCGTGGACTCCGATTCCAAAAATTCTAACTTTCTCCGAAACCCTAAATTCCGAAAGCCATGAATAAAGGTGCTCCAAAAATAATTCTGTTTTGACAGAAATATGCACCTGATTGTTTCTGCTATAAATATGAAATTTTTGCTCCACAGGGTTTGAAATTTATTTTTGCAGTAGCCTGACCTGTCATCTTTCCATCCTGATAGGTCTGACCTCAATTGGATTTTCTAAGAGAGAGTTATGCCAAGTGTCGCAACGTGACCTGTTTATGGGATAAAACAGGAGAGCGATATTGTACGGCATGCCACGTGTCACTGTTTGAACTTCGGCCTCTAAAAACGTTTCCTGAGATATCTCGCCCTGTTTTCTTTCTATCCTGACAGGTCTGACCTCAATTGGACTCTCTGAGAGAGATTTATGCCAAGTGTCGCAACGTGACCTGTTTATGGGATAAAACAAGAGAGCGAACTTGTATGGCGTGTCATGTGTCACTGGTTCATCTTCGGCCTCTAAAAATGTTTCCTACGATAGTACAGTCTGTGTACTACCTGTCACTTTTTACGAAATTTCATTTGGATCTTCCTAGCCCAAGTTATGACCTTTTCTCCAAGGTTACCTGATTTTGACTGAGATCTGGAAGAGGCAGAAACCCTAACTTGTACTGATCATAACTCATAAAGTACAACGAATCTGAGGGTTCCCTTTGGATACAAGGTACCTGGGGATGTTATCGTCAACCTGTAAACTTTTCAGACCCTGAAACTTCGCAGAAATGGATTTATAACGAAAGTTCCACGATGACTGGTTTTTGCTATGTAAAACCCTAACCTTAAAATTGTCGTAAGTAAAGCAAGTGTCATAAGTGCCATACCTTGCCTTCCTTCAGGTTAGCTCTGATACCATGTTAAGATTTAATATGCTAAGACAGAAAATAGCAGCATTACATTCCATTTCACAATAATAGCATATATATAGGATCACTGAAGAAACAACAAGCATGGCATAAACACAAGAGACACAGATTTATCCTGAGAAACCCTCATGGGGTAGAAAACCCAGTAAATCTTCCTCAATATAGATGACCAGCAATATACAAAGATGAAACCCTGAGACATGATCTCCTCCTCCACAATAGCAGACCTCTCCTCCACAAGTGCGCTATCCTCAAGTGAGTGAGTGTGTCAAATGAGGAACACACCTCCTCTATTTATACACTACTCTTACATATCTTTTACACAAGTACACGTAGGCTCGTATTTAACCAATGGGTTAAATACCCCACTACAAATGACTGGGCCGACCCCTCTAGGGTGGGCTAATAATCCTTTGACCCACATAACACATACAGGGGCCGACCCCCACTGGGGAAGTCTAATAACCCGAGTTACCACATTCCGACGGAGGAATAAACATCTCCGGATATACAATAAGATCTTCACGGAGGAATGAAACATCTCCGGAATAATAAAGTACAAATATAATATTCTTTGAAGTTACAATATCTCAACACCTTAAGGCATCCTCCATCATCCAACTCGAGGAACAATCAACTGGTAAGGGATGATATAGAATAATATGTAACAAGACTGACACTAGGAAGGCCGACACATGAGGTCAAGATAAACTGCAGAATGGCCGACACAGGGCATATCCTTGAACATTGAGCATGACACAAATTGACTCAGGAAGTTTCTGACATAATGGGGTAAATAAGTCTGAAATGTAAGAGACATTAGTAGACCCTCCATAGGGTTGGAAGAATAACCAACCGGGGGAGTAAATAACTCGAAGGAAATATTCACCTTGAGGCCAAAAACTAAACCCAATCGAGAAGATAGACTCAAGTAGGTGCTATGTTCAAGAATAGAACTTGACTGAACTGCCTTTGACAATGAAGATATGATATGTCTTTCCCGTCCCTTATTCTTTTTAGATAAAAGAATACCTTTCTTGTTGTTTTAATGAGTCCAAGAAAGAATGAAAACTCAATAGATCCAACCATGTAAAAGTTTAACGAGCCCATGGGAGGAAGACTCAGGACCTTCTTCATTGTTTATAGAGTTCGAAGAAGAGATAGAAGATTACTTTATAGTACTGATCTCTGGATTGTAATATCGAGCCGAGATCTGTTCTTGCTCGCCGGTGTTTTCAATTTTAAGGAGTCTGAAAAACTTAAACAATAAATCCATATATCTGCTCATGGATTTTAATATCGAGCCCAAGCAGATTAATGCTCGCCGGTGTTTTCCTATTTATAGAGTCTGAAAAACTTAAACAATCCTCTTTTCACCTATCTGTGGATTTTATATCGAGCCCGGATTGGTCTGTGCTCGACGGTGTTTTCTTGTTTATAGAGTTGAAAAACTTAAACAGTCCTCTACATACCCTCTCGTGGATTTCACATCGAGCCCAAGTAGGTGAATGCTCGCTTGGTATTTTCATGTGTAGAGAGTCTGAAAACCCTAAAGAGAGACTCCAAAAGGTCCTTTTTCGTACAATTAGTCTCCTCCCCCGAAAAAGTATAAAACAATGAAAGGAGAACTCTTCTAACGCATACAAGAGTATACCTAGAGTATACCTTTTCCGTAGTTAATCCACTGAGGCCCGGAAAAGGGGTAATTCTATACCTGAGTGGATGATCCTTCGATTACTTTAACGAGCTCGAAGAGGACAAGCTTGCTCGGCAATCTTGTTTAGGTTTAGATAGTCCAAACAAGAGCTTAAAATGACTTAAAAGTCAGCTTCTAGGATCATATCTTCATATTCTGCCAAAACTAGGTCTTCAACAAAAGATTAGTCGATGCGGCAAAAATCTCGAATGATGTATGAATTTGAAATATTTAACTAATTGACAAGGTATATCATCAAGAATTTTTGAACTTAGGAGACGAATCCGACAAAAATAAAATGAAAATTGAACTTGGATCAGTGTTATACCGTATTGTGTGTTTCAATTGATTAATTAGGGATTTGTGAAAATATTGAAACTATAGAAAATTAACAAATATGGGTAAAAATCAAAATCCAATTTATATATAATTTCATTGTTTAAAAATCAATTTTCAATTTGTGTTGTAGGGCAAAAATTGGGGCAACTTTTGCAAATTTCCAATCTCCATTGCGATCGAACCGAGCATCCAAACATCAAACTTCCTCCACCAAGTAAGTTGAAATCTACCTATCTTGCATTTTAATGGTTTATTTTTCAATTTTTGAGCAAAAATAGCTTTGCAACGCAATGTTCATAAGCGTTTATGCGCGGGCACTACTGTGTATACACAGCAGTAGCGTATAAACTCGATGGGCGCTACTTTGCTCAAACAGAGTAACGCCTACACGCTACTGTGTACTATACACAATAGCGTACATACTTTCAAAGCTACCTACAAGCGCCGAGACTCAAAAATTTTTGGTTTTTTGTGCAGGATGGTCCTTCAATGGAGGGAAAGAGAGCATGAGGATATGGATAGGTTGGCTATGTAGGATCCGGCCACCCTCCACGCTCTCCTTAGATGCGGTTTGTTGAAATTTTATCGAACCGTAAACATGCGAGCTTTGAACAAACTGTTTCGAAGACTGATTCAGTATTGGGATGTGGATACCAATACCTTCATCATCCGCGGGAAAACTCTTGAGCTTACCGTTGAGGACATATACTTTATTACTGGTCTCTCAAGGAGAGGAGATATAATCAATCTGAAAGGGTCTTCTCGAACAGGTGTAAGATCAGTGCAAGAGTACGTAAATACATATTGTGTTGTCGGTGCTGAGAAATCGGGGAGCCAAGTCCTGATTACAACTATTGAAGGCCTCCCGTTGAAAGTGATTGTGAGCATGATCAACCGAGTGGCGGGTAGTGCATCACAACACCTAGCTTCCAGGCATTTTATGTTTGTTGGTGTACAATGCTTACACGGTCATGTCTATGATTGGTGTACTAGTTTACTGGCGAACATGAAATCTCAATTGACAGGTTGCAAATCCGGTACGATGAAGAATTTTGGGTACGGTAGCATTTTATGTACCTTCTTCTTTGAGAGGATGCCTGCTATCAGTTTGGGAATGCCTCTTCCTCAGTTTAACCCCCATGAGCCCAGACTAGGCCGTTGGGGTGACATATTCCTCCGCCAGGGTGGTGGGGAAAGTCACTACTGTTATCATATTGATGATTTCTGGGGGTGGTGGGAGAAGCAAGTGCCCGCCTTTGAGTAGTTTCCCTATGCTGGATTAGATTTCCGTCATGATCTAGAGTTGGTGCTTCCGCCAGGTGGAGCCTGGGGAGATATTGGTATGTTTAAATTTTGAGGTTTATTTAATTTTTTCAAACTTTTTCAAGTATTTGATTTTTATGAATGAGTTTTGAAGTTCTAATCAAGTGTCATATGCAGATGTTGGTCATGTTCGTCCTGAGGGACATCCTACTATCTATGTGAGGCCATCTGACATTACCGCAGTGGATGCTATGTTGGGAACCCTAGAGAGAAAAATGAGTTGGTTGACTCATGAGATTCCTGCATGCCGTATGGACCAGATACCTGTTGATATGCAGGAAGATGTTGTTGGGGTGCCCCCAGTATGGCTTAGGTTGCTGCGGAGGGTTGCTAGGCTAGTGATCTGCTATCGCAATGCGGTAGATGATGAGGAGGTCCCTCCTTCTCCATGGGAGAAGAAAACATTCTATGTATATATTTTTGAGGCTACTATGTCCAGCTTTTGTACTTTTATGACTTGACTTGATCGACTCATGACTCAAAACTCATATTTTTTGATACGGTATCAGGTATATACAGTATCGGTTATTTACATGTGTATGTGTTTGAAATTTTATGTGTGCCATGTTTTTTATGAAATTGTGTGGTGCAAATGCCAGTCTAACACATAGTTTGCTAATGAATCAGCTAAAGTGTTTGAACTTCTTGGAATGTGTTCATATCTGATAGAATGAAATTGTCTTTCCAATAGTCTAACTCGTAGAAATTGACGTAGCAATCCAGGATCCCTGATCTAATAGACACCTGTTAACTGAAATACAACTAATTGTGAGTCAAGCCTTACCTCTAAATGTGAAATGCCATGACTGAGAGCATCTCGGAGAAGTTCTATGACTGCACTGTATTCAGCAACATTATTCGTGGTAGGACCCAAACAAACCCCCCCGAAGAGACAAGTTGGCCAGCGGGTGAATAAATGACCCAAGTTGCTGCAGCCAACTGACAGGTGTGGCGACTGGTGCCATCAGCAAATCCTAAGATGTGTTCGGTTGACATCTGGTACATGAAACGAAAACACACATAAGATCACCTAACGAGCATAACAAAAACTAGCTTTACAAAAATATACAGCTATGTTACAAGAAAAAGTACTTCAGCCTAAGCATAATACTTCTTCAGGTAGGGTCAATGCCTAGATCCTCCTTGTGAGGCCAGGCAAAGGTGTTATGGAAATCACAGAAAAGATTGGTATACGGAATGATCTCATCGAGATAACATCCCGTTTCAAAGAAAATGTTTCCGTTGACCCCAATGAAAATGTTCACCAGTGAGGTATGTAATCTATTTGCTTCAACAATAGCAACTTGTGAAGGAGTGAGATCAGCATTTTCAGCGGGTAGTGAACAAAATTCACCTCTATCTAACAAATTAAGAAAAGGAAACAAGAAGGACCTAGGATCTATATGTTCACGAGGATGGTCCGGGTCGGTCAGGGCTTCTAACATTTCTTCATCAGAAGGTAAAGTAATTCCTGAATTGTCGAGAGAATGGATCGGGTCAGGTGTCTGAGTAGTGGCACAATCTATGTTTGACTCGACGGACACCAATTGAGTCGACATATGTTCTGTTGTAGTTTGATGAGAATCCAAGTGGGTAACTTCTACAACAGGGGTGGGCACTGAGGGGTTTGTATTAGTTGGGAGAAACTCAGCATCAGTTGTTCCACTAACTGTGGAAGTTTCAGACGATCAATATCCCTCAGTACCAACGAATAAAGTAGGAGCGGGTAGGTCAAAAGTTCCAATTAGTGATCCGAAAAGTCCTGCTCCTAAACTCTCCCCAACTGGGGTGGTTTGATCAATCAAAGGAACTATGGTTTCCGAAGAAGTCTAGTGTTTTCCTTGAGTGAAAGAAAGTTGATCGACTGTAACGATCTTACCTTCAAATGGGAACATGACCACTCGAAAAACTGCCGATGCTATAGCTTGCATGGCATAAGTCCAACTCCTGCCCAATAACATATTGTAATCAAGCGGAGCATCCAGAACTTCTACTTCAACAGCAACTGTCTTACCGGCCAAAGTGACATCAAATGATGGCAAAAGTCCATGTGGACGGAAATTTATGCCATCAAATGCAGTAAGCAGTGTGTTGGAAGGGGCTAACTCAGGAGAACCTAGAGCTTTTCCAGCAGGAAATTGACATTACGCAAGTCGACGCTCCTTCATCTACTACAGCTCGTCTGATGGTCATTGTACCATGAACGACCTCAATCTGAAGGGCAACGTGATAGGGCAACTGGTATTTGACATCAGTCATATCAAATCGCGCAGACATGTTGGAGGATTCCATACTCCCAATAGCTGCCAGAAGTGCATTTCGTTGTAAAGGACAACTCTGCAAGACTTCTAGAGTAGACATGGCACAAGGGGTCTGGGATAAATCTTCAACCACATTATAGTTAGAGGCAGCCCGTGTGTTGGGATTGTGCAATGCCCTCTTCAAGACACCTTTTGGAATCTTGGGCATTGGGTCCACAGGTATGTGGAGTGGAGTGGAAGATTCTGGGATCTTTTTATCCTTTTTCTGCGTTTCCGGGGTATAGTTCTTGGCTCTAGTTTGCAAAAGTGCATCTGAACTAACCATGTTTATAAATGTTTGATCAACCGTAGCGTGCGAAGTGCCCCCAGTTTTGGAGGTGCCAGAAGTTGAGCCCTGCCCTTTAGGAAATGGATCTTTCAGGACGGCAGGCTTCTTTTCTCTTAAGAGCTTCTGGGCTTCTTCAAGTAGAGGGCATTGATAAGTAAGGTGGTTCTGCTTGCAAAGTTTACAAGGGAACTTGACCTTCTTTTCCTCTTTATTACCCTCTTCAGCATTGTCTTTTTTGGGATTTTGTTGGTTCCCCTCTCCTTTCTTGCCCTTCTTTTTGTTATTGGGCTGCCAAGGGCCCTTTTGATTTTTCTGGACCTGATTGACAGGCTCAGAAGTAGAAGGAGAGGTTGTGATGGAGAGATGTTTGCAGTCGATTGTTTGACTGATAGGGCATGAACCTACTTGGTCAGTGCTTCGAAGGCTGCAGAATCAACTGAACCAACTATGCCGTCCGCATGTGGTCTAGGTTTTGGTCTACTCAGATCAGTGTTAGATCTCATTGCGTCAGGTATAATCTCGTACAGTAAACCAGATTGTGCATACATAAGGTCTAACTGTTGAGTCCGTAAGATGGCTTCTTCTTCATTGGATACTCCAGATGTAGCTACTTCCTTAGAAATATAAGGAAGGAGTGATTTCAAGTACCACTCAAGCAGGAACTCTGGAGGAATGTTGGCCTTTATGAGCCTCTTCCGTCTTTGCCAATCCTGAATGTGGTCAGATAAGTGAGTGGCTTTATTTTGTCTAAAAGTAGACAAAAGTTCTGTTCCGGCATCATACCGAACAGGAAGCTGGAAGTGGTTCAAAAAGACGGTTGCTAGATCCCCAAAACTAGAGAAAGTAGCCGCAGGTAACTCAATGTACCATTTGGCTGCAGGACCAATTAAAATCCTTTGGAACAATCTCAACCTGATGGAATCCTTGTTCAGTGAATTGGAAGAACACCATAAATGGAAGGTAGTGACATGGTCACCAGGGTCTTCACCTGTTTTGCCTTCAAACTTTGGAATGTCTGAAGGTAATTTGGTGGGAACTGATGGCCATGTGGCATTATGACACACAGGATCATTTGTCAGTTTAGAAAGATTTGGCAAATTTAAGGTTGCCAGAAATGGTAGACGAGGTCGGTAAGATGGAACTTGATAAGGGGAACCACCCATCGTTTGACCCATGAATTGTTGGTAGGGGTTGCCCCCAGCCATCTGGTAATAAGGGTTTCCCCCGACCATGTGCTAATAGGAATTGCCACCTACCATCTGTTGATAGGGGTTTCCCCCAGTTAACTGTTGGTAGGGGTTTCCCCCAGCTATTTGTTGGTAGGGGTTTCCCCCTGCCAGAAGTTGTTGTTGTGCGAAAGAGTTATTAAAATTTCCCCACCCATACGAAAGTGGATTAGTGCTCTGTGGATTCGTCCACTGTGGCTGGGTATTAGCCCCGCCATATTGCTGGTTAAAGATATTACCCCCTCCCCCTGAGAATAAGGAAAAAGGGACATTACTTGCAGGCATGCTAGATTGGTTCATGTTAGGGCCTACAAAGGTATTGAAACTAGTAGAAGCTGATGTGGACGATGTAGTCATGGTGCCCATGACTGGTATGTTTGCAGAAGCACTTGGTCCTACCACAGGTGTGGAAACCCAAGTACTAGGAATCTGATATAACGGTTGAGAAGAAAAAGGTGTTGCACAGTTGGCCATACTGCTAGGTCCAACAGTAGGTGTAGGAATAGATGCCATCGTTGTAGAACTAGGCATACCTAAAGTACTAGTGTTGAAACTGAAAGATGGAGTAGGCACAGATGTGGTTTGTGCCTGACTTGGTGTAGCAGTAAAAGAAGGGTTAACTGTGTTGGTGTTCATACCTAAAGTGGGAGTTTGGGGAACCCCCTGTTCACCTCCTAAGTTAGACATCAGATGTCCAGGACAGGAATGATCTGCACTGAAAAGGGGCTGCTGGAAACCAACAGGTGACAGAAGCGGAATTCTAGTATTAGTTAAGGGAGGATTGAAAGGAGTGCTATACTCCGCGGAAGTAAGATCTTCCACCTCAACAGTACTAAAGTGTTATTGTTCTGTGGTACCTGGTAGTGGTTCCTCAGGAACCTCAATTTCAAGGTTTTCTGTTACAAGAATTTCTTCAAGCAATTCTATTTCAGAAGTAATTTCTGAAGAAATACCGGGGTTTACCCGCTGTCGTCTAGCCGGTTGTAAAGGTTCTGTTCTAACTGGTGGAAGGTTTTGAAGCCTTCTTGATCTACGAAGCTCTTGATTCTCCATGATTATAAATATAAAATAACAGACTAGAACCTGGTGGCCACTACAACTAGGGGGCAAACAACACACCAACTAAAAAAATTCCTAAAGTATACAAACCAGGCAAACAAAGATGCCTTCTGGAGAAGAGTCTGGGATGATGAGGGCCCAGAACAGATCAACGAAGGATGAAAGACAGTTACCCAGGGTCCACAATACAATGACTAAGGGTGCAAGCGCTGGAATCACCCAACCGCCCTCCCAAAGACCTGCAAGGGATTTCCTCCCACGTCTGTCTTAGGTACAGCAAATATACCCTCTGTTGTCACCTGTGCATGAACCTAGAGTCTGATACTAAGGATACCACAACACTGAAAACTCCTGGGGGAACAGTCACCGGTCGAATCAGAAAGCGTGGGCAGGGTAGCTAAGCCCGAAACTTGAAAGAGTCCCCAATACGCAATCCGATCCTGGCGTATGCTCGAACAAAAAGTAGGAGGGGTATTCCCACAAACTGATCTCGCAATGACCTACTGCATAGATCCCAGGCAAGTTTTGAGTGAGGTGGGTTTACCTGTGATAGTCTTACTACGATTTTTGCGCAATGTGTGATCTTGGGTGGTTTAAGGTGTTTTAAACCCAAGATCCTAACCAAAACTAGTTGGTGTAGTGTACCCTAAAAACAAAAAATGTTTCTATTTAATTTTATTAACAAATTTTAGGGCTGTTATTACTCAAAAAGGGTAGTGGGTGTGTGAGAGTGGTTATAACAAGAAAACAAAAGTGCAAATAAAATTCAAACTTTCTACAACAAAGCTCTTTTCATTTTTTTTTTTATCTACTTCTTTCCAAAACTGAAAATCTAAGCAAACCTACTTAAAAATTTTTGTTTTCTTTTTTGAAATTATACAAAATATCCTAAGTTATCTTGCAATGATAAAAACAAGTTTTATTTAAACTTAAAATACCAATTTTTTTTGCTTTTTCTATAAACGAAAAAGAACTATGTAAAAATGGAAAGCGAAAAATAAAACTTTAGTGTGCAATGTGTGTGAGTATGGCTAAAAAGTTCTTAGGCTTACAGCTGTCGAAAACCTAGCTCGAAAAAGACTTGATCTACTGGTTTTTTGCAAAGAAAAAGCCTCTAAACTTGGGCACAAAGTGGAAGAAAACAAAGGAAAAAGACACAAAAGGACTGACCTAAAGTATCTAGCCCTATCAATACCACTAAGCCAAGCAAAAGTAGACAAGCAAGCTTCCCTACTAACACGGAGAAAATGAGAAATGACTCAGCCTACAGCTGTTCAAACGCACTTGCAACCAGCAAAAGACAATAAGTCTAGGGAGAATGGAAATAAACCAAAATGGAAGACACCCTATAAGCTTTTAAATGGACCAAACCCTAAAGCAAAGGGTAGGATGAGTAAAAAGCAGACAAACGTCGCCACAAACAGCGGATACAGGAGTATACAGGTTTGTAAACTGGCCACATGCAGTCAGGGTCTAAAAAAGTGAAAGTGCTCGTCACCAAACACCACCTAGTCTTCCAAAAATCAACAAACAGTCCAAAAGTCCCAAAGGTCAACAAGTGGTTCAAAAGATGGAAAAAACTTTAAGAAAAGGTTCTATGACTTAACCAACAGTCAAAAACCTCATACAACAGTCCCAAGGATCCCTCAGCAAAGTCAGCAAATCACCAAAAGGCTAAAAAAAACAAGCAAACCGAAAAATAGACTGCTTCAGAAAGTGTACCCTACTATGTAGTAGGGAAACTCGCGCCCATACAGAAACGGGCGCTACTGTATATATAGGACAGTAGCGTATGGGCGCTACTGTGTATATAGCAGAGTAGCGCTCATATCTCAAAGACTTTAAAAACTGACTTTGGAAGGTACCAAAAACTGACGAAAATAGGCAAGAAACAAGCAAGGGATATCTATAAAGTTTCTCAACACATCAAAGAAGTCAAAACAATCTAGGAAGACACCCAAGAACAAGGTTTCCTAAATCCAAAACTAAACTTTCCCCAGCGGAGTCGCCATTCTGTTTGCGGGCAATTCTACCCTATAGCAAGGAAACTGATGCTAAAAACTTGGTTGGGGTGACAGGTAAGTGTATTGATGAGATTACAGAGATTATTACAAAAAGAAATAAGTTGTGGATTTAGAGAACACACCTTTCAATCGAAGTGTGATCCTAGCCTTGACTTGATCTTGTGCTTCAACCTTCCAAATCCACCTTCCTTTCCGTAACCTGCAATAACAATACCTTTCTCAAAGCGTTTTGGGCAATAAATAAAACTTGAAAGAAACAAAAACAATGTTTAACATTCAAAATTGACCAAAACAGATCCAAATTAAGATTCCATTTCATAACACATTAAAATTGGAACAAGAAAGACACTTCCACCTTTATTTGTCAAAAGTAAACTAGTGTACAAGTATACCTGATAATGAAGCAAGCTCCTGCAACTCGATTCTGGGCTCTGGCTCCTCTATGGCTTGGATATCCTCAGCAACAACTCCTCCAATGCAAGCTTCTTCAAAGTTTTTCCTTTAATCAATCTTACTATCTCCAATTTCTAACCCTTCTCCTTTAACCTTCTTTGTATTTATAGGATTAAAGAAGCAGTTCAGGTCGATGTATAGTTATGGAGGAAGTTGGGGGAGTTAGGAAACTACCAGCAACTAATCCTCCTCGAGAAAGTAAATTATTTTTTAATCATCTTTTAAGATGTACGTGACTCTTGTTCAGTAGAGTAGCGTATAGGGCGCTACTTTAGTGCTTAACAACTAGTGCTCATTCGATTTTAAATTGTGAGCGCTACTATGCTGAGAAGGAGTAGTGTATACTTGGATATGGGCGCTACTATTATACAGTGGAGTAGCGTATGGGCGCTAGTCTCTTTGAGTAGAGTAGCGCTCATATCTCAAAATGATATTTTTTGGGGTTTTCCAGTAATTTCAGGAAATGGAGTGATTCAAAGTATCATCCAAGGTCAACATGCTCCTCCATCCAAGTTGTCCTTTTGTGTGATGAGAAGCTCAGGGTGATCACGGACGGAGAGGTGCAAGTTTGACCTATAACACCTGCGTAGCACTGAGTACAGCTGAGGCAGAGTATGTTGCAGCCTGTTCAGCTAGTTGTGAGGCAGTATGGCTACGGAAGCTACTTTTTGAGTTATTTGATCTCCCATTGGATGCTACTGGTATCTTCTGCGATAACCAAAGTTGTGTGAAGCTGTCTGAGAACCCAGTGTTTCATGACAGGTTGAAACACATAGAGATCAAATATCACTATATCAGGGATATGGTACAGAGAGGAGCTGTGAAGCTCCTGTATGTTGCGACGGACGAGCAGATTGCAGATGTGCTGACGAAGCCACTAGCCAGGGTGAAGTTCAAGTACTTTAGGGAGAGGCTTGGTGTTATTTAGATCGAGGACACTTCGAGGAAGAAGTGATGGACACATTTGCTGAAGCCATTCCAAGCATGTTGGAAGGAGGATCCTTCACATGGCTGTGGATGTAAGTGCTGGATGATGAGCATCAGGATGATGTTCTAGTTTTTGCTTTGTATGATCAGTTGGATCATTTATATATGTATGTACGCATCATGTTGGATGCTGGATATGATCAGTTGGATCATTTATATGTATATGTATGTATGCATCATGTTGGATGTTGGATATGATCAGTGGGATCATTTGTATGTATTTTGTATATGCATCATGTTGGATGCTTCGACCATGTATCTTTATATGTATCAGGTGGATACATTGTATGATTAGGTGGATTATGTATGGTGATATGTATCATGTATTTGTATTTGTATCAGGTGGATACACTGTATGATCAGGTGGATCATGTATGATGATATGTATTAGGTAGATACTTGGTATGCATCAGGTAGATGCATTGTATGATCAGGATGATCATGATGACGAGCTTCAGGATGTTGCTCCAGATGATATGTACCAGGACGGTATAGTGATGATGATCAGGATAATCATATGTATCAGGTGGATACAGTACATAATAAGTTGGATTATGTGTGATGAGTTTCGAAGACACATATGCACAGTGCCTTTCCGATATGGTGGTAGATGCATTCTCCCATGTGCGTTGATGTAAGTGCAGTTCCTTTTCGACATGGTGGTAGATGCGTTCTCCCATGTGCGTTGATGTAAGTGCAGAGCCTTTCTGACATGGTGGTAGATGCGTTCTACCATGTGCGTTGATGTAAGTGCAGTGCCTTTCCGACATGGTGGTAGATGTGTTCTCCCATGTGCGTTGATGTAAGTGCAGAGCCTTTTCGACATGGTGGTAGATGCGTTCTCCCATGTGCGTTGATGTAATTGCAGGGCCTTTCCGACATGGTGGAAGATGTGTTCTCCCATGGTCGTTGATGTAAGTGCTGTGAGCCCTTCATGGATGGTGGTAGGTTGGTCCTCCCATGCCGTTGAGTGTAAGTGCTGTGTGTGTGCATCTGGGTTGTGCTTCGTGATACTCTGTGGCCATGGACAGGTTTTGCAGTAACATGTAAAAGATCCTGGGAGATCCGATAGGTTGAGCTGTGTGCTCATAATCAGTCCTGCGATGCTCTTTCGAGGTTTTGTTGACTCATGTAATTAGTCCTGAGGATTCCACATTCTGGCCAGTGATGATGAAGACCTACAGGTGGTGGGCCTACATCCAGTATGAAAAAGGACTGGCTCTGTAGAACTTCCTATGATGAGTAGAGTCAGAGATTGGTTGAGATAGCAGCAGCAGTGACGATGATGATGACGATGATCTCGAGAAGAAGACTTGTATAGTAGAACTATGTCGAGAAATACCTTCCTAGTTAAGAGGGAGTGTTGATGTATATGTAACTTCGAAATGTATTTCATCTATGTATTTCATATATATTTATTATACCCTTATAAGAGATGTGTTATTCCTCTATAAGGAAGTGTCATCATGTGTATTGACAAGTGTCGCAAGTGTGTGTACTTGGCGACGGGTTATTAGACCACCATGTGTGGGGTCAGCCCTGAAATATATATTATATTGTGGATGTACCTAGCTAGACAAGTCGGCCCCATAAGGTCACTAGGAAAATAGGTTAGTATAAATAGAGATTGGGAGATCTCTATTTGCATCACTTGGAAACTCACACTTCTCTCACTCAGAAAGTGGCGCACTAGTGAGGAGGAGGATCATCTGCTACTAGGAGACTATCTTAGTGTATTTTGGTTGTACTTTGGTTGAGCCATTTCTCTCTATCTCTGAGGAAGTTGTGGGGTTTTTCACCTTAGGGTTTTCCCCATGGAAACTCTATGTCTCTTGTCTCTCATGCTTTTGATTCTTGTGATGCTTGTCATGCTTATTGTGATTGTTATGCATTGATATAATGTATATGTTATTCTCTCAGTAAAGATCCAAGAGTATTGTGAATTAATGCTCAAATTTAACAAAGGAGATACATGTATGTCTTGAAATCTGATTCTTGATTAAGTTCATAATATGTTTGCTTCATATTATTTAGGTTAGTACAATCTCGATTAATGTTAGAATTGTCTTATCACCCTAATAAAAGTATGAATGCATCTGAATGATAGAAGACATTCATTGATTAGGGTTATATGATTGTACTAATACACTGTGGTGTTGTATGAGGTTGATTTTGTCTGCTAACAAGATACAGGTACATCACGAAAGACAAATCAAGTTCCATGACCATGACAACATGAAGACAAAGACTCATCCATAATCTTTGATCACATAGAAGTTCTACTTACGAGGTATGTATGCCTTTGTTCTATTATGCTTAACATATGAGATATGCAGGTTCCAGCACAGGATCTCTAAATTATTGAAGAGAACAAAGAAGATCTTGATTAGGTTGGTCAAACATAACTAAGTAGGTATACTAATCCAGGTATGTTTTCCTATGTCAAGTTATAATCTTACCTTGTGTTAGGATCCCTTATATAAGTATACTTAGTATGATTGGTTATGCTTATTCATAAAGTTAGTAATCAAGGGTTTATGCATATTATGCCTCTTATCTTGATTGATGATTTAACTAACCAAAAGAGTCCTATGATCAAACAAGAATATGCATGAGTAAAAGAAGACTTCCCTGAAACCTTGAATACGATACTGATGATCATGTGATGACGATGTTGTTGATAATGAGGATACAGATGATGATATTGTTGTAGTTGTTCAAGTGCTGCAGAAGATGAAGATTCATTACTGAAGATGTTAATGTTCCAGTATTGAAGATCTTGAAGATGTTCCAGTAACTAGTTGAGTTACTGATGATGTTGAGAAAGCTTCCAATGATTTATAGATGTATCATGTATGATGTTGATGACTCCTTGCTACTGCAGATGTTGTTATAATATCCTTATTGTTAAGGGGGAGTGTTGAGATATTGTAACTTCTAAGAATATTATATTTGTACTTTATTATTCCAGATATGTTTCATTCCTCCGTGAAGATCTTATTGTATATCTGAAGATGTTTATTCCTCCGTCGGATTGTGGTAACTTGGGTTATTAGACTTCCCTATTGGGGGTCGGCCCTGTATGTGTTATGTGGGTCAAAAGGGTTATTAGACCACCCTAGTGGGCTCAGCCCAGTCAGTTGTAATGGGGTGTTTAACCCAGTGGTAAAGTTGGGGCCGACCTAGTTAATATAAAGTACAAGTCGGAGATGTGTATATATAGAGGAGGTGTGTTGCTCATTTGACACACTTCCATCACTCAGAATGTAGTGCACTTGTGAGAGAGAGGTCTGCTATGGAGGAGGAGGAGCTCATGTCTTTGGTTTGCATCTTTGTATATTGCTGGTCATCTATATTGAGGAAGCTTTGCTGGGTTTTCTACCCCATGAGGGTTTCCCAGGATAAATCTGTGTCTCTTGTGTGTATGCTGTGCTTTTTGTTTCTTCAATGATCCTGTATATGCTATTGTTGTGAAATGAAATGAAATGCTGATATTTTCTGTCTTAGCATATTGAATTTTAACAATGGTGACTTTGTTGTATGCACGGATGGCTTGGGAGGTGTGCTAACGCAAGACAGTTCAGTAATTGGGTATGAATCTAGAAAGATGAAAACGCATGAAGTAAACTATGCAATGCATGATTTATAACTGGCTGCCATCATTCATGCTTTAAGAATGTGGCGACATTACCTACTTGGAAAGAGGTTTGTTTTGAAAACTGATTACATTGCGCTGAAATATCTTTTTGAACAGCCAAACCTGAACGGGAGGCAAGCAAGGTGGCTGGCCTTCTTAAGCGAGTTTGACTTTGAAATTCAACATATCAAAGGCAAAGAAAATAAAATTGTTGATGCACTTAGTAGACGCATGCACCTACTAATTATGGCTTCACTTAACAATTTTCAGTCGAATTTATTATCGCAGATCCGGACAACAGTTGAAAAAAACCAAAAAATATCTGAAATTAAGACAAAAGTGTCTTGCAGAAAATTCAAATCAGCAAGCAACTGATTACAACATATCCAGAGATGGACAATTGTTGTTTAAAAACTGGTTGTACATATCAGATCAACCAAAATTAAAGCAACTGATTTTGGACGAATTCCAGAAAAGACCATATTCTAGTCATCCAGGCTATCACAAAATGCTGACAGCTGTTAAAAAACAACATTATTGGCTATACTAAAATTAGAAATTGCTGAATACATTGTAAAATGTATGGATTGTCAGCAGGTGAAAATAGAACAGCAACATCCAGCTGGTTTGCTGCAGCTTATACCTATACCAAAATGGAAATGGGAGACCATTTCTGTGGATTTTATCACCGGTTTGCCTAAAACCAACAAGCAGCATGATGTTATCATGGTTGTGGTGGACAAATTGAATAAGGCAGCTCACTTCATACCAGTCAAATCCACTTCCAAGGCAATAAACATTGCAAAGGTTTTCATGAAAGAAGTCTTTCGACTCCATGGGATTCCCAAGGTGATTATATCCGACATGGACACCAAGTTCACCTCACACTTTTGGAGGGATCTATTTGCTAGTTTGGGGACTAAACTGAGTTTTAGTACAGCCTACCATTCGCAAACAGACGGACAAACCGAGAGGGTGAACCAAATCCTTGAGGACATGCTTCGCCTATATGTCATGGATAACCCAAAGCAGTGGGAAAACTACCTACACTTAGCTAATTTGCCTACAACAATGGTTACCAAACTTCTGCAGGAATGAGTCCTTTCGAAGTGTTGTATGGAAGAAAGTGTAAAACCTCTATGACTTGGGATGATCCGGTAAATCGGATTGTGATGGTTCCCAAAATGCTAGCTGAACTAGAAAACATTGTGCAGAAAGTTAAAACAAACTTAAAAACTGCCCAAGACAGGAAGAAAAGCTATGCTAATCAGCATAGAGAACATAAATAATTTGAAGTGGGGGATCATATATTCCTAAGAGTGAAAGCAAAGAAGAGTTCTTGGTGCTTGGGCAAGGTTGCCAAACTTGTGCCAAGATTTTGTGGTCCTTTCCAAATACTTGCTAGAGTAGGACCTGTTGCTTTTCAGTTAGATTTACCAGCAAATTTTAAAGTACATGATGTGTTTCATGTTTCATTGTTGAAGAAATATGTATATGATCCTAAGCATATTATAAAATGGCATGTGATTAAGGTGGAATCAGAAGGAGACTTCAAGACAGACCCTATATGCATACTGTATCGGAAAGAGACGGTACTTCGGAATCGAACCATCGTTCAGGTAAAAGTGCAATGGGAGCACTATAAGCCTGAAGAGGCTACCTGGGAAATGGAAAAGGAAATGTGATTAGCATACCCTTTCCTGTTAGAAGAAGTACATGCCACAAACTGAATTTGATTATTATGCTATTTGTTGTTTTGCAAAACTGTTTAACACCGAGGACGGTGAAAACTTAAGGGGAGGGGAAATGTAATACCCCAATTTTGGACTTTGAACCCCTATTATATTTTTGCTAAGTATTATTTTAGTTTACTTAGTCGACATTAGAAATATGATAAATTGATTTCTATTGACCATGTGAACCAGCACATTAATGAGATGGGAGTCACAGTCCCCTAAGGGTTGGAGGGAAAATGCCACTTAATAATAATAATAAGAAATTATTATTGGAGAAAAATGGCAAACCCTAAAGAAAAGATTTGAGAGACTACTGAATTAAAAGAATTCATAAAATGAGGAATTTCACACCTAAGAGAATAAAAAGTGAAAACTCACGGAAACACTCACATTATGACATTCATTATTCACATTCTCATGAGCTGAACACATAAGAGAAATGGGTACTGGGAAGACACCGATAACCAGAGACAAATGAAGATTGGTGAGGGAGGACAGATTTGGGAGAACCAAATTGGTCCTGAAGCCAAGTGAAGGAGGACAGATTTGGGAGAACCAAACTGGCCCAGATTAAGAGGAATCATACAACTTGGTATGATCTTGGCCACTTAATTGTGTGCAAGTAGGAGAACTACCCCAAGCTTGCAAGAGTACTGCATTTACCTAAATAGGCTGTGTTCTATTGATTCTCTTAATGGCTAAGGCTTAAAATCCCTTGGAGCATCCTGGAGCTCAATAATACTAAGTTGGATGTTGGGTTTCCTGTTGCCAATGACATATCCTAAATAACTTGGGGAAAACAAGTTAAGGGTAATTTAAAATCTATAATCTAACCTAAGGGAGTGTGAACTTAGCTTGGGGTGACCTAAAAGCAAGGAGTACTTGCTGGTCAAAGGCTGGGAGGTTTTTGCTTGGTTCCACTGGTCATTAGATTTCAGATAAGTATATCTGTTGAACCCCTATGTTTATTTTTATGGACAGTATTGGAAATTGTTTATGTGTATTCCTGTAAGTATTGTTAAATGATCTACTATTTTCATATATGTTTATATGTATACTATTACATGGATTTCTGAGTATAGATCTGACATAACTCCTAGATCTATATAATCTGAAGTAGCTTTATGATCTGAGTTGAAATGCTTGAATATTCATAGTTCATGTTTTGTTGTATGCATGACTGTGGTTCTGATGTATTTAAGATGACAGATCTATTGTTTAAATAAGAGATTACAAGCCTGAGAGAGGCACCACTAGAATGGAAATGATTTAAATGCTAACCTAGGGTTAGTTGTATATTCATTTTATGCAGAATAACTTATTCCTATATTATGGACATAACTGTGTATATATATGTTATTGTGCAAATTAGACAGACATGTAAACCAAGGGTTTACATGTCAACCCAAAAATATTTATAAACCCTAATGTTCTATTTTTGTAGAGTAACCCAGAAGGGAACATTTATGCTTAAGGTATTCTCCTACTTGTTGAATTGAAATTTTTATAGTTGAAGTTGTTTATACATTCATGTACAAATGTGTATGATGAAATCGTATTTCCAGATAGGGTTTAAGATGGTATTCTAAGCTATTCTGAATATGCATACGTCTCCAAATTTCAGTATGATATTTCGAAGAGGGTGTCCTAAGTAATGCACATACCTGCTATTTTATTTACAAAAATGCAGTAAGTTTCGAATGCATACTACTTCATAAATTACAATGGCGTTCTTATTCATTAAATACCCCGATATGGGTCAAGTTAAGACACGGTATGCAATCTCAGGATAGAATCATGGTCTACGGATAGAGACCACACTAATATCTTAAAATTACAGAGTTAATCGTTATGTGCAAACAAGGGTCTAAAACATATAAATTACCTTTAATATAAACTATATGTTTATGCACATTTGTTTCAAGCTTAAAGATCTTGTGCATGGCCATGAGGTTTCATACAGTGCACATTGGATAACGAATGTAAATGCTGCTTGAATAGTATTTGAACCCAAATTCATTGGTATGTATTTAATACATCTATCACAAACTTATGCGAATGCCGATGGTCATACTGTGTGGATCATCTATGAACGCAGTACCAACATTTCTTTCACAGTTATCCATTATAACCTATGATACAAGTATTACATGCATCTAGCTTAACGTTGATGCCTACGGCTAAGCTCGACGAACAACTATCAAACTAAAGGTTACAGTATTTCATATTAAATACTGGAAATTATGATGCTATGACCTTACGGTCAGTTTGAATGCTTTTTATTGGAGGGCTATAACTTTTAAACCAAATAGATGCATACATGTTCTTTTAAGCATGATGGAAATAGGGAGAACAATTACTATATTGAATGTTGTAAATATATAAATACGAGTAACATTTGCGAAACCATGTTATTAATGCACAGACAAGCATGGGAGAAACACACCATTGCTGGAAGATAAACGATGAACCATTTCCACATTAAAACATCAAGATGGCCACAAGTTTCGCAAAGATACTCTATTATATTATAAAAGCAAAAGAGACAGAGGCCGAGATTCTAGAGTGTCTCCTTACAGTAACAAACGAGCTTCAATGTAACGCTTTCATTTTCCACAATGCATTAATTATTTACAAATTAAATATCACAGTTCAGACCTTTCACTCTTCTTCCCTAAACCACCTAGGTCGTAAAGACCGACTGTGCGTAACAGTAAGCGAAGCTTCTGCAGGCTGGGCCGATGGCCACCTCTTTTAACCCCATGAAAGACTAACATTAAACCCTAACAATGCTTGAGTAACTTAGCATGAGTCCTTAGGGTAAGAATAACCCTTGAGGGCATCTTTCGATTGGTAGGTTACCTAGCATTTGGGGAGACACCACCCATGCAAGGAGACGATTGAGGATCCACGATGTTTTCCCAACCTTCATCACGCTACTGCTTACCTACACACACAATAACACGTGGTTAAAAACATAATAAGAAGGAGTTACAACGTAATAAGTAAAATCCAGAAGCAACATAATTTACCACTGTATAAACAAAGCTTGCGTTGGAACTTTTACCTGACAGTGAAGCGAGAATGTAGACCATGCTCCACCTGTTGCAATCACCAAGCATTACACGAGAATTAGCAACGTATGGGTAATGGACGAAATCTCTACAAACTGAGAAAGCATGGAAAACTAACTACGATAAGTTTGGGTGTTACAACTTACACTATCGCGTAGGGCGAGCACTAGTGGCATCCTCCTGCTGTCCAACATAACCCCTTGGCGCTGAACTCACCTTTGAGCTCATGGAATCGCCTGCTGTTCAGAGCTTCATCCTGGTAACAATGGCTTCTTAGTTAAGCTCAACACTTACAAAAAATAGCTTACAACCGATGATGGAAGTTCGAGTGACCACTAAAACCGGTGGTGGTAGCATTGAAGTCTAAACCATAGAATCACTGGGCGCCAAAACCAACAACGCTGAGATCAACAGTGGATACCAAATGGTGCATTAAGGGAGCCTGCGTAGTATGCAGTACCATTCGTGGGAGTGGAGCACGTCGCAGCTGGAAGGAGGAGCTCACAATTTATGTTGACCAACCTGTGTCCACATGGACCCGAGACCCTGGCAGCTTGTTCCTTCCCTTCCATGACGTCGTTGAGAAGTTTCGTATACCTTCCAAGTGGCGGCCAGCAGGGTTCAAAACATTGGCAAGGGTTGGTAGGACTGCGTGGCATAGCCACTTCACTACCCTTTGAAATGACTGTGTTACACCTTAATACTCGTGCATGCTTTATGTGTGTGGTTATCCATATTGGCATGCTTTCATAGCACCATTGTATTATTCACATTGCGTTTTGGTATGAGTTAATTACATTGTATACACGTCGATGCTCGTGAAACCCTAGTCCCTTCGTGGATTAGCTTGGTTATGTTCACTTTAATGTGTGGTATGACCTTATATTAAATCCATAAATATGTTGGGCCATCAACCTTTGGCGCCAACATTGTTTCATACGATTAAGTTGGATGGTTAAGCCTAATTCCTTTTATGGGTTGTATTATATATATATATATATAATAGTTTTAAAAATTATTAAGTTATAATTACAATGTTGTTGGCATATAGTATTTGTGGAGTAATACGTTGGCATTTCGAGCCAAGTTAATAACCCTTTGGTTAAGTGATATATATATATATATAAAGTAAAGTTAATTCCAATAGCTATATAATATGTGTGGAAGTGTTATCATGTGGGACACTTAATATTGTTTGCATTGGAATTTTATTGTATGCCGGAGTTAATAAATCCTTGTTATGTTAACCCTAGAAATTATGCATTACATTACACTTGTCATGGTTATGAAAGTTGTATAATGGTATGATCATAATTACAATAAGAATGCTCACAGCATATTATTCCTTAGCCTAGTACATTGCAAGTTATTGCTAAGGCTTTATGAATATAAAACATAGGTTATATGTTGGGAACATATAACCATGTTAAGATTAAATGGTATTCAAATAATGCTATACGCAGATTATTAGTGGCGTAATAACATATTAATAGATGTTAATATGGTAATTAATGAGTTATTGCATATCACTTATTAATGTCGTAAGTGTCTAAAATGTACCGTACACGTCATTGCTGACACAAGAGTGTCCTTTTCATTATCACATGTTACTGAAGAGTTACGCCTACTGTAGCGACAACTAGAGCAAGTGTTTTCCACATTGTTAGTATTTTCCAAATTCTTGTTTGTTCTAAACATGTATGAAATCTATATGTTTAAGTAACTCTGTTACTACCTAGAAATAGGGATGTATGTTCAGTTTGGTTTTTTTAATTATGATAAAAATAATATGTGTGATTTGATTATCATGATGTAGAAGTGTGTTAGAGCTTTGAAAGTATGAATGATGCATATAACGTTATGTATACCTAATTTTAAATCCTAATATCCAAGGACATATTAAAAAGAGGGTATGAAAAAAAATGAAATTTGTTATTGTGTAATCTGGTTGGGTAATGAACTTTTACATGGAATACCACTATGTAGCATGCCAGTGATTGTTTCAATGATCTAACAAGAACCACGTGGTGGCAATGTCCCCGACATTTCCACATGTCGTTGCGCCAAGTTAACTTGATAGTAAACCTAAGGAAAACAATTTTGTAGTAGTGAATTGAGCACATTATGTGTTGTTTGATGTAAATGGAAACTAATGCATAGAAAGGTAATACTATATTGTAAAGTTACCCTATGATGTCTAAGAAATACTATTAATCATTGCAATGCAATCCATAGTTTTTTTCTTACAAAAGACAAAACAGAATAATCAAAACTGATAGTCTACATTGATTGCTAATACCAACAAAATTAAACTAACATTTCCAATATCCACCACCAACAATTCCACAGTGGGGTGACAACCTGAAACCAAACATGGCATTAGTGCATCATTTAAGATGAATCAAAAGCCACCAACTGCAGTTTGTTTTGGCCACTCACATCACTGCCAATAAATTAATTAGAAGAGTGTGTGAAGCCATAATGCAATCTAGAAACCATTTTATCATTGTTGTCATGCCACACACGTGGCGGTAGATGCAACTATCATTCATGTATCTGTGTGGTGCATGTGAAACTATGCATTTATTGATCTGGATTTTATGAGAAAAACGAAATGAATACAGATTATTATCAGATGCTTAACACAAAATAACAGATATACAGTAAAACTGGTTTTCTATTCAATAAGGAAATAAGCTAGAACTATAAAATGCAGCGGAAAACAAGCTTGCTGGAATGGTGGCGGCTTATGAGAAGAGATGTGATGGTTGCGCTCATTTCGCAAGAAGATGGTTACAATGAGGCTCTCAAGGCCTTTTACAATAAACAGGAATGTCAAAAACCCTAGACATCCAAAAACCTAACCCTAGGAGATGAAGCGCCAAAATTCATGTGGGCCCCGTTTGGGTAAGTTAGTACATCAACTTCCCGGGGTCGTAACTTTTGCATACGATCTCCGTTTGGGGCGCTCGGTAGCCCGTTGGAAAGGTCTATCCGAGATTTACAACTTTTGACTAGAACCAAATGAATGTCGGAGGCAACCATTTGGCCCCCTAAATTGCCAAAAAAGGTCGTTTAGGGCCTCAAAATGGCCCCGAAAGTTCAGGACCCGAAAAACTGCTAAAAATAGTACAATACCAAAATTGCCATAAAACTGTTTTGAGCCAGTTGGAAAGGTGGGTGGCCACCAATATCCACCTGGATCAATCCTCCCTCCTTAGGAAGCAATGGTCTCCATTGCGTTGAGTTCCCCCATCAGATGAGGAAATTTCTGTTGAATTTGGCCTCGGGTGAGCCACTTGCCTTGGTGCAAGATCTTCCCTGCTTTGACAACTTGATAAAGCTGGATCCTTTGATGTCAAGTGCCCCTGATCTGTGTGTCTGCAATATGATCACTGGATGCTTGTTGTAGGCATTCAGGGTTGAGCTCTGTTCGTGTCAACTTCTCTGCTCTCTCTGAGGTGTCTAATAGTGGTGGGAAATATGGCCGAAGGAGAGCCACGTTGAAGACTGGATGCAGACCAAGGAAGGGGGGAATGTTGAGCTCAAAAGAATTGTCACCCACTACCTTGGTGATGGTGTACGGCCCATAACGGAGTGGGCGAAGCTTTCTATGGGGCCCTGTAAGGTGTTCTTTCTGCAAATGCAACCAAACTTTGTCGCCCACCTGAAACTTATGTGGCACCCAATGTTGATCATGGCATTGCTTGTACTTGGCATTAGAATTCTGTAGAATATCATGAACCTGTTGGTGGATATGCTGGATCCGTTCAATGAACCGAGCGGCTTTGTCAGCTTCTGGGGATGAGTTGGCCGAGGTGGTCACAAGGGGAAGTGCAACATCCACGGGGCCCAATGGTTGGAATCCCAACCCCACCTGAAAGGGGTTGTGGCCAGTTGAGCTATGCAGGGCTCAGTTGTAGCTATGTTGGACATAGAGGAGACTCTCATCCCATATGCGGGGGTGTGTTGAATTGTACATGCGCAGGATATGTACGACCATCCGGTTGACGACCTCCATTTGTCCATCGGTCTGGGGGTGGAAGGCAGTGGATTTGGTGAGCTTGGTATCCAGTAGTGACCAGAGGCTTGACCAGAATGAGCTGAGGAACCGATTGTCACGGTCTAAGATAATGGTCTGTGGGATCCCAAAATGTACCCATACTCGTTCAAAGAGATCTTGGCAGTGGCTTCTGCTGTGATGTTCTTCTTGCAAGCGGCTAGAATCTCCATCTTGGAAAAGCGATCAACAACCACGAAAACACAGTCATTTCCCCTCTTGGTGGACGGGAAGCCCGACATGTAGTCCATTGAGATGGATTCCCACAACCTGTCAGGAGTAGGAAGAGGGGTGTATAGGCCCTGTTTCTTAGTGGTCGGTTTGGCAATAGCGCAAGCGGTGTAGGACGTGATATACTTGCCGAAATCCTGTCGAAGCTTCGGCCAGTAGAAATGTTTCTACAACACTGCCACTGTCTTTTCGACGCCAAAGTGTCCTGCCACCCGACTATAGTGAGCTTCCCAAATCAGCTTCGCACGCTCGCTTGATGGAATGCAGAGATGGCCCAGACGACACAACAACCCATCCTGAAGATGGAAATTAGCAACCACTGAGTTGGTGCCCAACATTTGATAGGTGGCAAAGAAGTCAGGGTCTGTCTCATAGAGGTGGGGCCATCCGGAGGTCTCGTGGCCACAAGATTCTAGCACCGTGGTAAGTGCTGCGACTGGAGGTTGAATGATGCAGTCAGCAACTCGGTTGGTACTCCTTGTTTTATATTTGATGTTGAGGTGGAACTGATGTAAATATGTTGCCCACTTCTGATGGCGGTCATTCTGTAACTTTCCTTGGGTCTGCATGAACTATAGTGGCTTGTGATCAGTGTGGATGACTGTCTCCTTCCCAAGAATGTAATGTCTCCACTGGCGGCAGGCTTGTACAATGGAGTACATTTCTTTGTCGTAGGTAGGGTACTTGTGGACAGCATCTGATAGTGTCTCACCATGATATGCCACGGGGTGGCTGTGTTGAGTGAGAATGACGCCCACAACATAATCTAAAGCATCTGTCTTGATCTCAAAGGGATGTTGCAGGTTCGGTAATGAGAGTACCGACGATGACCAAAAACGCTTCTTCAAGTCATCGAAGGCTTGTTGTTGGGACAGGCCCCACACAAATTTTTCCTTACCACCACCCCTAGTCACTTGGGTGAGGGCCCATGCGATATGAGAGAATCCCAGCACGAACCGGCGTTAGAAATTGGCGAGGCCCAAGAAGCTCTGAAGTTCAGTGAGTGTGGTTGGGGCTGGCCAGTCACGGATGACCTGGATCTTGGCTGGATCCACATGCACACCATGTCAATCAACGCTATATCCTAAGTAATGGACCCTGTCCATGCCGAAGGAGCATTTTTCCAAGTTTGCATATAGTTTGTGCTTTCGCAGGGTGTGCAGAACCTGCTGAATATGCTGCAAGTGTTCCTCCAAAGTCTTGCTGTAGATGAGGATGTCATCCAGATACACCACTATAAAATTGTTGGTGAAAGGTCGTAGGATATCATCCATCATCCTCATAAAAGTTGCTGGAGCATTTGTCAAACCAAAAGGCATGACCAGCCATTCAAAAAGACCTTCTTTTGACTTGAAGGCAGTCTTCCATACATCTGTCTATTCTATTGGGACTTGTTGGTAGCCAGACTTCAGATCAATCTTACTGAAGTATTTGGCCCCCGTGAGTTGATCAAGGAGGTCGTCGATTCGGGGAATCGGGTACTGATTACGGACTGTGATTTTATTCAGGGCCCGGTAATCAATGCAGAGTCGCCAAGTCCCATCTTTCTTCTGCACCAGCATGATTGGGCTCCCACAAGGTGATGAACTAGGACGGATGTGCCCCTTGTGGAGCAATTCTTGGATCTGCCTCTTGATCTCCTCGTTTTCCAACAGAGAGCGGCGATAGACTGGCCCATTGGGTAGCGGTGCGCCTGGGGTTAGATCGATGGGATGCTTAACCTGGCAGTGCAGAGGTACCCCATTCGGAGAGGAGAATATATCTGAGTATCCTTCCACCACCTTATCCACTTACTTCTGTTGTGTGGATAGATCGGTCGTGGAGGCCCGGGATGTGGCTGCGATCTTTCTTTCACTCTGAGAGCGAATCACGAAGAAGAAAAATTTCCCGGTCTGAGAGATGACCTTCCTGCATTGCTTGGCGGAGATCAAGGAAATAGCACTAGGAGGGACTGCCTCGGATATCCTGTACAATTTTATGTTCAAAGAAATAATAACACTATGAGGCCTAGACTCATATACAGCATGATGTTTCCATAAATAAGGTTGGCCCAAAAGAACATCTGAAACTTCGAGAGGAGAAACATCACACAATACCTCATCCTTGAAGGGCTTGATGCCGTATGGCAGTCGGCACTATTGGATGACATGGAGATCACTTCCTTTACGGAGCCATCCAATGGTGTAGGGTTGTGGGTGCGGCGTTGTCGGCAGGGCCAGGCGCTTGACGACCTCTGCTAAGATGAGATTCTTCTAGCTACCGCTATCAACGATGAAGTGTAGCGGGGTGACTTTTACCCACATCTGTGAATGGAAGAGGCGTTCTCCTTCTTCTTGCTCGTCTGGTTCATCAGGATGGAGCTTGGTGGTAGCATGGTGGCACTGGGTTCCACGTCAATGATCCGTCTTCCCCTTTCTGGTTCAGACTCAGAGTCAGAACCCGCATCTGATTCAGATGCTTTCACTTCGGCCACCAGCGACTGCTTTGAGCAGCAATCAGCAGTGTTATGCCAAGGGCTCTTATGGAAGTCGCACCACTTCCCGGTATCTTTTTTTTTTTTTCGGTGTCCTTCTTTGCTTGCGGCTTGGACTGGTTGTCCTGATACTATCCATCTTTGCTCTGTCCTTTATTCTGTGGGTTGGGGCCGCCCTTTCCTGTCTTTTGCTGTGAAGGGTTCCCAGGCCCAAATTGCCACGTCTTTTGTTTGAGCTTCTGCTCGATTTTGACGGCATATCAGTAGGCCGCGCCCAAGGAAGAGATGTCCAGAAATTCCATTTCGGTCTGGATGTATCTATGCAAACCACCGTGATACTTGAGCACCAGATGTCGCTCTGAATCTTTGATACCCAGCTTGGTGCGCAAGGTATGGAAGATATTTGTGAACTTTGGCACTGCTTGGTCTCTTTCTTGTCGCAGTGTGGTCCATTTGGTATACAAGTCATCATAACTTCCAACAAGGTAGTATTGTTCCTTAATAGCATCCCTGAAGGATTCCCAAGTGGTCGTGACTAAAAATAATGAGGCTTCTTCTGTGTCCTTTTGCTCGCAGAATGTTTCCCACCAATCTTTGACATGGGGAACAGCTTTGAGGAGCGCAAAAGTAATCTTTTCTTTATTTGAAAAGTTATGGACAGAAAAATACCCTTCTAGTAGATTCAACCACTTAACTACAGCATCTACGTCTATCTATCCTTCAAATATAGGGATATCGAAGTTGATTTGTACCTTGAAGGGGGCGGCGCCTCCGCTCGAGGAAGTTGCGTCGCTTGTTGGTAGTCGTCGAAGGATTTGCACGAAATTATCCATCATCTCGTTCCTATGCTGCGTGAGGGCTTCCTCAAGCAACATTTTGATAGGATCTCCTGTCCCGTCATCTTTCTTTTCTCCTGCCATGAGAGGTCGCTTGGGCGTGCGAGAGCTTTTGTCCTCAAGAGAAACAAGCTCGAGACCCAATTCTTTGTACCCTGACCTCGTTGGGGACATGCATTAAGATGACAAGGATCAGACTGCTCTGATACCGCTGACCCAGATTTTATGAGCAGAACAAAATGAATACAGATTATTATCAGATGCTTAACACAAAATAATAGAGATACAGTAAAACTGGTTTTCTATTCAATAAGGAAATAAGCTAGAACTGTAAAATGCAGCTGAAAACAAGCTTGCTGGAATGGTGGCGGCTTATCTCTGAGAAGAGATGTGACGCCTGCGTTCATTTCGCAAGAATATGGTTACAATGAGGCTCTCAAGGCCTTTTACAATAAACAGGAATGTCAAAAACCCTAGACATCCAAAAACCTAACCCCAGGAGATGAAGCGCCAAAAGTCATGTGGGCCCCGTTTGGGTAAGTTAGTACATCAACTTCCCGAGGTCGTAACTTTTGCATACGATCTCCGTTTGGGGCGCTCGGTAGTCCATTGGAAAGGTCTATCCAAGATTTACAACTTTCGACTGGGGCCAAATGCATGCCAGAGGCAACCATTTGGCCCCCTAAATTGCCAAAAAAGGTCGTTTAGGGCCTCAAAATGGCCTCGAAAGTTCAGGACCCAAAAAACTGCTAAAAATAGTACAACACCAAAATTGCCATAAAACTGTTTTGAGCCAGTTGGAAAGGTGGGTGGCCACCAATATCCACCTGGATCATTTATCGTTAAATGCATCGCGCCAATGTATTTGTTAAATATGTTGGCTTCAAGCTATGTGCTTTTTACTAACCGACACAAGTAACATTGAAGTCCACAACCCAAGTTTTAGAACATTGCCTTACACTCTTGATAGTTCATATCCAAGTAGTCTAAACGGGTCGATTTTGCTTCCCTTTTCGACAGTATTTTACGGTAGGATTTTGAGGGAATTTGGAAAGAGTTTTTTAAAAATTCTAAAAAATCAATGTTAAAATTTTTTAATTCTCAAAAACCACAATTTGAATAACACAAAATTCATTTTTTTAATAGGAATCGTCAAATTCCAATCAAAATTTCATGCATTTATACTTCTTTGTTTATATTGCTTACTATTGAACTACATGGTGACCCATGGATTTCCCCTTTCTTGAACCTTCATTCATGTCTTACCCTACTAAGAATGGTCATAAAAAATCAAAGGAAATGCTAGAAATATGTAGGAGCTTATTAGGAGGAAAGACATAATCCATCTTTTGTGCAACCTCTTGATCAGGGTAATTTTTAGGGGCGAATTTTCGCCAATTGACTATTTTTTGGGGTTTTTTTTTTTTTTTTAATTCGCTATTTGGTCATTTGTAGTCTCTACTATCTCCTATATTTACATAAAATATGTTTTTTTTATCATAATATTCACCAAAAAATGCAATTTTTAGTTGTAAATTGTGGTTTCATATTTAATATTCGCCTACCTATCTATATATATATATGTATTTTTCAATGCAAAATAATCGCTTAGAATACTACACTTAAATATACTATTAAAATCCTTTTAAGCTTCAATCCAACGAAGGCCAAGGTGTGGAGAACCTCAAAGTAGATTTTTTCAAATGCAACCTTACATTCTTGGTAGTTCATATTGTTTAATATTTAACTACATGGTGACCCATAGCTTTCCCCCTTATTGGATTTTCCATAGCATCCATCCCATCTAAAAATGTGGAGACCAAAATGACCCTATTAACTAACACACTATTATGATTGCCCATGCCTTGGATAAGATATTTGCCACAACGTTATACATTCACATCCCCAAATGGGAAAAGACACAAGGGAGGGGGATTAAGGGCTAAAAGAGACTTTTACTTTGATTTGTATCAATGAGGACATTAAGGAAAACAAGGCATGTGGCCATTAAAATCCATCATTGAGAGGCAAGCAATGTGATTCCTACTTATTAAGGTGAGAGCGGGTGAAGGAAATTTCTTCAAAAGTAAATTAGGTCCTTTTCTCATAGAGATTATTTCGAGCAAGAGATATGCTACTCTTACAACCCTATTGATCCAAATCACCATATTCTCAATTCCAAATCACCATATCTCAATTCATTCACCATTTGGGTTATTAAATTGGGAATTGATAAAAAAAACTAAAATTACTCTTCAATAACAACAATTTTTAGTATACAATAATTTAACATTTATATTAAAAAAAAATATATATATATATATACAAGAAGTACGATTCACTAAAAATTTCTCTTTATAGAAAATAAATTTTATAAATTAACATTAATACCAAAATATAATTTTATATTTAAAATGTAAAAAAAATATTTAATATAAAAAATTAAAATAAAATTTATAATATATGGAAAATATATTTTATAAATCATCATTAACATTAAATATCAAACATGAGCTACAATTATTCATGAAATACAACTATGTTTAAATATTTACTATACATGGATTGAAATAGTCAATTACCATAATAATATCTTTGTCGTTCCTTTTCAAAAACACTATATGGAAACTATAATATCGATTCATCAAACACTTAACTTTCACCTAGCAAGAGTTAGAGTTAAATATTTATATGAGTATATTACACATATTATGGTATACATTGGTATTGAGAATATTAAAGTATTATCCTTATGAAAACATATACTTTCTTGATAATTGAAAAATAGTTCTAATTATTGCTCATTCAATCTAGCTATTTGTGTTTTCCTATATAGATTATATTAGGAACATTCTTATAATCAATGTTTCCGCTCTAAAAAATAATAATTGGCACTATATCTTTTATCCCAATTTTTTAAATTCGAAAATATATCCTAATTTGTTAAAAAGAAAATTAATTATATTTTCATTATTTCAACCCCTTTAATGATTGAAGGGCAATCTCTATTGTGTTGTGTTTGATATCTACATATGATGCCTGACATGTGCTTTTGCAGGAAAATATTAAATGTTTGGTTGAATACTTGCTAAAAAAAAATTTTGATCCATTAGAAAAGTTAGACTGTGTGGGTACTTTCCAAGAACTAAAGTTGAAATATGAGCAGGTGACTTTTCTGTTTATATTTAATGGTCAGCACCTATTATATGTTCCTTTGATTGGATTTCTGGGCAGGTTAAATGATAAAAATTTTATTTGCTATTCGACTCTTGATGGTGTAACTACAAGAAGCGTGCAAGGAGAGAAAGGTCCAGATCATTTGAGTCAGATGAATAAAATTGTTGATCAGAGAAGAGCAAGATTACTTTAATGAGGGAAAGTATCCTCTATTTCAAATATCAATGCTTATGATGTGCTCGGGGGGAAATGTTTACATTTATTATAAGCATCCTTGTCTTCGATTATATTCTGATATATTATTATATTTTTTCTGGCTGATTTTATATTCCTATTTGATTCAGTGATGATGAAGAGGATATTGCATCTATTCAGATAGTTCGAATACCCAATGAACAGGGACATGTTGTGGTGAATGGAAGTGCTTCTAGTGAAGGGACATTGATGTTTCATTAGAGTTTAGGTTCAACAATTGGTTTTCTTAGGTTGATATGAATATTAATTCTGATAATTGGGAGACTTGGTGTTCCTTTAGGGGTGGATCCATTACATTGGTTGATTATGAAGATGAATATGATGATTCTCCTGTGCCAGAAGGTGTCTCTAAGGAAGTTTCTGAACTTGTACAATCCATTAGCTCAGTGTCTTCTACTCCAAGGGACAATTCTGAAAGTCCCAAGTGAAAATTGGTTATCGTAGATTCCAGTGATGGTGAGCCCGATTCTAAAGAAATGCAGACTACATGAAAATGAAAAAGATATCTCTACATCAACAGATTCAATAGATTGTTACCAGCAATGTGTGCCCATGGAAAACCGTGCCTCCCTGGATTCAATTGATGGAAAAGATGAAGTTCTCAAAGTTGTTGATGTTGGTGCAGATAGCTCGAAAAATGAAACAGGAGAGGTTGTTGTTTCAAGGGAAAATTTAAATGGTCTTGAAATTAGCATCATTGAAGCAAGAGAAGGTAGTGAAAACATATCATCAATCTCTAATAAGGGATCAAGATTGGATAGGCCAGATAATATTGTCAAACTAAAGAATCCATTGAAAGGAAAAACCAGTGAAGGGAAACTTAATGCATAGTCAGAGGTAGGGAGGGAAGGATCTGCTTCTCTAGGGCCTTATACTGTTCGGTAATCATGGTCCTATGTTTCAGTCACTATTTATCATTCTTATCTTTGATCATGTCTATAATCTACAACAATGCACCCACTTGCTTCTACCTCATTATTGAGTACATGGAAATGCATGTTTTCTCCCATAAAGCCATTGTTGCGTTGTTGATGAGTGTTGTACCAGTACTGACTTGAAATGATTTATTGAGCTTAAATTGTTTTCGAGTCAGACTCATTGCACAAAATTTAGTGTGAAAAGTCTAGTTTGGCCAGTCAACTTTCATGTGACTTTTTGGCATGTTATATTATCCTTGAACACTGGCCCAACACTGAGGGTAATTAGAGATCATTAGAGGCCTGATCATTATTTGGGATGGAATCAACTAAAAAGATGGCATCCATTCTCACAGTGTGTACATGATTACTCATAACCACTAAGCCTTTTCCTCGTGGAATCTATATGAAAATATTTTCTTCAATGTACCATTTCTTTGAGATCTGCATGATTAATTTTTGTCATTTTCCCAATCAAGCCAATGTTTGTTGAATTACTAGTTTTTTCAAGTATGCCTTCTATTGCCATGTTTTGGATCTGAGTCTTGGGGAACATGTTTTACAAATGAATTACTCATGTGGCAATCTTATATGTTCTGTACATTATTGCTACGGTTGTGCTTCCTTCTACACTAGGTTGTTATAATCCTGCCAAAGGTTATATGGAAAGGCACAATTTTGGCACTTTTATGAGAAATGGATTATTCAATCCCAATTTTGTTGAACCATATTTTTTGAATTTATAATTGTTAACATCAACAATCCTGTCTGGTTGAGTTATAATTTTTTTTTCATTATGTTATTGCAGTAGGTATCTGTTTTCAACTGGTGTGATCCTTGTGATCCTTGTTAAGTCCAGAATATTACATAATATTTATACACCTTGGAAGAGCAATGTTGATATTTTGGAAGAAAAAATATTTTGATCCTTAATTTCAAGTCCAATATGTACATAATATTTATCCTTGAAAGATCAATGCTCATATTTTGGAAGAGAATTTATCTTGATCCTTAAGTCCAACATGTTACATAATAATTACCCTTGAAATAGCAATGCTAAGATTTCAGAAGAAAATTTATCTTGATTTTTTATTTCAAGTCCGACATGTTACATAATATTTACCTTTGAAGGAGCAATGCTAATATTTTGGAAGAACGTTCATCTTATTCTATTCTATTAAGAAAAACGCATTATCTTCTTGTATTTGAAATCACAGGCCTAAAATATATTAATCTTAGATATTGAAAGGTACAGGTGGACTGCAATGGTTAGGTGTAACAATAACATTTAAATCATATACCTTAAATACCATGATATAAATTGCAGCAATAGCATTTAAATCATTTATCTTAAATATTTACACCCGATCAACTTCAGTCAGAAAAGCACCATCTGCTTGAGAAAATAATGCCATGGATCTATAGGTCATAACATTTTGTCCCAGAAAATATGAATAAAAACAACCTTTCAACTTAAATACCAATTGAAAAACATACTGGCATATGGATCAAGTGACCAAGGATGATATACAATATTTTGAAAAACTATAAAGCAGGAAAGGTAGACATAATGACACAAGTATAAGATAGATTTCAAAATTTTATGAATATAATATTTGAATGTTTGGACCTGGAGCCATAATTTAGTCAACAAAAACCTAAAGCATGTAATGAAGTATTTTTCAAAAAAATTAGAGAACAACTGGAAGCAATGTACAAGCACAAGGCATATGATCTGTGCCTTTGGAAATAATGAGTAGGGGCAATAAATGTTGAACAAAGAGTTACTAAATACAAACACGAACAAGCATCAAAACAAACTCTAGATAGGCATCATTACCATTCTTTTCTCAATCAATGTTTCACCTTGCACAATGAACCATATCAAAGGACATCAAGGGATAATGCAGTTGTCTAGAAATAAAAGATCCAAGCATTGCAGGAAGACCCCTCTCAAGAGATAACTGAACTTGACTTCCATATAACTCATACATAGCTATGCACATGGTTAACAAATTTTCGGAGAAGAGATGAGCTCCAAATATACCGAAACAACAACCAATATTTAATACCATGTGAACCTACAAAAAACTTGAATAGTCAGAAAAATGAGTGTAGGACATAGAGAGTTGACAAACCATCGGTTTCAGAGAAATAAACTTTTGTTTGGTCAATAAGTTGTATCCCTACCTATGCATACATTCACAATAAAATGTTTCTTCATAATGTAATGTCTATCTACCCTACTCTAAGGACAAATTTGTTCAATACTTTGGATATTTTGTCTCTAATTCTTTGGAATCCTGGATTAGAATCTTGAAAATATTGTTTTTATTTAAAATTTAAATATTTTATATATTTTTTAGTAAACTGATTTATTAAATTCAAATCGGCCGAGTCATGACCAATTCATTACCGATTCTGATTTCGAAATCAAAATGACCCTCGGTCAATTCTGAGTCCGATTTTGATTTTTAAAACTATGCTGACAGGTTTGATTCCATAACCACTAGACATTCTCAAATGGAGGTTCCACTTTAAATTTTAATGTTAACATTTTCAATTAATGATGGTATTTACCTTCATTTATACTTTACTTTCATTTAACTTTTAATGTTTAATTTTAAAGCTAGACCTTCACCTTTATAGTATAACATACTTTCATTAACTTTTAATAAATAAAATTAAAATTTAATGGCAATTCTCAAGGAAGACAGTTTTTGTGTGTGCATTTTTCAGAGGTCTTGGTGAACCATTTAAGTGAGCTTGTTATCCCAAAAGGGGGGGGGGGCTACATTCTGGATAACATTTCCAAATAGTGAAACACAAACCAAAACGTTTAGGGGTATTCTGGAATCCTTCCAAGTGTGTTTCCACATTTTAGGCATTTCGGGAAATGGAAACATGAGGGGACACATTTCCCGCAACTTAGTGTCATTTTTTTCTTTACAAAGGAGGAAGCCATCTTGGAATTCTAGATTGCTCTGATGCATATTTTTTCAAAGAGACATTATCACGAGGCTAGCTTTGTCTAGTCACAAGTGTTACCCACATTATTGACTACCATAGGTTCCTTTTTTCCGAAAGGTTCTTTTCATGTTCTTCACTGAAACCAAGAGGTCCCTATTATCACCAAAAGATAAGGAACTTAGCTTATGGTTGCAATCCATCAACTAAACCACACTTTGTTTATCTAAGAACAAAATGGCATATCTCATTTCTTAAATTTTATCAACAAGAATTACAAGGCTAGGCTATGAACCCATAAAAAAGTATGGAAAGGTCAAAAAAATCCAAGCCAAAATGTACAAAACATTGAACAAAAGGAAACAAGTTAAAAACATATTTTTTACTTTATAATAATTAACAGAGAGAGAGAGAGTTTTTCAGTTTACTTTATAGCTTTTAATCCAATAAACTTAAAGCTCAATTGAATCACTTCATCTCCCAAAATCTAATCTGGTTGCTTTCTGCACCACAACCATTAATTTCATCCAAACAAAATAGCAGTTGAGGAATGCTTAATGGAAGTTTATTTATAATACCATCATTCAGCTTAGATGATTTTTAGTAGTTAGATTATTTGCTTATTTGCATCTACCTTTTTTAAAGGATGCAAGGAATCAATGGTGGCTTTCCAAGTCAGTGAAAGAGGGTATATAATATATCCCTTATTGTAGTGCCCCTAGACTGATGTAGACCTTTAGGGGACTTGTCGAGTGACCTGGATGAATAAAACTTTAATAAAATGACCATTTGATTATATATTGTTGAATAATTGAGAAACACTTGATGTTGTGCATGACGAAAAAATGATGAATGAAAAACAATGAATTGAATGGCATTTGTGGAAATGGATACTTTATCTGAATTTGATGAATAAAGGTATGATTGCTTAATGATTAGTTGTTTTAGGAAATATATGATGTGTACACATGAATATGTTGCTTAACGGTTAGCTATGTTATGAAATATATGATGTGAATGAAAGAAATGCATGTTGGCTTAATGATTAGAAAATTGACGCAATATATGATGCTATGAGTAAATTATGGTTGCTTAACGATTAGTGGATTATGACGTGAATTATGATGAATGAGAAACGAGCTACTAATGTGTGCTTTGGAGCATGTGTGCAGCAACAGGTGAAACGATTCACCGACGAACTCACAAAGGAAATAAATGGGTCATAGAGTACGAATAAAATCACACACAGAGGAATGACGATGGTGTCGATTTCCTACAAATTCCACGCACGTGTTAAAAATAACCTATCCACTTACTAGGGGAAGCGTGAAGTCGTGAGAAGTGGACCATGACGGATTTGGTCACGTACGAGGTTGGGGGGTTCCCAGTAAGAACGAACTTACTCCTCAACGCCATTAGTCTCCAATAGAGTGTAGGTGTAGGATTGAAGGTAACGGATCCTAAATCCCTACATGAACTTCCCGCAAATCAGATGCAACGGAAAAGTACTAACGAAAGGACTCGACGATCTGGTACCATGTGGATAAAAAGAATATGAGGGACGGATGGACCCGATGAAGTGGTGCCTAGACCCAAGACGAGAAAATGGATGAATATTATGTACTAAGAATATAGAATTGCATTTAGGCTATTTCCATATGAAATAATTATTTGTAATTTAAATAATGGATAATATTTGTTTAGGAGCAAATAGTATACTAAAACATTAGCATGTATACATCTCCACTTGCACCCACGAAAATAGAGACTAGATTGAAGCATCAAGGGGGGCAAACTTGAGTAAATCTAGGAATGTAGGTGCACTCTCTTAGGAATTGAACACATGGCTGGGTGATCTAATTATATTTGAATAATTAAAATATTAGGCATATTTGCATGAAGCGACATGTGTCGCAGAGGAATTTCCTATTTAAGGAAGGTAAGAGGAAAGGGGAGGATAACCTATGGCTAGATGGCTACCGTAATGATTGTAGGACATTGATTTGCTTCTATTATGAGTTTGGCCAGAGGTCTTGGTGGGGGGGAATCCCACTTCTGGATCTCTAGTGTGTGTGTGTGAGCTATACGACCTGAATTGCTTTGAGCTTCGGGAGGTTAACCGAGGTGTCCGCCAGTGAATTTTGAAGTTTGGAAGAGGATCGAGAAGAACTTAAGCTCCAGTATTGCCGCCACCAACTTGAACACTCGCCCGAACAAGTATCATTTATTTATTTGAATCAATGCATGTGTTTATAGATTTATTGTAAGTTATGTTAAATATATATATTTTATCAAAGAAAAGAAATGGAGTTGGATTTTTCGTAGTAAAGACCAAAGCGTGAACCTCACGATTCCACGCTGGGTATGCACACATATATTGTTTAGACTCTATCTTATTTCCAGACTCGCGCGAGGTATCTTAGTAAATTCGTGGGTCTGTTGTTAACATTTTTACTCTATTTCATTTATTAAGCTCGGCATCCGAAATTTCGATTTGTTAGCATTACATGTAACCTTTTCTATATGCTAGTTGACCCAACCTTGACAGCATCCATGTTCTTCCATAACTTGGACGTTGTAACTCTCATTCCAACTTGCATTTTGTTTCATTAAGGAATGATGATCGACCCCCGTGGGTCAAAAATAGAATGTCGCAATCAATGGTATCTCTGTGTAACCACCGAAGCGATGGGCAGTCAATCTTTGTAGATCGACGCCATTTCACTGTAGCCATACACAAAATAGTGATTGAATTAAAAAAATTTCTTACAGTTTGAAGAAAAGAAGGCAATCAACCCCTGGGATCGATGCCAGATATCTGATCGTAATATGTATTTTGATAAAATGTTTTCTTACAGTTTAAGGAAAGGAGGGAAATCGATCCCTGGGATCGATGCTGGATCTCTGATCGCATTTTGTTTTATGATTAAAATGTTAGCTCATAGTTTGATGAAATGGAGGCAATCGATCCCTGAGATCGATGCCGGATATCTTATCGTAATATGTATTTTGATTAAAATGTTTACTTACAGTTTGAATAAAGGAAGGCAATTGATCCCTGAGATCGATGACAGATCTCTGATCGCATTTTGTTTCTTGATTAAAATGTTAGCTTATAGTTTGATGAAAGGGAGACAATCGATACCTGATATCGATGTCAGATATCTGATCGTAATCTATTTTTTGATTAATATGTTTGCTTACTGTTTGAAGAAGGGAAGGAAATCGATCCCTGGGATCAATGGCGGATCACAGAATATGGTTTACACTATTAGTAAACGTTTACATATGTATTGTGATTAACATGATTACACACAGACCGTGAAAGGAAGGCAATCGATCCCTGATCAATGTTGGATCATTGTCTATACATATGCACTATGGTTTAATTTGATTATACACTGCTCGCAAAAGGAAGGTGTTCGATCTCTTAGATCGATGCTGGATTCATGATTCACATACTTGCAAATTTTGGCATTTATTTGTTTACACACAGTTCGGGAAAATGGAGAAGATTGATCCCTTAGATCGAAGCCTGATCAATATGTTTTCATTTAACATGGAAGGGATCGATCCCTGTGATCGATACCACCCAGATGACTTTAATGTTTTCTTATGTTTCATTTAATATGGAATGGATCGATCCCTGTGATCGATTCCACATAGATTAATTTTAATATTATCTTATGTTTGCGTTAAGCATGGCATGGATCGATCCCTGTGATCGATGCTACATGGTTGACTGTAATATTCTTTTATGTTTATATTTCGTAGTAAGTAAACCAATCCTTGTAGATCGGCGCCGCATGGCTACAACACTTTCTTATGTTGGCATATCGTATAGAATGGATCAATCTCAGTAGATCGATGCCATGTTCTTTAAATGTTTTCTTTTGGTTTCATTTTGTATTGAATGGATCGATCTCTTAGATCGATGCCATATGACTATAAATCATTTAATATGTTGCATTTCATTTGATATAGATATATCAATTTGTAAATCGATAGCATGTACACATGTTTGATACTTCTTTTACTCAGTCACATGTGAAAAGTAGATGCATGCACACAATCTATGGATCGATGCTATGCAATGCTTGAATTACTCCATCAACAATTTATAGGTTGGAAGAGAATGTTTACGACCTCAATGAGTACAACGCAAGGTTATGGAAGTGGAGAAACTTCCCATATACCTCATGCTAACCTTATTTGTGATCGACATTCAAGTCGACCAACTAATTAATTATATGTTGTGGAGTCAAGCTCAAATCTATACCGATCGAGCGACTCCAAGTTTTTCTATTAATTATTTTTGTGTAAATTTGCATTGTATGGTTATAGAAAGAGTTAACCTTATGTTGACTACGAATGATCCATTCAGAGTCAATGGCTTAAGTATTGGTTAACTTGCGATGTAATAAATTGATTATGAACATAGGTAGAATCGTATCATTAAGTCAATGTTGTTAAGTTGATTCATATATATAGATGATCTATTCATGTTAACTCGTGTATTCACATTATCTTGTGTTCGAATTATCATGCATTGTATATTTTATACTCGTGTTATTTATACTAAAAGTTGATTGAGAATTACTGTAACTTAAAATACATTGCCAACACATGTGAGTTTACGAAGTACAATGGAATGCATATCTTATTATGTTGATGTGATTTGGATTAGGGTTATGGTTAGGAGTATGTGACTTTCTTTACAATTAAGATATTATCACCTTGCATTAAGTTTTCAAAAAAGGGAATTGATCACTTATTAAAAATCAAGTAACAACTTTGACATATTAATTACTAAAAAATAAAAAATAAAAAAATCTAACCAACCCGGACCCTACACTTATTAGGATTGAAGTCTTATCAAGTGACATTTTAGTGCTTGTGCTCGCACTTGTGGATGCATATGCATGCAATGAAAATTAGGGCCAAGCGAGAAACCTAAGCAATTATGGAAGAATAAATACCCCTCACTCACAACTGTTTGGCCAAAGGTAATTGAATTTAATAGTGTTGATGGCTCCCCATAATGCTAAATTTGCATGTGTTAGCCTCATTGAGATAAAATAAAGGCAGTGAAAAAAAAGGATGCAAGGATCAAATATTCAATCACTTGTACATGTCATATTAAAAGAATGCAATAATTAATAGAGTTTGTCTAACTGGACTCCTTCGAAGTTAATAATTTTGGTTTGTGCTACCAAGTTGGCCTTAAATGATCTTTTATTTCTACATTCCTATTAAAGTGATATTTTTAGCAGATTAGCCACCTTGTATCATACATTAATTTATGTTTTGTTTATTTTATTTAGCTCATTTTTACTTAGAGATAGTATCTGATAAGCAATAATTGATCTATATTATCTATGTTTTACACAGTTTTGTCCGTACTTTGTCAAACCACTAGCTGAACTATGTTGTGTCTGCTTGCACTTATAAATAGTGGAACCATTGGCCTAGATTTTTACAATGAACCACTAGGTTGGATTAGAATTGGTGTTATATGGAACCAACCATAATCTTTGTAGTAACATCTTAATTCCATATGTTTATTTCATGATCTATCAAAATAGAACAAGGGACAACCTAGATGACATAAAATATGGATTCCCTCTAGAAGTTGCTATTCTAGCCGCAGTACAATGTCAACTACTATAAAATTAACTATCTCAACCTACAGTGAAAAAAATGATGGCCCTTAGGCTTACGTTAGGGACCGAAAAGGAAGATATGTCAGTGGACCTGTCATATAGTTAAGACAATTTCATCTGCATGTTTGTTTGTTGTTAATTCTAGCATTCCATGCATTTGATAATAAAATGGAAGCCACCATGGTCGTAATTCAAAATAACTACCTGTACACTTCAATATATGAAAATTTCTTGCTCACCAAGTGCAAGGCCATATATTTAGGCCAACTAAGATAGGGTCAATGGAAATAAACAAGAAGTAAATGGCCTTTGCATATTTCACAAGAGAGACAAGCCCCCAACTTGTCATACTCTCCATCATGCAACTATTTTTGTTAGTCAATCCACAACATATTCATGTTCAAATCAAAGGATAAGTTTAGCAGATTTCAGTTGAACCAAGTGGTAAAGAATATTTGACCCACATATGTTTCATTGCCTCAAGGATAGTCCTATGTTGTATGATCGTTGGAAAAGATCAAGCCTGGATTATAAGATGCTTGATACCAACAAAGAGTAGGCTGATTTCATTGCAGGGAATAACAAAAAATATTAACTTGATCTAGGATAATGCTTCAATCTATTATAGTTGAAGATATCATCATTATTTGGTCAATAAGGCAGTTCCTATTGATTTAAGGACAAAATAAAATTTTTGATGCAACTTTGGCAGTCCGATTCGGTTAGTTGAACAATGGTAATTCTTTGCAACACTTAACTACTTACTACCCAAGATGACTTTTGAGATCCAACATGCCTTCAATACTTTGACCTATAATCGGCTTAATATATGCTACTAGGCCTGTACAAGCTTCGAAGAACTAGAAATATGGGATAGCTCATCCACCTAAGATTAGAAGAACCCCATTTTTAAGCTTGAAAATGTTCCTCAGTTTCTGAACAGCAGATCAAGGTAGCTGAAAACAACCATGCATTGCAACAAGTAATCAACAAACAATTTCATTGACCTATGGAAAATGAGAACACATATGCCAAATCACACAACATGACAACTAAAAACATGGAAATATGATCCGATAAACCAAAAAAGTTAAAAAGTAAAATAAAACCAAAAAACTTTTTAAAATGCCAACTGTTTTGCATACCATATTTTTCATTTCTAGATACTCATTTAGATTCCATTAGTACTTGGTCTAATTTATCCCAAACCCATCTTCCAGATACTCGTCCACTCTTGAATGTATTGCGCGACACCCAAAAGTACGCATTTTAATCAACCCATTAAAGCGTTTAAAAAAATGCATGCCAAAACTGTTGTAAAATCCTACTTCTATACAAAGTTAAAACATCATAATGGAAACACAAAATCCGTCAAAAAAACAAGATCTAAAGTAAGTCCAAACGTCGATCCATTACATAAAAAGTGTAAGGAGAACAAACAATTACCATGTTGGATTTTAGCAACAACATTAGAAATCGATCCCAAAAGAGAATCGACCAATGTCTCCGGTGGGCTAGACGGAGAAGGGGAGGCCTGGGTGTAACAACCCTCATATCTGAATATATGGAATATTTAATATAACATATTTAAGAAAATTTATCTTGATCCTTTATTTCAAGTCCGACATGTTACATAATATTTACCTTTGAAGGAGCAATGCTAAGATTTTGGAAGAACGTTTATCTTATTCTATTCTATTATGGAAAACAAATTATCTTCTTGGATTTGAAATCATAGGACTAAAAAATATCAATCTCAGATATTGAAAGGTACAGGTGGACTGCAATGGTTAGGTGTAACAATAACATTTAAATCATATACCTTAAATACCACGATATAAATTGCAGCAATAGCATTTAAATCATATATCTTAAATATTTACACCCGATCAACTTCAGTCAAAAAGGCACCATCTGCTTGAGAAAATAATGCCATGGGTATATAGGTCATAACATTTTGTCCTAGAAAAACAGAATAAAAACAACCTTTCAACTTAAATACCAATTGAAAAACATTCTGGCATATGGATCAAGTGACCAAGGATGATATACAATATTTTGAAAAACTATAAAGCGGGAAAGGTAGACATAATGACACAAGTATAAGATAGATTTCAAAATTTTATGAATATAATATTTGAATGTTTGAACCTAGAGCCATAATTGAGTCAACAAAAACCTAAATCATGTAATGAAGTATTTTTCAAAGAAATTAGAGAACAACTCGAAGCAATGTACAAGCACAAGACATATGATGTGTGCCTTTGGTAAGAACGAGTAGGGGCAATAAATGCTAAACAAAGATTTACTAAATACAAACACGAACAAGCATCGAAACAAACTCTAGATAGGCATCATTACCTTTCTATTCTCAATCAATGTTGCACCTTGCATAATGAACCATATCAAACAAAAACAAGGGATAAGGAAGTTGTATAGAAATAAAAGATCCCAGCATTGCATGAAGACCCCTCTCAAGAGATAACTGAACTTGACTTCCATATAACTCATACAAAGCTATGCAAATGGTTAACAACTTTTTGGAGAAGAGATGTGTTGTTGTTGCAACAACCCCCCCAATGTTTTGTAAATTTTGGGGCCCCTCCTTTATTTTAAGAGAAGGAAAGTTTGCCTAGAAGTCAAAGACATCAGAACCTTTCCCTCACTTAGTTTTTTTTCTAGAGAAAGGTCTTTTGCTTGTTTCATTTTCACCATCTTTCCCAAGTAAAACTCATGAATTTAAGCCGAAACGGCGAAAGAACTCATCCAACTCTTCCGAAACAGTGGGAAATTTTAGCTAAGTAAATATTGGTGGAAGAACTCATCAAGTCATTCCGTAGCGGCGGATGAACTCAGATAACTTTGCCGAAACAATGAAGGATTTAAGCTAACTCTGCGGAAACGCCGGGGAAAAGGGTAAAGCGAGCAACGGGAACACGCCAAGTTTCTCCGCAACGACGGGAGAACTCACGCAAATCCGCCACAATGGTGAAAAGGACGAATAAGCCAGACTTGTGCGGAAGAACTCAGATAAATTTTCCGAAGCGGCAGATAGACTCAGCTAAGTCATCCGATTTGCGACTTGACGCCCTTCTTGCGGCAGAATGCATGGCTCTATGGTTCAGAAGAACTCCGCTAACTTTGCCGCAATGGCGGCCCGAACTCGTGAGTTCTCGCCGAAACATTTGAACACAATAGCCAAGTCTTTCCAGTTTTGACGGTAGCACTTAATGCCAAACGTATCGATATGACCCTGTCTGTACACGGTAATAACCCCATTTTAATTATTCAACCACCCTATTAATGGCTCACGCATGTCAAAATCCTATAAGTAGGGTTTAAAACCCCGTTGTTCTTCATTGTTTTGGTTGATTGGAGGCCTGTTTATTTTTCAAATCCCGTTCGAGACTAAGCACTCTGGCTATGTGTTTGCCAGCCTTGCAGCAACGTTGCCATCTTTCACCCAAGCATTTTTCAGCAGGTTGGTACCGTTTGACCCTTTTTTTGGTTGTTTTGTAATAGCTAGTTCTTTGCACTTTGAAGTGAGCACCGTAAGTCATGGTTCTATTTGTTTCACCCAAGCCATTTAGACTTCACGGTAGTATTCCATTTTATTACATCCAAGCCCGACCCACGCCCCACTCTGCTAAACATAACCGAGCCTAGTCTCGCTCCCATAAGGATATAGAGGTTCAGAATCATTTGGGTCATAATCATCTATCACACAGTTGTTTTAAAGGAGTCCATGGCATGTTTCTGTTCCGTTCTGGAAGTTACCAGCATTGTTGAGTTTAGGCCGGCCTCGTCTTGCCCCTTCATTGGTGACGTTCCATGTTGTTTTTCCGCAGGTCTTCGACTTGTCGAAACCTCCTAGGATGGGTTATGGTGACAGTTGGATACGTAAACATTATCCAGGGATTCATACAGGGGGTCACGTAGAACTAACAAAACGCTTTCGCTCCTGTTCACTCATTTAGTATGATCGAGAGAGAACATTTCTGTTTGATGAAACTATTTCCTATACATATAAACTTTATAGAACTCGGACCTATATATTACAGGTTACGCAAGCTCTTACCTTTATTACTAGTTGACATAAAAACCCACATGAAACCATTGCATAAATTATATAGGTAGGACCTAAGAATTCTAAATAAAAATTTTAAGTGCAAAGGCAAGTAGGTATATAAGCCAATTTTTTTAAAAAAAGTAAGGAAGGCATTCACTAAAGACTCAAAGGTCTTTGTTTTGGAACGTTCTGCTATTATAAGAATTCATTTGTATTTTGTAAAACATGTTTGAACACGACGTCATGATATTCCAATCAGCATTTTTGAAAATAATATCTTATACACCGCTGCATGGGTATTGGACAGGTTTTAACTCCTCATGGCTAAAGGTGGCAAAAGGAAAGCTAAAATGATCGAGTCAGAATCAGCCTACACTAACACAAGGATGGAAACTTTGTTCAAAGACACCAAATGAAGTACAGGCGTGCCTCTAGAAGTCAAATGGGGAGATGTATATCGTATGATAAGAGACCAGGACATCCCCGATGCACTTCTCGAGGAAGAATATCTATATTGGAACATCATAGCCTCTTCAATATCCAAAGCAGCCACACGTCTAGAGCTCTTCCCATGCTCAGAAGTGATTGGATGAATCCTACAGCACGCGAACGCTGAGACAAGAGTTCTTTCAGACAGCAAAGGGGAAGCTTTTGCGTCATTTCAGCCGTCCTATATTTCGACGATTTACAAGCTACCCCGGGCTCAGCAATGTCTTGATGATGAATGGCTAGGACAAATCAAAATGAATAATCTAGAGATGGCCAGAAAGCTGCTAATCACAGGAAAACATATCAGAAAGAAAGACAGTGAGGAGTACGAGGTTCAAAATCTGAGGTCACCTTTCAGATTGATCGCTCTCATGCTGAGCAGAATCTTTGGTAAGCCCGATGGGACTGTCTTTATGCTTGAATGGGTCCCCATTACTGCGATAGTAAAAGCTCCAACTCAGGGTTAATTCATCTTTGGTCATATTCGCTGATTAAAGTCAGCATGTTTTTACTTTAGCCTTATACATTTTGGGGATAAGAAAATGACATCTGAGACTTTTTTCCCGACCCTTTTTTGTAATATTTTGAAGTTTTATTCTTTTTGTAAAATGAGCACTAGGAGACAAATTAGAAGAATCCAAGAGATTGGGGGGACACTTGGCATCTCTTAGATCATTTTTTTAAAGCTATAAATAGATGATCAAAGAATAGAACCAGTACTTTTGGCAGGTGAAAGAGACTCCTCTTGTATACATGAACTATTTTTGCTATATGAATGGAAAATCGTTTTGGCCTGTAGAAGCCTGTGCAGTGTTTTGTTGAAGATTTGTCACGTCCCCATTTTGACCCCCCCTTTGCACTAAATCGTAAATGATGTAAATATTGTAACTTAATCATGGTGAGGAGCTCAAGGCCAAGGCCCCACCATTGGTTTAGCATTTTATGTACCGAAAATTAAAGAGATAGATGCCTATGGTTCTTGTGCTAGAAGGGCACGATGTAAATAAGACATCATGTAAATACGAATTTAATGAAAGATACCCACAACCAGCTACGCAATGCAACAAAGAGATGGGGGCATGATCTTTACAAGGAATAGGGAGGGAAGACAACCAAACCCTTAAGCCGTGGTGTTAAGCCATTTCATTGAAGAAACCCATGAACTCTCAACTACCCATTTGGTCTCATGCACCCAATCATTTAATTCTTCCAATAATTAGTTGAGACAATTAATGCCTTGGAATGGGAGAGGTATGGCTGTCAATTTTCGTGTATGGGCAAGACAGCAACCTGGGAAAACGAGTTTTGCGTTGCTGGGCAAGAAAACCCCCACGAAATTGGCCCAAAGCCATTCCTCACCCATGGCATTCTCCCTCTCACGCAGACTGAGCTTACTAGAGTTTATCCTCACGTTTTTCACCATAACCCTGCGTTTTTCCATGTCCAGGAACTCGTTTTTGGTATTGTGCAATAGATGGGAAAGGAAGGACGCGATTTTGGGCTGAGGGAGAGGTCGTTTTTGCCCTTGGGGCATTTTTCTGAAATGGGTTGCTCTCCCAGTCGAATTTTCCCAGTTTGCCAATTCGTTTTGAGTCTACCCACGTTTTTCTGAAGCTCAAGAAACCCCATCTCGTGCACTCCACTGTTGAAACGTTTTTCTCATTCCCAGCACTTACACTTTTGCTGTTATATGCATCCATTTCCTAGCAGCCTCAAAAACCCAACTGCTGGTTGGTATGGCTGATGCTGGTATGGCTGATGCTGGTATGGCTGATGCTGGTGTATCTATGGTTATGTGAGACCATGTTGTTCCCTAGTTCCTTGTGGAGATCATGCCCAGCTCGGGGGGTGGCAGTGGTGCTGAGAGATTAAGGAGCACACTGGCCTATGGTTGGGTGGAACGTTGCAGAAGTGTAGCTGGTTGCTCAGGGATTACTTGGTTTAAGATAAGTATTCTCATTTGTCGATTTGATATTGTTTAGATTGATGAATGGCGTGAATATACTGAATGTGTAATGGATGTGTAATTGATTATTTCCGTTGTGTTTTTCTTATAATTATACATCCCATATCTCTTTTAAATTATGTGAATGCCTGGTTAAAAGTTTATGGGGCTAGATGCCCGGTTTTAGCCTCACGATCCTCTCCATTGCACTGGTATGATGGGTGGGGACGTGACAAGATTATGATGGACTGTTGCCGAACTATTTCTGCATGTGATCATCCATAATATGTGAGATCTTTCCTAGCTGCTGTGAATTAATTCTTTGTGACAAATGGTTTCATTTCTTTTGCAAAATCTCTGCACAATATGAGTAATTGAATGTATTAACTAAATCAGAGTTATCTTTGATATCATTTATCTTCTACTAAAATTACATTTAGATGATAAAATGGCTATCTATTGATTCTTTAAATGTTTCTTTCAGTTTGTTGCTCATTCCTTAAGTTTAGCTCCTTGCGAGGATAGATTAGATTAGCTTAAATATTTTAAATTAGGTTTGTTTGATTCGCATGCATTTAGTTTAGAACACTTGCATATCATTCTTTAATATAAACTACATAAACGGTGGATCGGGCCGCAACCGGTGAAAGCTAAACAAATATTTTAATCTTAAACGGTAGCCGGAACTGCTAACCGGACGGATTCCCCACACCAAATGGTGAGCGATCTAATTGGGCTTGTTTACCGAGGAGAATCCCTTGCTGATTGATGCTCCGATTTTCGAGGCATCAACATTTTTTGGCGCTAGAAGGAGGGCCACCAGTGCATGGGTGGCAGAAGAGATCCTTTTGTTAGAAAATTTTCCACTAAAGACCCATCCGAAACAGCTATCCCATACATTTTAGATCTGGAATCAAGAAATCAAGAAAATATTAAATCTGAGACAGAACAGCAAGAAACATTGTACGTTGTCCCTTTCGAAGAAGTAAATCACTTCAGAAGACATACTCGGTCCTACGTTAGAAGTTTAGGTGGATTAACTACAGTTCCTTTGCTTCCCAGAATAAGAGATCCTAGAAAAAACCCTTAATGCACTAAATATTCCGTTCTAGTTCAGAGTCTAGAAGAATTATTGGATCTATCTCTAGAAGAAATCACTGAACCTTTTGACGAGGTCAGACCCAAAACTCCCACAAATCAAGAAGAGCCGCACACTCCAAAGCATACTCCTCATAATTCACCACCGCACATGCCACCACATTCTCCACCAAGAGTTATGGCCGTGCCTGCGTGGAGAGCAAGAGGAGCATTAAACGTAGTCGGACCATTCCATGATTTGCCTAAGAACCCAGAAAAAGGTCTTACCTAAATATGATCCTGGCAAAGGGATTTCTGCTGAAGATCACCTTAAAAGTTTCTATCTAGATTTGAATCTTCTTAATGTGGAACATGAATATGTGGTTTGTCCCCTTTTTCCGTATAATTTTGAACCCAAAGTATCCTCCTAGTACTATAGCCTGCAAGCTAATTCAATCACAAGTTGGGAAGATTTTGAGAAATGTTTTCTAAAAAGTACGGGAATCAGAAAATTGTAGCTACTCTTATGAAAGAATTGCTATCTATGAGAATGGAAAAGAATGAGAAAGTTCAAGAGTTTAACCAAAGGTTCACGACATTGTTAAATAACTTCATTGATGCAACAAAACCCGCTGAGGAATGTTTAGTAGAATATTATACAACAACTCTTAAACCCCCATTAGCAATGTTTGTCAAAAGAACTAAGAAGGTCACCCTGATAGAAAACTTTGAAGAAGCAAAGAAAGTGGAAAAAGAAGCTGACAGTATCGCTAAACACGCTCTTGACTCGGAGGCAAATCCAGCAGCTGTTAAAAAACCTTTTCTATTAACTAGGGATAAAGAAGAACCCGCAGCTGATTTAGAAAATGTTATAAAAATGATGCAAAAACTCTCTAATAAGATTGTAGATCTAGAGAAAGATAAGGCAGCTAACCCTTCAAGGCCACCTTTCAAGCCATTCTATAAGAAAAAGGAATAAAATGCACAACCAACCCCACCGGTAAATAACTCCGTTGTGCTAAACTTGAATGGAATAGGCATGGATCACTTATGTACCTTTCATCAAGAACAACACTCAGAAAAAAGCTGTCCATAGTGGATTAACTCGATGAGTTTGGTAATGAATCAAATGTTAGATGCAAAAATGCCTGAACAAACATATCCAAATCAAGAACAAATTCCTGAGAGGGAAGAATCCGCTCCTGACACTACGATGATCCTTTGGGACTGGACTCCTACCCAAGAAACGTCCTTTGAAAACCTTGTTGACGAAGTACAAACTGCATCTATTAATGTTACTACTAGAAGTAGAGGCCCGGTGCTGGATCGAATAGTAGATGTGCCTAAAGCCAAATCAGCAAATCAAACACCGAAACGACACATAACTGTCATCCCACCCCAGCCTAAGTCAATGCCAGCAGTAAACCCCGTAGCAACAAAGGAATCAAACGCAGAAATATCCAAACAACCAAACGTTTCTGCAGACAAAACAGAAAATCAACCTAAAGTTTCGAGAGAATGTGACATGGGCTATGACATAATCAAGGACATTAAGAAAGCAAAAGATAATGTTTCTATCTTTGATATGTGTAGCTGGCCCCAACGGAGGAAGAGTCTAATGGAAGCTTTTGATCCACAAATAAGCATTTCATCAGAAAACACTAATGAAAACCCAGAAATTAATGAAGCTAGCATTGGCGGGAAATCAAAATCTCACACTCTGCCTTTTCTCTTAACTTTTGAAATCTTTAATCATATTACGTGCATAATTGTCTGGTAGACTCTGGTGCTAGTTCGAATGTCATTCCTTTATCCATCTACAAGAAGATTAATGGACAACCTATCCCATCCCCATCTCAAATCATCCAGTTAGATAGAACTGCTGTCAAAGTCATCAGAGAATTAAAAGATGTACTTATTAGATTGTCATATGATTCAAGAGTTTGTCAATTCATTGATATAATGGTGGTCAATATTCCTGAGGCTTATGGTTTAATTTTGAGTAGGGACTGGTCTGTGAAACTAAACGGTTACTTTGCAACGAATTGGTCTCATTTGTGGTTACCCTATCAGAATAGGAAAAACCAGATCAAAATACTAAGGGAACCCCACATGAAACAAAATGTCACTCAGTTAGAAGAAAATAATGGAGCTGTAGCTTTTTCATCTTCAGTTTTGGGGAATTATTTCCTAGAAATCGAACCCGGAAACTATCAATCAAAAGATGCTAGCCATGATCCAAACAAACGGTCCGATCTCCTTCAATTTTCACGGAATGATGATATCGATTGTAACATAGTAAGATTAGTTACTGACATAGGAAGTAATGACACTAACTTAGTTAAAGAAGAAATAACTTTTTGGACTCTCTACTTCGATGGATCTAAAACTCAAGAAGGATCTGGAGTCGGTTGTGTTCTGATTGACCCCAATAAAAGTAAACATTTTTTATCTTGTAGATTAGAATTCAAATGTACAAATAATACTGCTGAGTATGAAGCTCTGATCCATGGATTAAAAAATGCCATTGGGTTGAATGTCAAATATTTGAAGGTCTTTGGTGATTCAGAAATAGTTGTTAGGCAAATAAGAAATACAATTCATTGCCTTTCACCACACTTAAAAGGATATCAAGCTGAGGTTTGGGATTTGATTTCATATTTTGATGCTTTCAATATTAATTCTATTCCTAGGTTGAAGAATGATGTGTTGATTTGTTAGCAACTTCCACTTCCAGATTAGTGCCTACTAATAATAAATGTTCTATCGAATTAATTTCTAGGCCCTTTGTTCCAGATAACATCACGAATCTCAGGGTATTTGATGATGATGATCAAATTATTAGTTTCTTAACAAATGAGGATGTTTTCAAAAAGGCCATAATAGACGAAGAACAACATGATTCAGATTTGCAAAATAAAGATGTTGTAAAGGGGAACTTTATGCCCAAAGGCATAAGAACTCTTGAAGCGTTATTTGATTTACAAAGCAAGTTTAGAAGACCTGTAAATGCTAAAACTCACAGCTCATCCACGCAGCATGAGTTAATAAAAATGGGCACGGAAGCTGAACCAAAATATATTAATCTCGGTAAGTGCTGTACACTGGGAGAGAGAAGTAAGTCCATCAAACTGTTCCAACAGTATAAAGATGTGTTTGCTTGGACCTACGCCAATTTGAAAACCTATGATACCCGCATTATTCAACACATTATACCAATGAAATAAGGCGTAAAACCTTTTTAGCAGCAATTAAGAAGGATGCATCCGACACTCGAGCCTTTAATTCAGAAAGAGTTAAAAAAGTTGTTGGATGCCAAGATTATTTTTAAAGTTCGACATTCTAAATGGGTGGCTAATTTAGTTCCCGTGTGGAAGAAATTGGGAGAAATCAGGCTATGTGTAGATTTCCGGAACTTAAATAAAGCTTCAAATAAAGACAACTATCATGTGCCCCCAATGGAGCAAATTTTGCAGATGGTGTCTGGATCAGAACTATTCTCCCTACTAGAAGGTTTCTCAGGTTATAACCAAGTTCTAGTAGCGGAAGAGGACCGGTTAAAAACCACTTTTCGTACAAAGTGGGGAACCTTTGCGTATCGAAGAATGCCTTTTGGCTTGATAAATGCGAGAGCTACTTTTCAGCGATCCATGGACATTGCCTTCCGAGGATTGGGTGGTCAATGTGTAGTAGTCTACTTAGATGATCTGACAGTTTTCTCAAAGAAAAGGGAAGACCATATTTTCCATCTGAAGCAAATCTTTGATCGTTGCAAGAAGTATGGTATCTCTTTCAACCCTAAGAAAAGTATTTTCACTGTTATTGAGGGAAAACTTTTGGGTCATATCATTTCAAAGGAGGGAATCTCGATAGATGAAGAGAGAGTGAAAGCTATCAATAAGATTCCCATGCCCCATAGCAAGAAGTCTATGCAATCATTCATGGGCACTATAAATTTTGTTCGAAGGTCCGTACTGGACTTCGCTCAGATTGTTAAACCTTTGCAACAAATGGTCAAGCAAAGTGTACAATTTAAGTGGAATGATTTGGAAAAAGTTGCATTTAAAGAGAACAAAGCTGCCATAGCCAAGGCACCTTCTTTAAAAAGCCCAGACTTCGATAAAGATTTTATTATGTACACCTTTGGTTCTGATAACTCTCTCGCAGCTGTGCTCACTCAAAAGGCAGAATCAGGAGATGAATACCCAATTTCTTTTATGATCACTGGCCTACAGAGCATTGAACTGAACTATCCCGTGGTAAATAAGAAAGCATATGTAGTTTTCAAAGCGGTGAAGCAATTCAGGCCATATATTCTAAAAAACAGAACTAAAGTCATAGTTCATCATCCTGCTGTCAGATCTCTTTTTGTGCAGAAAGAATTGGGAGAAAGGAGAGGAAACTGGGTCACTACTCTTCAAGAATACGATTTGGAATTCAAACCTACCACTATTATCAAAGGTCAAGGCTTATGCAAGTTGCTTACTGAAAACCCAGCTAATGAAGAGCTAGATTGGAGGAATGAGGCCAAATGGAACATGATTGATGTATGTCCAATTTTTACAGCCTCGGAGTATTGGTACAAGGACCTAGTGCATTATTTACAATCAGGATACTTACCAGAGCACTCGAGTCTGAAGCAAAGAAGAGCTCTCCATCTTAAATCAGCAGCGTACCAAATAATTGAAGGAGTGCTCTTTAGGAAGAATTATGATGTCATTTTCCTCAAATGTTTAGAGAAAGAAGATGCGAGCAACGTGGTCAAAGAATTACATGATGGCCCTGCTGGGGGACATTACTCTGGAGATACTACAGCTCACAAAATCCTTAGGGCTGTGTACTATTGGCCCACTCTTTTCAAGGATGCTCACGCCTATGCTAGGAATTGTGACGTATTCCAAAGAAGCACCGGAAAGTTACCAAAGGAAACAAGACCCTTGCAACCAGTTATCATCTCTGAACCATTTGAGCAATGGAACATAGATATTATCGGTGAAATAAACCCAAATTCCTCGTTGCAACACCGTTATATTCTAACAGCTACAGATTATTTTACAAGATGGGTTGAGGCCGTTCTGCTACGTAAAGTCAATGAAGATGCAGTCATCAACTTCCTGGAGGAAAACATCATAACCAGGTTTGGGGTTCCAATTTCCCTAGTCTTTGATAATGCACCTTATTTTTCGTCAATGAAAATTAATGAATTCATGTATGAGAAAGGAATTAAACTGCATTATTCAGCCAATTACTATCCCCAAGGAAATGGATTAGCTGAATCTACCAACAAAAATCTCATCCGAATACTTAAGAAAACTGTGATTGAAAATCAGAGAAGTTGGCACATAACTCTCCCAAATGCTCTATGGGCAGATAGGGTTACTCCCAAGAATGCCTTAGGGGTTTCCCTGTTCACCTTAGTCTACTGCAAGGAATCCATCCTCCCTCCCAATATTTTACTCCCATCCTTACAATTGTCCCAAGCCTCTCAAGGTTCTAGTAGTCAAGCCTTACAATCCAGAATTGATACCCTGCTAAAACTTGAAGAGTCAAGACAGAGATCCAAAGACCAATTTCATCACCACCAAGACGTATTCAAAATATGGTTTGATAAAAAGAAGTCTGGTAAAAGAAATTTCGAAATAGGTGACTTAGTTCTCAAATGGGATCACCAGCACGAAGGTAAGGGAATGCACACAAAGTTTCAGCACCTATAGGTTGGCCCTTACCAAATTTCTGAAAAGCTTTGTCCGTTAACCTATAAATTGAAAGACCTGCAAGGGGAGGAAGTAAAACTTCCTCTCAACGGCCTCGCCTTGAAGCAATACTTTGCATAAGCCGAAGATGGGTTTTTGTACATAAATAAAACACTGTTTTCTTTTTCTGATTTGATTTTGTTTTGTTTTCACTATCTTAGTTAGCTTGATTTATTTCTTTTTTCTTACACCTTTTGTTTGACCCCTTTGTTTAAATAAAGCCAAGCTCAATTTTGGTGTAGCTGAGGGATGAGATCCCATGTAAAACTCAAAAGATGGTCATGATGAAACTCACTGATAAAAGAAGATATATGTGTAACTTTGTCTTCACTGAATGGTTTCCAAGAATGCAGAGATTCTTTTTCTGTTTGGTAAATGTAACCCCTGTCAAATAACTAAGATTCGGTATTTTCTTCTAACTATTTTAGGGCCCCATTCACTCTAACATTAACGACTGCCTCAGAAAGTGCACTATGGTAGACCCATGGAAAGGAAGCATGTCTCGCAGATGTATGGTATTTAAAATGATCACATGCTGTAAATAAAAACTAAAAGGCTTATATCAAAGAGTCTGGTTTCCAGAAATTCTCACCTCAATTAAAGCATGGCCGAGAAAAAAAAGTAAACCTTCGAATCAAGGAAGTTGTTCAAATAAACCATCCCAACAAGGTTCTTCTCCATCCGTGAAGCATGGAAGTAAATGAATCTTTCGCTCACAGAAAAGGACATTATGGATTGAAAAACCTACATCAATCATTCAAAGCTGAAGGAATCCATTTCTAAGACTCAAACAACAAAAGTTGTAAGTTAAAGAAACATCCAAAAGGATGCAAAATGGCATGGGAATGAGGAACAAACGAATATGTCTGTGAGATATTGTTACAATCCTATGGAGTCTCGTAACAGTAAGCTTTTGAAAGGCAGAATATTAGAATAAAATTCACATTTTGGCCCTTAGATAGTTGGGAGGAAGATTGACCCAAAGTTACCTGTTTCCTCATCAGCATTATGATAAGAGTGATCACTACATTCTCATAAGCTGGACTATGAAGACATTTTGTCTCATATGTAACTAACACTTTGTAATTTTCCTGACCATATGATGAGTTTGTTTCAGATATCTGTGTCGCCAGCGAATCGCCATTGTTGTTGCTGCAACAACCCCCCCCCCCCCAATTTTTGTAAATTTTGGGGCCCCTCCTTTATTTTAAGAGAAGGAAAGTTTGCCTAGAAGTCAAAGACATCAGAACCTTTCCCTCACTTAGTTTTTTTTCTAGAGAAAGGTCTTTTGATTGTTTCCTTTGAGTTTATTTTCACCATCTTGCCCAAGTAAAACTCATGACTTTAAGTTGAAACGACGAAAGAACTCATCCAACTCTTCCGAAATGGCGGGAAATTTTGGCTAGGTAAATATTGGTGGAAGAACTCATCAAGTCATTCCGCAGTGGCGGATGAACTTAGATAACTTTTCCAAAACGGCGGAGGATTTAAGCTAACTTTGTGGAAACACCGGGGAAAAGGGTAAAGCGAGCAACGGCGGAAGAACTCGCCAAGTTTCTCTGCAACGACGGGAGAACTCACGCAAATCCGTTGCAACGACGAAAAGGATGAATAAGCCAGACTTGTGCAGAAGAAATCATATAACTTTTCTGAAGCAGCGGATAGACTCAGCTAAGTCGTCCGATTCGCAATTTGATGCCCTTCTTGTGGCAGAATGCATGGCTCCATGGTTCGAAAGAACTCTGCTAAGTTTGCCGCAACGGCGGCCTGAACTCGTGAGTTCTCATCGAAACATTCGAAGATGATAGACAAGTCTTTCCGGTTTTGACGGTAGCACTTAATGTTGAACGTATCGATTTGACCCTGTCTGTACGCGGTAGTAACCCCGTTTTAATTATTCAACCACCCTATTAATGGCTCACACATGTCAAAATCCTATAAGTAGGGTTTAAAACACTGTTGTTCTTCATTGTTTTGGTTAATTGGAGGCCTGTTTTTTTTTCAAATCCCGTTCGAGACTAAGCACTCCGGCTCCGTGTTTTCCATCCTTGCAGCAATGCTTCCATCTTTCACCCAAGCATTTTTCAGCAGGTTGGTATCGTTTGACCCTTTTTTGTTGTTGTTTTGTAATAGCTAGTTCTTTGCACTTTGAAGTGAGCACCGTAAGTCATGGTTCTATTTGTTTCACCCAAGCCATTTAGACTTCACGGTAATATTCCATTTTATAACAGCCAAGGCCCACCCACGCCCCACTCTGCTAAACATAACCGAGCCTAGTCTCGCCCTCATAAAGATATAGAGGTTTAGAATAATTTGGGTCATAATCACCTATCACACCATTTTTTTAAAGGAGTCCACGGCATGTTTCCGTCCCGTTCTGGAAGATACCAGCATTGTTGAGTTTAGGCCGGCCTTGTCTTGCCCCTTCATTGGTGACATTCCATGTTGTTTTTCCGCGGGCCTTCGACTTGTCGAAACCTCCTGGGATGGGTTATGGCGACAGTTGGATACATAAACATTATCTAGGGATTCATACGGGGGGTCACGTAGAACTGATAAAATGCTTTCACTCCTGTTCACTCATTTAGTATGATCGAGAGAAAAAATTTATATTTGATGAAACTATTTCCTATACATATAAACTTTATAGAACTCGAACCTATATATTACAGGTTAGGCAAGCTCTTACCTTTATTACTAGTTGACATAAAAACCCACATGAAACCATTTGCATAAATTATATAGGTAGGACCTAAGAATTCTAAATAAAAATTTTAAGTGCAAAGGCAAGTAGGTATATAAGCCAATTTTAAAAAAAGGGTAAGGAAGGCATTCGCTAAAGACTCAAAGGTCTTTGTTTTGGAACGTTCTGCTATTATAAGAATTCATTTGTATTTTGTAAAACATGTTTGAACACGACATCATGATATTCCAATCATCATTTTTGAAAATAATATCTTATACACTGCTGCATGGGTATTGGATAGGGTTTAAGTCGTCATGGCTAAAGGTGGAAAAAGGAAAGCTAAAATGATCGAGTCAGAATCAACCAATGCTAAAGCAAGGATGGAAACTTCGTTAGAAGACACCAAATGCAGTACAGGCATGCCTCCAGAAGTCAAATGGGGAGACGTATATCGTATGATAAGAGACCAGTACATCCCCGATGCACTTCTCGAGGAAGAATATCTATATCGGAACATCAAAGCCTCTTGCATATCCAACACAGCCACACGTCTAGAGCTCTTCCCATGCTCAGAAGTGATTGGATGGATCCTACAGCACGGGAACGCTGAGACAAGAGTTCTTTTAGACAGCAAAGGGGAAGCTTTTGCGTCATTTCAGCCATCCTATATTTCGACAATTTACAAGCTGTCCCGGGCTCAACAACGTCTTGATGATGAATGGCTAGGACAAATCAAAATGAATAATCTAGAGATGGCCAGAAAGCTGCTAATCACAGGAAAACATATCAGAAAGAAAGACAGTGAGGAGTACGAGGTTCAGAATCTGAGGTCACCTTTCAGATTGATCACTCTCATGCTGAGTAGAATCTTTGGTAGGCCCGATGGGATTGTCTTTATGCTCGAATGGGTCCCCATTACCGCGATAGTAAAAGCTCTAGCTCAGGGTTAATTCATCTTTGGTCATATTCGTTGATTAAAGTCAGTATGTTTTTACTTTAGCCTTATACATTTTGGGGATAAGAAAATGACATCTGGGACTTTTTTCCTGTCCCCTTTTTTGTAATATTTTGATGTTTTATTCTTTTTGTAAAATGATCACTAGGAGACAAATTAGAAGAATCCAAGAGATTGGGGGGACACTTGGCAGCTCTTAGAGCATTTTTGTAAAGCTATAAATAGATGATCAAAGAATAGAACTAGGACTTTTGGCAGGTGAAAGAGACTCCTCTTGTATACATGAACTGTTTATGCTATATGAATGGAAAATATTTTTGGCCTGTAGAAGCCTGTGTAGTGTTTTGTTGAAGATTATGATGGACTGTTGTCGAACTATTTCTGCATGTTATCATCCATAATATGTGAGATCTTTCCTAGTTGTTGTGAATTAATTCTTTGTGATGAATGGTTTCATTTCTTTTGCAAAATCTCTGCACAATATGAGTAATTGAATGTATTAACTAAATCAGAGTTATATTTGATATCATTTATCTTCTGCTGAAATTACATTTAGATAATAAAATGGCTATCTGTTGAGTCTTTAAATGTTTCTTTCAGTTTGTTGCTCATTCCTTCAGTTTAGCTCCTTGCGAGGATAGATTAGATTAGCTTAAATAGTTTAAATCAGGTTTGTTTGATTCACATGCATTTATTTTAGAGCACTTGCATATCATTCTTTAATATAAAATACATAAACGGTGGATCGGGCCACAACCGGTGAAAGTTAAACAAATCTTTTAATCTTAAACGATAGCCGGAACCGCTAACCAAACGGATTCCCCACACCAAACGGTGAGCGATCTAATTGGGCTTGCTTACCGGGGAGAATCCCTTGCGGATTGATGCTCGGATTTTCGAGGCATCAACAAGATGAGCTCCAAAACTACTAAAACCACAACCAATATCCAATACCGTGTGAACCTACAAAAAACTTGAATAGTCATAAAAACAATTGTAGAACATAAAGAGTTGACAAACCGTGGGTTTTAGAGAAATAAATTTTTGGTTGGTCAATAAGTTGTATCCCTACCTATACATACATTCACAGTAAAAATTTCTTCATAATGTAATGTCTATCTACCCTACTCTAAGGACAAAGTTGTTCAAGACTTTGGACATTTTGTCTCTAATTATTTGGAATCATGGATTAGAATCTTGAAAATATTGTTTTATTTAAAATTTAAATATTTTATATATTTTTGAGTAAACCGAGTTATTAAATTCAAATCGGTCGATTCATGACCAATTCATTACCGATTCCGATTTCGAATTCAAAATGACCCTCGACCGATTCTAAGTCTGATTTTGATTTTTAAAACTATGCTCATAGGTCTGCTTCCATCACCAGACATCCTCAAATGGAGGTTCCACTTTAAATTTTAATGTTAACATTTTCAATTAATTATGGTATTTACCTTTTTTTATACTTTACGTTGCTTTAACTTTTAATGTTTAATTTTAAAGATAGACCTTCACCTTTATTTATACCATACTTTCATTAACTTTTAAGAAATAAAATTAAAAGTTAATGGCAATGGCAATTCTCAAGGAAGATAGTTTTTGTGTGTGCATTTTTCAGAGGTCGTGGTGAACCATTTAAGTGATCTTGTGAGCCCAAAAAAGGGGGGCTACATTTTGGATAGCATTTCCAAATAGCGAAAGGCCACCCAAAACGTTTAGGGGTATTCTTGCAGCCTTCCAAGTGTGTTTCCACATTTTAGGCATTTCAGGCAATGGAAACATGAGGAGACACATTTCCTGAAACTTAGTGTCGTCTTGTTCTTTATAAAGGAGGAAGTCAGCTTGGCATTCTAGATTTCTTTGATGCGTTATTTTCCAAAGAGACACTATCACAAGGCTAGCTTTGTCTATTCACAAGTGTTACCCACATTATTGACTACCATATGTTCCTTTTTTTGAAAGGTTATTTTCATGTTCTTCACTGAAACCAAGAGGTCCCTATTCTCACCAAAAGATAAGGAACTTAGCTTATGGTTGCAATCCATCAACTAAACCACACTTTGTTTCTCTAAGAACAAAATGGCATATCTCATTTCACAAATTTTATTAACAAGAATTACAAAGCCAGGCTATGAACCTATAAAAAATGTATGGAAAGGTAAAAAAAATCCAAGCCACAATGTACAAAACATTGAACAAAAGCAAACAAGTTAAAAACATATTTTTTACTTTATAATAATTAACAGAGAGGGAGAGTGTTTTTTAGTTTACTTTATAGATTTTAATCCAATAAACTTGAAGCTCAATTGAATCACTTCATCTCTCAAAATCTATTCTGGCTACTTACTGCACCACAACCATTAATTTAAGCCAAACAAAATAATAGTTGAGGAACGTTTAATGGAATTTTATTTATAATACCATCATCCAACTTAGATGATTTTTAGTAGTTAGATTATTTGTTTATTTCAATCTACCTTTTTTATAGGATGCAAGGAATTATTGGTGGCTTTCCAAGTCGGTGAAAGAGGGTATATAATATATCCCTTATCAGGATTGAAGTCTTATCAAGTGACATGTTAGTGCTTGTGCTCGCACTTTTGGATGCATATGCATGCAACGACAGTTAGGGCGGAGTGAGAACACTAAACAATTATGAAAGAATAAATACCCCTCACTCACAGTCGTTTGGCCAAAGGTAACTGAATTTAATAGTGTTGATGGCTCCCCATAATGCTAAATCCGAATGTTTTAGCCTCATTGAGATGAAATAAAGGCAGTTAAAAAAAGGATGCAAGGATCAAATATTCATTCACTTGTACGTGTCATATTAAAAGAATGCAAGAATTACTAGAGTTTCTCTAACTAGACTCCTTCGAAGTTAATAATTTTGGTTTGTGCTACCAAGTTGGCTTTGAATGATCTTTTATTTCTACATTCCTATTAAAGTGATATTTTTAGTAGATTAGCCACCTTGTATCATACATTAATTTATGTTTTGTTTATTTTGTTTAGCTCAATTTTACTTAGAAATTGTATCTGATAAGCAATAATATTTGATCTATATTATCCATGTTTTACACAGTTTTGTCCGTACTTTGTCAAACCACTCGTTGAACTATGTTGTGTCTGCTTGCACTTATAAATAGTGAAACTATTGGCCTAGATGTCTATAATGAACTGCTAGGTTGGATTAGAATTGGCATTATATGGAACCAACTAAAATTTTTGTAGTAACAACTTAATTCCATATGTTTATTTCATGATCTATCAAAATAGAACAAGGGACAACCTGGATGACATAAAATATGGCTTCTTCCCTCTATAAGTTGCTATTCTAACCGCAACTTACAATGCCAAGTTCTATAACATTAACTATGTCAACCTACCATGAACACACTGATGGCCTTTAGGCTTAAATTGGGGACCAAAAAGGAAGATATGTCAATGGACCTATGAGATAGTTAAGACAATTTAATTTGCATGCTTGTTTGTTGTTAATTCTAACATTCCATGCATTTGATAATAAAACGGAAACCACCATGGTTGTAATTCAAAATAACTACCTGTACACTTCAATATATGCAAAGTTATTGTTCACCAAGTGTAAGGCCATATATTTAGGGCAACTAAGACAAGGTCAATGGAAATAAACAAGAAGTAAATGGCCTTTGCACAGTTCACAAGAGAGACAAGCCCCCAACTTGTCATACTCTCCATCATGCAACTAATTTTGTCAGTCAAATCCACAACATATTCATGCTCAAATCAAAGGATAAGTTTAGTACATTTCGTTTGAACCAAGTGGTAAAGAATATTTGACCCACATATGTTTCATTTCATCAAGGACAGTCCTATGTTGTATGATCGTTGGGAAATCTCAAGCCTGGATTATAAGATGTCTGATACCAACAAAGAGTAGGTTGATTTCATTGCAGGGAACAATAGACAATATTAACTCGATCTAGGCTAATGCTGCTATCTATTATAGGTGAAGAGATCATCATGATGTGGTCAATAAGGTAGTTCCTATTGATTTAAGGACAAAATAAACTTTTTGATGCAACTTTGGCAATCTGATTCGGTTAGTTGAACAATGGTTATTATTTTCGACACTTAACTACTTACTACCCAAGATGACTTTTGAGATCCAGCATGCCTTCAATAATTTGACCTATAATCGATGCAATATACCCTACTAGGCTTGTACAGGATTTGAAGGACTAGAAATATGGATAGCTCATCCACCTAAGATTACAAGAACCCCATTTTTAAGCCCGAAAATGTTCCTCGGTTTCTAAGCAACAGATCAAGGTAGCTGAAAACAACCGTGCATTGCAACAAGTAATCAACAAACAATTTCACTGACCTATGGAAAATGAGAACACATATTCCAAATCACACAGCATGGCTACTAAAAACATGGAAATATGATCCCATAAACCAAAAAAGTTAAAAAGTAAAATGAAACCAAAAACTTTTTAAAATGCCAACTGATTTGCATACCATATTTTTCATTTCTAGATTCTCATTCAGAGCCCATTATTACTTGGACTGATTTAGCCCAAACCCATCTGCCAGATACTTGTCCACTCTTGAATGTATTGTGCGACACCCAAAAGAACGCATTTTAATTAACCCATTAAAGCGTTTAAAAAAACGCATGCCAAAACTGCTGCAAAACCCTACTTCTATACAATGTTAAAGCATCATAATGGAAACACAAAAACCATCAAAAAAATAAGATCTAAAGTAAGTCCAAACGTCGATCCATTACATAAAAAGTGTAAGGAGAAAAAACAATTACCATGTTGGATTTTAGCAACAACATTAGAAATCGAGCCCAAAAGAGAATCGGCCAGTGTCTCTGGTGGGCTAGACGGAGCAGGGGAGGCCTGGGTGTAACAACCCTCATATATGAATATATGGAATATTTAATATAACATAATGTAACGTAATATAATATAATGTAAAATAATAAAAATAAACATGAAAAAGAAGTAACGGAAAGCAAATTTTGCATAATGATAGAAATTAAACAAGAAGAGAGAAGGGGTATTTTGGAAACAAAAGGGGGGAGACAAGAAGAGAGAGGGGTATTTTGGATCTTTTGGCTAAGAGCTTTGGGAGAGAAGGATAAGAAGAAGGAGGCTAACAAAAAGAGAAAAAGAGGGTAAGAAAGCACTAACATAAGGTTAATTGTGGGGGGATCGGGGGCCTCAACCATTGGCTGGGGGTTGGTTGGGTGGAGAGTCGTCCCCCCACCTTCAGTTGCATACATTGGAGCTATCAAGGAAACCACCAGGTCATCTAATCAGGTAAGTAGGTTTCCCCTCCATGATTCATAGTTATGTTGTTTTTTTTGTTTTATTTTACAAATTGGTTTGCATGTTGTGTTAAGTTTTTGGTTTGCTTTGTTGTTCCTTTGGATTTTGGGTTACCACATCTGGTATCAGAGCTAGGTTTCGATCTTGGGACTTGTGGGTTATGGGCCCAACACCACCAACTCTTGAATTCTTCCAGAAATCCATGGTTAGAAGCACATTCACGAGGAGGGAGGTATATGTAGAAGGACTTCTGATGCTTGGGGCTAGTGCCTTGAGGGTGCAAGTGGAGGGTGTTTAGGCTAGCTTTTCAAGATGCTTGGGGTATAATGATCCTAATATCTTGATCAGGGTACCAGGAACCAGATGCCGGATAGCACCGATGAGGCCCAGATTCTGGTTAAATTTTGATGAGGTTGTACTATTACCAGAAGTTGGAAAGGTGGAAATGCCGTGGTAAATTCTCGGGAAAATTTTTATGCCTACTATATGATCTGCGAATAGGTTACAGTAGAGGACCCATGTCGTGGAGAGCGCGACCATCGGGAGTTGGAGGGGAGGTTTATGGAGGTGGCAAATGATATGATTCTCAGGGAGAGGGTGAGTAAGGAGAGAGGAAGTATACATATACACACTTATTAATAATTAAATGTCTAATGTTTCTGTGTGTATGATGCATAATTGTTTCTATGGTTGCATACTAGAAACATAGGGAATAAATTAAGAGCATGTTGTAACTTAAGGTTCCTGATTGTATTAGTGTACGTTGGGGGTTTCTATGTGATGGCCACACATATAAATCTCTTATCTTCACAATAGCACTAGCTACCTATATTTTCTATGATTTACTTGATTGATTGAATAAGTATTGTATTTATTGCTTGAGGATTATAACTTCGGGATGAAGTTTCCTGAAGGGTGGGGGAGTATGTAACAACCCTCATATTTTAATATATGGAATATTTAATATAACATAATGTAATGTAATATAATATAATGTAAAATAATAAAAATGAAAATGAAAAAGAAGTAACAGAAAGCAAATTTTGCATAATGATAGAAATTAAACAAGAAATTAAGAAAAAGGGAGAAGGGGGGAATAAAAGGGAGAAGACAAGAAGAGAGAGGGTTATTTTGGCTCTTTCGGATGAGATATTTGGGGAGAGAAGGAGAAGAAGAAGGATGCTAACAGCAAGAGAAAAAGAGGGCAAGCAAGAACTGGCATAGGGTTAATTGTTGGGGGCTCGGGGGCCTCAGCCATTGGCTGGGGGTTGGTTGGGTGGAGAGTCGTACCCCCACCTTTAGTTGCAGACATTGTAGCTATCAAGGCAACCACCAGGTCATCTAATCAGGTAAGTAGGTTTCCCCTCCGTGATTCACAGTTATGTTTTTTTTTTTGTTTTATTTTACAAACTGGTTTGCATGCTGTGTTATGTTTTTGGTTTGCTTTGTTGTTCCTTTGGATTTTGGGTTACCACACTGGGCCTCCAAGTCCACAACATTCTTGTCCTTAGGACTAGAAGTTTGCGGTCTGGTAGTGACAGGAGGGGACTTAATAAAAATCGAATATCTTTCTGCTTTCCCTATCAAAGGCAAGGTGTCCATTTTTTCGGTTCAAGTGACTATTTTTTCGGTTATGCTCAACCTTTTTTGTCGAAGACCACTTCTCGATAGCCCAAAATCAATGCCAGGCATCGAGAGAAACAACTCATGGAGTCTTTACCAGCCCTTAACTGAATATTTACCAATCTAAAAGCCTAAAATCTCGACAGGCCACCATTTTTCAAGTTTTTGAGATGGGAAATAAACATAGGAAGCATTAAGCAATGCAAATAGCGCTCGCCCCTCAAAGCCAAGGTGCATTTACCCATGCAACATTAAATGACAACTAGGGAATTCTGAAACGGGATGTAGCCCACAAGTACTCCGCAAGACCTGGCATCAGCTCGCCGCCCCCTCTTGGGCACCAAAAACCGAGGATTATGTCAACATTTACAACCAATAATAAAGAAATCATTTTTAAAATTCAAATTTATAAAAAAATATTCCAATCTTTCTATAAACTATAGCAAAGGAAAAAAAATTATAGTCAAATATAGGTTCTATCCCATATTAATAAGGATTCCACAATCCATATATATCCCTCGGAGACATAACAAATTACCATTAGTCCATTGGAATATGTTACCATAGTCGCACAATGCTTATTTATTTCTATACAATGGAAAAATCCATGTGCTAAAGTTCCTTTATATTATAGATTATTTAACTTAAAAGGATGGTGTGTTATATGCTTGGTCCAGATTCAATACATGTGCGCATTTGCTGAAGCGAAAAAAATGAAGATAGGGACTATGCTACAATGAGGTTTTTGTTAAGTAGTAGGGACTATTCACATTCGCATATACATATTACATTTTCCTTTTCCTTGTTAATCAATATGTCAAGTGCTTCTGAAATATATTTTATATATATGGATTTGTAAGGAATGAGAATGGGGCCTACTAAATGCACAAGAAAGTTACATGTTATTATAAATATTCTTACAATGTTCTTAGGAGGTATTTATTTTTTCTGTTTAGATTATTGATCTTGTTTGTAATTGTTCTAATATCTATCAATATAGATTCATCTTAAACCTCTATCTATTAAGCATTGAGAGGGATCCAATTTATTGAGGTGTAATTTTTTTCTTGACGTAAAAAGAAATTAAGATAAAAAAAAATTTACACCTCAAGTCAGATACATTTTTGTCCTTGATACATTTGGGTTTTTTTAGTTACTTTTTATTTTTTATAAGTTAAGAGACGAAATGAATTTTTTTAATTATTTTTTATTATTGGGAACATTGCGTTATGTAATATAATGTAACAACAGCTTCCCCTTACTGGGCCACACTGGGCTAAGACAACCTCACTACTCTCTGTGCAATATTTTTTTATAAATGTAAGATCTTGATCTTGTTGGATTAGAATGTTGATAGATAGTTGATGCTCTAAAATTTGGAAAAATTATCTCTTAATTCTATTTTAAATTTGATGGTGTCTTGATTTTTGGATTCCATGGAGAGTGAGGGTTTTAATAAAATTCCCTTTCAAATTTGATAGGGTCTTGATTTTGGGATTCTATAGAGGGTGAGGGTTTTAATAAGTTTGATCATCATCATTTGTTTTGTGATTGGTATCTTGTCAATGCCGCATTAATATCCACAAATAATAGTTTGGTCACATGTACATACCCTACCCCATTTGAAATTCAACATGTGACCTATAAAGATAAAATATGCTTTTAATTGAAAAACATTTAAAAAGGTGTTAAGGTTAAACTTTAAAAAATAATTCAAAATGTAGATATTTATGAAGTCCATGTATTTTGACTAACAACTCATTCTTATATATTCCTATTACATGGAATAATAATATTGACTCACTATTATTTGCCGAGTAGTCTAGATATTCTACGTTTTCAACCATTTGCAGTTATATTTTACAATTGGTTTTGTTCATAATACTATTGGAAATCTTGAAAAAATATTAAAATCATTGATATCACTTGTGGAAATTGCATAATGTGAGTACCACAAGGTTTTTTGAGGGTGTTGAATTTATTTATGCATTCAAAAAAAAAATTGAACACTTCAAAATTTGGATTTCACCAAAACAATTGTTACCCTATTTCGACAAAAAACTACCGAAAAGTCCAAACATAGAATAGATAGACTGCTCGATTATTTTTTCTCTTGCTTATTAAAAAGATATGGAAATTAGATTTTAATTAAATAATTATTTTCCCAACATTTCGAGTATAACGAATAATATGCATAATTATTATGATCTCTATAGTGAAATTGGTTGTTGGACTAATCCATAAAATTTTGAGGCGAATTAATTTGTAAAACTTATGGTAAAGGAGATGTTGAGGATTAAAACCATTTGTTTTTACCATAATCTGAATTTATATAAATGGCTCTTTTCTGGCTACTCAAAATAATGTTATGGAAAATTGACATTTTTTGCATGAAATTTTGTAAGATCCATTTTGGATTGATGGGATTGTAGATATCAATTGTTAACATTGCAAAATCATGTTGCAGTAGAAATATTGTAAGGTGTTGAATCCATTCATATTGCATTAAAAGCATGAATTCAATGATCCAAAATTGCAATTTCAACAAACATTTTATGGTTGGACTCCAATGATGGAAAACCAAAAAAGGTCAGAATGGTAAAACGCTTAGCTACATTCTTTCCTTTTAACTTGCACCGCCCTTGATAATATAAAACATAGATTTAATTTCGTCTCTTAAATACTCTTGAAAGCTTATTGGCTTAAGAAAACCAAAATGTTCTTTCCATCATGTCCAAGCATATAAATGATGTTTTTTAGAATACTTTTTATTATTCCCCTTTTTTTAATGGGCAAGTTCAAAATCATCATCACCATTAAAATTAAAATGAATAACATGGAATACCTTGGAAACGTTTATCAAACATGTCACAAGTAGGGCATGAATGCATGTGGGGAAAATAACAAGTTCTCCACCTACCACCCATGCTAGGCCCAATTAACTAATTATGTGTGTGTGTGTGTGTGTTAGAGAGAGAGAGAGAGAGAGAGAGAGAGAGAGACGGATAAAAATTAACGCAAAACCATAATTGTATTCAAATAATCAAATACATTTATATAATATGAAAATATTGAATTTCACAACTGTGTAGTAAGTTTTCCATATTTGATGTAAAAGATAAAATGGAGACACAAGTTAAATATATTATATCCAAAATATAAAATGAGCATTTTACTTAAATTGTTCAAAAGATAAAACCTATAATTGAAAATATTAGTATTACATCAAAATTTGCATTAGCTATATTAAATGTATTCCCGAGAAAGTTTGATTTTTATGTTATTGTCTTCATAAATTGTTCCTTCACACCAATCTAATATGCTACCAATTTCTCTCAATTTAGATAGCTTGTTCATTCCCATTGGCGACCTCCTCAATAATGGGGAATCTATGATCTTCAAATTTTGAAGGTTAGGCATTGTTTTTTCATTCCATACATTAGATGGTCTTGTGGGACTCTCTAACTTCTCTAATCCCATAAGACTCAATTTGTCTATCATTGGTAAATTACAAATCTCTACCTCCAACTTAGACTAATAATTTATTGTTATTTCCCTTAAACTAGGGACTTCTCTCTAATGAGGAATCCCAATATTTGATGTGTGGGGATTACATCAATATGGAACCTCAAGAAACAATGAATGGAAAAGAGACACAACATGACAAATAATATGGTGTATTTATGATTGGGATGAAGGGCATGACCAAAATCGATAAAATAAAGAAAACACGAAAATTCGAGCTTAACCCATGCTCTCTAGCACCAGTGGAGAATAATTTCTTGAGTTTAAATACAAAGTTTTGAAACTAATCCTAGAGTTGAGACTATTTGACTAACTATTTACTTATGGGAATTGATACCATGGACTAACCACCAGCCTAGGAATGTGGGACTAACAACACGGTCAAGGTGATGTTTCTAGTTTTGGAAGTTTACTAATATCTATGGGTTTTGGTGTAACAAAATATCTTCGATTGGTGTGAAAGCCTCAACCCATGTATGATTCCCTTGGGTTACATGAGAGGGCGGATGTTGGACTAATTGCTACACATCCAAGCATTGATATTGTGGACTAATTACCCACTAAAGGTGTTTTTTCTAGGTTTGGAAGTTTACTAATACATGTGGATTTTGGTCTAATGACAAACCTTCAACTATAACTAAGACTTATTGCATATAAAATAAAAGGAGTATCTATTGGTTGATGCCTTAAACTGGAGATGATATATAGGTGTGATATCTCAATCTTTGTTAGACTTAAGAGTAGTAATCAAGATGTAGTTTGAGGAAGATAAATGGTGTCAAGAAGTGTCCCAAGAATTATTACAAAATGAAATTTTGATAGAAAAGGAACTTATAAAGTATGATGAATATCGTCTAGTTGAATCTTGGGTGTTTATTTGGAGGAACAAAGTTTATGTACTAGATCGCAAGTACTTGAGAAGGATGGAATTTCAGGAAGCAAATGATGCTCTAGATTACAGACACACAAGGCTATAACGACATATTAAGTATGAAGAAACTATATTGATGGCTTGGTCTGAAATTAGATATATGCTATTGAATATGTAGACCGTTGTTTGGAATGTCAACATATAAAAGTGGAACACTAACTTCCATCAGACAAATTGATCTCCCGAATATACTTTCTTAGAAATGGGAAGAAATATCTATGGATTTCATATCAAGATTACCGAGCACTCCCAAAGGTAATGAATCGATATTGGTGGTAGTTGACAAATTGAAAAACATATCTCACTTCATTCAAGTAAAGATTAATTATCAAGCATGTGGTATAACCCACATTTCCATATGTGATGTAGTGAGAATACATGGTGTGTTGAAAGTAATTGTGACAGATAGTGATTTAAGGTTTGCTTCCAAGTTTTGGCAAAGTTTGTTTTGTGAATTACACATGAAACTAAGTTTCAATACAACCTACCATCTAGTGATAGATGGATAGATATAAAGAGTCAATGCAAGTTTAAAAGGCATCATGCTCTAGATATATGTGATGAATCAACAAAGAAGGTTGAAGAATAGCTATGTTTAGTGGGATTTTCCAACAATAGTGGATATAATCAATATATCAAGAAACGTTTGTTTGAATTCTTATACGGATATTTCTTTTTGGAAGAAATAGAAAATGTAATGAAGGAGGTTCAATTGAATCTAAAGACCACTCAAGAACGAGAAAATAATTATGCAATAGACAAAAGAAGATCACAAGACAGTTTTATGGTTGAATAAAAGTTGTTTCTTAGAGTTAAACCAAAAAGGAGTTCTTCATGCCCAAGGAAATGGAAGAAGCCATCACCTAGATATTGTGGTATTTTTGAGATCTTGGCGCAAATGGATGTCATGGCATACAAACCAGACTTACCACATCATGTGAACATTCATGATGTTTTTCATGTATCTTTGCTTAATAAATATGTACCCAACCATAATTATGTGTTGGACTTTGATTCCACATAGATAAAGGAAACCAAATAATTTCCCAATCGATGCCTGGCAATCATCAACAACAAACAACAACATCTACATAGAAAATAAATAACTTAGGTTATGGTCCATTGGTAGCACTACTCAAAAGATGACAACAAATGAGTGTTGGAATTAGAAATGAAATGAATTTACCTCATTTATTTGATGATGATATGGTTCCAAGTTGTAACCCTCATTAGTGAGGGAGGATTGTAACACTACAATGTTGGTTGATTTTATTTTTTACTACTAGGAGATTGTGTTTTAGGGTCACCATCCCATTGCTGCCTATTTTTATTGATAATTGAGTATGTTAGGCCTAGACATCTATGCCATTGCCTAATTTTTTATGAACACTAATGTTTGTCTTATTGATGAGTTATTTAGCATTAAATGTTCTTGTGTGATCTTGGGGATCCTTGATGATAATTTAACATGATTAGTCATTGTGATGATGAGGTTGATATTGTATACATTTGTTGGATAACATGCCATTGATGTATATATATCATGTTATGATGTTATTTATTATGATGATAATGTTGCATATACATTGGTATTTTGGATTGACTAATCTATTTCAAGATGAAACGCTGATGTATAGATGAGAAATCCACTCAAGGGAAGGGATAATGTCTCAATGAGGATGTCCATCATATCATAGAGCTTAGGAATCCATAGGGAAGGGAAAAATTGTGAAAATGAAGTTGAAAATTTAACTTGAATAAAAAGGAAAAAGGAAAAGAGTTGTAACTTACTTTTACCTTGTTCTTTCCACTTGTAAGTTCACCCTCAAGCCAATTTCTTCCTTGCATAAGAAGGGGGAAGACCAAGGGTGAAATATTAAGAAGATGATACATTGAGAAGGATTATAAAAGTTTTTTTCCCATTGACGATGCTAGTTGATTCATGAGGAATTGGTTAGGATTCTACCATTGTTATGTTGGAACTTGTGATTTGGAATTTGTACTTGGTTTAGCATATTATCGATTTCTCTAACCTAGTCTAACTAGAGTAAGGATTTGGGAGTGTATGTAACCAACTAGGACAATTAAACTCAAATTATGCATGGCTCTTTGTACTATTATGTTTATCCCATTTCAATATGCCACAATACAAGAAAACCACATTCTTAGTGGATGTTTTTATGGAACCTCCCCCAAAAAGATTTCCCTTGTCTATTTATAGTGGAGGTTTCTAATAGAGGTGGGTGATTAAAGATTCAACATAGGTTTTCTATCCAATTCCATTTAATTGACAAAAACACACTATTGTGCATAAACACATTGACATTGATGCACTTGATGTGCCAATCACATAGAATAATGGATGCGACATTTCATTGAAAATTATATATTTCTATTAAATAATTAAAAAATAAATGATGCATTTAACTAAATGTTAACACCCCGATGCGCCTACATAAATGATGTGGCATTATATGATGCACGTTGGACATACACATGGTGTGCTTGAAATTATAAAACACACCAAGTATAAAGTTGAATTTTCATTATAAAATATATATATTTATATTAAAAAATTCAAAGAAACTTATAGTGAGTTTACAAAAATAATGATTCCCTAGTGCACCATCACAAATGATGCATAATATTTAAGTGCCATATGAGAACATAAGCCCTTTTTTAATCCAATTATATAGCACACTATACATAGCCAAGGCATTCAATTCTATAATATAGTTTTTATATTATATATTTCATAAATCACTCTAGTGCATTTATGTAAATATTGATGCCCTAGTGCACAAAAAAGACAAAATGCACTACCATTGGTCTGCAATTTCATATGCTTTGGCGTGCATTGTATATTAAGCATACTATCATTGGACTGTACATTTAATTACAAAATAAAATTTTTAATTCAAAAGTTTAAAAATGTAAACTATGTGTTTAGTAGGGTATTTTTTAAGGATTATAAAAATATACTTCAGTATAGTATTCTAGGCAATTATTTTGGATTGAAAAAAATATAAATATAGATTGGTAGGCGAATATTAAATATGAATCATACAATTTAATACTAAAACCTGTAAATTTTGGCGAATATTATGATAAAAAAACAGATTTTATGTAAATATAGGCGATATTAGAGACTAAAAATGACCAAATAGCGAATTTATTTTTTGAAAAAAGACCCAAAAAAATAGTCAATTGGCGAAATTTCGCCCCCAAAAATTTCCCTGGTGTTTAGTCAAACATTAGCACCTCAATGTGCCTCAATTGGAAAAGCATGTCAACGGTGTACTCCCCACATATAAGCATAATGTAAAAGGTTTACATTGTTATAATAAATATATTTTTATAGTAAAAAATAAAAAAACTTAGTGGTGCGTTTAATTTAAATGATACACCCCAGTGCTTGCAGACTAAGATGCACTATTGAGTGGTGTTTTAGAAAAGTAAAATGCACTAATGCGTCTTTTTGTTGAGCTCACTAATATAGGGTAAATCATAAAAAAATACCAATCAACATTTTCATTTTAATTGTCTTCTAGTGCTTCTAAGGATAGAAGCACCAATGCTCACTCTCTTGCATGAACCCCTTGTTAGTGATACAATGTTTTTGCATCATTCCCGAGTCGTATACTTCGTCAATTATTTTCAAATTTTGGGAAAAAGATCCAATTATTTTATTTTATTCTTATCTATGTCATAAGCATGTCATCTTAACCCACAAGTCAACATGTAAATTAGTTCTTACTTCCTCATTTACATTCCTGGCATATCAAAAAATGAAATTCTTGATAAATTTCATGTGTTTCTCTCTCTCTCTCTTTTTAAACCGCATGGTGCTTTCAATTGATTATGATCACACATTGCCATTTTGTGCTTCCTATAACTTTATAGAAATCACCATCACCAATGCATTTGACTAGTTCAACTTGTACTAAACTATTTAGTGCACTGTTTTATTTACATCGATAGGTGTTTATATCTTAGAATTTGGGGTGGACTACCATCTATGCTTTTCCTAGATTCAAGAAGGATGGGACAAGTGTGTTGTCTAGATTGATTTTATGGTTGTCGTTCAAAATTCGAAATAAACAATTATAAAAAAGAAAAAAGAAAAAGAAAAAATACATGTTAGTTGATGCATGGATAACTTGTAGCTCATGCATGGATAATAGGTAGTGAGAGACAACCCATATAACTAAAGAAGGTAATAGGTAGTTGAGGCATAAACAACATGTGATTACAACTAAGCATGGGAATAAGTAATAGATAACTTGTTCATGACACTTAACTTGTAACCTATCAATGTTCACTCTAGGCCACAAAGTTAAGTGGTTATGCTAGTTATAGAAAGCACTGTCATCAATGCATGGGAGTTTGAGAAGCACACCACCATGAGTTATACTAAACGTGTTATGATGGTGTGCTTCATCAATGAAAGTTGCATTATTATCGATGCATCTACTTATAAACAATGCATCAACCACATGCAAGTTTTGAAATTTAGATTGATTGGTTAGTGCTTCAAAAAATCAATTTGAGAATTGTGTGCAGTGCTTCTAAATATTAGACAAGCACCAATGCCCTTTTTATTTCAAGAACTATAAATAAATACCATTATCCCCACAATATGCCAGTGCACTTCATTAATTAACATAACATCGTCAACATTGTGTCTTTTGATTAGAAATGCACCACTGGGATGTGAGCATATGAACTAACTTGGATGTGTTAGTGTGTTAGAAAATGCATTAGGGCATCATCTATAGTGTGTTTGGCTATTTTGTGAGCATCGAATGACATAGTATTTAACAATTTTCCCAGTGTTTGTTAACAGCTAGTGGAACCAGTGACAGTTCTTTTAACTAATCATCATGAAGCATGAAAATAAACACTGTATCAAAAAGATCAATGTGATGTATAAAATGTGAGGCATCGTATATGGTGCTTCTCGATATCGCCAATGTACCATAAATAGTGCTTTTTTACATATGAAGCACACCACAAATGTATTTAACATACATGTTTCCCACTTAAACAATTCATTAGTAAAACAAGATTAATAAGCAGCACGGCTGCTTATTCCCTGCAAAAAGTTAAAGTAAACAAATTATTACAGAGAATTAAAATAAAGATCAATTAATTTACTAAAATTTTCCAAGCAAAAATTGACGATCTAAACAATCGAGGTACAAACCTAGTTTGTTTTTTATTTGTTTCAGTTCATAATTTATTGTGATTCCATGAGACTCCTATATGTTCACATATTACAATTATGAAATAACAAACCAAATACCATAATTATTATTAAATAACACAACAAAGGTAAGAAATAATATTGGACTATCACAATTATAACGAAATAACAAAACAAAAATGAGAACTAATTTCTTATTATAACTATAATTATCATTATCATTATATTATCATGAAATAAGAAAACAAATAATACAGTATTATTCCATAAATGTGGAATAGTGTTTGTGGGTATCATAAGTCACATAACTCAACTAAGAAAATATAAAAGTACTAAAGGATGCAGATGACATATTGTTTCACACTTTTGGAACACGTGTCAGGACTATGCTACAATGCGATTCTTGTTAAGTAGTAGGGTCTATTCACATTCGCATATAAATATTACATTTTCATTTGCCTAGTTAATCAATATGTCAAGGGTTTCTCAAATCTCTTTTATATATATGAATTTGTAAGGAATGAGAGTTGGGCCTACTTAAATGTACAAGAAAGTTACATGTTGGTATAATTCTTTTTACATTCTTTTTTAGAAAGTATTAATTTTTTTTTATATTATTGATTTTGTTTGTAACTATTTTAATATCTATTAATATAGATTCATTTTAAATAAGGACTAATTTTTTGAGGTGTAATTTTTTTCTTGATGTAAATAAATATTAAGGTAAAAAAAATTACACTTCAAGTTAAATATCTTTATGTTCCTGATAGATTCGGGTTTAATTTTTTTAGTTACTTTTTATTTTTTATAATTTATGAGTAGACATGAATTTTTTAATTATTTTTTATTATTAGGAACACTATGTTACGTAATGTAACGTGACAACATCTCCCCCATACTGAACCATACTTCCCTAAGAGCATTTTACTACTCTCGATACAATAATTTTTTATAAATATAAGATATTGATCTTGTTAGATTAAAATATTAATAGATAGTTGATACTCTAAAATGTGGAGAAATTTTGCAATCTCTTAATTCCCTTTTAAATTTGATAGTGTCTTGATTTTTGGATTCCATCGAGAGTGAGGGTTTTAATAAAACTCCCTTTCAAATTTGATAATGTCTTGATTTTGGGATTCTACGAAGGGTGTGGGTTTTAATAAGTTTGATCATCATTATTTGTTTTGTGTATCCACAAATAATAGTTTGGTCATGTATACATACTATACCCCATTTGAAACTGAGCATATAGCCTATAAAGATAAAATATATGTTTTTAATTAAAAAACATTTACCAAAAGGGTTAAGCAATAATTCCATGTGTAGATATTTATGAAGCCCATGTATTTTGACTAACAACTCATTCTTATGTTTTTATTTAAAAAAACATTTAAAAAATGTTTAAGGTTAAACTTTAAAAAATAATTCCATATGTAGATATTTATGAAGTCCATGTATTTTGACTAACAACTCATTCTTATATATTCCTATTACATGGAATAATAATATTAACCCACTATTTTTTTTGGAATAATAATATTGACCTAATATTATTTTTTCTTTTTTTGAATAATAATATTGACCCAATATTATTTTTTCTGAGAAGATATGGAAATTATATTTTAATTAATTAATTATTTTCCCAATATTTAAAGTATAAAGAATAATATGTACAATGCTTATGATCTTTATAGTGAAATTGGTGGTTGGATTAATCCATAAAAATTTTAGGCGAGTTAATTTGTAAAACTTATGGTAAGGGGAGGCTACGGATTAAACCATTTGTCTTTACCATAATCTGAATTTATACAAATTGGCTCTTTTTTGGCTACTCAAAGTAATGGATGGAAAATTGACATTTTTTTGCATGAAATCTTGTAAGAGCCATTTTGGTGGTGTTTTAGAAAAATAAAATGTACTAATGGGTCTTTCTATTGAGCTCACTAATATTGGGTAAAATAAAAATAAAAATAATAGCAATCAACATTTTAATTTTCCTTGTCTTCAGGTGATTCTAAGGATTGAAGCACCAATGTTAACTCTCTTGCATGAACCCCTCACTAGTGATACACTGTTTTTGCATCATTCATGAGTCGTATGCTTAGTGAGTTATTTCCAAATTTTGGGAAAAACAACTCCAATTATTTTACTTTATTTTTATCTGTGTTGTAACTATGTCACCTCAACCCACAAGTCAACATGTAAATTAGTTGTTACCTCTTCATTTACATTCCTAACATATAAAAAAACTGAAATTCTTGATAAATTTCATGTGTTTCTTTCAATTTTTTTTAAACACGTGGTGCTTTCAATTGATTCTGATCACGCTTACCATTTATTGCTTCTTGTAACTTTATAGAAAGCACCATCACCAATGCATTCGACTAGTTCAACTTGCACTAAACTATTTAGCACATTGTTTACATTTATAGAAAGCACTATCATCAGTGCATGGGAGTTTGAGAAGCACACCACCCCGAGTTAAACTAAAAGTATTGTGATGGTGTGCTACATTAATAAAAGTTGCATTATTAACGATGCATCTACTTATAAACAATCCATCAACCACGTGCAAGTTTTAAAATTTAGATTGATTGGTTAGTGCTTCAAAAAATCAATTTGGGCATTGTGTGCAATGCTTCTGAATATTAGAAAGCACGAATGCCCTTTTTATTTCAAAAACGATAAAATAAATACCATTACCCTGCCAGTGCACTTCATTAATTAACATAACATCATCAACATTGTGTGAAGTGATTAGAAATGCACCATTGGGATGTGAGCATATGAACTAACTTGGATGTACTAGTGTGTTAGAAAATGCAGTAGGGCATCATCCATAGTGCGTTTGGCTATTTTGTGGGTATCGAATGACATAATATCGACAATGTACCATATCAGGGGCTTCTTTACATATGAAGCACACCACATATATATTTAAAATACATTTTCCCAACAATTTATTAGTAAAACAAGATTAATGAGTAACACAAGACAATTGAGATAAAGATGAATTGATTTATTAGAATTTTCCAAGCAAAATTTAACGATCTAAACGATCGAGGTGCAAACCTAATTAGTTGTTGAATTTTTTTGGTTCATAATTTATTGCGATTCCATGAGACTCTTGTATGTTGCCATATTACAATTATGAAATAACAAAATAAATAGCACAATTATCATGAAATAACAAATCACATGTAAGAAATAATATTCCTATCACAATTATAATGAAATAACAAAACAAATATGAGAACTTAGAATTTCTTATTATAATTATAATTATCATGAAATAACAAAACATATAATACGGTATTCCATGAATGTGGAATATTGTTTGTAGGTGTCATAAGTCACATAACTCAACTAAGAAAATATAAAAGGTACCAAAGGTTGTGGATGACATATTGTTTCACACTTTTGGAAGACACTTGTTCATTGGAAGTTTTTCCAATTATGAAGACGTGGGGAGATTTAAACATTTACATCTAGGCATTGAAAGTGAGGATGCATGGCATCTCTTACACCAAATGTCATGGAATGCTTTACAGCATGGGTGATGGAATGCTTTACAGCATGGGTGGTGAAGTGAAGAAAGAGCATAAATTGTGAGATTTCCAAGTGGATGTAAATGGTGATGAAGACCAGTCACAGAAAAGAATATTGTAATTTGCGATTTGTGTGTTATGTAAGTATTAAAGGGAAATTTAAAATAATGCTTACTTAGATTAGGTTTGTTATGAGTATTTCTTAGTTAAGTGTATTCCTATATATGTAACTCAATCTGCGTGCTTTAATTTTTCCTATTTGGTATGAGCCAGAGTGCAATATTGGAGGAGTTTGGGGGCCTGTTTGATGTGCTTGTTTGTTGTTTGCAGGTAGTCGATGTTGGGATGTGGGTTCGTCGGTCACCAATGTAGAGGGAAGCTATCGTTCGCTGTTTAGAATGGTCATGCATGCTTTCATGGAGATCTGTCTTATTATTGGAGCTGGGTGAGGTTTGAAGTCTTAACCATTGGATAAGGGATGGATCACCTTGTTGTCCGTGGAGAAGAAACGATGCCGAGAAGGGAGCCACCTTGGAGAATAGAGGAGACGCCATCCTTTGCTAAATCAAGCCGTCACCCAGTTCGTGAGTCAATCCGCGAAGGATTTCTACCATCATTCTGCTTATTGCATATCCACGGATCCATTGTGAAGTTTGCTAGCCGAAAGGAAGAGGATTGTGTTTATCGATTGGTTAGAAGTCGTCTGTGTGTTCGCTGGTGTATTGTCATCATTTAAAACTGCTGTGTGAGAGGACCCGTGAAGGTTGTGAATTCTGGTTGAAAACTGCTCCATAACGTCGTGTGCTGGAACCACCTGGAGACTGCGTTGATAAATCGAAGAACATTCCATTGTCAGGTTTGTTTTTTTTAATCTGTCGTTTCTCTGAGATCGCTGCATAAGTTAGAGGTGGTCGACTGTTAACTACGAAATGGAGCCATTATTGGTGGAAAAGTTCAATGGAAACAACTTCTACAATTCAGCTATTTTTTAATGAGTAAGAATTTATGGGGAATTGTAGATGGCTCAAAACCAACAACCTTAGATCCCACTCAATTATGTCAATTAAGTGCGTGGGAGAAAAGGGAAGAGAGAGCTAAGTCCATCATTGGATTAACTCTTTCGGATGAGATGTGGACAGTCGACTAAATTATTTGGAGAAAAATTTACATATGTAAAGTTTTTTTTGAAATTATAATTATTTAAATTAAAAATGTATGAGGAGACATCCTTATCTGTTCATATCAATGAACTAAAGTCAATTTTCTACTAAATCTATGGATGAAATGATAGCATCATTATTAGCAGAAGAAAAAGAGGGTGAAACAAGGAACCACAAAAGTCCAAGTTTAATAAAAACAACTATCTATTAAAGGGAAAACTGAAAGAATAGGCTAACATAGCAATCTCTGAAGAAAACTCAAATGCCATCTATGAAGTCACACCAGATTCTGAAAGTGACTGTGAAGTCAATACAGAACGTCTCAAACTCTTCTAAGAAATAGCTATTAATTATGTAATATCTTATGTGTGTGTGTAAGTTTATGTGTAAATGGTCACTTGTATGACTAACTTCTGTATATGTTCAGTATCTAGAGTACTCTACCAGGCCACTGTTGGATTTAGTGAGCTATGTGTTCGGTAGATGGAAGTACCTCCATAGATCAGTCCAGTTACTTGGCTACTTCTTTGTCAAACTCAGTGAGCTATGTGCCTTGAGAGAGTAAAGTATTCAATATTGTTAGTCACTACAATTACTTCATTGATGGTTAGATGCAGTTATGTCTTAAATGGGTCAAATGGGAAGCTCCAAGATGAAGTGAAGAAAGAGCACAAACTGCCAGACTTCAAAGTGGATGTAAATGCTGATGAAGATGAGTCAGACAAAATAATATTGTAATTTGTGGTTTGTGTGTTATGTAAACATTAAAGGGGGGAGTTAGAGATAATACTTACTTAGATTGGGTTGGTTACGAGTATTTCTTAGTTCTACGGATCTAGATCTATTGATTTCGGTGATGTATTCCTATATATGTAACTCAATCTTTGATTAATATGATCAATGTTGTGTGCAGCTCTGTGTGCTTTAATTTTTCCTACTGATAGGGCAAATGCTGATTGTCAAGAGGCTTCCAGGTCCAAACACATTTTCATTACAAACAAAAAAAAATATTATGATTAAAGTAGAAATTAGGAATTTTATGAAATATTAATCTATGATCAATGAAGTAATGAATAAGAGACTAAGTCGTAGTGAAGTAACAAACAAATGATAAATAAGTATGAATATATATCACCTTGTACTTACAAGGAATTTTAGAGTGATGCGGTTACAAGATATGAAGTGCACTTAGTATTTTATACAATTTGTCACATATAAACATAGTTAAATATAGCTTGGTAAAGGATTTGGCACCTTAGAGATGGTCCAATTGATCCTTTCTTTGAGGTAAAGAATAATGGTTTTTGGCTTTGACAAAACGATAGTAAATGAGTAGGTTTTCTTCCCTTCATCTTTCATAGGGATAATGGGGGTAGGTGATAATAGAAGTATAATAAATAATTTCTACACCATTCTATATCATGATAATGGAAGGGAAGGGAATCATTGAGAAAATGAAGATCATACTATATCACGGGAAGGATAAATGTGAACCTTCATGTATGTCTTTCAGTCTTTTATAAAAGTGTAATGAATATAAGTTTTTATTGAAATGAGGATAATGGTATATTGTTATAACATGATGGGAGGAAACCATTCATAAAATGAGGATCATCTTATATCATTTTGATGGAATTGAATCTTTTCAATAACTTGTCGAGTTGGATGTGTCCAACTTCAAGGAGCGAATTAATTCTCTATTCAATTCAATGGCTTCCTTGGGAGGTAGGGAAGCTAGGGAGGTTACATCTTAGCTCAAGTATATGATGAGCTAAGTTTAGTGATCAGAATACATAGGGATGAATTATTATTCCATATTGTAGGCATGCGATAAATTTCAACAAGAGTTAGAAAAACTATATAAGCATATGAAGACCCGCCTCGATATATGTATTTATAATGCAAGTCAATATATGTTTTTATATGGTTAAACATATTTGATATGCACAAAGCTTAAACAATTGTTCATTCCACGTAGAGGATTTTTGCACCGAGAGGCGCTCTACAGCTCAGTCTGGGAGAGATCTTTTGTGCCGAGAAGCGCTCTACAGTCCAGTATGGGAGAGATCTTGTAACGTGATGTAACGTTAGTAATGTTAGTAACATGTCGGCCAAAAATAATAGTGATAGTAAATATTATGGGAGAGATCTTGTAATGTGATGTAACATTAGTAACGTTTGTAACATTAAAGTCAAAAGTAGTAAATAATGTTTGTGATGTAACGTTTGTTACTAACAAAAATAATTTAAAAAATTCATGTCGGCTCATAAAATAAAAAATTATGGAAAGTATTTAAAAAAAATCCATGTTGGTTCATAAAATAAAATATTATAAAAAGTAATTAAAAAATAAATGTTCCTTTATAAAATAAAAACTTAAAACTTAAACCCAGATCTATCAAGCAAGAGAGATCAAATTTCTTGAGTTTAAATTTAAAAAAAGAAATACACCTCAAGAAATTGGATCCCTCTCGGTGCTTGATAGATACGGGTTTAAGATGGATCTATGCTGGTTATATATAGGACACAACTTATCATCTAAAGAGGTAGAGCAAAGTCTTTATCAAGCAAAAACATTCTTTCTTTTTCTTGTGTATATCACAGTTATACTTTCCTTATCTTTTATAAGATAACCGTAATTAGTGTTTAGATATTATGGATAAAGTTTAAAACATGTAGTTTGAATTTAAGCAGGATAGTTTTAAATTCAATTCGTTGCTTATCAATTGTTTCCAAAAATATGTTTAAAAATCTAAGTCTGTAACATTAACCATCTTGTAAGAATTTCTGCATTACAATGGATTGGTGTCCTAATCTAAGAATTCTTAGATGATTGTGAAAACTTTCATTCTAAAACATTAATTAAGAAAAGTTTAAAAAGCTAACTCTGTAACATTAACCATTTCATAAAAAGCAATACAATATAAAATAGCAGTAATTCAACAATACAATATAAAATAGCAGTACCTCATGCTGTGTGCCATCGTCTTTAGTATTTTTTCCTTTCCTTATAAATTGTGCCACAGATCCTCCCTCTCTACATGCTCACACACCCTTTCTACATGCTCACACTTTGTTTCCATAATTGCTACTATGCCTTCTGGACAACCTATTTTAACAACACAGCTTGAAAAATTTAACCCCAACTTCGCCAACTTCTGATTATCCATAGTTTCCTTAGACCGTTGCTCTGAACCCTTCAACAAACACATGTATGTAGTCAGATTTTTTATAGTGTAGAAAACAAAAAATATGTTTACGATATGCTGGTATGCACTATTTCAGGTTTAAATTTTGCTCTCCTGGAGAGATATTTGATCATTGTATGGTACCACAGAATTGCATTTCCATGTTCATTCTGCAGAAATAAAATATTATTAGAAACTATTGTATACAAGATAACTATGCAGTAGAATTGTACATATGTAGTTAGATCCGAAATTACCCAAAAATTGTGTATTGCGGCAGCAGTTTGACATTGTGAAGAATTTTCCAAAGGTTATTGTTCCATACTAGAGAAGATGTCATGTCCCCACAAGATTGAGCATTGGAACAAGTTCCTAACCCAACCAATCCCTTGGGTTGAGGAGGCAACTGCATAACCATGGGGTTAATTTTGGAATTCCTAGGCAATTAATTATTTAGACTTTGCAATAAATGATATCCTAAGTTTAATTATGCACATGGATTATTTAATTTATGCATTTAATGTTTTTTATGTGGAATAAAAGAGGATAAGGCTCCACTAGAATGCATAAGAGGATAAGTTGACTTGAGATAGCTTGAGGAGGAAGAAAAGAGAAAAGATGCCAAAGCTAAGAAAATTAGAAAGGTGGAAAAAGCTCAACAAAAGAAATACAAAGCATAAAACAGGCAAAATCAAAAAATCAGGAAAGCTCAGAAAAGCAGGAAAGTTCAGTAAAGCAGGAAAGTCAAGAAAATCCAGAAAAAGCAGAGAAAAGCAAAGAAGAATTTGGAAAAGCAAGGAAAAGAAGACAAAGCAAGAAAAGAAGACAAAGCAAGAAAAGAAGGAAAGCAAAGCAAAGCAAGGAACGCAAGCCTTCCTCATCCACTCAAGGAAGGCACATTAGTTTGGTTAAATTGCTCCACAAGTCACCCTCTCTCCATAAATAACCCAGTGTGCTCAAAATTCACATATTTTTTCAATCTAAAGAATTTTATGAGAGCAATCTGTGCATCAAGACTTGGGAGGTGTGCCCCTGGTCAAGGTTGGGAGATGTGCCCCAACTTCCTGTGAGAGGATGATGGAATTCAACCATCATCACTGATATTATTTGCAGGTCCTATATCTGATCTAATCTTTCATCAAAATTCAGAAAGCTTATACAAGTATGTGGTTCGAATCTCAGCTCCATTCATCGATTTCTAGTGTTGTAATGTTTAATAGGAATCGAGAGAATGTTTTGTAATGATTTGAGGAGCCTCCTGGACTATATATGATCTAATAACACTGAAATTCATCCTCTGATATCATTCATATTGAATAAAATCGCATAACTCATATTTATTCTCTTATTTCTCTACCCTCTCTAGATTTAGCTAGAATTTGACTAGTTTCCTGTTTGCAAGCAATAAATGTATGAGAACATATCCAAATGAATTAATTCTTGTTCCTAGAGATCACTAAGATGCAAAAAATCACATCCGATTCCTCAGTTCAAAAATTCATGACCCTTTAAAGCCTTTTTGGAAATCCTGAATTCGCACTAGATGAGTTGTCCTCGAAGGAAATTTTGTGTATGTTTTTGTGAGACTTGCTCAGATCTCTTTGTAACTTTATGGAATGATGTATTAATGTTGAATGACTATTACTAATTGATATTTAACCTCTGTAAGCTCAGAAACATCCATCTCCAGTCTCCAGTTAATTATCTCACCCATACTAGTCTATATATGTTGAGTAGCCCAGGAGCGTTGGAGTAAATTGCAATTTGATTCTCTTGAAACATAAATGGTATCAGTACATTTTTCAGAGGTATCCGACCACATCAAAACCTCCCATCATTCCACAACCTATGATATTTCCCATCCCTATAGTACTAGCATCCTTAGCCATTGTTTTGATTAATTTTGAGAAGAAAAGAGTTTTTGTATCACTTTTATAAGTTGATACATTACAGTGGTATCAAAGCATGGTCCTCTGAACCTGATCTTAATTTTATTCTATGATTTCAAGAATATTTACAGATTCCAAGAAGAAAATTCCTTTGTCAGAAGGAGAAGAGAAAGAGGAGATCAATTCCACTGAAGGGAAATTAAAAGAAGAATCATATATGTCTCATAATGAAGATAGGGAAGAGTTCAAATTCTTTTTTCAAGGAATGATGAAAGGGCTGCAATACATCTCTCTCAATATTGTGCAATCAGGAAAAGAAACCAAGGAGTTCTTAGCTCAATAGCTAGGAGCCAAGGTAGGAGAAGGGAGCAACAATGGGACTCTACATGGCGAGAGGAAGAGCAGTGGTGGTCACATTTTCTCAAAGACTAGGCCTCACAATAGGGCTAGTGAATTCAATATGGAGACTCCATCTTGCTCAAGGCCAACGATGCCTAAGTTTACTGAAGAACAGAGAGAAGACCCCGAGGGTTGAAATGGAGGTCTTGCTTCATGGTGTTGAGATATTGTAACTTCAAAGAATATTATATTTGTACTTTATTATTCCGGAGATGTTTCATTCCTCCGTGAAGATCTTATTGTATATTCGGAGATGTTTATTCCTCCGTCGGAATGTGGTAACTTGGGTTATTAGAATTCCCTAGTGGGGGTCGGCCCTGTATGTGTTATGTGGGTCAAAGGGTTGTTAGACCACCCTAGTGGGGTCGGCCCAGTCAGTTATAATAGGGTATTTAACCTAATGGTTAAATACGAGCCTACATGTACTTGTGTAAAAGATATGTTAGAGTAGTGTATAAATAGAGGAGGTGTATTCCTCATTTGACACACTCACTCACTTGAGGATAGCGCACTTGTGGAGGAGAGGTCTGCTATTGTGGAGGAGGAGATCATGTCTCAGGGTTTCATCTTTGTATATTGCTGGTCATCTATATTGAGGAAGCTTTGCTGGGTTTTCTACCCCATGAGGGTTTCCCAGGATAAATCTCTGTCTCTTGTGTTTATGCTGTGCTTGTTGTTTCTTCAGTGATCCTGTATATGCTATTATTGTGAAATGGAATGTAATGCTGCTATTTTCTATCTTAGCATATTAAATCTTAACATGGTATCATATCTAACCTTAAGGAAGGCAAGGTATGGCACTTACGACACTTGCTTTACTTACGGCAATTTGAAGGTTAGTGTTTTACATAGCAAAAACCAGTGATCGTGGAACTTTCGCTATAAATCCATTTCTACGAAGGTTCAGGGTCTGAAAAGTTTACAAGTCGAAGATAACATCCCCAGGTACCTTGTGTCCAAAGGGAACCCTCAGATTCGTTGTACTTTGTGAGTTATGATCAGTACAAGTTAGGGTTTCTGCCTCTTCCAGATCTCAGTCAAAATTAGGTGACCTAGGAAACAAGGTCATAACTTGGTCTAGGAAGCTCCAAATGAAATTTAGTAAAAAGTGACAGGTAGTACACAAACTGTACTATCTCAGGAAACTTTTTCAGAGGCCGAAGTTCAACCAGTGACACGTGGCATGCCGTACAAGTTCACTCTCCTGTTTTATCCCATAAACAGGTCATGTTGCGACACTTGGAATAACTCCCTCTCAGAGAGTCCAATTGAGGTCAGAACTGTCAAGATGGAAAGATAACAGGACATGCTATCTCAGGAAAAGTTTTTAGAGGCCGAAATTCAAACAGTGACACGTGGCACGCCGTACAGGTTTGCTCTCCTGTATTATCCCAAAACAGGTCACGTTGCGACATTTGGCATAACTCTATCTCAGAGAATCCAATTGAGGTCAGACCTGTCAGGATGGAAAGATGACAGGTCAGGCTACTACAAAAAAAGTTTTCAGACCTTGTGGAGTGAAAATTTTGGATTTACAGTAGAAACAATCAGGTACATATTTCTGTCAAAACAGAATTATTTTTGGAGCACTTTCATTCATGGCTTCCGGAATTTAGGGTTTCGGAGAAATTTTGAATTTTTGGAATCGAAATCCACGGCTGAATGCTACTCAGGAAAATCAAAATTTAGATACCAAGATCAAATTTTTTGGTTGGGTGGAAGACCGGGCTTGATCAAACCCCAGTTCGGGATTTTGATCGGAAAGATGGAAAATTAGGGCTTCAGCAAAAGTTGAAATTTTTTAAGTCTATAACCACGGCTGGAAGCTCCTCAGAAAAATAAGAGTTTAGAACCTTGGATCGAACCTTTTGTTTGAGCAGAAGGGTGGGCTTCATCAAACCCTAGTTCGGGATCCTCTCTAGAAGATCCAGAAGTTTCAAAGGCAATTTTGAGGGGTCAAATTTTGGAAATTCCAAAATTGAAGTATGATAGTTTGATCAGCTCAGCAAGACATATTCTTTCATCCATTCAGAAGTGTGGAAGTCAAAGATTGAATTTTTAGGGTTTCTCTAGCAAACCCTAATCAAGCTCCAAATCAAGTTTCAGGGGGAGTTGAGGCTAAGGCCTTACATAAGAAGACTACAAGAAGTCTCGACAGGTATAACTTAAGGAGGCTCAGGTATGTCTTGAAATCTGATTCTTGATTAATTTCATGATGTGTTTGTCTTCATATTATTTATTAGTACAATCTTGATTAATGTTAGAATTGTCTTATCACCCTAGTAACAGTATGAATGCATGTGAATGATCAAAGACATTCATTGATTAGGGCTATATGATTGTACTAATGCATTATGATGTTGTGTGAGGTTGATGTTGTCTGCTAACAAGATACAGGTACATCACAAAAGACAAATCAGGTTCCATGACCATGAAAACATGAAGACAAAGACTCATCCATAATCTTTGTTCTACTTACGAGGTATGTATGACTTTGTTATATTATGCTTAACCTATGAGACATGCAGGTTTTAGCTCAGGATCTCTAAATCATTGAAGAGATTGTTTAGGTATGTTGTACATAACTAAGTAGGTATACTAATCCAGGTATGTTTCCCATGAATTTTACCGTGTGTTAGGATCCCTTATATAAGTATACTTGGTATGATTGGTTATACTTATTCATAAAGTTAGTAATCAAGGGATTATGCATATTCTTTTATCTTGATTGATGATATGCATGAGTAAAAGAAGAATTCCCTGAAATCTTGCATACTAATGTTTACTAACTATAATCATGACTATTCATTTTCAAGATTATTTAGAACTATAATGTTTTGATAACATTTATAACATACTAATGGGTGTATGTTTGTGTATGAGATCATGAGGATGACACTTGAACATGCACAGTGGTACAGAATGAATAGAAGTTCAAAAGACATACAGAAGATCAAGCGGGAGGCAACCACACAAACATAAAAGATAAGTATTTGAGTTGTTATTTGAAATAGTAAATGATATTGCCTGTAATAGGTTGTATGCATATTTATATTCCTATAATATATTATGCTGAGTGTAAATATTCATAGAACATTGAACAATATACTACTAATATGCATATGATTGGTAAGTTGGACAAACATTCCATTGTTGCTTGTCTAGAATGAAACCTCTTTGCTGACATACTGAGAGTTGTGCACACTCTCGATAGTATGTTCTGGTAGAGATGGAAGGCATATAGATAGCCACTGTATGCATACAGGATATGGGAAAGTGTTGTGCCAAAGTATTGGTCAAAATAGTTGCATAACTATGTAAATGATATCTGTATGCATAATAGGTTATCATGTCAATATGACTTGATGATTATGAATTATTACTAATCATGTACCTAATTTTGATTTGTAGAAAAAAAAATCATGATGAATGATGAACACTGAACAAGCGATGGATGTTCAACAAAAGGATTTACAAATCAAACACACTATAGAAGGCTTGTGGCTAGAAGATTCTCTTAGAAAGGAGGAAGAGAAACATGATGAGATGTTTGTTCCAAATGGATAGATAAAACCATTCTCTTAATGGTGTAATTAAAGAAGAAGTGTGATTCAGGTTCTGTATGGGTACCCATGATCGATAATCAATTGATGAGCTTAATGATCACCATGGGCGATGTGGATCTCAACCTTTGCTACAAGGTTGAATATGGTTTCTATACACAGATGACATGGATGCAAGAAGGAACTCACCACAGAGTTCGAATAATATTGAGGCTCATATCAGTAGACCCATCTAATGAGAGATGGCACAGATAGATATGCAGAAAATCATTCAATGCAGAGTGTGAATGATGTTCAGTCACAAAGGGAGAATTGACAGTTTCTTGATAAGCTTGGGCTTTACCAAAAGAAAAGTTGTTCCTAACCTTTACCTTAAGGCTATGGATCATACTATTATTATGATATCTTTCTTATAGGGAATGAGAAATAGATCATGAAAAGAAAGAAGAAGATGGCTGCAGAAATGAAAAATGAAATATCTCAGATTGATGCATTACTTCGTAGGTCTGGAAGTATGGCAAGGCTCAGAAGGAATCTTTCTCAACCAAGGAAAGTATGCTGAGAAATACGAAAAGGACTTGATGTGTTGGTATGGCCACTCTTGAAGTTGTTAGCAGATGACTCATCAGAGTTAATGGATAGAACTCTATACAGACAAAATATTGAGTCATTGATGTGTCTAACGAATACTAGGTCAGATATATGCTTTGCTGTGAACACCTTGAGTCAGTATCTAGTGGAAACTAGATGTGTTCACCTGATAAGCTGTAAATCATGTGATGTGGTACCTAAAGGATACAATAGAATTTGATCTATGTTATCTTGGAGATCATGACTTCAGATGGATACACAGATGTTGATTGGGCAGGAACTTTATCAGACAGGAAGAGCACATCGAGAGGATGTTATTGTCTGGGATCAGCCATGATCTCGTGGTTGAGCAAGAAACAATCTAGGGCTCTTAGCACAAGCAGAATATATGGCTGCTTGCTCTGCTAATTGTGAAGCGGTATGGCTTCAGAATTGACTTAGAGATGGACCCAACTATGACCCTATGTGACAAACAGAGTTGTACCAAAATGGCAGAGAATCCAGTGTTCCATGATAAGTCAAAGCACATAGAGATCTGACATTTCTATATACAAGATATGGTGCAGAAAAGAATTAAAGTTCGAATTTGTAACAAGTTGACAATGTACTAACCAAACCTCTACCGATCCGATGTACTAACCAAACCTCTACCTCAAGTAAAGTTTTCCAAGACAAACTTAAAATAGTTCAGAAGAACCCTCCTCGAAAGGGGGAGCGATGTGATCACTTATGATGAGATTTCCCGCATCGACAGTAAGGTCGATGATATGGATACCTATATTGGTGATGCTGACAGAGAGGTTGGTGGATGGTCCTTAGACAGGGTCTAAGGTGACAAGGGGATTGCATCATCCTTGAACATATGTTCTCAAGAGAGCCGTAGACGTATGTCTTCGAGAATGAAGTCCTTGGTGGACATGATAGGATTGCATCATCCTCAAGAGAGCCGTAGACGTATGTCTTCGAGAATGAAGTCCTTGGTGGACATGATAGGATTGCATCATCCTCAAGAGAGCCGTAGACGTATGTCTTCGAGAATGAAGTCCTTGGTGGACATGATAGGATTGCATCATCCTCAAGAGAGCCGTAGACGTATGTCTTCGAGAATGAAGTCCTTGGTGGACATGATAGGATTGCATCATCCTCAAGAGAGCCGTAGATGTATGTCTTCGAGAATGAAGTCCTTGGTGGACATGATAGGATTGCATCATCCTCAAGAGAGCCGTAGACATATGTCTTCGAGAATGAAGTCCTTGGTGGACATGATAAGATTGCATCATCCTCAAGAGAGCCGTAGACAGATGTCTCCGAGAAAGAAGAGGGATTGTATCATCCTTGAACACATGTTCTAAAAGAGAGCCGTAGACATGATGTCTCCGAAAATGAAGTCCTGAATGAACAGGTAGGGGATTGTATCTTCCCCGGACTTAGGTCCCAGAATTGATCCGTAGACTGAGGTCTCCGAGAATTGAAGATAGGACTGCATCGTCCCTGGACCTCGGTTCAAAATGTAGGTGATGGGATTGCATCGTCCCTAGACATGAGATTTTTCTTAAATGGATAAGGACTGATCATCCTGGAACTGGATTGGGATTGCATCGTCCCTAGACATGAGATTTGTCTTAAATGGATAAGGACTGATCATCCTGGAACTGGATCGGGATTGCATCATCCCTAGACATGAGATTTGTCTTAAATGGATAAGGACTGATCATCCTGGAACTGGATCGGGATTGCATCGTCCCTAGACATGAGATTTGTCTTAAATGGATAAGGACTGATCATCCTGGAACTGGATCGGGATTGCATCGTCCCTAGACATGAGATTTGTCTTAAATGGATAAGGACTGATCATCCTGGAACTAGATCGGGAATGCATCGTCCCTAGACATGAGATTTGTCTTAAATGGATAAGGACTGATCATCCTGGAACTGGATCGGGATTGCATCGTCCCTAGACATAAGATTTGTCTTAAATGGATAAGGACTGATCATCCTGGAGCTGGATCGGGATTGCATCGTCCCTAGACATGAGATTTGTCTTAAATTGATAAGGACTGATCATCCTGGAACTGGATTGGGATTGCATCGTCCCTAGACATGAGACTTGTCTTAAAGTGATAAGGATTGATCATCCTGGAACTTGATCTGGATTGTATCATCCATGGACCTATGTCCTAAAGAGAGCGGGATTGATCATCCTGTAATATGAGCATGTGTGTTGCAGGATATGCTGCTATGTATTAGTGAGAATACATGCTTTTGATGATAGATGTATTAGTGAGAATACGTGCTTTTGATGATAGATGTATTAGTGAGAATACATGCTTTTGATGATGGATGTATTAGCGAGAATACATGCTTTTGATGATAGATGTATTAGTGAGAATACATGCCTTTGATGATAGATGTATTAGTGAGAATACATGCTTTTGATGATATATGTATTAGTAAGAATACATGTTTTGATGATAGATGTATTGGTGTGGATACTAATACAGATGATCCAGATGCTGTAGATCGTGATGATCTGAATGCTGTAGATCGAGATGATCCAGATGTTGTAGATCGTGATGATCCTGATGCTGTAGATCGACATGATCCAGATGCTGTAGATCGAGATGATCCAGATGCTGTAGATTGAGATGATCCAGATACTGTAGATCGTGATGATCCAGATGCTGTAGATCGAGATGATCTAGATGCTGTAGATCGAGATGATCCAGATGCTGTAGATCATGATGATCCAGATGCTGTAGATCGTGATGGTCCAGATGCTGTAGATCGAGATGATCCCGATGCTGATGATCGTGTGATGATGATGCTGATGATCATGTGATGACGATGCTGATGATCGTGTGATGACGATGCCGATGATCATGTGATGACGATGCTGATGATCGTGTGATGACGATGCCGATGATCATGTGATGACGATGCTGATGATCGTGTGATGACGATGCCGATGATCATGTGATGACGATGCTGATGATCGTGTGATGGCGATGCTGACGATCGTGAGGATTCAGATGTTGATGTTGCTGTAGCTATTTGAGTGCTGCAGAAAATAAGGACTCAATACTGAAGATGCTGATGTTCCAGTAACTGCTTGAGTTACTGATGATGTTGAGAAAGCTTCCAATGATTTATAGATGTATCATGTATGATGTTGATGACTCCTTGCTCGTGCAGATGCTGTTATAATATCCTTCTCGTTAAGGGGGAGTGTTGAGATATTGTAACTTCAAAGAATATTATATTTATACTTTATTATTCCGGAGATGTTTCATTCCTCCGTGAAGATCTTATTGTATATTCGGAGATGTTTATTCCTCCGTCGGAATGTGGTAACTTGGGTTATTAGAATTCCCTAGTGGGGGTCGGCCCTGTATGTGTTATGTGGGTCAAAGGGTTGTTAGACCACCCTAGTGGGGTCGGCCCAGTCAGTTATAATAGGGTATTTAACCTAATGGTTAAATACGAGCCTACATGTACTTGTGTAAAAGATATGTCAGAGTAGTGTATAAATAGAGGAGGGGTATTCCTCATTTGACACACTCACTCACTTGAGGATAGCGCACTTGTGGAGGAGAGGTCTGCTATTGTGGAGGAGGAGATCATGTCTCAGGGTTTCATCTTTGTATATTGCTGGTCATCTATATTGAGGAAGCTTTGCTGGGTTTTCTACCCCATGAGGGTTTCCCAGGATAAATCTCTGTCTCTTGTGTTTATGCTGTGCTTGTTGTTTCTTCAGTGATCCTGTATATTCTATTATTGTGAAATGGAATGTAATGCTGCTATTTTCTGTCTTAGCATATTAAATCTTAACACATGGGAGGACAAGTACATTGAGTACCTTACAATGAATGAAGAATGCAGAAGTGCTCTACATTTCGAAGAATTTTGTGATCTGCAATATAAGTCCAACCCAAGAGGAGGCTTCAGAATGCAAAATCAGAATTTTGAACTCAGAAATGTCATTGGTAAGATTTCTTTACCCTATTTTGATGGTTCTAAAAAATGCACTGCTAACTCTTGGATTCAGAAACTTGACACATATTTTCAGTTGAATCCTATGGCTGAAAGAGATCCTAAAGTCAAATATTTCTTAAAATAATAATAATAATCAATTTTTTTTAATAATAATAATAATATTTTTTTTAAATAACAACTATTTGGAAAAAAAAGAGGTGGAAATAAGATTTTAAAAAAATGATCATGTTGGAGGGTATTACACTTTTTGGTGTCTACCTATTGTAGAAGAAAAGCAGAGTAACTCAAAGAACATTTATCGCTGAAGAAATCAAAGTCAAAGGACAACCAATATCGTCGAAGAAGTCAAATGGTCAAAAGAAGAATACCAGAAGTTAGGAGCTATGGAAATCTCAAAATTACAATTACAATTGCAACTGCAAGCAGTATTGGTTGATCTATAACATCATAAAACAACCAATAATTATCTATAATTAGAGATTAATAAGAAGAAGTTGCTTATTTTTTTAACAGAGAAGGAGAATCATTGCTTAAAAGATCAAAATCAAAAGCTGGAAAAAGCTAATGAAGATATCGAGACAATGTTATTATCTAGGAATGAAGAAATATCTCGATTAAAAAATCACAATCAAGACCTTGAAGACAAAATCAATAAGTCCAGAAATGAAAAGGACTCACCTTATAAAAGCAATAACAATTTAGGAGAAGAAATAGAGTGTTTAAACAAGCTCATCATGGACAAAGATAATGAATTGGCACAAGTCTTGAGAAAGTTAGAAAGTCAAGAATCAGAGCTAGGTCAACATCAACAACAAATGAAAGAAATATGTCAGAAATATCACAACACTAAAAAGGCACACAAGTTGGAAATTACAAATATCAATAACACGTTATCAAGCAATAACGAAGAACTATTTCGACTAAGAAATCATAACAAGGCATTAATTACGAAGATCCAAAAATTGAAAAATAGTCGAAAGACAAAACACTCTAATGAGGACTTTGAAGGAAGAATACTAGAAAAGCAAGAAGAAAACCATTGCCTGAGAAATCTTAATCAAGAACTAGAGGAACAGATCAAGAAGTTATAAGAGGACAAAAAGTTGCAAGAAGAAAGGTTTGAGAAGATCCAGAGTAACAACAATATATTAGAGAACAAATTAGAGAAAATCCAGAGGGAAGCATCCAGACTTTCTGAAAAACAAATTCAAATTGAGAAACTAGAAATAAATACACTCAATTGAATTATTATCAACAAATCAATCGCTAGAAGCACACAAATTTGAAGTTCCTCGAGTACCATATCGCCATACCAATCACAAGAGTCGTTATGATCAACGACAAGGACAAGAGAAAAATAAAGAGTATTATTCCTACAAAGAGCAAAGACAAAACCGACAACTCCGAACAGTCAATCAGCAAACCGTCCCAATAAATCTAGATCTCGGGTGGACCACATCACGAATGACTCAACATCTTTACTCAATGTTTAAGAGATCATATTGTCGTCTCATTTCATCAAGTGTCGCATCTACCAACATAGAAGATCACGAGAGAGTGTTAAGAGCAAAAAAAGGATAAAAGGTCTTCCAAAATCATGCTTTGAGGACAAAGTATCTCTAAGAGGAAGGAAATGTTATCTAAAAAAATAACATATATATATATAATAAATAAAAAATAATAATTAATTAACTAACTAAAAAGGTCAAAAAGACGTGCCATATGCTTGAAAAGCCACAAATGGGCTTATAAAATACCAAACATTGTAAATGTAAAATCATCCCTCATATTTTTATCATCTATACATTTTATTATTAAAAATTCCATTTATGGATTATTTATTTTATCTTCATTGGGTTTTCCTGTGAGAAACAAAACTTTTTTCGTTTCAATAATTGTAGAAGATATTGCTCTTTTGTTCTATTAATCCATGCACTCTTCATATTAATTATTGTTTGTTCTACTGTGCACATCTTCTGTATCATTGAGATCTTGCAATCATTGAACTGTATCATGAACTTCACTTCATTACATCAGCATCATACACTTGACTTCATACTTCTCAAACTATGTGTTGTTTCATCTTATCATTATGTTCCTGCACACTTAATTGATACTGTACATATTGTGTTGCGTTGTTATTCTAACTTTGTGCATATGTATCCACTCACTTACATCATACTGCACATCTTCGACTATTTTTCTATTTTGACTTTGCGCATCTGTATCAGATCACTTACATCTTACTACGCTTATTCAAATGTTTTGTTGTTCTGACTTTGCGCATCTATATCAAATCTCAATGCGCACCTTCTGATATGGTAAACTTTTGTCTTCGTGCATCTGTCTTGGGATAGTCTGTTAACTTCTATGCATCGACTATGATGTAACTACATTTCATATCCTTGCACTTGTCTCAGATTACCCTCATCAAACTGCGCATCTTCTGTCGTGCTGCAATTCAGTCTTCATGCACCTGTCTTACCTCATCTGTGACTTTCTACGTACTGCATGTGATACTGTTATTTTTTTCTCACGCACTTGTGCCCAGTCTGTGATCCTACATTTCTATCTCCGTGCAATTGTCACAGATACATTACATCATTCTGCGCACCATCAACAATTCTAATCTTCTATTCGTGTGCACTCGGCTCTTTGCTAGATCATCCTATTTTGGTTCCACGAGCCCTTGATGCCCTAAGAATTAGAAGCTTCTGAAATCTATGTCTTCCTGTCTTGAGCTTACAAGCTTACTTCAACTCTCTAACTTGGTTTCTTATTTATACTTGTCCTGCATGGATGGTATGTCCACAAGTTGGTTGTAGCATTCCTTCTTCTTTGCTTCACGCTTTCACCACTTGTCATGTTATATGCCACTGATGCATCACATATTGTGGGACTTTCACATACTTGGTGTAGGCCCGGTTTTGCAACCAGGCTTAGTGCTATGGGCACCTGCTAACTAGTAGCAGCAGTTTCAATGTAAAGCAAATAACAATAAACTAATTAAACAAGACTAACCATGGATCTATGCAAAGATATTAAGCAAATAACAAAAATAATTTAAGATCAAGAACAAGATAATTTAAAATAATGAATTTGTATTGAAAGAATGGGGCAAGCAAGTGCTTGCGGAATCAATACCTCTAATGGTGAGGTTGAATGGCTCCAAGGATGAGAAACTCCAATCTCCAATGGTCTCTTCTCCAATGTGGTTTGCAATGGCTAAAATGCTCAAGGGAGATTTCAGCAGCATAAGGATGAGATAATGGATGGATGTGAAATGAGGAGCCCCTACCACCTTTTTATAGGTTTTGGTGGTGGGAAATACCATTTGTGGTTTTGTGGAAACCAAATGGTATTGACCAACATGGTTTTTCCCTCCTTTTTCCTTTTTTGAATAAAAATAATATTTTAATTCCCTTTTTAATATTTTTGGGAATTTGGACCCTTTTTGATGGTTTTTTATGCTTTTCTTGGAAAAATAATATTTTTTAATGGAAAAAGGGGTGTACTAAGGTCTTTTGGTGACCTTTTGTTGGTTTTGGAGGCTCAGATGGTGAAAAAGTGGACAAATGGGTCATGTGAATAGGGAAATGAGCTAGTGAGCACTTTTTGGGTGTCAACACTTGGTCCATTGCATTATAGGACTTATGCCTTTGAAGCATGATCGCTTGTGGGTCTTGCACACTTGACTTGTTCGACTGAAACTATATTTTACTACTCTTATGCACTTGAAAAGTTTGTATACTTCTTTCGATTGGTGGGTCTTGCGCAATTCTAGGACTTGTATACTTGTCCAACCCCTTCTAGCTCCCAAACTTCTTGCACACTCCTGAACTTTGTCCAACCAACTCCTTTGACTTTACCTTGAAGTAGTATGACCAGGTGGACTTAGTACTTGCGCATGTGCCTTATGTACTTCTTATGTACTACTTCACAGTTTAGATTGGCTTTCATGCATTTGGTATGGTGTATTATCATGTTGAATAGCCATGATTTCATAGGTTATCAAAATTAGACTGATAACAATTATTAATTAAGCAATCCTCTCCATGACATCTATCCTTATAGTTAAAATCAAGAACCCCTTGACACAAAAATTATATGTATGATAAAAAAAATTCATTTATTCATCAACCTAGAGTTACTTTGTACTTGTGAAGAGCTATGATAAATATACACAAGAATAGTTTATCTGTAGTGTTTAATATGCCTATTTTAAATTATTGCCTTAATGTTCAAAAAATAAAAACACAATTAACTTTTCAAAAAAAAGATGAAAATTAAAGCTATTGCAACAATATTTACTAAATCATTCCCTCTTTTACTCACGAATGATAAAACCCAAGTTGCATTAAGTAAAATGTTTCAAGAATAGAATCTTCCTGCAACAGTGTTGTGTTTTAGTGTAATTGGATAATATTGTTTAGTTATGAATACCTAATTAAAAATGCAAAGTTTTAAATAAAGAAAGGCAATTCATAAAGGGTTGATTTTACAATGATCTACTATCTAACTTATAATCCAATTAACCCCTTAAATTTCAAATAAAATGTTGTAACTCTTCACACTCAAACAATGATTTGAGCTAAGTTGTGGTAAATTATACTCTACTTTTAAGTTTTTCAAATTTAATTAAGTTAAATGGATTGACCTATAAAAACCCTTATGCACATCAAATCAAACTATAAAACAATGTATTATTAATAAATAAAATGTTGAAAGAAAATTCACATTGTATAAAGATAAAAACAAGACAATACTAACCTTAAAAGGGGGGCCATGCCTCTTCTTGGAAAAACTGTAAAACTACCTCAATACATGAGAACTTTTCAACTCATAAAAAAATTCACTCGATGTAATTCTTTTTGATAAAACATGATAAAGACAATAATTGATTTCAAAACAATTTCATAATTCCAATTATTTATTTCTTCAATAATTGATCTTTCTTTTCATACCAAAGTGATGCTTTTATAGCATACAAAGTCTCTCAATAAATCATTTATCAAATCCTATTGAAAAGGTGAGCATCTTGAATTACATTTGGAGAGATAGAATCCCACGATCTAAAATGATCATAGTATTCTTGATCAATTTATCGTCTAATAACACGTGTTTTTTGAGAAGAGATACTTTGTTTTTTTATGCGATTTTAAAAAAAATTGTATAAATTTGGAGTTTGGTGACGTGTTGTAATGAAGACCATGGTTGTTGGCATTCTAAAGATGACATATGGAAGTTGATAGTATCTTTGTTGTTCATGAAAGTATAAGAACCAACAACTACTACATGTTCAAATTCAAAACATCTTGTAGTAGAACAGTTAATAATATTATTCGTGGTTCTTAAAGCTATCAAATTCAATAAAAACATCAATAAAACAACTATATTCACCTTGGATTCCTTCTTTTCATTTATTCAATGTTTTGATATGAAAGATGATGAAAAAAAAAATTATATCTCAAGGAAAAATGATGAAAAAGGTTGTCATAAAGTGATAACGTTAAGTAAAAAATGATGTTAATTCAAAGAGCTAACACTCCTATTCAACTAACTTCTCCAAGTGTAGAGCCAACCTTTATTTATATATTTATTTTGTACCTAAACTTGAGCCATGTGGAGTGTACCCCAACCTTTAAAGGAACCTAAATAATATTTTGGATTACGACCATAGATATTGTTAAGGATACTTAGTGGAGTATAACCATGGGAATGGGAGCATACAAATTAGGTATTGACAAAAGAAAAAAAAAATGTTTCGATCATGCCAAACACCACTCAATCAACATGTTAAATTTGAATTCTTTGAACCAGAGTTTTTGGTTCTCAACATTCTTCATCGAGTCCAACAAGATAGTGGTAAAGGAAAATGGATGACACATACTCCCAACAAGTTATAAAGAAACTAGGAAATTTTGGTTTGGAGGTTTAGTTGTACTACAATCTAGACACCAATGTAGAAAGGAACATGAAAGTGGCGGAGAAAGGATATGCACTCACCGATAATATGTAAGTATATGAAATATATTCCAAGTGCCAAGAAGAGTGTACCTCGAAGGGAAATTAGGGACAACCAGTCAATTATGTTGAGGTAGTCTTTTCTTCTATCTAGTGGAACTATCGAGTTCAAATTGTCTTTTGTTTTATTCAATGGAGCATGCGACAACTAGAGCTCATTCTCTGTGGAGTTCTTCTTCACATGTGATGAGAATTGTTGAACTTGAAATTATATAATAGAATTAGAAGTCTTGTTTGTGAAGTAGTTAAATTTAAAAAACCATCACATCTAGTTAATTGAATGGTCATGTAGAAAAGTAGGTGTGTACAAATGAAAAAAAATTGGTCTAGTTAATAAGATGTCTCCACAATGCAGCTACTCTTCTCCTCTAGCGAACTTTTTCTTCTCATCTTATCATGCGAACTTGCTTGAGTGAGTGATGATACCAAATGGGAAGTACGCCTCCCCTATTTATACTTGTTTCCCAAGTAACTTTTCCTTATGGGGCCAACTTGTCTAACTACCAGGGCCAACTTAACTAAGGAAACATTAAATTACACTTATTTAATGTTTCTTCTGGATTCTTCTGAGCCGACTTAACAAGTAGGGTTTACATTGATTCTTTCAGGACCTTTACATGATCAAATACAATATGGATATTCCCCGAAGGAAGTACAATAATGATATAATAGGAATATCTTATGAACTTACACAATATTCAACACTCCCTCTTAACAAGGAAGGTATTCTACGGACACTATCGTCATCACTATTACTGCAACTATGTACTCTAACCATTGAATTCTAACATCTATCGAATCTATACATCACAAGAAGTTCTCCATGAGCAAGCCATCATGTCAAACATGCATCTATCACGATCATACATCCGGGGACATCTCAGTAGCAACTCATCAGCAATCCAGGAGCATACATTACATCATTACGGGACTTCGTTTAGCTCGCATAGAATCTAGAAAAACACATCTGATTGGATACACAACTCGATTTGATACACATACTCGGTTGGATACGCATACTTGAGTGGATACACATACTCGGTTGGATACACATACTCAACTGGATACACATACAAAAGCATGGTCACTCTCTCCAATCATCACAAGTATGGTCACTCTCTCCAACCTGTGAGCGTATGGAGACTCTCTCTAGTAATCACAAGTATGGTCACACTCTGTGACCTTCCAACGTATGGTCACTTTCTCCAGTACACACACACATACTATCTCTAACTAGATACACATACTTGATTGGATACGCATACAAAAGTATGGTCACTCTCTCCAATCTGTCAACATATGGTCACTCTCTCTAAACATCCTGACCTAGTCACACTCTCCAGTTGTCATAAATCCTAGTAACACATGCCTGTCCATGACCACCTGCTACCATCACACCATTAGTTACATCCTCGAAATTGTATATCGGACTCATCCCTCCCTCTTACTAAGGAAATATCTCTACATCATGCCAAGCTTGTTCCTGAAGTACTCAAACTTTACTCTTTACAGAGGCTTGGTCAACACATTGGCTATCTGCTCGTCCATCGCAATATACTGTAGCTTCACAGCTCCTTTCTGTACCATATATCTGATATAATGGTACCTGATCTCGATGTGCTTGGACTTGTCATGGAACACTGGATTCTCAGACATCTTCACACAACTTTGGTTCTCACAGAAATACATGTCACCTCTAACTCGAGATCAAACATCCCTGTAAGTAACTTCTGAAGTCACACTACTTCGCAACTAGTTGAACATGTTTCCATATACTCTTCCTCAGCTGTACTTAGTGCCACACTAGTCTGCTTCCTTTCGAACCACGAAATCATGCTTAATCCCAAACTGAAGCAACATCCTGAAGTACTCTCCTTGTCTGTGAAACTACTAGCCCAATCTGAATCAACATAGCCTTCGAGGCTAATCTTCTGATCTGACTCATACCTGAGTCCATACTCAAGTGTACCTTTCAGGTATCTCATCACATGCTTTTCTACGATCAGGAGAACACGTCTCTGACCAACCATGTACTGACTCAAAGTGTTCACCGCAAAGCGTATATATGGTCTCATGTTCGTCAGGTACATAAAAAAACCAATAATGTTTCTATATAAGGTGGCATTCACTATCTTTGAAGTAGTATCACACAACAACTTCAAATTTGATTCCATTGGTGTAGACATGGCCTTACTATCCAACATCCCAAATCGCTTTAGGATCTCCATAACATATTTTCCTTGGCTAAGGAAAATCTCATATGGATTCTGCCACACTTCTAGACCCAATAAATAGTGCATCATACCTAGGTCTTTCATCTCGAACCCTGCGATAAGCTTCTTCTTAGTTTCAACAATGAGATCCTCATCTTTTGTTAGAAACAAGTCATCTACATATAGAAGAAATATCATTGGTTTCCCATTCTCAACCTTGTAGTAAAGGTTGGAATCTGATTTACTCTTGGTAAATCCCAAGCTCATTAGAAAACTATCAATCTTGACGCACCACATCCTAGGTGCCTTCTTCAATCCGTACAAGGACTTCTTTAACTTGCACACATGTTTCTGCCTGCCATGTGTCTCAAATCCCAGTGGTTGGTCCACATACACTTCTTCTTCTACCACACCATTCAGGAAAATTGACTTTACGTCCATCTTGCTACATGAGCAAAAGTTTCTTCATGGTCAATTCCTTCTTTTTGGGAGAATACATGAGCCACAAATCTTGCCTTGTATTTCTCGACACTGTCGTCTACTACATGATTTATTTTGTAGACCCATTTGGAAGACATTATTGACTTCCCTTCTAGTATTAGAACAACATTCCAAACATCATTTTTCATGATTGACTGGTACTCTTTGTTCATAGCTTCCTTCCATACTTTATTCTCGGTTGCTTCTTCATAATTGGAAGGTTCTGCATCAATGATATCACATAGTAATGCCACAAAGCTGGAATATGGTCAAGGTCTCTTGCTTTCTCTGGAAGTCCCATCTGAAGCACCATACTTATTTTCATCTTGAATAGCCTCCCGTGCCCAGGTTGGTATTCTCTTATGTGTATTCACCTCTCAGGGCGGATCTACATGCCTTTGTGGTTCAACCATATCATCGTCTTCTAGAGTCTATTCATCGGGAACCACATCTTCTTCTGCACCAGTGTCGGTAACTATGGGAGCTTCAGTCTCCTCATGAATTTCTTTGGAAAGAATCTTCCTTGATCTACTGAAGGTCGTATCCTCATCAAAGGTTACATATCTACTTGTATCGATTTTTTGAACCCTGGGATATATATTATGTATGCCTTAGATGTTTCACTGTGTCCAACAAATATGCCCTTCTTTCCTCAAGGATCCAACTTTGTTCTCTTGTCCTTGGGAACATGTACATATACTGGATAACCAAATATCCTCAAGTGGTTGACCTCTGGTTTCTCTCCTGTAAACATTTCTTACGGTATCTTGTTCCCAATTACATTGTGGGATGTTCTATTATGCACATAAACTACAGTTCTAGCTGCTTCATCCCATAAATGCATGGGTAGATCTTGATCATTGATCATGGCTCTCATTACTTCCATTATCATTTGATTATTTCTTTTTTCTATTCCATTTTATTGAGGATTATAGGGAGTGCTAATATCCCTCTTAATCCCAGATTCTCTACATAACCTTTTGAAGTCTTCTTATATGTATTCCCCACCTTTATCTGATCTTAGAGTCTTTACCTTCTTTTCGCTATGGTTTTCCAGAAGAGAATTAAATTCTTTGAATTTTCTAAACACTTCATTTTTAGTTTTCAAAAATTAAATCCAAGTGAGAATAGTCATCAACAAAATAAACATAATATGCATACCCACTTAATGAGTTTGATGACATTGGTCCGCATACATCTGAGTGTACAATATCCAAGATTCGTTTTGCTTTGTTATCGCTGCTTGGAAACAGACTTTTCACACTCTTGCCATGAGCGCATCCTTTGCATCCACCATCGTGGTTTTCTTGGATCTCTGGTAGACCTATCACCATCTTATTGATAATTGGGAAGGCTTTGTAGTGGATATGAGAAAATATTCTATTCCAAATTTCACACGGGTCTACTATGTTATGAATCATGGCTTCTTCGACTTGACCCTTCAATTTGTACAAGCCTCCATCTTAGTTCTCCAATTGCAATTGCATCATTAATAGTCTTTTTTTTTGGACACATAAGGAATTGGCCATCAACAAAAGAAACTCTGAATCCTTTGTCTTCTAATTCTAATATGGAAAATATGTTTTTCTTCAAACCTGGTACATATAAGACATCTTTCATTTTTATGCTTTTGCTGGATCTTACCTTATAGGAGGCTTCTCTATCCCCTTTCTGGGATACTGATAGTCATCTCCAAGTTTCACCTTATGAGGTGAATCCTTCTCTGTCAAGTTGGTGAGGGAGTCTTTGAATCCTGTCATGTGCTTGGAGGCACCACTATCAACAAGACAAGTATCACTCCCATGAGTGAGAGTACCTGTAACAGCAAAAATCAAAACATATTCTTCTTCACTTGAATAATATTCTCTTTCCTTCTTGTGAACATGTTCATCATATTTTGCGGCATGAACATGATACCTCTTCTTATTTCCTTTCTTATCTTGATCTTTTGCATGGGGACAATTTCTTGTAATGTGTCCCATCTCCCGATAAGAGTAGCATCTAACTGATGAGTAATATTTCTAGGGCTTGTGATACTTATAATTCCTTTTCTCTTTCTTGTGAGGACGATATTACTTCTTAAACTTCTCTTTCTTCATATGAGCTGATAAGGCTTGATCTTCATCATTACCTATATTTTCTTCTCTGGCTACCAATCTAGCTTCTTCTTGAGTGCATTCTTCCCATAACCTGATAAAATTTGTTAGATTCCTTATAGAACATATTCCCTGGATAAATGATTCCTGTGACATTGGTCGGCCATTAAAGGTATTCATTACAAGTTCAACTTCATCGACTGTGTCTTCAATGGCTTTGAGTTGTTCCTTGATTTGAGATACCCTTGTGAAGTAGGATTGGATGGTATTTCAATTTTTCATTTTTACATTCTTGAGTTGAGTCCTCAAGGTCATATTTTGGTTGATGTTCTTCCCTTCATATAATTTGGTCAATGCATCGAACATCTCCTTGGGAGTCTTCAAGGATGAAACATGAGGAATCAAGTGATCCTTAATAGAATCAACAATGGTCCTTTTATCCCTAACTAGATTCTTTTTATGTATTGTTTTTTCTTCCTCTCCCTTTGGCTCTGCAACTTCTACCTTAACATACTTCTCCAAATCATTTTCTTCTAGAATAAGAAGCACTCTATACTTATAGGCCTGAAAGTTATCAACTCCTTCAAGCTTATCCTCATGCTTGGTATTGTTTGTCATCTTGATAATATCAGAACCTCAAATGGAAATAAGGATAAAACTTACCAATTGAGATGCTCAATTCAGGTGCTTGCTTCAATGTTTCTTAGAAATATGTTTCCCTAGGGTTTGTTAGAGAAACCCCTATTTTTTCAACTTGTGAATCTTGCAATTATGATCCAAGGGATATATGACGCTTTAGTTTTCCCGAGAAGTAGTGATGAGGTCAAAATTGAAAATGCTCAGATCTGAAATCTGTTTCCATGGGAAAGTGTTCCCTCCTTGGGTGAGTTAGATTGACCTCCTTTTCAAGTTGATTTGTGGAGAGAAGTGCCCGAAAAAAGGAATCCCTAGTTTCCGACTTTCATTAGTTACAACTACACAATGACTTCTTCCAGCATGGCTCTGATACCATGTTAGAATTTGCACTTGAATAGTGGTTATGTTATATCTTTAATCAATTTCTACTATATCACAACAACAATAAGTAATAGGATCACTGAAATATGGACAAGCACAACATACAAAAGAAGCACAAATATTTTCCTCTAGAAACCCTTCAAGGGAAGAAAATCCAACAACTTCTTCAATATAGATTCATTAGCAAGTACAATGTCAAACTAGTACAATGAAGAGCTAAAGCTCTTCCACAGATATCCTGAGAATATATAAGAGAGAAAACCCAAAAATAAGATGTCTCCACCATGCAGCTACTCTTCTCCTCTAAGGAACTTGTTCTTCTCCTCTTCTCATGCGAACTTGATTGAGTGAGTGATGATACCAAATGGGAAGTGCGCCTCCCCAATTTATACTTATTTACCAAGTGACTTTTCCTTATGGGGTTGACTTGTCTAACTACCAGGGCCAACTTCACTAAGGAAACATTAAATTACACTTATTTAATGTTTCTTCTGGATTCTTCTGAGCCGACTTAACAAGTAGGGTTTACATTGATTCTTTCAGGACTTTTACATGATCAAATATAATATGAATATTCCCCCAATTAAGTACAATACTGATACCATAAGAATATCTTCTAAAGTTACACAATCTTCAACATTGTTAGCTCTCTTTTATTGTATTTGAAGCAATGGCCTCTACATTCATCTCATGGCACTCCATTTTCCATAATATCAGTTGAGCCTTCAATGCATAGTTGAATTAGAAGGAAACATAGTTGCACCAGCATAGATCCATCTTAAACCTGGATCTATCAAGCACCGAGAGGGATCCAATTTCTTGAGGTGTATATTTTTTTATCTTAAATTTTTTACACATCCAGAAAAAAATTCACACCTTAAGAAATTTGATCTCTCTTGATACTTTATAGATCCATGTTTAAGATGGATCTATGTTGATTTTAATTCTTTAATTTTATTAGTTGACATTCATTTTTAATTATTTTTTTTATTTTGGTAACGTTATGTTACACCGTTAGAACATCTTTCTCATACCGGGTTATAGAGCACCTTGCTACTCTTTATGCAAATAGTGTTTTTTATGTACCTGCATTATCTTAATAATTATATACGACACTCTCATTGATACGACCATATTGATTTTTTCACATCGATTTAAAATGTTGTAATGGACGTGAAATCCCAAAGATTTAAACTCTTATATTGCAATCAAGGTGTTAACTTTGTAGATGAAAAATTATCCTAGGAAAATCCCATTGGTTTTCCTGCTTCTCCAATTCACCTTCCCCGAAACTGAATCCCCACTGTGAGTGCCCAACCTACCTAATTCCCATTTCCCTTTGTTAATTTTCCAGTGCCCTCTTTCGAGTTTATGTTGTTTGCAACGATTTGTTGTAGCTTTGTAATGTTTGGACCATTCGTATCTACTAGAGTCAACGCCCTTTTTTTGGATTTCTTGAACCTTATAGTGCATTGATTTCTTCCCTAAACATAAATTTGATTGCAAATCTAATATTTTATTTAACACATTTTTTTATAAAATATGTAATTAATTTATTATTATCAATTGCAAATCTAATATTTTATTTAACACATTTTTTTATAAAATATGTAATTAATTTATTATTATCAATTAAAATGTAATTTTTTAAAATCTTTTCATCATAGAAAATATACTTTTTAACTGAAATTAAGACTAGCAACAAATATTATTGTCATACACATGGCTCAAGAAAAAATTAGTAAAAACAATGATTCAAATAAAAAGGTATACCTCATCACATTAACATTGCCCACCTGTTAATATTAGTCATTCATCATCTAATATTATATAAATGATCACTATAAAATTCTAATATTAATAAAGTAAGACATGAATAAATGATATTAATGTTCATAAATGAGCAAATATTATAACAAAAGTAGTTGCTAATGCATATGATGGCATATAGCACGAATACAAGGGGAAAGGTGTAGTAACTAACTTTCTAAAGATTCTAATATATATTCCATGTCAGCGCACCTTCAAGGTCTCTTAGAGACGACACATGTTTAGAGAGGCACCAAGGAAAAGAAGGTACTCAAATAGAAAAAATAGAGATGAAGATCATCTATCATTAGATAAGGATGCAACAAAGAACTTGTGGGACCTTAGTAATCCTAGGAGAAGCCTCCTAAAACTATTTGATGATAATTCTCATTCAATATTTTGATTTAATGCTACATATAATCACTTCGACATAGGTAACACAAGATTTGATGGATGTTGATTTAGTCCAGTTGTTAGGGTTGATAATCATGAAGTGAGAGAGAAAAAATTAATAAAACTATTTTCCACAACTTCACAAGGTTTTATAATTCAATGAAAGATTCACCAAGATTTTACAAGGGTTTATAATTCAATAAAATATTTGTTAAGACTCTACAGGGTTTTAGAATTTCATTTAAAGGTTCACAAAAATATATATATACATATTTTATTATTGATAAATAGTCTTCAAACTTTCCAATGTATCAAGGGTGATTCAATGATTTATTATACTGAATCAAGCACCTATCTACTAGTGCCTCTATGTATTGCCTCCCAACATCCATGTAGTAAGTTGTCCCCTTTTGGGTGACCAAAATTTATGTTGTCCACATCTCCACCAGCATCTCTACATCAATGGATGTATCCTATGGAAAGGAAACATAATATAGAAAGCACATCTTGAGGTTATCGGAGGTATTGGAGGCCAAATCATTATAGCTCCATTTGAGTCGCTGATAGAGTTGTGCATGGATGGTTTGGTGAGTGGATGTGAAGGAAGGATTTACATTTCTCATCAAATTTAAATCTCGTCCCACTCATCAGCACCCGTTTTCCGAGCCATTGTTGTAGCAACTGTATTTAATTCCAACGGCAAGCCTTGACACTCTTCGGAAATGTCTCTAGCAATTGCCTCTACATGATTGTCTGGAGCATCCTCATTTCTAAAATATTTTATCCTGAAAATATTCCACCCATCTTCTGTGGACAGGGGTTGTATCATCATGCAGTATCCAGTTGCTGCCATTGTTTCAACCACATATTTGTAACGGCTGGATATTAATACTCGGCTACTGTTATCATGACCAAAATTAACCCCAACTTGTTGCAGATCAATTAGATTCCACATGTCATCCAATATAAGAAGAAACCTCTTAGTTTCAAGAGATGCATACAATTTCATCTTTCGGGTGTCAAAAGAAGAAATTTCGTTGAGATCTAAACTCACAAACTAGGAAATGGTATCCTGAAGACTTTGAATGTTAAATTTTTGAGACACGTTATACCAAATGACAAAATTGAAATTAGTGCTCACCTTCTTCTTGCAATCATTGTGGATGAGTTGGAGCAAGGACGTCTTGCTGACACCCCCCATCCCATAAATGTCGATCACCTGAGCATGGGGATTAGCATTGTTAAGCCATATTTGTAGCATCGTCCGAGCAGATTGAATGCCATACCCCACAAAGATAGAGTCTGGTACTGGCTGAAGAAGAACCTGAGGCTTTGGGTACTCCCACACAAAAGCATCCTTCATGTATTCGACTCCTCCAACAATGACGGTGATTATGAGATTGGCTGCAGCTCCATACACGATTTCCATGATAACAAAAAGAAAATGAAGCAAAATTGAAAGTAGGTAATGTTGTTAATTTTATTGTTTTGCAAGGTCATGTTTAAAGTATGTAATTTTTTTCATTAAGACTTTGTGTGCAGCAAATTAACCTTGCGGTATTATTCGGGATTCCCTTGTTCTTTTATTCAGAGAACCTTGCTTGAATGTCAACACTTTCAAAGATATGGCATCTACATCATCATATGACGTGGATGGAAATGGAATAGCATAGCATCTTTGGGATGTGGCATCCACTAGTTAGCGGGGATTTTCAAGTTTGATGCACAATTGGGTGGCCTTTTTTTCTCTAAGGTTCTTGTAATTTTGTCCTCAATGTTTCCTTCTTCTGGTTGGATATGTTCCCCTTTCCATGAAGGTTTTTGTAGATAACAAATTTAAGCAGATTTGAATAAAATTTAGACAAAATCCTTGAAAACATCATTGTCAAGACATTTGATGCACAATTGGGTGGCCTTTTTTTCTCTGGGGTTCTTGTGGTTTTGTCCTCAATGTTGCCTTATGCTGTCTAGGTATGTTCCCCTTTCCATGAAGGTTTTTTTTGATTAAAAATTTAACCAGATTTGGATAAAATTTAGACAAAATCCTTGAAAACATCATTCCATCTAAAACATTGATCAGAACGTTAGTCAATCTTACATCAAATTTGAATGATAATAAACTAAAATTTATTTTGAAGTTTACTCTCTCAATTGATGATAACAACATTTCATTCTATGAAATTGGATAATATTTTAAACTAGTAGTTACCAATACATCTACTATATTTTATTAGCTTACTGCTTCACTAAATGGATGATTACAATTGGATAAATGGATAAAAACTATTATTTGAATACTAACACTGTTATCAGAGACGAGCCAAGACGTATTAGATATTATTTAGAGTTACAGAACAAAAAGTCATCAATCCCTCACTTTGGGGGGAGGGATGTAGTGGTAGATGAAGAAGACTTGATAGAATTAGAAGGAGAGAATGAGGACGTGGCAGGTAAATAATACTTGAAGGAATTGGAAGGAGAGAATGAATACGTGGTGGGGGAAGAATACTTGAAGTAATTGGAAGGAAAGAATGAGGAAGTGATAGGGGAAGAATAATTGAAGGAGTTGGAAGGAGAGAAGACTAGGAATTGGGCCTGTCGAGGCCTTGTAAAGGATGGATAATCATTATATCATTTCACATGATCAGATATACTGTGAAATGTGGAGAGATCATATTTGTTGAGCTTAAGTTGTAGGGAAAAGTTCCTAGGGAGATCAGGATTTTATATAAATAGATGACCGAAGGATATCATGATGCTTTGCCACTTCGAATTGCAGCAATGGCGATGTCCTTGTTAAATCCCCCACTGCTCATGAAAGAGCCCTTCAATTTTTGCATCATTATGTTGCACAATTTTTTCTTCTTTCCTTTCTTTTCCTTTTCTTCAGCTTCGTCCTCCCCTTTGAGGCCTTTGCGAGTGAAGCAAGGCTCGGTTATGTGAAAGTAGGTGACAAGCTCCTTCAGTTGGTTAATATGTTCTACCAAAGGCCAAGGTCCACCAGGTTTGAATTTGTTGTGCCCATGTGGTCTATGATGGGGGATAGCCTTATGGATATCCTCCTTCCATCAATTTATTCAATCATGGATTCCAAGATTTCAACGAAAAATCAGCATCTATTTTCAATGGAGCCCCCATATTTTTCTATCTAGTTGTTGATTCAATCTTTCATAAACTTGTCTATTAAGTATGCATGAGCTAAGTGTATTTCTGAGATGCACCTGCAACAATTAATTAATAAGAATATGCGAAATAGCAGAAATAATAGAACATAATCACTTTTATATTGATCACGGGCCACTTCGAGGGGGCAACCTCCTTTGAGCAAACTCAATACAATTAACTTCACGGTGCCTTCAATGACCTCAACACACACTTATATACTAAGTCTATGCCCAATACCATGAGTCAAAACCATGGGACATATAATACTACGGGACGACTTACAAAGCATATGCGTCCAATACTATGGGTCAATACTATGGGCTAATATAAACTACGGATCAACAAATACTACAGGACGACTTACAAAGCATATGCGTCCAATAACAATATACTAACATAGTAAAGAGAAGGGTTTACATAGGTTCCTAACATCCCCTCTCCCTTAGAAAAAGCTTTGTCCTCAAAGCTTTGGTTGGAGAAATTGCTGCAGAAGCTGAAGGAGTGGTTCCCCGGTAGCATCCTCGGGTTGCATTTCAGGCCACTGACGCCTTTGGAGTGTCAAGGAGGATTGCTTGGAAGGCTGTAGATGAAGAAGAACCTGGTCAGCTGCGTGGAAAATGCACTCAGAACGGTGTTGATCGGCTTGTTGATTCAGGCGAATTCTGGCCATGTGAAGATTGTCCTGCAGAATGAGAAGAATCTGATTGAGGTTTCGAAGAACCGAGTCAATTGCCTGAACTGGGGAGCTGCTAAGGGTGTATGGAAGAAGAACTGGCGGTGTTTGTCCATAGACTGCTTCATATGGTGTTCTGTGAGATGTGGTATTGTAACACCAGAGCGCTGCTAGGAAATCCATATAAATAGTTGGCCAAAGCTGTTTAGGGATGGGCAAGGGTTTGAGCAATCCCGAAAGGAGTGTCGTTTCACCCTTGTTGACTTGGAAAGTATCATCGTCAGCCACCATCTGTTGAATTGTCATTTTTAGTCCCTGCCAAAAGAAGTTACATTGTTCTTGGTCATACCTGTTGCAGAACCCAGAGTGCCCTGTTGATGAAGAAGCAGGGAGTTCATAGAAGAGAGAGCCCTGTTGAACATATTGCACCCAATTTGGAACAAGCAGAGAAAGAGTTGTAAGAGAAACTGGGTCATCAATTGCGCAAGAAGGAGCATCTTCCACCATATTTTCCTTACCCTTCTTGTAAGTGATCACATAGGGATAACCCATAAGGTGGATAACCCATTTCAGGTGTGTTGGGGAGGAGACCCATTGTTCTAGAAAATTTTCCAGACTCGGGAGATCAGTCTTGATGCAGAAATAATTCCCTAATAGGGATGGCTGCCACTTCTGTATTGCATGCAAAATAGCCATCATTTCCTGCTGAGAGGTAGATGTGGCTAAATTCTTACCGGAAAGGTCTCGTGAAGGTAGCAAGCACATTGGTTCAGCAAAGATACTTGCATATCTATCCAAGGAAGTAGTGGAGACTGTTGATGGGTGCATCTGAATGGAATTGAGCTGAGCGATGACACCATGTGAATTCTTCTTAAGGATTTTTTCCAGGCGATGTGAACTGATGATGCAGAGAGACCCTGGTTGTAATCCCATAAATTTGTGTTGTGCCCCATTGACTTTAAATTGCATCCAAAGTTCAACAAAATCCCATAAGATGGGGCCAAGTGTGCGTAACCATTGAACGCCCAAAACCACATCACATCCGCCTAAGGGAAAGGCAAACATGTCAGAGCGCAGGTTATAATCTTCCATAGAGATACGCACATTGTGACACTTCCCCTTGCAAGGTAAGGTGCCCCCATTGGCAACCATGACTTCAAAGTTGGAGCAAGGATGGACAAAACAATCAGCCTGTTTGGCAATGCGAGGGTCAATGAAGTTATGAGTGCTACCAGAATCAATGAGTATGCTAAGAGGGAGCTTCTTGAAGTATCCCCTAACCCGCATTGTTTGTGGGGTGGTGACGCCGGTTACAGCATGGAGAGAGATCTCGGGTGGGTCGTCCGGAGATGGGGTGTCAACAGGCGGGTGTTGCATGTCGACCGGATCATCTACTGTATCTGTAGCTTCTTCACCAAGTTCTAAGGCAGGCGGAGAATCCACATCCAAGAGATAGAGCTTTTGTTGAACACATCTATGTCCCCAAGTGAATTTCTCATCACAATTATAGCAAAGCCCTTTTTCTCGGCGTGCCTGCATTTCTATTTCAGACAAATGCTTGATAGGAGTTGGTTGAGGAGCAGGCGTGATGGGAGGTTGTTGGGAACCCATATTTCTGAAGGGAACAAAGGTGGGCTTGGAGCGTTGTTGAGCTGCGATCTTGTCCTCGGCCAACTTATCCAACCCTAGGACTTCCATCATTGTGTTGGGACAAAACATTTTGACCTCTGAGCGGATTTCATCCTTGAGACCACTGATAAAAAAACTCCTGTAGAATTCATCAGACAATCCTTCTGTGTGATTGGCTAGTTTCTCAAATTCTATCTGATACTCTCTCGTTGTGCCAGTTTGGTGAATTTTAGTGAGCGCTCCTGTGAAGTCGTCAAAAGCACTAGGACCAAATCGTGGCAAAATGAGTTGGCAAAAATCTGTCCAGTTTGGCTCGGGATGAGCTTTGATGTACCAACGGTACCATTGAAGGGCTTCCTGTTCCAAATGAAAGGATGCAAGTGGAACTTTCTGAACATCAAAAGTATTATGCAGACTGAAATATTGTTCTGCTCGGTATATCCATCCAGTCGGATCAGTACCATTGAAGCGAGGAAAATCAAGCTTCGGCCCACGAAAATTGCTAGAAGCAGAGAACCCGGTGGTTGCAAAAGATTCTGGCTGTTTGGTATTGTTCATGGCTGAATGCTGAAGATGGAGGCTGAGAAATTTTTCATCCAGATCTTGGAGTTTTGTTTGGATCGCTGCAAGTGCTTCCTCCATGGTGTGTGCTCTTGCACGGGTGACAACCATAACCCGATTTTTTTTTTTTTCTTTTCGGTGGAATGGGTAGAAAAACACAAACAGAAGCTGATTTAGTAAAGGGAAATTTGGATTGGGGAAACAATCGGATGGGTAATTGGGGTTTGACTATATTTTGGACATTGTCGAAAGGACAAGAAGGCAAAAAGGGGGATTTCAGAAGCGGGGTGATAGAATGAGAAAATTGGCAGAGAGGGACAAAGAAGCAGAAGTCAGAAAGGAACTCTGTGGTAAAATTTGAAGGTGATTGGGTGAAATCTTAGGAAGTTATGGCAAACCCTAAAAATAAACAAATGTGGGATTTCGGGCTTTGGGAAGGGGAATTGGGGAGAGGGTCCTTAAGAATGAAAGATGAAGAATGGGATGACAGGGGTTCCCTTAAAATTTCAAGGGAAACAGAGGTAAAACAAGGGAGATATGGAGAAAAAACTGAATTTTATACTTTTTTTTTTTCCAGACTGGAGCGGCTACGGCTCAGATTTTTTTATTTTTTTTTCTTTTTTACAGACTGGAGCGGCTACGGCTCAGAAGGAATCTGGAACAACGTCGAACAGCTGGATCTGGAATGGCTTGCAAAATGAATCTGAAACAGCGCAGCAGTGATCGACAATAGTTCAGCTGAAAGTAGATATGGACCCCAGGTATGTGTGGCTTCCTAACAATTCCGGGGTTTCACTCGGCCACCAATGCTGTCTGATGGCTTTCGTATTGGGGCAGTACCCCTCACTCCATGGCTCAGGTAAAACTGATAACCACTTTGCCACAAACAACAACTCTTGGTTTACCTCACGGGTGGGAACTAGTCAATCAGGTAGGGGTCGTTGCCCTTTTCGCTTGGCAGGTCCTCTCAATGGCCAGCTACTTCGAGGTTCCTGTGGTACTCCTCACAATGAGTTTTAGGGCTTATGCCCAAGTACTTCCCACAGTTAAGCGTATAGGGAGTATTCCCAGATCCGAACCTGTCAACAGAAAAAATTTGGGCAGAAATTCCACTTGTTAACACCCAAAAAGTGCTCACTAGCTCATTCCCTTATTCACATGACCCATTTGTCCACTTTTTCACCATCAGAGCCTCTAAAACCATCAAAAGGTCACCAAAAGACCTTAGTACACCCATTTTTCCACCCAAAAATGAATATTTCCCTCAAAAAAGCATAAAAAACCCTCAAAAAGGGTCCATAATTCCCAAAAATATTAAAAAAGGAATAAAAAATATTAAAAATATTCAAAAAAGGAAAAAGGAGGGAAAAGGTACCTAAACCATGTTGGTCAATACCATTGGTTTCCCCAAAACCACAAATGGTATTCCCCACCACCAAAAACTATAAAAAGGTGGTAGGGGCTCCTCACTTTCCATCCATCCATTATCCTATCCTCATGCTGCTGAATTCTCCCTTGAGTATTTGGCCATTGCAAACAACCTTGGAGAAGAGATCATTGGAGATTGGAGTTGCTCATCCTTGGAGCCATTCAACTATCTTCACCTTTTGGAGGTATTGATTTTGCAAGCACTTGCTTGCCCCCACTCTTTCAATACAAATTTATTATTTCACATTGTCTCGTTCTTGTTTTTAAAATATTTCCATTATTTGCTTATATTTCTTGCATAGATCCATGATTAGTTTTGTTTAGATTAGTTTCTTGTTTATTTCTATTGAAACTGCTGCTACTAGTTAGCAGGTGCCCATAGCACTAAGCTTGGTTGCAAAACCAAGCCAACACCACCCAATGTTCAAAAACCAGATCTATATTGCTCAGAATCGCTATTATAGCATGTTTCCGGAACTGGAACAACCACTCTGCTTCTACCCATGAAAGCGGAATAGAAATCTGGGCACTTGGTCAAAAGATTTTCTCGCCGCAATTTCCGCAGCCGTCACCGAAATTCTGAAAAATTGTTGATTTTAAATCCGTGATATCTCCACTTTTAGAACTCCAAATGAGATGTTGTTTTTTTGAAACTGCGTATTTTTGAAAGAGGAATTCAGATATGTAATTGGTTTCTTCCGATTATGTGCAGAAAGTTTCAGAAATTGATCTGAAAGTCACCGCCCAAAAAAAGAAAAAAAAAAATTCCCACTTGTGCCAAGGAAAGTGCTCTGATACCATATGAGATGCACCTGCAACAATTAATTAATAAGAATATGCGAAATAGTAGAAATAATAGAACAGAATCACTTTTATATTGATCACAGGCCACTTCGAGGGGGCAACCTCCTTTGAGCAAGCTCAATACAATTAACTTCACGGTGCCTTCAATGACCTCAACACACACTTATATACTAAGTCTATGCCCAATACCATGAGTCAAAACCATGGGACATATAATACTACGGGACGACTTACAAAGCATATGCGTCCAATACTATGGGTCAATACTATGGGCTAATATAAACTACGGATCAACAAATACTACAGGACGACTTACAAAGCATATGCGTCCAATAACAATATACTAACATAGTAAAGAGAAGGGTTTACATAGGTTCCTAACAATTTCCACTCTATTTAATCCTACATCGCAAATAATAAAACACCTTGTAAAATAACCCTTCAATCGAACATAAATCCATCTTGAACTGAGATTTGTTTTCCATTGATTAAGGATCCCATTTTTAAATATGAGGCTTCAATTCCATACTCTAGTACGATAAGCTACTAACAAGAGAAGGTATCGAAAAATTCAATTTGGTCCCTTTGGTTAAGATCCAAGATCCCATTTTGATATTTTGGTTAAGGATTTGTATTATGGTTTTGAAAGGTTTTGCATTGATATTGATATTGGAACTTTGGGGAACTTGATACCTCTAAGCTCATAATATGTAGGAAGTTGATCAATTTAAAGTACAGAGGAAGAGTGAGGATGTATTTCCTTTACCCGAGCTATAAAATATGCCATGAATATCCTTTCAAACCAAATTAAATGAATGGAAAAGATGGAAAGAAAAATTACAGGTGGCATTCTCTATTTAAAAAGGTAAGATTCCAATGTTTTCCATATTGTATTTTTAAGAGAGTTTGATTTCAAATCAGATGAATTGAATTAAAAACATGATGCCTTAATCCCGAAGGACAAATGAATTAGAGGCAGTCTTATATGAACATAAATAGAGGAATATCAGACATGGGTAGCTCTCAAGTTGATTTATTTCAATAAACTCTAGTTTTTAAAATTAATGAATGAAAAATCTTAGACTGATAGCTTAGTCCTGGAAGAAGATTGAATTAGAGGAAATATTCTCTATCAAAAAAGAGTAAAGACTCCGACGTTAGATATCTCAAATGTGGATTTCTTTCAAAAATCTTAGTCATAGAAGAATATTATAGGTAGTATTTTGTATGAAAGAAATAAGACTCCAAATAAGACTTCAAGGATTTTATGGTCAAGTTCTTTTGAAAGATTTAATACTATGAAATCAAACATGTTGGAAGAAATATAGAGCTCTAGAAGAATTCTTAAATCCATAAACTCTAATCTCTAACACATGAAAAGGAAAGTGGCTTTAAATCCGACCCATTTCATTATGCAAAATAGTATACAAACTCAAATATGAGACCATTGCTAAGTGATAATACAGAAAGAGAAAAACCATGTTAATCCTTGGGAAAGGTTGTATTGAACAATTTAAGGCTATGTAGTCGGCTTGCAAGTTGTGAAGTGAGTATGAGGTCAGAGCAAATCCTAAGTAATTTTTATGGTACAGAAATACCCATCATTAAAAACTTTGAGATGGACTTAGAGCAATATGAAAAACACATCAGTTGTGAATTTTTTACTGACGGAGCTTAGGGATCCTCGTCTTGCTAGAACACCTTGCTTCTTTTGGCATAGAGAAGGACAAAAACATATTCCTTATAGTTAATTGGATACTCATGGTCCAAAAGGATAAATATGATCCAATTGGAAATATTTGTCCTTATGAAATTCATGGATAAAGAAAAAATATGATCAAGAAATTTTTTATACATAATTTTAGTGCTACAAATAATTGTTAACAATCAAATTAACACCCTTAACAAAGTGAGGGGAAGAAGCATATTTTACTATGCGCCCGCAACATGAAGACGCAAGACAAGTACACAAGAGATCAATCCTCTCTTATCTAATCACTACATCCACAATCAGAAAGATTGAGTGAATAAAGAGGTAGCCTAAGGAGACAAGGTTCAGTGATTGAACTACTCAATTGAAGGCTCAAATATAGGCTCCACCAGTCAATAGTGAGAAGAAATGCACAAAAATGCATTATTTGTCCTTGAGAATTCTAAATTTGTGACAAAAGCCTGAAAAATACTATGGAAAGTGGGTTTTTGATTAAAAATAATCAAAAAACAATAAAAGTAATAATCCCACATTGAAAGAGGAAACTTGAGACCCCATTTCCCAATGCTATAAAACAAAGGCATTTGGGGCATGGTAAGGGAGGAAAAAGGAAGACCAAAGGCATGTTGGAGAGATTTGGAGGATTGGAAAGCTCATCTTCATCAAAGGAAAGGGTGGAGAAAATAATATAGCTCATGTAAAAGGAGGATGGGTTCATATCAAGCTAGATTGTAAGTATCTTTTCTTCATTGCTATTAATGAAACAATTCAATTTTTCTTCCATTTAGTTTGAATTCATGATGGTTAAAGATCTTAAGAAATTCTAGATAATTGGTTAAAGATCTTAGGAAATGTTAGATGATTGTTCATTTTTGACATTGAAACTCACCACTTCATAGTAATATAACAATTTAATGTAGATTCAAGCCTACCTTTAATGCTATTATCAAATCGACGACCATACTAGTTGATTGTTTTTGAAAATTTCTTCAATATTTTGGTGTTTTAATATTTCAAATCTACTCCAAGTTTTCCTTAATCTCTCTTAAAGAACCTATGTTTCAGGTTTAGAAGCTCAAAATCGGCCTAGATCCACTCATAAACACCCAAAATCTTGAAAATTGAAGCTATATCTCGGCCTTCCTTGAGTTTTAAGCTTCAACGCAACCTGTAGGAAGGAAAAGGGCGTTGACGGGCCATCAAAGAACCCTATACACTAGCAGGGAGTGTCACCAATGCGCTCTTCTGGTGTGCAGGGTTCGTTGAAGCCTCTTCAACGCTCTGTAACAGAGCAGAGAGTGCGTTGAAGCAATTTTCAAGAGTTTTGGAGCTTGGTTCCTCCTTTTTGTCTCATTTTTCTGATATTTTCTTCTTGGATGAGCTTAGGAATCCTTGATATCAGAGTTTAAACCTCATTTTGATCCTCCTTAGATAAATATTTGGGAGAATTTTCAAAGTTTTTAAAGCTTTCTTGTTTTAGATTTGCATGAATTATGAACTAGTTTTGAGATCTCTTTGTTTGAGAGGTGCTTGGAAACTTCAATTTTGCATTTACATATCTTCTCGGAGATTTTAAATATTTTTAGGATCATTCTATCACTAATTTGGGAAAATTTGGAAGATTTTGGGTTAAGATCTTTAGATTTGGAATTTCCCTGCAAAAACCACTAAAAATGGCCCAAATTGGCATTTCTTTCAAATTTTTCTTACAATTTGTGATAGATCCACTTGCTTAAGGTCATATTTTTATGTTATATAGTTGATTGGATAGGATTAGGACTGATATTTGAAATAATTTTGATTCCTTTAATAATTTTCAATTAACAAAAATTGAAAAAAACATAAAGAAGAACCTTGAATTGTCACCTAGTTTTGAGTTTTTACTGTTTTAGGGCTGCTTGGAGGCTTCATTTTTGTATTTTCGGACCTTCAAAAATATTTTAAAACTTTTTAGAATCAGTTTAGCACTAATTAGTAAACATTTGGGAGGGTTTGGTTTGACCTCCTTAGATTTGGAATTTCTCCCCAAAAACCTCCAAAAATGGCCCAAATTGACATTTCTTTCAAAATTTTCTTAACTTTCTGGTAGATCCATTTGCTTAAAGTAATATTTTGTTGTTGGATCCCTGATTGGATAGGATTAGGATCTATATTTAAATAATTTTGATTCATTTAAGAGTTTGCAAATCACAAAAGTTGAAAAAAATAAAGATTTGTTTAAAGAACCTTAAGACCCTTTAATGGTTGAATCTCATGCACTTGCTTATTTGAAACGTGACACCAATCTCAGTTATAACTTATGAAAAGATCATTTGAACACATTTCCCAAATATATTTGCATTGAAAAACAAAGAATTAAATGTTACACTATGAGACATTTTGAAAAGCAATTCCCTCCAAAACCAAATACAAACTTTAATTAGTTAAATTTTGTTTTGGATCTACAATATTTTCATTATGTTTATGCACAATTAGATAATATTGTAGTTTCATATCTCGATTTTCTTGTGATAAGTTGTGTCTGAGCCACCGTATCCTCTTTGCTTGCACTTTTGGGTGGCCCTACGAGAAAGTGGATCTCAAGTGTAATAGTCTAGAATTTGATTTTTCAAGCATTTTCTTTCTAAGCCACCGTATCCTCTTCACTTGGGCCTTCGGGCAATCTTGTGAAAGAAAAAGTGGATCTCAAGTGTAATAGAGTAGATTTCAATTTTCACATACAGTTCTCGAGCTACCGTATCGTCTTTGCTTGCACTTTCGGGTGGCCCTGCAAACTAGAAAGTAGATCTCAAGTGTAAGAATTTAATTCATAATCATTTAAAAGGGCTCTGTGTATCCTCTTTGCTTGCACTTTCGGGTGGTCGTGCAAACGAGAAACATAGATCCCCCATGTAATAGAATTAGATTCATTTTCTATGAGATATCTTTTTGGTTTACATTGATTTTAAAATCAGTCATTATCCATATTTCAACAGAACTGTTCATAAAAATCCAAAATCTACCAAATCATTTTGCATATTTGAAAGACACACATGAAACTCTAACCTTTCATTCGTTTAGAACATTCATCGAATTCAAAGGGAGAGTAGTGAGAATATTGCATTGTATGGTTCATATTTTTTGAGTCAACACACCACGAGTTTCACCTCCACTCCTGAAACTAAGCAAACTACCATTAAAATTTCCGCTTAATATAAAATTAACCAACATTTGATTTTCATATCACCAACAAGAATAGGTTAGTGCCCTGGATTAGGTTTGGAGAGTTAACACTCCTAGGCTACAAATGTTTTGAAACTAGCATTGATTATTGATAGTTTAAATCCATTAGTAGCAAAAAATGCTTATCGAGAAAGCGCATCTAACACATGCGTCAAGCGCGAGGTCAATCTATATAAGTAAGGGTGGTTCCCCCCCTCTTTCTTGTTTAGTGGGACATGATATCATCACGGAATTCTATGTAAAGTGACAAGTCCTAGGGGTGACATCACTTTTCTAGAGTACCTGGTTATGAGAGTTGTCATCGACTTACAACTATTCCGCCCGACCGTCGATTGTTAAGTGGTATCTTTAGTTGTTATTCCTAGGATATCACATAGGCTATTGTAAGTGGGGAACACTTGTTGTACATGAGACAGACTTTGATGCTTTTACTCCTTGGGAGGGTGATTGGCCAGGAACCAACACTTGCACCCCTCGCGATTAAAGTTTATTGTAACTATTTCTCATAACTTTTTTGTTAGTAATTGTTTGAGGCCTCATTGTTGGAACATTTAAAAAACCCACTATGTCATTCTAGACTTAGGATATAATTAATTAATAATTTATGATTAATTTCCTGAGTTTTGACTAGGTAGAATAGGCCAGTTTTGTCTTTTAGTGGACCACATGCTATCCTCATTCACAAAAACAAATTTGGATAGATTCTGGATAAGATTTCCTTGGATTCTGTCTGATTTTATTCTATTCTTGAATTAGAAAGACATTATCCAGTTTTAGTTAGCTTTGTCCTTCTTTTTCTACTTTCTAGTGGAAAAGATAAAGCTAGTTAACTTGGAATCTTTTCCCACTTGACCAATTCGACCTCCACATCATATATAACCTTCTAAAGCCATCAATACATCATATTTACCTAACTCATGAGCTTCCATACCATACTTTCCAAATTCGTGAGCCTCTAGCACAGTTTTGGAAACTGCTTTTTCCACCTAGGGGGTTTTTTGTCTTTTTCTAAGCCTTTCTTTTTGCTCTTTCTATATTGCCTCAAAGCAATTTGATTTTGTCCATGGAGGATGTGTTATATATTGTTACAATATCAATGAATAATATACAGAGTGTTTTCCATAATTTATTCTCTCTATTCTTCTTCTCTCATTGTCTAAAATATTCCATGGTGAAATTGTCTTATGAATCTAGTTCCTAGTAATTGAAAATTTCACATGGTATTAGAGCTAGCTTGATTCAAAGCAATTTCCAAGAGTGTTTTTTGCAGGTATTTCCATCACCAGGAGCACATCAGTATGGAGCAAAATCAAGCTAAAGCTATGACTCTCACTCCCTTCAATTTCTTTGACTGGAAGGCACATATGATCATCCATCTTCAGAGCAAAGGATTGTATAGAGTCACTATGGGGCTTGAAATTGAGCCAGGAGCTGTTGCATTAAAATCCAAATGGTTCAATAGGCTTGATGAAGCTTATGGGTTACTTTGTCTCTCTGAATCTCCAGATCTTCTATTCCATATCGATTCTCTATCAACTCCAAATGAAGTGTGGACAAAGCTAGAGTCTCTCTTTGGAAAGCAGGACGAGCTCAGAGGTCATTTGTTGGAGATTGAGCGGATCTCTCTTAGTCCAAGTAATTTCGATTCTATGGAGGATTTCATCTCAAAATTCAAGAACCTAGTGCTTCAACTTAAGCAATGTGGCATAGAGAAGAAGTATGAGCAATTAATCCTTACCATTCTGTCAAAAATGAGTTCTAAATACTCAGTATTTGTGTCTACTTTTCATTCTACAAGACTTGCAGTTCCAAAGTGGAAGATGCCAACCTTGGATGCATTCATTGCTTCGATCACTCAAGAAAAGGACAAGCTGGTCCAAATGAGGGATCAATCACCCTCCAAAGACTTTGCACTTGTTGCTCATGGAGCAAAGAAGAATGACAAATCCAAACAAAAGACATTGTCAGATGAAGAGGATTCTGATGGAGATTCCAAATCCAAGAAGATGAAAAAGGAGAAGCCCATGTGTTCTTATTGCTGCAAAGGAACTCATCCTGAGAAATCTTGCTTCAAGAAGAAATTGGACATCATGGCCAAGATGCTTGAAGAACATAACATAGATTTTCCTGACTTTTCAATGAAAGAACAAGGCAAGCTTGCTGTAGAACAAGAACACTATTTCCAAGCCTCTCCCAAAGGTAATCATGCTTATGCTTTGAGTGCTAGAGTGAAATATAATTATGATGTCTCTGATATTGATTCACATTCTGATATATCAAAATCAGAAACCTCCACTTCTTCCTCAATACATTCTTCAGTCAGTTCACCCAAGTCTACTCTCAAAACTAGTCATTTTTTACTAGCTTCTGACTTGTCTTCTGAAAGCTCTTTTCACCAACATTCAAATCTTTTAGATTCTGATTTAGAAGATGATTCATAGTCTGATATGCAGGTCATTACATATCCCACACCATTTACCCAACCTTTGGATGCACAAAATACCCTACAAACCCCAAGTTCTCCAGTTAAGAAACTACACAATTCTATGTTTTCCTACACTGAGTCACTTGCCTCTGTTGCACTTTTTTCTTGCATATATTTCATTGGTTGGACAGCCATTGTTTTGGAATTATTTGGACTGATATTCCACACATCTGGACCTGACCCCATCACTCATGGTTCAAAAGTTAAGTCTTCACACTCTCCAGGCTCGCTCAGCTGTCCAGGTGATCTAGTTTCTTAAACTTTTTCTACTGAAATTTTGTTCGATCATGGAGACTACACATATTTATTGGTTGCTGCTCCATATGACTTACATTCTGATATTTCATAGCTGCGTGATATCATTTTAAATATCATAAAGGTTCTACATCAGTTTGAGAAGAAAGTACAAGAACTAGTACACCATATTGCAACTACAGAAGAAATTGATCCTGTTGAGTTCGTTATTTCTCCTTGGGAAGGAGTATGCATAGATCTTATTTCCATCATTGATTATGTTTTCAGATTTGATTATGTATGTTATAGCAGCAAGAAAAATTCATTTGATGCTCCTCCATCATCAGAAGATGAGCTTCATAGAGCTTCAACACATGGTTCTTGCCTACACAACATTGATGCACTGATGCATGATCATGACATCCACAATCTCTTCATCAAGTCAGTTACTTAGAAGCATCCCATTCATCTCATTCAGCTCATTCAAATGAGCAACATGACAATATGAAGACATCAAGCATGCCTATTTTTTAAGGAGGGTTTTGTTCCCATGAGGTTTTCCCTGTTTCCTCGGTTTACATGGACTTGTTTTTTTGTATTGGGGTGACCCTAAGCCTTGTTGCTTGGGCCCTATATTTTTTATATTTTTCTGATTCCCATCACATAAATTCAGGCTTAAGGGGGGTGTTGGAACATTTAAAAAACCCACTATGTCATTCTAGACTTAGGATCAAATTAATTAATCATTTATGATTAATTTCCTGAGTTTTGACTAGGTGGAATAGGCCAGTTTTGTCTTTTAGTGGACCACATGCTATCCTCATTTAAAAAAATGAATTTGGATAGATTCTGGATAAGATTTCCTTGGATTCTTTCTGATTTTATTCTATTCTTGAATTAGAAAGACACTATCCAGTTTTAGTTAGCTTTGTCCTGATTTTTCTACTTTCTAGTGGCAAAGATAAAGCTAGTTAACTTGGAATCTTTTGCCACTTGACCAATTCGACCTCCACATAATATCTAACCTTCTAAATCCATCAAGATATCCTATTTACCTCACTCGTGAGCTGCCATACCATACTTGCCAAATTTGTGAGCCTCTAGCACAGTTTTGGAAACTGTTTTTGCCACCTAGGGGGTTTTTTGTCTTTTTCTAAGCCTTTCTTTTTGCTCTTTCCATATTGCCTCAAAGCAATTCGATTTTTTCCATGGAGGATGTGTTATATATTGTTACAATATCAATGAATAAGATACAGAGTGTTTTCCATAATTTATTCTCTCTATTCTTCTTCTCTCATTATCTAAAATATTCCATGGTGAAATTGTCTTATGAATCTAGTTCCTAGTAATTGAAAATTTCACACTCATATTCCTCAACAACTAATAGTTTCGGAAGGCCCTCTAGTCCAGCTTTTCACTGAGCTTCAGCTCTTTGAAAAAGTATTTTGGTTGCTTGGATCTATAGGAATTTTTACTGTGTGGACACTTTTTCTTTTTGTTGAATCTAGAATGCCTTCGGATTGTTTGATTCTATTTTTCGATCAAAATAATTTTAAACACATCCTTTTATCAAATTCTTCAAAGTGGCTACTCTCTCGATCCGCCAATCACGGTGGCAGTGAGTTGAGTCACCGAAAATTGAAGGCCCCTCTACATCATAGAGACGGATACAAAACACCCAACCTTGTGACTTGGAAACTGAAAAACTTTGAGATTCAATTAACAAAAATATAGAAGAACAACATCAAACAAATACTGAAACATCACCTAACAAGGAAAACATAGACATTGTTGATAATCTTGCTCCATTTTAAATTGAAACACTAGAGAACAACACAGCTACTCACATAAACCTACCTTTGACAAATATTTCAGACCCAGTGGTACTTCACATCAGTCAACCATTGTATTACATCAATCCTCTTTTCAGATATTGGACTAATATGCAAAATTCAACAATTGACCCTATGGCTTCATTAGGAGCACAAGGGACTACATCATCACAACCTCAAATAGTTCTTGGAGATAGAAATACTTCCAATTTTTCCTCTACATCAATCCCAACAGTTAGTATGCTTGTCATTAGCACAATTTCAACCATCACTTCAGTGCCAGTTGGTATAGTTTCGAGTTCCAATCCCGGAAGTACATCCACTTCGTCTATAGGAATCCCTACTGGGGGGTGTGCCTTACCAAATTTGGGTTTTTCATATGTTTTGGCTAATCAAGGTCAAAATAATCAAGGAGTAAACCAAAATCCTCTTGGTATACATAACATTTTTCCAAGTTCTACTTCTGGGGGAAACCCTTCACCATGGAATCTTAATATTTATGGCGGAACTAATGGACCATGGAACAATAATGCCAATTGGGGTTATGCTCCACATGTGAGTGGAAATTCCTCGGGAAGTCCCATACCCCCAACAGGTAGCACACCATGAGGAAATCCACCTATCAACCTCATTCCACCATGGAGTGGAAAAGTTCCAGGAAGTAACCAATCTTCTTGGGCACCACCCCCACAAGGGGGAAATCAACCTTGGAATTCTTATCAAAACCAAGGAAAGAATAAATGGAGTGGTCATATTCCAACAAGTAACCAATCTTATTGGGGCCCACCTTCGCAAGGGAGAAATCCACCCATTAATCCTATCTCGAAATGGAATGGTAATGTTCCACCAAGTAGCCAATCTTATTGGAACATACCTCTGCAAGGGGGAAATCCATACATGCATCTTATTCCACAATGGAATGGACATCATTCAGGAAGAAACCAAACGTTTTGGATGCCATCTCTGCAAGGAGGTAATCCTTCTTGGATGATTTTCAATCCCAAGGACAACAACAATAGAGCCATCAAGGTTCACCCACATATCAAACGTTTTCTACGGCACCAGTCAAATCACCATTTCTAGCCACATTGAATCTACCGTATTTATCCGGACTAACTAATGATCATGTTCTACATTTGAATGGATGTCCAACCATACCAACTAAACTACCCTCATACATACCCATGTTTGATGGAAAACCAAGGGAATATCCATCAAATCACGTGATGAAATTCCATTTGTGGTGTTCATCCAATTCCCTAGTTGATGATAGTGTTAGGTTAAGGTTGTTTCAGAGGACCTAGCGGGAACTGCTACGAAATGGTACGTTGAATTTCCACGCAATACATTCACATAATTTTCATCTTTAGCTATGGTCTTTCTGAGACATTTTCAATTACCTATCCTCTATGAGACGGGAACATAACTTTTAACTTCAGTTAGGAATTCCACTTCTACTCACATATCGGATCATATCCATGAATGGAGGAGGCGCCGAAGACTTATAAAAGTTGAAATACATGATCAATTCTTAGCAGATTGGTTCATAAAATCACTATTACCTACACTTGCTAAAGATGTATCCATGTCAGGATCCATGACTGAAGAACAACTCATTCAGAGTTCTCAACATATGGATTTGATATATTCCCAATTGGGAACACTTTATGGCTTAATACCTCATGCTGTAAGACCTGCGTCTGATCCAACTAGGCCACCAAAAGGACCTCATACCAATGGTGTGATTGGATCCTTCAACCAACTTGAACAAATTACCCAACAATTGGGACAAATGTCGTTTCAGACTTCACAACCCACAACTGCGCAGGCAACACAACAATCCGCAACTCCCACCCAAACTTCTGAAGTACTTACGGTTCAAACCGCAGACCCAAAAGGAAAAAAGAAGAAAAATAAGAAGAAACCCAATGCTAATTTTTGGACAAGAGATGTACCTAAGGTTAATAATCCTACTAGATTCAATCATGAAAACCGGAAAAACAAATACCCTTGCAAAATTTTCCAAGGGGATCATCCTACTCACCTTTGTCCTCATATGGATGATATTCATCGAATGTTGGCACAACGAGGACGAAAAAAACAACCTGTCGTCCTAACTCAACCTTTCCCCCAACAACAAAAGATGGTTGTTGCGGAGCCAATACCTCCATTAGGAGGAAACCAGGAAAACCCCCCACAAGGGGGAAATCTACCCAATGCTAACATCTTCATGATTGGTGAACATGAAATAAACATTCAAATAAGGGCTCGTTCTTATGACATACCTTCGAAAGATTCAGAAACAACTAGATCTTAGCCTAGTGGTTCTCTAAAAATTGAGAAACCAACCATAGACATAGTACCTCGACCTCCAAAAGGGGTTTTCCGTAGAAAAACACACAATCCTAATGCACGAGCTTCTCAAAACTACAATGTGGTTGAAGACTTAGCTCAATCTCCTTATGCAATGTACATCTTGGAAGTATTACAAAGTTGTCCTGCTCAACGAAAGGCATTCTTGTCTGCCATCGGTGCTATCGATCCATCTGACAACAATTTGATAAATTTTGACTTAGAACAGTCCATGTGTAGGCTTCCATCACAAATTGAATTTCAGATCAAAGTGACTTTACATGGTGAGAACATTTTTCGAATCGTTGTGGATGAAGGAGCCTCAACTTGTGTCATGTCACTAGCATGTTGGAAAACTTTGGGATCACCCACCCTAGTACCATCCCATACAATACTCAAAGCATTTGATAGTCATTCGTTCCCACCTCTTGGACTTATCATGGATTGCCCAGTTGAACTGGGAGGTAAAACAATTCAAGTATATGTTGAGGTAGTGGATGCGTCCGTAGATTACAATTTTCTATTGGGAAATAGCTGGATACATAAGATGACGGTTGTAGTATCTTAAGTATTTTGAGTTAATCAGTTTCCCCACCAAGGGAAGATTGTCACAATAGATCAACTAGACTATTGCAAACCTAAAACTGGTCTCCACTCGAATGTACCTTTTATAGGGGATTTGAAAGCGGTGATTCAAGATATTGGGGTATGAATGTTCAAATATTCATCCCTCATGGTAACTTTCGTGTTTCCACCACTGATATTGACCCCTAACACTGCTCCAATTTTCACTATTACATCAGAAGTATACTTTCCATTAAAAGTTTTTTATAAGTCCATACAAGAAGTTAGCTCCACCTCATCGGAGGGAGCCCCCAAGGAGGAAATATTAGTTGAAAAGAATTGTGGAAATATACCAACTTCTATGCAACATAATGAAATAGAGAGTAGTGTTCCCCTTTCTACTATAGAGATTTCTTATCAAGCTATTCAAATGGTTTCAGTAGACTCTGATCAAAATCCTTCCAAAATGGAGGAATATGATCCTTATACTTCACCTATATGGACCATGAACACTCATAGTACTCATGACATCTTGGATCGGACTTTTTCTTCAGATGAAGCCATACTTGAAGTCATGAATATCTTTGAATGACCATGGGAGGATATGCATCACAGATCCTCATTTCTTCCAAAGATCGATTCATTAGAGGTCAAACCCGAAAATTTTTACCTCGATGATGACATGGAAAAATACCAATGCCCCGTCCAAACAAACAATGTGAGTTCGGAAGGAAATTTGGAAAATATTTCAAAAACCATCCCAATCGATATATCCATTAAGCCTGGCATCGTTGAAAACATCAACATAGGTGTGGATTTCTCTCAAGAGGAAATCACACATTATATTGCTCTATTCAATGATTTCCGCGATGTGTTCGCATGGTCTTACAAAGAAATGTCGGTTACAACCAAATCCAGATAAAAAAGGAGGACTAGCGTAAAACAACTTTCATATACCCTTGGGGGACTTTTGCATATTGGAAAATTCCATTTGGCCTTAAAAATGCCAGGGCTACTTTTCAAACAGCCATGTCATATGCATTTCATGACATTAAGAAAATCGAAAATCGTTGAGGTTTATCTTGATGACTTGGTAGCCAAATATAAGAGAGTTGAACATAGTGCACATTTACGAGTCATCGTTGTTCGATGTTGCAGATACAACATTAGGTTGAACCCACACAAATGCATGTTTTGTATGGAATCTGGGAGATTACTTGAGTTCATAGTTTCAAAAAAAAGGATTATGGTGGATCCCATCAAGGTTGAGGCAATACTTTAGTTTCCTTCCCTGAAAACAATAAAACAACTTCAAAGCCTTCAAGGGAAAGCTAATTATTTGAGAATATTTGTCGAGGATTTTGCTGAACGAGATAAAGGTTTCATGCATCTCCTAAAAAATGATGAACTATTCATATGGGATGACCAACCTCAACGCTCATTTGATGCAATAAAGAAAGCTTTGGTCTCTTCCCCGATACTTAGTCCATCGAACTATAGTAGAGACTTTTTGCTATATTTGGAAGCATCTAGTTCCACCATAGGAATGGTATTGGAACAAGAAGATGAATCATCACAAGAGCATATTATTTACTATCTTAGTAAGGGCCTTGCAGGTCCCGAATTGAGATATTCCCAGGTTGAGAAGCTGGCCTTAGCAACAGTTCATGTTGTCCAAAGACTTAGACATTATATATTTTCAAGAAAAATGACAATAGTGGCTGAAATGGACCCCATGAAACACATTTTGTCCCGCCATATCATCGGTGGAAAATATTCAAAAGGGATATTATTTTTTCAAGAATTCGATCTCAAGTTCAAAAACGCTAAAGCCAAAAAGTCGTTGGCATTTGCTGAACTAATGTCTGAGTTACCCTGTGAGAAAGAGGATATTGTACTTGTTGAATCTTGGGCAGATGAACATGTATTCCTCATCGCAAAATCATATCCTTGGTATGGAACATTTATCACATATATCCAAACCCAAAGGATTGGTCCTCAGTTTTCTAGCATTGAACGATGTCGCATTCAGCACTAACCACGAAGATACCTCATCATAGGGGATACTTTGTATCGTCGAGGAGTAGACATGATCTTAATATGTTGTTTAATACACGAGGAAGCTGAACACGTTTTGAATGATTTCCATGTTGGGGCATGTGGTGGTCATGTTTTTGGGTTGGCAACTGCACAGAAAATCTTGTGTGCAGGATACTTCTGGCCTACAATATTTAAATATTACATCAATGCAGTTAAAAAGTGTCACCCTTTCCAAATCTACACAACAAAAATGCATGCACATCCTGCTCCATTACACCCTATAGTAACCGTGGGTCCATTTTCAAAATGGGCCATTGATTTTATGACAATCCACCCACCTTCAGCCGATGGCCACCACTACATCATTGTATAAGTGGATTGCTTCACCAAGTGGGATGAGGCAATGCCTAATTTCAACTGCATGGGTAAAAATGAAACATTATTTCTATTCAATCACGTGATAACAAGGTTTGGTGTACCCAAAGAGATCATTAGTAATAACGGAAGTCATTTTAGGAATTCCTTTATGGATGAACTTACCAACAGGTTAGGATTGTGGTAGGATTTTTCCTTTCCATATTACCCTCGAGCTAACAGACAATTCGAAGCCATTAACAAGGTTTTGAAAACTATGTTGCAGAGGACAATTAATAAAAACAAAACTAACTTGCACTTAATGTTGTTTTCCGCTCTTTGGGCTCACCGTACCACTGCTAAAACCGCAACCAGATTAACTCAATTCCAATTGGTTTATGGACAAGAGGTTGTGTTGTCGATTGAATGCGAAATCCCATCACTAAAAATAGTATTTGAAGTCCTACCTAACACTTCTTCAGAAGAGGAAAGGCTTGTCCATCTTCATTATTTGGATCAAACTAGAAGGGAATCTTCTCTAAATGTAGAAGCAAACAAGAAAAGGGTTAAAACGCAATATGACAAGTCAACTCGTCCCCAAGTCTTTTCTAAAGACGATTTGGTTTTAGTTTATGACCAAGACCAAGACAAAATAGGAGAAGAAAAATTTGTACCAAATGGTTTGGCCCACTTGTAGTCAAAACTGTGTTAAATATGGTAGCTTATGAATTGGTCAATTGTGATGGGGAACCTATGTCGGAGATCAGAAATGGTCTCTATCTGAAGAAATAATTCGCGTAGGCACTGATGCCTCACAACACTTGTTGTATTATGTTGTATTTTTGTATAAATTTTTGTACATTAGTTATTTTGGGCACACACTTATCTTGATTCGCATTGTCACTTTGGCAGATGACACAAGAAACCTTCACATATTTGGGATATGTGGATAGCGCCAGCTGTAGTTCTCGAAACATTGCTTCCGCCGCATGGGTGATTTTCACACCTAATGATGAATTTTTAAGTTCAGGAGGCATTTTCCTCGAATCTACAACCAACAATGTTGCATAATATAGCGCAATCATTGAGCTTCTTGTTGAGTCTATCACCCTTGGCATCTGATGGATAATAGTCAAACTGGACTCAGAATTAGTTGTATCTCAGTTAAATGGTCAATATCAGGTTTGAAATCCTACACTGTTTAGAAAGTTTCTATGAGTACGTCTTTCAGAATGTCAATTGGAGTTCACTGAATATATTCACGTTCCTAGAAGTCTGAATAGTTTGGTGGATTCCTTAGCCAACTACGTACTTGACTGGCATCTAAGTCATTAACATCATACTAAAAAAATCAAGCATGTAAATTAATCATGGCAATTTAATTGAACATATCATTTAAGAACATAAGTAAAAGACGAAATAAACTAGCTTACATCATAAACCAAAAAGTGTGTTGAGGTTCTAGACATTTTGGATAGTAACTTTGCACACACCAAAAAGAATAGTGTAAATACTTTTCTCTTTTTGTTTCTTTTTATTCAAAATAAAACCTAAAAAAATTCATAAAAATAATGAAAATATTCGGAAAATTAAAAAACATGTGAAACTGTTTCAAAATTTCCCGGTCCGACATCAAAACTCACCCACAACTGGCATATCACTAAATAAAGGTTCACAGCTTCTAGAAATTCATGCTTAAAGGAGATGCTTCCTCTCATCCATCGACTGCACCTACAATGAATATGGTAAATAATGAGTATTTTTACTTATATTTTATTCTTACGTGTATAACCCTATCCTTTTGAATGATAGAAAAATGCATCATTCCTCAATTTTGGCTATCTTTTTTACATATTAAATGCACATTTGAACTGGTTTCTGACTAAGTAGTTGGGTAGTGAAATGGTTTTGATTACAGGACTTGGAGACTTTGACAGTTCGAACTATTTGATTCAGGTAGTTGGACATAGACCATGATTCATGATGATTTATGATTTTGGCATTTTTCACAAGACTCAATATGAAGTAAACCTCATTGACCCATTCCTACTTGGCCACTATACCAAATTGGATAACCTCAGTTACATGGTATTATTTCACCATCTGTCAACACATAATCCTGCTTCATATAGCCTACCCATGGAGGGAACATCTGTAAGATTGTGCACAACTAGCTCAACCCTTGTTTTCAATATGGATCTTTGCCTTGGCCTGATCCATTCCCTTGAAAAATAGGCGTACGCCCATGCAACACTCGTTCCCTCCCATGTACTATAGCATTCTTTATTTTTTTTTTGATCTGATAAAATGAAAAAGGCATAAAAATTAAAAAACACAAAAATCCAAAAATAGGGAGAACTGAATCATTTCATATTATATCATTGAAAAAAGTGGAAACAGTAAGTCCTTGTCGCCCTTGAACATGACAAATAATTTGGTATCCGCCATCAGTACACCATCTACATTTTCCTTAGGAAACTGTACCAGTATTTTGAACAGATCTCCACCGATGGGTTATCCTTACCGTCACCAATGGATCCTTCGTTAATGCATCTGGCATTGGTAGATTTCATTAAGGTTGGTTAATCAAGTCCTATGTTTCCAAGTGTCCCTTCTGCATCGTGTTATGTGTTCAAGGGAAGTTCAAATAGAGTCGGCCATTCCTCAAATATTCCTAACCAATCATGTCAGCCTTCCTTGTGTCAGTATACAGTGTTGTATCTCGTAGTTCTACCAAATTATATCATAATATTGATCTTTGTTTCGTATCGGTTGATGTGGGATGCATTAATGCCCTCCTTCTGATGGGTTTATTCCTACCTACACCAAATCATCATCTAGGAAATGAATCTAGAAACCCAGGAGTACCTTGGATCTTGCAGTCATTAGCGACAGGTTTCCTCGCAAATGACAGTGGGTATACATCAATGACCCCTGATTATTTGATTCTACAAATGTTCAACTTCAGATCATTTATTCACACTTGCTAGTTTGTACTCAGTACCTTAGAGCCCATCATCATTATTGGTGGGTTTCTTCACATCTGTTAACGGTATACATCAATGATCAGGAATCAGATGGTGTTTTATTATGCTCGACATCAGTTCATTTATTCGCATGATATAAACTCGTACTATAGTTGGTTTGTATTGAAGACCTTGGGAAAAACAGTTGTAGCACTCATCGATGCACTGCCCGAATTGCGCAAGATTAAACTACCATGTCAGAATTTCGATGAAGACCTTGTTCTCGCACTCATCAAAGTGCATGTTTACACTTCTGAAAAATTTACTTTTGACATGGATCCACTGTGTATTGTTCGTGGCCATGCTTGTTTACTACTGAGCATGGGTATGCCTGCATCAGGGATATTATATATTTGAGAAATTGTTATGTTTGACTTGCAGATGTTATCCTGAGTCCTGCGCCCATGAGTTTATCCTTTTTTCATCCTTGCTTTGATCAATAAAGAGTATCAGTATAAAAATAATGTATTTCGGCCCTTATCTCTGCTTCGGACCTCACACATTAGGGGGGATTTGTTAACAATCAAATTAACACCCTTAACAAAGTGAGGGGAAGAAGCATATTTTACTATGCACCCGTAACATGAAGATAGAAGACAAGTACACAAGAGAACAGTACTCTCTTATCTAATAACTACATCCACAATCGGAGAGATTGAGTAAAGAAAGAGGTAGCCTAAGGAGACGAGGTTCAGTGATTGAACTACTTAGTTGAAGGCTCAAATATAGGCTCCACCAGTCAATAGTGAGAAGAAATGCACAAAAATGCATTAGTTGTGCTTGAGAATTCTAAATTTGTGACAAAAGCCTACAAATTCTATGGAAAGTGGGTTTTTGAGTAAAAATAATCAAAAAACAAGAAAAGGGATAATCCCACATTGAAAAAGGAAACTTGACACTCCATTTCCCAATGCTTTAAAAAAAATGCATTTGGGGCATGGTAAGGGAGGAAAAAGGAAGAGCAAAGGCATGCTGGAGAGATTTGGAGGATTGGAAAGCTCATCTTCATCAAAGGCAAGGGTCTAGAAAGAATAGCTCATGGCAAAGGAGGATGGATGCATATCAAGCTAGATTGTAAGTATCTTTTATTCATTGCTATTAATGAAACAATTCAATTTTCCTTCCATTTAGTTTGAATTCATGATGGTTAAACATCTTAAGAACTTCTAGATAATTAGTTAAAGATCTTAGGAAATGTTAGATAATTGTTCATTTCTGACATTGAAACTCACCACTTCATAGTAATATAGCAATTTAATGTATATTCAAGCCTACCTTTAATGCTATTATCAATAATGTCACAATAGTTTGCCAAGAAACATAATGGACAACAAAAATAATAATACATTCCCGTGTGAGCAACTATATTTATTTTAATGGAACTCAATACTACTCATCTATTTTAATAATTCCAATCCTTATACTAAACTTAAAAGACTGAGTGCTAACTTGAATAACAAAAAATAATTATGCTTTTTCATCTTTTAGTAACTATATTTCTTATTTATTTAATAACTATTTTTCTAATTATACCTTCTCATATTTTATAATTATATTTTTTCATAACCATTCTAGATTAATCCAGGAAGCCTATCGAATTCGTTGCAAATAGTGGAACTCATTGAATAGGGTTGGAAATTCAAAATTATTTAGCAACTATTATTTTCCTTTAACCTGATTAAATTTTAAATAATTTAGTTTTTATTTAATAAAGACAAGTTTTTTATTTAATAAACACAATTTTTTTTAAATAATAGCGATTGTGGTTCTTTTTAATTGAGTTCAACTATATATAATTTTTCCCCTTTACCCGAGTTCAACAAGATTGAATTATTAATTTATGTGATAAAAATATGAAATATATCCTTATTATGAAAGTTCACAAAATATTCAATTTAAATTACATTGAAAGTCATTTGTTCATTTGTACTTATTGTAGGAATTGGGCTTCTTTTACAATGTTAAACTTAATTGTTAATATTACTTCATAAATTTTTTAAAACATTTAAAGTTATTTCATTAATTTATCTAATCTACTTGGAAATTTGCAAAACATGTTATCTTACTAATTATACATATAAGATTTGATAAATAATGTTTTAAGACACTCAATATTTTATAGTGGACCATGTCACTATGTGATAAAGAGAATTTAAGCTCATTCACTTTTTACAAAAGATTTTCTTTTCAAAGACCATGTCACTATATTTACTGAGGATCATTTGGCTACCTATAAAATGTAATAATTTAGAAGATACAATTATAAAATCTAGAAGATAAAGTTTAAAAATTTAATTAATTGAAAGATATTATTGAAAAAAATTGCTAAATAATAATCCATGAATGAGAAAATAACAATTATTCTATTCTTATAAGTAAAAAATAATAATTTTTTATATTATTTTGTGTTATTCAAAAAATAATTTTAATAAGCAATAATTTTTTTTTTACATTATATATTTTATCATAATTCTGTTTTATTTTATTGTTTTCCCCTTCAACATTATATTATACCTTTTAGAGAAATTACTAGTTATTAGTTGTAGTCTTTATCGTATTCACAATGAATAACATTTTGAAAAAACAATTGCCAACATCAAAGTAATCACACATTAAACTACAATATAATTATTGTACTTTACTATACTTTTTTGAAAAAAAATATTTTATTCCAATAAACACTGCCTACACTACCTTACATGGAAGTAATTTCATTATTTTCAAAATGCAGATGGCAGAGGTTATGTTATGTCAAGTATTGTTATTACCACATTATATTTCACATAATATGAAATGACTAATATAACTTATCAAAGGATACAGTAGCTTCATATTTTCTCCACATCCATTTAAATTCACTCTTGATTTTTTCAACAAGTTTCTCAAAACAATATATAATATACGTTTTTGTAATTCAATTTTGATTAATTTTAAATATATAAACAATTACACATTGTAATGATTAAAACATTACAAAAACATAGCTATTATGTTTCTATGGGACATATAGTCATCGCAGAGCATATTAATGTTTTTGTACTGTATGAATCATAACCCGAACCAAAGATTTAGCGTTAGATATAATTTTTGGCTAAAAACCAACTTATTTGTGTTCTGATTTGTTCGTGCAGCATGTTCAGTTTGATGCAATATTCACCCTGTTTTGGACTCTACACTTTCGTGGGAAAAGATTCAAATCCAGTGACACTCACGATGAATTTTAATATCTATTTTCATTTATTTTAGATTTTATTGTTGGTTTTGCTAAGCTATATGAGTGTGTGTGAGTATTTGATAATGAGGAGCTGGTTAATGGGTGCAGTGTTTAACTATAATCGGTTAGTGCATAACCTGGTGGTGGTGAGTATAAAAGTTGTAACACTAGACAGTCTTGGTCTCTCACATCTAGTAGCGAAAAAAGTTACTTTGAGGAAGAGCGGTAACTACATCTATGGCAAAGAAAACATATACATTTCCTTAGTCGTTCATCATTCCGGGGTTGATGCACTATGAAAATTGGTAAAGAATGGGGCACACCATAAGGAGTGAGTATAATAACACATATTATCCCTCCAAACAAAATCCCACCCAATCAAAAGAAATATCACACCCAACATGTTTTGTGCTGCCAGTTATTTGGGGAACCCCAAAGGACAAGCTTTGCGAGGATTTTAACGGACATAATATGATTGTTAGCTTGCCTATATTCCGCTTGGGAGCTATCCATGTTTTTTGTTCCCATGGGGGAGTTGGTAACCAGATAACCCCCTCCCAGAAAGGGATAGAAGAGTGAATAAAGAAGGAAGTAGGAAGTTCTCACACTTTCACTATTATTATATGGAAAGGGGGGTTATGATATATGGTCCTATCTAGCTCTATATTCTCATCTTGAGTGGAATATAGAGTCTTATGAGTGGGTTGGAATGATTAGTGGAACCAATTTGTTGGTTTGTCAAACATGACATGGAATTTCTAATGGATCCACTGAAGCAACAAGCAAGGGGTAAAGCATGAACAAGAAACGCTTGGGATTTAGATAACCAATAGGGAAATGTCGTTCCTACTGAACCACCACCAACCTAGATTCAAAGGATGGACCAGACACAATGAGTACAACCAAGTCTCGTAATTCTCTTGAAATTGTTCAAGTATTTCCTAAATCTCCTGTTGTTGTAAGAACCAAGTAGTTGGATCCAAGTCGATGGTTCGGATGGATTTCTTAAAGCTCTTACTTCCATTGGAATCATTTTGCATTGTTAGAAAGAAGATCCTAATCCTCGTAACTTGAGTCCCACTCTGCTAATACACATACTATGCCATATAAATATTGTTGCGCATATAAACCAATTCCAAGACAATCTATTTTGTTGATTTCTATAATTTATTCACACTGTATTTAAGTAAGATATTCTCTAGTTTTATTGCACAAGTGATTGATGAGATCCGTATAATGATATGACTAATTACAAAGGTACTCGATAATGATGATTGTGGTGGTAATTAACTTCCATTTAAACCAACCAACTTCAATCTATTAGACCAACTTGTATTTCTTGAAATTTAATTCTTGTATACAAAGATTAAATCATAGGAAGACTTTAACTAAGTATTGAGCTTATGTTGAGCTTGAATTTGTTTAGTGTGCAGGGGAGGGTTAGTTGAGATCTCAGGATGGAAAGGCTCTGCAGCAAATCGCGACACACGAGCTTGGGTTCAAGGGTTTTCTTCAATGGTATCCCACGGAGGGGGCGTATCCCCCTCCTCTTTACGACAACTGATAGACTCCTCATGTGGTCGGCAAAAGAACCATTCAGAGGAAGCATCTAGGAGCTTCGAAGGAGAAGAAGGGAGAAGCTAGGAGTGGAGCGGATCGAGGCATAAACAGGGGGTTTCCTTCCAAAATCCAATGAAAACCCTTCTCTCTAGATCCGTTTGGATAGTATGAGGGAAAGAGTGGAACAATGGAAGGAGAAGGCTTTGATTGGAAAGTTCATTGGGATATGGCCAAAGGAGAAAGATCTCCTTCGATGGATCAAGGCTACATGGAACCCTAAAGGCCATTATGACCTACATCTGGGGGTTAAAGGTTTTTTCACTATAATCTTCTTCAACCAGGAGGATATGGATTGGATACTGGAAGGAGGCCCATATTTCTTCTTCTCAGTTGGGCTATTCCTCCCCCCTTATAAAGAACAGTTTAACCCCGATAAAGAGGATCTAAATATCACCTTGGTATGGATCTGACTTTACTCTTTACCCTACGAGTACTAGGAACCATAAATCTTGCAGGATATAGGAAACATATTGGAAAAATTTGTGAAACTCTTTGAGTAAACAAAACAACGTAGATACACCTCCTTTGCTCGGATCTGTGTCTACATGGATCTGGCACGAGAACTACCTGAAGCCATCAATCTAACATGGGAGGATGAATATTGGGTTCAGCCATTAGATTATGAGAACCTTCCTTTTCGGTGTAGGAAGTGCCATGAGTATAGCCATCTCAGTCGAGACTGCCCCCATAACCATCACGCTCTTGCTGTCCCTCCTATGTCCTAGGAAAAAGATGGTGCAGACGAGGGTTTTACCCAGGTGAATCGGAGAAGATAGGGGCGAAAAATCAACAACCAGATGCAGAACAAACAGAACAATACAAAGAATACAACAACAACCAACAGATTTGAGATGTTGAACAATGTTGGAGAATATCTAGAATATCTTGGACGACGGGACAAGAAAGAGCCCTCACACTCAACGGAAGGGACACCTAAGGCTGACCTAGCCCCCCAGATGGAGTGGAAGACCAGCCTAAAACTATGGAAGATGACTTACAGGAAGAAGCAAAAGATATGGATCTAGGAGAACTCGATCTAGATGAAATAGAAAAGGAATGTGATAAAAAAGGAAAGGTTATGTCTCACGTAGACAGATCGAACTACTGCAAGATTCCATGTTAAAATCAAAAGCTACCCTTCAGTTGGGTATTTCTTTGGAACCACATAAAGGAAGCAAAAGGAAACAACCATAAGAAGGCGAGAAGAGAGGAAGGAAGACAAACAGATAAAGGATAGCAGAGGTTGGAACCAGACAGATAGAGTCAGGGAAGTACCCAACCATCAAAGCAAATTTCTCTGAAGTTAATAAGGTTACCTAATGAACATGATAACAAGGAACATTCGTGGGGTGAATCACCCTCCCAAAATAAAAACCTTAAGGACAATGAAGGAAATGACAAATAAAGTTTGGATAGGTAGTGAGACTATGGAAATCAACGCTCAGGGAAACGTCGGGGGGATTGTAATCATGTGGCTCCCAGAAGAAGTGTGCTTATCTAACTTCTGGGCCACAAGATTCTCTTTATTTGTAGAATTCCATATCTGTGATACCCTAGTAAAAGGAATACTTACAAATGTTTATGGCCCAAGTATTATTACACAGAAGGAATCCTTCCTGGATATCATTTCATGGGATGCATGATGGATTGGAGAAAAGCAATGTATCATTGGGGGATATTTCAACATGATCACCTCTCTGGGGGAAAAAAATGGAGGAAGGCGGACCTTAGGCGCAACCAATGAATCCTTCAAGGAATTTATAGAGGACATGAAGATGGTGGATATGGAGACAGGGAACAGATGGTTCACATGGAACAACAAGCATGGGGGAGAGCACCATGTCGCATCAAGATTAGACAGATTCCTAATATTAGAGAATCTAGTCAATATGGGAGGTGATTTGACTGCTCTTATCCTTCCCTTTGCTGGTCGGTCAGCCTCATGTGGGATAGGACAAGAGTCAATGCGATGAAACCTTTATGTTTTGAGCAATTTTGGCTAGAACACAACGGACTTTAAATCATCGGTCCATCAATGGTGGGAGGAGATGGATAATCCAAGAGGGACACGAATGTACCAATTTCGGCAAAAGTTGAAAGCTCTAAAAGCCAGGATACACATGTGGAACATGGACGAGTTTGGAAACATTTTCCAAGGCAAGAAACATCTAATTGAGCAGATAGAAGCTATCCAAAGAGAAGGTATGAATAACAGTTTCATTGAGGAGCTGAAACAACATGAGCATTTAATTTTAGAATAGCTCAACACACACGAATGACATGAGGAATATTCTGGAAGCAAAAATTGAGGAACCAATGGATCCAAGAGGGAGAATGGAATACCAATTTCTTCCATTCTTTTGTGGTTCAAAACAGACAAAAGTCAAGAATTAGCAGAATAAAAAAGGAGACAGGGCAGTATGTGGAAACCAGGGAAGAAATGGAAGAGGAGTTGACAGATTAATTTGGAATAATTATGAAGGAGGACAGGGCCAAGAGATCAGAACACATTTCCAAGATCATCTAGTACATCCCTTCCCTTGTGTCCAATGAACAGAGCGAGCTTCTCAATAAACGAGTTTCACTAAATGAAGTTGAGGAGGTTGTCTAGCAGATGGTGAATGGAAATGCTCAAAGTATGGATGGTTTCACAACCAACTTCTTCCACCATTTCTGGGACATGATCAAGCAGGATGTATGGCGTATTGTGGAAGACTCTCGAAAAGACAAAGGGGTGCTCCTTGCCTTTAATGAAACCTTCTTGATCCTCATTCCAAAGAGTGAAGGTGTTGACACACCAGGTAAATTCTGATGTCACAAACCCTCCCATCTATGAACGCAAGGAAGGGAACATGATACCCAATAATCTAGGCGTTTATAAGACTTAGCCCATTCCAACATTCTATTTTTGTATAAATATAATCAATTGGCATTATTTATATAATGCATATGTGTGCAGATGCAAATCAAGCAAACATGCACAGCGGAATAAACATCATCCACATACATTTCACATGCAGTCAGCATATTAAAAATCAACCATCTATTAATTAAAATAGTGCAGAAGAAAATACACATAAACGAATTTACTTATGTCGCTGCAATGCTGTCCCAAGCAACTAGCTATGTCGTTGCAATGTTCCACCCAACCATAGGTCTCTGCCCAGCTTGTAGTATTTCAGCACTCAGAGACCACCCCTAAGCTGGGAATGATATCTACAAGGAAAAGGGGACTCTCAAGCTCAACACAGCCCAAAGCCATGGATACCCATCTCAACCCCAACATTCATTTACACATAGCCACTCAAAACTGGGCATGGATACACATTTCAGCAATGGGATTCACAAAATACGGTCTATGGGTCTTTCCCAAATCATTGCACACCCAAAAACGGATTGTGGAAAGAGAGAATCATCCCCAGGGAAGAAAACCGATTTTTCCCACAGATGTATGAGCATACAGTGGGCCAAAAAAACCTCTATAAAACCCCCAAATCATTTCCCCTTCTTCTCCACTGTTAGCCACAACAAAAACACCCTTCCCAGCTATGAAAAAGAAGGATAACACAGGAAATCCATGGAGAAAAACGCCCAGGCAGCTCCAAACTCGTGAGAGAGAAAAATTGATGGTTGAATAATGGCTTGGGGGAAATTTCGTGGCTCTTTTCTTTCACAAGAAGCCAAACACGAAATTCTAGGAAGGGTGGCTTATCCATACTCGAATTTGGACAGCCATACCTCTCCATTCCCCAAGGCATTAACTACCTCAACCAAATCTTGGGAGAAATGAATGATTGTTCACAAAAGTCAACATGGCTAGTTGAGGGTTCATGGGTTGTCTCATTGACACTTGGCTTGACTTGATTGGCTCAAGGGTTTGAATCTTTCCCTCCCAATTCCTTGTAAATATCATTCCCCCATCTCTTGTTGCATTGCATAGCTAGTTGTGGGAATTTATATTAAAATACATATTTACAATTCCCATGGTTCTCTAGCACATGGGCAACATAATATCCATTACTTGCTTCTTCAAGGTCGAGTGTTCACTAGCGGGGCCTTGGCCTTGAGCTCCACGCTAGGAACCATACATAAGATGCATACAATATTTACATTACAGCCCAAAATATTATAAGGGTAAAAAAGGGGGTATTACATTCTCCTCCCCCTTGGAATAACACCGTCCTTGGTGTTCCATAACTTGGGAATACATACACGCTTTATATATGTCCAAAATTCACAAAATGTGGTAGGTATGTCTTGCATTTCATTGATTAGAGATGTCAAGGTGAGGTTCTTTAACCTCTGCACATTGCTCTTGTTGGCTGTCGCTTTTCTTGATACCCCTTGCTGGACATTCACAGAGGAGGTGACTTCCTCCACATCCCCAACATTCTATTGGAGATGACTGCCTTTGTTTTCCTTTGTCAGCATTCTTGCTCTCTTCCAGCCTTGGGCGTTTCTTGATGGGGTGATTGGATGAATGTTTCATCATTGGTCCAATTTCCTTTCCTTTACCGATTGCTCCCAGAATACTTTTTACCTCTTTTTGCAGATGAATAGAGTCCTGCAAAACCTTGTGGTTCATTGCATTCTGCTGCTTCTGTAGCTTGAACATCTCTCCAAGGTTTTCTTGGGTCTTGAAAATTGTTTGAAGAAGACTTTCAGCTAAGTCCAATAGCCCTTGGTCTGCGTCCATGGTCAATGTGCACAACTTTCCTCACTTGCTTGCTATCACCACTTGTTTGTTTTTGTAACGACTGCAACCAATTGCATTCAATTTCTCACCTGTGAAATTCATTATTGCAATTCTTTGTTAGGCCAAGCATAACATAAACATCAAAATTAGTCAATTAATTTCCCAATTGACATGGAACGTCCATGCTTTATTCATGAGACTTCCACACTTTTCATGCTTGCCCAACATACATATGAACTCATTCATGTTCATCCTTTCACGGTGAATTAGATTTTTCAGCATTCACAATTTCTTTTAAGCAAATAAACACAATAGACTTTCAGTCATGACATGCATTCCATAATTTTTTGTTTCTAAGATGCATCAGTCAAAAAGAAAGAGAAGAGTAAGAGTTTCCCCCTCTTATTCTTGTTCCAATCTGGAGCCACTCCATCACTGTGGTTCTATGCTCCTTAGCCTCTTTCACTTTAATGTGAATGCTTGACTTTCCCTTTCTTGGCTATGACACTTAGTGTCTAAGGTCTGTCTCAGGCTTTTCTCTGTCATGTACCAAATTTGACATTGGGTCACAATGGCCTAATCACATTGGCCATATTCATTAGAGTTTGAAAAATTGATGTTAAATGTCAAATAATTGCCAAGGAGGAAAATTACTAGTTTCCTAGGTTTGGGGTGGAAGCTTTGGGATTTGGAATAATGGGGATAATAAATGATGTTTGAACATTAGAGAGGCATAAATATTTAATAAAGGATCTAAATAAATATATACAAGTGAAAATCAAAGTAGCATTTGATCATGAAGACACATGGAGGAATTGGGACTCACATATGGCTAGATTTCCCCACTACACTTGGCATCATTCTCTCACCAATTTGAATTCAAGGTGAATGGTAACATACTTGGGGGAGTCCAAAAGGTATTATTCATTTCATGACTCATCCAAGGTTGAAATATAGACGAAGAGTAAATCCCATGGAAGAGGAAGAGGCAATTTGGAGCTAGTGAGACACTTGGGCTAGATTCCCTAGCTCTATGACAACAATGATGAAGATGCTATGACACCTATGACACAAATCAGACCTGAAGGCTGAAATATGACATATATGACATGTCAGGTCTAAAAATAGACTCCAAGAGGGCGCTCAAGGGTGTTAGGGCAGCTAAGATGCTTCCACATGTGATTCGGTGGAAGTGGGAGACTAGGAATTGTTGTACAAGTGGCGTTCTTTGGAATCTCTTCCCAACTTGAGTTGGCATGAGTCTCTTGGAAAGAATTCGACCCATGGAGGAAATTAGAAGTTTATAAATGTCAATAACAAAGAATGAAAATGGCTTTTGATCATTTGTAGAATTTGCAATTGCATTTGTGAAGAGGGAGAGCTAGTGGATGACTAGTTTCTTGCCTTAGCCAATTTCGAGGGTGAAAGATTCCCATCCAGGTTGGTAATTGGAAAGGCCATTTAGACCTTTCATTTAGATATTTAGTGGAGTTTTTATTTGTAGGTGTAAGCTATAGGGCAGCTCATGGTTTCTTCTATTGCAGCTCACTCCTTCAACCATTTTCAGTTTTGATGGCATATTCTTGATCCTTGAGGGAGGGCGTTTTTGGTGAGCTATTGTACTCTTTGGGGGAGCTTCTAATGCCCCATTTATTTTGTAATATGAATTAAATACTCTTTTATTCATCTCCAAAAAATTACAGGTCGAAATTCCAAGTAGAAATGTATAAATCTCATTTTTAATGGAAGAACAATGCCATTTCCCCACTACCTTGTTGTGAACCAATGTATTGATGATGATTTCGAATGAATGGATGATTCTATGACGCATTTGTGATTAATGGATTTCCATGGATGTATTTTACAAGTTTCATGTACTTTACTTGAGCATTTGAAGTATTTTTACTCAGTTTAATTGCATTGGGAGAAGAAATAGTGTCATTTCCCCAAGGGTCGAATTGGTGATTTTTGCAGTTGAATGGGAGAGGGTTGGAATAGATGTAATAATCAATTAATGGTGCAAGTGATACCTTAATAACATCCTTAATACATTCCCTACCTATGTTCATAAATTTGAGTGGGTTTGGAGGCAATTGGGAAGCCATTTTCAGTACTTACCCCAGGGGGATTTGAACCCCAAATTACTAGTAAAATTGCATACTTGGTCCAGAATCTTAAGAGAGTTTGCAGAGGTCTTTTGGTGGCCATATGACATCCATGAACATCATATTCAATTCCTAATATCATTCATACACCTTCCTTGAATATTTGAAGGCATTTGGAGTCAATTTGAGACTTGGAGACCAATACTAGTCAAAGGGAAATTACTAGTAAAGTTCCCTACATTGGCCAGAATTGAAAGAGGATTTGCAGAAGTATTTTAAAGGTCCAAAGAATCCCTGAAATACATATATATGTTCTAAAATCATCCATATACCTTCTCAGAATATTTGGGAACAATTGGAGCAATTTGGGGACCTAGAGCTCAAAACTAGTCAAAGGTCAAACTAGGAAAAAAAGTGAAAAATTGTCATTTTAATAAAATTCCTAAGGGACATTACAGTGGTATCAGAGCATGGTCCTTGCACCTGTGGGTTAGGTATATACATTCAAGAATAATTGGCAGCCATGTCTTACTATTATGATGAATCCTATGAGTACAATTCTTATGAGGAATATGCAAATGCTTATGAGCAATATGAAGCAGAATGTAAATGGTACGAGGAAGAGGTGCCATCATGCAACACTTCTTACAATTTTAGGAGAAATGAAGATTATTCTTATGACTTTCAATTTGATGAATATGAGTGTGTCACACCAACCAAGGATAATTCTATGAGTGAGTTCCACAGATGGAGAGCAACATATAAAACCTTGCCCCAACAATATCAAAAATATCAAGAATATCTTGATTTTAGCAAAAATACACAAAATGCCATGTCTTTTGAGTACTATGCTGAACATGTTTTTGAAAATAGTCCCAAAAATGAAGATGTGGAGTTAGTAAAGAAAGGTTTATGCCCGTCTTGTAAAGAACCTTGGAGTGAGTATCATACATGTGTGCATGAAATTATGTCCCACTTGAGGAGAGCTTTTGGGAATTCTTCAAAAAGAGATTCCAAAGATATTGATCCTAAGAAAAACAAGGAGAAAAATGCATCAGCTTGCTTGAAGGAGAAAAATGAAGAGACATCACAAGAGCATGAAGAATATTCTATTGAAAATATGGAAGATCATTTCGAGACACCTTCTAGCTTAGACATGAACCAAATAGCATCTACTGATGGATGCTTAAACTATGAAGGAGTGCCTACTGATGGGTGCTCACACCTCTATGTTGGTGACATAGACATCACTTTTGAAAGTTTTGCTGCAAGCCCAAGTTCCATTAAGCATGATAATGAAGACCTTGTAGCAGTTGAAGAAGAACCAAGATCAACTTCCCCATCACCACTTGAGCTTCATGAAGTTGGTCCAAGCAAAAATGAAGAAGATGAGGAGGTTCATTTGCAAAAGCCTCATTTTCTTGAAGGGTCCTTAAAGATGAATGAAAAGAAGATCCAAGAGTCCCTCAGCATTCTCCATGACACTCAAGCATTGGTGTCAAATTCTTGTTGGAGAGCTACTTCATTGGAGGAAACATCCTTCATTGAAGACGTGGAGAAGATTCAAAGAGCAATGTGCCACATCAAAGGTAATTTCATGTCTTTTCTTTTTGATAGAAACCATTTGTTTGAGCTTAATGAATTGTTACATAATGCATACTTGAAGAATAATGAGGATATTCATAAGCTCACAATTCAAAATGAGCAACTTCTTGAAAAGTTGCAAGATACTTGTTTTTCCTCCTATGTTTTAGATTGTCAAATGGTAGATTGTTTGGAGGATTCTCATGACATGGTGGATCATGAGAAATGTGGAAATTTGAATGTGCTTAATGTGTTTGAAGATGAACTTGAATATATCCAAACACTTGATGTGGTGGAAGAGGAACTTGAATTGTCTCTTGATGAAGGTTATGCAATTTTTAAAGAAGAGCATGATTCCTCTACATTGAAACCAATCTATGACAAAGGTTTCACACTTTTGAAGAAGCTGCATGATACTACCCATATGGATCCTTCCCATGATGAAACTTCTGCACTTTTTTATCATTTGGGTAAGTTAGTTCATTATCCTACATCCTACAATTCCATGTTTTGCAGCATTAGTCTCAATGAAGTATGGGTGAAAGTGTTCTTTTTTATGGTGCCACATGAGGAGTATGGAACTCCTAGATTTAACTTTTATGATGACATGGTTGGAACACATTCTTATTCACATTTGCAGCAGCATACTTTGTTACTTTATGATGATGCACATCTACATGGATGCATTTATGATATGCATTTGAGTCACTTGAAGACTCATGGTTTTTCTTGCTCAACACTTGATTCATTTGATGTTGGAGGAACTTCATCCAAAACTTGGGTGAATAGATTTATGATTGGAGAACATTTTTGTTGCAAGCCACATACTTTGTTATATCTTTCTGACTCTCACATTCAGGGATGTATGGGTGAGACTTCTTTGAGTCATTTGAAGTCTCCTTGTTTTTTCTGCTCATTATTTGGTTCAGATTTTAGTGGAGATTCTTCATTCACTTCTTGGATGAAAGAATACATGGCTGAATATTTTGATGCATATCACATCCTTTTGGAGCAGCATTATAGGACATGGGATCCTCACCTATGTCATTGGAGCAGATTTGATTGGTCACTTGAAGCTTGTATGCACTTGGAAAATGGTGGTCTACTTGCTTGGAGGTATAAGCACTTTCATGACTCTTTGATGAAGCATATCCTTGATGTACATTTTCATTATGTTGTTATGTACTTTGATGATATATATTTGGTACTCATGATATTTGGAAGGATGCATACAAGAAAATGGGATCTAGGAATCCTCTTAACTAATGGTATGGGTTGGAGAGCACTCTTAATTATTGGGGTGCAATACAAGCAATGGGACCCTGGAATAATTTTTATCTCATTGTTTTCAAATTTTTTGGGGAAACAAGCAGTATGGGAGATGGATTTCCCACTTAATAAAGTGATTTTTATCAGATTAGTGCAGCAACAAGCATGGTGGTTCCTCTCTAAAATCTTCATGGAAACTCAAAGACTCAAGGTTGGGCAATTCAATGGCAACTTCAAATAATTATACAGAAAGCAGGTTCTTCAACACCCATGTTTAAAATTGCTTGATGACAAGCAATATTGGGAAGGGAGGATTTTTCATGTCCCAGATTTGGAATTGGGTCACAATGTCCTAATCACATTGGCCATATTCATTAGAGTTTGAAAAATTGATGTTAAAGGTCGAATAATTGCCAAGGAGGAAAATTACTAGTTTCCTAGGTTTGGGGTGGAAGCTTTGGGATTTGGAATAATGGGGATAATAAATGATGTTTGAACATTAGAGTGGCATAAATATTTAATAAAGGAGCTAAATAAATATATACAAGTGAAAATCAAAGTGGCATTTGATCATGAAAACACATGGAGGAAGTGGGACTCACATATGGCTAGATTTCCCCACTACACTTGGCATCATTCTCTCACCAATTCGAATTCAAGGTGAATGGTAACATACTTGGGGGAGTCCAAAAGGTATTATTCATTTCATAACTCATCCAAGGTCGAAATATAGAGTAAGAGTAACTCCCATGGAAGAGGAAGAGGCAATTTGGAGCTAGTGAGACACTTGGGCTAGATTCCTTAGCTCTATGACAACAATGATGAAGATGCTATGACACCTATGACACAAATTAGACCTGAAGGCTGAAATATGACATATATGACATTTCAGGGCTAAAAATAGACTCCAAGAGGGCGCTCAAGGGTGTTAGGGAAGTTAAGATGCTTCCACATGTGATTTGGTGGAAGTGGGAGACTAGGAATTGTTGTACAAGTGGCGTTATTTGGAATCTCTTCCCAACTTGAGTTGGCATGAGTATCTTGGAAGGAATTCGACCCATGGGGGACATTAGAAGTTTATAAATGTCAATAAAAAAGAATGAAAATGTCTTTTGATCATTTGTAGAATTTGCAATTGCATTTGTGAAGAGGGAGAGCTAGTGGATGACTAGTTTCTTGCCTTAGCCAATTTCGAGGGTGAAAGATTCCCATCCAGGTTGGTAATTGGAAAGGCCCTTCAGACCTTTCATTTGTAGCTTTAATGGAGTTTTTATTTGTAGGTGTAAGCTATAGGGAAACTCATGGTTTCTTCTATTGCAGCTCACTCCTTCAACCATTTCCAGTTTTGATGGCATATTCTTGATCCTTGAGGGAGGGCGTTTTTGGTGAGCTATTGTACTCTTTGGGGGAGCTTATAATGCCCCATTTATTTTGTAATATGAATTAAATACTATTTTCTTCATCTCCAGAAAGTTTCAGGTCGAAATTCCGAGTATAAATGTATAAATCTCATTTTTAATGGAAGAATAATGCCATTTCCCCACTACCTTGTTGTGAACCAATGTATTGATGATGATTTCAAATTAATGGGTGATTCTCTGATGCATTTGTGATTAATGGACTGCCATGGATGTATTTTACAAGTTTCATGTACTGCACTTGAGCATTTGAAGTATTTTTACTCAGTTTAATTGCATTGGGAGAAGAAATAGTGCCATTTCCCCAAGGGTTGAATTGGTGATTTTGGCAGTTGAATGGGAGAGGGTTGGAATAGATGTAATAATCAATTAATGGTGCACATGATACCTTAATAATATCCTTAATACATTCCCTACCTATTTTCATAAATTTGAGTGGGTTTGGAGGCAATTGGGAAGCCATTTTCAGTACTTACCCAAAGGGGATTTGAACCCCAAATTACTAGTAAAATTGCATACTTGGTCCAGAATCTTAAGAGAGTTTGCAGAGGTATTTTGGTGGCCATATGTCATCCATGAACATAATATTCAAGTCCTAATATAATTCATACACTTTCCTTGAAGATTTGAAGGCATTTGGAGTCAATTTGGGACCTAGAGACCAATACTAGTCAAAGGGAAATTACTAGTAAAGTTCCCTACATTGGCTAGAATTGAAAGAGGATTTGCAGAAGTATTTTAAAGGTCCAAAAGCATCCCTGAAATACATATTTATGTTCTAACATCATCCATATACCTTCTCAGAATATTTGGGAACAATTGGAGCAATTTGGGGACCTATAGCTCAAAACTAGTCAAAGGTCAAACTAGGGAAAAAAGTGAAAAATTGCCATTTTAATAAAATTCCTAACAAGGGACATTACATTCTCCATCAGGGAATCTCCTCCCCATGGTTTTTATATAGAACCTTTTGCTGCTGGGACTCGCCCACACATATCCACTAGCACCATTCTTATCATTGTTGCTCATACTGAGCTTTCTAGGACAGTCACGTGTCCAATGCATCCCTAGGATGCCTTCAAGGCTTCTTGCTTTCCTGCAAAGACCAAAGTTTCCAACAAAGAAACAATAGTGTATCAGCCTGGATGTCATAAGACTTGTTCATGAAATTTTCATTATACAAAATTGAATGCAAATCAAATACTTATCTGTATTGGGCAGTTCCTTGCTACTCCACAGGTTTCCTTTTCTGCTTTACAATCCTTGGATCACTTGTGGGGTGCACGTTTAATGGCCAACCAGTACACCTTTGCGCCAACTAGGTTTACCAAGCATTTGTGGTTCCCAACCAGTCCCATAACTGGTTGGCCCTCTCCATTGCCAAGCCAACACATTCGTCTCTGTCATCGACCAATGGAAGGAAACTACGCCACTGACCATTATAGGTCAAAGATCTACTACGGAGCCATAGGTATATAACAACCTTTCACTAATACCTCCACAACAACCAAGTAAATAATGCCAAACCAATGCACTGACTGGGTTTATTAGGTATACAACAACCCTTCACAATACCTCCACAACACCCACAACATCCAAGTAAATAATGCCAAACCAGTGCACCGACTAGGTTTAGTAGGCATGCAAAAACCCTTCACAACACCCACAACATCCAAGTAAATAATGCCAAACCAGTGCACTGATTGGGTTTATTAGGCATGCAACAATCATTCACAATACCTCCACAACACCCACAACATCCAAGTAAATAATGCCAAACTAGTGCACTAACTGGGTTTAGTAGGCATGCAACAACCCTTCACAACAACCTTCACAACACCCACAACATCCAAGTAAATAATGCCAAACCAGTGCACTGACTGGGTTTATTAGGCATGCAACAACCCTTCATAACAACCTTCCATTATACTTCTTCTATGTGCAGCCCCAAATTGCATCTGTTTTCGCTGAAAACACAAGATGGATAAGCAAACTCATCAGTATTGCTGCTCTAAAATTGAAGCATAATTCATAACATTCGCTATCAAGTATTGAAGCACCGGGAATGCATCCATTCCCTTAGGGTGTAGTCAATATTGAAAACCCTATCATAACCCAACACCCGAAAGGTGTGCACCCCTTTCCGATGTGAGCCATGTAGGCCCTTATCACACTCCAGCAACCTGAAATAATATAAATAATATGGAACATGCTCTACATATTAAATCTAATAACCATATATGTATATCTTTAGTTAGGGTTACAGAATACTTATCTGCTTTACATATGTATCTTTTCCTCATTGCGAAGAATGGGGGCTCCCTTCTTTGAGTCAACAGTCCTTCGGTTTACCACCCCAATATTTTCATGTTCCATAACCCACACATGCCTTCTTGGCATAATTTCACCATCTCGCTCACATGGCTCTCCAACATGCAGTGTAGCTGGGATATTATCAAAATTTCCTATGGCGTTTCACCCGAAACCCATTTCCAAAGCATGGGGTCCTTTCCATGAAGTTTGGCTTCTGCAGGCCATCACACAAGGTCTCCCTGCAATGTGTCTTCCTAGCACACTTATAAAATATCCAAACAATCAACAACATTTAATAATAAAATTCAAATTTGATTGTCTCATAGCCAATCCATGGCATCAAGAATTAAATTCAATCATGAATTTGCAATTCTGTTTACTATAGAAATTGACTTGCTTAGTCATGAGGTTATCCTCATATTGCTTGTCCCTTGCAAGTGGCACCTAGCTTCCCATTAGGTTTTTACACTTTCTACTATAACATGAACATCCACTTGCAACATGTCCTCCTGACACAGTTCTATGCAAGCCGACGGTAATTAGCAATTATAAGCAAATTCTCAAATCTGAAATCTACAAGTCCAAAATTGACAACATGTTCTGTACATAAACTATTTTTACCCCCATGAGACCCTTCTCATGAGGTTTGGATCTTGCACATGGTAGATTCCAATATTCATCATAGACTTACCCACATTGCCATGCCCAAAACAATCTACCTGAAATCTGAAACTTCAATCAGCCAAAAACTCTGTAAGTCTTTATGCATATAATATTTCATTGCTGCAATAGTCACTGAAGTGATCTTAGAATTATAACACTTGATAACTCAAACACCCTCAGCTGTTAACATTTGAAATACAATGAAATATATATATATATATATATCATTATCATAATAAAATTGCAAGACTCAGTCACATCATTTATGCAATTCAATGAAGCTTTAGATACTCATTACTTCATAGCCATATCATTTTATGCAACTCTATCATTTTAACAGAGCACCCTCGGTAGCCCATCAACATGTCTACCTTCTTCATGCAATTATTCTCCTGCATTCACAGTATCTCATGAAATGGTCTCATAATTAACAATAGTTCACCATTTCATTCTACTATCTAACTGCATTGAGACACATATATGTCACAACCATGCATTCACACAATGCATCTCACATTCACAAAATTTTCATAATATTTTAATAGGAATCCATTAAATGCATAACCCCTTCATACAACCCTACATTAATCCATGAATACTACGTATTCCAACATATTATGGCCTAACCATGACTATCTCACATAGCATTCACTACAATATCCCCATAAGTCATCACTTGCTTTGGCATGATATAATTTCATATGAATGCATTGAGGTTTCTAGGAAACTATAGGGTGTAATGCTCCTTTCCTTCACTTACCCACACCTGACCATACTTGGTAGGATTATATTCACATTCAGGCACTCAGTCTCACATGCAAACAATTCAACATAGTTTAAACATAATTGAAGGGATCTCACCAAATTCTCTTTCATCCTTCATGCAATTAAGCACAGTTAACCCTTACTTGCATGGTTGTTATTAACATTGCTTGATGTTACCTGATCAGTTGGCCTCTTACCAAGGCTTCACAGTTCTTTTGTTATCCTCATGATCATAGATTTTTTTGCCCCAAGCGTTCTTCATAAGGTTGTTGGTCATGTGCAACAACATCATCCACATCTTTAGCCATGCTTTGGTTATCTTTGGTCCTACAACCAATGCGGACACCATTAATTATTAGTAACCACAATCATTATCTTAAGTGGCTCTTTGCATATGTAAAACCTCACTATTTTACCAATGTGTAATATCATATACACACAAAAATATTTTACCAATGTGTAATGCCATCTAGTGCATATTCACTTCATCTATCTAATCTCTTGCATGTTCAGTCATGCTTCTATGGTTTAATTCATACAACCATTAATTGGCATCAAGCATAGACGATACCATTAATGGGCCACTACATGTGTAACTTCACTACCTTTACCCCTATGCAACATCATGCTCATGCATAATCAATTTACATGCACTATGCAATGATTCTCTAATCATGCACACTAATTCATATTTTAAATCTGCTATTCTCTTGCATTTTAGCATTCCTATGCCATAATTTATATGCATGACCACTTCATAATTATAAATACAATATCAAGAGGGTAGTGGAGGAATTCTCCCTTTCAATTCCCCATTGTAGCATGGAATTTCCTCTTCCACATCATAGCTGATCCAATTTCATGGGCTCTCTACGATGCACACAAACAATTGTTAGCTATGATCTTCTCACAAAGTAGAAATTCAATATATGTATGCATGTGTATAACATTCATTCTTGATACTTTCCAAGCATACAATTATTATGTTATAAACATAAATAGTTTAAGGTGAGAGATTTCCCTTTCATCCTCCATAGTGGATATTACAACCAATTGCCCTTGCTGAAAATTCGACACCCCCTTTATGTAACTCATGGAGCACATTCCAAGCATAGAGAATGCCTTTCACACTTTCAATGACTGTCTCTGGGGGACGACGGGGGTCAAGGGGGCTTTCCCCCTCGCCACTGTAGGGCGGGTCGAGGGCAGCGCCCTTGTTTTTTTTTTTTGTAATTCCTTTGATTTCGCACAATCTGGTGCATAACTTTCATGGCGATTTTCCATTTTTGGCACATGAAAATCTCAGTGAAAAGTTGTTGCATTTTCCCCGTTTGGCAGATTTATCGAGCTCTCCTCCGACCATGTCGCAGATATTAAGGTTAAAATTGTCGCGGTTGGTGTGGATCTTAATGTTAAAATTGTTGCGGGTGGCATGGATCTTAACGTTAATTTTGCAGCCGCGCGTGTCATAGATTTAATGCTAATTTTTCCGCCGGGCGTCGCAAACTCAGCATAAATTTTGCCACTGCGTCGCACAAATTATCCTTAACTTCGTCGCCACGCGTCACAAAATTATTCTTAACTTTTCCGCCGCGCGTCACAAAATTATTCTTAACTTCGCCGCCGCACGTCACAGAAAGTTAGCGTAACTTCCGCCGCCGCAGCCCTTAGGAAAAACTCGAAAACACTTAGAAAAATTTAAAATTTTTCCTTCTTCTTTCTGTGATGATCATTGCTCAACAGGAAGCATAATTAGAGATCATACTTCGCATATAACAGAACAATAAAAAGATATAATAAATTGCACCTCTTCATGTCAAAATACAACAACAGAATAATATACAGATAGCAAGGGGTTGCACCTCCTTTCTCTCCTCCATGGAGGCAAACAACAAATACAAAAACAAATTTCTACTGCATTAGAAACAATGTAAAGCAAGCATTCAACTTGAAAAGGGATTTTGCCCTCCTCCCTCATTTTCATAAGTTCAAATCAATGCAAGCAGTTATGAAATAATTCCCAAAACAGTCATGGGAATGATTTCCCATCCTAAACAAATAGAAGCCATGAGATCTTCAAGTTTCTTTAATGCATTTTAATTCCAAATACTAAATACATATACACAAAATGATTTATATCTCTATGAAAGGCCCAACAGCCGCAGTGTTGAACCATAAGCTCTGATACCAATCTGTCACAAACCCTCCCATCTATCAACGCAAGGAAGGGAACATGATACCCAATAATCTGGGCGTTTATAAGACTTAGCCCATTCCAACATTCTATTTTTGTATAAATATAATCAATTGGCATTATTTATATAATGCATATGTGTGCAAATGCAAATCAAGCAAACATGCATAGCGGAATAAACATCATCCACACACATTTCACATGCAGTCAGCATATTAAAAATCAACCATCCCTTAATTAAAATAGTGCAGAAGAAAATACACATAAACAAATTTACTTATCTCGCTGTAATGCTGTCCCAAGCAACTAGCTATGTCGCTGCAACGTTCCACCCAACCGTAGGTCTCTGCCCAGCCTATAGTATTCCATCACTCAGAGACCACCCCCGAGCTGAGAATGACATCTACAGGGAAAAGGGGACTCTCAAGCTTAGCACAGCCCAAATCCATGGATACCCATCTCAACTCCAACATTCATTTACACACAGCCACTCAAAACTGGGCATGGATACACATTTCAGCAATGGGATTCATAGAATATGGTCTCTGGGTCTTTCCCAAATCGTTGCACACCCAAAAACGGATTGTGGAAAGAGAGAATCATCCCCAGGAAAGAAAATCAATTTTTCCCACAGATGTGTGAGCATACAGTGGGCCAAAACAACCTCTATAAAACCCCCAAATCGTTTCTCCTTCTTCCCCAATGTTAGCCACAACAAAAACGCCCTTCCCAGCTATGAAAAAGAAGGATAACACAGGAAATCCATGGAGAAAAACGCCCAGGCAGCACCAAACTCATGAGAGATCAAAATTGATGATTGAATAATGACTTGGGGGAAATTTCGTGGTTCTTTTCTTTCCCAAGAAGCCAAACACGAAATTCTAGGAAGGGTGGCTTGCCCATACTTGAATTTGGACAGCCATACCTCTCCATTCCCCAAGGCATTAACTACCTCAACCAAATCTTGGGAGAAATGAATGATTGTTCACAAAAGTCAACATGGGTAGTTGAGGGTTCATGGGTTGTCTCATTGACACTTGGCTTGACTTGATTGGCTCAAGGGTTTGAATCTTTCCCTCTCAATTCCTTATAAATATCATTCCCCCATATCTTGTTGCATTGCATAGCTAGTTGTGGGCATTTATATTAAAATGCATATTTACAATTCCCATGGTTCTCTAGCACATGGACAACATAATATCCATTACTTGCCTCTTCAAGGTTGAGTGTTCACTAGCGGGGCCTTGGCCTTGAGCTCCATGCTAGGAACTATACATAAGATGCATACAATATTTACATTATAGCCCAAAATATTATAAGGGTAAAAATGGGGGTATTACATCTGACCCATAGCTTTGTGTAATGTGATCTACAAAATTGTAACAAAAGTTATGGCAAATAGGCTAAAGCTCATTCTACCTAACTTGATGTCTCCAGAGCAATCGGGAAGGCTGCCAGATTCTTGATGGTGTAATTTTGGTTCATGAATTCATCCACTCCTACAAGTCTCTAAAATGTCGGGAATGCTCCTTAAATTGGTTATTTTTAAATCCTATGACAAATTGAGTTGGCAATTTATGAGAGAAATGCTCAAATCATATGGTTTTAACCGATATTGGATTGACTGGGTTATGAGCATGACCTAGTCCACTTTTTTCTTGATCCTACTCAATGGTTCTCCTACCAAGAATTTTTGTCTTATTAGAGGTATTCGGCAGTGGTATCCTTGATGGTTGAAGTTATACGCCGCTTGATCAAAGACATGACTGATAATGGAGATATTAGAGGCCTCAATCTCCACCATGGAGTTGACAAGCAAACACACCAACAATTTGTTGATGATACAATGCTCACGAGCCATCCCTTCGTCCAGGAAGCTAGAGCCTTCAGGAGAGACCTCGGTACTTTTTCAAAGGCCTTAGGGTTGGAAATAAATAGAGAAAAATCACAATTTTTCTTCTTCAATACCCCTATTATTTCCCAAAGGAACATTCTTCGAGTTTTGGGATTCTAAGGGAGATCCCTTCCGTCCAAATACCTTGGTGCTCCACTAGCTGAAGGAGTCATCAAGAGAGTTTCTTGGGATGATTGACTGGATCACATGAGGAAAAAGTTGACCAATTGGGTATTTCATCCTCTTAACCTTGCCAGTCGACTCATCCTCCTCAAATCTATCCTTCAGGAAATTCCCATCTACCTCTTCTCTTTCATGGCAGCCCCCAAAGTTGTCATTAAGGAAATGAGAAGCTTACAATGTAAATTCTTCTTGGGGGGGATCCCAGAGAAACCAAATTGGGATCTAGTCATTTGGGAGAAGCTGTGTCTTCCCAAAACTAAAGGAGGCTTGGGCCTCAAAGACACGGAGAAGAATAGTGAGGTGTTGAGGGCCAAAATCTATTGGAACTGGGTCACGCATAATTCAAAACCTTGGGAAAAATTGTGGCATGTAAAATATGCTTAGGATAGACCAAAGCAGGAACTCATTAGATTCAATGAGGAGGTCTAAGGATCACACATATGGAAGACTTTCCTCATTAGCAAAAGAATAATATAGGACCACAGTTTCTAGGAAATAAGGGACTGGAGGACGACGAACTTCTGGTAGGATTCCTGGCAGCAAATGCCTAAAGTTTCATCCCAAGATTTTTTTCAGGCTAGCCGAGAAAGGTGCAGGGAGCTTGGATTGTTCAAATTCAATATGTCACGTCCCCTCCCGTCAATCCGATGCAAGGGAGGAAACATGACCAATCATACCGGGCTTATTTGACAATCTTAGCCCCATACATTAATAAGAAATTCATGGATAAATAAAAACTTATTTATACATATTCATACTCAACAAACACACCGGAATTAAACACTATATATACACACAGTTTCACCATGCATGTAACAGTCATCAATTATCACATTGCATAAAACATGATTCCTTTCATTTCATCAACATGAACAGATATCATTTAGAACAGAACACAGAATGATCATAGCTTAACCACAGAGAATACTTATCTTGAAATGTAAATGTCCAAACAACTGGCTATGTGAGAGCAATGTTCCACCCAACCATAGGTCTCTGTCCAGCCTGTATTCTTTCAGCTGAGAGACCACCCCCAAGCTGGGTTGTGTATCCACTAAGGAGGAACTAAATGGGCTCACTCACACCAATGTTTTCACTCAACAACTATGTTAAGCCAACACACAGTTGGGTTTATCAAACATGCAATAAGAAAAGGAGGAGGATGCTAAGCTAGTGCGCTCAACCATAGAGCTACATGCATCTCAAATGAACTCAACAGTTATGGTACCCACAATACCTACCTCATCCAACATAAGGAAGGTCCCCTTCTCTGGTGCACAGTCTCTCAGGCGTCCCTTCCCTCCAGTGCTATTCAAGGTGGGCATAGAAAGCTCCAGATGCTAATTCCTTGAGATTCCATCATTCACTGGGTTTACCAAGCAAACCCAACCTCTGTTCAAACAATCATACTTGGATTTCTCACAATTCTGTCATCAATTAACTCAATCCCGTCACTGGATTTCTGGGCTATAAAAACTGGGTTTTTCTATGGATTTCAGGGTATCTACTACTCTCAAATTTGCCCCAAGGTTCATAACTATGGATTCCCCATTGGATTTTACTGTCAATACCAAATTTTGGGCGTTTATGGTTCTTCAAAACGTGGGTTCTTGCAAAGTTACGATTTTTTTTTTTTTTCTCACTATTGGGCATTCGTAATGGATGAAAAATGATGCTGGGATCTTCCACAATGGAATGGGAATGAGGAAAAACAAATTTCCATGAGGTATAGTGACTTGTGGTACAAGAAAAACAGAGCCCATACCCTCCATACGAATTTCTGGGCTGCCTATGCTCCATTGAAGACATGGGCTGACTTCTTCAACAACTTTCTTACACGGAATTAAATGTCAGCAAAGGAGGTCAAATGGGTTCTCAAGATGACATTTGGAAGTCTATGGTTCAGTCCCACAACCCCCTCACCACTCCCTAGTGGATTACACATGCCCCTTCTCATTAGTTGCTTCCATAGCCAGTTTTGGTGTTTTATTGCAATATTAATATTTACATCAATTTACAATATTCCATGGCTTAATAGCACATGGATAACAAAATGTCAAATGCTTGTCCATTTTAAATAAAATCTGAACATACACTAGCGGGGCCTTAGCCTTGAGCTCCACGCTAGGAAAACATACATCACATGTATATTATATTTCATTAAAAGCCAATATATATCCCAAGGGTCAAAATGGGGTATTACACAATCACTTTGGGAGGAGGGATTTGGATGGATATGAATATCATGAATGGTACCAGCCAGAATGGTGGCACCAACGATGTCCTGATGAGGATTATAGACATATTGAGAAGGCCCTCCAAGAGAGAAGCATAAAGATTCAAATGGGCCGAGACAAACTGCAATGGTGATATGCCACCAAAGGTAACTTTAGCACTAAGGAAGCTTATAAGCTATGGTCAAACAAGAGGAACGAACTTAAGAGGAAATATGGAAAAAGTATGGAAATACAACCCTTGGCCAAAAGTGGCCAGCTTTGTATGGTTGGTGGTCTACCAGAGGATTCTAACAAAGGAAAATCTTAAGAAGAGGGGCGTCATAGGACCCTCGCAATGCCCCATGTGTTCCAGCGATGAAGAAACGATGAATCATCTTATGGATTCATGTCTGTATGCCTCAGCCCTCTGGGATAGAGGAGCTAAAATATTTAGACAGTCAAATCGACAACACGGTCAATTGGACAAAATGCTCCACGATTGGGACTTAAAAGCTTTCCAGAATCCTATTGTGATGTATGCATGGCTCATGTTCTCTGGTTTCCTTATGTGGGAATTGTGGAAGGAATGCAATCACAGAATTTCCATAAATCAAAGTCTTCCTCCCAAGTTGTCTGGAACATAATCATGTCTCATATTCATGAGACGGTTAAAATATCCCCCTGGGATGATAAATATTGGGAAATGGGTGCTCCTAAGAAGAGAATTAAATTATATGGATCTTAATTGAATGAGATGGATCAAAAGGATAGTTAAGAAGATCAGTCAAAGCAGCCTATACTCATGGTCCCCCCTCGGATGGTTCATTTAAATTAAATTCGAAGGAGCATCGAAAGGCAATCCAGGTTCTGCTGGTTTTGGGGGAGTGATCCACAACAAGGATGGCCACATCATACTGATATACCATGGCTATATTGGAAGGGACACCAATAATGTTGCAGAGCTTGAAGGTTTTCTCTATGGGCTAAATATGGCAAAGAGGAAAAACTAGGAACCACTTGATTGTTGAGGGTGACTCAAAGCTCATCATACACATGGAAAAAAATCTCCATCTTGGGAAAAATCCTTCCAAGGTGGCTAACAGCTGGCGGCTTTCCCACGGGGTGGAATACTTGTGTACCCTGCTTAGAGAGTCCCACACGTGGACCTCTTCCCACATAAGGAGGGATGAAAACAAAGTGGCAGACTATTTGGTGAACGTTGGAGAATACACCAAAATACAAAGCATAGAAGGCCAATTGACGGATTTTGGTTCTCAAGAGTGGGTCCCAAATTTATCCCAGCTGGCACGTTAGGACATTCCCCATCCAAGTGGGAGAGAGGGAGACACGAGTATTAGGCATGCGGAGCAGGAAATGCACCATGGGGTAGGATTAAATTTCGCCACACGAAATGATGATATTCCACTTGTCGACGGTAATGACACCGATCAACTGTACATCCGACGGTATGCTCATTTAAATCCCCAAGTGGGAAATAATGGAGATAGGGGTCCGGAAAGTCCTAGACCAGCAAAATCCATACAAAGGAATGAAACAAGAGGATGCTAGTTCTGATGGCTCTGTATAGAAGATCGATCCAGAGGGTTGTCGAATGATGGAAGAAATTAAGGAAAGAGATGAAGTGAAGGATATAAATAAGGGGGGAAAGTCGAGGCCCGTATGCAACTCCCCCAACTTTAGCTCATTTGAGGTGCTTCTAAGAGATTTTACCATAATGTGTGGGAGGGTAGAGCTTCACCATCCCCTTCAGTGGTTGAGTAGGGCTCCAAGGGGTAGCTAATCACAAGATAGGGAGAAGAAAACCTGTAAAGGGAAGGATGTGAAGCTGAAGCGAACCAACTGTGAACAGAAAAAATCCACCCAAGTTGCTCGTTTCTTCCATGACCGAATTCCCCGAATTAACAACGGGGGAATTGAGCAACTGAAGAAGGGTCTGTGGGATTAGGTTAATGAGAAGAACATGGAAGACATTAATTCGGAGTGGAGCAGTGGGTCCATGACCCCGACACAACTGTAGGTCATCTTGCAGCCTACGACCACATTGTAATTACATATTCAGTAACGAAAGGGATGCTCGCTCACGTTTTGATGGATAGTTAAAACAAGGCGGCAGGTGAGATGGAGCCAGTGCAAGCATGGAAAGAGCATGATCATGATTGCAATCTTATGCATAAGAATATTGATTTAATGACTATGAAAATGGGAATTCTGCTTTATTCCCCTCAGATCTCGGTCCCCTCGGCCCCCGGCAGAAGCCCTCCTAGGCAGCAGCTAAGTGTTGGAGCTAAAAATGTTGTATGAACAACTGCAGACGCCCCCGACTCCAGTTCTGCACATCAATCGGGCACCACTTTGTGTCATTAAACGGATCAGCCAAATAAGTAAATCTCAACATATGTGGTATCTTATAACCTCTGCGTTCTTAAATCAAAGTGTATACCTTTTGGTCTTGTTATCTTTTATGTTGCCAACCGGCCAGTAAGTGTTGTAATTGGGTATGGGAGTGTATAAGAGGTCTTTCTTTAGTTTTGATAGCAATATGGAATGTAGTACTTTTTTGTAATAAAAGTTAAAGGGAAGGTTATGAACAGTTGAGGAGATCTTAGAAGAATTAGTAAAATGCCATGCTGCCTACATGCCGACAAGAAATTCTTACAGTCATGTAACTCTTTTTTTATGATAATATGATGTTTTACTTAAAAAAATATTGAGCTTATGTTTATATGTGCTCCACATGCTCAAATAAAAATGAGAGACCTTTTGCTTTGTGACTATTTTCTTCATGGTACTTCATTATGTTTCAATAATTGAAAATAAATTTATAGAAATCATAAAAGTTGAGGCTTTTTAACAAGCACCATGTCAAGATATTGATATTTTATTAATTCATTGATGTTTATTGTTTGTGAAACAATGTTGTTGATTGGTCCTTTTTCATGTTTAGAATTTCATTGTGGTCGTTTATTTAATCAAGTCAAACTCCCTACAAGCAAAAAAAACTAATTTAGCAAAGATGATTCCAACATAAAATGTTGGCCATATCAAGAACTATCCGACTTGTACACTTTTTTATACAAGTAATAATGAGTATATTTTTTTAGCCATTTTAGTACATTTTAATAGATTTGACATGTCAAATATTACCTATATTTACTTTGTTAAGGAATTGGTTTAACAATATCTTTTTGTTAATTAAGAAAGATTATTTTGTAAATGCACAAAAATTCTAATGCATAATTCAAAAATACATACTCTGCAAAAGAACAAGGGACATACCACCATGTGAATCTTGTTAAAATAATGCAATGAACCAACACTACATTATAAATATATATTTTTATTTTACTTTTTTAATAATTAAAACATTATAGAAAAAACATAATCATTAATAATGTAATTAATTAATAAACATTAAAATAGAATACAACATAAATATAGATTTTGGTTTAAATTCATCCTATATTCCTATTAAAATTATTCTCAACTTTGTTTTAATTATCAAATTTAATAAAATATATCTATTTACCAATTTGATCTACCAGGTTTACATTTTTGTACTTCAACTTTGACTAAATTTAAAAATTATAATTACCCCATAAACACGGATATATATATATATATATATGGCCACACACAATTGTTACATGGCTCCAATCTTTCCACTATACACCATTATTATATTACACTAAAATTTTGAAAAAGTTTATTTTGTGCCAATAAACCCTACCCCACATGGACACAATTATTGTAAGGCTCCAATCTTTCGTTGTCACTATTATTATTGTACTGCATTAACTTTTTGAAAAAGTTCATTCTATTCCATTAAACCTGTGAGACATGAACATGCCAACATCAATTGTCATGTTTAGTCCAATAATATTAGTACCACATATCATAATTCAAATAATAAAGAAACACTTAATACCAGCTTACCATTGGAACAATAATAATTGTTATAGATTACTTTGACTTCCTACCAAATTCACTCTCGACTTCTCCAACAAACCAAGTTCTCAACTTCTTCAACAAATCAAGTTCACGTCCTCTAAACTAATTTTGATTAATTCTAAATATTAAAAAAATAATAATAAATAAAATATTATTAAAAAAACATAATTATTAAAATAATTCTAAATATTAAAAAAAATAATAAATAAAATATTATTTAAAAAACATAATCATTAAAATAAGACAATAAACCTACTCACCTCAATTATAAAATATTTTTCTATTTAAATTCACGCACATAATTATTAAACCATCTAGTAGATGAAAATATATGAAACAATTAAAATCACACTATCATTTTTAAGAAATATAACATAAAATATTTTTTTATTTAAATTCACACACACATAATTATTAAACCATTTATAAAACATAATAGTTATATAGATGAAAATATATGAAACTAATTAAAATCACACTATAATTTTTAAGATATGAAAACAAATAATTACAATAACTAAAGTAATTATTATATCTTACAAGAACATGTCACTTTGAGAAAATCAAACTGATTATATATTATACAACATACAATTATTGTACTACACTAATATTTTGAAAATTTTTATTTTAGTCTAATAAAACCCATATAATGGAGGGTGGAATTGATCTTCATCATAAAATTAATTAAAACTATAACTTTGAGAAAATGTTTAATGGAGGGTCGAAAGATTATTATGGACTTGAAAACAACTATAAATCAACAGAATTTTAGCTTTGGGATAGGAAGAAACTCTTCTTTGAGATTCTTGTTATCTTAGATGGATGTGAAGTTTGAGGATGCAACATCTCTTGGGAATGATGGAGAAGGATCTAGAACAAATAAAAAATCTCTTTATAGCATACAATCTCAAAGTTAAAGGAAATACACCCTATCCTATCCTCCTCATAGGAGCAAGTCTCTCTTGATTGAGAGCATGGATATGGCTAGATACCTAATGTACAAGAACAAGGTAAACACCATGGGAGATAAGAGGCTTCCTAAGATCACTTCATACTCTAGTCAAAACCACCTAAGACTTAAGTGAGGTTGGCATAAAGATGCCAAGTCTTGGATAAATCATTCGAGAGTCTAGGAAGAGGTCACTCTATAGAATAGTGATTATATTAAAAGTGTTATTACATCTAAATTTAAGGAGAAAATGTGGTGCGATAAAGAATTACAGGATAAGAGAAAATTAAGATATTGTAAGGAGGTGATCAACCATAATCTAGAAGATAAATTTATCTCTCTATGTTAACTAGTGTAAAGAAGAAAATCATAATTGCTAAAATAAGAATAAACTCTGATGAGCTCCATAATGTAACAAGGTGTTGGACAATTCCCAAAGTGCCATGGGATGAAAGAATTTGTCATCTTTGTGACACCAAGAGGGTTGAAGAGGAAAAACCCTTTCTCATAGAATGTCCAATGTACACCCACATTAGAGTGCAATTTAAATGAACATACTCCATATTATTATGATATATATACCTTCTTACTTCACCTTTTTTTAAAGAATATATATATATATTTCCTTTAAAAATCATAAAATAAGAAATTTGTTCATATGGATATATTTTACTACACCATCTACAAAACAAAATGACCATATGGATATTATTGTTATCTATGAAACAACATAATCTACATTTATATCTTATTTTTCAAGGGAGATGAAAACAACAAATTACAATGACTATTAGAGCTAGTGGTATAATAATAGGATCCAAGTAATGGGCTTGGTATGTTCGATAAGATATTATTCCTAGATTTAGTTGATCCCCTTGACTCTACTCTCAATCAAACTTATAACAACCATTCGATCCACCTTGTTGTAGCACTTACTAGATCATCATGAAATACTGATTTTCAATCTTTGATATACAAATTTGATTTTAACCTTATTTATCAATATTGATTACTCAATGTAAGAAAAATTGTTGCTTGATTTTTACCTCTCCTTTTCTACATACTCAATATGACATTTCCTCCCATAAATCATCAAATTGTTCCATATTCTTATTTCACATCTCAACATATAAACTAATTCTTAATATTTAACTAATTCTCAGTTATAATATTACTTGTTTCTAGTATGAGAAAAAAATCAAATGTTGATATATATTTAGTGATTTACTAACATAAGTATAAACTTCAATTCATATTCTTTCAGAAATCGTATAATATCTAGATTATTTATCGTTTTGGGCTGAGGAACAAATGTAATTTGATCCTTATCGGACTTACCTCGACATATTCCTGACCATGGAAACTCCACTAGAAGACTTTCTAAAAGATTAGAAGCTAGATAAAAATCATGCTTAGCGAATCTATCGAGAGGAATCCAATTCTTTCTATTTCGTTCCGATATAGACCAAGAATCTCGAGCCACTGATCCAGCCAAGCAACCCAATATATGGGGGAGTATAGTTAATTCCTTCATAGTTGTTTCGACAACCGAAGGTTCTGGTATGGAAGAAGATAAAACCTCGTAGAAATACAACATATTAGCCAACATAAAAAGGCCTATAACTTGGAGGGCCTTGGGGCTAGGATATTTCCTTATGTGTAGTGCTCTCACCCCTTATTAACCAAATCTTATGCAAATTTATATCACCTTCAATGTCAAATTACATTCAATATTAACCTATGTTGTACTAATATGTCCATTACATCAAGTCTTAGTAATTATAGCATTTTGTATTAATTCTCATCATTCATAATTAAAATATCCAACAAGATTAGATTCCATTAACTTAAATTTGATGGACTAAAAAGTTATAAGAAATCTTAACTTTGAAAGAGCTTAAATATCCACAAACATCAATGTCATAACACAATTTATTTATGTTTTTACAATATTCAAAATCCATATTATTATTATTATTATTATACCCAAATCAATAGCCCATATTTTAAAATTACATAAGAGGATTAAAACGAGTGTTTTAGCATGAGATTAAATAGAAAATGATATAAATCGTGCTCCATAAAGACATAATTATTTCATAACTCCAGGCTACACACCATTATTGTAATGCATTAACCTTTAATTTTTTTTTATTGTATTGAAGTTAACCCTACCTTGTAAGGACATATTCATTGCATAGCTCCAACCTTTATGTCTTATACCATCATTCTAATGCACCAACCTTTTGAAAATGTTTATTGTCCCTACCCCAAATGGTCATAATTATTGCATAGCTTCCATCTTTACCTTACATAATACACTAAATTATATATATATATATATATATATATATATATATATATATATTATTCCATTAAACCCTACCCCCCACCCTATATAATTATTGCACAACTAGAATCTTTACACTACACACCATTATTGTATTGCACTAACCTTTTGAAAAAGTGTATTCCATGCCAATAAACCCTACCCCACATAGACACAATTATTGCACGACTTCAATCTTTACACTACATACCATTATTGTACTGTAATAACCTTTTGAAAATATTTATTCTATTTTAATAAGACTTGTGTCTCATAGACATGTCTACACTTCACATAAACACAATTATTGCATGACTTCAATCTTTACACTACATACCATTATTGTACTGCACTAACCTTTAGAAAAAGTTTATTCTATTTCAATAAAAAATTTCTCACATGGACATGTCCACTTCAATTGTCATGTTTAAACTTCAATCCAATACTATGAGTACCACATATCATAGTTCACATGATATGAAAAGACCAACTTACGAAACAATAATAATTGTTACAAAGAATTTTGACTTTTCACCCCATTCACTCTCAAGTGCTCCACCAAACCAAGTTTACATAACATAAGAATTTTGTTTAAATGGATACATTTTATTAAACCACGAAACATAATAGTTATATGGATATGGATATATATATATGAAACAATTAAGATCAAATTGTCATTTTTAAAGAGATGAAAATATATAACTAAATTGAGTAGAGTCATTATTATATTGTATATAAACACATTGCTTTAAAAACATCAAAATGATTACACATTATGTTACACATAATTATTATTTTACACCTATTTTTTATAATTTTATTTTATTTTATTTTAATAAAATCTATAAAATAAACTTAAAATGATATTAAAATTTTTTATACCAACTTACCAAACAATACTTTACATGAACACATCATTATGAGAACATCAAAATGACACATTACACTATATACAATTATTCTTATATCAACTTACCAAACAACACTCTCCACACCAGGGATGATTTTAAGGACCCATACTTATTTAAAAGTGTATAAACCTTGGCAAATCTTACCAATTCTCAAAATGTCAACTATAAAATATTTGGCGATATTTTTCCAAAATTATTTCAATTTATAAGGATTTTATATAGTTTATATAATATTTTGGCAATTTTTAGAGTGAAAAAATTTTACCCCATCAAAATTGGGCGAAATGGGGCTTCAAAAAATGCAAATTGGCGAATCTTTTTTTGGAAAAAAAACATGGAAAAATAACCCATGGGCTAAATTTCGCCCCTAAAATTATCCTTGCTCCACACTCAATTTTGAATAATTTTAAATATTAAAAAAAATCATAATCATTAAAAATTTTAATGGTTAAAAAATATAATCATTAAAATATTGTAAGGAACCAACACATATAGAATATATAATATAGAATATATCATAAATATGGTTTTAATTTAGATTTGCATTCCACTTTCTATCAAATTCACTCTTAACTTCTTTACCAATTTTAATAAAATATATAAATTTACCAAGTTTGGTTTTGATTTCTATATATATTAAGTTTATTTTTTTAATAATTTTAATAAATTTTAAATTTTAAAAAATCATAATTAATAATATTATAAAAAAAATTATAATAATTGATAACAAAATGCTCCCATCAGAACATTTGAGTTGGAGAAAGGATGGCTAGGGTTTCTGGTGATTCTGCAGGAAACACTGATTTTGACGGTTGATCTGAAGAATATGTGGCTTTTGGCGACTTGGAGTCAAGCTGATTCGATGAATCAGCCTAGTACCAGCCAAGGATAAAAAAAGTGGGAAGTAACATTTCAGTCGGAAGCTACATTTCTTCTTTTCTGCTAGATTTTTCGGTTTTTTTGCTTTGAACAAGGTTTGTTTTTTGGTGTTGGGTTTGATGCTTTTTTGGGCTCCTCCATTTTTAGTATTTTCCCTTTTTTAGGGGGTCCCACTGCTATTTTTGGAGATTTCAGCTTGGTAGCTGTCCTTTCCTTGTTGCGGGCTACTGGCAGATGTGGGTCACTCTTGCTTCTTGGACTTGTGGTTTTTTTTTATGGCCCCGTGTAATAATCCAAGCCCTTTACTTTTGGATTCTACCGCTGGGTTGGATGGTAGGGCGGACCATAATACTGGTGAGGGTTCACATCTTGGCAGTCTGCGTGGGACAAAGGCTAAGCGGAGAAGGCTTTTGAAAACTTACAAAGCGAAGAAAGAAATTATCAGGTATGACATTGACGCTAATTACAATCTTGATCAGATTCGAACCCTAGCGGAGAAAGCTTTGGTTGGCAGGCTTGAGTTTTCTTCGGGAACCAAAATCGAAATCTCTAAGTGGGTTTGTCAGCATTGGGTTCCTATCACGGGTTTGGCTCCTCGCATAAACCTGCTTGCAAACCGGTGGATTCTTTTCACCTTCTCGGAGGCATCTCATCTGGATATGATTTTGTCTAAGCTCTGGGAGTTTAAGAGGGGTTCCTTGTTCATCAAGCGATGGCATGTGAATTTTAATCCCCTCAAAGAAGTTCAATCACTCCGCCATCTTTGGATGATTATCCTGGGTCTACCTATTGAATTGTGGACGGAGGAGGTCATTATGGGGCTTGCAAATTCAGTTGGGAGGTTTATTCGCTTCGACAAACATAATCTCTTTGGATTCGACCGCCGGTATGCAAAAGTGATGGTAGAAGTAGATTTGAAAGGAGGATTACCTGCTGAAATTGTGATTGCATGGGGTTCTAGGGTTTGGAATCAAACCCTAGATTATTTCAAGATTCCGTTCCGTTGTTTTCTGTGCCACAAGTTGGGTCATGTTAGGGCTTCTTGTCCTACCAGCCGTAGACATTCAAAGGTCTTTTCTGGCTCAGAATTCTCTTCTCCAAGGGTTGGTCCTCAAAATTCTGCTTGCGAGATTCCTGGTAAGCCTTTGAATACAACTCCTCTTAATTTTCCAGATTTGTCAATGGCTGAGCTTGCTTTTATTGAATCTTCAGAGCAATTACTATCTTCTCGTATTGCTAAGGGGGAAGTTAAACTTCGACATGATCTTGTTACGGGACTTCCTGTCAATTCTGTAAATTCTTCTTCTGGTTTGAAAGTAGGACGTAAGCTATTTGATGACTCGCTGTCCAATGAGTCTGGGTCTTTTTCTCCTCGGCCTGCTATAGATGATTTGACCATCCCTTGCTCAGACCGGCTCCCTACTTCAAAAAATGTGGGGGTTTCTTCCCTTCCTACAGACACTCTAGGGTCTGTCCCGGATTCTGCCGTGAATAGTCCTACTGATTTTCCTTACAATTTGGGTCTTAATAATGAGAACTGTTTTGATGGGCTTCAGGATAGGGTCTGTCCTACTGAAGGAACAAAACCTTTGGATTTAGGTCATTTATCTGAGAAAGACATACTTTTTTCTGGGAAAGGTGTATATTTTCCTCCTTTACCTTCCTACACTAAAAATCCAGGTAGTGGGTCTTCGGCTATTCCTCTACACTCTCTGAATTTTCAAAATGTTACCATTAGGCGTAATAAAAAGAAGAAAGATGTAGACATCCATTGCAATGATTCATATACTCCCCTATCGAAGAGAATTGAAGAGGCAGATAAGAATGTGATGGTTGAAACAATGGGGCTTAGAGCTATGACCCCCAGTGAGCAAGTTCCTTAATGTCTTTGCTCTCTTTGAATGTGCGAGGATTAGGTAAGGTGTCTAGGGCATAGGCCTTATCTAATCTGCTCAAATCTACAGGGCCTGCTATCTTATTACTTCAGGAGACCATGTGTGAACATAACTTGGCCATTCATAAACTCTGTAAAGTTCTTCCTAATTGGGAGGTCACGGCTGTTAGTTCTTGTGGCCTATCGGGGGGTCTTGCTGTCGCCTGGGATCCTAATGTTTTTGAGTTAAAAGCTTTTGTTACCCCGTGCGGCATTCTTTTGAAGGGGTTTTTCCGGGGACGACAACACTCTATTACCATTCTTAATTGCTATGCCCCTTACAGGCATAGACAGAACTTTTGGTCATCTCTGCAGATTTCTGGTATTTTGGATTTTAATGATTTGATTATAGCTGGAGATTTAAATTTCACGTGTCATGTTGCAGAGATCTGGGGATCCTCTGCCAGGATGGATGAAATGGCCGAATTTTTCTCTCAGTTTATTTTGGATTCAGATCTTGTGGATGTGCTTCCACATAAATTGGTACCCACTTGGTCTAATGGCCGGTTTGGTGGTGATGGAGTCCACAAGCGTATAGACAGATTCCTTGTTAAAACGGCTTTGTTGGACATATTTCAGAAGCACTGGTCCTGGGTTCATGAATGTAAATTTTCTGACCATTGGCCCATCGTCTTACAGCTTGAGGAATTTGATCGCACTCAGGGCTTGCCCTTCAAATTCAACGCAGCCTGGCTCAGTGATGATGCCTATTGTTCCATGGTTCGTACTTTTTGGTCAAATTGTGACATATATGATCCAAATCCGATGTTGAATTTCTGTCTCAAATTGAAGGGTTTAAAAGAGCGCACAACTAAATGGATTAGGGATAAGAAAAAAGCCGACAAGCTTGATTTGGATCTGCTTGAAAGGAAACTACAGGAAGCCATTGAGGCTAATGTAAATAATTCCCTCTCTTTTGAATCTTTTGAAGCCATGAAGCAACTTGAGTTGAAAAAAGAAGAAGTACTGTTACAAGAAGAAAAAGAGTGGCGACTTAAGAGTCGTGCCATTTGGGTATCTCATGGTGACAAAAACACCAAGTTCTTTCACTCTTTTGCAACTGCTTGGCGTTGTTTGAAATATATCTGGGAAATTATGGATGGTAACGGAAATTAGATTTCGGGTCTTGATGGTCTTAGATCTGAGGCAGCCTCTTTTTTTGGCAAAATTTATTGTGACTCTGGTGAATGTTGTCTGTCTGACCAGATTAAGGTGGCAACTCTTTATCCTCGTTTTTTCAATGAACAGGAAGCTGATAGCTTACAGACAGAGGTCACTTTGGAAGAAGTGGAAAAAAATTTGAAATTTTTTAAAAAAGATAAAAGCCCCGGGCCTGATGGGTGGCCTGTTGAGCTGTATTTACATTTCTTCGATTTGATGGGAGGTGAATTGCTTGAATTGGTCAATTTTTCCAGAATCAATGGAAGTATATCAGGGGGTTTAAATTCCACTTTTGTTACTCTTATCCCGAAGAAAGATAAGCCTCAAACTTTTGGTGAATTCCGCCCAATTGCTCTTTGCAATCTTCTATACAAACTCATTGCCAAAATTTTAGCTGACAGATTGAAGTCTGTGCTTTCCAAACACATCTTTGCTGAACAGTTTGGATTTTTAGCAGGTAGACAGATTCATGATGCAATTGGAATTTCTCAAGAACTAATGCATAGCATCAAGATCCATAAGAAGAAAGCCCTTCTGCTTAAGATGGACCTGGAAAAAGCTTATGACCGGGTTAATTGGTCATTTCTCAGAATGATTCTCATCAGAATTGGGGTTCCTGCTCTGATCATTAAGTGGATTATGGCTTGTATTACTTCCACGAGCATCTCTGTTCTTGTCAATGGTTGTCCTTCTGAATTTTTCAGCTGCTCCAGGGGGATTCGACAGGGTTGTCCATTATCTCCACTCTTGTTTATTCTGATCATGGATGGGTTCAGTAGATTGGTTAATAATGCTATCATGAGTGGTCAGATCAAAGGCTTAAAGATTGCAAAGGATTGTGTGATCTCCCACATTTTATTTGCTGATGATGTTCTTGTGGCTGGTGCTGATTCCTTAGATGAGTGGACAAATTATAAGCACATCATTCAGACTTTCTATAGAGCTTCTGGTATGCTAGTCAGTGCAGTCAAGTCAAACTTTTATCACTTTGCACTAAATGAAGAACAACTCAGAGCTATTCGCTTGATCCTGCCATATAACTGCTGCCATATTGAGCAAGGTTTTGAATATCTTGGCTTTATCCTTAAGCCAAATAATTATCTAATTAAAGATTGGCTGTGGCTCTTGAGGAGAGTGGAGGCTCGAATAGCACAGTGGTCCTATAGATTCTTGTCCATCGGTGGGAAGCTCATCTTAGTAAAGTCAGTACTATCCAGTATACCGGTTTACTGGTTCTCCTTACTTGAAGTGGCAGCTTTTATCATAAAGACCATTAAAAGGTACTTTTTCAACTTTCTTTGGTCAGGTTCTACTAGCTGTGTAAAGATTCCAATGGTTGCTGCTGATTCACTTGCTAGGCCTTATTGATTCGGCGGCTGGGGCATTAAAGACTTGGAATCATTCAATATTGCTCTTAGATTAAAAAGTGCTTGGAGGGGCATTTTTGGAAATACTCTTTGGTCTAAAATTATTCATAGAAAATATATAAAGAAGGAAGTTTTCTGCTGGATGAGGAATCCAAAATTGTCAGGATGGAATTTCTCACCTATGTGGAGGGGCTTTATGAAAATTTTCCATTGGATTAAGAACGATATTATATGGCAGGTTGGCTCAGGTAGTCAGATAAGGGTTGGCATTGACCCGATTCTCGGTTTTGAACATGATTATTCCCTCCCAGATATCATTCCCCAGTACCTGCAAATCATCGGGCTTTCCACTTTAAATAAAATCTGTCATCACAATTCTGGGAATGCTACAAATAAGTATTGGTTTTCTGCGCAAGAACTTGGTCTCACTGGTTACTTAGCGCGAATCTGGGAAGACTACTGTTGAGATATTGTAACTTCAAAGAATATTATGATTGTACTTTATTATTCCGGAGATGTTTCATTCCTCCGTAAAGATCTTATTGTATATCCGGAGATGTTTATTCCTCCGTCGGAATGTGGTAACTCGGGTTATTAGACTTCCCTAGTGGAGGTCGGCCCTGTATGTGTTATGTGGGTCAAAGGGTTATTAGACCACCCTAGAGGGGTCGACCCAGTCAATTGTAGTGGGGTATTTAACCCATTGGTTAAATACGAGCCTACGTGTACTTGTGTAAAAGATATGTCAGTGTAGTGTATAAATAGAGGAGGTGTGTTCCTCATTTGACACACACACACACTTGAGAGAGGCGCACTTGTGGAGGAGAGGTCTGCTATGGTGGAGAAGGAGATCATGTCTTTGGTTTGCATCTTTGTATATTTCTGGTCATCTATATTGAGGAAGCTTTACTGGGTTTTCTACCCCATGAGGGTTTCCCAGGATAAATCTGTGTCTCTTGTGTTTATGCTATGCTTGTTGTTTCTTCAGTGATCCTGTATATGCTATTATTGTGAAATGGAATGTAATGCTGCTATTTTCTGTCTTAGCATATTAAATTTTAACAACTACATCATGAAGTTAAGTTCTGCCGGTGTCTATTTGAGCAACGTGGCTGACAAACTTGTGTGGGGAGGCAATCCAGCAACCGGCATTGTCACAGCACATTCTGCATACTCCAGAATTCTTCAAGGTAAGTATATTTTTCCTCAGGATTGGTGGTACAAGAGGATTTGGCAATGGGATATGCCTTTGAAGTTAAAATGTTTTACTTGGCTGCTGATTCAAAACAAACTCAAGACTTGGGGTAAACTTATGCAATAGGGTTTGGATTGGACCTAGCTGTTGCTATCTTTGTAGATCTGCTGCTGAATCCAGACAACATCTTTTTGTTCACTGCCCTTTTTCTCGCAAAATCTGGGATGTAGTGGCTCATAATTTAAATGTTACGTAGTGCTAGGAAATTGGTAGCTTTGATAAGTGCCTTTTAAACTGGTACAGACATGTTAAACAACACTTTTTTCTTGCTGTGTGTATTCCATGGGCCATATGGTATACTAGAAACAATGCCATTTTTCAGAATATTTCGCCAGATCCTACTAAATGCAGCTTGATGGCACTAAAAATGCTCTCTTTATGTAAGATTGACAAACAAAAGATGAAGGTTGACAGAGTCAGTAGTTTCAATCTTAAGGTGGATCAACCTGTTCTTTTCTTTGACGGAGCATCTCAATCGGGTAATTGTGTGGTTGGGGGAGTTATTTATCTCAATGATTCTCATTACTTCACTGTTAAGCTTAGTTGTGGTTCAGGTTCAAACATGAAGGCTGAATTAATGGCACTCTGGTGTGTGCTAAGGGTTTCAAACATATTTGGCTTGGTTAATATTAAGGTTTATGGAGATTCAAGAGTCACCATCAAATGGGCGGCGGGTGATTTTAAGCTCAATGTGCTAAATTTGAGACATTGGGCATCCAGGACCCTTTTTGAAATCTCCAAGCAGCACAGCATTAAGTTTGAACATATATTTCGTGAGCATAATTCTGCCGACAAGCTATCAAAGCATGCTCTTGCTGGTTCAAAAGGACAGTTGATATGGGAGGAATGGTGTGACAACAGCATGCTGGACTGTGGCTCCTTTTTCTTTCTGGACTGATTGATTCCTTGTTCTGGATTTAGTTTTTTGTTACTTATGATGTCATGGTATATGTAAGATATTAGTCATTCCGGAGGTTTGATGATATTTTGATGTCATTTTGGCTTTGTTCATGATGGGGCATGTCTTGCAGGCAGTTTCTTGATGCAACAGTTTATGATTCATTGATATGAGTCAGGAATCTTCATTGTACTATTTGATTCAAATTGAATATCAATAATAGTTTTTTCACTGAAAAAAAAAAATATTATAATAATTAAAATCATTATAAAAAATATAAACATTATATAAAAATATAATTATTAAAATAATGCAATTAATCAATAGATCAAAATAAAATATTATGAAAAATATAAACATTATATAAAAATATAATCATTAAAATAATGCAACTAATCAATACACCAAAATAAAATTCATCATAAATATAGGTTTTATTTAAATTCACAAGCCACACACCACTTTCCACCAAATAAATTTATATGAAAAAAAATCATGAGATAAGAAAGTTGTTTACATATATTTTTATGTAATCATCTACCTATCCTTTTCTACAAACTTAATATGATCTTTCTTCCCATATAATTTATTTTTAACAAGAGATCTTGATTATATATGGACTCTTAATTTTTATATGCATATTTGAATTTTATCTTATTTATAAATATATTATTACATTAAAAAAACATTTCTCATTTTTTACTTTTATTTTTTATATATTCAATATGAGTTTTTTTTATATAACTCTTCAAAATATGCATCTTCTAATTTCACAACTTAATATATAAATTAATATTTATGTATTTAGTGTTAGAATATTTAAAATTAAAAAATATTTATAAATTTTGACTAAAATGAAATTAAATAATTAGTCTATGGTCATCTTTTTCTAAATGTTATATATATATTTTTTAAATAATTATTTCATTGTTTAAAACATCAACATTGTGCATAGTTCTGTAGATACAAGAACATGTGTTTTAATCAATTCATGTAAGATCTCATTGTTAAAGGCGTTGGTTCAGTTCTCTCGTAGTTTTTTTTTCAATCCAATCTCATATGCATTTATATAGTGTGAGGGTAGGAGCCATTTGTGGGGCCTCTTGGTTGAACCAATGGAGACCCATGTACAATTCTAGTGGGGAGGGGGGTTCAAGGCCCTTTAAATCCTCAAGTTCCTCCATGGTGACAATTGTACTTCCGTTGGGAAAATCGTTTTTCTATCCAAGCTAAGGTTTAGCCCTACCTATGGTTTTAACCCTGGTCGTTAGATATAGCAGTCGCCTCAGTGAAGAGGTCATGCAGTGGTTGAGGATTTCCACGCTTATTTATTTATTTATTTCTTAATTGGTTTGTGTGGATCTTGGTCCCCATCAAGTCTTGGGTTCAAATATCATGGGGAGGGGTTGACGGTGGGAGCGACTTGTGGAGGATAAATTCATTTCCCTCGGGCATCCACGATTGGCCGAGCCTCATACAAACCTGGTGGAAGCATACTACTTGTAGGTAGATCATTCTCTCATCCAATATTGGGACTAGCCCTGACCTAGTGTCATGTCCCAAATTTGGCATTGGGTCACAATGGCCTAAGCCCAATGGCCATATTCATGAGAGTTTTTCAAATTGATGTTAAGGGTCAAGTAATCACCAAGGAGGAAAATTACTAGTTTCCTAGGTTGGGGGTGGAAGCTTTGGGATTTGAAATAAGGAGGATAATAAATGATGTTTGCACATTATAATGGCATAAATATGTAATAAAGTAGCTAAATAAATAAATACAAGGGAAAATCAAAGTGGCAATTGATCATGAATACACATGGAGGATGTGGGACCCACACAAGCTAGATTTGCCATGCCACATGGCAACCTACTCTTGCCATTTCGAATCCATAAGAAGCCCAATATTCTTGGGATGAGTTAGAAGATCAATATAATTTTCATGAGTCATGTAAGGTTGAATTGGAGTGGAAGAATAACTCCAATGGAAGAGGAAGAGGCAATTTGGAGCTAGTGAGACACTTTGGCTAGATTCCCTAGCTCTATGACAACAATGATGAAGATGCTATGACACCTATGACACAAATCAGACCTGAGGATTGACATATGACATTTATGACATTCCAGGGATAAAAATAGCCTTCAAGAGGGCGCTCAAGTGAGTTAGGGCAGCCAAAGAGAAACCAATTCGAATTTGGAGAAGGAGAGGGCTAGAATTGTAAGGACAAGTGGCATACCTGGGAATCTCTTCCCAACTTGAGTTGGCATGAATATCTTGGAAGGAATTCGACCCATGGAGGACATTAGAAGTTTATAAAAGTCTTGAACAAATAATAATGGGAGATTTTGATCATTTTTAGAATTTGCAAATGCATTTGTGAAGATGGAGAGCTAGTGGATGACTAGTTTCTTGCCTTAGCCAATTTCGAGGGTGAAAGATTCCCATCCAAGTTGGTAATTGGAAAGGCCATTCAGACCTTTCATTTGAGATTTAATGGAGTCTTTATTTGCAGGTGTAAGCTACAGGGCAGCTCATGGTGTCTTCTAGTGTAACACATTCTCTCAACCATTTCCAGTTTTTTTTGCATATTCTTGATCATGGAGGGATTGCGCTTTGGGTGAGCTATTATACTCTTTCGGAGAGCTACTCATGATCCATTTATGTTGTAATAATATTAATATACTCTGTTATTCATATTCAGAAAGTATCAGGTCAAAATATCAAGTGGTTGTATGTAAAATTGATGATTATTGCGCAAATAGTGACCATTCCCCCACTAGATTGATGTATGCCAATGTATTGATGATGATTTCGAATGGAAGAATGTTTCTCTCATATATTTATGATGTATGGAATTCAATTGATGAATATTTCAAGTTTCATGTTCATCACTTAAGCATTTGGATCCATCTCGCTCAATTTTATTTCATTTGAAGAAGATTTAATACTATTTCCCCCAAGGTCGAAACTAGTCTTCTTGCATCTAATTTAAGGGAGTTATAGCATACATTAAAAGTTGAATGGTGATGCATACGAGTTCATGTTGATTTCATTTATATTTACCCTGATTCCATTCATAAATTAGAGTTGGATTGAGTGCATTTGGAAAGTCAATTTCATCATCTACCCCTAGGGGATTTGAACCACAATTTACTAGTAAAACTCCATACATTGATCAGATTTCCAAAGTGAGTTGCAGAAGTCATTTGATGGTTAAAATAAACCTATAAGCACCATTTTTATGTATTAACATCATTCATACACCTACTGGTACAATTTGAAATCATTTGGAGCTAATTAGAGCCATCTACCATTGGGGGTTTGAGCCTCCAAATTACTAGTAAATTCCCTAAGTTCTCTTGGATACCTATTCGACCAAAAAACCACATCTAATGATGCAAATATACTTTACTTAATGTTTTATAACATATAAAAGTCTCATACCAAGAATTAGTGGAGGTTGTACAGTGTTTGGACGAGATTTGTTCCAAGACCCAGGGGGGATTTCTACTTCCCAAATTGACTAGTCTTGTGCCAAAACTTCTTCCCTTACAAATTGAAAACCATGGTTGGGTATATCAGTTGATTCTATGTCTGATATATGTGTTAATGTGTCCCATAACCCCTCATGAACTTACTCACCAAGTTTGAAAGTAATTGGAGGAGTTTGGAATCAGTTGTATCCATATACCTAGAGTTGAAATTTGGTGAATTTGAGCACATTGGGAATTTTATTAATAAGGGACCTTATAGTGGTATCAGAGCATGGTCCTTGCACTTGTGAATTAGTATCATACATTGAAGAATAAGTTGCATCCATGTCTTACTATTATGATGAATCTTATGAGTACAATTCTTATAAGGAATATGTAGATGATTGTGAACAATATGAAGGAGAATGTGAATGGTATGAGGAAGAGGTGCCATCATGCAACACTTCTTACAATTTCAGGAGGAATGAATATTATTAGTATGACCATATGTATTATAAATATGAGTATGACATGCCACCAAATGATAATTCTATGAATTAGTTACAAAGATGGAGAGCAACATATAAAACCTTGCCAAAACATTATCAAAGATATCAAGCATATCTTGCTTCGAAGGAAGATACACAAAATTCCATGCCTTTTGAAGACTATGCTGATCAACTGTTTGGAAATAAACCCAAAAATGAAGATGTGGAGTTAGTGAAGAAAGGTTTATGCCCTTCTTGTAAAGAACCTTGGAGAGAAAATCATGTGTGTGTGAGTGAAAAGAGCAGTGAAATATCTGAACCTTCAAAGAATAGATCTCTTTCCCACTGGATGAGAGTTTTTGGATTTTCTTCAAAAAGAGACTCCAAAGATATTGATACTAAGGAAAACAAGGGGAAAAATGCATCATCTTGCTTGAAGGAGCAAAAGGAAGAGACATCACAAGAGCATGAAGAATATTCTATGGAAAGTATTGAAGATCCTTTCAAGACACATTCTACCTTGGACATGAATCAAGGAGCATCTACTGATGGATGCTTGAACTATGAAGGAGTACCTACTGATGGGTGCTCACACCTCTATTTTAGTGACATAGAGATCACTTTTGATAGTATTTCTACAAGACAAAATTCCCCTAAGAATGAAAATGAAGACCTTGTAGCAGTTGAAGAAGAAACAAGATCAACTTCCCCATCACCACTTGAGCTTCATGAAGTTGGTCTAAGAAAGAAGGAAGAAGACAAGGAGGTTCATTTGCAAGAGCCTCATTTTCTTGAAGGGTCCTTAAATATGAATGAAAATAAGATCCAAGAGTCCCTCAACATTCTCCATGACACTTAAGCATTGGTGTCAAATTCTTGTTGGAGAGCTACTTCATTGGAGGAAACATCCTTCCTTGAAGACACGGAGAAGATTCAAAGAGAAATGTGCCACATCAAAGATTGTCAAATGGTAGATTGTTTGGAGGATTCTCATGACATGGTGGATCATGAGAAATGTGGAAATTTGAATGTGATTGATGTGTTTGAAGATGAACTTGAAGAGATCCAAACACTTGATATGGTGGAAGAGGAACTTGAATTGTCTCTTGATGAAGGTTATGCAAATTTTAAAGAAGAGCAATTCACTCTCACATTGAATTCATAAATATTGCATAACAAATATATATATACCATACTTCTCATGGTTTGGATTCTATTTTATCTTCTAACTTCAGGATGAACTCACCCTTCATCCAGATGCTAGATCACTTAGTTAGGTGGTTAACTCAAATGTCGTCATGCAAGTGTTGTAACTTAGGTTTTGCAACTCAAGTGTCGTAACTCAAGTGATGTATTTTAGTTCAACTTAAGTATTGACATGAAAAACACTTTAGTTAACTAGATATTATTTATTAACACTTAGTTAACTCTTTTAACTGAAGTCCTTCTTGGTAACATCATTGAAGTGAACAATTCGATTTCTCCTTTAATTAACTGAAGTCTTTCTTGTTAACATCATTGAATTTTAACCATTCAAGATCTCTCTTATTTAACTGAAGTTTGATCATTACTGAAGCGAGAAAATCGAGTTCTCTCTTATCTTATCACATCTTATCTTTATTTTTTGTCTTATCTGTATGGTCCACATGTTCCAACTTTAATTTATCTATCATATTAAATATACTAAGGATATTTTTCCAATGATGTTATCATCTTGTTCTACTATCATTCCAAGTGGTCATATGCTAAATTAATTCACTCTAGAGGTGGCCAATATTTAAATGAGACTTAATATCTCAACCATGGTTAGTAGTACATCACACAACATTCATGCTTTGACATGCAAAGCATTAACTCAACACATGAGGCACCATTTGAACACATGAGGATCTGTCTTGACACACAAGACCTTAGTCTTAACAAACAAGACTATACAACACCATCACTTTGACATACAAAGCACTTACCTCAACACACGAGGCTTATTAATTCTTGAGTCCAAATCAATATTCTTCTCCAAGATTCCTAAGTTCAACTCAAGCTCCTATAAGGCACTATCTCGACACACAAGGCTCAATCTTGACACATAAGATTGACTTGGAGAATGACTCATGATGATGTAACTTTAACACTCCCTCTCAGCGAGGGAGGCATTCTCTTCCATGCCAAGCTTGTCTCGGAAGTACCTATACTTCATCAAGGACAGAGGCTTAGTCAAATTTTTTTATTATCTCTCACTAGTAGTAATGTACTGAAGTCTTATGGTACCTCTCTGGGCCATGTCTCTAACGTAGTAGTATTTCATCTCAATGTGTTTCAATATGTCATGAAACAAAATGTTTTCTGAGAGATTAATGTAGCTTTCATTGTCAGAGTGAATGACAGTAGTCTCAAGATTCTCACCTAACAACCCAGCAAGTAGCTTCCTATTCCACACAACTTATTGGTAGGTGGTACTAGCTGCAATATACTCTACTTCTATAGTACTCTAGGCTATGAATCCCGACTTCCTCCTAGACCAAGAGATCTTAGCTGATCCCAAGCTAAAAAAAAATTTGGATGCACTCTTTCGATCCACAATACTACCACCCTAGTCAGAGTTGGCATAACCAAGTAACATCACTCCACCACTAGAAGCATATCTAATTCCATAAGCAACAGTACCTTGAAGGTATCTAAGCACATGCTTGGCAGCAACCCAATGTCTATTTTTTGGCTCAAACATGAACTGAATCAAGATACTCACAACATAACATATGTTTGGTCTAGTATGTATCAAATACATCAAGGAACCAATTAACTGTCTATACACGGTAGGATCCACTAGATCTGATCCGGAAGTTAACTGATGTAGTTTCTTCATATTAGAAACCATTGGTGTAGACATGTATTTATAATCCATCAGACCAAACCTGCGCAACACATCAAATGTGTGCTTTCCTTGTGAAAGAAAGATCTCATCTTTCCTTTGCCAAACTTCTAGACCAATAAAGTAGTCCATAAGACCCAAGTCTTTCATTTCTAACTCAGAAGTGAGCTCCCTCTTTCACCAAGCTATCGATTGTTCCTCTCCATTAAGGAACAAGGAATCAACATAAAGAACCAAGATCAGTGGTTGGTTCTTCAAAACCTTGAAGTATTGGTTGGGGTCAGCTTCACTTTTGGAGAACCCCAAGCTTTGAATATAGTTGTCAATCCTAGAATACCAAGCCCTTGGGGCCTGCTTAATCCCATAAAAATATTTCTTAAGTTTGCATACATGGGACTCCTTCCCATGAACTACAAACCCCTCAAGTTGTATGTATACTTATTCCTCAACTTCACCATTGAGAAAGGTAGTCTTCACATCCATTTGGTGAATTTTCCACCCCATAACTAAAGCAAGGGAAATTATAGCTCGAATAGCTGTGTACCTAGACACATAAGGGAATGTCTCATCATAGTTTATTCCTTCTTTTTGTGAGAAATCATGAGCCATAATATTGCTTTATATTTCTCAATACTTCCATCAATTGCATGTTTGATTTTATAAAGCCACTTGGAAGTTACTACAGACTTCCCTTCTGATTTAGGAACCACTTCCCACAAATCATTTTGCATGATGGATTTGTACTCTTCCACCATGCCATCTTTCCATACATGCTACTTATCAACTTCCTCATAGGTGGTCAGTTCTAAGTCATTGATGTGACTCATCTGAGCTACATATCCTGAAAATATTTCATGTCTCCTTCACTTTCTGAATGTGCCTGGTGGTGCTCCATGTTTTTCTGCCTCTTGCAGAAATTCTTGACACCATGCATATCTCCTCTTAGTAGGAGGTTCATTAAGATATATTTCTACCAATTTTACTGGCTCTTCAGGATCAAATGAATCTAAGGACTGTTATGGTTTCTCCCTCTCAACATATAAAAGGGGAGAATTAGAAGTTTGATCCTCCATCATGGGAGTCTTATGCTCCTCCATATTTGAATCACACTAAAGCTATTTAGAGCGCTTGAAGGTAACCTCTTCGTGAAATGTTACATATCTACTGACTCCAATGTGCCTCTGTCCTAGAACATAGATTTTGTAAGATTTGGAGGATACTCTATATCCAACAAATGTTCCTTTGTTTCCAGATGACTCCTTCTTTGTTCTCTTCTCTATTTGTCACATGAATGTAGACAAGACAACCGAAAATATTCAAGTGTCCAACATCTGTTTTTTCACTAGTGAAAACCTCTTTAGGAGTCTTTTCTCCAAGGATAGCATGAGGACTTATGTTCTATATATAAACAACAGTTCTAGAGGTTTCTTCCCATAAGGAAGCGGGTATATCCTAATCACACTTCATATCTTTTGCAACCTCACATATTGTTTTGTTCTTTCTTTCAGCAACCCCATTCTGTTGGGGGTTGTAAGTTACAGTCAATTTTCTTCTTATCCCTACATCTCGACAAAAGTAATTAAATTCATGAGACTCGAACTCTCCTCCATTATCAGATCTCAAAGAACGGATGTGCTTTCTAGTATGATTCTCAACCAGTTCTTTAAATTCTTGAAACTTGTTGAAAGTTTCACTCATTTCCTTCATAAAATAGATCCATGACTTGCGAGAGAAGTCATTTATGAAAAGAACATAGTACAGATAAACACTCAAGGATGGTGTAGACATGGGACCACAAAGATCTAAATGGATCAATTCCATGATACATTTAGATCTTTTGGTACTGTTTGGAAATATTTTATTGATGTTCTTACCAATAGCACAACCTCTACAAATAAAATCATGATCAGATTGAAATACAGGCATACATTTTACCATATTTTGTAAGACATGTAGTGCTTTGAAATGAAGATGACTAAGCCTCCTATGCCATAGTTCACAAGGAATGATGATGTCATTGATCATGGATTTAAAGAACTTTCCAGGAACTTTGTAGAGACTTACCTCTCTAACTCCAATCACAACTACATAATTCAAGTATGAAGTCTTAGGACATAAGAGCGCTTTGTTGTCCATAAAGATTACTCTGAAACCTTTATCTTCTAGAACTGAAACATAAAGGAGGTTTTTCTTTAGACCATAAACATAAAAAATATCATTAATATGGAGTACATCACCTGAATTCAACTGAAAGGAAGTGGATCCAACTCCTTGGATCGAATATGTGGTATTATCTCCAAGCTCCATCTGACAAGAGAAATTCATTTTCCTTCATATTTGTGATAGCGCTCCTATATCCAGTGATGTGTTTTGATGCGCCACTATCCACCAGCCATGTCTCAGCACTAGTGGTAATAGATACAAGTAGAGCTAAGAGAAGATATTACTCCTTCCTTGTCTCTTCATCATTTGAAGAATTATTTTTTTTAGTTTTATCTGTTGTAACAGTAGAAGCATGAAATCTACGCTTGAAATTTCTTCTTTGATTTCCACAACAGTCTCTTGCAAAGTGGCCCTTCTTATTGTAGCTGAAGCATTTGAATTTAGACTTATCAAAGTTATTGTTGTATTCTTTTTTCCTTTTGATGAGGAAACTTCTTCTGAGAAAAGGATTTCTTTCCTCTCTTTGTCCTTGCCATAAGAGCAAGGTTCTCTTCTTTGGAGGAAGTAGTTTTGCTTTGAATTCTCCCTTCTTCTTGAAGGCAATCATGCAACATTATTTCAAATTTTGGTTGCACTTATCGACCATTAACTAAAACCAAGAATGTCTCCAATGAGGATGGCATACCATCGACAACAGTATCAATAAGATCATCATCATCGATAATAACTCCAATGATCATGATTTGATCTCTTACTTGCGAGATACGTGCGAAGAAGGAAGCAACAATGTCTTCCTTCTCCATCTTCAGATTATGAAATGTGTTCTTCAGGTCTCTCTGCTAACTGGGAGCCTTCTTCTCATAAATATTTTTCAAGGTGTCAAAGCACTCCTTTTCCATCTTCAATGGAGTAATCACTGGCATCAAATTGTCTTTCACAGAATCATAAATGATTCTCTTTGCTTTAGCTTGATTCTTCTTGAAAGCAATGCACCCAACATTAGAAGTAGGCTATTCAATAACATTGGATACATATCCATCTAGATCATGCTCCTCCAGGATATTTACAATCCTGGCATTCCAAGTATTAAAGTTCAAAGTTCATTCAAGTCTGTCTTCTAGTCTTACTGAGATTGAAGCCATTATTCTTCAAGTAATGTTCTCACCCAAGATCAACATAGGCTCAAGCTTGACTACAAAAATTAGCTCATTTGTGCCCTAAGCTCTGATACCATGTTAATTTTTGTATCTTAATGCATAATTATAGTAGTACTTAAAATCAAATGAATAATCAACAATCATAAGAATTCACATGAGACACAATATTTACCCTAGGGAAACCCTCTAGTACTTTGGGGAGAAAACCCCAACAAAATATTCCTTAGAATATTGATAGATAGAAGAGAATTTCTTTACAATGAGTAGATTAAATCAAGCACCCGTGGTGCATTATTAAAGATAAATAACAAGCACCCTTGGTGCAATCATAGAGAAAGAGAGGATATGGAAGAATAGAACTCAGAATAATATCCTGCACAAAATCAATTCAATGATTTTGGTCACATGGACAATGAATGCGGATTTCCTTCAAGAGAGAAGAGAATTCACTCTCACATTGAATTCATCAATCCTGAATAAAATATATATACCATACTTCTCATGCCTTGGCTTCTATTTTTATCTTTTGACATCAGGATGAACTCACTCAAGTGTCGTAACTCAAGTGTCGCAACTCAAGTGTCACAACTCAAGTGATGTCTTTTAGTTCAACTTAAGTGTTGACATGCAAAACACTTTACTTAACTAGATATATTTATTAACACTTAGTTAACTCTTTTAACTGAATTCCTTCTTGATAACATCACCGAAGTGAACAATTCGATTTCTCCTTTAAATAACTGAAGTCTTTCTTGTTAACATCACTGAAGTTTAACAATTCAAGTTCTCTCTTATCTTATCACATCTCATCTTTATCTCTTGTCTTATCTGCATGATCCACATGTGCAAACTTTAATTTATCTATCATATCAAATATACTAAGGGTATTTTTCCAATGATGGGATCATCTTGTTCTACTATCATTCCAAGTGGTCGTATGCTAAAGTATTTCATTCTAGAGGTGGTCAGTCTCTAGAGGAGACTTAATATCTCAACCATGGTTAGCAACTTAGCAATACATCACACACCATTCATGCTTCGACATGCAAAACATTCCCTCAACACATGAGGATTCGTGTTGACACACAAGACCCTGTTCTTGACAAACAAGACTGTACAACACCATCAATTTGACATACAAAGCACTTACCTCAACACATGAGGCTTATTCATTCTTCAGTACAACTCAAGATTCTTATCTGAGTTTCCTGAGTCCAACTTAGGCTCCTATAAGACACTACCTCGACACACGAGGCTCAATATTGACACACAAGATTGACTTGGAGAATGACTCATGATGTTGTAACTTTAACAATTAAATTTACATATAAATCCTATTTATATCCTCTAAAACCTATAGAACCTATTTATAACTTTAAATTTTCACATATAGAACCTATTTATTGTGCTTATTATTAATGATAATGTATGATTATTTGCATTGATATATATTATACAATAGGATATTGCTACGAATATAAAATAAGATAATAGTTAAATAATTAATAGTTAGGTTAACTAAAGATAAGTTATGAAAGGAGGTGTCTCCTCAACATCAAAATGCCCAAGCTATATTTAAGGCAGGGCCATTATTGTAATCTTTTATCCATTATCAAATATATTATCTATTTTACTCCATATTTATGGCTTATCCTATATACCAGATCTTCTGGTGAAGTTATTTGTGTGAAGCGAATAATTATTTGCTTCATTTGGTATTAGAGCCCCTTCCTCGGGAATCCGATTCGGTCTTTTACCCATTTAGTAGAGTTTCTCTACATTGTTGGTCTTTGACCAAGAAGTTGGGCCCTTGGCCATCATCCACCATTCTTCTTCCCACCACGCCTCCTGCACATTCATTCAGAATTGGCTGTTGGAAAAGAGTCCGTTGCTGCTCCTCACCACCCTTGCGCATCTCTCCACCTGCAGCTGCCGTGCTATGCCATCCACTCCCACCGCTCCAGCACCTCTCCCTCCATCCCCCGTCTGCTCACGATGCTCCCCGTCCACCTGCAGTTTCCCTACTGCGCCCTCCACGCCCACCATCCACCTCTACTCGCACCACCTTTCACCCTTCCTACCCTCATGATCCCATTAATCCATCCCTTAATCCCCATATCACCACTTCACATCTCCTCCTATTTTGCACCGTCTTCTCCATCTCATAGTGCCCATTTTCCTCCCTGCACTACGTGCGTCCTCCCCCCTCCCCCGCACAGCTCCACGCTCCCACCGTTTTCCACCTCCACGACCTCTCTTCCAGCGCCACTCCACCTCCGCCTCTACCGCCGCCACCACCCCCACGCCTTCCCTCCATCAACTTCTCCTCTATTGCGTCCCGTACCCCCACTCCACCGATCGCACTTCCTCGCCACGTCCTCCTCTGTACACCCTCCTCCACTCGCCTGCTCACACCCCCTCATTCCAACTCGTCAGCTCTTTTCCAACTCTGCGCACCACTCAACCTTCCACTCACCCACAACACCAATGGTTGCCCCTTCTTCATTCCTCCACCTTCCTCCTCCACCACTGCGCTCTCCACAACCCAGACCCCCATCATCTTCCCATTCAACCTTCGCAGCCTCCTTCTATCCAGCTCCACCATCCATTCTCCTTCCATTGCTCATCCTCCCAACCACGTCCTCTGCACACACCATCCACCACCACACCCACACCCATTGCTCCAGCCGCTCCTCCTCCACGGGCCATTAAAACCCTAATTTAAAACAAAAAAATTAAATATTAAACATTATAATATATTATTATATTTGTTTAAATATTTTAATTTTTGAAAAAAATATATATATTAAACTATATATAGTTTATATAAGACATCAATAATAATATTATTAACTAAATAATTAATAATTATTATTATTCAAAAGAAATAATAATAATTATTGAAATAATAATTATTTTTGAAAAAAAGGTTATTTAACCTCATAATAAGGAAGTCAAGATTTTGTGATAGTTATCGAAGAGAAGAGAAGAACAAAAAAAAAAAAAAAAAAAAAAACAACATCAAAGAAGACAAAGGAAATTCAAGTCAAAGGAAGACTCATTGGTCAAAAGAAGTCGAAGACCAAATCGAAAAAGTCAAAGAAAACTCTCTCTATCATCGAAAAAGTCGAAGACTATCTATCGCTGAAGAAATCAAAGAAAGACCTTCTATCACCGAAGAAGTCAAGGCCACAGAAGCTGGGTTGCGACTACAAATAGAGAAATTAGAAGCCAAGTTAAAGCACTATCGAAAAGACAATGAAGAATTATGAGACATTAATACACAATCAAAAGTAAGGATTGAACTACATAAGATACAAGAACGGTTCAATGAACAAACAATGTCCAACCAGGAAAATCACATAGAAAAATTATGTGCGCAAATCAAGGAATTAAAAGAGGAGAGTGATTTCAATCAGAGGTTGAAAAATCAAGATATAAAGAAAGAAATAAACGATCATGAAGCAGAAATAATACGCTTGAACAAAATCGTTAGCGACAAAGATGAAGAACTAACGTAGATATGACATAAATTAGAAATTCAAGAATCAGAGGTCGGCCAATGTCGACAACAGATAAAAGTTCTTCAACAACAAAATGACGACTCTAAAAAGACACATAAATCAGAGATCGCAAAGAGTAATAAAGCATTATCTAACAATGCTGAATAAATTTTTAGACTAAGAAATCATAACAAGATACTAGTCACAAAAATTAAGAAGTTGAAAAATAGCCGAAAGATAGAACAATCTATGGACGACATTGAAGGGAAACTTCTAGACAAGTAGGAAGAAAATAGTTGTATCAGAAGTCATAATGAAGATCTTAAGGAACATCTTAAGACATCTGAAGATGACAGAAAATCGCAAGTCGAATTGATTAAGAAGTTTCAAAATGATAATAAGCAGTTAGAAAACAAGTTGGAAAAGATACAGAACAAAAACTTAAATCCTCAAGAGACGAAAATACAACTTCCAACTCAGATCAATGCTCTAAAGGCGACATTCATAAACGAAAATGACATCGTGAAAGTTCCTTATCGACACCCCAACCATAAAAATTGATATTTGAAAAAGTGGGAAATGTCGAAATATAATGGTACTAATGTGATCAAATCTCCTGACGACACATCAGTAGGGAATCCCATCAGTCCACAACAAATCAATTTGGGATGGATTGATCCGTCGACATATCAGAAGTTATGTTCGACTCTTAGCAATTCGTATCGACATGTTTCATCATCTACGACACCACATAAAATGATGCAGAAACATTATAAGGCTTTGAGAACAAAGCCTTTCTAAGAGAGTGGCAATGCTACGAATATAAAATAAGATAATAGTTAAATAATTAATAGTTAGGTTAACTAAAGATAGGTTATGAAAGGAGGTGTCTCCTCAACATCAAAATGCCCAAGCTATATTTAAGGTAGGGCCATTATTGTAATCTTTTATCCATTATCAAATATATTATCTATTTTACTCCATATTTATGGCTTATCCTATACACCAGATCTTCTGGTGAAATTATTTGTGTGAAGCGAATAATTATTTGCTTCAAAGATATCAAATATATAGGGACTAGTTTTTTGAGCTTTCCATGTTATTTCCTACCTATGGCAAGGAACACATAAAAGAAGAAAACTTAAAAAAAGTGGAAAGTATAATAGATGCTATGATGTGAAAAAGAGGTAAATGAGTTTGGAAATGTCTTAGAACTGTTGAAACATTAAAGATGATATAAAATAATGGTATATCATATTAGTTTGTAAATTTTTAAAATATTAAACAATACCAATGTGAATGTTTATTGCAATTAGTAGTTATTGGTGTTATGAGAAACTGATATGGTGATTATAATGCAATTGAACTCTTTTCATCCCATATATAGAAGGTGAAACATAAATACTATGAAAACATGCAAAAGTTTTGCGAAATATGCATTCACAAAGATACTCATTATTATAAAGAAGCTCCTTAGAAATTAAAATGAGTGAAGTTTTCTTGGGAAAGGAAATTCCAAGGTTTACCGAGAACAAATTTTACCATTTGGCTCTAAATCACTATATTATGTTGGATTTCTATGACAAGGACATGTAGCAACAATTTCTTGCTAAATTGGAGGCAAAACTTTTTAGGATGAAGGTCTCCTAAAAAAGGTATTTCAAATAAGTTTTTGGTACATTGTTTTGGCTTTATAAAATTGGAATTAAGCAACATTTTTTATTTCAAAATAGTTTTTAGTACATTGCTTTGGCTTTATAAAATTGGAATTAAGCAACTTGTTTTATACATGGAAAAGTTATTTATCAAATTCTCAAAACAAATATGGAGTAATTTTCTTTTTAAAACATGAGCCCAAGCAAAAATTTAATATTGCATAAGTACTCTCATTCATACAAACGCATAAATTCCAAAATGAATTAATATTTAAAATTCCAACATCAACACAAGTCTTTAAAAAAGAATAGAATGATGCATTCAAACTCTATATGGACTTATGTATAGCAATTTCTATGAATAAATATGGACTAATTTGCATTAAAGAAATTAAACAAGCACAAAACAAAAACTTCATATTGGATATATATTCTTAGTATGTTTACATGATTACCTAAATTCCAAAACCAATCATATGAGGAAAAAAAATGAGTATTCAATCTTAAAACGGTCTTCAATATTTAATCAAAATTTGCGTAAAGGTGGAAATAGGACTCCAATACATATAAAACAATAAAATTTAAAAGTAGTGCTAGAACCTTAAATTTGATGCCCACGGGATTACAAACCAGTTTACTATCAAGTAAAAGTCTTATTACAAGTTTCAATATTATAAAACCAAAATTTTATTTTTCATCCATACACAAATCCATAGTGTTCCAAAAGCATGTCCCCAAAGAGCATTGTGGCATTTACAAAATGATCTAAATCGACCTCCTATTAAACGACGGTAGAAAAAAACAATTTAGAGAGGATGGTAAGCTTTCAAATATGATTGTATTACCATGGAAGAAGCATTCATATATGGAGGGATGGTCAAATATTAAAAGGAAGATCAAAATTAACATTCTTCTTATGGTAAATGCAAGAGGATGTCTGAATAAAAGAGAAAAATATTCTAAGAAATTATATGGGTTTGACATTATAAGAAATTATAGATAAACTATAAAAGCATGTTCATGACATAGTAAGAAGATATAAATTGCAATGTTAATTTTTTTGACCTTGCAGCTACTGAAGAGTGGTGTGTTGTCACCTTAAAAAGGATCATAGCCAAAAAACTAGTTTTTCCCTTTGGGGCAACTTGGGCCAAATTTTGCAAATCAACCAAGTGACATATTTGAATGGAGGGAATGGATTAAGCAGCTTTATGAGGCTAATCAATCATTAAGGAGCTGAAAAAATCTATTTTAGAAATAGAATTAAGTATTCAGGGGGAGATCTAAATCTCTTGGAAAATATTTGATTACATAAGTTAAGTCAAGGTTTGTTAGAAGTATCGACTAAAAGGTTAATTTGAGATTATAAAGTTCAAAAGAGACATGTACTTTCTACGGAAGTAAAAAGGTTTCCATTCAAAAGTTAAAAGAGAGTTATTCAATGTTATTAAATCCGATTCAAGTTACTACCTTAAAACGTTTTTTTAATCAACGAACTGCACATAAACTATAGAGGGGTTTATTTAATACAATTTTTCCGAAGGAGTTTGTAAGTTTGAAGAAACTTCTCAGGTTCTAGGAGGAATCTTGGCGACTTAAGAGTCGGTCCCTATGGATTAAGGCAGGGGACCAGAATACAAATTTTTTCCATAAATATGCTGATGCTCGCCATATCCAAAATACTATATGGGATTTAAATGACAAAAATGGTCGTCGCATTTCCACTCTTAGTAGTCTACATGATGAGGCTCATAATGACTTCCAGGAAATCTATCAAGACCCAAAGGACATTCCTATGATTGAGCAATTTAAAGTGATTCGGGAATATCCTTGTCTATTTTCTGATGAGGAGGGGGATGCCATTTTCAGGGAAGTCTCCCTACTGGAAATTGAAGCTGTACTCAAAGGTTTTGCAAAGGATAAGTGCTTGGGCCGGATGGCTGGACTGTTGAGCTCTTTATTGATTTTTTTGATATTATGGGTCCTGATTTGTGGGCGGTTGTGGAAGAGTCTTGCTGCAAAGGTTTAGTTACTGGGGCCTTCAATTCTACCTTCATTGCACTTATACCAAAAAAATCTCATCCTGAGGATTTTGGGGACTTTAGGTCCATATCATTATGTAACCTCATTTACAAGGTGATATCAAAAATCATTGCTATTTGACTCAAGCCTGGATTGTCAAAATATATATCGATGGAGCAGTATGGATTCCTTGAGGACCTACAAATTCTGGATGCAGTTGGGGTTACTCAGGAGGTTTTCCATACTGTTAAGACAAAACACCTCATCTCTCTCCGTCTTAAACTGGATTTGGTGAAAGCATATGACCGTGTGGACTAGAAATTTCTTTGATTATCTCTTGTTCATATTGGTTTGCCTTGGGTGGTTGTCAAATGGATTATGGCTTGCATTACCTCTGTAAACTTTGCGGTGATCATTAATGGTCTACCTTCGGGTTTCTTCAAGATCTCTCGTGGCCTTCCTCAGGGATGCCCTCTATCTCCACTACTTTCTGCTGACTATTGAAGGTTTGAGTCATCTTATTCTTCGAGCAAAATGAGATGGGAACTTAATGGGCATTAAAGTGACGAACCAAATCTCTATAACACACACACTCTTCGTTGACGACGTTATGTTATTTGGTCCGGCACTATATCTGAATGGTTGGCGTATAAGAATATTTTATATCTTTTCTGTAAAACCTCTGGGATGCTTATTAGTGCTGGGAAATCTTGGTTCTTGGAAAATAATGTGGATTTGGCTATCAAAACCTCGATCAGTAATATCTTTCCTTTCAACTTGAGGGAGCTATCTGAAGGTACCACTTACCTTGGATATTATTTGAAGCCCACGAATTACCATATATGTGATTGGCGCTGGTTATTAAATCGCTTTGATAAGCGTATCTACCATTGGTGTTGGCGATGGCTCACTATTGGGGGTAGACTTACCTTAACTAAATCTGTGCTGCAAAACCTGGATGTTTATTGGCTCTCCCTTTGCAAAATTCCCAAGAACATTTTGAAGTGCATTCGAAGATGTATTTTTTCCTTCCTCTGGTCTGGGGATGGTTCGACACACAGGTATCATTTGGAAAATTGGAAGCTATTGGGCCGGCCCAGGCAATTGGGCGGATGGGCTATAAAAAATATGTAAAATTTTGATTTAGCTCTAAAAACCAAAAGTCTGTGGTGTGCACTCTTTTCGGGCTCTTTGTGGAGTTCGGTCATAAAAGGGAAATACTTGAAGACTTGTTTTGTGGCGGATTGGTTTTGGGATGGTTCCCCTTGTGGTGGTGGTGCTTCTAATATTTGGCGTGGATTGTTGGGTTCTTTCAATATTCTATCCGATTGGTTGTCTTGACTACCTAGGAATGGTAGGGACGTCCACCTAGGGGAGGATCCCATTTTGGGCGGACCTGTGACTTACAAACTATCCCAGGATTTGATCGTTGTTCTGCGATGTAGGGGCTATCTTACCCTGAACCATGTTTTCACTCGTCATCTGGTTGGTCTGGGCCGTACTTGCTGGATTTAGGAGGTCCACTTGGGGTTGTCGGGGTCATTGGATTTGGAATGGGACAGGTACGTGGATAGACTCAATGCTCTGAATATTCATTTATTTGACACGCTTGATCGACTGGTTTGGTCCTGGAATTCTTCTTTGAGTATTGCTACGGCCAAATTGGCCTACGACTCCATCAACTTAGGGTTTTTTCAGCAATCGCGGTGGTGGTATCATAAGATTTGGAAGTTCCGAGTGCCATTGAAACTAAAATGCTTTATTTGGCTTGTACTTTACAATAATGTGCTTACATGGGACAATTTGTGTAGGCGGGGGTTCTGTGGTCCGGGTCGTTGTCACCTCTATGGTACTTGTGATGAAACTGTGCTACACCTGTTTGGATCATGTTCAATTGCAAATGATTTATGGAAAAGGATTGGCCTTATTTTTGACCTTAGATTCAGGTGGGGATCTAGCAGCCTAAAGGATTGCCTTCTTCGTTGGGGACGCACCTTCAAAGACTGGTGGGCACTTTTGGTTTTTGTTTTCTGGGAACTTTGGCATGCTCGGAATGCAGGTATTTTTCAGGGCTTATGTTTTAATTTGGATGTCATGGTCTATCATGTTGTTGCGTCCTTTCGGGACTTTAACACTGGTGGTTCGATCCATCCAGTGACTGTCTCTATTTCAACGAATCCATTATTGCTAATATATCCCTGCAGTTTTTTCGATGGTGCTTCTTAGTCGGGTGGAACGATCTGTGGGGCTGGGGCAGTTTCACACATCTCTGAGAACATATATTTCAAGGTATGGATGCACTTGGCATTCGATACTAATACTCGCAGCGAGATTTTGGCTTTATGGATGCTCCTCAGATTTGCGATTCATAAGGATTGTTCCCATCTCCGGATTTGGGGTGATTCGATGGTGATCATTTCTTGGGCCAAGATATTGACCAATATTAATGTTCTCACGCTCACTCACTGGATGGAAGCGATGAGAACCCTTATTGACAAGATTGAGGTTGCTGATTTTCTTCATGTCTCGTGGACCTCCCGTGGACCTCTAATCTGATGGCGGACATTCTTTCTAAGCGTGCTCTCTTTTCGGCTCCGGGTCACATATTTTGGGAGGACTGGTCTATGGACTCACTAGTTGCTATAGGAAATTTGGATCTTCTTTCTCTTTAGCATTTGGTTTTTGATGGGTACTTGTTGTATCTTCTGCAGGTTGTTAGTATCATACAGTTGATCAACTGCTGGTTGGTTATTGTATCACTTTTGGTTCTCTGTCCTTCTGGTTTCTCTCCTTGGGATGATCCATCCTTGGGACGTTTTGGGTGATTGGATTTCACTTTTTATGATCGTTCCCTTTTTTCTCTTTTGGACTCTGTAGCTTCAAGATAACTTTGGTTAACTATGACTATGATCTATATTGTTGTTTCTTCGTTTTTTCCCATTGTTTCGCCTTTGGCGGATGGGTTGGTTTATGCTCAGTGAAATGTACTATGTATGTGTTGTTTATGATCTGTTTGTTGATTGGTTGGTGGTCCATGTCAGACTATCCTCAGGATCTTTGGAACTCTTTTGGGAGACTATGTTTTTCTCCTTGTTGATGTATCTGTTGATACTATTTGTTTATTAATAGTATGCTATTTTCATTGTGTGAAAAGAGAAAAAAAAAGTTTGAAGAATAAAAGAAAATGTGAAGCTTTAAAGTTAACTAAAAAATTGTTATCCAAAGTGAAAAGTACAAGTTCAATTTTAAAAGATAAAGGAATTATTAAAGTTTACTTTATCTTTTTTTCCTAAGCTCAAGAAGTAAGATAAACTCTCATATAAAGGAAAATATATATTAAGCAAAGTATTAAGATAAACCAAGGATTATATTGAGGATTTGAAGGTTGTTTTATAAGGTTATTGAAAAAAATATATTTCGTGGATCTATGTGTTCATATACTCATTTATTTTTGAAGAAGTACGTCCAGTAATAAAAATGATGAACCACAGAGCCTATATATAGTTTAAAATTTTAGACTAAATGTTTTTTTTGTGAAAGAGAGTTTGAGCATATGAAGACTTTTAAAATTTACAATCGCTTTTGTCCAATGTGTGAAAAATCGTTTATTATGCAAGAATATTGAGGTAATCCAAAAATACAAATACATAAATTAAAGGGTGAATTGGGAAATTATAAATCAAACAATAGACAATTATAGTTTGAGATTATGAAAGAGAATTATTTTTATGAGTTATCACAAAAAGAGAATCATCACCTAAAAAATCAAAATCATAAGTTAGACCAAGCTAATCAAGAATTTGAGAAGAAATTATCAAAGAAGGATGAATAAGTATCACGTTTAAAAAATCATAGTCAAAATTTACTAGCAAAAGTCAGTAAGTCAAAAGACAAAAAGCAAGACAATAAAAATTTAGAAGAAAAAAATCAAAATATTGAAAAAAAATTATCCAAGAAAGATGAAGATAGTGTATGCCTAAGGAAATTTAATCAGAGATTGGGTGATCAAATTAAAAGATTAAGGGACAATAAAATATAGAATCTAGAATAAAGGAAGAACTCTTATGTTTAAGGTTACATAATCCAGACTTACTTACACAAATTAAAAGGCTAAAGCATGATAAGAATTGTTTACAAGAAGAGTTAGATTGAAAACAATCATTAGTCGACGTAGTCCAATGAATGACCCAATAGAGAAGTTATCAGATGCTAAAATTCAGACATCAGAAAAGGGAACCAATACAAAGTCAATTGGTGCTCAAATTTAGAAGAATGCTTATATTGACAAATCACTACAAACATCAAGAGAAGATGGTTCCAAGGAAAAATCATCATCTAAATCACAATAATCAATATGGACAACGAAAATATCAAAATATATATAAACAATTGTTTCCTTTCAGACATACAAACTACAAATGTGAAAAAGAAGAGAGACAAAATCGACAACTTGTGTGGAACATAATTTAAAATGATAATGGTTGGAGTTGGATATATAAAAGGAGAACGATTAAAATTGAAATCAACGAATCTCGTTGCTTCTATTTGAGAAACCCTAGTGTTGTATTTATGGCTAACATGTCGAGGAATTATATACATTTTTACATTGATTTGTAAATAGAATTATTACATATTTTTATATTGAGTTGTAAATAGAATTATTACATATTTTTATATTGAGTTATAAAATAGAATTATTTACATATTCTTATATTGAGCGGTATTATTTACTTATTTTTATATTGAGTTGTATTATTTACATTTTTTTTCCAACAGAAAAAAGCATACCATTGATATTCATAAAGAATCAAATAGTACATAAATGTTCATGTTTATGAACGACCAAGAGTACTGTATCAAAACATAGTCAAATTGTCCTTATGTCCCAATCTATTAGGTCTTCTCCAAAATAGGACTACTAATATGACAATAAATACTACCCAGTTCTATAATTTTGCAAAAGATAGATCTGTGTCCAAAAAACAAAAATTGACCCTGAAGTGAAAGGATCAATCAAACAACCTCCTAGTACCCATATCACAAACATGGGAATCTTGAAGCTCTTCCCAAACTAAGATACCTTCCTCACCATCCAGGGCCTGTTTTGAAATTTATCTGTCAGGGAGTTGTGTTGCTTGTAGATGTGTTCCAACAAGATATTCCTGAAAAGACATATTTTTGACTTAATCCTTTTGCACCAATGAAGTAGGGAAGTAACTTTTAAATTATATTCACCCCGCGCCCATTTTATTGTGACTCTGGAATCTCCAAATATTTTTTAATCATCTATCCCAAAGACACTGGACACTTTTAAAACACACAAGAGAGCAAGAAGCTCAGCTTTCATATTTGTGCCACTACCGCAATTTATCCTCAACATAAAATAATGAAACTTATTTATGTAAATAGCTCCACCTGTAGCACAGAGACCGTTTCTAGCTGCTCCATCAAAGAAGAGAACAAGACTAGAAAACTTAGGATCAAAGAAATTGATTTTTTGGATGCTCAAAGGTTTATGTTTGATGACAAAGGAATGATACACATTTATAATCTGAGAAGTTGTTTTCTGCATACTCGGGTTCAGATTTTCAAAAATTACCTTGTTTCTAGAGTACCATATAAACCAAGAAATGATAACAGGAATCAAGTAGTGTTCTCTGCAGTTCTTGATCCAATTGAGTGAGCAGATATCAAATTTCTCTTGACCCCATAGCTGATCGATATTCAGTGTAGTGAAAAAACTATTCCAGATATTCCTTGTGAATTCACAATGCAGAAGTAGATGGGGGGAAGTCTCAACATATTTTTTGCATAAAGAACATAAACTAGGGCCGTTCCATCCCATCTTCACAATATCGTTCCATTTTTTCAATCTATCTTGCATAGAAAACCAAATGAAGCACTTATATCTCAGAGGAATTTTCCACTACCATATGCATTTAAACCAGCATTGCTGCGGGAAGTAACATCTATCTCGAATAAGTGAATCATAGGCGGATTTTGCTGTTATCTCTCCTGAAACAGAGTTTCTAGTCCATATGAGCCTATCTCTCTCCATAGAAAGTCTACAACCCGCCGAGTCAAGCAAGCTGATATATCTATCCCACTCCAAAGCATATGATCCCGTAAAGCCAAAGTCTTTAGCTTTCATCCAAAAAGAACCATGAGCCACATTGCTTTTATTCTTAATTCTGTCAAGAGTGACAAAATCATATTCCTTCAGATAGCTGAGGATGTCCTCAGATAGCTTATAATTTTCCTCTAGACCCAAAATGGGATCTATGCCAACCCGAATTTCCTTCCCAGTGCCAACTTTCCAATAGAGATCCCTGGCCATCCAATTATAAACTTTCATAAAACCGGGCCATATTGAAGAGGTGCCCCTTGTCCTTTTGATTGGATTTCTGAGCCAATTTACAGTATCATCCTTGATATATTTCACTACCAAAACTCTGGACCATAAAGTAGTGCCAAAAATACCTCTCCAAAAACTCTGAAGTCTCAAAGCCCTGCTAAAAGTATCAATATTTTTTAACCCCCAACCTCCACACCTTTTTGGTAAGGAAATTCTTTCCCAACTAGCCATAATCAAACTTAGTGCAATCTTTTCCTCCATCCCAAAGAAAATTTGAGAATAATTTCCTAAGAGAGTTAAGGATTGAGCAAGGGACTTTTGATAAAGATAACCAATATACTGGTATCCCAGTTAAAATCGCCTTTACAAGGGTAAGTCTCCCTCCAATAGAAAAAATCCTATAAGGCCATTGATTGATTCTTCTTTCAACTTTCTTAACAAGCCAATTCCAATCATTAATCCTATAATCATTAGGCTTCAGAAAGTAGCCTAAATATTTAAAGCCATCCTTTAGATGACAGAATTTATAAGGTAACAGACTATAAATATCCACAAGCTTTGAGTCTTCCACATTATGATGATAGAAATTGGATTTAATAGGGCTAACCCGCATTCCTGATGCATCACAGAAAACTTTGATAATATCCTTGTAACACCTCCAATCCTCAATTGAATCAGAACCTACTGACAACAAATCGTCTACAAAGAGAAGATGAGAGAGAATTAAATCATCATAAATTTTAATATCTTTGATGTTACCTTCCAATTTATCTTTGTTAATCATCCCGTTGAACCCTTCAATGAAAAGCAGGAAAAGGAGAGGAGACAATGGGCAGCCCTGCCGAATGCCTCTGGTGATTTTGAAGAAGTTTGATGGCGCACCATTAACCAGAAAAACAATATTGGTAGAAGACACACAAGCCATAATCGAGTTTAGAACCAGTGGAGGGATGCCAATTTGAATTAAAATGATTCTAAGGAAGCCCCAGCCAACTCTATCATAGGCTTTCTCTAGATCCATCTTTAGCAACAATGCCTTATTTTTCCTCTTCTTGATAGTATGAATAATCTCCTGTGTAATACCAACTCCATTAAGTATTTGGTGATCTTGAAGGAAGCCAAATTGTTCTGATGAGATGCAACTTGATAGAGCAGGTTTCAATCTCACAACAATAATCTTAGAGATGAGTTTGTAGGCCAAATTGCACAAAGCAATTGGCCTAAAATCTCCAAAGGTGAGCGGCTTGCTACATTTGGGAATCAAAGTGAGAAAAGTGGAATTCAATGCCCCTAAAATAAAACCTCTTGTTCTGGAGTATTCCACCATTTTGAGAATATCATCACCCATGATATCAAAAAAATGTAAAAAGAACTCAACAATCCAGCTGTCGGGCCTTAGAATTTTCTCTTTTGAAAAAAGTTTCAATGCATCTTCAACCTCCTTCGGAGTGAAATTCCTGCCCAGCTCCAAAGTGTCTTGCTCACTGAATAAATTTGGGTATAACCTAGCCACATTCAGTTGTGCATTGAGATCACACTGTCCAGAATTTGAAAATATATTGCCAAAATAAACTTTAGTAGAAGCTTGGAGTTTTTCCTACCCCGATACCTTGTTTCCCAACTCATCTTTCAATTCGCAAATGGCATTAATGTTTCTTCTATGGGACGCAAAGGCATGAAATTTTTTTGTTTTCTTATCCCCAAGTTCAATCCATAGAGATCTACTTTTGAGCCTCCAGTCAAACTCTTATTGTTTCAAGATTTCTTCTTTTTTCTGTTCAAGGATTTTTAACAATTCTGAATCATCGAATTCCAGAATTTGTTCAAATTTTCTTAACTGCATATCCTGAATATGTATCTCCAAATATTTATACTCCTGAAGTTCCATAGCCCTATGGTTTTTGATCCATTTGGTAACCACTTCTTTAAGGTTCCTTAGCTTGATGACAAAAGTATCCATAGGGTTCAAATATTCACCCATAACAAAAATTTTCCAATGATCCCGAATGGTAGAGCAAAAATTCTCATTTTTTAACCAGGAGCAATGGAATTTGAATGGATATTTCCTAGGAAAATTACAGTCATCATATTGAAAGAAAACAGGCCAATGATCTGAAAAAATGGCCTCCCCAATCCAAGATCTATAGTGCTGGAAATTCTACAGAAAGGGTCCTTTGACCAGGAACATATCAAGTCTTTTGTGAATTCCATCTCTTCCAATTCTTCCATTAGTCCATGTCAGAGAAAGGACACTTGGTTGAACATCAACAAGGTCATGTGTAACCATCATATCTGAGAAATAGTCTTCAAATTCATCCATTCTTGCCAAAGATCCCCACAGTTCATAAGCAAACCTTGTAAAATTCAAATCACATACAATGATTAAGTTTACCATATTCAATAAATTGGAGTACTTTAAGGAATCCCAAAAGGAGAGTCTCCCCTTATACAATCCATAACAATTCAACACAGAAAGCTTAAATTTTTGAACCCTACTCCATCCATCTAGAAGAATTCCCCAGTTGGTTTTATAGGCACTTAAATGGACTAAGCGAGGATTCCATCCCACTAAGAGTCCACCAGATAGCCCAGAGGCACTAACAACCGAGAGTTCTCAACCTGGTAAAATGTTTGTAATTTTTAACACTGTAGTTTTGTCCACACATCGTTTCCTGTAGCAGTACAATATCCGAGCTAGTAGAGAGAAATAGTTTGGTTAAGGCCCTAGCCCTGGAAGCCTTCCCCAAGCCTATGACATTTAAGGACAAAAGTAACATTAATCAACAAGGGAAGAGGGCTAATTCCTAGATGTGAAAACACCTACAGAGATGGCTACATGATAGTCCACATGATAATGAATATGGCTATTCCTTAAATACATTGTACACTCACCTAGGTGGCGAGAGGAATATGCAACACATTGATCAAAAGGATAATCATACTAATTGTCTGCCAATCATATCGAAATTTGAAGCCAATAGGGGATGGAACATTCCCCGTGTTTTTGTTTAGTTCCAAACTTGGGAGGTTGGAATCCAAGTTCCCAAAAGAAGGATTTAAATGCCTAGTCTCTTCAATACATAGTTTTCTTATCCATTTTGGTTCACTGCAATAGTTTGTTGGTTCACTAGTGAGGTGGACGCAAGGTTAAATCATGGGTTCCCTTCTCATGTTGGTATTCCCTACTTGTATGCCATTAATTTCAAAGGGGTATCCCATGGGGTCCCGTTGTTTGAGTATTGGAGGAAGCAAAATCCAACGGGTCTCTGAGGCCTGCAAAGAGGCCAAATTCCCACAAGATCTAAGTTCTTCAAAACTCTGTAACACTGATCTCTGATTCATTCTAAATTGTTTCACCCTCATAGGAGCCCTGAGGAATTCACTATGACAATAAAAGGCTACTTCAGGATCTCGATGCTCTCCTCTGATGTGAAGTTCAGATTGGAATTCCAACTTATAAAAGAATTTCATCCCTATTTCCCACTTAATTTGATTATGAATAAAAGATGAAAACGCTCGTAACTGAATATCTTCTACTACAGGATTGGGATTCCATTCCAATTCATGTTCTAGAAAGAATTTAAACTGATAAAGTTCACACAACAAATCATTTTCCCTTGTAGATGAGTCATTATAAATATCCACAAAGTCATCAACATTTCCTATCATGAACTTTTTGTTATTATTCAATCTCATCATCTGAAGGCCTACCCATTGTTCATGCAGGTACATTGAATAAACTCTCACAGGACTTCTGCAAGAAATAGCTTGCTCAACAAATTCAAACATTTGCCTCTTTTCTTCTTCTTTAATCATTAATTGCTACTGTAAAGAATGTATCTTGGACTTCCACTTTTGTTCTTGAACCAAGTAAGCAGAAAACCAAGTTTCTTGCATATGTTGTACTTCAAATTTATATCGTTGTTGATAAATAAGGCCCAAGTCATATAATTCATCATTTCTTCCAGTCCATTTAACAGTATTTACTTCAGCTGATGCTAAAGCCGGGGTATTAGTCCAGACATCATCAAGAATTTGATTAAAAAACTCATAGAGAACTTATGTGACTTTTTCTTTATCTTCAGAACTTTTAGAGGTACTAGGAAGAATGTTTTTTGCAGCTACTGTAGCCAATAATTCCAAACTTGTATTATCCTTAGCCAGTGGTACTGATTCCTTTAGTATTGATTTATCTCTAAGCAATTTATTTTGTTTCCTCTACCTTTTGTTTTGCAAACTCCATCGGTGAGCCCGACTTCTCAAAATTTTCAGTCTTTTCTTAAGAACATCATTCTTTCTCTGTAATTGTCTACTCCTCTGTTTTAACTTTTCATTTTCATTTTAACATATCTATCCAAAACTTGAAATTCACAAACTTGTTTCTGAAGTTTCTTAATCCTCTTCTCTAACTTACTTGAAATTAAACCAGGAGAATCAGGCCTTACCACTTGATTAGATTTTTCTTCTTCCCTTTGAGCTTGGTCTTGAAACTGAGTAGCTTCCAATTCTAGCAGGGGTATTGACTCTAAATTCTGTCTCTGTGTATAAGAGATTCTTGGACGTTTGGGTATTGTCGAAAACATATCTTCAGATATTCTAAATTTTTCAATACCTTCTTCAAAAATGCCTTCTAACCTTGCAGATCTTCTTCTCACCATAATTGAAATTTTATTAACCTCTTTATCATCTCTATGCCTCTTTGGAGATGGTTGGGATTGAATTGGTTCAGAAAATGTTGGTGCTGGATCAAATTTTGTCTGAACTACTAGAGGGGGCGATATAGAATCTTGTGGATCATCATTAACCTAATCCTAAAAACCTTTTTCCACTAAAAATTGTTCCCACGTTAGGTTGCTCTTTTGTAATTCCTCCACGATCAACAACTTAATTAATCCATGATGATACAAGCTATTACCAAGTCGTTGATCAGGCCGCTTTTGGGCAGCTGAAGCCATTTTAGACAGGCTCTTCCACAAAAAGTATGGAATGTTCATCAATTCATCTCCTTTAATGTGAAGGAGAAGCCGAATATGATAAAGAAAGACAAGGATATATCGTCCTTCACAAGTCAAATATTTATGCAAAAAGAAAATGACATTACCCCATTCAGCAATGAAATAGTTGCGTTCATCTCCCTTCTTCCAATGAATACTAGAATTAGCCACTTTCACAAACTGTTTCCAAGAGTCAGGGTTTTTCAAACGACCAGCTTTAAACCATCTTTCCCCTGTTTGTGGTAATCCTGTAGCGAGAGCAATGGACATTTTTTAAACTGGAAGCAGAAACCCCCGAATGTTAGAACAAGCTCCATTGAAATTGAGAGAAAATTCCTTGGTCACATCTTTGTTGTGCCCTCTGAATTTACTAAAAAATGCATACAATCCAATTTGTTGAAAAATCCTCTTACTAGAGGGATCTTCATCCAACAGTTCAATGGAATATGGCTCCTCCATACGTGCAGCAGCCATGCCAACTAAAAATTTCTTTGCTGAAAGGAAGTTAGGTGATCGAACCGGTGTGTTGGAGAAAACTCTCTATGGCTTGGGTTGAACCACAGCAGACAGTTGACTACCATAAATTAACTCAATTCTCACTACTATGCTATATAAATGAAAATGCTAAGATAATGAAGAATATAGCCAACCTTGATCCAAACGTTTGATGTAGATCCCCGTTGGAGCTTTCAATCTGTGCACTTGAACCTGCAAATTAGTCTTGACAGCCAATATACAACAAGCGCATATAATATATAGATGGTATTAACATCATCAATAGCAATGGCCCATAATATTATAAGTAAATGCAACCCAATGTAATAAAAACAACATTCACAACATTAGTGGACGAGAATATGAGTATTTCTATTAATAAATAACAAGAAGTACAATGAGATATGACCTCTTGCTGGCAACCAATCTGAACCAAGATCTCGATCAATCCACTTGTGCCTCCACCACTTCAATCCTCCATGGAATGGCAAACTAAAACTATGATAGGAGTTTGAAAGGTGAACATAAAGGGTTCACAACCACAAGGATTAATGTGTGTAGACTCAAGATAGGGAAAAAATCCTCTAGATTTCTCTTGCTCTCATTTCTCCTCCCATCCATAAGCCATATGTGCTCAATATATAGTCCTCCCAAAGGTAAGTGAAAGGACACATCAAGGCGTTATAGGGAAAATGGAGGACCAAAGGTCACCCTATGACCGCTTTTTGGGAGTAAAAAGTAATTAACTAGTGATTTTTACCATTTTACATGCTACCTGCAAGCTATAGTGATGCAACTCGCAGGTACGCCCACTGTAGTGATGCAGCTAGAGTACAGAGGAAAAAATAGAAAAAATAGTGTGTCTGAAGGATATAAAGTGGATCTGAGTCAATAAAATGGATCCTGCAGGCCAAGGAGTGTTGATGCTCACAAGGTGGAAAATTACGTTGTAACAGATGCCCCCTAATGTGTGAGGTCATAGATTGATGCTACGATGGCCGAAATACATTATAAATCTCAGAAGTGGAGTGATGGAGACACAAGTGGAAGGAGCAGCTCACTCGTCTCAATACAATAGTATCCCTGAATACATGTCAGTACCGTACAACAATATGATACAATGGCCATGAATAGCCAGTACATAGTGAATACATGTCATAAGTGATCATAGCCATGATCCATCTACAGTAAGATATGTTCTCCTACTGAAAAGGAAACAATTGGTGCAAACTGGAGGTACAAACTGCTAAAATCTGAGAGATGATATCTCAAATGTAAAGTCACGATCATAAGTAGCATATTGAATGCCACTATCACCTGGGGTCTTCTATACAAGTCTTTGACAGTGCAAGTCCCATCAAGTGAATAAAAGAGTGGAGGTCAAACCTGATGTGACATCGTCTGATTACCGGTCAATGATGTATACCGTTAACAGACACGAGATAACCCACCAATAATGAAAATGGGCATCAAGGCACAGAGTACAATCATCAGAGTGCGAATAGAGGTGTTGAAGTCGAACACTAAGATGAATCCATCGATCAAGGGACATTGATTTATTCCCAAACCGTCGATGGCGAGAGAACCTGCCACTAATGACTGCAAGCCTCAAGCTACTCAACTGAACTCTAAGCCTCAAGTCCCAGAATAAATGGGTTGAAGTCGACGGAACGAGACTCGCTGGAAGGAGGGCATTAAGGCATCCCCCATCAACCAGCACGAGGTACCTGCTGCGCTGAAATATTTGGAAGATCTCAGTTAAAACGGATTGACTCAATAAGGATGGCCGACATGTAATAGTCAAGAAATCTAAGGAGTGGCCGACTCTGGTTTCAAGACTTCCTTTGAACAAGAGCATGAGCAGATGGATAAACTGAGGCAGCATAGACTCGATATAGACTGTGCAATGTAGGAGGCATCACAAAGGGCTCCATAATGACTGGAAGCTTAACCAATCGATGGAGTAAACAGAGAAATGAGTACAGCTCCTAAGTTCCAACTATAGTCTCGACTCATAATGTACGAAGTGGAATGAATGCTCTGTTCAAAGGTGACACAACAACTGCCAACTAGAAGTAGTAACCATAATCCCGTCCCACTTTTTGGAATATTTGATTCTTTTGGTGTTTTTCACATTTGGAAAAGCTTGAAAAAGAATAAAATTGCTTATAGTACAACAATTGAGGGAACGAGTGTCAAAAGCGAGCAGACTAGTCCCAAGTAGTGGAACATACCTATGATCAATGCAAGGAAGCGTGTATAGTATGTCGACACTCGAGGGGGTGTTCCCTCAGGGTCAAAAGGTAATCAAATTGTGAAGGATAAATGGAAGCTCTGCAAGGCTTGGTAGGGAAAGTGCTCAGGCACCAGGCTAACAACTGAGTAAGCGGGAGCCATCACAAGGCTTAAGCAACAAGTAGGAGGATGCAATGCAATCTCAACTTGATATAAATGGGGGAGTCCTTATGGGAGATGACCAGCATAAGACAAAGTAGAGTATGAGTCTTCATCGCGTAGTCATGGCGTAACTACAAAGGACTCCCAATCCTAAAGAGAGACAGCAGCATGGGCACCGAAATGCAAAATGGGGTTCTAACTAGGGCACCCATGTTCGGAAAGAATCTACCGCCAAATAACGACACTTCTATAGCAGTGTGAAGGCTTCGTGTCAATTAAGAAGTAGTGTCACACCTAGGGTTTGTGAAAATGGTCAAAAGGTCAAATGCATAATGCATGTGAAAATGTCATCTAACCTATATGCCAGGTGTGAAATATACCTATTGTAGGTGTGAAATGATCGGAAACAACTTTCGCCGAAGAAACCTGGTCAAAAATGCTACTCCATGACATTATATTAGTCCAGATCAGCTTAAAACGGTATAGACAAGTGGGTTTCAGAAATTATAAATAGTAATAAAAATTTACAATTTACAATTCATTTTTACTATTCACCCATTTGGAGTTTTTGGGTTAGTTTTCACCTCGAAGTTCAACTACTGATTCCGGGAGCTACGGGCGTCCGATCATCAAACCGTCAGGAGCAAGTTGGTAGTCTCATCCATGCCTTCCATTTCAATGCTTTTATTTCAATTTTCAATGGTTGGATTTTTAACTTGGCCAAGACCTAAATGGTTTCGGCGCTACCTGCGGGCTATAACTGTGTGGGTCGTGGGTAGGGCATGGTACTCGTAGTCAACACACGCGTTGACCGCGGGTACCTGCCTCTGTAAGTATACTTTCCCGTGGGTACAGCCGTGAAGCTAGTTTTTTAAATGAAATTGACTAAACTCTTTTACTTTTCTCCCTCCAGGATGGTTCTAGAGTGGAGAGAGAGGGAGCATGACCTAGTGGATGAGTCCGTCCACAATGATGTGCATGCACAGCAAGCGTTACAAGCGTGTGGGCTATACAAATTTTGGAGCATAGGGGGTTTAAGGGCCCTAAACCTATTACTCCACCGCTTAATAGACTACCGGGACGTTGATGCACAGAACTTCAATCTAGACGGGAAAATACTCTCATTGGAAGTGCAAGACATCTACTTCATTACTTGTTTGTCCCGCCGAGGTGAGGTGGCAAGCCTTCGGTCTCGTTTTGTGGGTGGTGGGATCACCATCCCCTACTACATAGAGAGGTATTGTATTCCAAATACTCGGGCAGTAGGGAGTTAGGTGCCCATCAGAGCCATAGTCAACCTGAGCATGAAGGTTGTAGGGTACCTTAGTGCGGATTACTGGTTTGAAAGCTCTGTACCAGGCATCCAGGCCAGTGATGTTCTATGCATCGTAGTGTATGCAGCCCATGATATTTGACTAGTGTACCATGCTACTAGGGTCCATGAAGACCCATCTAACAGAGTGCAAGCAAGGGGAGGCTTTGGATACGGCAGTATATTATGCAGTTTCTTCTTTGAGCAATTTCTGGGGCTCAGTCTGAGGGTTGAGGTCCCTCCTCATAGTCTCTGCGACCCAGCCATGACCCGGTGGGTAGAGGTCTTGACGCGACAGAGTGGTGGCTGTCAGGCATCACCATACATAGAGGAGTTTCTTTCACTCGTGGGGACCACAGGTCATAGCCATAGAGGACTACCCCCTATGCAGGGATAGACCTTCCGTCAATATCGTGGCATGCCGCTTCCACTAGAGGAAACGTTCAGAGACATTGGTGAGTACTCTTTTTAGGTTTTTTGGGTGTATTAAATTTTTATGGATTTTTTATTATAGATGTAAATGAAAAAATATTTTTGGGAGTAGCATCATATATTAATGTTTTACTGTTTTCTCGTAGACAAGGGCCCAGTGAGACCCGATGGCTTCCCAAGACATCGTCGCTGGGGCAAGGGTGAGGTGCTGCAACAGAGCGTACACTACAGACTCTACGGGGAAACCTATCACGAATGGCTTCCAGGGTGCCACAAATAGAGGTGGCATGGCTACCAGAGGATATGCAGTGCCACGTAGTGGGGGTGCCAGGTAACTGGGTATGACTACACATCCTGTCGGGGTGGAAGCTAGGCCTCCTTGTAGGGAGTAGATATCTCAGGGTCCCATTTTTTGTAGTGATATGTACATTTTGAGGGCTACGGGCTCTAGTTTTGTATTATGACACTACCATTTTTTGGACATATTATTTATAAAAAACTTTGGTCCTCCGGTTCTACTATATGTGTGTATGTACAAATGTATGAATGTATCTTTATTTATGTGCTTCATTGTGAATGTGACAAATGCTAATCTAATACATAGTTAGCATATGCATCAGATATATGATTAACACTTCTTGGAACATGAACGTATGTAATTGAAACAAAATGTCGTTCCAAGAGTCTTACCCTTAAGAATTTCCGTAGTAGCGTAGGGTCTCTCACATGGTACTGACCATTCAACTGAGACACAACTAGTTGTGAATCCAGGCGGACTTCTAAAGACTGGACACCATGTAAAATAGCATCCCGAAGTAGCTCGATCACGACACTATACTCAACCACATTGTTAGATGTAGGACCAAGACAAGCACCTCCTGAAGACACAACTAGATGGTTAGATGAATAAATAACCTAGGAATCAGAAGCCAGCTACTGCGTATGATGGCTAGCACCATCCGCGAACCCTAAGAACATAGGAGATTCTGCTGACATATGTCAATAAACGGAAGCGAATTAGCAGACCCGAAAAACAAAAGAAATCTAAACTATGTACAAAAATAACTATACAATAGTATACAAAAGAATTAGCTCGAATTGGAAGTTCAAGCATAATACCGCTTGAGGTAGAGCCCATTTCTAGGCTCCTTCAAGACGTTCCCCTCATATTCCTCTAATTCATAGGATCCTTTTTCTAGGACACGCCTCACAATGTAAGAACCGTGCCACATGAGGTTAAACTTGCTTGCCCCTAGTGGTTCTTTAGCTTGGTCATATAAGAGGACCAAGTCACCTTCAGCATATTGCCGGGGATGGACAGACCTATCATATTGAACCTTAACACGATGTTTATTGGCATATATTGCCACGGAAGCATCTCAACGCTGCTCGTCAAGTTGCTCAAGGTGGAGTAAACGTTTCTCAATACCTGTCATATCAGGGAGGAGTTCTATAGCCAGTTTAAGTGAAGGGATTTCGCATTCAATCGGTAAAATTGACTCCACACCGTGTACTAGCTGAAACGGTGAGAACCCGGTGGCAGTCTTGACTGCAGTTTGATATGCCCACAAAGCAGGATATAACATAATGTGCCAGTTGTTCTTGCTTTGTTGGATGGTATGTTGGAGAATGGTCTTTAAAGACTTATTGATTGCTTCAAATCGACCATTTGCTTTGGGATAGTAAGAAGATGAGTGTTCCTCACGAAACCCAAGATTGAGAGACAAATCCTCCATCATTTTGTTCTGAATGTGACTACCATGGTCAATGACAATCTCTTTCGGAATACTGAACTGAGTAATAATCTGATTGAACACGAAGTGGGCTGCTGTAGCACCATCGGCTTTAACGGCAGGCATGGCCTCAGACAATTTGGAGAAATAATCCATGACCACTATAATATGGTTATGCCCCCCAGCCGAAGCTGGTTTGCAATCCATGAAATCCACCCCCCACTTGGTGAAGGGACCGACGATGATGACCGGATGAAGGGGCGCTAGATGCGAGTGAATATTTCGAGAAAACACCTGGCAAGGGTGACATCTCTTCACAACGTTAATACAATCTTTAAAGATTGAAGGCTAAAAGTAACCAGCTCACATAATATGTTGGGCCGTAGCAAGCCGAGATAAGTGCCCGCCACATGCCCCAGCATGGAAATCATTAAGCACACACTCTGCTTCTTCCTGAGTTAAGCAATGACAGAGAATAGAATCCTTTCCTCGGCAATACAAAGTATCATCGACGATAGTGTAATATTTAGTGTGATGTTTCACACGCCGTCGCTCAGCGCATGAATAATGCGAAGGAAACTTCAAAGTTTGGAGATATACAATGACATCCCTATACCAAGGGTCCTCTGATGAGATAAGAAACAAGTGTTCATCCATAAAGGAATCTTCATGAATGAAATCCTCATCAAGTCTCGGAAGGTCCGACATAAGCTCAGCAAACACCAACGATTTCACCGACTTTGCAGAAGCAAAATCAAGATCAAATTCCTGAAGGATCACAATCCATTTATTGTACTTCCCCCATATAAGGCGTCGTGATAGCACGAACTGAAATGGATTGATGTGTGCTACAAATGTGGTTGTTCTAAGCAAAATATAGTGCGGTAACCACCAGACTGCATGGACAGTTGCTAGTGCCAATTTTTCCACGTGAGTATATCTCAGTTCAGTGTATACTAGATTTTGACTGAGGTAATAGATGATGTGCTCAACGAGTGCATCATCAACCTGAACTAAGAACATGCCAATCGTCTCTTGAGATGCAGCCACATAAAGTATAAAATCTCGTGTGAAGTCGAGTGGACTAAGCACAGGGGCTGATACCAAAGCTTTCTTAAGGGCATTGAAAGACTGTTGGGCTCACTCATCCCAGATAAACAGTGTGTCTTTCTTCAACAAGCGCACGAAACCTTTGGTAAGATTAGCATAATTAACTACAAAATGACGTAGAAAAGTAGCTCTCCCTTGGAGGCTCTGAAGTTGAAACAAGTTGCGCGGAGGAGGCAACCGAAGTATTGCCTCAACCTTAAGAGGATCGACTCTAATACCCTCTTTCGAAACTATAAATACCAGAAGGTGACCAGACCTCACCGCAAAGATGCATTTATTGGGATTCAATCAGACCTTGTAGCGTATACATCGTTCAAGAATCCAATGAAGGTGTGTGGGGTGGTCCATTCTCTTACGAGAATGGCCGACAAGATCATCCAAGAAAACCTCCATTATACTCTTAAGGTCATGAAAGGCATAGGTCATGGCACGCTGAAACGTAGCTCCGGCGTTTTTAAGGCCGAAGGGCATTTTTCGATATGCAAATGCACCCCAAGGACAAATGAAAGCAGTATTATGTTGATCCTTGGGTTTGATTTGAATCTGGTTATACCTCAAAAAGCCGTCTATGAACGAAAAAATCTCACTTCCCGCACAAGCATCTAAGATTTGATAAATGAATGGCGTGGGGAAGTTGTCTTTCGGACATGCATGATTCAGGTCCCTAAAATCAGTGCATACACAGATCGTTCCCTGCTTCTTATCCACAGGAATGGGGTTTGACACCCATTCGGTAAGGGAAGCGGGGTAGATAAATCCAGCTTTGAGCAGTTTTTCCACCTCTGCCTTGATAGCGTCTGCTCTCCTAGTGTTAACAGATTGAAGACGTTGTCGAACCGGTTTATCATGAGGATACATTCTAATATCGTGCTCGACAATACTAGGGTCTAATCCTGGCATCTCCTCGTATGACTAGGCGAAAGCTTCCCGAAGTTCAATAAACAATTCGGTGTAAATGGAAACCTCTTCAGGAGAGCAATCATCACCGATGTAAACGTTCTCAATATTTTCAGGAGTGCGAGAGATGTTGATCGGTTGAGTCGGGGAAATATTAGGCATGTTCCCTTCCGCATAAATCTCATGTGAACCCAAAAGAGCCACAGGGTGACCAACCATCTCTGCAAGAGTCGTCCTAAACTCTTCTTGCTCGACGAGATCGAGGTTGGGAAGGAAATAAGAGCGATGATGCATATCCTCCCAAGGTCTCTCACTACCACACATGGCCTCGATAATGGCTTCATCCGAAGGTAAAGTGCTATCAAGGCAATCATTCGAACAAGACGAGTTGATTGCCCAAACCGATAGCATAACGAGATATTCCTCAACTGTCCAAGAAGAGGGGAGATCCAGCTCTGTAGTGGCTTGTTGAATATCATGATAAGCAAGCTCAACAGCAGACTGTGGTACAAACATCCTGATGTGTGTAATGTCTCTGGGCGTAGAACTCGTGGATGGTAAAGTCCACGGATCATCAAAATATGAAGTCCAGAAAAATACATTATGCAAAGGAGGAGATACATTGTCGGAAATGGTTCCAATAAAATTCACGGGTGCAGGGAAATTGTAAGATCCCATTAATGAAGGGTACATACCAATACCCATGTTCCCAGTTGCCGGTTGAGAATCTGTAACCTGCGGGACTACTGATCCCGTGGATGCTTTGGGAGGAGGATTAATGAAATCCAGCTGATCAATGGTCACAATCTTTCCTTCGTGTGGAAAGCAAATGATCCTGAATACAGTAGACGCGACAGCTTTCATAGCGTACATCCAATTCCAGCCCAGTAAAAGGTTGTAGTCGATGGGTGCATCAACCACTTCGAATTCAATAGGCACAGGCTTACCCCCCAAGCGGACAACAAGGGAAGGGATTATTCCATGCGACTTAAACGACTGATTGTCAAATGCAGTGAGCATGGTTCTAGATGTGAGTAGAGGAGGAGAGCCAGGCGATTTCCAACAAGCTAACGACATCACTGACGCGGAAGCACCTTCGTCAACCACCGTTCTTCTGACGAAATTCTTAAGGCACTCCACATGGATTTGAAAAGCCACGTGGTAAGGTAAGCGAGGTTGAATATCAGTAGTGTCGAACTTGATAACGTTGGGATTTCCCCCATCCTGAACTCCTAATGCACTCAAAAGGGCATGCCTTTGAGAAGGAAATGCCTGTAAAACTTCAAGAGCCGACATGGCACACAGAGTTTGGCCCAAATCTTCTACAATGAAGTAGTTCTGGGTAGCTCGGGCATTGGGATTATGAATAGAGCGCTTAAGAACACCCTTCGGTATCCACGGCATAATAGAGCGCTTCTCGATATGCAAGGAATTATCAGGAGGAGGGGGAGGCTCACTCCCCATATTAGGTTGTGGTGCACCATAATCGCATTGATGAGTAGCAACACTAACCTCTGATTCAACCATATTCACTTATCCATAACCACTAGTATTGGAAGAAGAGGTTGCAGTCTCAATAGGTCCATAACCAGTGGCGGGAGCATGCGAAGCCATGTTTTGATGATGAGGAAGGGGATCCTTCAAAATAGCCAGGCTCTATTCCAAATGCTTTGATGCTTCTTCGATTCGAGGACACAAGTGAGTAAGAGGATCTTCCCCATAAAGCTTACAAGGAAATTTCACCTTACGCCTAGGTTTACAATCCTCACCAACATTTCTCCCTTCTCGATGAGGGTTGGCATTCTCCTTATGAGGGGTATTGTGATTGATATTATTGTTCCCATTGTTTCCACCCTTACAGTTATTTCTCCCCTTTTTCTTACCACCAAGTTGCTGGTTACCTGACGGGTTTGTCATTTGCACAATGTGTACATCATATGATGGGGTGGAAGTGGACAAGGTGTGAACCTGTCCGGGAGTAGACTGGTTTAGCAACAAATTTTGCATTTGATTAGCCACCAAATCTACAGGGCGGGTGCTTGTGGATCCCACAATCCCATCGGCATGCGGTCCAGGAACTGACTTGGGCTTGTGTCATGTTTGCAGTGCGTTAAGAATAATGTTGTACAAAATGCCAGACTGAGAGTATAGTAAATCTAACTGCTGAAATTTTAAGATGGCTTGTTCCTCAGTCATAATACCGGACATTGAAACATCCTTGGCAATATATGGGAGTAGAGACTTGAGAAACCATTCCAACAAAAAATCTGGAGGAATGTTGGCTTTCCCTAATCGCTTCCGTCGATGCCACTCTTGAACGTGGTCAGAAATATGCATCGCCTTACTCTGACGGAAGGTAGACAAAAGTTTAGTACCAATATCGTAACGAACCGACAACTGGAAATGATCCAAGAAAACCAAAGTGATCTCATTGAATCCCCTATAAGTGTTCCCAGGAAACTCAACATACCACTTCGCAGCTACCCCCCGTGAGGGTGCGTTGAAATAGTCATAATCTAATGGAATTGTGATTCAACGAGTTGGAAGAGCACCAAAGGTGAAATGTTGTGAAATGATCACCGAGATCCTCACCACCTTTCCCCTCAAACTTAGTAATTTTTTAAGGGAGCTTGGTAGGGACCGGAGGCCAATTAGGGTCGTGACCCACTAGATCATTCATGAGCTTTGAAAGATCCGAAAGATTCAAACGTGCAAGGAATGGGAGCTACGGCTGGAAAGCTTGATTATAAGCTCCCATAAAAGGTTGTTTGTACGGAACCAAATTATAAGATGGACCAAAATCTTGACCATGAGCATTAAATTGTTGATTATATGGACTTGGCGGACCATAAGCTTGACCATGGCCATAAGGTTGATAACCTCCTCCGACCTGACCCGTGTGAGGGTAAGTAGGTATATAAGTGTTTTGGGCACCATATTGAGGTGGGTTGTATTGGTGGCTAGCACCGACTATGTTGTAGTAAGGGTTTCCACCATAAGTATGGGGAATATACATACTATTCGTAGCGGGAACCGTGTTGTAATGACCATAATGATAAGGTATGTTCCCACCCCCAGCGTAAGCATTAGGATTAGTGTGAGTAGTCGTGTGGTGACCATAAGTATGAGACGTATCCCCAACCCCAACATGGTGTTACTAGTAGCAGGAATGGTGGCGTTGTGACCGTGAATATGAGAGGTATTCCGACATCCTACATTAGCATGACTAGTGGTGGCGACAAACGTGAAAGTATATGGTATGTGTCCACTTCCGTGATTGGGAGGAATGTTAACATTCGCGAAAGTGGTCCTAGGTTGTCATGTATGGACATGTGTATTAGGTGGTGGATGGCAAGTCAGATTTCGAACAGTGTTGCCATTAGGTTGGGTAGTCCTAGGAGGCAGTCGTCTTCCAACATTAGCATTGTTAGGAGGAATGTGACCGATCCCCATACTATGTGTGTGAGTGAACAAAGTAGTGCCCTCGATGAGGGTATTACCCTCAGTGGGTGCAGTGTTTCTAACACCATGACTAGTGCCAGTATGAATACCAAAAGGAGTAGGAGTTTCAACTGTGGTGTAACCGGGCATACCAAAAGAGAACGGGGTCTCGTTGGGCACAGGGTCTTCTTCATCATGGGCCTTAGGCATCCCATATCGAAAATCACGTAGATCTGAAGGATCGAACAAGTCGTCCTCAGGTGGATCCATACCAAACAAATTAGGATGGGTCTCGGACGGATTTGGACCAAACATATTAGGTTGGGGATCAAGTGGATCACCCCTCCACGCCTCTCGAGGAGTAGGGGTGTCTGAAGTGTGCTCAGGTCTACCCGAAGGATCTGTATGGATTTCTCCTATGCCTGAATGTGCAGTCATGATGTCGTCAATAAAACCTATGTAAGAATCTGAAGACTCGGAGGGAGCCTTCCGACGTCCCCCTCTCAATGTGGAGTGAAAGCTCAGCAGCCGGTAAACCAGCCAACCGATGAGAGCGGCAGAGAGCAGGACTTCACACCACGATATCTCCAAAGAAACTATAAAATCAAAGCGTCCCCTAGCAACCAAACTATCGATCAAAAAACAATAAATCAAGAGCACACACGTAGAGAAACTACAGCCAAGAGCAGACAAACAGAGTGGCTAAATGAGCTCCCGACACTAGAGCCCGTATGTCTTTCCTAGGAAAGGCTTGAGACTCCCAAACTGTAGCCAGAGGTAACAAAATCAGTTATAAGGGTTCCCAGACTACACTGCATGCACAGGGTCAAGTCCCTATACAATAGGAAACTGTGTTGTCCAACCCCTATCTGACTCAGGACACCCGCAGTATAACCACTACGAATACCCTGTTCGATACCTAGGTAAGGCAACTAAGGACACCATGATATAACCAATGCTCAGGGTGACAGTCACAGGTGGGATCTGTTGTATGGGCAGTGTAGCTAAGCCAGAAGCACAAGAGGACGAACCTCCGGTACCCCCAGATACGAACAAACCCTGGATATATCTCCCATGTTCAGCCAGTATCAGAGGGATATCTCCTCAACCAACCTCCCGTGACCTCGTGCTTATCTCTGGTCTGAGTAGAGTTTCCCAAGAACACTGATGTATACAATGGATTTCACCACTCCCTAGTCAGAGACATAATGTTCCGTCTAGTAGTCTTAGAGAGTTAACTCACAATGATATATTCCAAGACTCTAAACCTATGCCAATTGGTGTACCCTATCAAATAAAATCGGTCTAATCTATTTTTAGATTAAGCGTTAATTTTAATGGTTGTGGTTACTCAAAGGATATGGTCGTGAAACTAGTGATGTATATGACTCAATAGTATGCACCATCAACAAATCCTAGACTCATCTATCCAATAAAAAACAATGCCACTAATATGCAAAATCAACCCAACGGTTTCAAAATAAAAATGCAACTCTTTTATATTTTCAATGCACAAGCAAAATCTAAATGAAAGCAGCAAGCACTCAATGCAAAATGCAGTACATAAAAGTAATTTTTTTTTTGTATTTTCACTTATAAGCAAAAGGAAAATGCAAAATTGTTTTTGTATTTTTCAATATAATGAAATGAAAAATGCAAGCAAAATCCTACTATTCAGTCATTGAAATGCCGAGGAGATCACTAAGACAACCCAGCAGATCCTAAATAGTAAGAGCCAGCCAACGGTATGAGCTAGATAGGAAAAAACCAACAAGGCTAAATCCAAGGATGGGTAGAAAACCAACAAGGCTCAACCAAGAGAAGAGAAGAGTTCTGGTCATAAACAAGGCAAGGAACAGTCAAGAATCAGGCCAATAAAGACCCAGGATCATCCAAAACCAACCCAACAACAACCAAAGGCCATAAACAAATCACCCCCGGAGTTGTATGCTACTGTCAAAGGAATAACAGTGGGTACCTACGGGCTACAGTGCAGACAGAGGTGGGTAGATGCAGGCAGAGCTAAGATCACCCGTGGGTAGGGAAAAACAAATGGGAAAACAAAGAGTCCGATGATTATTAAAAACCAGTTTTCTGTAGTATATCTCAACGGCCAATCAGTGACATAGAGCTTCGACAAACAACAACTCTAAGTAAGGACTAATGCCTAAAAATCCCCAAAAATGGATGTTTTCCCCAGCGGAGTCGCCATTTCTTTGTTGGAGAAAACTCCCTATGGCTTGGGGTGAACCATAGCAGACAGTTGACTACCAGAAATTAACTCAATTCTCAATACTATGCTATATAAATGACAATGCTAAGATAATGAAGAATATAACCAACCTCGATCCAAACGTTTGATGTAGATCCCTGTTGGAGCTTTCAATCTGTGCACTTGAACCTGCAAATTAGTCTTGACAGCCAATATACAACAAGTGCATATAATAATGGTATTAACATCATCAATAGCAATGGCCCATGATATTATAAGTAAATGCAACCCAATTTAATATAAACAACATTCACAACATTAATGGACAAGAATATGAGTATTTCTATTAATAAATAACAAGAAGTACAATGAGATACGACCTCTTGTCGGCAACCAATCTGAACCAAGATCTAGATCAATCCACTTGTGCCTCCACCACTTCAATCCTCCATGGAATGGCAAACTCAAACTGTGATAGGAGTTTGGAAGGTGAACATAAAGGGTTCACAACTACAAGGATTAATGAGTGTAGACTCAAGATAGGGAAAAAATCCGTTAGATTTCTCTTTCTCTCTTTTCTCCTCCCATCCATAAGCCATATGTGTTCAATATATAGTCCTCCCAAAGGTAAGTGAAAGGACACATCGAGGCGTTACGGGGAAAATGGAGGGCCAAAGGTCACCCTATGACCACTTTTTGGGAGTAAAAAGTAATTAACTAGTGATTTTTACCATTTTACATGCTACCCGCGAGCTATAGTGATGCAACTCACAGGTTCTCCCACTGTAGTGATGCAGCTAGCATACAGAGGAAAAAATAGGAAAAATAGTGTGTCTGAAGGATATAAAGTGGATATGAGTCAGTAAAATGGATCCTGCAGGCCAAAGCGTGCTGATGCTTTCAAGGTGGAAAATTACGTTGTAACAACCAGTATCCTTTAACCCAAATTGGTATTTACAGGCTTGACTTATGCATAACAAAAAAAATCCAACTTTAAAATCGGGTATAAATATAATTGTTCAGACATGAAGCAATTGATGGGGTCAAATCAGCATATACTCATTCGTCCAAAAAGCATTGAGTTAACGGTCATTCCATTTATGGAAATTATTTGAACAAAAAGACTTGGTCTGACATGTCACGATATATAATAAGCCATGAAATGACCTTGAAAAGCTAATTGAAATGTATACAAATCATTCTTATATCCTAGAATTTATACACATTATTAGGAAAAATATATTGAATTTAACCCTACCGGAACAATACTTGTCCGGAATTAAGAGAAGAATTTGAATAGCATACCACATAGGCAGGGGATAAAACCAAGATCCAATCCTTCCAATCATGCAAATACAAATCCTGCATGGATTTTAAAGATATAACTTTGTTGGAAGAAATCATTATATTTGCAACTTGAAAAGAAAAATTCCAAATAGAATTGAAAGCTTGCTTGTACTGGGAGGGATGAATCCAAGATAGTATCAAGGTTCTATTCATTTTTCAGGATTCCCTTCCCCATACATGAGACATTCCATTTTACCAACAATCTGTTCATCTTTAGGATTTTACTGAAATATTTAAAAAACATAGAAACTGGAGATTCTACAGGCTTGAGCCAAGCCTGTAATTGTCTACTAAAACATGTTGAACTACAAATTCTTCAACCAAACCATTCGTGATGCAATCCAAACCATGTGAATTAAGGTGTTGGAGTAGCACATGGACGAGTAGACATCCCTCAATTAATACCAATGGCTTTCAAAGCTTGGATGTACAATCTAACAGGATATATGAATAAATTTTGTTGATGTTGAAGACCCAAAAGATCAGATTTCTTATGGATCCATTTTGGAATGGTACTTATAAATTGCTAGTGGTTTCTTATGGAAAACCACTAGAGATTGCTTATAGACCTTATGATTGGGTATTGTGACTAGTATGACCTTGGAAACATATTAATTACAAAGAATCCATAACAATACTAGCTGTCTTAAACCATTATATTCTTTTGTCGAAAAATATAGCAACGCTCACATAGTGTCACCAAAAACCAATTATAATGATAATTGGTGACACACATTTACTACACTCACCAAAAGTAAAATAAACATGTATTAGTGAGGGCTACTAAAATATTGTCACCAGAAGTGTCACCAAAGAGAGAATCAATAATGGGCCTTTAACAACCCTAACTAAAAATGTCACTGGAAAGGGATTTGGTGACGAACCTTAAAGGACAATCTCAAAAGGCACCTATAACGACGATGTTTTAAGGACCATCATCATATGTGATATTCGTGACATCCCTTAAAGGTTCATCACATGTAGGACCCTCACCAATGACCTTTTTTCTTGTTGTGTAGGACAAATGATTCCAACCTCCAATAGCCCATGAATGATCTTTTCAATTTCACTCTTTTGTGCAAAAGGGTGCATATAAGGGATTAGAGTGGGAGGTTGGGTACTGAGAATTAGTGGAATACCATGGTCATGCTCCCTACGGGCCGATGGTAAACCCTTGAGTGTTTCAAAACTAGTTGATGTTTGGAGAGAACTTGATGCAAATTAGTGTGAATTTACCATGTGGGTGTTTCCATGACCTGGATGGCATTGAAATGTTCAATGATACCCAAGTGGCCTTTCTTTAATAAAGTTTCCATACTGTTGGAGGAGATATTTATGGAGAACGTGAAGTAATTCCGTAGAGATGTTGTGTGTGTCCTTCCTTAGTAAATCTGATATATAGTTCCTTGAAATTGACCATTATTTTGCAACTTTTCAATTGAAGGGATGCTCCAATTTTTGCCTCAATGCGGATTCGGAAAGCTGGGAGCCCAACTGCACAACTTCTTAGGCCCATAAATTCTTCATCCTAAGTCCATTTTGGGAAAATCCAGTACTGTTGGAAAGCTCTCGGTGAGCTCTATGAAACTGCATGATCTTCATCCTTATCTAAGAAATCTGATTATGTCCTCCTTCCAACCCAAAATGTGGTCCCAAGCCTTATCAATGCCTCTTTTCTTCCCTGTAAGGAGCTCTTACACTAATCCGTCATGGCCCTTCCCTTACTCTGACCCACTGAGGAACCATGAACACAACAAGGGTCGTTCCTAATTCATCTACTCATCCCAAGTAGTCCTTTCCTCTTTCCTCACTGCTGGGTTGTGTAACGCATGAAAATCGATTCTTGTTGTTCCTGGAAACCAGAAACAGAACCAGATGTTGTAGTCCCAAGTTTCATGTGGTTACCATAGATACATTACATAATTATAAGCAAGCATACACAATGACACAGATACAAGAGACAAGATAGATAGAGAGACACAAGCCTTTATATTAACTAGCAAGAGCAGAGTACAATCATAGAACCAATCTTAACTAGTACATCGGCTCAACAGCCTATATATATATATATCTATGCAAATACAGTTACATAACCATCTGTTGGTCTAACCGACTGACCTGACCTATATGAGTCGACGCAAACTATCGACATGTGTTGTAGAGTGGTCGGGAAGAGGCCTAGTCGACAGGCCAACCTAGGCCCTTCCAACACTTAGCATGACTGTTGTGTGAAACCATGGTTGTTAGTGAGCCTGTTTAGTTCCTCCTTAGTGGATACACAACCCAACTCGGGGTGGTCTCTTAGTTGAAAGAATATAGGTTGGACAAAGATCTATGGTTGGGTGGAACATTGCTCTCACATAGCCAGTTGCTTGGACAACTTCATCTTAAATATAATTGTTCTCTGCGTTTTAAATTATGCCCATTCTATGGTTCTAAATGATGTTAATTTCCTATGTTATGATTATCTGTTGTATCAAGTCCATTTGAATAAAAAGAGAGCATAGAGTTAAGTAGTAGGGAGTCTGTGTACAGAAATGATCATGAGGCTAGTCCATGTCTGATTATTTCACCATTTTATTGTGTTAAATATGTTGTTATTTTTGCATGTTGTAGATGCATTAAATAATATTTAGTTCCACTGTGTATGTTCATAATGCATGGCACACACCTTTAGATGGTTGTATTTTATCTGTTGTAGTCCCAAGGCTCATGTGGTTACCATAGATACATTACATGATTATAAGCAAGCATACACAATGACACAGATATGAGAGACAAGATAGATAGAGAGACACAAGCCTTTATATTAACCAGCAAGAGCAGAGTACAAACATAGAACCAATCTTAAGTAGTACATCGGCTCAACAGCCTATATATATCTATGAAAATACAGTTACATAACCGTCTGTCGGTCTAACCGACCAGCCCGACCTATACGAGTCGATGCAACCTATCAACATGTGCTGTAGAGTGCTTGGGTGGAGGCCTAATCGACAGGCCAACCTAGGCCCCTCCAACACTTAGCATGACTGTTGTGTGAAACCATGGTTGTGAGTGAGCCTGTTTAGTTCCTCCTTAGTGGATACACAACCCAAATCGGGGTGGTCTCTTAGCTGAAAGAATATAGGTTGGACAAAGATCTATGGTTGGGTGGAACGTTGCTCTCACATAGCCAGTTGCTTGGACAACTTCATCTTAAATATAATTGTTCTCTGTGTTTTAAATTATGCCCATTCTATGGTTCTAAATGATATTAATTTCCTATTTTATGATTATCTATTGTATCAAGTCCATTTGAATGAAGTGAGAACATAGAATTAAGTAGTAGGGAGTCTGTGTACAGACCTGATCATGAGGCTGGTCCATGTCTTATTATTTCACCATTTTATTGTGTTAAATATGTTGTTAGTTTTGCATGTTGTAGATGCATTAAATAAAATTTAGTTCCACTATGTATGTTCATAACGCATGGCACACACCTTTAGATGGTTGTATTTCATCTGTTGTAGTCCCAAGGTTCATGTGGTTACCATAGATACATTACATGATTATAAGCAAGCATACACAATGACACAGATACAAGAGACAAGATAGATAGAGAGACACAAGCCTTTATATTAACCAGCACGAGCAGAGTACAATCATAGAACCAATCTTAACTCGTACATTGGCTCAACAACCTATATGTATATCTATGCAAATACAATTACATAACCGTCTGTCGGTCTAACCGACCGACTCGACCTATATGAGTCGACGCAACCTATCGACATGTGCAGCAGAGTGGTCGGGTGGAGGCCTAGTCGACAGGCCGACCTAGGCCCCTCCAACACTAATCCAACACATAGTTGGGTTTATCAATCATGTCAAGAGATAAAGGAGGAGTATGCTAAGCTAGTGAGCTCAACCATAGAGCTACAGTAATATCAAACTAACTCAAACAGCCTTGTCACCCACAATACCTACCACACCCAACACAAGGAAGGTCCCCTTCTCTGCTACATAGTCCCTCAGGCGCCCCTTCCCTCCAATGCTCTTCAGGGTGGGCATAGAAAGGTCTAAGTTGATGATTCCTTGAGACTTTAGGCTTCATTGCATTTATCAAGCAGTTCAAACCTCTATTCTATCTTATTCTCCATTACTCACGCTTGGATCTTCTGAACTTCTATTTCCAAAACGACTCTATCCTACCTTTTGATTCTTGGCTATCACCTCTGGTTTCTTTCTCCTACCATTTTCTGGCATATTGCCAATGCCCCTTCGTTTTTTTTTCCCTGCCATACCTTGTTTCTGGGCCCTTTTGCATTCCTCTTTCAACATGGCTTTTTCCAAAATCACGACCTTTCCTCTTTCCCCACTGCTGGGTTGTGTAATGAATGAAAAACAATCCTTGTTGTTCCACGATCCCACAACCCCCTCACCTCTCCCTAGTGGATACACATGGCCCCCTCTTGTTGGTTGCTTCCATAGCCAGTTTTATTTTTGTTATTTTGTTGCATTATTAAAATTTACATCAGTTTTACAATTTCCATGGCTTAATGGCACATGGCTAACATAATATCAAATACTTTCCTTTTTAAATAAAATATGAGCATCCACTAGCGGGGCCTTGGACTTGATATCCACGTTAGGAAAACATACATCGCATGTATACATTATTTATATTAAAATCCAAAATATCCTAAGGCTCAAAATGGGGGTATTACAACATATATCGCTAATCAGTCAACAATTTATTCTAAATCAACATATAAGTAGTCATTTATCTTGGTTTATTTAACTAGGTCACTTACAAATAAGTGTCATCAATATCGATAGTCATAGCGAGGTCGAGGGGCATTACATACACCCCTCCTTATTTAAAACTTCATCCCGAAGTTAACTTTTATCATACATTCACAAATGCTCTCACTTTCTCTTCATGATCAATTTTCTTGCCATTCTCTTCTATATTTATCAAAAAACCATGGCCATAAGCACTTATTGGTTTGACCATCACTGTTTTTCTATTTCATCTAACATGGTCCCAATACCTCCTCAAAAACTCAATCATAATTTTACGTAATGGAAATCCAACAATACTTTCAATAATTGTCAATACTGACCTAGATTTCCAACACCTCCTAGTCATCCATAAGGATCAGCGATATTCAATTAAACTAGATGCTATATTGCATCAATAGATACACAATAGGTAACCAATCAACTTTTAGCATAACAAAATCAAAGTAAGAATTCAAATCTATTCAACTATCCTCTCCTCCAAGGCGAGAAGATAAATAACATACAATCTTTAGTAAGGTACAGGTTGGTAACTTACAATCACAAATTACCAAATCAAGAGAGAGTATCACATAGTCAAAAATCTGTGCATAAGTCACTCAACATTTCCATAAGACTACTTCCAAACCCATAAATTTCAATAAAGTTGATTCTCAACTCAAAGTGTTGGGACTTAGCGACTTAAACGAACATATTAAATTTTGTCGCCTAGTCATTTTGTTAGTAATATCATGTCCAAGTCAAGTATCTCATCATGTCCTTACCTCATTTCATCATTTATGTTGTCATAGTAACCCTTCGACAAACCTTCCAAGTCATATCATGTTTGTCGTCATAGTCTCATTGAGTCCCATCTCGAGTACTGGTCGTGTTTTCCTTTAGGCATCACCACATTAGTTAAATTGCACTATGGTGTTCAACTCATCGTTTTGATCGTCCCCATACTTTGTTTGACAAAAGATACCTTCATTTGACCCTTTCGGTAGGTTTTCCAAGTTACATTTTCCTCATTACCATGTCATGGTCAAGTCCAATTTGTAGTTTTTCATTTTTGTTATTACCATCGTCATGCTGCAAAAGTAGTGTCATTGTTTTCATCTTATCGCATTGGTCGCATCAATATCTTGTTTTCTCAATTCCGAGTATGTTTTATCGTGGTTTTACCCTCTGGACATTCTATCGAATTCTCGACACATGCTACAAAATTAGTGTCATTGTGTTCATCTCATCACACTGGTCGCATCAATATCTCATTTTCTTGATTCTGAGTCCATTTTACCCTCTCGATAGTTTATCGAATTCTCAGCAAGGATATGCATTTAATAATGGCCATACATTAATAAAAGTATCCACTATACATATGACCTCAGTTTTATGAGGTTTTGACAATTTGGAAAGCCATTAACATTCCTTATGGTTACTTCGTCTTTGGGTGTTGATTTTTTTTTTTTTCCTTTTCACAAGATCAATACATCACTGCCACAAAACTTTTATTTTTCATGTAGACATAGAATCCAGCACTTATACAACCTAGAGTTGAATGCAAGATTACAATGTTATTATGAAGGTGTTATTTACAATGACCATGAATATCTAAGGAACCCCGACTCCATTCAATATAAATATAAATAACAAATTCCATTATCAACTAAACACTACATAAAAACTCGTTTTCCCTCCTAAAACAAACAAACAAACAAAATATATATATATATATAGTCTAAATATCATTAATCATAATATTTTCCTTTATATATATATAAAACATGTTTTTTTTTAATGCTATTTACATATTATTCTCCATTATTAAATTCATAAAATATGTCTATAGAATTATAAAATAAATATATCATATTTCTAAAATGAATATATTTATTAATAAATGGTCCCATTCCTAAGTACATAAAAACATAATTTATAAAAACTGTTTATCTTTTCTTTTACTTTGACTCTAACTTAACGCTCTCAACTTGTCGTTACCTTCACATTCTTTATATATAAACATACAAAAAAAACAAATTGTTCCACATGACTATGTAAAACCATAAAGGATGTGGTGTATCATATTTTGCTTAACTTATAAATAAAAATCTTCATAATATGCAATTCAATTATTCATCATTGTTTTCACGTTTTCCATTGTATTTTATGCATTAATATTTATACTTTCTAAAACATGTGCTTGAGATATATTATATTGCAATCGAAATATGTTATATATCCATATTTGTATCAAAACAATTTTAACATAAACCTTATTAAAATCATCACTATTATGGATATAATATTTGTCAATAATCTTATAATGTTTCTTATTGCAACTCTTTAACAAAAGAATGTCATATTATTCCCGGTCGCTTTCTTATAGTGAGAGGAATAATGAATTAGTTATACCACGAGAGTTAGTTAACGTTTTTATACCATGAGAGCTAATCAACGTCTATTTTTTTAATTATTCAATATGTTTGTGGATTTGTTTGGCTGTAGATGAAGCCACGGAAGTCGCTTCAACTTTTAAATTTGTTTGGACAGTGCAGAATTGGCGATTGTAATGGTTTAGTGATTGCAAGTGAGATTACAGCCGTTGTCTGAGGATTTTGTTAGTTTCCTGGACCTACGCTTTGGGTCCCCTCTTTTTGTTTTTGTAGCCAGTCTGGATGTGGGGCTCTTTGTTGTCATCGATTGCCTGTTGTTATGATGTTTTTGTCTATTTTGTTGGTTGTCTGCCTCTTCACATGCTATGTATATTTACTGTCTCATTATCTATGCTGGCTCTATCAGATTATGGTTGCTGAGTACATCTTTCACGGGTGCCATCTATTTGGCTGAAGTCATCCCAGCATTAAACGTGAAGGTTAGGAGTTTCGAGGGAATTGATGCTGCCTCCAATTGTTTATATGAGACGTATTCCCCAGTTAAAAGAAAACTTAATGCAGATCTGCTCCATATTATCAATAGACAAACTGTCAAAACTTGCAGCTTCTTAAATTTCTCCATAGTTCACTAAAGATCACTCTTATAGGAGGTCAATGTAAATATACGCTGAACTAAATGGCACTAAGATGACTTGAACTGACATGAGAATATATAAAACAGAAAAAGAAAGATCGACAGAAGATCTATGGAGGGAGTTTCTTAAGAGTCATTTCCACAATTAGGGTCCGACCAGGGTGTCCCCAACCAATGAGGGACTGCTTCTTACCTATACATTCAGATCCGATCTACTCTTACGTACATCATGATACTAGTCCTTACCAGCCCATTGACGAATCTTATTAGCCCGTGACTCTTTTGTGAAGGATTATTGGCGAGATCATCAGTTGCTTCTAGTGTTGAAAAAACATCTTTTTACCTTCCTAGTTTTTGCATTTCATTACACCAATAGATATATATATCTTAGAATTTGAGGTGAAATAGATATTGAGTTTCTAATGTTATTATGCTCATTTGCCATGAGGAATGGCGGAGAACAGTCAGCATACAACAGTAGCCGCCCCTCAAAGTATCAGTGAAACCTAGGGCCCACAACAATAGCCGCCCTTCAGAGTATCAGTGAAACCTAGGGCCCTCCCTAGGGATAGAAAACGAAGAAGCCCTTCAGTCTTCTTCCTCCTCCTCGCCCTTTCCCCTATCAACTATTGAATTTCTCACGCTCTGTCAAATGGTAAATACCACAAAGAACGGGATGGGTCAACCGTGGGCTACGTAATGTAGAATCAATAGGTGATCAGATGTTGGCTGCAGTGGCTCTTATTGTTGCAGATGTTTCTAGGATTAACAGAGACAAGTGTGTGAAGATGGAAATAGTTCATGACATTATTGAACTTATTGTTGGTAACATTTACTCCCTCAGATGGTATACCTAAAGAAGAAAAACCAGAAGAGAAAGGGAAGCTTTGGGTGAAATGTACAAATTCCTTGGTGGAGGACTGAGAGATGAAGAATAGGAGAATTATGGAGTGAATCTGAAAATAACTCTTCTCCATAAGCAAATCTGGTAAAAGACTTTGATAAGGTAGAGTTGATTCTACAAGCATTGGAGTACGAAACCGAGCATGGCAAGATTTTGGATGAATTCTTCAAGTCCACCACAAAGAAATTTCAAACCGACACTGACAAGGATTGGTTTGTTGAGATACTTATTAGGCGAAGTAAAATATTAGATCATGCATGTAAAGAGAAATATCATCCATGGGAAGAAAATGGCTTCATACTGATTGTTTACTAAACACTGCCCCTCAATTTTAATTTTAATGATTTATAATTCTATAGCACTTTTAGTGGCACTGGAGGGCTTCCTACAAGCATGTGGAGCTCTATGAGAAGTTTTCCATATGTCCAAAACTTGTAGCAAGCAATATTCATGATAAGTTTAATCCTTGATTTATGAGTTTACTTTCATTTCATTTTGTACATGAATTGAAATGGTGGTGAGAAATATCTGTCACTTTTACCCTGGTATGACAGATGGAGAAAATTGGATGGTACTCTTGTTGATGTCATCAATATCAATGCCTTTCTAAATAGAAACACAAAGAAGATTATCAAACTAGAGTTATATGCATGTCTAGGAAATCTTGCCTTTTAACCCTCGACATTATGCTATTAAAACACCAACGAATTATCTCAATTTTTTGGAAGAAACTCATGGGTGTCTTATATTTTTATAATAATAAATTAAATTGGACATTCGTACGAAAACTAGAAGTTCCAAATATTAACATATATTGGCTCTGTAGTAATTGTAACACTTAGGTGAGGGATAGGGGTACAAACCAAGCCTTTGTTCAAAACCAAGTTATAAATGCATGTATGCAATGGTGACATTAAGAAAATGGACAAGATGTAGTGTGAACAAAAATAAGAATACATTTTTACAAAGAAATCCAAAGATGCCACATCCATAAATGACTAATCAGTTTACATATATATACAGAGTACAATAGTACAATATTGGGAATACGAGAAAATATAGAGCAACGATGCTATATTAGACAATTTCTAAGTAGGGTTGTGTTGGCAAAGTACGGGAAGGGTTATCCATACAACTCTGCAGCTAAGCATTAGGGTTCAACAATCACGCTTCACTTGTGCTAATCTTCTAAAGTAATTAAACTCAACAAGTTTATGATTTTCAAGATTGAAGAAACAATCATTTATTCAATATTTTTTAAGTTTGGTGAACAAATCTAAATAAACCAGTAACCTGGCAATAAAATCCAACAATTTCTTTTGAATCAAGGACAAATATAGAGCTTAATGAATATATATATATATATATATATATATATATATTGATATTTTTACCTTTACCCATAATGAGCACAAGCACACGGAAAACCCTTAGGTTGAAGCATTTGAACCATGCTCTCATATCAAATGTAGAGACCCCATTTCCAGAGTCCTACTTAATGTTGAAATATTGTAACTTCAAAGAATATTCTATTTGTACTTTATTATTATTCATCCGGAGATGTTTTATTCCTCCTTCGGGATGTTATTATTATGTAAAGTCATTGAGGTAAATCCTCTCATGTAAGTCGGGGCAATAGATCCCCTAAGAGTCATTTGTAATGGGGTGTTAAAGTCCCCTGTAGGGGTTGGCCCAATCAGCGTTAAGTTGAGTGGTTAAGTTGTTGGGGCCGACCTAGTTAGGGTTAAAATTCAAGTGAACTAAAGTATAAATAGAGGAGGTGTGTTCCTCATTTAACACTCACTCACTCACTTGTGAAGTCGCATAGGAGAGAGAGAGATCTACAAAGGAGGAGAAGGAGCTCTTGTTTCGGGACTACATCTGTGTACTTGTTGATCATCTATATTGAGGAATTTTTGTTGGGTTTTCTACCCCATGAGGGTTTCCTAGGATAAATTGCGTCTCTTGTGTTTATTTTGAGCTTGCAGTAGAGGAAATTTGGGTAAAAAATGGGCCTCCTAAGGAAAATAATAAGAAAATAATACAATAATAGTAGAGAGAGAGAGTAAAAAACTACTTTTTTTTAATCGTATTTTCAACTTATCTCCTTGTAGGTATACTCAAATTTCAAGCGGGAGGACTCGTTGGATGCATAATTAAATTATGCATCCAACACGTACCCATGTTGCATACTTTTAACAACATCCACACCATGAAAAATCGAAAATACATTAAAAAACGTGTTTCTAGTGAGAGAAAACATGTTTTTTAATGTATTTTCGATTTTTCATGGTGTGGATGTTGTTTAAAGTATGCAATATGGGTACTCGTTGGATGCATAATTTAATTATGCATCCAACGAGTCCTTCCGCTTGAAATTTGAGTAAACCTACAAGAAGATAAGTTGAAAATACGATCCAAAAAAGTAGTTTTTATTTTTTCCCTCCAATTTTTTTAGGTGCTCCCTTTTTGAATTTTAAAGCATTTTGATTGGCTAATACATGGTGACATGGAATTTGTATTATTTTTGGCAGGCCCATTTTAAATTGAAATTTCCTCTAATGTTGTTCTTTCAGTGATCCTGTATATGTTATTGTTGTGAAATTGAATGGAATATTGATGTTAGTTATCTATCTTAGCATATTGAATCTTAACATGGTATCAGATCTATCTTGAAGGAAGGCAATGTATGGCACTTACAACACTTGTTTCACTTGCAACAATTTGAAAGTTAGGGTTTTGTATAGCAAAACCTAGTAATCGTGGAACTTTTGCTATAAATCACTTTTGGCGAAGGTTCGGGATCTGAAAATTGGACAGGACAAATATGAAATTTTCATGTACCTTGTGTCCGAGTTTCAGAAACCGATTCGTTGTATTTTTTGAGATATGATCCGTACAAGTTAGGGTTTTTGCCTCTTCCAGAATGAAGCCCTAAACAGATGACCTAGGTAAACAGGTCATATCTCGGGCTAGGAAGCTCCAAATGGAATTTCGTAAAAAGTGGCAGTTAGGGAACGGACTGTAGTTTCACAGGTCCCAGTTTTAGAGGCCAAAGTGGAAACAATGAAACATTTCACTCCGTACAAGTTTGCTATGTTGTTTCATCCCTTAAACAGGTCATGTTGGGAAACTAAGCATATTTCTCTGATGGAGAATCCAATGAATCTAAAACCTGTGGGGTTGGAAATATGTCAATTCATGCTAACATAGGTCGAATTTTCAGACCCTGCAAATCGAAAACTTCAGAGATACACCATAAACAATACAACACATTTGAAATGGCTCAACGGAGGAAATCAAAGAAGAGGAGGAAGAAGCTCTCACTTAGGGTTTTTAGGTATGGCATGACCTGATACAATGTTGGAGACACTTGACGCAACATTGGAAATTTGAAAGTTGATTTGAAACCCATTCATCATATATATTAATCCTTCATCAAAATGTTGTGGGAGGAAGGATATTGAAAATTAGGGTTTCCAAGTAAGAAGAAACCCTAGCAAAGTTAGGAGACTCATAGGGCAGCAATGAAGGAGGTTTAAATGGAATTGATATTCTATCATCCTAGAACCATGAACCTATATAAGATGTTTACAAGTTATCTACCTTGGATGGTTAGGGTTTTACCCTTATAGAGAAGACTATTCAACAAGCATGATTTGAGAAGATAAAGATGTGTTTTGAAATATGTTTCATGATTAAGTTCATAATATGTTTCATTAGAGGAAATTTGAGGTCTAAAATAGGCCTCCTAAGGAAAATAATAATATAATAGTTGAAATAATGAAATGATATTTAAAATAATAAAATAATATTTATTAATTTTGGAGGAAGAAAGAAAAAAACTACTTTCAGGGGTGGGTCACTGGGTCACATGCCCCCCACCTTGTTTCAACACTCCATCGGTATTTGTTCCAGCGCTGACCATTGATAACACCAGTGTTCTTAAGTGGATCTGATGACGAACAAAGTATATATTGAACAATGTAATGACTACATCATCACTTAACGTGAAATTAATAATAAAAAACAAACTACAACAATCAAGTATGAATTCCTCCGTTAATTAAGCACTCACACCAAACAGATCAACCCCTCTCCATGAATGAGAGACTCGGCGGTGCTGAGTATTTGATTTGAGGATTTCAGAAGGAGTTAATAAAGATATTACAGTTTGCTGACTCGACGTCCATTTACGCAACCATCACGCCCATCAATATACACACCTATCATGTGGTTGGGTTAAACCGTGGGTTCATCATTGTAAGATTGTAGGTGAGCCACATCGATCTTTCATTCATCATCCTTCCGCCAATATTTATATCCGCATTCTTAATCTCCATCACCATCTCCTTGCATTTCTAAATTTACTATGCTCATTTTCCGCGAGGAATGGCGGAGAACAGTCAACATACAACAGTATCTGCCCCTCATAGTATCAGTGAAACCTAGGGCCCTCCCTAGGGTAGAAGATAAAGAAGCCCTTCAGTCTTCTTCTAGATCCTCTCCCTCTCCCCTATCGACTATTGAATTTCTCACGCTCTGTCAAATGGTCAATACCACAAAGAACGGGATGGGTCAACCATGGGCTACGTAATGTAGAATCAATAGCTGATTAGATGTATCGAATGGATGCAATGGCTCTCATTGTTGCATATGTTTCTAGGATTAATAGAGATAGGTGCGTGAAGATGGAAATAGTTCATGACATTATTGAACCTATTGTCAGTGACATTTACTCCCTCAGATGGTATACCTAAAGAAGAAAAACCAGAGAGAAAGGGAAGATTTGGGTGAAATGTACAGAGTCCTTGGTGGAGGACTGAGAGATGAAGAATAGGAGAATTATGGAGTGAATCTAAAAATAACTCTTCTCCATAAGCAAATCTGGTAAAAGACTTTGATAAGGTAGAGTTGATTCTACAAGCATTGGAGTACGAAACCGAGCATGGCAAGATTTTGGATGAATTCTTCAAGTCCACCACAGAGAAATTTCAAACCGACACTGACAAGGATTGGTTTGCTGAGATACTTATTAGGCGAAGTAAAATATTAGATCATGCATAGAGTAGATCATGCATGTAAAGAGAAATATCATCCATGGGAAAAAAATGGCTTCATACTGATTGTTTACTAAACATTTCCCCTCAATTTTAATTTTAATGATTTCTAATTCTATAGCACTTTTAGTGGCATTGGAGGGCTTCCTACAAGCAAGTGGAGCTCTATGAGAAGTTTTCCATATGTCCAAAACTTGTAGCAAGCAATATTCATGATAAGTTTGATCCATGATTTATGAGTTTACTTTCATTTCATTTTGTACATGACTTGAAATGGTGGTGAGAAATATCTGTCACTTTTACCCTGGTATGACAGATGGAGAAAATTCGATGGTACTCTTGTTGATGTCATCAGTATCAATGCCTTTCTGAATAGAAACACAAAGAAGATTATCAAACTAGAGTTATATGCATGTCTAAGAAATCTTGCCTTTTAACCCTTGACATTATGCTATTAAAACACCAACGAATTATCTCAATTTTCTGGAGGAAACTCATGGGTGTCTTATATTTTTATAATAATAAATTAAATTGAACATTTGACGAAAACTGGAAGTTCCCAATATTAGCATTAATTGGCTCTGTAGTAATTTTAACACTTAGGTGAGGGCTAGGGGGACAAACCAAGCTTTTGTTCAAAACCTGGAGTTATAAATGCATGTATGCAATGGTGTGAGAAAATGGACAAGATGTAGTGTGAACAAAAAGAAGAACACATTTTTACAAAGACAGCCAAAGATGCCACATCCATAAATGACTAATTAGTTTACATATATATACAGATTACAATAGTACAATATTAAGAATACGAGAAAATATAGAACAACGATGCTATATGAGACAATTTCTAAGTAGGGTTGTGTTGGCAAAGTATGGCAAGCATTATCCATACAACTCTGCCGCTAAGAAAGGACAAATATATAGCTGAATATATATATATATATACCCATAATGAGCACAAGCACATGACGAACCCTTAGGTTGAAGCATTTGAACCATGCTCTGATACCAAATGTAGTGACCCCATTTCCAGAGTCCTACTTAAAACTATTTTCTAAGGCTTAAGAACATAATATAAACCATTTACAATGCATAATCCATAATAAAATTAAATAAATTCGAGATTTGAACTAACAAGTAAACACAATACACAGAACCTGTTACCGTATGTCGAATCCGCTGCTAAAGGAGAGGTCGTCATCTTCATTCGAATCCATCTTGTCCAAGTTCCGACTAGGTATTCAGTTGACTTCCACCACTAAAATCTCATTTAACCATAGGCGAAGCAATCATTAGCTTCTCCACCCAACCATAATCTTATGCAATCAGTCGCATAGCCACCCTCGAGTCTTCGGGGTCGTAGAGGATACACACCAACAAGGATTCACAAGTGAGCTCCCCCTCACCAAAATCCTTATCCAAACTCATAATAGAAAGCACAATCAGAACTCATTCGCCATTCCGGAAGTCATCCAACGTTAGGGAGACATCCTCTTCCCTTCCTTACCTCTTGCTTAAATAGAAAAATCCTTTGCAACACATGTCGCCTCATGCAAAAATACTCTTTTATGAAAATTTATTTAATACAAATATTCATCCACCCATGTGTCACTCTCTCATGAGAGTGCACATACTTCCCACATTTTATTCCTAAATGTCCCCTGATGCTAGGATTCCAATCTCTATTTTAGTGGGTGCAGGTGGAGTTGACTAGTTAATGATTCCTACTCTATCATTTGCTCCATATTTAATTATTCCAAATTATTTAATTACAAATAATAATTTCATGCACAAATAATCTAATGCAATAATTTTCGTCAAATATATAATTACAATTAAACATTTTATGCACAAATAATCTAATGCAATACTATATGCCAAATACATAATTATAAATAGTATTTTCATTTACAAACAATCTAATGCAATACTATATGCCAAATACATAGGTGTTCATTTATCAATTCCCTTTAGGTACCACATCGTCGGGTCCTTCTGACAACAATTTCTTTCCTTAATTGTCTAGGTACCACATCCTGGGGTCCTTCCGACAATAATTTCTCATTTTACTGTCTAGGTACCACATCGTCGGGTCCTTCCGACAATAATTTCTCATTGTATTGTTGTGCTATGATTCTGTGTAGTGATTTTAGGAACTGTTACCATAAATCATTTGGCTACACTCTATGTGAGACTAATGGCGCTAAGGAGTAAGTTCGTTCTTACTGCGCACCCCTCAACCTCATATGTGACCAAACCGTTATGGTCTCACCCATACGAATTCACGCCCACCCGAATAAAGTTGAATGGGATTTCAACTCGTGTGTGGATGCTATCGAGATCCGACACTGTCTTTGTACCCCCGTGTGTGTTTTTCCCATCCTTTACGTCCCCCTTTTTGGTCTATCGTGAGTCAATTGGTAAATCGTCTTACCTGTCACTATACACATACTCAGAGTACACATCAATAGTACTGCTAAAAAAAATTGTCACATCATACTTCATTTCATTCATTTGCTAATCGTTAAGAAAAAATAGATAATTGTCCATTGAATTCACATCATAATCACCCACATAATTCCATTTCCATATTTCAACATAAATACGACATTCATCATAAGAGTTCACATGTGCTAATCAATCAACAATATTTCATATTAAAATCACAAGTATCCATAATCGTCATTAAATCAATCATTCATTAGAAACATATTCATTTATCACATATATCGCTAATCAGTCAACAATTTATTCTAAATTAACATATAAGTAGTCATTTATCTTGGTTTCTTTAACTCGGTCACTTACAAATAAGTGTCGGCAATATCGATAGTCATAGCGAGGTTGAGGGCCATTACACATATTTTGTGTAAAACATATTTGATGCCCCTTGGTAGAGATAAGGAATGTGACAAGCTTGGGTCCCATGTGCACATTATGAGTGAAACTAGTCTTGAGGAAATGAACACCTACAAAACCCTCCTTTAGTGTTAGAGAAAGTAGGACATTTTGGACAATAACAATTACTACAACTATTCCAATGTTGATACTACAATGATTTTTAGTTGCATGGATAATTTTCAAGTAGTCGACCCATCTAATCAATTTCAAACTATTGAACAACATGTGTAGAACTAAAATCCTTTCACTATTCAAGAAGAAAACTACAATAGAATAGTTTAGGCATATTATGACAATGTCAAAAGAACCAGACAACAAAAAGGAAAAGGCATCAAGCTGAAAAACTGATGAATGGAGTTAGAAGTTAAAATTACATCGATAATGAAAGTGGAAATTTGAAAAATGCATAGGATACAACTATCTTTTGGAGAAGGTGCATATTAAACAATAGGGGTTTTGGGGTCAAGGGAACTATGAAAATTCTACTGAGTGCTAAATATATAGAAGGAAGTAGTAGAATTCAAGCTTATAGTAGACGCCAATCATATATACAAGAGGATGCATGGCACCGAAAACACCATTTATGGTTTATGTGTGGAGAATTCACATTGTGTTTTTTTCATGGATATGGATAACGTGATTGAAAAGGGAATTTAATCGAGAGAGAAATTGAACAATTGAAAAAATGTAACTAAGTAGAAGGGAAAAAGTTGGTTGAAATTGTATTTCTATGTACTGTAAAGATTCTTTTTGTTCTTGCATCTATCGACAATAGTCGGATAGGATGGAAAGATATTGCATATCCATTTTTGTTGTGCAACAAAAATAAATGCATAACAATATGATTACATTCCTTTCATGTCAAAACTAGGGATGAAATCAAACGAATGTAAAAGCTACTTCATGGAACGGTGAAGGTAAATAATTTTTGCATACACAAGACATTCATGGAAGACAAATGTTATGCTAAAAGGTAGGAAAATATAACATGTAAGGTGAACAATTGGTGAAACAACAAATGTAAAAAAATTGAACGTAAATTATATGGATGAGTATAGTAAAAATATTAACTTGTTGGCAAAAAAGGGGAATAATAATGTGCCTTCAAATGTTAGTGTTTTCTTTTAAAAAGTACAAAGCATGGGTTGTTTTCTTTATATTTAAACTATGAGAGATGGGAAGAAGAATGAAATGATACATTTCAAAGAAGATGCAATTGAAAGCAATACAAGGGAGAATAGAGGAAGTGATATTGGTGGTAGTTAGATATGTAAAAGCAACATAATATGGGTGTTATGATGGTACCAGCACCAGCGCGCCTGTAGAGGTACCCCAGGGAGAGGGTGTCTTTTTCCTGACCAGGAGGGGTATTTAGACAGCTCATTTTGAGGTAGGGGCATGGCCAGACCCTCTGGCCTCTCTTCTGGAAGTCCTATGGCTTAATGGCATCGTTGACTGCCTCATGAAAGGGTTTGAAACCCTGAGGTTGGTGTCCGAGTCTTCCAGGGGTGGGTCATTGGGTCACATGCCCCCCCCACCTTGTTTCAACACTTCATCGGTATTTTTTCCAGTGTTGAGACTCATTCTTATCTTCCAGAGCACATCCATCACCCTCCTGGTCCTCCAATTCAGTAATGCCCTCCTTAGGGGCCCTCCTTCAGAGGATGACATCATCCTCTTGGAAGACTGTTTGATTGCTAAAAGGGGGGGACGTTGAGGGTTTTCATCACTATTGGGGTTAGTTGGGGCATGATGACCCCCCCCGTGTACAGTCTGGGGTTTTGTTTCATCAAATTTGGCCTTGTTTAGCCATTTTTCCTTAAGTAGGGGTCAAATATGGGAAAACACCCAATTTACCTACTACTTTGATTATTTTTATATTATTTTAATTCTAATTTTAAGTTGACATTTTTAATGTTAAATTTACCTTATTTTGTGCAAAGTGAGTGTGAGATCATATAAACTAGATCTCCTCACTTCATTTTTGGACATCAACTTTTGGGATAAGATCATTATGTCTGCTATTTTCCCTAACTAGGGCTCTTTGAAGGAAGGCACTCCTTAATGAAGGTTATTTTGCAAGTTTGAAGCATTTCTTGGAAGTCTTTCTTTTGTTCATGCCATTGCTAAGGTAAAGCTAGATTTGTTTGCTTAACACATGCACTTGGAGGTATCTATACTTTTTTTTTGTTTCATGTCTCTATGTCAAATGATGAAAGTGATGTTTGTTAGGGTTTAATGGAAGCCATTGTTGCTTCATTTTGTCTTGATTTGCAATTCATTTTTGTCATTGGTTACCCTAGCATTCAAGCTTGAGCTTTACATCTTCAAGTCTTGCTAAGACTAGGTTTCCTCAATGAATCCAAGAGATTATTGAGGTTAACCCTAGTTGACAAGCTTGCCAAGTACCATCTCAAGGAGAGTACCTCCTCTCATTGATTCCCTAGGGTTTGGTAGCTAGTTTTCTATCGATGCCCTAGTTGTTCAACTACTTTTTAACCTAAAATACGAGTTTTGTACATTTGTAATTATTATTTAGGGTTAAAATTTTGCATTTTCATGGTAAAATTATGTTTAAAATTAGGTCTGCAAAGTCTAAAAATTTATTTTTTTGCAATGTTGGCCTCCCTAAAATTTCGGCCCTTTCCTCCTATAAATTCGGCCTACCCTATTTGTCCCTAGAAACCCTAGGGCTAAATTGTAGGAAGTCCTAAAAATTTTAAAATCTCAAAATTCCTAAAAACAAACCCTAAAAAACTAAAAATTAAAAAATGAATTTTTTTTTTCCTCCCTAAAATTTTGGCCCTTCTTCCTATGATTTAGGCTTGCCCTATTTGTCCCTAAAAATCCTAGGGCAAAATTTTAGGAGTCCTAAAAATCCCAAAATTATCAAAAACTCCCTAAAGAGCCTTAATTTCTGGGTTTTGTATCTTTTATGCATATTATATTAGCTTAGTCTAATTTTTATGTTAGTTTGCAAATAATTAAATTTAAAAAACTAAACTAAACCCCTAACTTCTTTTTAAAACCTCTACTGCCTACCTTCCTATAGTCACACAGAAAAACGGACAATTGAATCAATGAGTTAGTAAAGGTTGTGATATGATTTTTGCATGAATAAAGATCTAATATATGAATTTCTATTCTTGGTTTGGACGTCATAAATTTCTTTGTGCTGAAAATACTTGTCTGCTATTACACTGAAAGAGGTTTGATTTTTTTTGTATTTTCTAAAGAATCTTAACTATACCAAAACCACAAAAGGGAAGCTAGAGATTGGTTACCTTTTTCACTATTTACTGGCTATCCTATTTGGCATAATCACAAGGTCTGAAACCACTTTCTTACTACTATTACATAAGTCTGAATTATTTATCATTTTGGAAGTGGATTTTACAGTTAGTATCTTATTAGTTAAAGCTGGTTATTGAGTGAATGTTAAATTGTCAATTGGATGGTAGAGAAGTCTTGTGCTAAAGCTAAATTCCATACACATAAATCAATCGAAGTTAGAGTTGAATTAGTGTTCCATTTATCAAATTCTAAGGTCTGATTTTCTACTTTTTCAAATGTGTTATCTGCTGCTATAGTCATAATTACATAACAGACCTGGAAATGTTACTTGGTTTAGTACCTCTAAACAATTAATGGTTAGTGTTGATTGTTAGTAAGAGCTCTCTACTGCATACTAAACTCGATAGACACATGTGACATGAGATTACTTTGATGCATTTACAATAAACTTTAAATCTTATATTCCGTATAGTTAATGACCAATGACTCATTTGCTTGGTTCATGAAATCATTTATGCATAAGAATGTTGGCCCGAATAATTCTTGAACCAGTTTACAGTTTGACAATACACACTTGTATGATGAATGATTTTTACACATGTGATTGATGTATTTCATTGGTGAATGAATTTGATCTATTCAAGTATTGCCGCTAGTTGCATGTTGTTTAATGATACAATTGGGTTGATATTGGTCTTGTAATGAATGTTTTAGATCTTACACTCTCACTCTATTCCCTATGTTTGTTAATGGTTGGATTGGTTTGCAATATAGTCTTTCGATCCAATATTGATTATTTACATGTGTACATGTTTATCCATTTTATTGAATGATCATAGTGGATTATTATTTTTAATCATATCTTGCATTACTGACTCCATTTAGGCACTGATCTAACCAAGGTTGCATAGAGAACATAGTTTGTTGGTTTTCTTAGTCTCTTACAAGACTCCACGAGGATATTTATCCTTGGAGGTTTTGACTTCCGAAGAAGTTAGAACAGTGATCGAGGTGACATTGGGTCACTGGTCTTATTGGTGCTGACTGGGAATTAGCCCTGCTAATTTTCCCGGTAACATTTTTGGCATCGTTGTCGGGGACGTTTCAAAGATTGAAGTGGTTCATTCCGGAGTCATCATCATCCTTGGCTAAACGACATTTGGTAAGAAGATTGAGGTGAGTCTTTGATTAGTATTTTGAAAATATTGTTAAGGACTAATTTTGCAGATCTTACCTGGCAACTCCACATATTTAAAGTGACTCCATTGGTTGATTCAGAACTCAGTCCCGATCATCTCAGGTACGTCTTTGTTTTTTGGTATTGTGGTGAGGTTTGTTAAGCTAACTTGGCAGGTCTCTCCTGGCGACTCCGACTGAAGAAAAATAACAAAAGTACTATACAGAAACAATGAAACCGGGTGACATGGATTCTTCTTGCAAAGAATATGTTCCATTTGAATTTAAGGATCTTGAATATCCTATAGATGCAGAAAAGGAGAGGGATTTTGCTCCTCTTGATTTATCAAAGTTTCCAGGACATTCAGATGAGCTACCAGAGCTGTTTTGGCACCCATTCAATGGCGATCGTGATTACGTTTGGCTCCATGTCGAATGGTTCATGATGATGGCTAAAGAAAATCACGTCGAAAAGGAATAAAGCATTTACATGAGATCATTCGTTCATCACCTGGAAGGAAAGGCTCTCACTTGGTTCATGGACCTAGAAAAAGCGACAATATCATCGTTTGCGCAATTGATGGAAGTCTTATGTAGCTACTGGGGTTCTGGGCATTGCGACAAATGGATGCCTTGTGTTGAACAAGTAAGGAACTTGTTCAAAAAGAAATCAATGAAGATCAATTCTCAAAAGATTTACAAGAAGATCAAAATGAAGTGATCCCAGAAGATGAAGAACAAGAGGCCTCAGTTGAAGAAACTGAAGAATGTACAGAAATGGTAAGTCCCTCATATCCTCAAGTTACAGTTTCTTATGATATATTGGCTCTCTTGGAAGAAAGCTACAGGTATGCGGAAAACGATGATTATTGGAAGTTCATTGGTCCATCGATGTACGATTCCTCGAGGCCTTGTAGCATTATAATAGACCATCCCCTAAGCATACATATGGATGGAGAAGCTTGCTCTGTCTCCGATGAAGAATGGATCAACCCCTTTTCTTTGCTAAAAGGTGCAATGGTGCAAGATGTGGTACTTGTTGACAATGCTCTCGTGCAAAATTTCTCCGGTCTCTCTCAGTTCATGGTAAGCCCACATCAACTACATTTTACAAAATGTATTCATCCCTTTCTATCCAGTATTAGTAAGTGGTCAACAATGTTTTCCAATCGAGAAAATACAAATATGAGCATAGGTATGATTTCATTTTCACATCATAATGTCTTATATTGTTTATCATTTTATTTGAAATGTGAAGGTTTGAATTATGTAATTGACGATTTTGAAATGATAAAAATCATTAGGGATACTAACGCCATAATTGTAAAGAAGAACAATATGCATGTTTTTCCAAGAGATTGTCCAAATAGGTTACAACTGGTATATGAAGACTCACAAGATCCAATTCCAAAAATGCTTTCTTGAATGGACAACCAAGCAATTTTCAAGCAAAATTTTGCCTCAATATATCAGCCAGATGGTCCATACATTAATCCGGTGGAAGCTTGGATAAATGGGGCTTGTGAAAGAGATTCTTCGCCATGGGAGTAGTATTTCAGCTCTTGTATCCCTGTAGCCAGCCAATCATCATCTTATGTCATGATGGGGACCTTGGTACAGGTTTGCTTCGTGATTGATTAGGTTTTATCATGGATTCTATCCAAAGACAAAGGTAAGGCAGCAGGTATGAATTGCTTACTTACGTGGTTACATTGGTGGTATGATTTCACCTAGTACTTTCTGCTACATATGTTAGCGTAGGTAGGTAGGTTAGGAATATACTGTTATCTATGCATTGAATTTGACGTTCTCCATATTGTCATAGGTTAATCGTTTGTTTTTTCATTTATTTAGTCTTATTCGACGGACAAGGCAGGACGAAAGTGTCTGCCTCTGGGTATTTTGATGTACTCGGTCATTTGATTTGTGTGTAGGTCTACAGGTACCCAGATGATTCTTGGATTCTCAAGCACCCTTAGGAGGAGTACTTGTCCCGCAGTTGGAGCCAATGTTACGATGGTACCAACACAAGTGCGCCTGAAGAGGTACCCCAGGGAGAGGGTATCTTTTTCCTGACCATGAGGGGTGTTTAGCCAACTCATTCTGAGATAGGGGCATGGCCAGACCCTCTGGCTTCTCTTCCAGAAGTACTATGGCTTAATGGCTTCACTGACTACCTCATGAAAGGGTTTGAAACCCTGAGGTTGGTGTCCGGGTCTTCCAGGGGTGGGTCACTGGGTCACATGCCCCCCCACCTTGTTTCAACACTCCAGCGGTAGTTGTTCCAGCGCTGAGAATCGTTCTTGTATTCCATAGCACATCTAGCACTCTCCTGGTCCTCCAGTTCAACAATGGGGCCCTCCTTAAGAGGATGACATCATCCTCTTGGCAAACTGTTTGATTGCTAAAAGGGGGGGGATGTTGAGGGTTTTTATCACTGTTAGGATTAGTTGGGGCATGACGACCCCCCCCTGTACAGTCTAGCCTTTTGTTTCGTCCAATTTGGCCTTGTTTATCCATTTTTGCTTAAGTAAAGGTCAAATATGGGAAAACACCCAATTTACATACTACTTTGATTATTTTTATATTAATTTAATTCTAATTTTAAGTTGACATTTTTAATGTTAAATTTACCTTATTTTGTGCAAAGTGAGTGTGAGATCATATAAATTAGATCTCCTCACTTCATTTTTAAACATCAACTTTTGGGATAAAATCATTATGTCTGTTATTTTCCTAACTAGGGCTCTTTGAAGGAAGGCACTCCTTAATGAAGGTTATTTTGCAAGTTTGAAGCATTTCTTGGAAGTCTTTTTTTGTTCATGCCATTGCTAAGGTGAAGCTAGAGTTGTTTTCTTAACACATGCACTTGGAGGTATCTATACTTTTTTTTGTTCGATGTCTCTATGTCAAATGTATGAAAGTGATGCTTGTTAGGGTTTAATGGAAGCCATTGTTGCTTCATTTTGTCTTGATTTGCAATTCATTTTTGTCATTGGTCACCCTAGCATTCAAGCTTGAGCTTTACATCTTCAAGTCTTGCTAAGACTAGGTTTCCTCAATGAATCCAAGAGATTATTGAGGTTAGCCCTAGTTGACAAGCTTACCGAGTACCATCTCAAGGAGAGTACCTCCTATCATTGATGCCCTAGGGTTTGGTAGCTAGTTTTCTATTGATGCCCTAGTTGTTCAACTACTTTTTAACCTAAAATATGAGTTTTGTACATTTGTAATTATTATTTAGGGTTAAAATTTTGCATTTTCATGGTAAAATTAGGGTTAGAATTAGGTCTACAATTTTATGATAAAAACCCTAAAAATCTAAAAATTTAATTTTTTTGCATTTTTGGCCTCCCTAAAATTTCGGCCCTTTCCTCCTATAAATTCGACCTACCTTATTTGTCCCTATAAACCCTAGGGTGAAATTGTAGGAAGCCCTAAAATTTTTTAAATCTCAAAATTCCTAAAAAAAACCCTAAAAACTAAAAATTAAAAAATGAATTTTTTTTTGCCTGCCTAAAATTTCGGCCCATCTTCCTATGATTTCAGCTTGCCCTATTTGTCTCTGAAAATCCTAGGGCAAAATTTTAAGAGCCCTAAAAATCCCAAAATTATCAAAAACTCCCTAAAAAGCCCTAATTTCTGGGTTTTGTATCTTTTGTGCATATTATATTAGCTTAGTCTAATTTTTATGTTAGTTTGCAAATAATTAAATTTAAAAAACTAAACTAAACTCCTAACTTCTTTTTAAAACCTCTGTTGCCTACCTTCCTACAGTCACACAGAAAAACGGACAATTCAATCAGTGAAATAGTAAAGGTTGTGATATGACTTTTGCATGAATAAAGGTCTGATATATGAATTTATATTCTTGGTTTGGATGTCATAAATTTCTTTGTGCTGAAAATATTTATCTTCTATTACACTGAAAGAGGTTTGATTTCATTTTTTCATTTTCTAAAGAATCTTAACTATACCAAAACCACAAAACGGAAGCTAGAGATTGGTTACCTTTTTTACTATTTACTGGCTATCCTATTTGGCATAATCATGTTCGAGTACACAGGGTACTACCAAAGGATCGAACACCAAGTGCAACCACTTCACACAAACAGATCAAAGATCAACACACCGATGTTTTGACGTGGTTTAAACCCTCTTGAGGGAAACACTCCACGGCCCCGGCCAAATAGCTTCTACAGGACAATTTATTATGCAAAGAAAGAAAGTTACAAATGAGCTTCTCATAATCGATCAACTAAACAATGACCCTCCATGCTCTTTAAATAGAGATCATGGACCAATCGGGTGTTAAGCCACAGATCAAGGTTAGGTTTGATCTAAGAGAAGTTGAGCCGTCGGATCACTCTATGTTGGAAACATATCGTGACCGTCGGATTAAGTATTTACAAATGCATACTAATGCATACTACAGAAACACACTATCCCTAACGGATATATTACACAAGTTGATCTTAACTAACTCCTAAGTGTCTAAATATCCTAACATCCCCCCTTAAGAACAACTTGGGATAGGATTGAAGGATTTACAAAAGTGACACTATTAGGAGAAGGAAGGAGGCATTAGAACCTATCCCCCCTTAATGACAAGTTCCTGAACTCCTAACATAGATCGAAGTTTAGAAAACTTCGCTTCTGTAAGAGACTTGGTGAAGATGTCTGCAACTTGATCATCTGTAGGGAAAAAGAGCACTTCAAGAACCCGATCATGAACAAGATTTCTGATGAAGTGCATATGTAGCTCAATGTGTTTGCTACGTTGATGTAGAACTGGATCTTTGGCAAGCTTGATGGCACTTTGATTGTCGCACCAAAGTGGAGTAGGCTGCTGCTGCTCGAATACAAACTCTGAAAGGATCTGTCGAAGCCATAAAGCTTCTTGACTGGCATTAACTGCTGCTCGATATTCTGCCTCTGCTGAAGAAAGAGAAAGAGCTTGTTGTTTCTTACATGCCCAAGTAATAGGTCCAGATCCCAGACTGAAAACATAACCTGCAGTAAACTTTCGATCATCAGGATCGTCGGCCCAATCTGAATCAGTGAAACCAACCAACAAAGGTTTCCCCCCTGTACTGTAATGAATCCCAAACTGAACTATACCTCGAATATATCGAAGTATTCTTTTAGCTGCTTTCCAGTGACTTTCATGAGGTGTCTGCATATAATGGGCAACTCGACCAACGGCAAAGGAAAGGTCAGGACGGGAATGAGTCAAGTATAAGAGACTACCAACAAGCTGACGATACAAGGTGGCATCGACTTCAAGTGAGGTACAAGTGGCAGAAAGTTTGACTCCATACTGGAAGGGAGAAGGGGCTGGTGTACAGTCTTCCATGTGAAAGCGACGAAGAAGGTCACAAGCATACTTAGACTGAGAAAGAAAGATTCCTTCTTTGGTTTGTAGGACTTGGAGACCAAGAAAATAATGCAAATGTCCTAAGTCTGACATTTCAAAATTTTGTTTAAGACTGGATTTCACATGGGTTATAAGCTTAGGGTCACTACTAGTAAGAATAAGGTCATCAACATATAGAACAAGTATGATGAGATGGTTTTCTACTTTCTTGGTATAGACATTGGGGTCAGAATGGCATCTAGAAAAATCAGTGTCAAGGAGAAAGTTATCCATTTTAGCATACCAAGCTCTAGGAGCTTTCTTAAGGCCATATAAGGATTTTTTAAGGCGGAAAACAAGGCTAGAGTTATTCTGAACATAGCCAGGAGGTTGTTCCATGTAAATTTCCTCCTGTAAATCACCATGTAAGAAGGCAGAGTTGACATCCATTTGATGGACTTCCCAGTTGTGTAAGGCTGCAAGGGAAAGAACAAGGCGGATGGAGTTCATTTTTGCGACGGGAACAAAGGTTTCATTGTAGTCAATCCCTTCAACTTGGGAAAAACCTTTGGCAACTAACCTTGCCTTAAGTCTTTCAACACTTCCATCTGGTGCATACTTAGTTCTGTAGACCCATTTACATCTGACAAGTTTTCTTCCTTTTGGAAGAGGTACAAGATCCCAAGTATCGTTCGCCATTAAGGAACGATATTCTTCATCCATGGTTACATCCCAATCTGGATTCCCTGAAGCTTCTGCAAAAGTTTCTGGATCATGATTCTCGGAAACTTGAGCCAAAAGAGAAGAGGCTCGCTGAAACTGAGAACGTGTTCGACGTTGATCTCTAGGATCACCGGCAAGATTACCAACTGCTTCACATGTTGAACGGATCCATCAAGGAAGCACTTGTGCTGGTGCAACTGGAGGAACATGAGCAGGCGGAGGTGGATTTTCATCCTCACCGTCATCATCAGAAACTGGAGTTGGAAACCTGTCAAGAAAGTTGGAAGAAAAAGAAGGAGGCACAAACGCTGAATTAGGCTCGCAGGCCAAAGATGGAACAATCACCGAGTTAGGCTCGCAGGCCAAGAGATTTTCATCAAATTTAACATCTCTTCTAATTATTATAGCATGAGAATGTGGTTGAAGAAGTCTATAACCTTTTACATCTTCAGAATATCCAACAAATATGCACTTTTCACTTTTGGGCTGCAATACTTTTTGTTTTTCATCCAGAATGTGAGCCCATGCTTCACTACCAAATACACGAAAGTGACTTACATCAGGTTTAATTTTACTCCATGCTTCTTCCGATGTTATACCTTGTAATGCTTTTGTGGGGGTGCGATTAACTATGTAATTTGCACAATTTATGGCTTCAGCCCAAAATTGAAGACTTAGTCCCTTAGATTGGATCATACAATTAGCCATTTCTTTTAAGTGCGGTTCTTCCGCTCAGCTACACCATTTTGTTGTGGTGTATATGGAACAGTGTGCTGTTGTTGGATGCCTTGTTCAGTGCAGAAAGTAGTGAACTGTTTGTTAACATATTCTCCTCCATTGTCAGATCTTAACTTAATAATTTGATGACCAGATTGTTTTTCAACAAGGGCCTTGTAGGCCAAGAACATGTTAAATACTTCGCTCTTAAGTTTTAGGAAATAAACCTAAGTGCGTCTGGTGTAATCATCAATGAAAGTTAAGAAATATTTGAAACCAGAAAAGGAAGCAGATGGAGGAGGACCACACAAGTCACTATGCACAAGCTCCAAGGGAATCGAGGTGTGCCAAGAGGCACGTTGTCAAAACTGTCCCGATGATGTTTTTCGAGTACACAACCGGAACAAACACCATCTCTGCAAGATACCATCGGAAGACCTGTCACCATATTTTCTTTACATAGTTGTTGCAATGAGCGATAATTTAAGTGACCAAATCGCTCATGCCAAAGTTTGCTCAAGTTATCACTATGAGCAACAAAAACTGAAGGGAAAGGTGATGACCCAAAGTTGTTAAACTTGTACAACCTGGTAATATCATCAACAATTTCGGTAGCTAAGACCTGTTGAGGATTTTTAAAATCCTTGATTACAACTTGGTGAGGTGTAAAGGTCACAGTTTTACCTTCACCAGAATGAGTGATCTGATAGATTGATAACAAATTGCAGGAAATTCTTGGAACACATAGTACATCACTAAAATGACCATTATCTACTAGAACTGTTCCAGCTCCTACAACACTTAGAGATCTATCATCACCAACAAATATTTGTTTGGTGTTACATTCATGCATAGTAGAAAAGATGGCTTGATCCTTAGCCATATGATAAGATGCTCCAAAATCAATGAGCCATTCATTTGAAGTAGAAGAAGAAGATGCATTATAAGAATAACCAGAAGCACAAAGTGCATGTCCATGAGAGGCAGATTCTGAAGGCGAATCTAGGCTGATGTGGTGCTTCTTCATTGCTGCTTCCAAGGCTGCCATCTTCTTGAAACACTTAGATTCATCATGATTATCTTTCCCGCAATAGTTGCAATGACACTCAGTCTTCTTGCCTTTTGGCTTGGATCCTTTGTCATTTTTTAAAGAAGGAGCTGACTGAGAGGGTTTTGGACCCTTGTTTGACTTATTATTGCGAAAATTTTGTTTCTTGGGAGGCTTGGACTTTTCTTTCTGTTGGGACAATAAGGTTTTCCCAGATGTATCTGCATTGTTGATTATTCCAAGATGAATGAGTTTATCTTGTTCCCTAATCAAGGAATCACAAAAGGATTCAAGACTAGGCTCTTGATAGCTAGCTGCATTCAAGGATGCTTTCATGGAGTAAAATGCAAATACAAAAACAGAATAAGCAGGTCCAAGTTTGGAAAGAATATGATAAATGCATTGTTTGTCTTTCCTCTCAATCTTACATTCTGCACATAAGAGCTTAAGAGTTTTGTACTTAGATAAATAATCTTGAATGCATGAAAAGTCACTTGGATTTAAAGAAATCAACTCATTTTCGAGTTGGTGACCTCAAATTTCATTGTGTTTACCAAACACAGATTCCAACTTGTCCCAAGCAACATTAGGTTCATTAATTCCAGATATGTGGAATCGTAAATCAATGGAGATTGACATCCCAATCAATCCACGAGCTTCATCACATCTATTTGCCCATTTTATTTTCTTATCATCATCAGTGGGTTCTTTTTCTTTCCCTGTGGTAATTCTGAAAAGTCCCCTACTTCGTAGAACATCCTCCATACGAGATTTCCATGAGAAATAGTTGGAACTGTTAAGTAGAATATCACAATGGGCGGCCATATTTGTAAATTAATGGCTGTAAAAGCAGAAACCAATAGTCTGGATGTGAAGAGCTCAAAAAAATAGGCGGTTTCAAAAAAAACAGCACTGAAAACTGACTCTGTATGATGAAGTTATGCTTGAACAAAGAAACTGTTGAAGATGTCCCCAATAGTGACGTGGCAGCTAGAGAATGTCCAGCAAAAAAAAGAACCCCCCTCTTCCCAAGATGAATCTTTTGACAATCACTTTACAAGAAAGTTTCTTTAAGTAAAACCACTTTTGTAAAATAAGTGATTTCACTTTTACAATGATATTACTTTTAAATAGTGCAACAATAAAAAAACTTAAGTGACTCACTTGTATTTTTATTTTTTATTATTTAAGTGAGATGCACTTTTACAATAAAGTAACTTGAAATTAGAAATTGCATACACTTTTTTTCTTTTAAAAGTAACTTCCTAAGACTTGAACTCAAGACCTATTAAGGAATAAAGCAACTTTGGACCAAGTGAGCTAGATTAAAAGGTATGTAAAATATGGGAATGAGGAAGGGGGCTTTTTTTTTTTTCTCTTCTTACTCAGTTTGCATGCTTGCCATTTTTCCTGCAAAACAAACCACAAATCGAAACAAAAAAACTTTTCCACACTTGTGGAGTTAGATCTTGTTAGCTTTCCCGGAAAGTCTACGTTTTCTCTCTGTTTCTGATTTGCCGAGATCGCGCAAGGTGCACGACAAAGAGGATACGCAGCCAAGAAAAACCCTTTCCCTTTTTGTTTCTGATTTGCCGAGATCGCTCAAGGTGCACGGCAAAGAGCATACGCAGACGGGAAAGCAACAATCCGAACCAAAAAAAATCTAACAGTAAAAAAAAATGAAATATGAGATTTTTTTCTTTTCAAAAAATGAAATAAAAAAATGCATCACTGTAACATTATACCTTCAGATCTGATGAAATACGTGTTTCTGGAGCAACCGGGAACCGTTTTCGATCAAACGAAAACTATTTCCCAATAGAAACGACGCTCCAGATGCAATGGAACACCTTCCACAACCCAGAAATGCACAGAAATACCAGAACTAGAAACCCTTTCGAGTTTCGACAACAGCAGTTCAAGATCTAGATCATAACCGGAAGCGGCACTTCATAAAAGCTCTGATACCATGTTCGGGTACACAGGGTACTACCAAAGGACCGAACACCAAGTGAAACCACTTCACACAAACAGATCACAGATCAACACACCGATGTTTTGACGTGGTTTAAACCCTCTTGAGGGAAACACTCCACGGCCCCGGCCAAATAACTTCTACGGGACAATTTATTATATAAAGAAAGAAAGTTACAAATGAGCTTCTCATAATCGATCAACTAAACAATGACCCTCCATGCTCTTTAAATAGAGATCATGGACCAATCGGGTGTTAAGCCACAGATCAAGGTTAGGTTTGATCTAAGAGAAGTTGAGCCGTCGGATCACTCTATGTCGGAAACATATCATGACCGTCGGATTAAGTATTTACAAATGCATACTAATGCATACTAAAGAAACACACTATTCCTAATGGATATATTACACAAGTTGATCTTAACTAACTCCTAAATGTCTAAATATCCTAACAAATCATGAGGTCTGAAACAACTTTCTTACTGCTGTTACATAAGTCTGAATTATTTATCGTTTTGGAAGTGGATTTTACAGTTAGTATCTTATTGGTTAAAGCTGGTTATTGAGTGAATGTTAAAGTGTCAGTTGGATGGTAGAGAAGTCTTGTGCTAAAGCTAAATTCCATACACATAAATCAATCGAAGTTAGAGTTGAATTAGTGTTCCATTTATCAAATTCTAAGTTCTGATTTTCTACTTTTTCAAATGTGTTATCTACTGCTACAATCATAATTACATAACAAACCTAGAAATGTTACTTGGTTTAGTACTACTAAACAATTAATGGTTATTGTTGATTGTTAGTAAGAGCTCTCTATTGCATACTAAACTGGATAGACACATGAGACATGAGACTACTTTGATGCATTTGCAATAAAATTTAAATCTTATATTCCTCATAGTTAATGACTAATGACTCATTTGCTTGGTTCATGAAAACATTTATGCATAAGATTGTTGGACCGAATAATTCTTGAACTAGTTTACAGTTTGACAATACACACTTGTATGATGAATGATTTTTACACATGTGATTGATGTATTTCATTGGTGAATGAATGTGATCTATTCAAGTATTGCCACTGGTTGCATGTTGATTAATGATACAATTGGGTTGATATTGGTCTTGTAACGAATGTTTTAGATCTTACACTCTCACTGTATGCCCTATGTTTGTTAATGGTTGGATTGGTTTGCAATATAGTATTTTGATCCAATATTGATTATTTACATGTGTACATGTTTATCCATTTTATTGAATGATCATAGTGGATTATTATTTTTAATCATATCTTGCATTACTGACTCCATTTAGGCACTGGTCTAACCAAGGTTGCATAGAGAACATAGTTTGTTGGTTGTCTTAGTGTCGTACAGGACTCCATAAGGATAATTCTCCTTGGAGGTTTTGACTTTTGAAGAAGTTAGAACAGCGACTGAGGTGACATTGGGTCATTGGTCCTATTGGTTCTTACTGGGAATTAGCCCTTCTAATTTGCTCGGTAACAATGGGTTAAATAGGTTGCAGTACCAAATATTTTGAGTCAAGCAAGGTTTGATGTTTTTTTATATATTAATTACAATCAATTTCTTGCATCCATGAATATATAGTGAGGGAGAATGCTAGAGATATATGAACATCAAACAAATCCCTTACTCTAGCTATTGCAGTGAATGTAAGGCCTTTCCGGTCAATGTTTCCAATGTCAAGTGTTTCCTTTTGTAAGTTCAATCCTTGCAATTTATGAATTGTCAAACCCCAAGCCATGTGAATTGGTAGATTATTGTGGTACCCCCTTATTATGAGGGGGATCATCACATAGTTTGGGTTGGAAGCATCCTATGGTGGACCTTTATAGTGAAATTGACAACATCAAATGACAGGAGGCTAGGTGGCAATGTATCATGGTTGTAGAGAATGGAAACAACTTTTCCAAGATCTACATTAAGAAGGCATGCTACGACCCACAACTTGGTACTCAACATAACCTATTGGACAATATAAAGCATAAATGTCAAATCCAACTATTCATATTCTTTGCCTACAAGTAGTTGACTCTTGCTTTGCTATGTTGAACACCATGTGACTGGCATGTTTAGGTTTTTTTTGCATTTGTTTGTCATATAATGTTAGGGATTTGTTCACTGAGTAGAAGTAAATGGAATGTTCAAATGATTGGTTTTCCTCAAGTGAAATAGATGATATTTTCCTAGACATGATTATCTTTTGTTCTTTGAGAGTTGACATTGCATTCCTGAGGTTGAAAAGGAGTTGGTGTAAAGTGATTTGAGTAGGGATGCTACCTTGTTTATGGAAGGAGGTGGAAAATGTGATGAATGTGTACCAAAGTGTGTTGCATTGTGATTCCCATACATACATAGGGATGTATTCTCTAGTGGGTAGTTGGCTAAGATCACCTAGAATGACCATAGAGAAACCACCAAATGGGTAGTTACGATGGGAAGTGAATGCTTCACATAGACTATAGTCAATGTAGACTAATAGTTTTGGGACAATGAAATTCATTTCATTAATTAGAATGTAATGGATATGGAAAAGTTTTTCTTGAGGATTGCAAGTGACTAATCCTTAAGAGGGTGCATCACATCTATGAGTATATGAAGTCTAGAATGTATTGTTATCGTAAGCACATTTATGTTAAATGGTGCGATGTTGATTGGAGATAGTAGGAGCAAGGGGGTTACTTTGTTTTCAAATGCAGCTAGTATTGAAGATTGCACACTCAACCAAATAATACTTTCATATTATTGCAATACCTTGGATGTGTTAGAGAAAAATAACCCTCTCCATCTCATCATTCTCCTATCTAGTGACTTAGGCTATCACTTCATGACTATAGTGGGCCAAGTCTCATTCAATTTGATCACTTGAGCCACCCTATACCTTACTTCTAAACTCTAAGGGTCCAAAACCTCCTTAAATACATTTTTTAGCAACACCTAATGCCTATTTACGTATGACAAGGGCTCATTCCTTTATTTGGGGATGCTTTCCTTGATTTGGGGAACTTTTTCCTGATTTTAGGCTTGTCTAAGTTAAAGGCTAGTTGAGAAATAGTTTCACTCCACTAATTTTGGCCCTAACAAACCCTTGATGTATATTTTTAGTCATTAGCGCCTCAGTTGATATATTTTGGGGATGTGCATGTGCATGTACATATTCTAGTTTGAACTAGTGTTTAGGAATTCATGAGTCAGTTTAAATCATCTTGGAGAGTGTGCATGGATAACTAAGGCTCTTTGGATCTAGTTAATCCTAACTAGCATCTCGTGCACTGCATGAGAAATTCGAAGTACCTCCTAACCTATTCAAATTTCCTTTCCTATTTATTTCCCTTCACTTCAATCATTGAATCTTGATGTAATTTAACATTTTCTCTTGTTATTGATCTACCTCTTTTGTGTAATGATTTATGCTATCACATTTGTTACATGAATTTGTTGATTATTATCACAGTACATATCTGTTAATTAGTACCTAGATCTATATGCTCAGATTATTTAGGATGAAAATTTTCAATGTAGTGTTGCTTATTCTTGTTGTGGGAAATAACAAGGACAAAGGCCATGCATTGTGTGGGAGGTAAGGAGTTAGTAGAATTGGAAGTTGAAGAGGGGAATTGTTGTACTTGGTTGGATGACCATTTGAACTCAATGAACAGTATGGTTAGCTCTTGCAAGTCTAAAGGGATAAAGGTATGGGCCTAGTTGTGATTTGCCTCAAAGTTGTGATGGCCAAGCATGTCAAGGTCATCAAATTGGTTGTTGTTTCTAGGGTGTATTTGATAAAGGATTTGTCATTTGACTATGTTCATGGGGTAGGGTTTGTTGAACTCAATAAAGGGGGTATCATTATAATCACTATTTCAGGGGGCTTTAGGTATGCACTCAACATGCCAAGTGGCACATGTCCCTCAATTATTCCCATTGTGAAACAATCTCCAAATGTGTGCAGCTGAGGTCACCATGCAATATATGAAAATGTTTCTATAGAAGAAGCTCACTCCAACAAAACGTGATGTAGTTATCCATACAAGAAGGTGGATTGGTGAAGAAGTGTGATAGGATATGGATTATCTTGGAAGGCTTGCATGGTTTCCATTGTCCATGTTTACTACGAGTTGAGAAGGACCAAGAACATGCAACTTCAACAATAGGAAAAGGATCTAGTGAAAGAGGTCTTTGCATGTATGCAACAATTAAGGTAGTTTTTTGAGGGATATCAATCATGTTAGTTAAAACATGCCTAAAAAACACTCTAGGAAACATTCAAGGAAAAAAGGGATTGATCAAAAAGTGTAAGGGGAATTTTTTGTAGAATATGGTATGTCTCTTGTGCTCTGGTGTCCTTATCTGCAATTGTTTATGCTAGGAGTTTCCTAATTAGAATCAAGAAAAATTCTTCTGGAGGGGTAGCATATTTGATAACATATCATGGTATATTTTATATTTTGGCTTTGATTTCAATGCATACTTTGAAATGTATTTGATGACAATGTGCTGAGACAGAATAGGTTGGAAATCAACATGTTCTCTCCATATTAAAAGCATGTGAAAGACATTGTGGATGTTTAAGCTTGTGTACTTTCTAGAAAGGATGGAAGTTTTTTTTATCATTTTCATCAATGGACATAGAATATATAGCATGCATCTTCAAGGGGAATCCATAACAATGGTTTTCCCTTTTTTGTTGAGGCGGGAAGATTCATTGCATTTTATATCATTGAATGCAATTTAAAAAAAATCATAGCATTCAAAGTGACCAGCTGCAAGTATGGATGATCTTCCAAGAGTGCACAAATTGCTCTGAATTGATCAATGAAATGAGGGGGTTTGCAGTTGGATGTCACATGGGTTCCATGCTATGATACATCTATCAAAAGTAATCTTTCACAACATCATTCTTAATTACATTTTCCCCAATATAGTTTTCCCATATCGGGCACATTTTCTAACCATGGGAAACCATGTATATGCGTAAACCCTTTGTGTTACCACTCATACCTAAACAAGGAAGGAATAACAAAATATAAAAAAAATCGCAATATAAAAAACGAGGGAAAACAAACATGTTTCATTGTAGACTTGCACCAATAAAATTTTGTATGAAGCATTTTTTGCAGGACCTCTTCAAGGAATATGTTGAAACTATGGTGCATATATTGAGATGTAAGATGTGGTCTAGTTATGTTATTTTGAATTATCCAATGGAATTTCTCAATCAAATTAGTTGGAGGCTATCTAGACATGAGCATTTGAAGGTTGTGTCATTTGGTGTCAATTGTGCAAAGGGTTAAAACTAAGGTTGGGCTTCCTATCTATGCGATCATGTAAGTGATATCACCTCTTCTTTTCTTCTAGTAATAGCATGTCCCATAGAGGCTCAAAGAACATGGCTTGATTAGCTATATGATCATTGAGAAAGTGCTATAGTTGCTGGAGCAGGATGGAGATGGTTTTAGGGGTGGTTTCTTCAATGTTACTTTTGATGAATATAGAAGCAATATATTGACTTTGAGGGTGCATCATGAGTTTGTACAAGTTGTAATGGAAGAAAGGATGTTGACCAAACTTTTTGTCATGGTATCGCATTAGGTGCAAATCATAGTCTTGAATTCCAACTTATTGAATTGTGTTTTTCTTAGCATGGAAACCCATGCGGGAAGGAAGTTTTGGTAGGCCATGGAGAGGAGGAACTCTATATTGTACTCATTAACAAGCAAAAGGATAGTAGGGGAACAATCAATGGAATTTATTTCCATGCTAGCTGCTCCATGCATGTAGTGCCTAATCCTTCAACCTATGTCTAGGAATTTGAGAGTTTGATGGTCAAGGAGAAGGTTTCTACATTTGTTAAAGCAAGGAAGCAGTTATGTATATCATCATTATAAAGATTCACACCGCTAGCCAATGTAAAGGATTGCAATTTTTTTTGTATCTTTTTGCTAATGTAACTATAATAAAAATAAGATTCTTTCTATTGTAAAGAAAAATGATTTGTACGACATAAAAAATTGCATATTTGTACACACAAATTTCTTCCAAAATATATATATATATATATATATATATATATATATATAATTAATTAATTTATACCATATCATATCTCTTAAGTTCAAATACCCGCCCTTTTATAATCCAACATATATATTAAATCATGAACATATGTCTCCATTTTTAAACTAATAATCTAAAGTGATAAACATAACTCTAAGGTTTAATCATCCATACTTGGTATTTGTTATAATCCAACATATATAAAAATATACATATATATGTCTCTATCTTTAAACCAATAATCTAAGGTACTAAACATAACTTTAATGTATATATATATTCATTCAATTTATTTATTTGAATTCCATGTAAAACAATCTCTAATATGCAAAATATACATGTTTATATAACTTTGAACTTTCTTTAGAACAATCGCTAACATGCCAATTATATATATTTATATAACTTGAACGTTATTTAAAACAATATCTAATATGCAAAATATGTACAAATATATATCTTTGCACTTCATTTAAAAAATATCTAATATGCATAATATACCTATTTATATAACTTTGAACTTCATTTAAAACTATCGCTAATATGCAAAATATACATGTTTATATAGCTTTGAACTTTATTTAAAACTATCTATAACATGCAAAATAAATATATTTATATAATCCTTGCACTTTAAAACAATCTCTAAAATGTGTTTATATATATATATATATATATATATATATATATTCGTAACCATTAAGGTCACTTTCCAACTACTCCTTCAACTAGATAGACAATAGCTCACAGCCTCGAACTGCTCGTCAAGGGAACACTACTACTCAGTAACTCCCTCGCCATGTGGTAGATGAACACTCTTGAACAACGTCACGACTAACCGCTCAGAGCGGAGAGCCCAAGATGAAGAGCTATCTAGTATGGACATTTTCTTTAATTATTACAAGGTTACATGCCATTGAACTAAGAACACAAGTTCAACGAAGCCCATGCAAGGCTGGATATACATGACATGACAATGGAGAAGTGGACTATCTACAAGTTTGGACACCTACCATGACTAGCAGTCTGATAGGGACAGAGAAATATAGAAGAGTTGTTATGCATGGGAAACATTCCAAATTATTGTAAAACAATCAAATTTACAATTGACAGTGAACCCATACAGAAACATGGTTTATAAAATCCATGGGAGGACTGAATCTAACACGCAATCCACATATTTGTAATATGTATTTCATAGGTTTCAAGAACCACAATTCGATTGATTCTTTAACATGCACACATCCTATTAGAGGCAATGACTAAAAGGGGAATGACCTACAACTTACAACATGTAATCAACAACCAGATGGAGATTGTAGAAGGAGAAAACAATTATAGTGGGACAATCGAGAAATGAAGAGTTTAGAATCAACACAATCAGATCAAAAGAAATAAGACATTGAGTCTAATTTGGGGAAAGAAACCGTTGGATTAACTCTGTATAAAGTTACATGAACAACTCTAACCCCACAGAGAATCAATCTCTATTTTAATTCCATAAAACCTACAGGGAATCACTCTCTAGTGCTAAATCTTTATTAATTCTATGAATCCAAAGAGAATTGATATCAAACCACAGAGAATTGATCTCAAACCATAGAGAATCGATCTCTATCCCTAACTCTGTATTACTTTTATAAAAACACAAAGAATCGATCTCAAACCACAGATAATCGATCTCAATCCACAGAGAATCGATCTCTAATGCTAACTCTATATTACTTTCATAAAACCATAGCGAATTGATCTCTAACACTAACTATGTATTACATTTATAAAACCAAGGAGAATCGATATCTAACCATAGAGAATCGATCTCAAACCACAGAGAATCGATCTCTAATGCTAACTCTGTATTAATTCTCTAAGACCACAGATAATCAATCTCAAACCACAGAGAATAGATCTCTAACACTAACTCTATATTACTTTTATAAAACCACGGAGAATCGATATCAAACCATAGAGAATCAATCTCAATCCACATAGAATCAATCTCTAACGCTAACTATGCATTACTTTTATAAAACCACATAGAATCAATGTCTAACCATAGAGAATTGATCTCAAACCACGAAGAATTGATCTCAAACCACGAAGAATTGATCTCAATCCACAGAGAATTGATTTCAAACCACAGAGAATCGATCTCTAATGCTAACTCTGTATTAATTTTATAAAACCATAGAGAATCAATATCTAGCCACAGAGAATCGATCTCAAACCATAGAGAATCAATCCCTGACACTAACTTTGTATTAATTCTCTAAACCCACAAAGAATCGATCTCAAACCACAGAGAAACAATCTCTAACTCTAACCCTGTATTATTTTTATAAAACCGCAGAGAATTGATCTCAATCCATAGAGAGTCATTATTATTCTAATAATTTGCACAATAATAACATATTGACAAATCCAATCTATGTCCAAACATTGGTAATATAACCTTTGTGCATCAACATTATTCTTTCAAATGAAAAGCAACTCAATAATTTCAATCCAATATTTTACAGTACTTTTCCACAAGTCCATCAACTTAAATAACTCAAAAATACAATTTCATGTATTATTCAAATAAACTTAAACAAATAAAAACCTGTCCAAGATGAATGATCTAGCTAATGGCGAGATATCGACGTAGCTGCCGCTCCAATCCGATCGAACTCTTGATGACAATACCGATTGACCCCTCGGTTGACCTCCCTACCAAATTGGGAGTAGTCTTATTCCTCCCAGTCCCTTGAGTTATTGGGGGTCGCAAATAATAACACACAAGCCTCAAATACCCAGTAATGACCTCCCAATCACCAAGGTATTTCTCAAGCCAAACTCACATAGACACACAGTTTCTCAAACTTTCATTACAAAATCCATCCAGCATTAGGGGGGGGAAAGGTACTTTTCCTCTCCAAGCCTTCTTTCTTAAATAGCAAAATCCTTAAAGACATGTGTCGTCCCATGCAAAATTATTTCTTTTATTGATTTTCCCAATAACATTCATCCTCCAACCATGTGTCACCTTCACATGAGGGTGCACATAAGTCCCACAATTTACTCTTAGTTGTCTCTTTACCCTAGGATACCAATCCCCAATTTAGTGGGTGCAAGTGGATTTTAACTCAAAAATATATCAAATCTAAATTTGATCCAAATCTAGATATCATCTATTTATTTATTCCCAATATTTTTATTTAATGCAGATCTCCCTAAATCAGTGGGTGCACATGAAGTCTATTTAAAAATATCTTCAATCTATGTTTTCTCAAATTTAAATATTTTTCCATTTAATCATTCTCAATTTTAAACTCTAATACATGAATAATTTAAATGCATATATATGTGTTAGTGCAAGCATGCACATAATTCACTTCTCATCGTTATCTAGGTACCACATCCATGGGTCCTTTCGACAACTAAGTTGTTATTTTCCTTGTGTGGGGGGTGTGATGTAGCGATTAGGAGTCGTTACCTTAATCAATCTGCTACATTCTATGTGAGACTAATGGTGGCCGAGGAATAAGTTTGTCCTTATTGCGTGCCCCTCAACTTTGTCATACATGACCAAATCCTTATGGCTTTCCCGTACAACACATGCTACCCGAGGAAAGATGATAGGGCTTTCAACTCATGCATGTATTGTTGTTAAGAGTTGATAGTCAGTCATCACACTCGTATGTGTTTTTTCCAGTTCTTTATGGTCCCCCCTTTATTTCCATTTGAAAGTCAGTCTGTAAGTCATTTTACCTGCCACTGCACACACTCAAAGTGCACATTAGTAGCGTTGCACAATATAAAATATAATTATTCTTTATTCAATTTTATTCATTACTAACTAACAAGCATCATTTATTCACATCTACAGAATAAGAAAGCACCATTTCTATTTATTCATAACATAATCTTTATTTCAAATTTCACAATCTATGGAACGTAATCATTAGTTGTTGTTCAGTCATTAATTTTTATTCAAAACAAAGTATAAAACCTTATTCTAGTTTATTTAGTTGGGTCACTTCAGAGAAAGTTCCATCAAAGTTCAATAAGTCAACTTAGTCCAAGGCAGGCATTACAATCATAAACTGAATGTTGTGCATGAAAGGGATAGATTGTAAGTATGCCTAGTTTTCACTTGGAATATATTAAATTAAATCATGTAAATGATGTAACTATGCTAGCATCATAACATTTTACCCACTTCTACCATGTATCCTAAATCATTAGAAATATTAATCGAGGAATCTCAAAAGATGCTTTCTTTGATTGGCTAGAATTGCACACATGCTTTTGGAAATATTATTTTTATTGTTAAAAAGGTAGTTGATTCAACTTACGGAAAATATTTTAACCCGAAAAAATGAAATCGGGCCAATTTCCAATCAATATTGTGAATTATCCAATAGGTGTTTTCAAGCAAGCTTAGTTACCCAACTGAAAATTCTAACCAACAATGAGTTTACCATAGGTTAAGCCTCTATAAAAAAATTTATTGCATTGAATAACCCATGTTTCGAAGTGTACAACTTGCAACTAAATTAATTTTTTATTTCTAGGTAATTTAGATGGGTCCAATTTATAGCATATCTATACAACACATTGTTAAATTTTGAGCATTAATTCACAATACTCTAGGATCTTTACTGAGAGAATAACATGTACAGTATATCAATGCATAACAATCATATCAAGCATGTCAAGCATCACAAGAATAAAAAGCATGAGAAACAAGAGACACAGAGTTTCCGTGGGGACAACCCTAAGGTGAAAAACCCCACAACTTCCTCAGAGATAGAGAGAGCAATGGATCAACCAAAGTACAACCAAAATACACGGAGATAGTCTCCTAGTAGCAGATGATCCTCCTCCTCACTAGTGCACCACTTTCTGAGTGAGAGAAGTGAGAGTTTCCGAGTGATCCAAATAGAGATCTCCCGATCTCTATTTATACTAGTCTGTTTTCCTAGTGACCTTATGGGGCCGACTTGTCTAGCTAGGTATATCAACCATATAATATATATTTCAGGGCGGACCCCACACATGGTGGTCTAATAGCCCTTCGCCAAGTATACACACTTGCGACACATGACAACACTTCCTTATAGAGGAATAACACATCTCTTATAAGGGTACAATAAATATATATGAAATACATTCCGAAGTTACATATACATCAACACTCCCTCTTCACTAGGAAGGTATTTCTCGACACAGTTCTGCTAGACAAGTCTTCTTCTTGGGATCATCGTCATCGATGCATCGTCACTGCTGCTGCTATCTCAACCAATCTCTGACTCTACTCGTCATAGGAAGTTCTACAGAGCCAGTCCTTTTTCATACTGGATGTAGGCCCATGACCTGCAGGTCTTCGTCATCACTGGCCATACTGTGGAATCCTCAGGACTTATTACATGCGTCACAAAACCTTGCAAGAGCATCCCAGGACTTATTGCAGGCACACAGCCCAACCTATCGGATCTCCCAGGGAGCTATTACATGTGACCCTACCACAAAACCTCGAAAGAGAATCCCAGGACTGATTACAAGCACACAGCTCAACCTATCGGATCTCCCAGGGCGCTATCATATGTGGTCACCACAAAACCTTGCAAGAGCATCCTAGGACTTATTACGGGAACACATCCCAACCTGTCGGATCTCCCATGGCGATATTACATGTGGTCATGGAAAAACCTTGCAAGAGCATCTCAGGACTTATTACGAACACACAGCTCAACCTATCGGATCTCCCAGGGTGCTATTATATGCCATAGGACAAAACCTCGAAAGAGCATTTGCTAGATATCCCAGGGAGCTATTATATGCCAGCGGCAAAACCTTGCAAGACTATCTGCAGATCTCCCAGGGCGCTATTATATTTCCTCCCAAAGCAAAACCTCGAAAGAGCGCCAAATCTCCCAGGGAGCTATTATATGCCAGCGACAAAACCTTGCAAGAGAATCTGCAAACCTCCCAAGGCGCTATTATATTCTTATCTACACAACCTATCCACGGACACAGAGTATCAACCTGATACTCACCATACATCATCCTGATCATCATCACTGCAACATCCTGCTACATGTCATCTGGAGCAACATCCTGAAGCTCGTCATCCATGATCATCCTGATCATATAATGCATATACCTAATGCATACCAAGTATCTACCTGATACATATCATCATACATGATCCACCTGATCATACATGATACATATCAACATACATGATCTACCTAATCATACACAGTATCCACCTGATACATATACAGATACATGGTCCAAGCATCCAACATGATGCATATACAAAACATATACAAATGATCCTACTAATCATATCCATCATCCAACATGATGCATACATAAATATACATATAAATGATCCAACTGATCATATCCAACATCCAACATGATGTTTACATACATATACATGTAAATGATCCAACTGATCATATCCAGCATCCAACATGATGCGTACATACATATACATATAAATGATCCAACTGATCATATCCAGCATCCTCCTGATGCATATACAGAGCAGTAACTAGAGCATCGTCCTAATGCTCATCATCTAGCGCTTACATCCACAACCATGTGAAGGATCCTCCTTCCAACATACTTGGAATGGATTCTGCAAATGTGTCCATCACTTCTTCCTCGAAGTGTCATCAATCTGAAGAACACCAAGCCTCTCCCTGAAGTACTCGAACTTCACTCTGGCTAGTGGCTTCATCAGCACATCTGCAATCTGCTCGTCCATCGCAATGTACAGGAGCTTCACAGCTCCTCTCTGCACCATATCCCTGATATAGTGATATTTGATCTCTATGTGTTTCGACCTGTCATGAAACACTGGGTTCTCGGATAGCTTCACACAACTCTGGTTATCACAGAAGATACCAGTATCATCCAACGAGAGATCAAATAAATCAGACAGTAGCTTCCGAAGCCATACTGCCTCACAACTAGCTGAACATGCTACAACATACTCTACCTCAACTGTACTCAGTGCTATGCAGGACTGCTTCCTGCTGAACCAAGAGATCACACCTAATCCCATACTGAAGCAGCACCCAAATGTGCTCTTCCTATCTGCAACACTGCCAGCCCAATCTGAATCAACATAACCCTGCAGATTAAAATTTTGATTCACTTCATACTTGAGCCCATAATCCATTGTACCCTTCAAGTACCTCAGAACATGCTTTACAGCAACCAGATGAACACTCCTCGGATCTGTTAGGAACTAACTCAATGTGTTCACAGCAAAGCAAATATCTAGTCTCTTGTTCGTCAGGTACATCAAGGACCCAATCATCTGACGATACATAGAGATATCAACTGGCTCAGATGAAGCATCACATAGAAGCTTCAGGTTCAATGCCATAGGTGTGGCCATGGCCTTGCAATCCATCATCCCGAATCTCTTCAGGATATCTACTGTGTACTTCCCTTGACCAAGGAAGATCCCACCTGCACTCTGCCACACCGCCATACCTAGGAAATAATGCATCATTCCCAGATCTTTCATATCGAACTCGGCAGCAAGCTTCCTCTTAGTATCTGCAATCAATCTGTCATCTCCTATTACAAATAAGTCATCTACATACAGGAGTAGAATCACAGGACTCCCTTCCTCAACCTTGTAGTAAAGGTTGGAATCCGCTTTACTCTTGGTAAAGCCCAAACTGGATAGAAAGTTGTCTATCCTACCAAGTTCTGCACATATATGATTTCCTGTGATGTGTCTCAAAACCAAGTGGCTGCTCCACATACACTTCTTCTTCAACTACACCATTCAAGAAAGCTGTCTTGAAATCCATCTGGTGTATCTTCTATTTCATCACTTTTATATTTCTCTATGCTGCCATCTGCAGCATGCTTGATCTGATAGATCCATATGGAATTCATAACAAAACTTCCCTTCAGGTCTTGGGACTACATCCCAAACATCATTCTTCATGATCGACAGATCATGGAATTCTTCCCGTATCCTGGGAACTTCAATATCTTCAATAGATAATTTTGTTGCTTGAACAAATGTTGTAGTCCTTCTTTTGTAGGTGAAGGTATACAGTCTTTCCTACAAGACAAGTTAAATTGCATGATTAGAAACATCTCATAGTTTCATAACAAAATCTTATACATAAGAATATATGTCATACAGTCATGCAATTATTTTAGCCAATGCTTCAATACAACATTTATCCATGTTCCATAACTTTCTAGATGCCTTCCAATCTCTACCAGAACATTGTTAAGAGTTTGCACTACTCCCAACATGTCAGCAAAGAGGTTTCATTCTAGATAAGTAGCAATGGAATGTTGTACAGTTCCATAGGCCACTTACCCATCACATGCATATTAGTATTATCTTGTTCATTAATGCAATCATTCTAATTTGCACAATACATATCCTAAGTCTAGGAACATGAGCATATACATCATTGAACAATTTTATTTAAACAAACAAATGTGCAAGAAATAATAATTAAAATACTTATCTTTGTTTGTTTTTTGGGTGGACTCCCTCTGAGTCTTTGCTTCCTTGCAGGAGCTGCTGGAGTCCTAATCTAAAGTAGCTTCTTCTACACCTTTCTGTTGTGGAATGTAGAGAGATGGTCAACTCCCTCTGAATATCTGCATCCTTGCAGAAACTACTGGAGTGTGTTTCTCCTTTGCTTCCTTGCAGGGGCAACTGAAGTGTGCTCCCTCTTGATCTTTGCTTCCTGGATTACCTATCCTTGAACTTATATTCATCCTTGGTCCCTATGCATGCTTATTAGTATCATGATTGTGTTATCCTTGTGATCTCATACAAAATCATACATTCATTAGTCTATTGTCAATACTATCAAAACACGATAATCTCAAGCATGTATAGTCATGATCATTTCAAACAGAAATAATAAGCATTAGCATTCAAGGTTTATATAGGACTCTTATGGTTAGTCATAACATGTCTAAACCTGTGATTACTCAAACCTATGACTCTTTTGGTTAGTCATATGCATATACCCATGATTATTCAAACCTATGACTTCATGAATAAACATCATCAATCATGTCATGCATACTTATATAATAGATCCTATGATATAAGAAACACATACCTGGTCACCACATTTGCTAGTTATGTCTAGCAATGTGTTCTTGTTCTCTTCAATGACCTGCATAAATCATTAGTTAACTTTTGCAAAAACGAATTATACATACCTCTATGTGATCCATGACTATGGATGAATCTTTGTCTTTATGTCACCATGGCAAGTTCAGGTTGTCCCTTCAATTTGTACAATCCTCCCTCTTGCTCTCCAATCACCACTACATCATCAATAGATTTATCCTTTGGCCACATTAGGACTTGGCCATCTACAAATGCAACCCTCGTGACTTTTGCATCCAATGCAGAGATGGAGAGAAGATTCTTCTTGAGCCCAGGTACATAAAGGAATTTTTTCATCTTCAAAGATTTTCCAGAATCTGGGTTGTAGGAGGCTTCACCACTTCCTTTGATTGGGTATTGATAATCATCCCCAAGTTTCACCTTATGGGGTGATTCATGTTCAGATAGGTTTACAAAAGATTCCTTGAACCCAGTCATGTGTTTGGAAGCCCCACTATCAATTAACCAATCATTACAACCATGGGAGATTGTACCTGTGAGAGCAGAGATTAGGACATACTCTTCTTCACTTGATGAGTCATCTTCACTTTCTGTCCTAGCTTTCTTCTTTGGAGGTTCATCATCTTCAACAGCATGAGCATGGTACCTTCTTTTGTTACCCTTCTTCTTCTTGCTGGAGTTGTTGTTGTTGTGGTTGTCCCTTTTGTTCTTGGGACATTCTAAAGCAAAGTGACCCTTCTCATTGCATGTGAAACATCTTATATCCTTCTTATTCTTTTGTTGGTTCTTGTAGTGAGAGTGCTCCTTCTTGGGCTTGATTCTTTTGGTGTGGGCTGTGAGAGCTTGATCTTCACCTCCCATCTTTTCTTCACGAGCTACAAGCCTAGCTTCTTCTTGAGAGCATTCCTCCCACATTTTACTGAAAGAGATCAATTTCTTTCTTGCACAGATTCCTTGTTTAAAGGAGTCCCATGACCTAGGTAGGCCATTCAGAGTGGTCATAACAACTTCACCATTGTCCACTACTTCATCCACAGCTTCAAGTTGTTCCTAGATCTGAGAAACCTTGGAGAAGTAAGATTGAATGGTTTCTCCATTCAACATCTTGAACCCTTTCAATTGATTCCGCAGAGTCATCTTTTGATTTATGTTCTTCCCTTCAAATAACTTGGTCAGGGAGTCAAACATCTCTTTGGGTGTCTTCAGAGATGACACATGGGGAATGAGATGGTCTTTGATAGAATCAGCAATGATTCTCTTTGCCTTGACCAAGTTCTTCTTATGCAATACCTTAGCCTCTTCATCCTCTGGGATAGGGATGTCTTCTTTTATGTATGAGTCCAACTCATTCTCTTCCAGGATTAACCCAATCCTATATTTCCAAGCTTAGAAGTTATCAGCCCCTTCAAGCTTATCCTCAAGCTTGGTGTGGTGAGACATCTTAAAGAGTACTTCAAATGGAAGTAGAAAAGATTTAGGTCTTACCACTTGAAATGCTGAAAACTGGATCTAGTCCCGGATTAGGGTTTGTCGAAAAAACCCTAAAAATTCAAAATGTGAATTTCAACTTTTTGAGAGGATAGAAAGATGCGCCTTGATGATCTGATCAACGTAGTGTACTCAGAATTTGAGATAAGCAAAGCTTTACCCTTCAGATTTGCCTTTTTGTCCTCTCGGGTTCACTAGGGAGAGCCCTGAATTAGGGTTTGAGTTTCCCGGAGATCTACCCAGCCAAAAATCTCGATCCAAATCTCTAAACTTCGATTTTTGCAAGGAGCTTCCAGCTATGTCTTCATATTTCAGAAATACCTATTTTTGAGAAAACCCTAATTTTTAGGGCCAAATCTGAAAATGCTCAGAATTGAATTCTGATTGGACAGATAGATTCTCCTTGATGAGTAGAGTCAATCTACTAAACTGCTTTTCCAAAATCTGTGGAGAGAAACCCAATAAAAAAGAAACTCAAGTTTCTGTCACTGCAAAATGTCTTCTTCTCAGGTTAGCTCTGATACCATGTTAAATTTTGAGCATTAATTCACAATACTCTAGGATCTTTACTGAGAGAATAACATGTACAGTATATCAATGCATAACAATCATATCAAGCATGTCAAGAATCAAAAGAATCAAAAGCATGAGAGACAAGAGACACAGAGTTTCCGTGGGGAAAACCCTAAGGTGAAAAACCCCACAACTTCCTCAGAGATAGAGACAGCAATGGCTCAACCAAAGTACAACCAAAATACACTGAGATAGTCTCCTAGTAGCAGATGATCCTCCTCCTCACTAATGCGCCACTTTCTGAGTGAGAGAAGTGAGAGTTTCCGAGTGATCCAAATAGAGATCTCCCGATCTCTATTTATACTAGTTTGTTTGTCCAATGACCTTATGGGGCCGACTTGTCTAGCTAGGTATATCAACCATATAATATATATTTCAGGGCGGATCCCACACATGGTGGTCTAATAACCCTTCGCCAAGTACTCACACTTGAGACACTTGTCAATACACATGATGACACTTCCTTACAGAGGAATAACACATCTCTTATAAGGGTACAATAAATATATATGAAATACATAGATGAAATACATTCCGAAGTTACATATACATCAACACACATATTATTTTCCATTAATACGAGGGTGTCTCCGTTATGGTGGAGGAATGAATTTGATTGGCATCCAAAAAGCAATTTAGCATGGTAGGTAACTTGAATTTTTTTCATTTTTCATGGATGCAATATATGAATTTGAAGGGGGGTGTTTTTTTTTAAGTGTAACTTTGATTCCTTCGCTACAACCACCGTACTCATAGCATCATCTCACACCAACTTATCCAAACAACAAAATTTTCTCTTCAAACTATCTCAAGGTATGCGATATGCAAACATTGATCATTTTCCTACCAAAAACATTGTAGATTGCACTTAATATGATCAATATCATTGAAATATATGGATGTTTTCAATAGATCACTATGTTTTTTTGTAATTTAAATTAGAATATCATAATACAGTACAATACAATACATATTCCAAAACTTTTCCAACAAACTGTGCAATGTACTTCAAAAACATTGATCATGTGCCTCACAAAAACATTGTAGATTGTACTTAATATGAACAATATCATTGCCAATTTGACATATTTGGATTTTTTTGTAATACATCATTTCCAATTTTCCATATCTAGATTTTTTTGTAATACATCATTGCCAATTTGCCATATCTGGATTTTTTTGTAATACATCATTCCCAATTTGCCATATCAGAATGTATTTTTTTAAATTTAAATCAAAATCTAATAATACAGTTCAATATGGTACATTTCCAAATATGCAACCTCCAACCAGAGATGACTAGGCCTGGGATTTGCTGTTCTAGAAAACGTGCTTAATTCCTTGAGCAATATTTTGATCAACATGCTAAATTTTAATGAGCATGATTGAGTCTTACCATGAGAATAAAGTGAAAAATGAAAGGCGGGAAAATTAGTCAACTGTGATTCGAAATCTTCCATATAAAGTAGCTTTGCATTTCAAAAAATAGACTCTGAGATCTTCACTGTGTATTATACATAGATTTTTTTTTAAGTTAGCTTTTGTATTAAAAAAAAAGATAAAAGGGTACAATTTTAGTTACATAACATAATCTAGCCATGCCCAACGTAAATACTATTTTTTTTAAGTAAGCTTTTGTATTAACCAAAAAAAGGAGAAAAGGTATCGTTTCAGTTACAAAACATAGTCTAACCATGCCCAACATATATTTTTTTAAGTAATACATTGTATTAACAAAAAAAGGAAAAAAAGCTACAATTTCAACTGCAAAGCATGGTGCATCCATGCCCTACATAATGGTGCAGATGCAAAATTAGCCTTAGAAGCATGTCTGAGCAGAGATTGTCTATCATTGCTGAGTATAATCTCGATCAAATACATATAATAAAACCAAAGAAAATAGCTTAACTGAAGGATCCGATAGAATTATAGGATGCAAAATGAGACCAAGGGACAAAATACTAAGATCACTAGCATAACAAGCTACCCGGTGGAGGTCATGTCTTGACGCCCATGGGGGGCGAGATTCTTGCACTAACGGTTGGAGGATGATGATAGGTGCTTCGTCCGACTGTGAATTATTTCCATGCATGTTATTAAGGATGTCCATATGATCTTGTTGCATATGCATCATGTGCTCCATCCAGAAATTCATGTCTTCCACCTCCTTTTGGAGATCAAAGATAAGTTGAAGCTCTTCCTCTTTTATCTTGTTGCAACCCGCACCACCACATTGGCTGCAAACCCCAATGCTTTGAGTCTGTTGAACTTGGTCTGACCATAAACACTGTACCCCATCGATGCAAAGAGAGTAGTTGGGCCAATTACCTTCAAGCCAATCAAGGTACGAGACTAATTTTGTAGGTTTGTAGTCTGTGGCTACCACATTCTTGTCCCATTCGATCTTACAACACCATGGCCTTCTCATCCCCTGCTCTGTCAATAAGTTTCCATGGTCTCCTAACATGGTATGTGAGTTTTCTTCATTGATCTCAATTCTTTGAGTGCCTTTCCATGAGGCTTCCTCAGCAAAATTTATCTCAGTGGAATTCATCTCAGTAGAATTCATCTCTACAGAATTCATCTCTTCTTGGGATTTGCGAGAGTCCTCTGAGGAATCTTATAGGATTCATTCTCTGAGGACTCTTCCTAGGATTCACCCTATGAGGATTGTTCATGGGATTCATCTGAGGACTCTACCTAGGATTCACGCGAGTCCTCAGACTCCTCAGACTCCTTACCCACCCGTCGACCTCATATATTAGGGAGAAATTGCCCTCTCGGTGACCTTCCTATCTTCCTGAATTGCGGCATTTCAGGAGTGCAAGATAATACAGAGTGAGAATGAGAGTGAATTTAAGAAGCAACTGTATTCATGAGCTGGTCTAAAGCAACAAAATGAAAATTGTAGTGCTAGTGTGAACCTTTTATCCTGTTTAGAACCATAAATGATCTCGCCTTTTTGGGATCATTTCCATAACCCTTCATGATGTTGATTTGAACCATCCTAGAGTTGAATTCAATTCCCAAGCAATTTGATCCTTGTGGTCGATATCTCTCGTGCCTAAGGTAACCTGGAGGATCCAACTACCATGGGAGATGGTATTAAGGCTCTTAACTGCACCTTCCATCACTCATGTTCTCATTGGTATTCTAGGTGGGTGGGTGCATGCCATGGGCTATGTGTCGTTCTCCTTCTCAAAGAATTATACTTCACATCAACCCAACATACCTCAGGCGTGAGATAGATCGACCCAAGGCTTCAAATTTGAAGCCTTCAATGCCCTTCATTTCCTATTTTATCCTTCATAGAAGGGAACAACAATTTTTTCCATGCAAAAAGAAATTAATTTTGTATGGGGCCCTTCAATAATGAAATTGACCATTATTTTGCAACTTTGCAATTGAAGGACTGCTCCAATTTTTGCCTATCAAATTTTTGAATGGTTGAGAATGGACGATTGGGAAACAACAAAGTCAGAATCCCAAGAGATTTTGCCACACTTTCCATCAACGATATTTATCAACATTTAAATCACAACAAAACTTTAAAACATTTAAAATTAAGTTTAAATGTTATTTCCACATTACATGTAACTTCTTTCATCTAGTTGTTAAAATTTCCTCAATATGGGTTCTTGGGTTATTTGGGTTAGATGTTATAAAAAACCATAGAGTAGAACAATGCAAATTTTATCATTATGATGAGGAATTTGATTATGTTGCTTTTAATATACAATAAAATTTTGATGTATCACTACATTTGCAAATGAAATGAATGGTTTATTTTAACATGTCATCATTGAAGGGTTCAATATATCCTAGCCCTTCAAAGTGAAATAGGATCCTACCCTTCAAAGTGAATAGGACCCTAGCCTTATACATGTATGTTCACTATGTATTATACATAGTTTTTTTTTAACAAGGAAAAAAATATGTATCTTGTTATTCAAACTTTGAATCAAGCTAGTAAGCTTGTAATTTTACTAGTTCAGTCAAATGCATGCCCATCCCTCATTGTTTAGTATTTTTGAGTGATCTCAATTTGATATAATATTTTTTATTGTTTTACACCTTCTTGTACCTTTATTTTTCCAATTTTGGGAAAAAAAGGCCTGCGGTGCAAAAGCACTATAAGGATGCCCTGTAAATATGAATTTCCTGCTTAGTTCACTAAAAATGCGAACTGTGTTGCAGCTGCAACCACCCTCCCCATCATTTTGCTTTGAAAAGAATGGAGTCCCTACTTAATTTTAGTCTTTACTTTTCTAGAGAATTTGGGTCAATTCTAAAACTAAGTCCAGTATTGCATCAGGTTGGCTTGCTCACAAAACAAAAAAACACTTAACCAATTTTTTCGGTTCCCCTTAATCGATCGCTTTCTCTAAGATTAGCATTTCAGTGAGTTCTCGTGAGTTCACTAAAACGACAGAAAATTTTATGGTTTTTGCTAAAAGGTCAGCCAAGTTTTTGATATGTTATCGAAACGTCGACGAAACTTCAGATAAGTTGCCAAAACATCTGCAAAGATTTTGTTTTCTCGCCAAAACATCAGCGAAGTTTTGGATTTATCGCCAAAGTGTCGAATTAAATTAACTTTTGTCACCCGAAAAACTTCAGAATTAAAAAAAAAATATGTTGATGTGTCGCTAAAACTCCCAAATGTTCGCCGAAACGGACCGGGGTATTTTCCATCTTGTGTCAACACAACTTAACTTTTGGTTCTAAGATGTAATCTCGGTGGACGTATTGATTCCGTACCGAAACATATCGGCGCAATTTTTTTTTCCCGTCGATACAGACACATCAACTCAGCTTTTCTCACTGAAACCCAATAGTGCAGAAAATTAAAATTTTACATCGAAAACATATCAGTGGAAGTTGTAATTTGTCGTTGATATGGTCTCACTGACATGGAACTTATCACCGAAAATTAGCATCGCACAAGAAATAAAATTTAATGTCGAAACATGTCGAGGTAATTTATATTTCTTCACTGAAATAAACTGACAAGATTTTCGAAAAAGTGTAAATTTCACCTTTTTAAGCCCCATTTTGGAGGCTTGGGTTTTTTTAAAGACATTTTAAATGTGATAAATCACTGTTTTTTTTCATAGAAAAATTCAACTTACTATTAATATACGAAATAGTAAAAATATCCAACTGTCAGACCAAACAAAGACATACAAACCCTGCCACAAGAAAGACCAGGGAGTGACCGGTCACAGCAGCATCATGTGCCAGCAACTAGTTCAGAAAATACCAATATAAAAAGCCACATGTCCCTAAAACATCCAAATGTCTCAACAGGAATACATCCTGTAGCATAACAGAGACCATGAAGTATAACAGTAACCATATTCCACATCAGAGGATATGTACATATCAAAAATAAAACATAAGTCCAACATATAGTCATCCGCAAATACCAATCACCAATGGTATCGCTAGCAGAAGAGTATCCGATAATCATCTCATGAATTAACAGCATATATCAAAATGTTAAGACGAGATTACATCCGATTTGAAAGTACCAAGCAGCATCTGCATGAGGCTGTAATATAGGCCGCAAAAAGTATGTGAGAATGAAAAATCACCCAACAAGTAGTTGGACTCAGAATTTTAAGGATCTGCACACAGAACTGCAAGTCATATAAGATTCATAAAGCCGCATAATGCCGTAAGGAAAACAAAAATGTGAAAACAACAATATCAATAATCAACATGACCAATGTAACTGATAAGAACCATGTGTAAAAAGTATATCATCCCGCCATTCCTGCCACATGATGACCCCCGCCAGAGAGTTAAGAGCCCGCTTTGAGAGCATATCCGCCTCCCTATTCACCTCTCTGAAGATATGATAAAAATGAATGTGTTCAAATTCAAGAATAAGCTTACGGGCCGCTTCCATCCAGTGATTAAGTAGTAGAACATTGAGTGATGAAGTGCCCCTAGCCCAAGAGATTATAGATAGCGAGTCACCAAATATAACAAGGGATGAGATCTTTCTCTGACGGGCACAAAATAATAAGATCCATAGGGCACAAATCTCACTCCTTGTATTGGTTCCATTTCCCAGATTAAGCCAGAAATGGATGGAGACAGAGTTGGATAAGTGAATTGTTGCACCCGCCCCACCCGACCCATTCCAAATCACAGCAGCCCCATCAAAGAATCCACAAGGAAATACCAGGATCGGAGGAGCATACCGATTTTTCTGATTCCGAGCCTCCCTGTCATCATCTGCTCCAAGAGTTGTTATTTATTCCTTGTGTGCAGCAATGGTTCTGTAGCATATCCCATCATGGTGAGGTGTCAAGTTTTCAAAAATTTAGGAATTGCGAGCTTTCCAAACTTCCCATATCATAAAGTATGGAAGCTCAGTACACCCTGTGGAAAGACGGGACCAAGTCTCCAAACACTCACAGAGAGTGTGATATCCCCAGCGGAATTGAATACCAGATTTATATGCAATATGATTCGAAAGATCCCTGATGAAAAAAAAGGAGGAAAGAAGATGCTCAACAGACTCCTCCTGTGAGCAGCATAGGGGACACCATCCCGGACCATTAAAGCCTCATCGACATAAGTTGTCCCAAGTAAGTATCCTATTACACAACGCTAGCCAGATAAAGCACTTTATCTTGAGGGGAATGACCAGCTTCCAGGTAGTTTTTTCCCACCAATGAACATCAAAATGGGACTCTGCAAACATTGCCTCATATGCCAATTTAGTTGATACATTGCCACAAGACACATCCCACGACCAGGCTAATCTATCTGCAGAATCAGATAGTTGTAGGTTTGAATGATAAAACGACCTGATATAACCTTCCCATTCATTTCCCAAAGTACCTGTTAATCCCAGCTAAGGTGCCGAGAGCCAAAGAGACCGCCCATCCTTATACTGCCCAGCCGCATGAGCCAGAGTGCAATAACCATTTGATCTGAGATGAGTCCTTAATTCCATTGAGAGGATATGCCTCGCAGGCCCCCCCATGATCGGGTCAAGCCCCAGTTTAATGTCTCGCCCATTGCCAGGGATCCAAGCAATCCATTGTGTAATAATCTTGTAAGATCCCATCAACCCATTCCAAAAATTTGATAGGCCCAATGTAGCAGGCCGGTCCAATCTTAGCCAGTTTGAAACAGAGATATTCTTCAGGTACTTAGCCCTGATAATTCTTCCCCAAACAGAATTGTCGAAGAGTGCACGCCAGAGGCTTTTAGCATGCAGGGCCTTTACAAAAAGATCCAGGTCCTTGATATTCCATCCCCCCAACTTCCAGGGTCGGGCCAAAACAGACCATTTTATAAGATGAAATTTTTCTTGAGCTCCACCACCCGACCATAAGAAGCTGAACAACTTCCGTCGAATAATACAAAGGATGGTTCTGGGGATTTTACACAGTGAAAACCAATAAACCCCTAAATTCTGCAGGACGGCTTTTGCCAGCGTTAGTCTGCCCCCCAAGGATAAATGGAGAAAACTCCAGTGACTTATACGCCTTTCAAAACGTCTAACTAACCAAGTCCAGTCATTCTTCAGGTAATTTGTAGGCTTTATGAAGAAACCCAGATATTTTGTTCCAGCATCAATCTCCTTAAATTTTAATGGTAGAACAGAGCTTATCAAGCATTCCACATCGATCGATAGGGAATGTTTCAAAAATTGAGATTTTATATAACTGATGATCATATGAGAAACCGAACAGAATAAGTCAAGAATCTTCTTATATTGAATCCACTCAGCCAGGATACCCTTACCAAAAATCATTACATCATCCACAAACAAAGAGTGTGTAACAGAGATATCTCTAGTAATTTTAATGCCTTCAACCAGTCCAACCCTTCTTGCCTTATGAATGGATAGACTCGGGCCTTCAATGACCAAAAGGAAGAGGAGCGGCGAAAGTGGACATCCCTGACGTAGGCCCCGGGTTGCCTTAATGAAATGCGTTGGATGTCCATTAATCAATATAGCATAATTAACCGAAGTTATACATGCCATAATCCATTTCATCACCTTCCATGGCAGACCGATCTGAATCAGAATTAATCTCAGGAAATTCCAGTCCACCCTATCATATGCTTTCACCAAGTCCAATTGTAGTATGAGTGCATCAAGTCTCTTTTGTTTTACCGTGTGGAAAATTTCCTGTGTCACCCCCACCGCATCATGGATCTGACGGCCCTATAGAAACCCATACTGCTCCATGGCAATGTGCCTGGAAAGGAATGGTTTGATCCGATCTGCAATAATCTTAGAAATAATCTTGTATACTAAATTGCAGAGGGAAATTGGTCTGAAATCATTATAGTTATTCGGGTGTGATGTTTTCGGGATGAGGACCAAATAAGTTGAGTTTAAAGCCCCAGAGACCGTTCCTAACTTCTAGACTCATCTATAGCCATTCGGATATCCTCCCCCATTATATCAAAAAAGTGGATAAAAAGTTCCACCGACCATCCATCCGGACCAGGTGATTTATCTTTTGCAAACCCTCGCAATGTGTTTTCCACATCCATCAAAGTAACATCCATATATATGGAGTCCCCCTCCTCTTCATTAAATATACGAGGGTACTCCATAATAATCTTAAATTGTTCTGCCAGACTTGTGTTTTTCGGGTCACAGTAGTATTCCTGAAAGTGACAGGCAGCCTCATTCATCAATTCCTCCTCCCCCCAGATCCGCTGACCCCTGTGATCATTAAGATCCCAAATATCATTTTGCATCCTTCTAGAATCTGCAAATTGATGAAAAATTTTTGTATTCTAATCCCCAGCTTTGAGCCAAATGGCTCGGCTCTTTAACCTCCATGTTTCCTCCTGAATAAGAAGAATATTTAACTTTCGGCTCTCCATTGAGGAGAGTTTTATCACATCCTCAGGGCTTAGCCCAAAACCAACTGATCTCCTATCATTGTCATCACATGAACCTATCCGAGGACGTGCGACTTGGAAATTTACTATCAATCAGTCTTGTACACTTATCATCCATTTTCCAGGTAAGTATATTTTTCCTTGATCTGGTGATCTAAAACTTGTTGGTCTACACTTGGCATATTGCAGTTGGAGGCTAATGGCTCATAATTATTCTTATATTGTTGGTCTCATGATTGGTTTCTTTTCTTCCTTTTTAACAATTCTATTGGTCGGTTCTGTTTGGGCCCAAGGGTTTCGAGCCACCTAAATTGTATCCAATTTCTTATGCCCTAGAGCTCATCTCATGCCTTTTTTGTCCAAATAAATAATCTTTGGGAGTTTTCCCTCACTTTCGTTTGAACCCTACCTTAAGCCCTAACTCTTAGAACTCGTCGACCTTCTCCAACCCTGTCTCGACTACACACAAGTCACTACATTTTACCCTTTTCATGATAGAAAACGTGTCGATGCAAATCCTAATGAATAAACTAGGGAGTTTCTAGATTTAGCTGATGAAAAATTCATTTATTTATATGAAAAGGATTTGTTTATTTATTGCAAATATTTGTAGTTGTTGCTTGCTTTTACTGAAATTGCATGTCATTTCATGATTTCAATGGATTCTTACCAATATAATAATGTTTCCATTGTCACACAAGATTCAAAAATGTCTAAAAGGAGCTCTAAACGCTCATCTAATACCGTATTGGAGATAACATCTGATGGTGAACCAGTTTGGGAAGAATGCTTGAAGGCTCAGTTCGGCAATACATAGCACTTCATGGACATTTCTCCTGAATTCAAATGGGGTGAGATATACCATTTGATCAGAGACCAAAATATCCCAGAAGCCACCATTGAAGAGGACTTGATATATTAGAACATCAAAACCCATGATCATTTTTTATAATAAAACCACCTCTTTTTGTAGCTCATATTTTTCTTGTTCTAGTTGTTCAATGAGCTCATCCTTTTCTTTTACATCACTGTGTAGGGTTGTAATTTCTCCCTCTTTATCTTCTATATTTTTCCCATATTATTTTTCTCTACCTGTTTCATGTCCAAATCCAACATAAGTTTACATGTCCCTTCAGTGGATTATGGGATGGGATGAGTTGTACTTGTTGTCTTTTCATATTCCAACTCGAAACTTAGAGCTCTAGGCCATAACCTTATCTCTATACTAATCTATGGAGCTTTTATAATCTAGCATTTGCTTGTAAAGTTTCTCATTATCTTCCTATAACACCACTAACTCTAGGGTTTGTATATATTTTGGATCTAGTACCTACATCTTCTTCTTCAACACTTGTATCTCATTGTACTTTTGTTGGATCAATGATTACATAAGACAATGATAATCTAGATTAGTCCCCAATGCATTAATTTTATGTTCTAACTCTTTGATGGTCAACTACTTGTCCCCGGTGACCACCTTATCTAGATTCAATTGTTTCTCAATCTTCTTTATCAATGCATGCATCTTCTCGGCATTTGCAAATGATTGGACAACATCTTTGCGCAATGGCTCACCAGATTCTCTATAAAATTCCACTATGTCAACATGGTTGATTTTGTCAAACTTGACTTTTATCTGGGTGGCCTTATAGTCATCATATGTCTTTTCCACTAGGACCTTTGGCTCAAAAAAATTCATTTTGAAGTTTCCCTCTTTATGATATACCATTGAAAACAATTTATTTTGAGTTGTATCCCACCATGTCTTGGAAGATGTGTTCTGCATGATATCAATACTATATCTCTTTATACCCATGAATTGGGAGATAGGGTGGGTTGAGATTGAACAGCTCCTTATGATGATGATCCGGGTTATGCCTCAAAAGTATCCAAAATTGCTGATGGGAGGTGTTCTACTATAATCAAAGGTAATTATAGAGATTCTCCATACTGACTTGAGCCTGCTTTTGACCCACTTGTGGTATCTTCAACCGATGTGACCTTTGTCAGGTCTAGATGGTTTCCCTCTTCCCATTATGTTCAAGAGTTTTTTCTGGTTGCTCTTTCTCTATCTCATCTATTTCCATGTTTGTATGAGTCTCTAATGCAGTCCTTTTTGCTCATGGTTCCTACTTTTGAGAGTTAGAGACCATTGTGGTTTGGCTCCCTACCTTCCCAATTTACTCCTCTATGCATTTGTTGGTATCAATCTACAATATATTGCTTACCTACTCCCAGGTGTCCAAGTTATTATCCCCCCTCATTATACGTTAGGTTGATGATAGTAGGAAAAAAAATTATTCTCTTGCCTCTTCTTGGATATGGATTGATGTGGGTCATATACCCATTTGTCTCCCTTGGATATGTTTAATTGATTTATCATATATTCCACCTAGTTGAAGGGACCACTTATTTGGGAAATTTGATTGTTATAGGGTGAATGAATTTAACAAAGTGAAGTTGGTATGAGAGAAACCTCCACCTTATATATTCCAAAGAAAAAATCTTGAAGTGAGAAAAGTTGGAAGCAAATAGGGTACTTCATTAAACCCATAGACTCTGATGATAGTGTGACCTTCATATAAGAACCAATCCCCCACCCTGGTGTAAGGGTTTAGCTACAACAACTCTTTATACTATAGAAAATTCCTAGGAGGAGGATCACTTTGTAGCAGGAATTAGACTGTGTACATGAACTTCTCAACAAAGGAACAGAAATCATTATTGTTTAGTTTTCTAATGATTATTTTAGTCCACTCATATACATGTAGTTGGGATCCTATATTGTCCATGTTTCCAACTCTTGGGCCTCAAAATAAGGGGCATTTTGGTATAGAACAAGGTACATTAGATAGGTTGGGTATGTGAAGAACTTTACATTGGGGAAATTTTACAACATGAGGTGAATATTTTAAGCTATAAACTAGCAGTAGTATAATTTAGTCATCATATGGCCATTTGTAGGAGTCATGGTTGCCATATATCCTAATAAGGTATTATCCATTGCTTTATCACTGTCATACCCTATAATTTGGCACATCAGGGTTGTGGCTTTCCTGGAATTGTTAGGGAAAATAGAGTATTTGTAAGGTGCATAGTTAGTTGGAACTAGGGAATCCTTGTTTAAGTGACTGGTTAATACCAAACCTTTCTCAGCCTGGGATAAGGCTTGATAAGTAGGAGAAAAAGCATCATCATCTAAATAAAAAACATCACCATTTAATTGCAACAAATTTGGTTGTTTAGGGAAATGAATTCTTTGGAAATGATGCAGATGGATTTGGAGCCATTTGTGGACATGGTAGATTTCTTGTCAACACAATAATTGGTAGCACACCAAGTTATAAATTAAGGAAAATGGTATGTTTGAGGACAAACTACTGTGGCCATGTTTGATTCCCATAACTGGGAATAATCATGTCCATTAGCGAAGTTGGTATGAACTTCCTTAATTAGCTAATAACCATTAGGAACATATAAAGGGGTAAAAATTTTCCCATTCCTAGTCACCTAAGTGCTCTTCTTTAGCCTTTTTTTTTGGCATGTGTTTGTGGTAGATTAGGGATTGATGTGGATAACATTTTATCAATTGTTTCAGAAAACTTAAATTACAGACAGATTCAAGGTTACCAAGTGATCAAAATTACTAGTTTGGGATGACAGTCTAGGCGATTGAAAGGCATACTAGCTTGGTCTTTGCTACTTAGTCAATTGATAGTGCTTCTCGTTGGATGTAGCAAATGGGTGCTTTTCAATTGTTTTTTCATACTAAACAATTTATAGTTGAACAAGAGACATGGAAACTTCATATTGGCGGAATTTGGGATGACATCATCATGATGTCATGTAGGCCTTGGTGGTCACATATCACCTTTGGGTTGGTGCATGTGGTGCTTGTTTGTCGCTCCGGTGCTAACATGCAACGCAATTGAGGTGGGTAGGTGTACAATAGTCTATGGCTTATAGGGCCCTCGGGGCATCCAATTATCCACCTAGTGGGAGCTTGTGTGAACGTGGGAAATCACTGGATGGTGGTATCACCTCGAGAAAAGGTGGTTTATGAATCTCGTCATCCCGAAGAGTTTCCAATAGAAATCAACCATGTGTAACTATGGTTTGGCCAAAACACCTCGCCTACTCACTATTAATTGCCTTGTGACTTGTTGGTGCATTGTGGTGTTGTGCCGTTGATCGTGGGATCCTTTGTTGGAGATAACATATTATACAACTTGATGAGAACCCGACATTGTTCTCATTTTGGGGGGGGTCAATCTTAGTAGTTGTTTTTACTTCCATTTCAGAAAGTGTGTATACTGGTAGCACCATTTTTCATTTTGAGCTATTTTTTGTGATTTTGAAACTTCTTGGTCATAAAAAAACTGTAATTTTTATTTACAAATGTGTCTTTTCACATTTTACAAAAACATTATAAATTTATTAGCTAGTTATAATGAAACAATATATACATTTTAGAATTGTTTTAACTTTTAGAAGCTAGTTAGATTGAAAAATATATATATATTGGAAGTTTTTTCTTTAAACATGTCTCTTAAATAAGTACTTTTTATGGGAAAATTTGAAAAAAATGAGAAAATTTGCATAAATTTGGAGTTTGGTGACGTGTTGTAATGAAGACCATGGTTGTTGGCATGCTAAAGATGAGATGGAGGTTTCGCTACTGATTTTTTGACTTATGGAAGTTGATAGTATATTTGTTTTTCATGATTATGTCACTATGTTGACAATTGTCCATTTTGTTGTTAGGGAACCCATGAGCTTCTTTTTCTCGTTTTTTACTAGGTTGGAGGTAATGGTTCTTTCTCATTTGTACAATGAACCATCTCCTCAAATTATAGAAGTTTTCCACATTGCTCATTTCCTAGTTGATTTCATGCAAGTATAAGGACCAACAACTACTACATGTTCTAATTTTTCTTGTAGCTACTACATGTTCAAAACATCTTGAAGTAGAACAGTTAATAATATTCTTCTTGGTTCCTGAATCTATCAAATTCAATGAAAACATCAATAAAACAACTATATTTACCTTGGATTCCTTCTTTTCATGTATTCAATGCTTTGACATGAAAGATGATGGAAAAAAATATCTTAAGAAAAAATGGTGAAAAAGGTTGTCAGAAAGTGATAACGTTCAGTAAAAAATGATGTTAATTCAAAGAGCCAACACTCCTATTCAACTAGCTTCTCCAAGTGTAGAGCCAACCTTTATTATATATTTATTTGGTATCTAAACTTGAGGCATGTGGAGTGTACCACAACCTTTAGAGGAACCTAAATAAGATTTGGGATTAAGACCATAGATATTGTTAAGGATACTTAATGGAGTAGACCCAAGAGAATGGGAGCATACAAGTCACGTATTGACAAAAGAAAAAAAATGTTTCGATCATGCCATACACCACTCAATCAACATGTTAAATTTGAATTCTTTGAACCAAATTTTTTGGTTCTCAACAGTCTTCATCAAGTCCAACAAGACATTGGTAAAGTAAAATGCATGACGCATACTCCCAACAAGTTATAAATTAACTAGAAAATTTTGGTTTGGAGGTTCAGTTGTACTACAATCTAGACACCAATGTAGAAAGGAACATGGAAGTGGTGGAGAAAGGATATGCACTCACCAAGAATATGTTAGTATATGAAAGATATTCCAAGTTCCAGGAAGTATGCCTCGAATGGAAATCAAGGACAACCAATCAATTATATTGAGGTAGTATTTTCTTCTATCCACTTGAACTACCGAGTTCAAATTGTCTTTTGTTTTATTCAATGGAACATGCGACAACTAGAGCTCATTCTCTGTGGAGTTCTTCTTCACGTGTGATGAGAATTGTTGAACTTGAAATTTTCTAATAGAATTATAAGTCTTGTTTCTGAATTAGTTAAATTTAAAAAACCATCACATCTAGTTAATTGAATGGTCATGTAGAAAAGTAGGTGTGTACAAATGAAAAATAATTGATGAAAAATTGGTCTAGTTAATAAGATGTCTCCACAATGCAGCTACTCTTCTCCTCTAGCAAACTTGTTCTTCTCCTCTTCTCATGAAAAATTGTTTAAGTGAGTGATGATACCAAATGGGAAGTGTGACTCCCCTATTTATACTTGTTTCCCAAGTGACTTTTCCTTATGGGGTCGACTTGTCTAACTTCCAGGGCCGACTTCACTAAGGAAACATTAAATTACACTTATTTAATATCTCTTTTGGATTCTTCTAAGTCGACTTAACAAGTAGGGTTTACACTGATTCTTTCAATACTTTTACATGATCAAATACAATATGAATATTCCTCGAAGGAAGTACAATAATGATATAATAAGAATATCTTTTGAACTTACACAAGCTTCAACAATCCCTCTTACCAAGGAAGGTATTCTACAGACACTACCATCATCACTGTTGTTGCAACTTTGTACTTTGACCATTGACTTCTAACATCTCTCGAATCTATACATCACAAGAATTTCTCCACGAGCAAGCCATCATCTCACACATGCATTTGTCACGATCATACATCCCAATACATCTCTGTAGCAACTCATCAGCAATCCACATTACGTCATTACAGAACTTCATCTAGCTCACATAGAATCTAGACACACACATCTGATTAGATACACATACTCAGTTAGATATGCATACTCGAGTGGATACAAATACTCGGCTAGATACGCATACTCGACTGGATACAAATACAAAAGTATAGTCACCCTCTCCATTCATCACAAGTATGGTCACTCTATCCAACTTTTCAGTGTATGGAGACTCTCTCCAGTAGTCACAAGTATGGTCACACTCTTCAACCTTCCAATGTGTGGTCACTCTCTCCAATCCTCATGAGTTTATCACTCTCTCCAGTACACACACACATACTATATCTAAATGGATACGCATACAAAAGTATGGTCACTCTCTCCAATCTGACAATGGTCACTCTCTCTAGACATCCTAAGCTAGTCACACTCTCTAGTTGTCATAGAGAATAGTAACACATTCCCTTCAATGACCACCTGTTTCCATCACATCATCAGTTACATCCTCGAAATTGTATATCGAACGCATCCCTCCCTCTTGCGAGGGAAATCTCTCTACATCACTCCAAACTTGTCCCTAAAGTACTCTAACCTTACTCTTAACAAAGGCTTGGTCAACACATTGGTTGTTTGCTCGTCCATCGCAATATATTGGAGCTTCATTGCTACCTTCTATACCATATCTCTGATATAATGGTACCTGATCTCAATATGCTTGGACTTGTCATGGAACGCTGGGTTCTCAGCCATCTTAACAAAACTTTGGTTGTCAATGAAATACATGTCACCTCTAAATCAAGATCAAACATGAGTCCCTGCATGTAACTTTCGAAGCCACACTACTTCACAGCTAGTTAAACATGTTTCCATATACTCTTCCTCAGTTGTACTTAGTGCCACACTAGTCTTCTTCCTTCTGAACCAGGAAATCATGCATGATCCCAAACTTAAGAAACATCCTGAACTACTCTTCTTGTATGTGAAACTACCATCCCAATCTGAATCAACATAACCTTGCAGGATAATATTCTAATCTGACTCATACCTTAGTCCATACTCAAGTGTACCTTTTAGGTATCTCATCACATGCTTTTCCACGATCAGGCGAACACATCTCTTCTCAACCATGTACTGACTCAAAGTGTACATCGCAAAGCATATATATCGTATCATGCTCGTCAGGTACATCAACAAACCAATCATCTGTTTGTATAAGGTGGCATCCACTGTCTTTGAAGTAGTATCACAAAACAACTTCAAATTTGATGTCATTGGTGTATCCATGGCCTTACATTCCAACATCCCAAATCACTTCAGAATCTGCACAGCATATTTTCCTTGGCTAAGGAAAATTTCATTTAGACTCTGGCACACCTCTAGACCTAAGAAATAGTGCATCATACCCAAGTCTTTTATCTCAAACTCTGTAGCAAGCTTCTTCTTAGTTTCTACAATAATATCCTCATCTCTTGTTAGAAACAGATCATCTACATATAGAAGCAATATCATTGGTTTCCCATTCTCATCCTTGTAGTAAAGTTTGGAATCTTATTTACTCTTGGTAAATCCCAAGCTCATAAAAAAAATATCAATCCGGGTTCCTGCTTCAATCCGTACAAGGCCTTCTTTAACTTGCACACATGTATCTGCCTGTCATGTGTCTCAAATCCTAGTGGTTGGTCCACATACACTTCTTCTTCTACCACACCATTTAGGAAAGTTGTCTTTACGTCCATCTGTTGTACCTTCCACTTCATCACTGCAGTTATCACAAGTATAGCTCTAATTGAAGTGTATCTTGATAAAGGAGAAATTTTTTCTTCATAGTCAATTCATTGTTTCTTGGAGAAGCCATGAGCCACAAATATTGCCTTGTATTTCTCGACACTACCATCTGCTACATGCTTTATTTTGTAGATCCATTTGGAAGACACTACTGAATTCCATTATATTCTCAGAACCACATTCCAAACATCATTTTTCATGATCTACTGGTACTCTTCGATCATAGCTTCATGCCATACTTTATTCTCGACTGATTCTTCATAATTGGAAGGCTTTGCATCAATGATATCACATAGTAAAGCCACATAGCTAGAATATGGTCAAGGTCTCTTGCTTTCTCTGGAAGTCCCATCTAGAGCACCATACTTCTATGCATCTTGAATAGCCTCTCATGCCCAGGATTGTCTTATCTTATGTGTATTCACCTTTCGAGGTGGATCTGCAGGCCTTTGTGGTTCATCCATATCATGGTATTATGGAGTCTATTCATGTGGAACCACATATTATTCTGCGCCAGTGTCGGTAACTTTGGGAGATTCAGTCTCCTCATGAATTTCTTCGGAATGAATCGACCTTCATCTATTGAAGGTTGTATCCTCATTGAAGGTTACATATCTACTTTTCTCAATTTGTTTGAAACCTGGAATATATATTCTGTATGCCTTTGATGTTTCACTGTATCCCACAAATATGTCCTTCTTTCTTGAAGGATCCAACTTTGTTCTCTTGTCCTTCGGAACATGTACATATACTAGAAAACCAAATATCCTCAGGTGGCTCGCCTCTGGTTTCTCTCCTATAGACATTTCTTATGGTGTCTTGTTCCTAAGTACACTGTGGGATGTTCTATTCTGCACATAAACTGCAGTTATGGATACTTCATCCCATAAGTGCATGGGTAGATCCTAATAATTGATCATGGATCTCATTCCTTCCATTATCATTTGATTCTTTCTTTCTGCTATTCCATTTTGTTGAGGATTATAGGGAGTTCTCATATCCCTCTTAATCCCAGATTCTTTGCACAACCTTTTGAAGTCTTCTAATATGTATTCCCTGCCACTATTTGATCTTAGAGTCTTTATCTTATTTTCATTATGGTTTTCCACAAGAGATTTGAATTCTTTGAATTTGCTAAACACTTCATTTTTAGTTTTCAAAATGTAAATCCAAGTCTTACAAGAATAGTCATCAATAAAAGAAACATAATATGCATACCTTCTTAGTGAGTTTGAAGGCATTGGTATACATACATCTGAGTGTACAATATCCAAGATTCCTTTTACTTTGTTGTCGCTGCTTGGAAACGTACTTTTCACATTCTTTCCATGAGCACATACTTTGCATCCACCATCATGGTTTTCCTGGATCTCTGGTAGACTTATCACCATCTTATTGATAATTGGAAAGGCTTTGTAGTGGATATGGGAAAATATTCTATTCCAAAGTTCACACGGGTCTACTATGTTATGAATCATGGCTTGCTCGACTTGACCCTTCAATTTGTACAAGCCTCCATCTCAGTGATCCAATTGAAACTACATCATTAATAGTATTTCCTTTTGGACACATAAGGACTTGGCCATCAACAAAAGAAACTCTGAATCCTTTCTCTTATAATGCTGATATGGAAAGGAGATTTTTCTTCAAACCTGGTACATATAAGATATCTTTCATTTTTATGCTTTTGTTGGATCTTACCTTATAGGAAGCTTCTCCTATCCCCTTTATGGGATACTAATAGTCATCTCCAAGTTTCACCTTATGAGGTGAATCCTTCTCTGTCAAGTTGGTGAGGGAGTCTTTGAATCCTGTCATGTGCTTGGAGGCACCACTATAAACAAGCCAAGTATCACTCCCATGAGTGATAGTACCTATAACAGCAGAAATCAAAACATATTCTTCTTCAATTGAAGAATATTCTCTTTCCTTATAGTGAACATGTTTGTCATATTTTGCGGCATGAACATGATACCTCTTCTTCTTACCTTTCTTGTCTTGATCTTTTGCATGGGGACAATTTCTTGTAATGTGTCCCATCCTCTGACAAGAGTAACATCTAACTGATGAGTAATCTTTCTAGGGCATGTGAGACTTATAATTCCTCTTGTCTTTCTTGTGAGGATGATCTTCCTTCTTAAACTTCTCTTTCTTCATATGATTTGTTAAGGCTTGATCTTCATCATTACCTAGATTTTCTTCTTTAGCTACCAGTGTAGCTTCTTCTTGAGTGCATTCTTCTCATAACCTAGTAAACTTTGTTAGCTTCCTTCTAGAACATATTCCCTAGATAAATGATTCTCATTACCTTGGTCAGCCATTGAAGGTATTCATTACAAGTTCAGCTTCCTCGACTGTGTCTTCAATGGCTTTGAGTTGTTCCTTTATTTGAGAGACCCTTGTGAAGTAGGATTGGATGGTCTTTGAATTTTTCATTTTTACATTCTTGAGTTGAGTCCTCAAGGTCATCTTCTGGTTGATGTTCTTCCCTTCATATAATTTGGTCAATGCATCGAACATATCCTTGGGAATCTTAAAGGATGAAACATGAGGAATCAAGTGATCCTTAATAGAATAAGCAATGGTCCTTTTATCCCTAACTAGATTCTTCTTATGTATGGTTTTGTCTTCCTCTCCCTCTGGCTTTGCAACTTCTTCCTTAACATAATTCTCCAAATCATTTTCTTCTAGAATGAGAAGTACTCTATACTTCTAAGCTCAGAAGTTATCAGCTCCTTCAATATTATCCTCAAGCTTGGTGTTGTTTGTAATATTGATAATATGAGAACCTAAAATGGAAATAAGGATAAAACTTACCAATTCAGATGCTCAATTCAGGTGCTTGATTCAAAGCTCCTTGGAAATCTGTTGACCTAGGTTTTGCTAGAGAAACCCTAATTTTTCAACTTGTGAATCTTGCAATTTTGATCCAATGGATAGATGTACCTCCCTAAGGTGAGTTGAGCAAAGGTATTCTTCTTCTGGATTTGTGGGCAAAACTGCCAAAAATATGATGCCCTATTTTTCCCAAGCAGTAGTGATGAGGTCAAAATTGAAAATCCTCGTATCTGAATCTATTTCCATGAAAAAGTGTGCCCTCCTAGGGTGAGTTATATCGGTCTCCTTTTCAAGCTGATCTGTGGATAGAAGTGCCCGAAAAAGGAATCCCTAGTTTCCAACTTTCATTAGTTACAGCTGCACAATGTAATATCCTGATTTTGACCTCATTGCATTAAAATGTAAATGATGTAATATTGTTATAAAATCGTGGTGAGGAGCTCAAGGCAAAGTCCCTGCCATCTATTTATTGATACATATGGTTTGTGTACTAGCCAGGCACAATGGAATTGCAAATATCATGTAAATATGCATTTTAATAAAATACCCACAACTAGTTATGCAATGCAATGCAACAAGAGATGGGGACATGATTTTTACAAGGAATTGGGAGGGAAATATTCAAACCCTTGGATCCAATCAAGTCAAGGAAAGTGTCAATGAGAGAACCCATGAACCCTCAACTACCCATGTTGACTTTTGTACCCAATCATTTATTTCTTCCAAGATTTGGTTGAGGTAGTTAATGCCTTGGGGAATGGAGAGGTATAGCTATCCAAATTCGGGTATGGGAAAGTCATCAGTTTTGGAAAAAATGTGTTTTGATTCCTAAACAATAAAGGAGCCACGAAATTTCTCCCTAAGCCATTATTCACCATGGTCTTTTCTCCCTCACGCGGTCTGAGCTTCCTGGGCATTTTCCTCCACGTTCTTCTAGTGCTGCCTTGGTTTTCTAGCTAGGAAGAGGGAGTTTTTGTGTTGTAGAGCCATGGGGAAGAAAGAAATCTGATTTGGGCATCCTGGGGGGGTGTTTTCTCCATACAAATTCCCCTATATCCGTGGGAAATTCGAGTTGTTCCCCCATGGTCGATTTTTTTCCCTCCCCATAAGTCGTTTCTTTGTGCCATGATTGGGGAAAACCCATGGACATCCTGTTTGGTAAATCCCATTGGTAAAAATGGGTATCCATTGCCAATAATTGAGCTTGATATGTATGGGTTGGGTATCCATTTTTTTGGCTTGAGTTTGAGTGCAAGCATCCAAAAATAGAAGGGTTCACATTGGCCTGATAAACCCAGTTGTGGACTGGCTTGGCTTAGATGTGATGGTTGCTTGGGTTGTATTGAGCTTGAGAGTACCCTTTTCCTTAAATAAATCATGCCCAACTCGAGGGTGGCAACTATGCTGAGAGATTAATGAGCAAAGATGGCCTATGGTTGGATGAACGTTGCAGCGATATAGCTAGTTGCTTGGGATGACATTAACTCAAGATGAGTATTCTCTCTATGCATATTTTACTTATGTAATGTTTTAATTAATTATGGACTGTTCTGATTCTAATGTTAATGCATGTGAAATGTGTGTGGATAGTTAAATTCCATTGTGCATGTTTATTTGATTATGCATCTGCACACATATGCATTTTATTTGTATGGAGCCTAATGAAAGGGGCTGAGTTTATGGAAAAATCCCAAGACCTGTAGTCATGTTCCCTTCCTTGTGTTGGATCGATGGGAGGGGACGTGACACACAATGATTTCTTCCAGCACGACTCTGATACCATGTTAGAATTTGCACTTGAATAGTAGTTATGTTAGATCTTTAATCAATTTATACTAGATGACAATAACAATAACCAATAGGATCAATGAAAGATGTACAAGCACAACATACAAAAGAGACACAAAGATTTTCCTCTGGGAAACCCTTCAAGGGAAGAAAATCCAATAGCTTCTTCAATATAGATTCATTAGCAAGTACAATGTCAAACTAGTACAATAAAGAGCTAAAGCTCTTCCACAAATATATTGAGAATATATAAGAGAGAAAACCCAAAATAAGATGTCTCCACAATGCATCTACTCTTCTCCTCTAAGGAATTTGTTCTTCTCCTCTTCTCATGTGAACTTGCTTGAGTAGCAATGATACCAAATGGGAAGTGTGCCTCTCCAATTTATACGTGTTTCCCAAATGACTTTTCCTTATGGGGCTGACTTGTCTAACTGCCAGGGCTGACTTCACTAGGGAAACATTAAATGACACTTATTTAATGTTTCTTCTAGATTTTTCTGAGCCTACTTAACAAGTAGGGTTTACATTGATTCTTTCAGGACTTTTACATGATCAAATACAATATGAATATTCCCTGAAGTAAGTACAATAATGATACAATAAGAATATCTTATGAAGTTACACAATCTTCAATATTGTTAGCTCTCTTTAATAGTATTTGAAGAAATGGTCTCTACATTCAGCTTATGGAACTCCATTGTCCATAATATTAATTGATCCTTCAATGCATAGTTGAGTTAGAAGGAAACATAGTTGCACCAACATAGATCCATCTTAAACCTGGATCTATCAAGCACCGAGAGGGATCCAATTTCTTGGGGTGTAAATTTTTTTATCTTAAATTTTTTTCACATCGAGAAAAAAATTCACACCTTATGAAATTTGTCATGTCCCCAATTAAATGATTTTCAAATAAATAATTAAGTTGGCCTACCTAATTCCTAAGGGTTATGTAGAAAAAATAAATATTGACATTTAACCCCCAAGGTCTATAATTTCTCATGAAAATTCAATATTCTAAATTGATGGCGGAAAAATAGGCCAATAAATTATGGAATAAATGTTAAATGCTCCAAAATGAAGTGGCATTAGGTCCTAGTTGGACTTGGGGGTGCATAAGTGGACACGTGGGGCCCACATGAGAGAATATTCCTCCTTTAAACATGGAACCATCACCAAATTCGAGTTGGAAGGGAAGAGGTAACATTCATGAAGGAAGAGGAAGAGTCTTAGGGTTAAAATAGGCAATGACAGATTCTATGACAACTATGACAAGTATTATGACACTTATGACAGATTCTATGACACCTAAGACACTTATGATAGATTCTATGACATCTATGACAATGTAAGAGCAAAAAATAGACCAAGAGGGATCATGAGAGGAGTTACACATCTCCAAAGAATCCAAAATATTCCCCAAGTCAAATTCATGGAGGAGTTGGAGACAAAAGATGAGCCAAGTGTCATGTGGGGCTAATGAAGGGTCATAAGCCCCACTAATTTGAATTTCATCAGTAGTTAGGAGATAATTTGAGTTCTAAGCAGGTAAATGACTCAAATAAAGTGATTAAATGGAGGCCAAGTCGAAATGGAGTAGCTTTTGATCATTTTTGCGTCGAGAGGCACTCTACAGCCCAATATGGGGGAGATATTGTTAGTCGAGTGTTTGTCGATATTGTCGGCCATAAATAACATTTGTATGAGGGAGATCTTGTAAGTCGAGTGTTTGTCGATATTGTCGGCCATAAATAACATTTGTATGATGGAGATCTTGTAAGTCGAGTGTTTGTGGATATTGTCGGCCATAAACAAAAAAAGAATAATACAAAGTAAAAAATAAATATAAGACTTAAACTAGAGAGTTTAGAGCTTAGGATTAGGTGATAAATATTATGTCGGCCATAAACAATAAAGAATAATACAAAGTAAAAAGTAAATATGAGACTTAAACTAGAGACTTTACTTTTAATACAAAGTAAAAAGTAAATATGAGATTTTATAGTGTTTGCCGAGTAACAAAATAATACAAAGTAAACAAAAAAGAATAATACAAAGTAAAAAGTAATAAATATTATGTCGGCCATGAACAAAAAAAATAATACAAAGTAAAAAGTAAATATGAGACTTAAGCTAGAGACTTTAGAGCTTAGGATTAGGTAGCTCAGGTATTGCACTCAAGGAGCTATTCAAGGAGAGGTTTGCACCTGGGGAGATTTGATCCCTCTCGGCGCTTGATAGAGCCTAGGATTTGGATCTATGCTGGTTTATTTGCATCTTTGCAATTTGGAGAGCTTCTAGCTTGTCCATGCTAGTGGAGTGTTTACCCTACTTGCCTTAGTACCAATTTCGAGGGTGAAAGATTCCCATCCTAATTGGAAATTGAAGAGGCAATTCATACCTTTAATTTGGAGCTACAATGGAGTCATTTGTTGCAGGTTGAAGCTACAGGGCAGCTCTTGATCTTTGCTTCTTCAACGTGTTCCCATCTCTCTCTCACATTTCTCATCCTATTTTGGCTCTTGGAGGAAGGGCGCACATGGTGAGATGCTGATCTCTTTGGGAGAGTCCAAGACACACCATTTATTATTAATATAATATATTTACTCTGTATTTGATGCTCATAAGATCCTAAGGTCTAAATACCAAGTGAAACCTTGTAAAAATTCCAAACTATGTAATGATGGTGCCATTCCCCCCCATAGCTTTTGCATAGCGCACTTGTTGGTGCACATAATTAATGAAGGAATGATATTTAGACTTAATGGACATGTTAGATTATATATATCTCTATAATAATCATATAATGAGAGCCACAGCTCGAAACATTAAGTATTTCAAGTGACATTTACACTCAAGGAAGAGATTCAAGCCATTTCCTTATACCTTGTTATAAGAGCTTGAAGTTGCTATATTTGGATTTGTACTAGTTCATATATGCGATTTTTACAATGTATGGAGAGTCATTAATGTCCTGAATAAGTTTCATATACATTACATAATCCTTTGGAACACAAATCTCGAATTTCATAACAATTGGTGGAGTTTCTTATCATTTCCCCCTGTGTGAAGACATGTATACAAACATCTGATTTATGGGAGTTGCAGCAGCCTTTAGGAACTGATTAATGATGAATTCGTGTGCCCATTTAATTCCTATAACTAATACATGTCTCTATTCTGAAATTTGGTAGGGTCTGACTGCACTTGGGAATCCAATTGTGACTTCTACCGTTGGGGGTTTGAACCTCAAATTTACTAGTAAAATTCCCCAACCTCTCCTGAAGTTAAATGAGGGTTGCAGAAGTATTTTGAGAGTTTGCAAGCATCCATAAGCCTCATTTTTATTTCTTAATACCTTTCAAACACCTTCAGACCCAATTAAGAAGCATTTGGAGCCATTTGGAAGCATTTGAGTCATTACTAGTCCAAGGGTCGAATTGGCCAAAAATTGTAATTTTTCCAATTTTACCAAATTTATTAAAAAGGGACACTACAAGTGGTATCAGATAATGGTCCTTGCACCTGATGTGGATGACCATTCATGAAGACAAGAAGTCAAAGAAATCATCCCCCACCCTTAGAAACTAAAAGTGAAAGTACTTTTGGTGAAAGGGAAGAAGTAGGAGAAGAAGTACATTCTTTGGTAACCATGAGTAAGGATGAGAAAGGAACCTTAGAGGAGAATGAGGAGTTTATAAAATTCTTGAAACCATTCTTTGAATACATGACAAAACAAATAATGCAAGGGTTTGAATTGTTGGCTATTCAATTTGGAAGCAAATTGACAATAGGAGGGAGCAGTGGTTCTCCTTTCGAGGAAAATAAGGCAATGGATGAAAGAAATTATGTCGCAAAGGAGGAACCTCATGTAATGGTGGAACATGAGGTACATGTTTATATGCATGTTCTTGAATATGCTACACTCAAAAAAGAAGAAAGACAAGCACTTGTCTTTCTTCAGAGGGATTATGAGTTGACTCATGGAGAGAGTTGCAAAGCCTTGGAGGAGGCACATGATATCACAATAGTTGGACTAGCCAATTATGGAGAAGATGAATTAAATATTTTGATGCATAAGAGTTGCAAAGAGTTAAGATTGGTTCATAATTCCTCACCCCCTACTTCTTTTTCAGCCACATCAATTGGGGATGAAATTTGGGTGAAATATTTTTTTCTAATGGTGCCACATGAGGAGTATGAAAATCCTATATCTCCTTTTGATGATGACATGACTAGAGAACCTTATTATTTACATTTGAAGAAACATCCTTTTTTATTTCTTGATGATACACATATCCACGGATGCATAAATGGTACTTATGTCAGTCCCTTGAAGGCTCATTGTTTTCTTTGCTCCCTACTTGGTTTATATTTTAGTGGAGGTTCTTCCTTCACTTCTTGGATGAAAGGACACATGGGTGATTATTTTGATGCATCTTACATCCTTTTGGAGCATCATTATAGGACATGGGATCCTCACCTATTTCATCGGAGCAGATTTGATGGGTCACTTGAAGCTTGTATGCACTTGGCAAATGGAGGTCTACTTACTTGGAGGTATAATCACTTTCATGATTCTTTGATGAGGCACCTCCTTGATGTACATTTTTATTATGTTTTTATATACTTTGATGATATATCTTTGGTACTCATGATGTTTGGAAGAATGCATACAAGAAAATGGGATCCAGAAATTCTCTTGCCTAAAGGTATGGGTTGGAGAGCACTCCTAATTGTTGGAGTGTAATACAAGCAATGGGACCTTGGAATAATTTTTAGTGTCATTGGTCTCAAAAAATTTTGGGAAAGAAAGTTTTGGAAAGAAAGAAGGTTCTTCAACATACATGTTTTAAATTGCTTGAGGACAAGCAATATTGGACGGGGAGGATTGTCATGTCCCCAATTAAATGATTTTCAAATAAATAATTAAGTTGGTCTACCTAATTCCTAAGGGTTATGTGGAAAAATTAAAATATTGACATTTAACCCCAAGGTCTATAGTTTCTCATGAAAATTCAATATTCTAAATTGATGGTGGAAAAATAGGCCAATAAATTATGGAATAAATGTTAAATGCTCCAAAATGAAGTGGCATTAGGTCCTAGCTGGACTTGAGGGTGCATAAGTGGACATGTGGGTCCCACATGAGAGAATATTCTTCCTTTAAACATGGAGCCATCACCAAATTCGAATTGGAATGGAAGAGGTAACATTCATGAAGGAAGAGGAAGAGTCATAGGGTTAAAAATAGGCAATGACATATTCTATGACAACTATGACAAGTATTATGACACTTATGACAGATTCTATGACACCTATGACAGATTCTATGACATCTATGACAATGTAAGAGCTAAAAATAGACCAAGAGGGATCATGAGAGGAGTTACACATCTCCAAAGCATCCAAAATATTCCCCAAGTCGAATTCATGGAGGAGTTGGAGACAAAAGATGAGTCAAGTGTCATGTGGGGCCAATGAAGGGTCATATCCCCCACTAATTCGAATTTCATGAGTAATTAGGAGATAATTTGAGTTCTAAGGAGGTAAATGACTCAAATAAAGTTATTAAAACGAGGCCAACTCGAAATTGAGTAGCTTTTGATCATTTTTATTTGTATCTTTGCAATTTGGAGAGCTTCTAGCTTGTCCATGCTAGTAAAGTGTTTACTCTACTTGCCTTAGTACCAATTTCGAGGGTGAAATTCCCATCCTAATTGGCAATTGGAGAGGCCATTCATACCTTTAATTTGGATCTACAATGGTTTCATTTGTTGTAGGTTGAAGCTATAGGGAAGCTCGTGATATTTTCTTCTTCAACTTGTTCCCATCTTTCTCTCACATTTCTCATCATATTTTGGCTCTTGGAGGAAGGGCGCAGATGGTGAGATTCTGATCTCTTTGGGAGAGTCCAAGACACACCATTTATTATTAATATGATATATTTACTCTGTATTTGATGCTCAGAATATCCTCAGGTCGAAATACCAAGTGAAACCATGTACAAATGCCAAACTATGTATGAATGGTGCCATTCCCCTCCATAGCTTTTGCATAGCGCACTTGTTGTTGCACATAATTAGTGAAGGACTACTATTTCTACTTCATGGACATGTTAGATGATATATATCTCTGTAATAATCATCTAATGAGAGCCACATCTCGAAACATTAAGTATTTCAAGTGATATTTACATTCAAGGAAGAGATTCAAACCATTTCCCTATATCTTGTTATAAGAGCTTAAAGTTGCTATATTTTGATTTGTAGTTCATATATGATATTTTTATGATGTATGGAGAGTCATTAATGTCCTAAATAAGTTTCATATACATTACATAAGCCTTTGGAACACAAATCTTGAATTTCATAACAATTGGTGGAGTTTCCTATCATTTCCCCCCTATGTGAAGACATGTATACAAACATATGATTTATGGGAGTTGCAGCAGCCTTTAGGAACTGATTAATGATGAATTTGTGTTACCATTGAAGTCCTATAACTAATCCATGTCTCTATTATGAAATTTGGGAGGTTCATACTGCACTTGGGAAGCCAATTGTGACTTCTACCCTTGGGGGTTTGAACCTCAAATTTACTAGTAAATTCCCCAACCTCTCTTGAAGTTAAATGAAGGTTGTAGAAGTATCTTGAGAGTTTCCAAGCATCCATAAGCCTCCTTTTGATGTCTTAATACCTTTCAAACACCTTTAGACCCAATTCGGAAGCATTTGAAATAATTTGAGTCTTATTTTAGAATAGCTCTAAATCTTTTCCAACTTTGTTTAAGAGTTGCATACAAACAAACAATATTAGTTACTCATTCATCATCTAATCTTATATAAATGATCACTATAAAATTCTAAAATCAATACAGTAAGACATGAAGAAATGATATTAATGTTCATAAATGAGCAAATATTATAACAAAATTAGTTGCTAATGCCTTTGATGGAATAGCTCACGAGTGCACGGGGAAAGGTGTATATAGTAACTAAATTTCTAAATATTCTAATATACATTCCATGTTAGAATCACCTTCAAGGTCTCTTAGAGACAAAACATGTTTATAGAGGCACCAAGGAGAAGAAGGTACTCAAATAGAAAAAATAGAGATGAATATCATCTATCATTAGATAAGGATGCAACAAAGAACTTGTGGGATCTTAGTAATCCTAGGAGAAGCCTCCTAAAACTATTTGATGATAATTCTCATTCAATATTTTGATTTAATGTTACATATAATTACTTCGACATGGATAGAAAATGCTTTGATGGATGTTGATTTAGTCCAATTGTTAGGGTTGATAATCATGAAGTGAGAGAGCAAAAATTAATAAAAAGATTTGTCACGGCTTCACAAGGTTTTATAATTCAATGAAAGATTCACCAAGATTGAAAGGTTCACAAAAATGTATATATACATATGATATTATTGATAAATACTCTTCAAACTTTCCAATGTATCAAGGGGATTCAATGATTTATTTTACATGTACACTTAGGAAGATTATTAAAATTTTCATTGTTGGGTGGATGTCTTCCATTTTATTTAAGAATTCTTTATATTATCATACATGTTTTTTTTAATAAAGGAGGATGCAACATTGTTTTGGGTTCTTTCGATGAAGTTCTTAGTTAGTCCCAATATAAAATTCTATGATACATATATTTTTGTTGATTTAATCCCTTCATACTCGCTTTCTAACTACGTGTGTTGGATGTGTGTAGGGTGAATAATCCCATGTAGATAATAATTGTGAGTAAAAAATGTTCAATAAAGAGTTATCCACATCAAAATATTTTCCAATTGAGCTAGCATCATAGTGTCATATTATCAAAACATTCCTTCAAAAAATAAACATATAAAATGTGGACTACATTTTTTAAAATATGAAATATAAAGGTAAAATGTGCACAATACTGTATAATATACTGTATAATGGGATATGAAGATTCTGCAATTTTAATTTAATGCTAACTTCTGCTTGTTATGAGACAACTTATATGTGAATAAATGAATTTATGAGACCCAGACATTTGTGCATCATGTACACAACAAAAAACATATTGTTTTGTTTAGTATCTTTATATATACGAATCTTTCAAAGTTTGTTTAATTTATTGTTCAACATGAATTCAACATATAGTAATAATATAGAAAAATTAACAAAAACTATAAATGTTCACTGGTGCACCAATTTTGTATGATATGCAACATAATAAAAATATAGGAATGCATTGATTTATGTTTATGTTTTATTTAAATATTCAAATGCCATAGATATTCTAATCACCATGATTTCCAAAATGAAAGTATTGGATCACATAGGATAAAAAAAACTCACTTTACTCTTGTTAATATAAATTTGCTCAAATTCCTTTTTTTAAATTTGGTCTATAACATTTTATTAATAAAACTCAAATCCACATTATATTGAATATCTTTACCTATAAAAAAAAGTTTTACGATCCACATTAAATTGAATATCTTTTCATATAAAAAAAAAAGTTTTACAATGAAAAATAACTTAATTGAAGTTGCATACACTAAGATCAATATTTATTAATTGATTTATGTCATTTCAACTAAGGTTTATTTGTAATTAAAAAAAAGTTGTAGGGTGAAGGTTTTGAATTTTGTAAAATAAATTTCAGGACATAAAGTTGTTATTAGCCCATTATTATTGGAATTATGGAAATAATCTAAATAGAACATAGAAATAAAAAATTAAAAGAAAGGAAAAAGAATATGAAAACATAGGTTGCACTTGCAAATGAAAAATGAAATCCATATTCACTCCATCGTGTCCAATCATATAACTAATATTTTTATAAAAATATTTAATATGAAAAATGAAATCCATATTCATTCCATCGTGTCCAATCATATAACTAATATTTTTATAAAAATATTTAATATGATTCATTTTATGTAATGAGATGATAAACATCATTAATAAATAAAATAAAATCTAATATGATATATTTTGTCAAACCCAATGATCTATGTCCCAAATGTTGATGGTGGGTATGTTAATAAATTTCCCTCTTAATCACCCAAAATAAACCTAATTAACTAAAAATAAATACTTGTAATTAAAAAATTATTGAATAGTCGAATACATCTATATAATATGCAAATATTGAATTTTACAACATTGTAATAAGTTTGACGTATTTTTATATAAAAAAATATAAATACATAAGTTAAATATACTATATTCCAAATATAAAATAAACATTTTACTTTTAGCAATGATAAGATAAAATTATAATTAAAAACTATTAATATTATATCAAAAATTATTCAATGCTTTCTCTAAAAATTTGAGAAAGCTTTTTTTATTAAATTATAATTAAGAAATATTAATATTACATCAAAACGTGATTTCACGTTTCTCAAAAAAAAATTGAGAAACCTTGCTGTATACAGTATGATGATTTTCCCAAACTATTCCATTCCACCAATCTAACTCACCTTTAATTTTCCTCAAATTAGATAATTTATCCAATCCCTTTGGCAACTCTTTTAACATTGGACAACCAGAGACCTTTAATTTTTGAAGGTTTGGCATTGATTTATCATTCCAATGTGCAATACTATCCAACTTCTTTATGTAACTGAGAGTCAATGTCTCCAACATTGGTAAACGACCAATCTGGCTAACAGTGCTCAACTCATCACAGTCTTCTATCAACAGTTCCCTTAAATTGGGGAGCTCCTCCGTTCTGAATGACTTCAACACGGGGCAACGATCTATCTCCAAGTCCTGGAGTTTCAGCATTGTCTTTTCATTCCACACTATGCTCTCTAAGCTGTCTAGAGACCGTAGTCTTAATCTCTCCAACATTGGTAAACTACCAATCTGGCTAACAGTGCTCAACTCATCACAGTTAATGATCTCTAGTTCCCTTAAATTGGGGAGCTCCTCCGTTCTGAATGACTTCAACACGGGGCAACCAACTATCGCCAAGTCCTTGAGTTTCAACATTGTCTTTTCATTCCACACTATGCTCTCTAAGCTGTCTAGATACGATAGTGATAATCTCTCCAACATCGGAAAACCGTCACTTGCAGCGTCACTCCCAATCTCCAAGCCTGGAAGCTCCTTCAGTTTCCTGCACCCAATCAACGCCAAGTCCTTCAAATTTTGAAAGCTAGAAATACAATTCGGTAGACTTACCCCTCGATAATTCGATAAGAGAAGTATCTGCAGCTTCTTCATACTCTGCATGTTCTGGGGAAGAATATCTAGCGCTGCATCGTCTTCCACATCATCTTCACTGAAAATTAATCTTAATTCTCTCATCTCTGACCAGCTACTCATTGAGCCCCCTTTAATCTTCGGCTTTATTTTGGTCCACAACACGATCAGATTTGAGAGATTTGTGAGATCCTCTAAACTCATTGGAGTCAACACTTCAGTCAAGACCAGTCTGTTCAATGAAGTGAGTTGACAGATTTGATTCGCCCTTAAGAGATCGGTACCTTCCAAATTGAGATGTTTGAGATGTTTGAGCTCTCCTATCCTATAAGGTAAATACTTTAAGCTGCTACAACCACAAAGATTCAAAAACTGAAGATGTGAAAGATTACATATGCTATCAGGCAACTCCTTCAACTCCCTACAGTGTTTCAAATGAAGACACTGAAGCTGTCCAAGTTGCCCCACTGATGCTGGTAATGCTTCTATTGCCGTGTGCGACAGATCCAGAACCTTGAGAGATATGAGGTTTTCAAAAAACCTATCTGGAATTTGCTTCAACTCTTCATTTTTGGCCAACACCAAACTCACAAGTGTTTGACACCTCAAATCTGTTGTTGGCAGATAACTAATTTGATTGTTAAGAAGAGAGATTCTTTTGCGATCCCTGGTCTCTTCTTCAGTTGGGAAATGCTGCAGATGTTGACTTGATAAATATAAGCCCTTCTCCTCTCCTTCGCCTACATATATTGCCATATCTCGCAGTACATCGTGAACTCTTATAACATCCTCCTCCTCATCATACTGAATCAAGCACCGATCTACCAGCGCCTTTATGTATTCCCTCCCAACATCCATGTAGTAAGTAGCCCTCCTTTGGGGGACCAAACTTTCTGCTGTCCACAGCTCCACCAGCGTCTCTACTGGAATCCATGCATCTTCGGGAAAGGCAGCACAGTAAAGAAAGCACATCTTGAGGTTATAGGAGGGCAAATCATTATAGCTCCATCTGAGCCGCTGATAGAGCTCTACATCAATGGTCCTGTGAGTGAATGGGAAGGAGGGATCTACATTTCTCATCAAATCTAAAGAGCGTCTCCACTCATCAGCACTCCTTTTCCGAGCCATCGCTGCAGCAACTGTATTTATAGCCAACGGCAGGCCCTTACACTCTAAGGCAATGTCTCTAGCAATTGCCTCTACATTATGGTCTGGAGCAGCCCCGTTTCTAAAAGCTCCTCCTCTGAAAAGCTCCCACCCTTCTTCTGTGGAGAGGGGTTGTACCATCATGCAGTACTCATTTGCTGCCATTGTTTCAACCACATCTTTGTAACGACTGGAGATCAAGACTCGGCTACTGTTATCATGCCCAAAATTGATCCCGACTTGTTCCAGATCAGCAATTGGACGCCACACGTCGTCCAATATAAGAAGAAACTTCTTATTTTTAAGAGATGCATACAGCTCCATCTTTCGGGTGTCAATAGAAGAAATTCCCTTGAGATTTAAACTTATAGACTCGGCAATGGTATCCTGGAGACTTTGAATGTTAAAGTTTTGAGACACGGTATACCAAATGACGAAATCGAAGTTACTACTCACCTTCTTCTTGCAGTCATTGTAGATGAGTTGGAGTAACGCCGTTTTGCCCACGCCAGGCATCCCATAGACGCCGATCACCCGATTAGGTTCGTTAAGCCATATTTGCAGCTTCGTCCGAGCAGATTCAATGCCACGCCCCACAAAGTCGGAGTCTGGTAGTGGCTGAAGAAGAACCTGAGGCTTTGGGTACTCCCAACCAAAAGCATCCTTCACGGCTTTGACTCCTCCAACAATGGCGGCGCTTGCGACATTAGCTAGAAATCCAGACGCAACTGCAGACACAAATGCCATGATAACAGAAAGCAAATGAAGCGAAACTGAAGACGCAAATATAAGAAGAAACCTCTTATTTTTAAGAGATGCATACAGTTTCGTCTTTCGGGTGTCAATAGAATAAATTCCCTTGATATCTAAACCCACAGACTCGGCAATGGTATACTGAAGACTTTCAATCTTAAGTCTATCAAATTCTTCATTCGGCAATGGTATCTTAGAGGTTTGAGACCCAGACACAGTATTCCAAATGACGAAATCAAAGTTAGTACTCACCTTCTCCTTGCAGTCATTGTGGATGAGTTGGAGCAAGGACGTCTTGCCGACGCCCCCCATACCAGAAACGCCGATCACGCGAGCCTCAGGTTCGTTAAGCCATATTTGCAGCTTCGTCCGAGCAGATTGAATGCCACGCCCCACAAAGCCGGAGTCTGGTACTATCTGAAGATCCTGAGGCTTTGGGTACTCCCAACCAAAAGCATCCTTCACGGCTTTGACTCCTCCAACAATGGCGGCGCTTGCGACATTGGCTAGAAATCCAGACACAACTGCAGACTCAAATGCCATGATAACAAAAAGCAAATGAAGCGAAACTGAAGACGCAAATAGTAGAAAGAAGGTGGAACAAAAGACTCTGGGCAAAAGTGGAAGCTTGGATGAATCGGATGAATGGCTACACAATCCTGCGCTGATAAATTCTAAATGAAGTGGAAGATTGGATTGAATCGGATAAATGGGATACACAATTTATATAGAAGGAGATAGGGATCCTGTGCTAGCTTGATAAATTCCAAATGAATAACACAGTGAAAATAGGAATAAAACACAGTGAGCTATCCTGGAATTTTCAGTGAAGTTGCCTTGAACTTTCCTGGAATTTTTAGTGAAGTTGCCTTGAACTTATTTCGGATGCACCAAGCCAATCCTTGAACTTTCAGCGAACTTTCCTTGAACAAAGTTTATTGGGATACACCACACCTGCCACACTCAAGAAGCAGGACAAAGGATTATTCAAGGAAAAAAGTCGGGCGACCAATAAGCTTCGTGAGTGAGCACATATTACTTAATAAAAAAAAAAGATTCTCTAGAAATAATTATTTAAATAAGGAAACCTCGAGTAAAGTTGTATCTCACCACATGTTACACTACACAACACTAAGTTCCAGACAAAGTTTATTGCAATCCAATAAACTCTATTTCTATATGAACATAATAATAATAATTATAGTCTGGAGTGCGAACCGAGGCTGGGGACACAGCCGACCGTCCGACCGTCCGCCACCCCACCTATCAGTAGGACCCCTACGCGGTTCTAATCTTTATCATGTATAGATGTATTAACTTTTTGAAAAACCAATTATCAATATCAACGTGTCTAGACATTATACGCGGTTCTAATCTTTACCCTGTATACATGTACTAATTATTTAAAAATCCAATTATTAATATCAAAGTCTCCACACATTTTTTTTTCTTGGAAAAAAAAGCCTAATTTTATTTCATTCTTAAGAGTACGAAATTAGAGTGGTATATAGAACTGCTGAGTCAAGCATCCTGCTTAGAAGTGAAATAAACACAGATGTTCTCACTACGTGAGCATTAACATCTTATACATTGACATGCATTAACACTACGATTGTAACTGTTTGGTCTTTTTACGCAAAAAGAGAGCCTTTGATCAAAACTGTACTGTCTATTCACAGAATAAAAACTAAAAAAAAGAAACCTGTCAGTACTGGAATATAAGAGCCGAAAATTCTGTGAATGCAATAGAACAGGCTATCATCATTCTGTTGACAAGAGAAAACTGTTGTGTCGCCAGAAGAGTAAAAATGAGCTGACACGATCATTCTATGAATGGTCTATGATAAAATGCTCGTCCCACTCCATCTAAAAATTCAGTAATTTTCCAAATTCTGACCCCCAAGAGCAGCCCTTCCTTTGAGGCCTTGTCCGCCTCGACATTGTTTTCTCGGTATATGTGCCTGCAATTAAAAGTTTCAAACGTGTGAGTGACGTTCTGTATTTGTTCCAAAACTGCAGCAATCCTCCGGTTGTTGCAATGATAAGAGCCATTAACCCATTGATCACATTCAAAGAGTCCCCAAATACAGAAATTTTACTGACTGATTGTTCCACAGCATAAGAAATTAGAAGTTTGAGACTGAGAATCTCAACCCAGTTGTTGGTCCCCCTCCCAAAACCAAACGACATCACATAGTAGTGAACAGGTGACAAGTAAAAGATAGCCCCTCCCCCACATTGATCATTCTGACAAGCCCCATCAAAAAAACCCCACGGCTGGGTACGATCAATTTCAACACGTTGAATATTTCTAGGACTGGAAGCATGACGAATCCGCTTAAGGGCTAAGAAGATCCCACAGCTGTTAATAGCCACTAAAGCCGGGAGTCCCATTTTATCTGTGAACAGACATTTGTTCCGAGAGAGCCAAATTACAACCGGAGGCAAAGCTTTAAAGGCAGTAAAAGCAGGATTGTGTGTCCACCTTCTCCATGCCTCCTCAAGAGTGTTCCCAGCCCATTGAAATAGTACTTTTAAAATTCTAGAAACAATATTCCAAACCTCCCTTGTGAAGCTACAATGAAGAAACAAATGTAGAGCGTTTTCCTCATACTGATTACACATGTAGCATCTACTAGGACCATGAAGACTTCTTTTCTGCAGAAAATCCCATGTCGGGATCCTATTGGCCAAGACACACCACATGAAGAATCTAGCTTTGGGTGGGCACTGAAGTTTCCAAAGAGATTTCCACCACCAAACCAATTCTTTGTCCACAAAGTTCTCACTTATCCACTGATACCCGAATTTTGGAGTATAATTTCCTGAAGGATCCCCATCCCAAATAAGATTGTCATCTTCTTCATTCAGGAAAATCTGGTCCCTACTAAGTGCTCTCAAGTACTGTCTCAGTTCTTCCTCCATCACCACATCTAATCCAAATGAATCAGCCCTGCTCCAAATAGGGCTTCCCATCCAAACATTCTCAGCATCCACCAACTGATTAAGAAAAAACAGATCTCTCTGCCTCAACTCCTCAATCAAGCCCACTGACAGTAAGTGTTGTGCTTCACATCCCATCCAGGGATCACGGCCAATCCTCACTCTGTGTCCGTTACCAACATCCCAGGCAAGGTTCTGTTCAATAACATGAAAAGAAGACACCAATGCTTTCCAAATGATAGATCCCCCTTTATGAGGCTTGTGAGGGGACCTGATCCATTCTTCCACAGTATCAGGCTCAACATATTTCTGCACCATAACCCTAGCCCAAAAGCCTCCTGACTTAATTAACCGCCAACCACACTTAGCAGCCAGTTCCTTGGAAAAATGAAAAATATTTTTCAGTCCGCACCCACCCAATGCTTTTGGGGCTGCAATTCTGTCCCACTTCACCCATGGAGTAACATGTGCATCCTCCCTACCATTCCACAGAAAACTAAAGCATATTTTCCTTGCAGCTTCTAAAATACCTTTAGGAATCCAAGCAAGTGACATCCAATATACTGGGATAGCTTCCAGCACAGACTTTACCAGGACTAGCCTCCCCGCTCGAGAAAGTCACCTGAAACTCCAACTTTTTAACCTCTTTTCCAGCTTTTCCAAAATCCAAACCCAGTCCTATTTCAAATAGTCATTAGGCTTCAAATTGAACCCCAAATATTTTAACCCTTCCGAAAGAGTAAGAAGTCTGAAGGGAAATAAATTAGTATATATAATTAAATCCTCCTCCCTTAATAGAGAAACAGTAAGAGAAGATTTGCCATCATTTATCTCCATCCCAGTTGCAATAGAAAAAAGGTCCAGAATCTCTTTGAGTTTGTCAACATCCCTTCTTGAACCAAAGCAAAAAAGCATCCACAAAGAGCAAGTGTGTAAGAGAGATGCCCAGAGCCACCAGAATCCCTTCAAAATCTCCTACACGTTTTGCTTCCTTAATAGCCCTACTCAAACTCTCGGCCACCAACAAAAATAACAATGGGGAAAGAGGACAGCCCTAACGCAAACCACATCCAGAATGAAAGAAGGGAGTCGCCACTCCATTCATTAAAACAGAGAAGGAAACAGTAGATATGCAGCTCTTGATCCATCGTATGAAACCAATCTCAAAACCTAAATGAGTAAGCATAAGATGAATATAAAGCCAACTCACCTTATCATATGCTTTTGACAGATCAATTTTAAGAACAACTCCTTTCAGCTTTCTAGTTTTAATACTATGTAAACCTTCCTAAGCTATTCCAATCGCCTCATGAATCTGACACCCTTCCAGAAATCCAAACTGTTCCTTAGAAATATGTGTAGATAAGATAGGTTTGAGCCTTCTAGCAATCACTTTAGTAACAATCTTATACACACAATTGCATAATGAAATAGGCCAAAAATCATTAAGAGTGGAAGGAGTATCCACTTTAGGAATAAGGGCAATGAAGGTGGAGTTAATGCTGGCTGGGACCCTGCCTTCCTTCCTAGAATCTTCAACAAGCTGTAAAAGATCATCACCTATAATATCATAAAGAGATATAAAGAATTCTATTGTCCATCCATCATGCCCAGGGCTCTTATCCTTCTGAAAACTATCCAAAACCGCCTTCAATTCATCCCCTTAAATAGTGTCCATCAACATCCTGTTATCATCCACTTCGACAAACCGAGGGAATAGTTGAGCTACCCTGATGACCTCTTCAATATTTGCTCTCTCACTGGCTTTGAAAAGATCCCGGAAATGAGTAACCCCAACATCAGCCAACCCTTAAAAAGTAGACAGAGAATTACCTTCTAAGTCCTCAAGGCTCCATATAGTATTGGCAGATCTTCTTCCTTTTGCATAAGCATGAAAGAATTTGGAATTTTCGTCCCCACTTTCCAACCAAGTGGCCCTGCTCTTCAATCGCCATGCCTCCTCATTCTGCTGAAGAATCTTGTTCCTCTGATTCTCCAAATGAACCAGATGGTCCTTAGTTTTCTGAGAACCGTATCCACCTCCTGACTCTTCAGAGATAGAGGATATTTCTCCTTCAATAGTCTTAAGAGCCCTATCGTCCCTAATCCTCTTCTCAGCAACCCATAATTTAATAGGTTCCTTGAGTGTTTTAATATTCTCCGCAAAGTGGAAAGTTTCAGAATGGACTGACCCCGGATGATAAGGAATCCAATGCTGCTGAAAAAGCTCAATGAAAGTAGGATCTTCCAGCCACACCTTATTAAATTTAATAGGTGCAGGAGGTTTAATAGGGACAACCTTCAACTCCAGAAAAATTGGTTCATGATTTGAGTTCCCCCCCAATCCAATCCATTGTCTAACAAAGAATGTTGACTCCATAATCTGCTCAGAAAGAAGGAAACAGTCCAACCGCTTTGCCACTCTATCTAAGCCAATTCTCTTGTTTCTCCATGATGGCTTTAATTGTATAGGCTCCACATCAATCCAATTTCCTTCAGAAAATTTCCTAATAAAGAAATTTGTAAGGGGATCCACATGAGCATGTGGCCCCCAAATCTCAGCATGACCTAGAGAAAAGTTGAGATCCCCCCCAAAGGATCACAGAATCCCCTCTAAGCAACTCTATATCCAACAAAGAAGTCCAAAATGGTTCCCTTTCGCAATAAGGTCCATAAATGTTTACAATAGTGAATACTCTGTCAAAATCCAGAGATTTACAAGACATTCCCAAAACCGAATGCATCCCCCAGAGAGAGGAAACGCAGACCTTAGCTTCGTTCCAATCAATCACCATACCTATGGAACGACCCCTAGCATCTAAAGCCTCAAAACCCCACCCCGGGAACTAAGCCTTTAACCTACCAATAGCTTCATCACCATCGCACATAGTTTCTTGTAACACCAAAACATCAGGATGCTCAAGTTGCAGCATCCGTTGCAGCGCTGGCTTTTGGAGGGACCAGCAAGACCTCGACAATTATAGGACATGACCTTCATCGAAACCCTTCCTTATGGGCATCCACTGCTCTAAGTGCCCTTTCAATTGAGAGTTATTTACCATTCCTAATATCAGAGCGAGCTCGGGACTTAGCACGAGAGATGAAAGACTTCCTTCCTCTGGTTTTAGGTAGTTTAGGTTTTTCTTTCCCTAACCCTCTTGCTGTGGTTTTGTTCATAGAGCGCAAAAAGTAACCGGACTCCGAGGATCCAGTGGGTGAAGAAGGCTCAGACGGGACTTGCTTAAGGACAGGGTTATCAACAGGAGTTACAACGGGGGGACATTCTATCAGAAGAGTTTCCAAAACAGGGGATATAACAATAGGAAATTGGGGAAGCGAAAAGGATGCCAACGACTGTGAGGAAATATGTAAATTCCTAAACCCATCCACCCAATCAAAACCAGGAAAAGATAAGTTCTTAAAAAAAAAACTGAAGGAAGGGTTTGAAAAGGGAACAGAAGAAGTACCAGCTGCTATGTTTGATGACCGAGTAAGAGAAGGTAGAGATACCTCCGGAGCAGTGATCAGTGGCTGAAAGGGTTCGGACTCTGCAATGCCCACGATAGCACCCACCTCCGGTATAGTGCCATCGTCCACCATAGTGCTATCTTTCTCCACTACCCCCGTAGGTACCTCCAAGGAGGTACGTTCAATCTCATGATGACCCAACAGATCATCCTCCAATACCACCCCTGCCTCCTTCTCCACATACCGACGTTTCAGAGAATTGCCAAATTTCATACAAACCGGCAAAGAGCAATCTACGATCGGATGCCCATATTCATGGCACTGTCTACATCGAAACGGCACATTTTCATAATCCAGGGTTTGTGCAAAGGTGTAAGGCCCCCATTTTAAATCCATACCATCAAATAATCCTTCCCTGACATTAATACTTACCAGAATTCTCGCCACCTTCTGAATCGTTGTTTCCTCAAAGGAGAAGTCTGCATCCAGATAAATTCCCAATAGGTTGCCAATCCTCCAAAAATGTTCCTCGGCCCAATAATTTAATGGTAGACCCGGTAACCGAACCCAGAGCAGTATTGTGTCCATTCTTTCTCGACTGGCATCGAACAATGGATTCCACGGCTTAAGTAGGAGCGGAACCTTAAAAATAGACCAATTCATGCTCAATGCCCACTGAGCATGGGCGTCTGATGAAAAATGAAAGGCAAACCAACCTCCAGATAGACCCATAACCCGAGGGACATATCCACAATGGCCCAGCCATGCCCTGGATGCCCACTGAATCACCGATTTGTGGCTCACCGACTTACCATAAACCCTTCCAACTAGCGCCGATTTAACCATCCCTACAATCTGCTGGAAGCCAATGTCTTCGCCAAGTGCGTAATTCGGAGCTTTGCCCGTGTTTTTGATCCACTTCCTGCGAGTCTTCACCCGAAGGTCATTAATCTTTAACCCCTCAAGACCTTCCTTGTGACCGAAAACCTTCTGTACTAAATCCCTAGACTGGCTTGAAAATCCACGTTGTTCCGCCGAGTCCAAATGCGTTGCTACATTACCACCTTGGGAAACACCGTGACAATACCCTACCTAAAAATCCACCCTAGTTACCAACGCAGCATTGGTATCCCGCACTGGTGATTCAATGTGTGAGCCGCCCGAAGAATTTAGAAAATCAGGTAAATCCCCTAACCCTGCACTTAATGGTTCAGGTGAGAAGGAGCTGAAATCCTTGATGCCCCATGATTTCCAAAATGAAAGTATCACTGGTCTTTTGGAGGGACCAGCAAGACCTCGACAATTATAGGACATGACCTTCATCGAAACCCTTCCTTATGGGCATCCACTGCTCTAAGTGCCCTTTCAATTGAGAGTTATTTACCATTCCTAAGATCAGAGCGAGCTCGGGACTTAGCACGAGAGATGAAAGACTTCCTTCCTCTGGTTTTAGGTAGTTTAGGTTTTTCTTTCCCTAACCCTCTTGCTGTGGTTTTGTTCATAGAGCGCAAAAAGTAACCGGACTCCGAGGATTCAGTGGGTGAAGAAGGCTCAGACGGGACTTGCTTAAGGACAGGGTTATCAACAGGAGTTACAACGGGGGGACATTCTATCAGAAGAGTTTCCAAAATAGGGGATATAACAATAGGACACTGGGGAAGCGAAAAGGATGCCAACGACTGTGAGGAAATATGTAAATTCCTAAACCCATCCACCCAATCAAAACTAGGAAAAGATAATTTCTTAAAAAAAAAACTGAAGGAAGGGTTTGAAAAGGGAACAGAAGAAGTACCAGCTGCTATGTCTGATGACCGAGTAAGAGAAGGCAGAGATACCTCTGGAGCAGTGATCAGTGGCTGAAAGGGTTCGGACTCTGCAATGCCCACGATAGCACCCACCTCCGGTATAGTGCCATCGTCCACCATAGTGCTATCTTTCTCCACTACCCCCGTAGGTACCTCCAAGGAGGTACGTTCAATCTCATGCTGACCCAACAGATCATCCTCCAATACCACCCCTGCCTCCTTCTCCACATACCGATGTTTCAGAGAATTGCCAAATTTCATACGAACCGGCAAAGAGCAATATACGGTCGGATGCCCATATTCATGGCATTGTCTACATCGAAACGACACATTTTCATAATCCAGGGTTTGTGCAAAGGTGTAAGGCCCCCATTTTAAATCCATACCATCAAATAATCCTTCCCTAACATTAATACTTACCAGAATTCTCGCCACCTTCTGAATCGTTGTTGCCTCAAAGGAGAAGTCTGCATCCAGATAAATGCCCAATAGGTTACCAATCCTCCGAAAATGTTCCTCGGCCCAATAATGTAATGGTAGACCCGGTAACTGAACCCAGAGCAGTATTGTGTCCATTCTTTCTCGACTGGCATCGAACAACGGATTCCACGGCTTAAGTAGGAGCGGAACCTTAAAAATAGACCAATTCATGCTCAATGCCCACTGAGCATGGGCGTCTGATGAAAAATGAAAGGCAAACCAACCCCCAGATAGACCCATAACCCGAGGGACATATCCACAATGGCCCAGCCATGCCCCGGATTCCCACTGAATCACCGATTTGTGGCTCACCAACTTACCATAAACCCTTCCAACCAGCACCGATTTAACCATCCCTATAATCTGCTGGAAGCCAATGTCTTCGCCAAGTGCGTAATTCGGAGCTTTGCCCGTGTTTTTGATCCACTTCCTGCGAGTCTTCACCCGAAGGTCATTAATCTTTAACCCCTCAAGACCTTCCTTGTGACCGAAAACCTTCTGTATTGAATCCCTAGACTGGCTTGAAAATCCACGTTGTTCCACCGAGTCCAAATGCATTGCTACATTACCACCTTGGGAAACACCGTGACAATACCCTACCTGAAAATCCGCCCTAGTTACCGATGCAGCATTGGTATCCCGCACTGGTGATTCAATGTGTGAGCCGCCCGAAGAATTTAGAAAATCAGGTAAATCCCCTAACCCTGCACTTAATGGTTCAGGTGAGAAGGAGCTGAAATCCTTGACGCCCCAGATACTATCACAGTGGACCTCCGGCACTAAACCGATGCTAGACCTATCCCAAAACGGTGAGAATGGCTGATATGGCGAGGTTGCAGACTCCATAATAGCACTAGTGCCAGGAAGGGGAAAAACATCAATTGGTTGGCAAACAGCAAAACCACCACCCCTGAAACCACCTTCACCATTCAAATCCCGGAAGGCACCAGGTGGCGAGCTCCAGATGTCATGATGCCTCAATGTGTCATTGCCATAGTCCACCTCATCGAGCTGGTCCATACCTGAAAAACTGTAAAAGCTTCCTGTGGAGAGAATAGGGTTGAACACAGGTAACAGTAAAAAAACTTACAAGTGTAAAAAATGTTAAACAGTCATCAAAACCGCCTAAATGGAAACCTTGGAAACCATCAGCACCATTGACAAGACTAACGGCCTGCTGCTGCCTGCAATGGGATGCACAGTCGCCTACATTCGTCGTTCATGCCCTAAACACCATCACCTCCGTTCCTTAGGGTTTCATCTCTTCCTTCCCCTAAACCTTGACTCTACAAAATTTTCTCTTGGTAGTGTGGTTCCAATGATGAAACTCTGGATGAAGCCTCCCCAAAGTCTCCACACATTATATACATAGTTAAGTCCTATAAACCCTGCTTTACACATACGTAATTATTGCAAATGAGTAGAGGTTAATCAAAGAGACACAATTATTGGTATAAACCCTGCTTTACACATAATTATTGCAAATGAGTAGAATTTAATCATAGAGACATGATTATTGGTTAATCCATGAGACACAATTATCATAATTACTAATATATTTCTACCTCCCAACATTTATTTTCAAATTATTACATGTTATTTTTTACATGATATAAAAATGTATAATATCAACTTACCAAAGAATACATTGCTTTTATATTTCTTTCAAGTTCCACTTTTCTATTTATTTTGAACTTCTCCATCATGTTTCATAAAAACAACATTTATACAATGTACATTATGTTGGGTTAATTTTGACTTCGTCATAGAGTAGTTATCCCAAGTATTAGATAATCCATGGTATTACAAATGATGAACCTGATTTAATAACTTGATAAATTCAATTGTAACTAAGCATCATGGAATGAGCATATTGTCCTAGATTTGACTTGAGCTCACTCTTGACAACTCATGTTGAGAGCACATAAACTCTACAATCTATTGTAACCATTTGTTAGTTGTGAATAATACATTAAGTGTGTCTTAGAGTGGAGTTTTTCTCCCTTAAGAGTTTTCCCATAAAATCATCTTGTCTATTTTTTTTAATTTAATTGCAATTGTTCTAGTTAATGCTTTCTACATTCTTCTCTCATGGATTAGTGTAAGAAACATATTCCATAACTACACTTTCTAACACATTCTTATAATTTACTTGTGATTAATTTTAAATACTACAAGAAATAATAACTAGTATAGATCCATGATCTATAGCACTAAGAGGGATCAAACTTGTTAAAGTGTAATTTTTTTATGAGTAAAAAATTTACACCTTAACAAATTTGATCCATATATCAAGGTTCAATATGGATATATACTGATTTTATTTTTTAAAACTTTTAAGTGAAATTTAAAATTAAGCTACATATGATGCATAATAGCTTTATTTAATTTATTTATTGTTTTCATGTAAATTACCTAAGTGACAAAATCTCCCCATACTAGACTATAGAGCACCTTGGTGTTCTTGGTACAATGATTAAAACATTTTAAAAAAGCATAATCATTAAAATAATGCAACGAACAAATACACATCAATATATATATATATATATATATATATATATATATATAGAGAGAGAGAGAGAGAGAGAGAGAGAGAGAGAGAGATGCCTGTGCGTGTGTTTAAATTCATACTCTACTTCCCTAATAATTAAAACAATGTAGAAAAGCATAATCATTAAAATAAAACAACGAAACCCTATGACTCTACTCTCAACCAAACTTGTCCAAGTTCATTGCATACATCAGCTTTTGCACTATTTATTCTTCCTTGTATTTCAAAATAACCAAGCCAACTAGGACTGTCATACTTGATGCAATTGATGCAGATCCCTTGCATAGGTTTTAAAACATGTTTTGCAACTTGATGCATTATTTTTCTAGATTTTGCACTTATATCTTCTATTTAACCAAAGTGTAAATTATAACTGCAATTTGGAATACTTGTTGATGCTCCAAATCATGAATTTTATAGGTGACAAAGAAGATGGAAGCCTTATTCCCATTTGTGATGTGGCGTTGAAGAATTCTACAAATTTTGTAAATATCTCCTTGATGGGTGATACATTGACCATGGCCATCCATAACTTCAACTGGCATGTTATTCAGACCCCGATCCAAAAAAGGAATATAGCCTTTCGACTACATGAAACCACTATTACAAAGGAGTTCAAAATTGTTCCCATTGGGAGTTGAAGGTTCTTGGATTGAAAAGGGAAACCCACTCCCCAAATTGCATTCATAGATACCAAGGAAAGCACCAAAGTTTTCTTCAACCGAGGAACACACAAATTTGTTGAACAATAACCCAATTGCACCAAACAAGATAGGAATGGAATAGATGGTTTCCACTAGACGACCCAAGTTTCATAAGTTTCCATCCAAAAGATAGGCTAGGATGGGATAATTCCTCGAAAAACATAGTACCTAGGAATTGAATCCTCCAAACCTTGAAGGAGAAGGTTTGTACTGTTGATTTTCAATATGCTACGATAGAAAACATCAGTATTACATTCCATTTCACAACAATAGCATATACAGGATCACTGAAAGAACAACAACCACAACATAAACACAAGAGACACAATTTATCCTGGGAAACCCTCATGGGGTAGAAAACCTAGCAAATCTTCCTCAATATAGATGACCAGAAAATACAAAGATGTAATCCCCAAGCATGAGCTCCTTCTCCTCCATGGCAGATCTATCTCTCTCTCATATGCCCCAATCACAAGTGATTGAATGTGTGTTAAATGAGGAACACACCTCTTCTATTTATACACAACTCCGACTTGACTTTTACACTAACTAGGTCGGCCCCAACTTAACCAATTAACATAATGTTAACTGGGTCGACCCCACTAGGGTGGTCTAATAACCCTTTAACCCATATGACTCATATAGGGCCGACCCTACTAGGGAAGTCTAATAACCCAAGTTACCTGTTGGTAGGCGGTTTGGTAGAGTGCTATCGCAGCATCTCCGATGCTGCGACAAGGCAAAAGATGGCACGAATGGAAAGAAGATGACGCAAATGGCGATGAGTGGAAGATTAGTTATGTATTTTGGGTCAATTGTACATCGGAATGCGGGTTTTGGGTCATTTGGACCACATATTATGTAATGTTGAGTCAGTTATACCGTAGAATGCGGGTTTTTGGTCGGTTTTGTAACAAGTTAGTTAGATATTGGGTCACTTGTCCAAATGTCGGTTAGGAAATTGTTAGTAAGTGGAAAAGCATTGTAATGGTGGAAGCCTATATATAGATAGGAGTCGTAGGTATTAAGGGAGGAAAGGAGAGAGAGTGGAATCCGGGTGAAGAAAAACACATGTTTGGGTTGTTTCTGCGCATCTATGAGATATTGTCGAGACCTGATCTTTGAGGAGATATTGTATCTAAGGTTTTGCAGTGATAATATGATATGATGAAACTGTTTTGGTGCAATTCCTGGGTTCTTTCTGTTTGTTTCTGGTAATGCAATGTCGCACTTCATGAATAATTCTATGCTTCCTTGATGTAATGTTGCTTTACTATTACTACTGCTGTGATAATGAATGCTGTGATTGAATAATGTGTTATGAATACATGTCAAATGTTTGGGATCCTTGTTTAATGTTGCTATAGAGTTAGTTCATATAGCCGCAACCCTCCTCCTTCCTCGGCGGAAACATGGTTCAGTCTGCTCTTCCTGAACGCCTTGGGTGAGACCTCATCTGCTCCGCAGGTGTTGCTGGGTGGGATAAAACCTGCCCGGGCCGGTGCCCAAGGAGATTGCGGCATGTGTTGAAAGTGAAGTGGAACCCCTGTCGACTGGAGTCGCATTGGTCAACAATTGGTTCTATTGCCGAGACCGTGCGCAAAGTGAAAGGAGGACATGTTGTGGCACCCGACGAAGCCGGAGATATAGAGCTGGTTTGATCAGAAGTTGCAAGAGTTTGCCGAAGAAGAAAGTCAGAACACGCGACTAATAGTAGATCACTAGGTGGGAAAATATATTCACGACGATCTGCATGAATGGTTTTTCTGTGAATTCCCAGTCATCCTGTATGAATGGTTGTCAAAGCTGACCTTCCAGAAGAGGAATTTCCATGGTGGTGAGCCGATGGCTTGGACCCCGAAGTTGATTCAGGAGATGCAGGAAGTCGATAATAAGGCATCGTGGGCTATCGAAATTTGGCTCGATAGCATCTTGGAGGGATATATCACTGAATTTGTGGTCGACATGCATAAATCCTTTAGTGAAGCTTAAAGATATTTCTTCCGCGAACCAAGGGGAAGGTTTCTGCTGTCGCTCCAACTGTCGATTAAGATGCTAATCTACGAAAATGATATATTGAAGATGCACCTTGATTAGTAGACAGCCTGGTGGGTGGAGGCCGTGGGTACCATGACTGCTAGGGAACGGTAAATGGAATGGTAAGGGGTAGATGGGTGCAGACCATGAGGAGACTGTGAGCGAAGCTGAGGAAGAAAGTGGTCTTACAAGAGGAGGAGCGAGGTTTCGACAGGAGAAGAGGCAAAGGACAGGAGAAGGTCCTACTGCGATTGAACCGCAAAACCACGAAGGAATACCACACGGGATGAAGCGACCTCACAGTCCTAATAGGGACGACCAGGCTACGCCCAGGATAGAGGTAGGACCAAACCCCGGCACCAACGTACCCACACCTCCGCTCACTGACTCACAAATAACAAGAAATACCACTTCGACGCCACCAAGTTCGTCAATTCCACAGAAGTTAATTGGTAGTAGCACAACGAAAGGAGGAAGGAAGCCCAGAATGGCGGGCAATGATGCTAAGTTACCATTGTTCCACGGAAGTGCAACAGACAACCCAGAACAGTATTGGTTTTTGTGTCAAGCAGTCTGGACCATGAAATCAATCACTAATGCTGATACTAAGAAAGGACAGTTCGCCACGACTCTGCAAGGTCGTGCATTAGATTGGTTCATGAAGTTTGTTCTAGTCCCTACGGGAGCCCCAAAGAAGTCACTGGATGAGATTCGGGATGGGATGATTGCTGAATTTAGACGGCCCAAGTCCGAAGCTCAATACATCACAGAATTAAAGGAAATTAAGCAGTATCCCAATGAGACGGTATGGGATTTTGACCAGCGATTCAAGATGCTAATGGAAAAGGTTAGTTTCGATATGAGCGCCATCCAACATAAAGAGTGGTTCATTGCAGCACTGTTACCCCACATTCGGCTTCCGTTGATGCAACAAAACATCTCGATGCCCAGTGAAGCTCTAGAGATTGCAATGCGATTAGAGGCATCACTGATTGGAGATAATGTAGCCGGGATGTCGCAGATACAGACACAACTCGCTAACTTGACTATACAGTTGCAAGATTTGAAGAAGAGAAGGGAACATCGCGATGAGGTGTGGTGTACACGATGCCGGGGGGAAGGGCATACGAAGGACAATTGCCTGGATTTCCGTAATTATTTGGTGTCTGGTGCGCCAAACTTGTTGAATGGCAGTAGCATGCCATGGTGTCGCGTTTGCCCAATGTATGGGCACAGTCACGACAATTGCCCTTATATGCAGAAAATGGTCACAACCTCGAGAAATCTTTATTGCACATTTTGCAAGTCGATGGGTCACGATGACAAAGATTGCCGTGCATATGGGTTGCTACAAGAAAGAATGTGTGATGCATTCTATGTCAAGGATGATCAACATGTCGTACAACAAACACAACTGCAACCGCAGGTAGTCCAACCACTACCTCAACTGCAGATGCAGTTTGTACCGCAGTAGTTCGTGCCGCAATATGCTCCAATGCAAATGGCTCCACAACAGCCACAGTACGTCAAGCAACCGTAGTATGCACCGCAGGGACAAGGTATGCAACAGAATCCTATGCAGCTGCAGTACCAACAGCAGGGTTGATTCCAAGGAGGATATCGGGGCGAACGCGGTGGAGGATTTGGTCGCGGAGGAGGACGAGGTGGTCATGGACATGTTCAATGCTATCACTATGCGGTGTGGGGGCATTATCAGCGAGACTATCCACTACTATAGAATCAGTGTACATTCTATTTTGTTAATGATCATACAGTTGAGAATTGTCCACAATTTATTGCACAATGGCAGGCTGGGAATGCTTCGCAGATACAGAATCAGACCCAACCACAGCAACCAACCCAGAACCAAGTACAACAACCAGTCCAGAACAAAGTACAAAAACCAGTCCAGAACCAAGTACAGAACCAGCCCCCGCGATCGAATCAGAACGCAAATAAAAATGTGAACCCACAAGGGAATCTGCAGCAGACTCAGATGCAGGGTGCAAATATTGCAACAATTTCTGCAGAACAATGACCACAAGATGCTTCGGTAGCTGTTGTAACTCGTGGAGGCAAAATGACTAGGGAAGATATCTCGTGACCGATGATTCGGTTGGCAGGCCAGAACACCGTACCATTTGACATCGATGCTGAGTAGGAGGCATTCCTTCAGGCCCATCGCACCTTGGAGAAAGACTGCGGTAAGGCTGTTGTTTGCGATATGCCACCTGTCTTTGACACTACATCAGAGGGCGGTCCGTCGACACCATCGGGAACATTGCAAAGGTTTTTTGAGAGCTGTCTGTTATTGGGCCGGGATCCGACCGCCCTGGTTGAGATTGAGGGATGGTTGCAGCGATTTCCGAAAGGACAGCAGGAGTCGGCAGTAAACTCTTTATAGCGACGGAATACTGGTAAGGAGATGACAATGAACATCCAGATTGGTGACTATGATGTTGATTCAGTTATTCTTGATCTTGGTTCGGATGTTAACATCTTAACCAAGCAGGCGTGGCAGAAAATGGGGAGTCCCCCATTGAGTTGGTCTCCTTTGCAACTCCAGTTGGATAACCATGCAAAAGTAACACCCATTGGGCGAGTTCCGCAGCTCACGGTCGATATTGAGGGCATGAAGACTTATGCTGACTTCGATATCATTGAAGCGGTTGAGGGAGGAAGCTCCTATCCTATGCTATTGGGGATTGGATGGGCTAACGATAGTGGAGCTGTAATCAACTTCAAGAGGTGCATGATGACCTCTGAGAATCGCGATCTTAGAGTCATAGCCCCGTTGGATCCGATTGAAGGATGCCGATACGTTGAGCCTGTAAAAGATGATGATTCCACTGGATGGGACCATGCATTCAATATTTATGAAGACTACATTCACCCTACCGCCAACGGTGAGCTGGGATGGCGCAGCGAGAGCTCTATGTCTTCCGACTCTGACGATGCATTAGAACATTGGCAAAACCGCTTGCACGAAGTGTCGCTCCGAAAATGTCAGAGTTAAAGAGGCTAGTACCTCATAGTCGTCAGTCATCACTTGTCACCTTGCAAAGCTAATAAGTGAGTGAATTACATGAGTGAGTGAATGATTATAATTTATGATATTTCCAATATTTTGAATGACGAGTCGAATTTTATACAATAGGAATTTCAACATAGAAATTGAAATTTATATGGATGGGTAATTTCAAATGTTGCCATTATATTGTTTATAATAATGGGAAGTGATTTGAGATCATATCTTGGACCTAAAACTTTTTGATATTTCAACGTCATGCTTCCTTAGAATCGGGATGGGATAATCCACCCATATGCACTTATTCTCATATAGAAGTTAACCATATTCAATATTAGTTTTATGATGTATTTTTTTCCTCCTATAGGGGTTTCAACTAACATGACCTCCAATTAGGAGGAAAACCCCCATATCCATTTATTTTAATCTATCCCCTAAGAAACAAGTGCCTTTCACAATTAATGCATTTAGTTGTTAATGTCCATCATTATGGTGAATGCAAGTATTTAGTTATATATTTTTCTCATTATAATGAATGTTAGTATCTAAATTCAATTCCTCCAAAATAATCCATCTCTTTGGTTTTTATTTGGTCAATTTTTCTATGTCAGGATGATCTTGAGAATAGCCTATACAAGTAGAAGCTTTTAACTTCCCTAGAATGACATATATTGTATATAAATGTCATGTTCTCATAATCCAATAACTCTGTGTTTTTAAAAGTTTTCAAAGCTTTTCATTTGAGATGGATTTTGTTCGTAGAAACCTTTTTAAGGTATACATTAACACAAATATGCACATATGTGCATACATCAGCTACAAATTTCTCAAGATCAAATTTTATGTAAGTGATTAAAGTATTCCCAATATATGATTCTAAAAAACAAAAAATATATATTAGAAATGTAATGGTAGCTTAGAAAACTAGCATTCTAGTAACTAAGATAGAGTTAGGATAAAGAAAATTATAAAAAAGAGCAACAAAAACTGCTCAATACCCCAAAACCCAGGACCTTCCTCAAACACTTTTTGATAATTAGCATGAACATAGAATTAAACAATAAAATAACCTTTGTAGTAAAGAGAGATCTCTCATTTCTTTGTGTCCAATTCAAGTGAATCCAATAGTATAAATCTATTTTAGGAAGACATTATCCATTAAATATGCAAACGATCGCATCTTTTTCATAAATGAAATGTAGATGAAAAAACTTTGGTACTATGATCTCTACAAATGGTACCTATTTATTATGCTCCACTATATAGGCACTAGAATTAGGGGGACACTTTGAAGTTTTTGGAATTATGTTAAAATTGACTTTTACTGAATGCCTAAAAGATATGGGTTTTAAAGTGGAAGGAGCTACAAAAAGAATTTAAAAATTACTAAAGATAATTTGATGATCCATGGAAATGAATAGGAAAAAACCCTAAACGTTATAGAGAAAATTCAATGAGTTCACAGGAAGATGGGAGAGAACTTGTGTAGATAAAAACAAAAGCATAACAAAATGAATGCTCATCATATAGTGTCTCATCATTTTTACTCTATAGAAGGCATGGTTTGGATAAATCTCAACAAGAAGTGACTAGAAGGAATAAGAAAAATGTTTAAAACCATTTTATATAAATGTGGCCATGTCACAATACTATATTATAAGTGTTTGAAGTTTTAAAGGGGTGATATCCTATGATCTCTCTATCCAATCAATGGTGACATCACATAAAGTTCAAACATAAAAGTTTCAAACACGTGTGATGAAATCCCTAAAGGTGGCCTTCCAAACCTTATATTCTAAGGTGATTGGAATCCATCACAAGGCTTACTATTTCCAGATGTGATGGAAACCCAATCCACCTCATAGATTGAAAATATAAACATTCAAACAAATGCAACCATGTATAAACATGCAGAAGTATTTTCAAAGGAAAAAAAACTTATTAAAGCAACAATTTATCTCAAGAAAAAATACTTGATTGATTGAATTTAAAAATATTAAAAGAATAACATATAAACAAACTACACTTGAACTCAAACCAAGATGGCTCAGAGGGTGATTAACAATGAATATATTAGTAAAAATCACATCAAGAACCTAAATGCCAAACATCCTTTACATTATACAAATCCACTAATTAGTAATTGAAATAACCCAGAAATTGACACATAAATCTTATAACTTCATTTTGTATCTTGCTCAATCGACACATGTTCGATTCAAACCATTACCACTACAACCTCCAGGAACACCCACGCTACTGCACATGTAGAACATAAGATTAGAAAACTAATTTTCAAATATAACCAAGTTAATCAACAAAATGAACATATGGTGAGTGCATTTACTTTAACCTATAAACATTACGTACCTCTACTTTTCAACAATTAGATATCATTCATCTTCTTGTTCATCCAACTCAACATCTGTATCAGGATATGGTTCTGAATAGATATTGATGAAAGGATCATTCACATCGTCATCATCATCAAAGTCATCTTCTCTAATATAGTCATCCATATCATCAATGAGATCATCGTCTGCTACATTTGCATGATCAACCTCTTCAACTTCTTCATCTAACACATCGACCGCAGACTGATATGAATCATCATCTTCTTCTTCTTCTTCGTGATTATCTTCATCATCTAGTACATGATTATAGTTTACTGGTCTTCCTCTTGGATCGTATCGAACAACGTATGACCAACCCGCTTTACCTGGTACCTTGGAGTAGTAGACTTGCTCACATTGACTTGGAAGAACATAAGGCTCTGTACTCGGTTCAAATTCCCTTGTATTAACAATGGTAAATCCATTAGCATGCTCAATAACAGTTCTTTCATGATCACGTTCATGCATCCGTATCATGTACCACTTCACCTCAAACAAAACTATTTTAAAGGAATTAAAATCACACTCAATAATGTCCTCCAAATGCCCATAGTACCTATTCTCAGTTTCTTCTGGATGTCTATCACTTCTAGAGGAAACATTGGTGACCTTAAACACTGCAGTTATCCCACAATCCGAGGTTTTCCTGTTATCATACAACTTTTGGATACGAAATTTACAACCATTACACTACATAGCCTTATGATGTTTCAACTGCGACATTGACAACATGTTAAAAATACATTGTGAATTAATAAACGTCATATAGGACTTAGTACATATAATTGAAAACTTAAACAAACGAAATGTAATTGGAAAAATGGATCGAAGTAACTAGAAAAAATGTGGGTAAACAATTTACTTGCATTTTTATCTTTTAACCCATAGGATAAATCAACTTCCCTTTGCGACGTAAGTTTAGGAAATTGATGTCGAATATGATGAGTTGTTTTAATCATGTTACTGACCCCTTCCCATGATAACCTACCGAAGAATTCTTCACAATCTTTTATCCAATGCTCCATCCAATCAAGGTTGTTTTCAATGTATAAATGTAAAGCATCCCACACTCAACCAACTATAGGAAGAAATAACAATTGAATATCATTAATTATATATCATTAAAGGCACAGTTTAATATAGTTGAAAATGCATAATTATTTAAAAAGGTTAAAAAACAGTATGATAATATAAAATTGGAAAAAATACATGTGTAATATATTAATTCAACAACGTATAATAATTACCTTTCACAGTCCTCAATGTACCTCTCCCCAATAGGACCTCCCCTTCAAATTTTTTGATGGAGCCAAGATGCCAAATGCGAGGCACATTCATATTTTCTATTAATTTAGGTAGATATTCGCTAATATACACCATGCATTGATATACCATATATCATTCAACCATAGAACCCTCGAGACGCACTCTTTGTCTAACAAATTCCTTCAATGACTTCAACTGCCTCTCCACCATCCACATCGACCTTGTGTGTACTGGTCCACATAATTCAATCTCCTCAACTTGGTGTATGAGGTAGTGTTCTTGTGCATTGAAAAATGCTGGAGGTAGATACTATTGCATTTCACACATTAGTCGGGGAATTTGTCTCTTCCAATGCCTTATATCTTCTTTATGGATTTCGTTTGATGAAAGCCACCTACAAATGATGCAATAAAATAATATCAAGGCATATATAATATTTTGCGGGAAAAACATAATATGTCAATAAGTTTCGCTACAAACCACAGACCAAGTACATTTTCCATGTAAAACATTACTTACCTCATGTATTTTCCAAGAACATAAATAATATGTTTATGTTGTTGTCAAAGTCGTCTTGGAGAGATAAAGGTAGAACATACTGTATCAAAAAACACATAATTATTAATATTTATCTCAAAATAAGAGAAACAAATTAATAAAATAATGCATATCGATAATGAAATATATTATAGACTCATAATTGCCTTAATGAATGTATGCCAATCATGTGTTTCAACCCCATCAAAATCACCTTTTTTTGTCAATATATTCTTTATGTTTGACGAAAAACCCGTCGGAAACTTGATTTTTTTTATGACCTGTTTCACAATATTGCTCCGTTGCTCCGTCAAGCACCAAGGAAGACTAATATTCTGTTGATGTCCATCGCCATTAGAATTAACGATCACACTTTGCAATGCGTGATTAGCTTCTTGGATGTCACTACAAATCTTTCCAATTTTTTCTTTGTCAGTCCTTCCATTTAATATTCGCCATAACATTTATGTTATGTTCTTCCCGATATGCATTGTATCAAACAAATGAACTATTTGCAGGTGCTCGTAGTAGGGAAACCTACTGAATTGAATCGAGTAAATTTTCATTCCTCGTAGAATCCCATTCGTGCCTTAATGACATTCACGAAACATCAACAAAATCAAATTAACACTAATTAATCAATATAGGTATAACATATCGCACTGAACATAATTCAGTAAAAAACAAAATTGGCATACCTTGACGGTTTCTATTATATTCCAACTTCCATAGGTGAGGTGTCATTCTTCATGGTTTTTTTCCATTCTCTTCTTTACCATTGAATTTCTCTTTGTCTGTAGTTCGATAACTATGGTTCTTAGGCAGAAAGTGCCTATACTCATCGAACACTTCCTTTGCTAAAATCCTTGAATGACGAGATTTTATCCTGGGACCGCAAACTGGACATGCAAATTTACCCTTTGTTTGAAGACCTACAAGATATATGAATTGGTGTAGAAAATTAGAATTACAATTTAAAATAATGCATGATATTTTCAACAGATATATAAAATATTAAGGAACAAAAGAAAGTAACAATATACCACAAAAATGTGTTAACATAGAAGCATCATGAATTGTAAATGCAATTATTCCACGGAATTGAAATCTTCTTTGCCCTATTGGTCTAGAGATGTCATACATAGTGACGCCAACCCATAACTTCAACAACTCATCAATAAGAGGCTCAATATATACGTTCATATCTTTAACATGGTACTTTCCTAATTGGTCCAACATGCATGATTAATTATATTTAGCGCCTATATGTTGTTATATATAAAAGACATAACTATCATGCACGAAACAAATCAATGAAATATTTAGTGATCAGACTTTCAAGTAAAAAATTACATATTAATTAAATACCTGGAACAATCATTGCCAACATTGTGTGCTCTCTCTTGATCGACATCCAAGGAGGAAGGTTATTGTTTATAACAAAAGCAGGCCACACTGAGTAGGTAGAACGAAGCTCTCCAAATGGATTGACCATCAGCTGCCAACGGAAGTTTAACATTATGAGGTTCTTCTTTAAAAATTGGCCACTTTTCATTGATGTACCTCAATGCAGAACCATCTGCAGGAATTCGAAGAACATCGCCGTGACTTATGTTCTTTGTATGGAAATCTATAAACTGTGCTATACTTTGACACCTGAACAACCACTGGAAACGTGGAAATATCAGAATATAATGAAGAACTTGTTGAGGCACCTTTTTTGTCACTTTATCGATTCGATACCTACTTGTTTGACATTGTGGGAATTCATTTTCTAATGCATATTGTCCATAGTATATAATATGATCATTAGGACATGCATCAATAGCTTGATAGTCCATTCCAAATGCTTTCATAATGACATATATCTCTCGATATGTGTGTGGTAAAATGTTTGAAGTTGGTAATAGAAATTCACCTAACAATCTACAAAATTCAAAAGAGTAAGTCAATGTAAACAATATTAATCATCAATATCGCATCCAAACTTTACAAATTAGATAACAATAGCAATAATATAGGAAAAAATTCAACCCTTTCTATAGATGTGAACATGCAGACAAAAATAATTAACAAATTACATACCTTAGTATCTGTATCGGACAGGTGTTTGATAAACCATTCAAAACCTTCAAGTTCACTAACAACAATATAGCAAATAGAAGATTTGTTTTTGAGCCTTCATAAAGAGTTTGACGTGACTTCTTGAGTAGAGGATAAACATCATGACTATCATCCTGGTTGTCCTCATCTATGGAGCAAATGTGTCTTGGATCAATCTATGTATCTCATCTTCTTGATTTGTATCACTAATGTTATCTACATCCATATCATCAGAAATAACTACTTGATCATCTTCAATATTCTGATGTAGAAGTTTGTCGGGCTGTAAATGAGTATTTTTGCTAGTACTTGGAAAATAACTCTCTGGAGGGCAACATTTTGGGGGCATTGTCTATAAATTTACAAACAACGTAGAAAAATTAGTGTGTATAGAACATATAGTAAAAAAATAAGACATTTTACTGAAATTCATGACATGATGAATATTACAGTGAATATATTAAAAATTGAATAACGACCTCTTACCAAGGGACGATATTCACAACCTCCTGCGGCGTGCCCCTTCTCCCTACAATGTCTTTCAGCTGTTGTTATTAAAAGTCATTTTTTTGGCAATCCCCTGCAATCAAAGCAAGGACAATAACATTTTCCATATCCTCGCGCCTCTAATGCATCTCTAAACTGAGAAATCTTCCTTGGATTTTCATTCATAGTGACAAATCCTTGTATTGGTACAAGTAATTGTCTTACCTACACCATACAAAACAATAACTTGTCAATTACATTAGATATTATAAGTATATTTCTGAATACAGTATATTATAAACCAATTTCTATATTTATAAAGGAAAACATGAAGACTAAAGTAATATATACTTCCAATGTACCATCTTCTTGTGTTAAGTATTTCCATAACCTTATAATTCAAAACAAGAGAATAATCTTGTTATATGTATGTGTGACCTAATTCTGATCTATTATATCATATTTCTCTACGATTATTATAAACTTTATAAATACATTCATAGATACATTTAATAAATGGAAAAAAAATTAGCCTAACCCTAATAGATGTATCATTTAACACCTAAGCCTCATTACTAAACAATATTAAATTCTAACCCTTATAAAAATATAGACAAAAAAATATAAAACACTAACCTTGCAAGTTCAAAATCAGAGCTATGTAGAATATCCAAGCTCAAACAATCACCTCGCAAGTTCAAAATCCGCGCTCAATGTGCGCAACTATAGCAAAGGTGTAAATAATGGTTAGAGCATGTAGTATATATAGCTTGACCTTTGTCTATATTGCAACGAAAATTGCAACATAGAAATTTCGTGGAGATAGGGACGAAAGTTCATCGCAAATTAAACATCGTCGATATTGCCACAGTTTTTCCGCCATGTGAATTTGTTTTAAAAAATATATATATAAAAATTCATTTCATTAACCCACAAATGTTGAAAATGCGGAAATATTGCATGGAACAATCCGCTCATATGTAATAGTGTATCTTGACATCTGTACAAAATTTTCATTGACATTTGACTTATAGTTGAGCTCTTTGGGTTCTTCTCTAACTCCATGGAAGTGTCACAATTTAATGAAGTTGAGGCCTGACTAAATATGTGTAAAGGGTGGTAATTTTCTTTAGAGATTTTGTGGAACTCACCATCTATTGTATGTAGACTTTAAATTCGTTAGCCATTATGAGAACATGAATTATGGTGTGCAGTCGTAAGTCTTACCCTTCCATTTAGATGTAGAGCACTAAACATTCCACATAACCAATGTGTTGGATAGTGTAAATGAAACTTCTTTGACTAGGAAAACTATCAACATGACAATAAATATAATGAAATGTACCTTATAACATTACCTGGCTCCTGGCATTCTTCATTATTGTCTTCAAGATACTTGCCGCATGTTGTGCCTAATTATAAGTGGTTCCTTCTTTGACTTTGTATCCAATTGCCTTCAACATGCTTAAAACCACATCTAACCGCCAACTATACTTTATATTAGAAATATATGTAAAATAGTCAAAGTTACGTCTACAAAATCAAATACAAATACCAAATTTATAAAAGGAGATATGACTCTCGTACTAGGGTCTGCAACAACCAGGGATAATTTTAAGGACCTATACTTATTTAAAAGTGCATAAACATTGGTGAATCTTACCAATTCTTAAAATGTCAACTATAAAATATTTGGCGATATTTTTCTAAAATAATTTCAATTTCTAAGGATTTTATATAGTTTATATAATAATTTGGCAATTTTTAGAGTGAAAAAATTTTACCCCATCAAAATTGGGCGAAATGGGGCTTAAAAAAATGCAAATTAGCGAATATGTTTTTGGAAGAAAAAAAATGGAAAAATAGCCCATGGGCTAAATTTTGCCCCTAAAATTATCCTTGGCAACAACTACTTGGTAAGGGTGTAAGGTAAACTCTAGACAATTTGCACTAAGAATCGAACGAATTTTCACGTGAAAATACGGCTGAAATTGCTAAAATGACAGTCTTGGGTTTGTTAGAATTGCATAATCGGAGTGCCCCTACAAGGGTAATCGACGCTGCTAAATCCATTTCTGCAACCAAAATTGCAATTTGAGCAATTTCCCCATTGTCGAATTCCGACAAAATTCGCTAGAAAAAGTGCAAATCATCTAGAATTTAGCCCATTCTATAAATAAGAGTTTGTAACAAACTTTATTGAGATGCGCCTCATTAGTCACCAACTCACTACTGAGTAGGTATGGACAAATATTATTGTCACACACATTGTTCAAAAAAAAATTATTCAAATAAAAAAGTTCTACCTCGTCACATTAACATAGCCCACATGTTACATATATTGTTTGTCAAAATAAAGAAGGTTATTCAATGAAACATATTTTTTACAACTTATTAACATTTCCACACACGTTCACATCGAATTGTCATGTTCAGAATTCACATGCATATAATTATTTTATAGTTCTCATCTTTACACTATTCATATGAAATAACTTTTTAAAAAACCAATTAACAATATCAAAGTGTTCACACGTTACACTAAACAAATAATAATTATTTTCATTTTTATTCCAAAACCTTACCCTCACATGGAATTTTTTTTCTTTCAAAAAGTAGATTAATAGAAGTTAAATCAAAGAACTACTAATATGATATATTATATTTTACATGATATGAAAAGAATCATACCAACTTTTCAAAGAATGAATATAATAGCTCACATGGAAATAGTTTCATTTTTTTCAAAAAGTAGATTAATAGAAGTTAAGTGAAAGAATTATTAATATCATATATTATATTTCACATGATAAGAAAAGAATCATACCAACTTTTCAAAGAATGAATATAGTAGCTGCATATTTAATCTATTTCCAACAAAATTCACATTTAACTTTTCCCGAAGTTTCATAAAATTCTTTATAAAATGTAAATTCTTGTAACTTACTTTTCCTTAAATTTAAATATATAAAAATTCATAATGATTAAACAATATAAAAAATATATAATCATTCCAACAATGTAACAAATTAAGACTACACCATAAATATAGATTTTTTTATTCATGTTTTACTGTATCATAAATAAATATAGATTTTTGTTTAAATTCATCTTCTACTTTTTTTAATAGTTAAATTATTCTTGAAAAAATATAATCAATCAAATAAAATACCACATAAATATGGAATATTTTTTAAATTCATTATCTATTCTTATTTTTTTATCAAATTTAATAAAATATATCAATTTACCAAGTTTATTTTTATTACTAAATTTATATTTTTGCAACTCAACTCTAATTAAATTTAAAAACTAAAAAAAAATCATAATGATATATATAATTCATAAAATAAGAAAAAAATTTACAAGATATATTACACCATCTACAAAATAAAATGTCAAGATGGTTATGGTAATATATGGAACAACATAATTGACATTTGTATGTTATTTTTCAATAGAGATGAAATCAAAGAATTACAACTACTAGAGTTAGTTATGTAATAGTGGGATCCCATTCCTAGAGTTAGTTGCTTCTCTTGACTCTAATCGCAAACAAAATTATACTTTAAAAAATTGGTTTTCTAGGAGCTTGATAGATGTGGGTTTAAAATGGAATTTTTTTGTTGTTTTTTATTTATTTATTTATGAGTAAACATATTATTCTTTGGTGATTCGGGTTATGATTTCCATGTCAGTGTTACTCACGTTACGTGACAACATCTCCCACACACTAGGGTTTCATTCTACATGTGTATGTCAACCCTATATATGAGCATCTGAGATGTGTGTGACTATTTTGTTTGCTTCCATTTATGTCATATATTTTGTTTTCTTCCATTTGTGCCATATTTCCTTGTTGGAACCATTCTTATTCTTGGGCCTACAAATTCTCTTTGACTTGCTGCTCTTTTTTAAGTTGTGTGCATAGGGTTTCCAAAATTATTGCAACAATTGTATCATTTCTTCTATTGTCCAGTTCCAAAATTAATGCATGAATAAATTTTAACTTACTGCAAAATTTGGCATAGTAGGTCAACCAATTGTCTAACACAATATTGATAATGGTGGTTGTGAGTCATGTATCATACAATTTTTTTTTTCGTACTTTTGATATTCATAATTGAGAATGGATCGCGTTTGATCAAACTTCAACTAACAATTTTTGGCCAAAAGGTTCAAGTCAGTTATCAAATTCTATAGGCAATCAACTAGATCATTTGGTGTATTGACTAATGCAATCCCTAGTGCTTTCTCTGCAAGTTTTCCAATCCTTTTCTTCTTTTGTTTTCCATTGCTTCAACCTCCTAATAGAGTTATACCCAATCCATCTTTTCTTTATTAACTGCCTTATACAAATCCTTGATTTATGAGTTACATGCATATGTCGAATCAAAGACCAATTTTTCTTTTCCTACAATTTGAAAGTACTAAAGTACTTTCCTTTTTCTCCTACTCTTCAACTTGTTGGTTACAGTTTTTTTCTTTTTCTTTCCAAGTTGCAGTCCACTATGCCAATGTTGTATCCTATTAGGTAATTTGTTGTTGTGATGTCTTTGTTTGTTTTTGTATTGGTTTCATTTGTTGCATTGTGAATCCTTGACGTGCTTGTGATGCTTGCTTCTCCTTGGTCAAATTTGGGGTCGAATCTTGTTGTTGTTCTTCTATCAGATTGCCTTGGTTATTCTAATCATTGCCTTCCTCATCATTATGGTCTTGTTCCTATCGTTTGTCTAACTCCCCCTCAATTTGCATTGTCTTGATTATTTGCACCCCTACACGTTCTTGCACTATGGGGGTTGACAATGTCGAGAGAGGATATTTGGTAAGGTCAATGTGGTTTTGATTTTTTATTCATATTTTAGTCGAGATTGATGTCGTCGGAGTTTAATCATGAGCTTAGGGACTTTGTTTTTTTTACTTTGTTTCCTTAGTCTTTTCTTTTTCCTTCTATTGTTGATGTTGTACAATATCTGTTTGCAATGGCTTCTCAATCATAATATTTTTTTTAAGGCTTCAATAAAAATTTTGTTTCCCTATCCATCGCTTCATTATAGTCTCGCACTATATTGGATTCCATTGATTTCTTTCATTTTCCTCATTTGTTCTTTAGTCATCTTTCCTTTCTGTTCTTCCAAAGTTGTCAATACTTGGTCTCCTACCTATACAAATTTCCTTTTTAGTCAAGGTTCTTCAAAGTCAAGCTTGTGCAACTCTTGAATGAACGTTAAGGTTTTCCTTAGTCAACTCATTATCCAACTTGTCATTTGCTTGTTCTATCTTCTTTATGATCGAATTCGTAACAATTTTTTTCTTTATTGGGTATTTTTTTCAAGTCACTCCATTTGTAACAAAAGACGTAGTAAAAGTTGTGGCTTCATTTTCTTCCTCCAATTATCCATATGCTAGTGATGCAATTATTTGTTTTGTTATCAACTAAGTTGCTTATGAGACCTTATAAAATGTATTTGACTATCTTGACATCATTACAAAAGTTTCATCGACATTTGAGTAATGGTCGAGTTATTTGGGTTCATCCTCGACTCCATGGAAGTGCCACAATTTAATGAAGCTGAGGCCCAACTGAATATGTGTAAAGGGTGTAAAGGATTTTGTGGAACCCACCATCTATTGCATGTAGACTTTAAATTCTTCAACCATAATGAGAACATGAATTATGGTGTGCAATCGTTGGTCTTACTCTTCCATTTAGATGTAGAGCATTGGAAATTCCACATAATCAATGTACTGGATAGTGTAAATGAAACTTCTTTGACTAGGAAAACTCTGAACATGACAATCAATATGAATAAAGAAATGTACCTTATAGCCTACTCGACTCCTGATATTCTTCACTATTGTCTTCAAGATACTTGCCATATGTGTTGCCTAATTATAGGTGGCTCCTTCTTTGACTATGTGTCCAATTGCCTCGAACATGCTTAAAACCACAATTGACAACCAACTAAAACTAGTCAAACACACAACCACAATGATGTAGATCCACTTCACTTGTTCTTCTTTTATTTCGTTGATGACCAAGCCTTTTGAATTTTTAACATTTATAATGCTTATAAATTTCTCAATCCACTTTAGGTACTTAGTCATTTTGGAAACACTTTCACTTATAAAAACAAGTCCTATGATTAGTTAAATTAACTATGCAATGATTTTGATGGACTCATCTAACCAAATATTTTCTTAATGACATCCATTTATAATAAATTAACATCTTCCTCCTTCAACCCTTAAACAAAAGGAATAATTACATCTATTAAAAAGAAAAATACTAATGTATGCCATTTTACAAAAAGTTTATGCCAATAAATCCCACCCTATAAGGGCATAATTATCACACAAAACGCATCTTTACAAAAAGTTTATCCTGTTAAACTATACCCTGGTATTCATATAATTATTATATTACCATGACTTTTATTACAAGTTAATTTACATCGTTATTCCATTAAACTTTATCATGAATCGGATACATACAAAATTTATGAAAGGGTTGAACCGTAGCAAGTACTTGGTAATTTCCTTTAACAAATACTGTGCATTCAAGGGTTGGGATGCGACTCGCCAGTCACCGACTCACCACTGAGCAGTGAGAAGGTATGGAAAGGGATAAATGTCAAGAAAAAAAAATTATTCAAAGAAAAAAGTTGTACCTCATCACATTAATATGGTCCACATGTTACACTAATTTAGTCAAAATAAAATAAAGAAGGTTATGAAATGAAGCATAATTTTTACAGGTCATTAACGTTTCCACATACGTCCACATCAACTGTCTTGTTCAAAATTCACATGCATATACAATTCTGGTCTTTACACTATTCATTTGGAATAAGTTTAAAAAACTAATTATCAACATCAAAGTGTTCACAATTATATTATTGCATCGGATTAACTTTTTGAAAAATTTCATTTTTATTTCAATAATTATTATTTTTTAATTAGAAGATAAACATCTTTCTGTTATTTCCAAGAATCAAGGTGAGCCCGGTTATAATGAAGACACATCAAGAAAACACAAAAATGACTCAAACCTAGTTGGAGAGGGAGAAACACGGGTGTTCCAACCATGTAATTCTTATTTCACATAAAAAGAATTTCGCATGATATGAAAAGACTAATACCAACTTATCAAAAAATATAATAGTTACACATTTCCTTCACTTCCAACACAAAATTTACTATTAACTTTTCTACTCAATTTCATAAAAGCAAAATTTGTAAAATATAAATGATTATAATTCAGTTTTTTATTAATTTTAGAATTCATTAGAAATCATAATATTAAAACATTATAAAATAAGTATAATTATTTAAATAATACAACTAATTAATATTACATTTTTCTTTCCTTTCGAAATTCATGTTATACTTTGATAGTTAAATTGTTATAGAAAAAACATAATTTAATTAATACACTATAAAATTAAATACAACATAAATATAGATTTTTTTGTTTGTTTAAATTTATTTTCTATTTCTATTAAATTTATTTTAATTTTTTATTAAATTTAATCAAATTTATCAATTTACTAAATTTACTTTTTATTTACTAAATTTACATTTATAATAACTACATGAAATCATAATAATTTAAATATTATATAAAAACATAATCATTACATCATAAACATTTATGTATTTATTTAAATGATCATATACTCATATAAACTAAATCTAAATACTTCTCCTTAAAAATCATAAAATAATTGTTTAGATGGATATATTTCACTACACCATCTACAAATCAAAATGGTCATATGGATATGGTTTTTATGGAACAACATAATTTACATTTATATGTTCTTTTTCAAGACTAATGAAAACAAAGAATTGCAATGACTAGAGCTAGTGATGTAATGGTAGGATTCAATTCATAGACTTGGTCTCTTCAATACGATCGTTTCTAGAGTTAGCTTGACTCTACACTCAACCAAACTTATATCAATCACTAGATCCTTAATATGACATTTCTTCTCATAACTCATTGAATTGTTCCATCTTTTTATTTCACATCTCAACATATAAACTAATTCATAATATTTAACTAATTCTTAATTATAGTATTACTTGTTTATAGTATGAGAAAAAAATTCAAATTTTGATATATATATTTAGTGATAAACTAAAATTATAAATATATAGAGAACAATGCAATTTTCATATCAAGATAAATCTCATCCACAATACCTCTAAGCATGCACCCTTAATGTATGTTACATGTAGTGCTCTCACCCCTCATTACCCACTCTCATGCAAATTTATATCACCATCAACTTCAAGTTACTTTGAATATTAACCTATTGTTGGGTCCTCGAACCCACAGAGATTACTTTTATGAAGCAAAGAAACAAGAGACGTGCACAGAATGGCCATCACATGACCAAGAGAATACACAACGATTTGTGTGGTAAAACCCTTTGTAGGGAAACATCCACAAGACAATGGAAATCACCATTCATATTGTTCAACAAAGAGATTTACAATCAACCTAGGGATCAGGATTGGAGGATCGACTCGATATTTTCCTCTCAAGCTTACATATTTAAACCATTCTCTACACAGTTATACAAAACTGCTTGCATTAATTGCTTCATTTTATAATTGCTAATTAGTTTTAACAAAATCCAACAATATACTATTGTTGAAACAATCGTGAACCTCCTTAACCTAAATTGGTTAATTGGTTGTCACATTCTAACAATCTCCACATTGACAATCAATTTACATGATGTCTTGTCCTAATTCATTCATCACCTTCTTTGCAAGCCAAGAGAAGCCAAACACCACTGCAACTTCTCTAACAATACTAGTTAAATGAACATGTCTGCACAATTTGTTCGAGTATGGACAACTCCACCTCCATTAGTAACATGTCTTACAAAATGATGCCTTGTCCCATTTTTAATAATTTGGATTTTTAGTCAAATGCACAACACTTTGACTACCACAGAGCACCTAATCTTGCACTTGTCCAAATTTGTCTAATAGACCCTTTCATTCATGTGAGACAAATCCTAAGGCAAATATCTTCTTTTCCAAATCTCCTGCAAGCCGTCTAAATCAACATAACCACAGACTAAATCATTGCAATCATTGTAGGTGATAATTGAGCCTCTAATACCGAAGAACCCATTTCAATGCTTTTACCTAGATTTTCCATGTGTCCATTGACAACACCAACTACATGTAAAATATCTGACCATTTCAATCCATACATACTTCCTACTGTACTGGCATACAGTATACGAGACAAAACCTTTTCTTCCTTATAACCAAGACATAAACTTGAAGAAACCCTAGAATGGAATGCTAAAGGGATATTTACCAGTTTCACAATGCTCATATTGAACCTCATCAGTATCTTCTCCATAGACTCATGTCGTGATAACCACATCTTACAATTTTTCCTGTCTCTTTGGACTTCTATGCCCAAGATTTGTTTTGCTGCTCTTAAATCCTTCATCTCAAACGTCCTGGTCAACTAAGCCTTTAACCTACTGATCTCAACCATGATTTTCCTTACAACTATCATATCATCAACAAATAACAACAAGATAATGAATGCACGATAAACACAATGGTCATAGTCACTTCTTGAAAAAAACCTTGGCTCACCATGAAGGATTCAAACATCTTGTACAATTGCCATGGTACCTCTAGGCCATACAATGATTCCTTGGGTTTGCAAATAAATATATCTATGTGATCTTGAAAAAACCCTTTTGGTTGTTCCATACATACTACATGTATGTAAATGGTGATTTTGTCTACAGTAGGATCCCACAATCTACAGCCCTTAACTCCATCACCATAACCAATGGACAGAAAATACAAGTAGAAATTCAAAGAAAGTAACGTACAGTTTACTAGTACATGTATACCTTTATTGTTCATATGGCCCAATATTTGATACCGTAAACAACAAGATACTTCTACTTCCTCAGATACCATGCCTACTTCATTACTCCCTTCCAGCTTGTAAAGACTCCCAATCTTTGTAACCTTTATGGTGTCATCCTTGGATCCATGCCCTTTCTGGAAATCTTCCCTAAGATGCATTACACCTAAAACTCTGCATTCAAAACCTTGACTAAATCCGGCCAAGCCGACCCAAATGAGCCTTCACCACTCACCTCTAAGCACCTTACAATGGAGTCTCAATGCTCAACCTTGACATGAACATTCCCTTCACTAAATCTAGCCAAGCCGACTAAGTGAGCCTTCATCGCTCAAACCATTTACAATGGATTTCACCAAGCCTTTTTATAGGTTTCATTACATGCAATCTCATGGACACCATATGTAATGTCCCTTGTTAGGAATTTTTTTAAAATGGCAATTTTCCACTTTTTTCCCCTAGTTCGACCTTTGACTAGTTTTGATCTCTAGGTCCCAAATTTGCCCCAGATGATCCCAAATATTATGAGAAGGTATATGAATGATATTATAACATAAATATGTGTTTCATGTATGCCTTTGGACCTTTAAAATACTTCTGCAAATCCTCTTTCAATTCTGGTCAATGTAGGTAACTTTACTAGTGATTTCCCTTTGACTAGTATTGGTCTCTAGGTCTCAAATTGACTCCAAATGCCTTCAAATATTCAAGGAAGGTGTATGAATTATATTAGGACTTGAATATGATGTTCAGGGATGAAATATGGCCACCAAAATACCTCTGCAAACTCTCTTAAGATTCTGGACCAAGTATGCAATTTTACTAGTAATTTGGGGTTCAAATCCCCTTGGGGTAAGTACTGAAAATGGCTTCCCAAATGCCTCCAAACCCACTAAAATTTATGAACAGAGGTATGGAATGTATTAAGGATGTTATTAAGGTCTCATGTGCACCATTAATTGATTATTATATCTGTTTCAATCCTCTACCATTCAACTGCAAAAATCACCAATTCTACCTTTGGGGAAATGGCACTATTTCTTCTCCCAATGCAATTAAACTGAGTAAAAATACTTCAAATGCTCAAGTACAGTACATGAAACTTGTAAAATACATCCATGGCAGTCCATTAATCACAAATACATCAAATAATCATCCATTCATTCGAAATAATCATCATTACATTGATTCACAACAAGGTAGTGGGGAAATGACACTGTCCTTTCATTAAAATTGAGATTTAAACATTTCTACTTGGAATTTCGACCTAAAACTTTATGGAGATGAAGAACAGAGTATTTAATTCATATTACACAATAAATGAGGCATTAGAAGCTCCCCCAAATAGTACAATAGCTCACCAAAAATGCCCTCCCTCAAGGATCAAGAATATGCCATCAAAACTGGAAATGGTTGAAGGAGTGAGCTGCAATAGAAGAAACCATGAGCTTTCCTGTAGCTTACACCTGCAAATAAAGACTCCATTAAATATCCAAATGAAAGTTCTGAATGGCCTTTCCAATTACCAACTTGGATGGGAATCTTTCACCCTCAAAATTGGCTAAGGCAAGAAACTAGTCATCCACTAGCTCTCCCTCTTCACAAATGCAATTGCAAATTATACAAATGATCAAAAGCTGGTTTCATTCTTTGTTATTGAAATTTATAAATTTCTAATTTCCTCCATGGGTCGAATTCCTTCCAAGAGACTCATGTTAACTCAAGTTGGGAAGAGATTCCAAAGAATGCCACTTGTACAACAATTCCTAGTCTCCCACTTCCACCAAATCACATGTGGAAGCATCTTAGCTGCCCTAACACCCTTGATCTCCCTCTTGGAGTCTATTTTTAGCCCTGACATGTCATATATGTCATATGTCAGCCTTCAAGTATGATTTGTGTCATAGGTGTCATAACATCTTCACCATTGTTGTCATAGAGCTAGGGAATCTAGCTCAAGTGTCTCCCTAGCTCCAAATTGCCTCTTCCTCTTCCATGGGAGTTACTCTTCCTCTATATTTAGACCTTGGATGAGTCATGCCATGAATAATACATTTTGTACTCCCCCAAGTATGTTACCATTCACCTTGAATTCGAATTGGTGAGAGAATGATGCCAAGTGTAATGGGGAAATCTAGCCATATGTGGGTCCCACTTCCTCCATGTGTCTTCATGATCAAATGCCACTTTGATTTTCACTTGTATATATTTATTTAGCTCATTTATTGAATATTTATGCCATTCTAATGTTCAAACATCATTTATTATCCCCATTATTCCAAATCCCAAAGCTTCCACCCCAAACCTAGGAAACTAGTAATTTTCCTCCTTGGCAATTATTTGACCTTTAGCATCAATTTGACAAACTCTGATGAATAGGGCCAATTTGCTTAGGCCATTGTGACCCAATTCCAAATTTGGGATATAACAAATCCTTCCTTCCCAATATTGCTTGTCCTCAAGCAATTTCAAACATGTGTGTTGAAGAACCTGCTTTCTGTATAATTCTTTGAAGTTGCCATTGAATTGCCCAATCTTGAGTCTTTGAGTTTCCATGAATATTTTAGAGAGTAACCACCATGCTTGTTGCTGCACTACTCTGATCAAAATCACTTTATTAAGTGGGAAATCCATCTCCCATACTGCTTGTTTCCCCAAAAAATTTGAAACCAATGAGATAAAAATTATTCCAGGGTCCCATTGCTTGTATTGCACCCCAACAATTAAGAGTGCTCTCCAACCCATACCATCAAATAAGAGGATTCCTGGATCTCATTTTCTTGTATGCATTATTCCAAACAACATGAGTACAAAATATATATCATCAAAGGACATAACACCATAATGAAAATGTACATCAAGGAGATGCTTCATCAAAGAGTCATGAAAGTGCTTATACCTCAAAGCAAGTAGACCACCATTTCCCAAGTGCATACAATCTTCAAGTGACCCATCAAATCTGCTCCAATGACATAGGTGAGGATCCCATGTCCTATAATGCTGCTCCAAAAGGATGTGATATGCATCAAAATATTCAGCCATGTATTCTTTCATCCAAGAAGTGAATGAAGAATATCCACTAAAATCTGAACCAAATGATTAGTAGAAAAAACAAGGAGACTTCAAAGGACTCAAAGAAGTTTCACCCATACATCCATGAATGTGAGAATAATAAAGATATATCAAAGTATGTGGCTTCCAACAAAAATGTTCTCTAATCATAAATTTATTCACCCAAGTGTTGGATGAAGTTCCTCCGACATCAAATGAACCAAGTGTTGAGCAAGAAAAACCATGAGTCTTCAAGTGACTCAAATGCATATCATAGGTGCATCCATGTAGATGTGCATCATCATAAGGTAACAAAGGATGCTGCTGCAAATGTGAATAAGAATATGCTCCAATCATATCATCATAAAAAGTAAATCTAGGAGTTCCATACTCCTCATGTGGCACCATCAAAATGAACCCTTTCACCCATTCTTCATTGAGACTAATGCTGCAAAACATGGAATTGTAGGATGTAGGAGAATTAACTCACTCACCCAAATGATCAAAAAGTGCAAAAGTTTCATCATGGAAAGGATCCATATGGGTAGTATCATGAAGCTCCTTCAAAAGTGTGAAACCTTTGTCATATATTGTTTCCAATGTAGAGGAATCATGCTCTTCTTTAAAAATTGCATAACCTTCATTAAGAGACAATTCAAGTTCCTATTCTACCACATCAAGTGTTTGGATCTCTTCAAGTTCATCTTAAAACACATTAAGCACATTCAAATTCCCACATTTCTCATGATCCACCATGTCATGAGAATCCTCCAAACAATCTACCATTTGACAATCTGAAACATAGGAGGAAAAGCAAGTATCTTGCAACTTTTCAAGAAGTTGCTCATTTTGAATTGTGAGCTTATGAATATCCTCATTATTCTTCAAGTATGCATCATGTAACAATTCATTAAGCTCAAACAAATAGTTTCTATGAAAAAGCAAAGACATGAAATTACCTTTGATGTGGCACATTGCTCTTTGAATCTTCTCCATGTCTTCAAGGAAGGATGCTTCCTACAATGAAGTAGCTCTCCAACAAGAATTTGACACCAATGCTTGAGAATCATGGAGAATGCTAAGGGACTCTTGGATCTTATTTTCATTCATCTTTAAGGACCCTTCAAGAAAATGAGGCTCTTGCAAATGAACCTCCTCATATTCTTCATTTTTGCTTGGACCAACTTCATGAAGCTCAAGTGGTGATGGGGAAGTTGACATTGGTTCTTCTTCAACTGCTACAAGGTCTTCATTATCATGCTTAATGGAACTTGGGCTTGCAGCAACACTTTCAAAAGTAATCTCTATGTCACCAACATAGTGTTGTGAGCACCCATCAGTAGGTACTCTTTCATATTTTAAGCATCCATCAGTAAATGCTCTTTGGTTCGTGTCTAAGCTAGAAGGTGTCTCGCAATGATCTTCCATATTTTCAATAGAATATTCTTCATGCTCTTGTGATGTCTCTTCATTTTTATCCTTCAAGCAAGCTGATGCATTTTTTCCCTTGTTTTCCTTAGGATCAATATCTTTGGAATCTCTTTTTGAAGAATTCCCAAAAGCTCTCCTCAAGTGGGACATAATTTCATGCACACATGTATGATACTCACTCCAAGGTTCTTTACAAGAAGGGAATAAACCTTTCTTTACTAACTCCACATCTTCATTTTTGGGCCTATTTTCAAAAACATGTTCAGCATAATACTCAAAAGACATGGCATTTTGTGTATGTTTGCTCTAAGCAAGATATTCTTGATATTTTTTATATTGTTGGGGCAAGGTTTTATATGTTGCTCTCCATCTTTGGAACTCACTCATATAATTATCCTTGGTTAATGTGACACACTCATATTCATCATATTTAAAGTCATAAGAATAACCTTCATTTCTCTTGAAATTGTAAGAAGTGTTGCATGATGGCACCTCTTCCTCGTACCATTCACATTCTGCTTCATATTGCTCATAAGCATCTGCATATTCCTCATAAGAATTGTACTCATAGGATTCATCATAATAGTAAGACATGGCTGCCAATTATTCTTGAATTTATGTACTTAATCCATAGGTGCAAGTACCATGCTCTAATACCACTGTAATGTCCCTTGTTAGGAATTTTTTTTAAATGGCATTTTTCACTTTTTTTTCCTTGTTCGACCTTTGACTAGTTTTGATCTCTATGTCCCAAATTTGCCCCAAATGATCCCAAATATTCTGAGAAGGTATATGAATGATATTAGAACATAAATATGTGTTTCATGTATGCCTTTGGACCTTTAAAATATTTATGCAAATCCTCTTTCAATTCTGGTCAATGTAGGTAACTTTACTAGTGATTTCCCTTTAACTAATATTGGTCTCTAGGTCTCAAATTGACTCCAAATGCCTTCAAATATTCAAGGAAGGTGTATGAATTATATTAGTACTTGAATATGATGTTCAGGGATGACATATGGCCACCAAAATACCTCTACAAACTCTCTTAAGACTCTGGACCAAGTATGCAATTTTACTAGTAATTTGGGGTTCAAATCCTCTTGGGGTAAGTACTGAAAATGGCTTCCCAAATGCCTCCAATCCCACTCAAATTTCTGAACAGATGTAGGGAATGTATTAAGGATGTTATTAAGGTCTCATGTGCACCATTGATTGATTATTATATCTGTTCCAACCCTTTGTTAACACCCAAAAAATGCTCACTAGCTCATTCCCTTATTCACATGACCCATTTGTCCACTTTTTCCACCATTTGAGCCTCTGTAACCATCAAAAGGTCATCAAAAAGACCACAATACACCCTTTTTTTCCTCAAAAGATATATTTTTCCTCAAAATACACAAAAAAAACCCTCAAAAAGGGTCCAAAATTCCCAAAATATTAAAAGGGAATAAAAATATTCAAAATATTCAAAAAAGGAAAAAAGAGGGAAAAAGGTACCTAAACCATGTTGGTCAATACCATTGGTTTCCTCAAAACCATAATGGTATTCTCCATCACCAAAAACTATAAAAGGTGATAGGGGCTCCTCACTTTCCATCCATCATCCATCCTATCCTCATGCTGTCAAAATCTCTCTTGAGTTCTTTGACCATTTTAGCAATCTTGGAGAAGAGACCATTAGAGATTGGAGCACCTCAAACTTGGAGCTGCTCAACACCAAACATCTTCGCCATTTGAGGTATCATAATACAAAAACCATTCTTTGTTACATTTCTTGTTCTTTCTATCAATCATTTTAAATTTATTCTTAGATGCACATGTTAATCTTAGATTAGTTTGTAGTTGTATTTGCTTTCAATTCGAAGACTGCTATTACAAGTTAATAGGTGCATCCTTGCACATGCTTGGTTGAAAAATCAAGCAACACCCTCTACCATTCAACTGCAAAAATCACCAATTCGACCCTTGGGGAAATTGCACTATTTCTTCTCCCAATGCAATTAAGCTGAGTAAAAATACTTCAAATGCTCAAGTACAGTACATGAAACTTGTAAAATACATCCATGGCACTCCATTAATCACAAATGCATCAGAGAATCATCCATTCATTCGAAATCATCAACATTACATTGATTCACAACAAGGTAGTGGGGAAATGGCACTGTCCTTTCATTAAAATTGAGATTTATACATTTCTACTTGGAATTTCGACCTGAAACTTTCTAGAGATGAAGAACAGAGTATTTAATTCATATTAAAAAATAAATGGGGCATTAGAAGCTCCCCCAAAGAGTACAATAGCTCACCAAAAACGCCATCCCTCAAGGATCAAGAATATGCCATCAAAACTGGAAATGGTTGAAGGAGTGAGCTACAATAGAAGAAACTATGAGTTGCCCTGTAGCTTACACCTGCAAATAAAGACTCCATTAAAGCTCCAAATGAAAGGTCTGAATGGCCTTTCCAATTACCAACTTGGATGAGAATCTTTCACCCTCGAAATTGGCTAAGGTAAGAAACTAGTCATCCACTAGCTCTCCCTCTTCACAAATGCAATTGCAAATTCTACAAATGATCAAGAGCTGGTTTCATTCTTTGTTATTGATATTTATAAAGTTCTAATGTCCTCCATGGGTTGAATTCCTTCCAAGAGACTCATTCCAACTCAAGTTGGGAAGAGATTCCAAAGAACACCACTTGTACAACAATTCCTAGTCTCTCACTTCCACCAAATCACATGTGGAAGCATCTTAGCTGCCCTAACACCCTTGAGCACCCTCTTGGAGTCAATTTTTATCCCTGACATGTCATATATGTCATATGTCAGCCTTCAGGTCTGATTTGTGTCATAGGTGTCATAGCATCTTCATCATTGTTGTCATAGAGCTAGGGAATCTAGCCCAAGTGTCTCACTAGCTCCAAATTGCCTCTTCCTCTTCCATGGGAGTTACTCTTCCTCTATATTTCGACCTTGGATGAGTCATGCCATGAATAATACCTTTTGGACTCCCCCAAGTATGTTACCATTCACCTTGAATTTGAATTGGTGAGAGAATGATGCCAAGTGCAATGGGGAAATCTAGCCATTTATGGGTCCCACTTCCTCCATGTGTCTTCATGATCAAATGCCACTTTGATTTTCACTTGTATATATTTATTTAGCTCCTTTATTAAATATTTATGCCATTAAAATGTTCAAACATCATTTATTATCCCCGTTATTCCAAATCCCAAAGCTTCCACTCCAAACCTAGGAAACTAGTAATTCTCCTCCTTGGCAATTATTTGACCTTTAGCATCAATTTGACAAACTCTAATTAATAGGGCCAATTTGCTTAGGCCATTGTGACCCAATTCCAAATTTTGGATGTAACACCATACCACGGGAAACCTCAAGAAATCCAATACTTGATATATCTGAATTTAAGATAGATCTATGCTAATTAAAAATTAAAAATCTTATATGTCAAATTTAATTTCATATTCCAATGTTTTACAATATTTTTAATACACAATAATTGCCGGATGTCAAATTTAATATGCATCCATTTTTATAGTTATTGTTTATTTATTTTAAATAATAAAGTAATTAATTAAAGTGTTTAGGTATGTGCTACGGGATGTCAAATTTGATATGCATACATTTTTATGTTTATTGTTTATTTATTTTAAATAATAAATTAATTAATTAAAGTGTTTAGATATGTGCTACAGCTATCTCCGTGTAGGGTAGGTTTTATTGGAATAAAATAATTAAAAAAAAATAGATAATTATCTCCTTGTGAATTAGGGTTTATTGGAATAAAATAATGTTTTTTGAATATTAATACATTAACCATAGTCCTGCTAATGCGTTTTAAACTCTGGCTAGTATGCTGTAAAGAGGAAAGCGTTGACCATTGCATTGAAGCGTTTATTTTTCGTCGAAATTAATACCAAGTCAACAACAACTTTTGAATAAAACAAAAAGAGAAAAAAACAAAACATAAACAAGAGATTTATCAATGCCAGGTTATTGGGACTATGGTAGGCTGAAAATTTACGAAAATTACAAAAGGAGTCAGAAATGAAGGTAAATCATGACGAGACGAATTGATTTAATTAATGAAATTTAATCCGTTAGAAATGGACAACTACTTAACCTTCTCATGACCATTGACGACGACCACGTGAATATGTGGAATCTTGATTTTATTAGTGAATTTTAAAAGGACAACTACTCCCCGAAGACCACGTGAATGTGTGGAATCTTGATTTTATCAATGAATTTTAATATGTCAGAGAAGGACAACTACTTAACCTTCTCACCGAGTCACCGACCATTCTTTTGGCACACTACTTAACCTTCTCACCGTGTCACCGACCATTCTTTTGGCACACTACTTAACCTTCTCACCACGTGAATTTTATCAATGAATTTTAATATGTCAGAGAAGGACAACTACTTAACCTTCTCACCGTGTCACCGACCATTCAACTACTTAACCTTCTCCCGAATCTTGATTTTATCAATGAACAACTATTAATGAATCTTGATTTTATCAATGAATTTTAAATGCACAACTACTTAACCTACTCCCGAAGTCCACGTGAATGTGTGGAATCTTGATTTTATCAATGAATTTTAATATGTCAGAAAATTTGTTGAATCTTGATATAATTAATGAATCTTGATTTTATCAATGAATTTTAATATGTGAGAAAAGGACAACTACTTAACCTTCTCACCGGGTCACCGACCATTCTCTTCCCATTTGCAGGAAATAAACAAATTGCGGGACATCAACGTGGACTTGACGGGGTGTGTGTGGAATAAAGGGTCGCGGTGTTGGAGGAAATCCCTTGCCGAGGATAAGATGATCATGCTACAATATCTCGAATGTATTATATCAAGCTGCAATGCAGCTAATCTTGCCAGGGAATTAGCTGCGTTGCAGCTTTCGCTCTGGTTAAATTACAATATTATACTCATAAATATTAACATTTGTATTTAAATATCTCAGAGGGGCGATTTGATTGGGAGTCCCGTAATCATTTGAAAAATTAACTTTCAGGATAACGTTTTGGTTTGTTTCTCCTTATGACATGAATATAATTATGAAATATTTTGATTTTGTTTTGTTGGAGCTCACAATTTTTTTTTAATTAAATATTTGACGTGATGAAGGTGACTCTCCTCAATGGGGATGTGGTACAAGGAGGTTCTCAACAAGTGGATTTATGATAAATTTCAAGAGAAAATTAGAGCTTAGGATTAAGCTTCTCACTATTTATCATATAATAAATTTAAATTTGAAATGAAAATACTCAAAATAGTGAGGTAGCTAGAGTTATTATAGATTTTATTGAAGATTTAGCTTAGATTTTGGTGCAAGATAAATTATTCTTAACGAGCATGCAAAAAAAATGAAAATTTTGTTCAAGAATAATCAATGGCAACATAAGATCAAGTTAAAAAAATGAAGCTAGCTTTTATCTAAGTCAGTAATTTTAAATAAAATGTTTTTTAAAAAAAAGAACATACTTGGAAACATTTTAATAAATGAAAATCTTAGCTAGATCTAGGGTTTTAATATTTAAAAATTAAAGTTTTCCTTAGAATTATGATCTATAAAACATGACCAAGTATGCAAGAGTAGTGAATGAAAAATTGATTAAATTAGATGGAGGGAAAATAACTAAGAACTAAAACTCACCATACTTTTGGGTTTCATAGATTAGTGTCGTGGTAGAAGAAGATTGGGGGAAATGGAGTCAAAGAAGTTGATAGTAGATCTGCAAAGTGGTTGAAAACCCATCAAGAGGAGGAGGAAAACCATCAATCCAAATGCATGGCTTCCATCAAGGTATCTTCATTCGAACCCACAATAAACCAATACCTGCAATCCTAGCTTAACATTAAGCAACAAACATTAGTACCACTTAATTAAAATAAAAAAGTATAGATGGAAGGGAGGAGGAAAACCATAAATCACAATTGTATTTATAGTTATCCTTCAACTAAATAGCATCAAAAAAATACCTCAATGGAAACTTACATCACCACAACCAAAAGGTTGAACGTATCCATATGAAACTGGCAGTTGAGGATGAGCAGTGATGACTTTCAAAGGTGGTGGACTAAGCTAGGTTGTAGCTCTCTATTCTTTGATGGTGCCTCGAAAGGAAACCTAGGGTTGGCAGGTGCGGGTGGAGTTATTTTTTACTCCGAGGGGAACAAGCAGAGAGTGTTTGCTTGGGGCATCAGGAGAAAGACTAATAATGGCGCAGAATGGCTTGCCTTAATTAAAGGTTTGGAACACAGCTAGAGACCTGGGAATTGAGGAATTGGTGGTTATAGGTGACTCGCTAATTGTCACAAGATAATCAAGAAATATAGTAAAAAGTTGGAAGAGTTCCTCCACTAAGATGCACTTTCTTCTAAAAAGCATTGCAAAAGAATTCAAAGTCGTCAACTTTCTCCACGTTTTGAGAGGCCTAAATAAGCAGGCAGATATCATGGCCAGCAAAGGTGTTGGGCTGAATTGTGGAATTCTAGAGTGTGACCATGTCACTCATGAAATCATTTGGATCCCCTAATCTTCGTTTCCCCATCCCCTAGATTGCTGGTCTTTCATTTTTTTGAGTTTTTAATGGTTTGTTTTTACATGCTCATGGACTTATTGGGAAACCTTCACATCCTTTCTCCCCACCTTTCGAATCTTCCATGGATCCTCACACACTCTACTCATAAATGTCGCCAGACCGACCCACTCGCCTGCCATATGGCCTGCATGCGTAGTACCGAAGAGCCTTTAAAATTTGGAGGGATGGATCTTTCCCTCACTAGCACTTGTTATGTTTGGTATCGGCATTTTAGCTCTGGAAGCTCTTGTCTAGACCTCATTTGTGCTCTCTCTGACTGGTGTTGGGGGTTTTGCATTACCATGGAGCACTATATCTCTGGGTCTTCAATATAGAATTGTTTCGAGGTCCACGTGAATTGTCTGCGTTGCAACAAACCAATTAGAAGTCTGCACGGAGCTCACAAATGGGCTCTACCGTTGACTGAAGGTGGTAATTGTGTTCTGATTGATGATGAGCAAGTTAGCTCCCCTGTGTTTGGTCTTTGTCATTATGGTCAAGTTGGGACTGAGGAACGGTTTCTTGGCTCTAGACAAAGGCATGGAAGAAAGCATGACTTTGGGGAAATCATGAAACACATAAATGATTTGGAAAATCAAATCTGTCTAGTCAGAAACGAGAATTTAGAGTTAAAGAGGGCCCTAACCCGACTCTTCTCTTTGGCTCAAGGGACTCACACAAAGGTCAAACATCAAAACAACAAAATTGTTGAGAAGCTTGGAAACCTAGAAGAAGCACTTGGTTCTTTTTATCCCCACAATATTCAAAAGGATGCACATCTTGAGGCTGTGAACAACAAAATCGTGGAATTTGGAAGGAAGCTAGAAAAGCTAAAAAATGAAATGGTCCAAACTAGAACTCAAGCCGTCATTAGCTCAGTAAAGGATGGGAACGTAGAATCTGAAGGCGCTGTCCTGGAAATATGTCCTCGCCCATAGCATTTTGACCATTGGTTGCACTCTGTTTTGGTTATGTTATGCTCCTTCCTATGGTTTTTTTGGTTTTTAAAGGCTGGTATGATCAATGACCTGAATTTTTTGAATGTCTAGAAGTACTTTGTATTTAAAAAACTCTTGTTAACAACCTCTTTTTGTATAGAAAGGAAGTTAGCCATGTTTTATGTTTGCATTTTCCTTCTCGGACAGTATGTAAGGAGCTATAGCCTCCACAGACTAGGGAAATTCCACAACAGTTATAAGCTAGAGAGGGATGAACAAGGTGTGGTGGATGTTGTCCTTCTTTGGGAGCAATCCTACCTAATTACTCTGTAACTTCCATTTTATATATAATCAAAGCTCTTCAACCGTTTCTATTAAAAAAAAGAAAATATTTGGCTAGATGAGTCCATCAAAATCATTGCATAGTTAATTTGATTAATCATAGGACTTGTTTTTATAGGTGAAAGTGTTTCCAAAATGACCAAGTACCTAAAGTGGATTGAGAAATTTATAGGTATTATAAATGTTAAAAATCTAAAAGGCTTGGTCATCAACGAAATAAAAGAAGAACAAGTGAAGTGGAACTACATCATTGTGATTGTCTGCTTGACTAGCTTTAGTTGGTCGTCAATTGTGGTTTTAAGCATGTTGGAGGCAATTGGACACATAGTCAAAGAAGGAGCCACCTATAATTAGGCAACACATATTGCAAGTATCTTGAAGACAATAGTGAAGAATATCAGGAGTCGGGTAAGGCTATAAGGTACATTTCCTTATTCATATTTATTGTCATGTTCAGATTTTTCCTAGTAAAAGAAGTTTCATTTACACTATCTAGTACAATGATTATGTGGAATTTCCAATGCTCTACATCTAAATGGAAGAGTAAGACCGACAATTGCACACCATAATTCATGTTCTCATAATGGTTGAAGACTTTAAAGTCTACATGCAATAGATGGTGGTTTCTACAAAATAATTTACACCCTTTACACATATTCAGCCGGGCCTTAGCTTCATTAAATTGTGGCACTTCCATGGAGGCGAGGAAGAACCCAAATAGCTCGATCATTACTCAAATGTCGATGAAAATTTTGTAATGATGTCAAGATAGTCAAATATAGTTTATAAGGTCTCATAAGCAACTTAGTTGATAGCAAAACAAATAATTGTACATCACTAGCATATGGATAATTGGAGGAAGAAAATGAAGCCACAACTTTTACCACGTATTTTGTTACAAATCGAGTGACTTGAACAAAATCCTCAATAAACAAAAAATTGTAAAGAATTCAATCATAAAGAAGATAGAACAAGCAAATGACAAGTTGGTTAATGAGTTGACTAAGGAAAACCTTGACATTCATTAAAGCGTTGGACAATTTTGAATTTGAAGAACCTTGGCTAAAAATAAATTTGTATAGGTAGGAGACCAAGTATTGACAACCTTGGATGTGACCAGAAAGGAAAGATGACTAGAGAACAAATGAGGAAAATGAAAGAAATCAATGGAATCCAATATAGGGCGAGACTATAATGAAGCGATGGAAAGGGAAACAAAAAGTTTATTGAAGCCTTAAAAACAAATTATGATTGAGAAGCCATTGCAAATAGATATTGTAAAACATCAACAATAGAAGGAAAAATAAAAGACTAAGGAAAAAAAGTAAAAAAAACAAAGTCCCTAAGCTCATGATTAAACCCTGACAACATCAATCTTGACTAATGTAGGAAAAAAAAAATCAATACCCCATTGACCTTACCAAATATCTTAGATCGACATTGTCAACCCCCATAGTGCAAGAACGTGTAGGTGTTAACATTCAATACAAACTAGATGTAGGGATGCAAATAATCAAGACAATGCAAATGGAGGGGGAGGTAGACAACCAATAGGAACAGGACCATAATAATGAGCAAGGCAATGATTATAATAACCAACGAAAGCCGATAGAAAAACAACAAGAAGATTTGACCCCAAAGTTGACCAAGGAGAAGCAAGCATCACAAGCACGTCAAGGATTCGCAATGCAACAAATGCAACCAACCCAACAACAAACAAAGGCATTGCAACAACAAACTACCTGATAGGATACAACGTTGGCATAGTGGACTGCAACTTGGAAAGAAAAAGAGAAAAAGGGTAACCAACAATTTGAAGAGGAGAAGGAGAAAAAGGAAAGTACTTTAGTACTTTCAAATTGTAGGAAAAGAAAAAATGGTCTTTGATTCGACATATACATGTAACTCATAAATCTAGGTTTTTTATAAGGCAGTTAATAAGCAAAGATGGATTGGGTCTAACTCTATTAGGAGGTTGAAGCAATGGAAAACAAAAAGAAGAAAAGGCTTGGAAAACTTGCAGAGAAAGCACTAGGGATTGCATTAGTCAATACACCAAATGACCTAGTTGATTGCCTATAGAATTTGATAACTGACTTGAACCTTTTGGCCAAAAATTGATAGTTGAAGTTTGATAAAACGCGATCCATTCTCAATTATGAATATCAAAAGTATGGAATCAAAAAAAAATTGTATGATACATGAATCACAACCACCATTATCTATATTGTGTTAGACGATTGGTGGACCTACTATGCCAAAGTTTGCAGTAAGTTAAAATTTATTCATGCATTAATTTTGGAACTGGACAATAGAAGAAATGATACAATTGATCCAAGAAGTTTGGATACCCTATGCACACAACTTAAACAAGAGAAACAAGTCAAAGAGAATTTGTAGGCCCAAGAATAAGAATGGTTCCAGCAAGGAAATATGGCACAAATGGAAGCAAACAAAATAGTCACACACATCTTAGATGCTCATAGATAGGGTTGACATACACATGTAGAATTAAATCCTAGTGTGTGGGAGATGTTGTCACGTAACGTGAGTAACGTTGACATGGAAATCATAACCCAGATCGCAAAAGAATAATATGTTTACTCATAAATAAATAAATAAAAACAACAACAAAGATTTATTTTAAACCCACATCTATCAAGCTCCTAGGAAACCAATTTTTTAAAGTATAATTTTTTTTACATTAATTTTTTACACATCCAAAAAAAACATTACACCTCACGAAATGGGATCCCTCCGAGTGCAGGTTTAAGGATATATGCTCGTAATTATGAACTGATAAAAATTAATACATTCTAAGCATAGGATTCTTTGTGCAAAATGCTATAATTATTAAGACTTGGTGTAATGGACATATCAGTACAACATAGGTTAATATTCAAACATCAGTTGGAGGTGATATAAATTTGCATGGGAGTGGGTTAATGAGGGGTGAAGGGTGCATGTTTAGAGGTATTGTGGAGGTTTTTATTGATATGAAAACTGCATTGTTCTCTGTATATAGAATTTGGAATTGTTTAAAAATTCGACGATTTGGTTTGGACGGGGGTTTTCATTAGAATCTGATATTTTTTATTTTGCAAAATATGAATTTAACTGTGTTTTAATGGTAGTTTTGATGGTAGAAACTTATTCAACACCATCAAAAACCCCTAGGACACCCAAAATTTCAGAATTTGAGAGTTGTAACCAAGTTTTTAAAAAAAATCTTTCATATTTTTTCAAAATCGTGCCAAAAAATCAAAATTTTCTGTTTAAAATCGTAGAACTTTTAGACTACGCGTTAGAATTTTAGTTTATCACTAATTTTATATCAAAATTTCAATTTATTTTTCTCATGCTAAAGACAAGTAATACTATAATTAAGAATTAGTTTATATGTTGAGATGTGAAATAAGGTGATAGAATGAGTTTTGATAGGAAATGCCATATTAAGGATCTAGTGATTAGTATAATTTTGGTTGGGCTTAGAGTTAAGAGAAGCAACTAACTCTAGGAATGTGATCCTACTATTACATAACTAACTCTAGTCATTACAATTCTTTGATTTCATCTCTATTGAAAACTAACATATAAATTTCAATTATGTTGTTCCATATATAACCATACCCATCTTGACATTTTATTTTGTAGATGGTGTAATATATCCTCTAAATAATTTTCTTATTTCATGAATTATATATATATATGATTTTTATATAAATTATTATGATTTTGTTTAGTTTTTAGATTTAATCAAAGTTAAGGTGTAAAAATGTATATTTAGTAATAAAAATAAATTTGGTAAATTGATATATTTTATTAAATTTGATAAAAAATAAGTTATAAGAATTTACATTTTATAATGAACGTTTTTATGAAACTTGGGGAAAAGTTAAATTAAATTGGTTTGATTATTTTCATATCATGTAAAATATGATATATGATATTAATAGTTCTTTGACTTGACTTTTATTAATCTACTTTTTGAAAAAAATGAAATTATTTCCATGTGAGCTACTATATTCATTTTTTGAAAAGTTGGTATGATTCTTTTCATATCATGTGAAATACAATATATGATATTAATAGTTCTTTGACTTAACTTCTATTAATCTACTTTAAAAAAAAAAAAATTATGTCAGGGGAATGTAAGGTTTTGGAATAAAAATGAAAATAATTATTATTTGTTTAGTGTAATGTGTGAACACTCTAATGTTGTTAATTGGTTTTTAAAAAAGTTATTCCATATGAATAGTGTAAAGATGAGAACTATAAAATAATTATATGCATGTGAACTTTGAACATGGCAATTCGATGTGAACGTGTGTGGAAATGTTAATAAGTTGTAAAAATTACGTTTTATTGAATAACCTTTTATATTTTGACAAATGATATATGTAACATGTGGGCTATGTTAATGTGATGAAGTAGAACTGTTTTATTTGAATAATTTTATTCGTGAACAATGTGTGTGACAATAATCTTTGTCCATACCTTCTCAGTAGCGAGTTGGTGACTGGCAAGGCGCATCTCAATAAAGTTTGTTACATGATCTTATTTACGGAATGGGCTAAACTCTAGATGATTTGCACTTTTTTCGGTGATTTTTGTTGGAGTCCAGCAATGGGGAAAATGCTGAAACTGCGATTTGGGTTACTCGAATTGCAATTTTAGTTGCAGAAATGGATTCAACGACCTTGATTACCCTTGGGGAACCCCGATTATGCAATTCTAGCAAACCCAAAACTGTCATTTTAGCAATTTTGACCAGATTTTCGCCGAAAAAGTCGTTGGATTCTTAGTGCAAATCATCTAGAGTTTAGCTTACACCCTTACCAAGTAGTTGTTTCGGACCCTAGTATGGGAGTCATTTCTCCTTTTATAAATTTTGTATCTGTATCCGATTTTGTATCTGTTATGTTGACGTAACTTTGACTATTTTACATATATTTCTAATATAAAGTATAGTTGGCGGTCATATGTGGTTTTAAGCATGTTGAAGGAAATTGGACACAGAGTCAAAGAAGGAACCACCTATAATTAGGCATAACATGCGGCAAGTATCTTGAAGACAGTAATGAAGAATGCCAGGAGCCGAGTAATGTTATAAGGTACATTTCATTATATTGATTGTCATGTTGAGAGTTTTCACAGTCAAAGAAGTTTCTTTTACACTATCTAACACATTGGTTATGTGGAATTTTCAGTGCTCTACATCTAAATGGAAGGGTAAGACTGACGACTGCACACCACAATTCGTGTTCTCATAATGGCTAATGAATTTAAAGTCTACATGCAATAGATGGAAAGTTCCACAAAATCTCCAAAGTAACTTACCACCCTTTACACATATTCAGTCAGGCCTCAACTTCATTAAATTGTGACACTTCCATGGAGTCAGAGAAGAACCCAAAGAGCTCAACTATAAGTCTAATGTCAATGAAACTTTTGTAAAGATGTCAAGATAGTCAAATGCAGTTTATAGGGTCTCAAAAGCAACTTTCAAGTAACATGTTTTTTTAATGTATTTTTTGTTTTTCATGGGGTGGGGTCCATCACGGTGTGGGTACTCGTTGGATGCAAAATTCAATTCTACATCTGGAAACGAGTGCTCCCACTCTAAATTTGAGTAAAACCACAAGGGAGATAAGTTGAAAATCTGGAAAAAAAAATATAGATTTTTTTTTTCCCTCCAAAATTCATAACTCTTATTTTATTATTTTAACTATTATTTTATTGTTTTCCTTAAGAATCCCATTTTAGACGTCAAGATGAATCTAATGTGGAAGAAAACAAAATAGTCCTACACATCTCAGATGTTCACAAATAAGGTTGACACACACAAGTATAATTAAATCCTTGTCTATCTAAAATTAAGAATACCTCAATACAACAGCACATGACTTACTTAGCATAAATGAAATGAGTTAAAATCACAATAGAGAAGACCTTGGATGAATGGAGAGACTTTACAGGATGACTAATCTAAACCCTAACTTGTACAAATCATATCTCACAAAGTACAATGAATCTGAGGCTGATCTTCAGACACAAGGTACATGAATATTTCATATTAGTCCTGTAAAAGTTTCAGATCATGAAACTTCGCCAAAACTGATTTATAGCGAAAGTGCCACGATGACTAGTTTTTACTATATCAAGCCCTAGCTTCCAATTTGTCGCAAGTGCAACAAATGTCATAAATGCCATACAATGCCTTCCTTCAGGCTAGCTCTGATACCATGTTATTTTTTCATCATTTAATTCAATATGATCTAGGATCTTAACTGAGAGAACAACATGTACAACATATCAAACATAAGAGACAAGAGACACAAAGAATTTCACCGGGGAAAACCAAGAAGGTGAAAAACCTCGCAACTTCCTCAGAGATAGAATAAGCACCAATATAAAGATCACCAAGATGAATCCCCAAAAGATAAATGTCTGCAGCAACTCCTCCTCCTCCACTTGTGCGCACTCCTCCTCTGTCTCACTAATGCGAAGTGAGTGAATGAATAAATAGAGAGGTGCTCCTCTCTATTTATATTTTACCTTTACTTGCCTTTTAGTCTAACTGGTCCGACCTCCCTTATGAGAGTCTAATAACCCATTACCACTTGACACTGGGCCGACCCAATTAGGGTGGTCTAATAACCCTTTAACCCACATGACTCATACAGGGATGACCCCACCAAGGTGGTCTAATAACCCATCAAATGTAAGTTACGACACTTACAATATAACTTGCAACACTACTACGAGGTCTAATTCCCTGTCATACATGGGAGGATGGACCTCAATCACTTTACATGACTCAAGTACAATAATGACTTCTCCGACTCGGAGGAACAAACATCTCCGTCGGAGGTACAACAATAGAATACAAATGACGACACTTCCGATCGGAGGAATAAGAAATCTCCGTTGGGGATACAATAAAGTACAAATGTAATACATACAATATACAAGTGAATATCTTCCGAAGTTACAAATACATCAACACCATTAACTTTTCATGCTCCTTTGGCTTAGGAAATCATCATGCTGAAGAGTGGGGATATGGATCTAAATCTTATTCAAGTTCAAAAATGTTGGGACTAGAACAATTGTGATGGTACATGATGGATGTGTGCATCTACTTGGATGACACAGAAGGTGTCGGGGTTTTGTGCTTCTATAGGCAGTAAGGTAAGGCATCAACAAAAAGAAAAGTAGAGCAATGCAGTTTAGGCCTCGTAACTTAGGCTGGGTAACTGACAAGGAATGGGTGGAGTGATGATGAGGATTGTTAGGTTTCCCATGTTCTTTGGCATGTTAAGGATAGCCAACAGCAACTGAAAATGAAGATCCACAATCTCTGACACGATCTACACGCATTTGATAGGCATTTGGAGTAGTAGATGGATTTTTTTAGGAATAGGCTCATTTGGTGTGAAGAAGTGATACCAACTATCAACTAGAAGTTATGGGAGTGGAATTAGAGCTTAAGTAGGAAAGGAACGATGATCTGGAGGAATTCGTAATAAATCTAGAAGTAGCCTTGGTCACTCTACAATGGAATATAAATGATAAGGAAGGAGCTAAAGGATCCTCCTCCCGCCCTCTGGATTTACAGAACGAAATCCAGGTCCCATGGGGCAATCCTTGATGTCAAATTATGTGTTTTCGATGTCTATTTTTTACAACAGTTTGTTAGATACTACAGCTTTGAGTATCAGAGCTCTAGATATGGACATGGGGGCTTCACTAGAAGGCAATATAATATCACGTTCATTCATATTGCGGTATTAAATATTCATGAAAAATTAAAAATTATATTGGTTATATATTAAGGGGCAAAGGGTTTTTTTATTTAATGTAACAATACAAAAATACTTTGGGGTCTTTTTTATATGGCGGGCTGACAAATATCCGCCAAATGGAGATGGCGGGATCAGGGCTGGATGAGAAATCGGGTTGAGGCAAGGCTCGGGCTTACTACTACGCAGGGAAATCGCGTCTTGAGGCATGCTCAAGGCCAGGGGTTTCGTGGTGAAGTGGGTTTCCAGTCGATCATAGTCGAGAGACAATGGTCATTGACAGCCAATTGTTACTGTTGGAGCCAAGGCCGCAGCTATGGTAAAAGCTGCGAATTTTGAGGAAAAAGCACAAGTATGGAAGAGAAAGTGCTAAGTTTTGAATAAGCGCCAGTTTTGGGACAGAAGAAGACGGTGCGCAGTACGGTGCCAGATGGATAATCTCAGCGCAGATTACGGACCGAAAATCGTGGAGCTCGCGCGCACGTCAGAAGAGAATGAAGGTAGCCGAGTGGAAAGCCCAGCTACCACAATCAATGAAGCAATGGAGTAGAGGGCTCAGCTACCCTCATTTAAGGCTAAGTACAAAAGTTATGGTTGCTCGGATCAAGGGAGAGCAACGGACCAAAGCATTGAAGGCGAAGGACAAGGCACCCATACCCGTAAGCTGCGCCGGAATTCATGGAGCCTGCAGGAAGCGGCGACATGACTGCAAGCGGCGCCTACAGTACACCTAGCCATGTGCGTGGTTATGGTTTTTGGGGATTACTGCTGGGAAAGGACCACAGTTTTGTAAAGGTGCGACCACCATGGCCACCTATATATATGTATAATTGTAAAGGGTAGATGTTAGTTGGTTAGACAATTAGCTAGCTAGTCTGTGAGTTGGTTAGTTAGTGAGTCAGTTAGCTAAGCCTCTGAGTGAGCTAGCTAAGATAATTGATGCTAGATGTAAGAAGGATTGATCGAGTTGATCATCTTCTGTTACGATCTTGTCGATTGTTTTCTACCGTGTTGCTAGAAAACAGGAGTTAGAGCTAGTTAGCAGTGAAGCTAATCCTTGAGTTACAGACAGTCGGGGTCGACGTCTGAACTATTGTAACCTCTCGAGAGGAAGAGACTAGATCGAGAGAAGGGCTCCCAGCTGTGTGCGTGGAGTTTCCTGGAAAGATCTAAGGCTGCAGCTGTGTGCGCAGCATATTGTATAAGTCTATCATTTTCTGGGTAATATAAGATACTCCCGTGGACGTGGTTTTCCCCGTGGAGGTGGACTTCATATTTCTCGTTGTTGCGATGTTGTGATTGAATTGATTACCTGTTTTGAGTTTACTAATGAGCAAATACAGATATTGCATTACCTTTATGAATGTGTTGAGTAAATCAGTGAAGCTTCCTTGGGAACTATAATCGTTAAGGGTTGAAGGAGTCGGTAAGACGACGTCGCCGTTGCGATAGGAGAACCTGTTGTTGCGACGAGCACGCAAGTGAAACTACGCATAGAATATCCGCGCAGAGGATAATTGGTCCTAGCGCAGGAGTGGATGTACCGCGCAGTTCAGCGGTCGAGCAGGAGCTTGAGAGCTGTTGCGCTCATAAATCTGAAGAGGGTTCAGACATTCGCCTTAGAGGAACCGTCCAAGAAGAGAGAACAGTCTCTGCGTCGCCTAGGTTAAGGAAACCTGATTCCTTAGCCTCCCCATAGCCACTTCGGGTGAGACCTCGAGCTGCCGCGCAGCTCGTTGCCGAGAGGGCCAGTGCGCCAAGGGGTTTTGTTGCTGCGCTTCATTAAAACCCGGGTCTGTCCAAAAAGCAGCCAACAAATGGTTCCGTTGCCGCGTGAATGAGACTTGTTATTTCAGCGACACGCGAGATCGAGGCGAAACCCAGAGAGAAAGAAGCCAACAAATGGTTATGTTTCCTTGTGACTTGTTACTGTGAGACTTGCTATTTTTGCGACGAAGAAGATTGTTGCTGAAGCCAACAAATGGTTCTGTTGCCTTGAGACTTGCTCAGCTAACACATGTGTTACTGGAATCCTACAACTACAGAAATTCAGGAGTGGTTCGATTTAAAGGCTAAAGAGTTCGCTGAACAAGAAAATAGAAGCTCTAGACTCCAGCCAGAAGAATGGTTGCAGAAGTATATCTATACTGACCTTCACGAAATTTTCTTTGTCACATTTTCACTTGAGTTACATGCTTGGATAGCCAAGTTAACAGATACTAGACCCACTCTGCATATTGATCGACCAGTCGCTTGGACCCCTGAGCTAGTCACTATTTTGAAGCGGGTAGACAATTCTGTGTCCCGCGCAGTAGACTTTTGGTTGAATAGTCTGCTGGAAGGTTTCATCACTGAGTTTGCAATGGATACAAGAAAGAGTTTCAGTGAAGCTGAGAGGAGTTTCTTTCAAGCACACAGAGGTAAGTTCCTGAATTCTTTGAACTTATCGATTAAAATGATTCTATATGAAAAAGAAAAACTATGTATAGCTTCAGATGAATAGCATAGACAAGTAATGTCCGTAGACTCTGATAGTGACCCTGAATTTATTGGTTGCACTCGTAGTGGAAAACGGTATAAAGTAGGCCTTGACCAACATTCTTTTGAGTCAAGCCCAAAAGACAGTCAAGTTCCTAGAGCAAGCCACATAGAAAGACAAGGGAGCGCTCATATCCATTACCACCCTTTTACACCGCAAAAGCCAGACGAAGCTCAGTATAATCCTGCAGTAACACCTTCTAGTAGCCCACACGGTACTTCTAGTACCTCTGTACCACCTTTGTTCCACCAGCCCAGAAGAACTGCTACAGCACCTACACCTCAACCTAGCGCAAGAAAGATGGGTGATGACATGAAACTACCAACTTTTAGGGGAACAGGAATAGAAGACCCTGAGCAACACTGGTTCCTATGTGAAGCCATTTGGACAATTAAGCAAATTAATGATGATGCTGTTAAACTGGTTCAGTTAGCAACCACACTAAGAGAAAGAGCCTTAACTTGGTTCATGAAATACTCGGCAACACATAATAGAATGCTTGCTGAGGTAAGAAATGCTATGATTAGAGAATTCAAGAAACCTAAATCAGAATCACAGTGTATAACAGAGCTCAAAGACATCAAGCAGTTACCTACAGAGTCAGTATGGGACTTTGACCAAAAGTTCAAAGCCTTGATAGATCAAGTAAGCTTTGAGTTTGCACCACAGCAGCATAAGGAATGGTTCATTGCTGCGCTGCTTCCACACATTAGACTTCCTCTTATGCAACAGAATCTCACTACTCAGGAACAAGCCCTAGAGATGGCTATGAAACTAGAAGATTCACCAATTGCTGGAACAAGCAACGATGTTGCGCAATTGCAGAACCAATTAGCAAACTTAACCTTGCAAGTGCATGATATTAAGAAAGGCAAGGATGTTAAGGAAGAAATATGGTGTACAAAATGTAAAGCACAAGGTCATTCAAAGGACCACTGTCCTGCTTTCATAGAGTATATTGCAACTGGAGCACCTAACCCTTTACCACAACCACAGGGGCCTTGGTGTGAAATCTGTAGAACTAGAGGTCATAGACCTCAAGAATGTCACTTACTTCAGAAATATGTACAAAATCCAAAGAATCTGTATTGTAATTTCTGTAAATCAGTAGGCCATGATGAAAACAATTGCAGAGCATATGACCTTATGATGGAAAGGAAACACGATGTTTATAGAGTACAGTCAGAAGCACAAGGAATCGTAGCAGGTCCACAGTATGACCAAACTCGCGACGGCCGAACAGGAAATTACAGAGGCCGCGGACGTGCAACAAATTTTGGCCGCGGAAGAGGCCAGATCACTTGTTATAATTGTGGAGCGCAAGGTCATTTTGCAAGAGATTGCCAAAACCCTACAACCCTTTGCAGATATTGTAAATCTTATGATCATATCATTGAAGAATGCCCTCAATTGATGATTAAAATGCAAGCAAAGAAGCCACAGGTCAACCAGAATATTCAATTGATTGGAGCAGAAAAAATGGAACCAGACCGTACAGTTAATATCGTGACGCGCAGTGGAACAACCACTGGTGCGCCAGAGTCGGGAACTGGAAAGCAAGCAACGCAATGGGTGCACCGCGCTAATATTAAACCAGCCCCACTTAATCTGCAGAAGCAAAAAGAAGCATTCAAGCAAGCCCAAGAGTATTTCTCAGATCCCAAAGCTTCAAGTTTTGTCGCAACTTCGCATAATGATATTACACCGCAAGTGCTAAGACAAGATAACCTGGCACGAGAACAGGCCACTACATCCGGAAGGCCCGATGAACAGGATACACTAGGTACTGTCCATAATTTTCTAAGGAACTGCTTAAAGTTGTTGCGCAATGAAAAAGCAACTATGGAACTTCAACACCTATTGGATAAATGTCAACAATCTGCTTCGACGAACACGCCCCAGCGTGCTATTCACCAGATTGGGAGTCACACTAGAACTCGAAAAGAGATGAGGCTCACAGCACAGATTGGAGCATTTGAGATGGACGAAGTTATTCTAGATTTGGGCTCAGAAGTTAATGTTCTCACCATGCAGACATGGGAACAGATGGGAAGTCCTCAACTTACCAGATCCCCCATCCAGCTAAGACTCGCGAATCAGCAACGAGTCTCTCCATTGGGCAGATTACCCAATGTACCTATTGATATTGAGGGAGTAAGAAGTTCTGCAGACTTTGAAGTAATCAAAATTCTGGATGATAGTAGACCTTACCCAGCACTTTTAGGTATAGACTGGGCATTTGATAATTTGGCTGTCATCAATTTGAAGAAAATATAGATGACCTTCGAGGATGACCAGATTAGGGTCATTGCACCTCTTGATCCTATTCAAGGACCAAGGTATATAGAACCCATTCGGGCAGAAGAAGAAGCACGCCAAATGGAAAGTTTGTATCAGATGACTGCTAGTCAAAGTGACTATGTCAATCCCACAGCAGATGGCCATATCAGCTGGCGATGCGATAGTTCGTGCACATCAGACTCAGATGCAGGATTGGAAAACTGGAAGAATTGCTTACATGAGGTTTCTACAAGACGTTGCGCCATGATGACTAAATCCATTCGATGGATTGGCACAGAATTGACTGACACACCAATTTTTGATGGTTTGACTGAAGTAAGCAACTTCATACAGGCATATGAACAACAGCTTCCAGAACAATAGCGCATATAGGCATTAGATGTATCACTGCGCGCTACACCCGCAAGATGGTGGGGTGCGCATAAAGAGAATATTCACACATGGAAAGACTGTCGCAGATTGATACTGCGCAGATTCCAGGACACTACAGCAGAATTATCGCGCAAATATGAGGGACAGAGTGACCCCAGGTCACACATTGCAGCATGCATTCAGCAATGGTCGGATATTCTGGACGATGAGTGGGTTCACCTATTCATCCACACATTGGACACAGTTCCAAGGAACTGGTACACTGAAACAGAATTGCGCAGAGGCACTCTTACTTGGCCTCTTATGATAGAAAGTTTTCAACTTACCTTCAGCTTTGAGTCAGAGCATCCAAGTATTGATCAGGCTCTGAAGTGTATTAAAAAGAAGGTATTTGAACCATGTCTATTACCAGAATATTCCCAACCAGATTGGGCTGTTCAGATAGAACATGCCCTGGAATGCTATAACTTCACCACTGAAGAAGAGGAGGAGGATCCTCGCAACATCAATATCCCAGAATCAGAAGGGATGCGCAATGTTGAAGGTCCTCAGCTTGATATCCCTGCCATTACAGAACACATCAAGCTCAAAAAGGTTAACATTGGTACAGAAGCCGAACCCAAGTTTGCTTCTATAGGAGACTATTGGGATGATGAAACTGTTGGGCATATTTCAGATCTATTACGTGACTACCAGGATATCTTTCCTACCAAGTTCACAGAAATGAAAGGCATCCTAGGAGACTTAGGAGTGATGCGCATACCTCTGAAACTAGCTGCCAAGCCAGTAAAGCAGCGCCCATACAGGTTGAACCCGCGCTATAAAGAAAAAGTCAAAGAAGAAATTGACAAGATGCTCGTAGCAGGTATTATTGAGCCAGTAGAAGAAAGCGATTGGATTAGCCCTATGGTTGTACAAGAGAAGAAGACAAAAGGTGAAATAAGAATTTGCGTGGACCTGCGCAAACTCAATGACGCATCAGCGCATGATCCATTTCCTACGCCCTTTACGGATGAAGTGCTTGATAATGTTGGAGGACAAGAGGCTTACTCCTTCACCGATGGATTTTCGGGATACCATCAGATCAGAATCCATCCAGACGACCGCCATAAGACTACTTTTGCGACTGAATGGGGCTCATTCCAGTACACGGTAATGCCCTTTGGTCTTAAAAACGCTCCTGCTATCTTCTCTAGAGTCGTTGTTGCTGTTTTTAAAGAATTCATCCATAAGTTCTTAGAAGTCTATTTTGATGACTGGACTGTATTTGTCTTATTAAAGAACCATATAGCGAACCTGCGAATGATGTTAGAAAAATGTAGACAACATCAGATTTCCCTTAACTTGAAAAAATGTATCTTCTGTGCTCCTTTTGGTATTTTGTTGGGTCACATTGTATGCAGACAAGGACTCCTGATGGATCCTGCGAAGGTTGCCATCATCGCTAATTTACCTGCGCCCAACTCAGTCAAGCAATTGCGCACTACATTGGGACATACTGGATACTACAGAAAATTTATCAAAGGTTATGCAAAGATCACAGCACCTATGGAAAGATTGCTGAAAAAGGATTCGAAATTCCAATGGACAGAAGAATGCCAACAGAGCTTGGACACACTTAAAGACAAGATGATCACTGCGCCAATTCTAGTTTTCCCAGATTGGAATAAACCCTTTCATGTTCATGTCGATGCTTCTTCCATAGCATTGGGGATCGTACTTACACAACCAGGAAAAGGAGGTATCGATCACCCCATTGCTTACTCTAGCCGAAAGCTGTCCACAGCCGAGAAGAACTACACTACTACAGAAAGAGAAGGACTAGCTATGGTGTACGCCCTACAGAAGTTCAGACACTACTTACTGGGCGCACATTTTAAAATGTATACTGACCATTCTGCTTTGAAATACTTGGTCAATAAGCCAGTGTTAGGGGGAAGAATTTGCAGATGGCTACTGCTCTTTCAAGAATATGATTTTGAGGTTATTGTAAAGCCAGGTAGATTGAATGCAGGACCTGACCACTTATCTAGGATCGAGTCAGGAGAGGAACCTACAAATCTGGAGGACAATCTGCCTGACGCGCAGTTGTTCTCTATTCAAGCAGCAGATGAATATTATTCTGATATCCTTGAGTTTCTCACTACTGGACAAGCACCAGTTGAGTTTACAATCCAGCAGAAGAAACAACTTGTCGTCAAAGCCGCAGACTTCACTTTGATAGCAGGCCAGCTTTATAAGTTGGGCCCCGATGAAGTCTTGCGCAGATGTATCCTACCGCATGAAAAAAACTCTATCATCGCAGAAGCACACTCAGGTACCGCAGGAGGCCATTTCGCAGGAAAGCCGACTGCTCAGAAGATCTTAGCCGCAGGTCTTTGGTGTCCGACATTGCATAAGGATACTAAGGAATTTTGCAAATGTTGTGATGTGTGCCAGCGAATAGGAAAACCTTCAAGAAGAGATGAGATGCCGTTAAGACCTCAGATAACACTACGCGCTTTTGATAAATGGGCCATTGAATTTGTAGGTCCTATCAACCCACCAGGAAAGAGAACCGGCGCAAGATACATCATCACAGCTACTGAATACCTCACCAGATGGGCTGAGGCTAAGCCAGTTAAGAACTGCGACGCTGCTACGGCCGCGCAGTTCATTTTTGAGAATATTATCACTAGATTTGGATGTCCACTGATTCTAATGAGTGATCAGGGTACACATTTCCTCAATGAGACTATAGAAGCCCTTACTGAAGAATTCCAAATTAGTCACCATAAGAGTACACCCTACCACCCTCAGGCTAATGGCACAGTGGAGGCATTCAATAAAATTCTTGAGAATGCCCTGACGAAGATCTGTAATCAACAGAGAGATGATTGGGACCTTAGAGTCACAGCTGTATTATGGGCTTATAGAACTACCTGCAAGAAATTAACAGGCCACACACCTTTCAGTTTGGTGTATGGACAAGAAGCAGTTATGCCTATGGAATACATTATTCCCAGTCTCAGAATTGCACAAATTACAGAAATGACAGATACGGATACTATGAGTGAAAGACTTTCACAATTGCTTGCCTTAGAGGAAGACAGACTCTTAGCTGGATTCCATCAACAGGTACAGAAGGCAAGACAGAAAGCTTGGCATGACAGGCATATTAAGAATAAAGTCTTTCAGGAACGAGACTTGGTACTCCTCTATGAGAGTAAATTCACCAAGTTTCCAGGCAAGTTTCGTGTACACTGGTTAGGCCCTTTTCAAGTAATAAAGATAACAGAAGGAGGAGCAGTTCAGCTTGCGAAGCTGAATGGAGAAGTACTACCTACAAAGATCAACGGGAGTCGGCTCAAGCTTTACCGCGACGGCCACTCCGCCCTGTCGACTTAAATAACTGCTCAAAGAGATGCAGATGCCCAGTGTAGTTGAAAGAGGCATCGCATTCAGTCTACACGGAAGTTGCGAGACACTCAGTCTCCGGCTTCCCGCGCAGTTTTGAAACATCCGCGCATGTCTATAAAGTTTGGTTGGAGCGAACCTATTTGCGCTCTTGCGAAGGTTCTCCCCGGACCGTTGAACTGTCGCTCTTGCGAAGTTCCCTGTGTCAATTTGCCGCTTGAAGAATTCTTGTTGTGGACCCCTATAGGCACAGTTCCCTAAGTTGAAATGACCCGCCGAAAATTTTGAATTACAGCAGTTATGTAGCCACGTCTGAGAAATAAATGAAGGATAAACCCGGCATTTAAGTATAGCCGCTCTGACAGATTCGAATTGATCTCCGTAAGATTTGCATTTAACCCATGGGCCGAAAGCTTTAGCTTCTCCTGGAAGGCTGTCAGAACCCGTCCATCACAGTAAATGCACCGCAGAGGCGAGGGGGATCGTAGGGTTGTCAACTCATGCATAGCCGCCTATAGCTAGTAGCCCCACTTTCCCGCATTTACTATCACCTTAGATATAAATACCCCACACTTGTATAATTTCGGGTTACTTCTCTCGAGCTGCATAGTCTTGTTTGAGAATCTAAGCCATTGTTTTCAGAGCCGAGTCGTGCAGAGTGCTTCCTTCTGGTCAGCGTCCATATCCCACCCTGTTCCGTTGTTTCTGTCCTAGTTCTTGTTACCTATACCCGTTCACGACGGAGAACCTGTCGACTGAAGAAGTTGTTCGTCAATTCCTGTGCCGAGGCCTATATTTCGGCATGACTACCCCCGTGACGGCTTCGACTTATGTACATCCTGGTTATCAGGATCCCAGAAAATCTCCGGCTACAAGAGCATCTCAGCCACAGCCAGAAGATCCCGTTCCAGAGCCGTTGGCCACTATGGTGAATTATATTCCGCCGCGTCCAGACGATGCACCAGAGGTGCATATTCCGAAGAATGCAAAGTATCCGCTTCCGTTACCTCCACTACCGGCTGGTGTGCGAATAGAAGGGTCCTTGCTCGGACACCTTCCACTGGTCAAGTTCTCTGATTTCAACCTGGGAGACTATAAAACATATCCTCAGTTCCAGCTAGACCGATATCTGACGGTAGTGCATAATCCCACCAGAAAGGTTGACGAATTCATCCCGAAGGGATTTGCAGCAAATCTTGAGCGCCCTGGACTCCTGAACCTGTTAAAGCTACCGCATTTCGGGCGTAGCAATGAAGTGAACGCAGTTGTTAAGACACTGCTATCCTGCGTTCATGGAGGTTACCTTTGGCTCGGGAGGCCAATCGATTTAAATGTCGATTTGATTCATCGCATTACTGGCCTGTCTAAGGTTGGTAAGGATCCCAATATCCATTTTATGGGAAAGGAGAAGGATAGAAAACTGGCTGCAAAGCTGGTCCAGAAATACAACCTTACAAGAGGAGGTCGGGCCTATGACCTCACAATAGTAGAAGACGAAGCACTGAGATTTACAGGAAGTTTGCTCGCGGGCAGACTTCTCACGAAGTGCAGACCAAAGGAAGTTACTGGAGCTGTCGTGGAACTTGCCATCCCAGCTGCGGAGGGAGAGCAGTACAACTGGTGCCTCTTCCTCCTCAATTCTTTTTTGGAAGACTGCCGGAACGTCCAAGATAACCCCGGTCAGTCGTTCCATTTTTCTTGGCTTTTAATTTTATGTGCTCTCGTCGGGTGGAAGGAGCCCCCGAACACTCAGTTCCTTCCGCGCCGCGCAGGAGAACCTGCCGGAATCCGTTACGTTAACCTTTGGGAATCCCCTAATCTCGCGAAGCGCAAGATGAGCTGCGCTGTATTTTGTGAATACTACTATCTCCTCAGAGATACCATTCAGGAAATGCCAAGGCTGAGTGAGGAGACAGCGAGGATATATGAAGGAAAGTTGGCCTTTACTGCCGACTTACATCAACTTTACCTCCGTCCCTGCAGCATTCAAGAGGAATGGGATGTAGGTCTTTACAGGATGACCACAGAAGATGTCGAAGAAACTATCAAGTCTTGGTCGGACGAATGGAGAGAAGTCGCCGACATCGCATCCGCGATGCCACCCAACCGCTGCACAAGAGAAGGATAAGGGCAAGGAAGCCCCTGAGCAAAGAACTGATGAAGGCTCGACAGAGCCGGCGACCAAGAAACAAAAGGTGTCGCATCCCTCTGAGGCCATTCCCTCGGGGATCGACCAATATTTGAAAGAGCAATTTCGCGAGCTGCGCAACACACACGCTCACATCAGAAGTGCTCTAGATCTGCAGTTTGTGGAAATAAAAGGTCTCGCAGGAAGGATTGCGCAGACCCATGCGCCAGCATCTACTTCGCAGGCGCCACAAGAAATTCCAAGTACCGAGCGAGTTGAAGAACTCATAGAAAGGCATACTGTCATGCATATTCCGCCTACAAGCATGACACTTCCAGATCCGCTAGCTGCACTACAAGTAAGCGTCGTTGGGCCCGTTGAAATAAATTTGTCTCTAATTCCTATAGAGACTCTACAGCTAGTGCATGAGAAAGTTTCTCTTGAGTTGAGAGCTAGAGAGCTCTCTACATTCCAGGAAAATCAACGACTGCAATCGCAGGAGATAGAGCTGAAGGCAAGCCATAAGAATATCTCCGAGAAACTCGCACTTTATGAGGCGCAAGACATCGGCATCAGAAACGCAGTGGATGAGATTGCCCAGGAGTTGCCGGCTTGCGAGATTCAACCAGACCTCCCTCTGGTTGAGAAAGTTCAAATTATTGGAGGAAGGGTGAAAACCCTGGAGCATGAAATAGTTGCTATGGCTGCGGGCCATAGAACCCAAATCGCTGAGCTAGAAGCTCGTGTTGCCGCGCAGTTTACAGATGATGCGCAGGAACAATTTGAAGCGCTGAGCAGAGCTTCCACACAGATGAAAGACAGAATACAGGAAGCCGAGAACCTGATGAGCCAAGCTATGGAAGCTTGGACGGAGCTTGAGAAGCTCCCTTTTAAAGTTGGTCTTTTGGAACAGGTGCAAGCCGCAGAACAATCCCTAACTGTTCTGACTGAAGAAGCTAAGGCCTTAACAGGCTTACCAAAAATGAAGAAAATGAGTGAAGTGCGCAGAATGCAACAGCAACTGCACAAGCTCAGAACTGAAGATGAGAAGCTCACCAACAGCATTCAGCCATTCATGGATGAGTATGCTGATATCGTGGGCCAAGTTGAGGCAAAAATAAAAGAAATTGCTGAATCTCAAGAGGTGATTGATTCCATCACTAAAGAAGAAGCCACTGCAGAAACGGTGCAGACTGCTGTGGAGTGTGTCGATGAATTGGACTCCGCTATTGCGCAGTGGAAGAAAACATTCGCGGAGACCCAAGCAAAAGCAGATGCGCAAGTAAGGCGACCACACGCTAGTGCAAGTGGCTCGAGGGAGAGCCACAAGTAAGTGTTAGGGGCCTGTTGGAGCTAAGGCCGCAGCTATGGTAAAAGCTGCAAATTTTGAGGAAAAAGCACAAGTATGGAAGAGAAAGTGCTAAGTTTTGAATAAGCGCCAATTTTGGGACAGAAGAAGACGGTGCGCAGTACGGTGCCAGATGGATAATCTCAGCGCAGATTATGGACCGGAAATCGCGGAGCTCGCGCGCACGTCAGAAGAGAATGAAGGTAGCCGAGTGGAAAGCCCAGCTACCACAATCAATGAAGCAATGGAGTAGAGGGCTCAGCTACCCTCATTTAAGGCTAAGTACAAAAGTTATGGTTGCTCGGATCAAGGGAGAGCAACGGACCAAAGCATTGAAGGCGAAGGACAAGGCACCCATACCCGTAAGCTGCGCCGGAATTCATGGAGCCTGCAAGAAGCAGCGACATGACTGCAAGCGGCGCCTACAGTACACCTAGCCATGTGCGTGGTTAGGGTTTTTGGGGATTACTGCTGGGAAAGGCCCACGGTTTTGTAAAGGTGCGACCGCCATGGCCACCTATATATATGTATAATTGTAAAGGGTAGATGTTAGTTGGTTAGACAATTAGCTAGCTAGTCTGTGAGTTGGTTAGTTAGTGAGTCAGTTAGCTAAGCCTTTGAGTGAGCTAGCTAAGATAATTGATGCTAGATGTAAGAAGGATTGATCGAGTTGATCATCTTCTGTTACGATCTTGTCGATTGTTTTCTACCGTGTTGCTAGAAAACAGGAGTTAGAGCTGGTTAGCAGTGAAGCTAATCCTTGAGTTACAGACAGTCGGGGTCGACGTCTGAACTATTGTAACCTCTGGAGAGGAAGAGACTAGATCGAGAGAAGGGCTCCCAGCTGTGTGCGTGGAGTGTCCTGGAAAGATCTAAGGCTGCAGCTGTGTGCGCAGCATATTGTATAAGTCTATCATTTTCTGGGTAATATAAGATACTCCCGTGGACGTGGTTTTCCCCGTGGAGGTGGACTTCATATTTCTCGTTGTTGCGATGTTGTGATTGAATTGATTGCCTGTTTTGAGTTTACTAATGAGCAAATACAGATATTGCATTACCTTTATGAATGTGTTGAGTAAATCAGTGAAGCTTCCTTGGGAACTATAATCGTTAAGGGTTGAAGGAGTCGGTAAGACGACGTCGCCGTTGCGATAGGAGAACTTGTTGCTGCGACGAGCACGCAAGTGAAACTACGCATAGAATATCCGCGCAGAGGATAATTGGTCCTAGCGCAGGAGTGGATGTACCGCGCAGTTCAGCGGCCGAGCAGGAGCTTGAGAGCTGTTGCACTCATAAGTCTGAAGAGGGTTCAGACATTCGCCTTAGAGGAACCGTCCAAGAAGAGAGAACAGTCTCGTTGCCGAGAGGGCCAGTGCGCCAAGGGGTTTTGTTGCTGCGCTTCATTAAAACCCGGGTCTGTCCAAAAAGCAGCTACCGTTGTGTAAGCGCAGTCAAAACGCTTGATTTAATTAATGAAATTTAATCCGTTAGAAATGGACAACTACTTAACCTTCTCCCGACGACCACGTGAATGTTTGGAATCTTGATTTTAGCAATGAATCAACCTTCTCACCGACGTGAATGTGTGGAATCTTGATTTTATTAATGAATTTTAATACGACAACTAAAATAATAATGTGTGAAATCTTGATTTTATTAATGAATAAAATAATAATGGTTTTTTAATCCCTTAGAAAAGGACGACCACTTACCCTTCTCACCCGCCTGAATTTGTTGAATCTTGTTTTATATAATGAAATTTAATACGTTGGAAATGGATAACCACCTAACCTTCTAACGTTAAATCATGACGACGGCCACGTGAATGTGTGGAATCTTGATTTTATTAGTGAATTTTAAAAGGACAACTACTTAACCCTGTCACCGACGTGAAAATTTGTTAAATCTTAATTTAATTAATGAAATTTAATCCGTTAGAAATGGACAACTGCTTAACCTTTTCCCCGAAGACCACGTGGATGTGTGGAATCTTGATTTTATCAATGAATTTTAATATGTGAGAAAAGGACAACTACTTAACCTTCTCACCGAGTCACCGACCATTCTCTTCCCATTTGCAGGAAATAAACAAGGGCCTGTAAGATGACAATTAACAAGGGCCTGTAAGATGACAATTGACAAGTAGCCTCTGCGGCTCTGCCCATGTAATAGATAGCCTCCGCACATGAGTAGGAGAGCTTACGTGCAATGCTGAGGATTCTGCCTCGAAACATAGGAGATAAGTTTTCGAATAAAAGGGGCGTCATTTTTCCCAATTCCTCAATTTGTTAAGAATTAACAAACCAAAGTTTTGTAGGTCATTCTCAATCCAAGCCATGTGTTAGGTCAAATTTAAGATCGGAGGGTAGAAACAAAAGGCTATCATAATCCCTATACCATTACACACATTCATCATAATCCCTATACCATTACACTTATTTAGTTTAATGGATGAGCGATATTGATTTTCAATAGGGTTTTATTATGGAATCGAATATATGTGGGATATTGTTGAAGTGTGGGGTTGCACTTGGTTTTACTTGGAGTCTTGATGAGTACTAATCCACACTTAATTTGGGAGGTGTTGCATCCGATTGGGGTTGGGGATTTGACTATAGGGAGCTCGACAGTGGTAGCTTGTCATTTATTTTGGGTCGTGTCTTTCCCCATCAATCCCATCTTAGCCTAGAGGCATGTGCTTTAAGTATTTATTGGATTTTATCTAGAGGCATCCCTTCTCAGTCTTCGCAAATGTGGAGGTTCATCACATTGATCCTGAGCGTAATTTTATAGTTTGAGCTTGTTCCCTAGTGTTTTTAAATACTAATTTGGTGATGGAATTCAAGTGGTTCTCAGTGCTTACAGAGGACCTTAAAAAGGTGAATTGGAATCAATTTTACCAGTCTCTCTAGATTTTAGATCTCATCGAAAAATCATAATCACCAAGGGCATTGCTATTTGTGTGAAATTACAAACCTACATTGTGTCTTACACACAAGAGGACCCTATAGTAGATAGTAGGACTTATATTTTCTCTATTACATCTAAATTCATGCACAGAAGGAAAATCATATCGTTGGGAGTGTGGTCATGATGGAGACCTAGTTACAATGGAAGAAACAAATTGAAACATTAGAGGTTGAATGCAATATGTTATGGCATTTGGTTTCAACATTGGTAGGGAGTTTTTGGTCAAAAAATTAAATAACTTATGAGACCAAAGAGTTCCGAAGAATAAAGATGACATGTGTAACTACCCTATGGTAAGCGCCATTGGAAATGGCGTTACAGAGGACGCATCGAGATGCATCACTTAAGGATCTCCGCCAATTCCATATGTTTTGGTAGCCATGGTGGATGGCTCATTGTTGTTGGCCATGAGATGGACAAGATGGTGTACTAGTGAGTAGGCTCATTAGGAGGACCAAGGGTGATGTCGAGTCGAGTAGGATGAGTGATACAAACCATTACACCAAAACCCCGAGGTGTTAGTGAAGGTCGCCCACTAGGATCTTAACATCCCACCATGCTCCGCAGTCCAGACTCTAGGTTGGATGTGCGCCCGTACGGTGGTGTCCCCTTTGAGACATACGAGCCCCGGATGAACACTCCAATGCCAACGTTGCCACCCGCTCTGTGACTTGAACCTAGGTGGAGGCTTTGAAACCAAATGATATGAACCATTACACCAAAACCGCGAGGTGTTAGTGAAGGCCGCCCACTAGGATCTTAACAATGAGAAAAATCAGCAATGCACTGCGTAACGGACTCGATGGAGGATGGTGTGATTGGAAATGTGACATGTAGTGTGTCAACCATGTCAGGAAAATAGTGTTGATGGTTGCAATGAAGGTATGTGGTCAGGTGGAACCAAGACACGACATTTGGGCACCATCGAGGATTGAGACTAGATGGACGAGCACATCGTCATGCGTTGGGTATTCGGTCGTTCAAGTATTATATTGAAGGAGGGGATGTGATGGAAAACGTTGTCTAAGGTTGGGTGGTGATGTGATGGACTACATCGCCCACAGTGAAACGAGCACTTGGCATTCCGCATACTCTAAGGTGCCTGACTTAGATTCGGTCGGGTTGGTCTCAGTGAGGGGTAGTCCGGGTGATACTTGTGGTTGATGGCCAAACCCAACTAGCAAGATCACGCCGATGTCGTGTGGTGACTAGACCTTCAAATGGTATGGGACGCTCAAGAGGGAAAAAAAGGTCTATCCCATGACACCATGTATTGGTTAAAGATGTGGGGGAATTGACGAAAATGTCACTTTCAAAATATAGATGATAAAATTATTATTACTTCGAAGCTCAAAGAGAAGTTGTCGTGTGATGAAAATTTAGAGGGTAAAAGAAAAATAAGATATTACAAGGAGGTCATTAATCCTAATCTTGAATATCAAAATTATCCCTTTGTTTAACTAGCTTAAAGAATAAGATCCACATATATAAAATAAGAACAAACTCTCTTGAGATGCATAGTGAGACAAGGCATTGGACCTTTCTTGAAATTTCATGTGCTAGAGTCATCTTTGTGAGACTTTGAGTGTTGATGATGAAAAACAATTCCCCTTAGATTTCCTTGCTTACACTCGCATAAGATCTTAGCTGCAAAATTTTGGTTAACATTTGAACTTTCCTAACCTTCTATCTCATAAAAATTATAGTAATTTAAGAACATAAATAAAACTCTAAATCAAAATAAGTAGTTCCTCACTTTTCTTTCTTAAGGTACGATAGACCAAAAGTGGTTTAAGTGACCATTAACTATCATCGATAATTAGTCAAAGCATTGGCTATTTATTGGGTTAACATTTTTCGAAAGTTAAAGGAATTTTCTTTTCATTGAAAATAAAAGAAAAAGGAGTCAAAAATAAAATTGATTAATGAGGAGGGAACGTGAATATGCAGAATATTGATTTAATTAATGAATTTTAATCTGTTATAAAAAGGACAACTACTTAACCTTCTCACCTACCTTTCTCTTTCTATGCCAACACCCTGCCTTCCCATTTGTTGGAAATAAACAACTTGTGAGATGTTGACATGGAATGTGTCTAGAATGCCAGTGGTGGTAAAGGGACACAACATGGTGTGACTTTTATTTATCCATGACTTAGTGTTAAGTTTATAAATTTCGATAATAGTAATCCTTACTATAGGGGAAAAAGTCTCGAGTGTTTTGAGCTATGAATACTAGCATGGGCCTTGAAATCCTCTACAACCTTGCAAAATAAAGATAAAGGTTAAACAAAGTAGCGTGATCTAGGAGGCATCTATGGATCTGCAGTCTTGAGTACAATGAAATCTAGGGGGGTAGGTTCAACCATCCACGCTATCGAAAGTGGAGGCATTCTATAATTTGATCACGGTGCAAGGGATAAGAAAATATATTGTATCCCAATACAAATTCGTGAAAAAACTGGATGTTATCTTGAAAGTTAATCTTCCAGCCAAAGGTAATAAAAATATTGCCCTGTCTTTGTCCCAGAAGGGTTTGGTTGGCCACTTCACTGGTCTCTAGCTGGCCCCATCAACAATGGATTCTTGGATCAAAAATAAATTGCAATTTCTTATCAAAGGGGAGGTTAACACTATCCTTATTGGAAAATGGTTTTTTGTATTTCATTTCGCAGCCAAGGAAGATCGAGATATGATTTTTAATAATTTCCCATATGTTATGGGGCCATGGGGGTTACATATCAACAACTGGTCATTGGATTTCAACTTGAACCAAAATATCCCATCAACAATTCTAGTTTGGGTTCGATTGCCACATCTGCTAATTCACTGTTGGAATAACGAGTCAATGAAGGAATTTGGAAATGACCTTGGAAAACACATAGATCATACAAAGCCAAAAGACTAGTACTCCTTTGCAAGGATTTGTGTAGAATTATACCTTAATATCGGTCTCCTAGAGGCAGTATAAATCAAGGTTGACAACTAGGAGTATATTCAACAACTGGATTATGAACGCATCCCTTTCAAGTGTCATATATGCCATGATTATGGTCATTTTGTGAAGAATTGCAAAAAAAATCAGTTACAGCATGAGGAACTAGAACAAAAACCATGTTGGGCTAGGGTGCAAAGAGGAAGCGGGCCAAATCAAGGGAAAAGAAACCCTAGAAAAACATGGGGAAAGTACCAATCAGTGAACTTAGTGGGAGACCTTGGGAATCAAGGGGTCCCTAATCAAAGGAAACATTGAAACAGATACAAAAGAAGACAATAAAGAATAAGAGAAAACATTAGAGGTGCAAAAAATAGTGGAAGATCCTCAGGAGATTGCAAGAAATTGTGAAGAGCATACGAATCATCCTATTCTGTCAGTGGAGGAAGATCTGGGGGATCCCCAACCATAAGAGGAAGACAATGAAGAGGAGGAAATAGAACCGAAACCAAGCAATAGAAAAGGACGGAAGATAGAAAGGGAGAGAAGGGAAGAAAAATCAGAGAGGGAGAAGGCGTTAGGAGCACAACCAACATTGGAAAAGGTAATAAAAAAATATGGTAGTGGAAGAAGACGTACTAGAAAACTGAAATCCTCGAAGCCAAAAGGGGGTCCCTCATCCGCAAGAAGTAAATAATGAAGGTTATCTCCTGGAACAATAGAGGGATAATAAATAGGAAGAATGAAGAATCATTAAGGGAACTCATCTGAGTAGGACAACCAAATATACTACTGATGGAGGAAAGAGAATTCCTCAGTAGGGAAGTTCAAACACTAAAAATTGGAAGAAAAGCATAGGTATAGTGGTCAGTCCCAAAGGAGCTTGAGGTAGATTGGATACATTATGGGATGACACAAAGCGTAGACTTGTACACTCGTAGTCAACCTAGCACTATATTCTCAACTCTTTTACAACATATTCACTCTAATCAATAGGTATTTGTTTTTAACTTGTATATGCATGTATTGTACTTAGAAAAGAAGGAACGTTGGAATTCATTATTAAGCTATTCATACCATGAGAAAAAACCAAACTTGATTTTAGTTGGGGACTTTAACATTAGCCTATCTAAGAATGAAAAACAAGGAGGATCAATAGTTAACGATCCTTACAGGGAAATGGATAAGGACCTAATTCAAAGTTGGGACTTAGTTGATATTAAGCCAAGGAACAAAACTTTCACTTGGAAAAACAAGAGGATAGGCCTGGTCAAGTTGCTTCCATATTGGATAGGTTTATCCTTCATAGTTACTTCATGCTAAATGGTCTTCTATTGACATTGAATATCCTAGATTCAATCATTTTAGACCATAAAACTATCTCCCTTCAGATAGAAGTGGATCCAAATATGGGTCCTATTCCCTTCGGATGTAACCCTGCATTGAGGGGAAAAGTCCGAGTTCACAGAGATTTTTAGGAAATATTGAACTAGTGAATTCAAGGGATCCCTCTTTTATGTCAAGGAGGATAAAATGAGAATAGTAAAAAAAAGAAATCAAGGAATGGGAAAAACTTCTAGTGTCCCTCCTACTCTAGAAAGAAAAAGTAATCAAGAAGAGATGGAAAAACATCAAAAGTATAAGGAAAATAGAGAGGTGTCAGAACACAAGGAAAGACCGTGAGAGGAGTTACATAGAACACTTAGAGAAGAGGAAGAATACTGGCTCCTAATTTCCATATGTCTATGGATGAGGGTGTGATCTTTTAGGATTAGGATCACTCAGCTGTAGCAGACCTCACTAAAACTCACTCAAGAAGTGCAAAAAGAAGAAGAAGAAGAAGAAGAAATGGAGATTCAATAATCACTCATACACAAGAAATGACAAAAACTGATGTATCATACATAAACTATGAGCTGGCACTCTGAATAGTGAATAATAACTTAATACAATCAAATGAATTCAAATTCCTCCTAAGGTCATTCGAATTCTCCTCAATGTGTGGCTTGGATGACATTGGAGACATCATCCAATCAGTAATAGTGGTCACAAGTGGTCAAACATCAGTCAAATGAGTCTAACTGTGTCTAACTGGTGCATGTGGCACAAATGTAAGGAATGAGACTCCAATGTGGACGCATGAGGAGTTGTCAGTAGTCAGTATAGTTGATCTAGTCTCTATGGAGGTCTATCTAAGTGGTCCAGTTAGTTAAACTAGTAATCAATCCCCAAAACAAGGAACATATCCACTAATCATGGAACTAACTAAATAATCTCCTAAATAGGTGGAAAAGGGCGCTCTTGTACTCCAATGATGAAAACAAGGGCGCATCTGTGGCTAGGAGGGATAGAACTGGGCAGAAACAAGCTCCCGGGACTGAAAAACTGAGGACTAGGTACTGGGAGACTACCATACTAATGAATGGATGCATGCAATTGCATGCATGATCACTGGATGCATGCAGAATGCATGCATGATGACTGGATGCATGCAGAATGCATGCAGGCATGCAAAATATAAAAATGATGGTGAGAATATGCCAACAGAGGGTGGGAGATAGAAATGTTTCCTTCTTCCATAAGTAGACGCAAATGCATTTGCACCAAAAAATAGTAACATAAATTCATAACAAAGAGGAAAGACGAATTCAGGAATTTGATGGAATTAAGGATGAAGCATATAGGAAATATAGATAGATATATCATGAATAAGGTGAGGGAAGGGAAGAAGCTCAACATGAGGTCTTGTTCCACCTACGACACCTCATCTTAGAGGAAGTGAGCTCAATACTTATCAAAGAAATTTTGGAGTAGGAAATCAAGGTTGTCATTTGGGGAATGGATCTGGACAAGTTTCGGGGACCTGATGGATTCTCAATTTATTTCTATCGTCTATGATGGAATATCATAAAGAAGGATCTCAAGAGAATTTTGGCATACACCCAAAGGAATCCAAGACTAGGTGGAGCAATAAACTCATCTTTTCTATCTCTCATCCCCAAGGAATCTCATACAACTTGCTTTTCTAGATTCATACCTATATCATTATATAATGTCTCTTATAAGATCCTAAGAAAAATCATTTCCAATGGACTCAAGGCGGTCCTCCCCTCCATTAATTCAGCTAATGAGGGAGGTTTTATTCAAAAAAGACATATTCTAGAAAACATTGTTTAGCTTAGGAAGCTCTCCATTCAAGAAGGTCTCGACAAGAAAACAATATGATTTTATAGTTGGATATGGCTAATCCATTTTATAGAGTAAATCATCAATTTCTTTATAAAGTCCTATAAAAAATTGGTTTTGCTGGGAAATGCATAGAATGGGTTAAATCCTTGTTGTAGGCACAACAGATCCCATGTTTTATCCAAAATATGGGAGCCCCAATTTTATATGAAAGGGTAACTTAGTCAATTTTGGGGGTTGTTCATCCTGTTTGCATGCATTCTCACCTTTGACATGATTTGATTTAGTTAACAATTTTCCCTTTTGAAAATTTATGCATTTTGTGTGTTTTTTGTGAGTTGCGGTAAGAATTAATTTTTTCCAAAAGTTTGTCTTTCTCGCAACCCGCAATGCGGATTGCGGAGCTTGGTTTTGAGTTTGAAACTTTTCCATTCCACAACCCGCAATGCGGATTGCGGGTGCGGAAACATTTTTCAATAATCGCAATTTGTCATCTCCGCAACCCACAATCCACAATTGTTGATTGCAGAGAGGTCATTCATTTTTTGTGTTGTTTTTGTTTCCGCATCCCGCATCCCATAATTGCGGATTGCAGATTGCGGACACTTTTTGTTTGTTTTTGTTTGGAATTGCATTTCCGCAACTCGCATTGCGGATTGCGGAAATAATGTATTATATATTTGCAAGAATAAATTCCCGCAACCCGCAGTTGTGGGTTGCGGAATGCACATTATTTTCATTTTTAATTATTTTTTTTTATTCGTTTGAGTTGGTTTTTATCATTTCAGTTGGTTCCATAATCTCGGTGGTTAACTTAACATGTTGTCTTTCGCATTCCCCACCTAGATTTGGTCTTCACTGCATAAGTTGATTGTTCGAAATGGTGGCTGGTTATTTCCTTCATTTTGGGATTTTGATTGATTATATGGCTTCTTCTCTCATGATTTTGGGTATTGCATTAGTTCGATATTTGATCTTGATGGAGTTTTATTTTCACTTTTGCATGCCTAGAATTATAATTTTATAAATACTTAACTTTTACTTTTCTTTTTCCTGCTAGCTTTGAACGTCATCTTATGGATTTCATTTTCCGATTCTTCAAATCTTTACACTTTGGCTTGATTTTCATTTTATTGGTTTTCGTAGATTTCAAAGATCTTTTCATTTGATTCTGACTATTGTGTGTAATAATTGCTTATCCTTATTTGAACTTGTTTGAGTCATTTACATGCTTCAATTTTGACTAATTAAATTCATATGATGTTTTGATTGTCTTGGCAACAAATTTGAACTCCATTGAATCAATAAGTTTTAAGAGCATCTTGACGGGTTAAAATAATTTGATTGAACACTTATTTGTAATCATTTTGATTTATGACTTGAAAGGGTGTATATCAAATAATGGAGCCGTGCATTTAATTCTCAACTTTGAAAGGATTACTGAATTTTACTAGCCTTGAATATTTGATAAAATTTGTCCTTTGGGTAAATTTATAATTTTAGGACAACTTTCTTTTTAAGGCCTATGTTATATTTAATTGAATCCTAAAAAACATACTTTCAAACCACGAAAAGAGTCCATAACTTTTTCATTAAGCAAACTATTATATTTCACAAAGAATAATTAGCTTTGCTTGTTGATAAGATTATTATTATTGTTTAAATTATATTCAATATACTTTTGAAAGACAATATTAATGATTTGTTTATATAATTGGCTTTTAATATCATATTATTTATAATATTAATGCATAGTATTTCGTTAAACCCTAATTTGTTATTGACGTGAAGGATGAAGTTTAAAAATGGATCGTGCACCTATAGAGTCATGTTTTTGCGTGGAGGATTGTGAGAAAACCGTGAGGAATTAGCTCAAACAGTTTAAAACCCACTTCCAAAATGGGCTCATTTACACCTAAGTGTGGACAGTTTTGCAAATCTCTCAACAGTTTGGAAGAAAAACGTGACCGAACAGAGGTGAATTTTCCACAAATTTATTACGGTCGTTTTTGAACGAACCAGACATCTGGGGATTTGATGCTATCCTTCCCACTGCTCTTCACTGCTATAAATTTGACCTCATCATTCTGAAAAGGGAGGAGAGGAGGTCTCTAAAGAATGGAAGGTTTTTCATTCTTCCTATATCTGCATTCTTCTTGCAATGTTTTTGTTGACAGGGAAGAAGGAGGAACGCTGCTACCAGAGGGAGTGGATGATTTCTGTATGACAGAAAACTGAATTTCTTCTTTCTCTGCTATGATTCTCTTGATATCAATGTCTTTTGTTTAAGAGACTGTAGATTGTAGGCTCTGCTTGAAGTAGCTGTTGATTAACAATTTGAAGCTTTGTAAATGTTTTTATCAAGCTGAGATGGTAATACAATTTCCTTTCTGCAATTATTTTCCATTTGTTCATGTGCATTTAATCAGTTTTTTCTTTTTGGGCACAGATCGGATCATAATCAGATTTAAGTAGTTTTCTATATGTTTATAGTTTATGTGTTAACCTGGTTATGTTTAATCATTGCATGAATGATTCTATGTTCAAACAATTTTAGCATAGTGAAGATAATGTTTTACTTCTCATGTTAGAATTGATGTGCTTATGACATCAATGATTTGAATGTTTTTAAACCATTGATGATCTAATTATTCTTTTGAGCATTAAATCATTCTCTCCATTTTAAATTACTTTTCTCCCGGGATAGATTACTAATTAATATTTAATTTAGCTATTATTTTACTTTAATATTTTGAGTTTAAATCTGTAATTCTGTAATTATAGAATTTCTTCTCATAGTTGCAGAATTATTAATTTTAGTTTGCCTATTAATTTTAGATTGCATTCAAAATACATTTAGGATTAGTTTCAGATTTAGTTCAAAGTCTCCCTTTTAAGGAGCAAAATCACCAGCTCAAAGAGTGCCAACGGAGGCCAAATATCTATCGGAGTTAGCTACACCAAACAACTTGAGGATAGGATAATCCTTGCATAGGAATATTCGAAGCCTTCGGCTGGGACATCTCCCTTATGTTGTTGCTTGGGGTACTTCCAGCACATCTGAGGCATCAACAATCATGTATTGGGAAACCCTAGATTGCCCCTCTGGTGAATGGGGCAATCTAGCGGTTAAGATATGGGTATCATCTCATTGAGAAAATGGTTGGACTTGGCTAAGGTATAAGTCCGTATTCCAAAAATAAAGATTGCTAAGGAAGTGAAAGATATTAACCACTCCCAATGTGTTGATGATACCCTTCTAATTGGAGTCCTAATCCTCCTTGATTATTGCTAAAATATTTAAAAGGATATTTGGAAAATTATTGTAGGACTTATGGAAGTAAGGTAAACAATATGAAAAGCAACATCTACGGGTGGAATGATGACCAAAGTACTCTCTAGCCATCGCAAAGGAGCTAGGTTTTCAGGGGCAAATTAAATGGGATCACTTCAAGTATTTTGTTATTCCAATTGCTAGGGATAGACAAACTGTGGAACAGTGGCAATAAATCCTAGATAAAATCAAATGTAAAATGAAGCAGTGGGGAGCAGTATGGATGAATATTGTTTGGAGGGTGATCCTCATAAAATGATTCTTTTTCGTCCCTTCCACTTTACCTCTCTTCAGTTTTGCTTGCTCCTTCAAGCATTTAGAACCAGATAAATAAGGGGATCAAATCCTTTCTAAGGAAAAGTGGGAATAATAATGAAGGAAGGACCTCCCTTATCAATTAGAAAATATTTAAAGGCCCAACACTCAATGAATGGGGGTTGTATATAAGAGACCCAAAGTTAAATAATATTTCTATAGGCGAAAATTTTCTATGGAAGATAGTCTCCAAAGGAAAATATTGGGTAAAGGAAGTGCTCAATAAGAAATATTGAAACGGAAATAGGCTAAGATGCTTGGATCAACCTCCACAAAAAAATAAAGGAACTCAAGTATAAAATTTACGTACAGAGGCTTGGAACTTATTCCAATGGAAGCTATATTGGATCCCAAGAAATAGTAAGAGAATAAAAATTTCGAATGATTGCATTTTAAATGACCCCCTCCCCCCTTGTCTTAATTCTCGCTCTGGAAGATCTTCAATGATGGATTAGAAGCCAAGCGATCAAAAAAATTGGAGATTTGTCTATTTGGCATCCCTAAAATCAAGGTCTGTGTAAAGAGTGGATTGAAATATCTCCCTCGATACATTTGGAACCGATGCTCAACATGCTACTTCAAACGTTAAAGGGGAAAGATCTAATTAGTAGGAATAGTCAAGACACTAGAGATTGGGGTAATAAGAATGGAAAATATTTAGTTAAGTAGGGCTATCGAACACTGCGACATTTGCAAAGCAATGATAATCGTTCCTCTATATGGGTAGGGTTCTAGAAAAATAATTCTCTTCCAAAAATCAACATATTTTATTGGACTACTATACATTGGAAAATCATCACAAGAGAAAACCTTAAAAGGAGATGTTTCTCTAGCCCTTCATGATGTGTCGTACGTCTCACCAATGAGGAATCTATCAGTCACCTATTTTTATAGTTCTCTTTTTCCATGACAGTTTGGCTTGAGGCATTGGATCTGATTCATCAAGATTTCTCACTTCCTCAATCATTCAATGAATTTTTCAAGTCTTGGGGAAAAGACTATAATCTTTCTCTAAAGAAAAAACCATTGTTAAAATGGTTCTAGTTTCCTCTTTCAAAATTTATTTATTGAAATATATTGTTGGCATGAAACCAGGCAATATTTCATGACACTTCTTGTAATCCTGGGTGAGCGGCTTCAAGGGCCAAGGTGCTAATGCTGGAATATTATATAAAAAAGGGACCAGTAAAGAAAAACATGCCAACTTTGATGTAGGACGAAAAATCCCGGATTGACAATTTGAATATTAGGAACAAACAAGGTCAAAATCATTCCAGCATTCAAACCCATCAAAGATGGGAAATCAAATCAAAAGGTTTTAGTTCGAGGAGTGGAGGAAAAAGAAGGGGGGCAAATTTTTTTTTTTAGATTGGGCTACAAAAGGAAACCCAGAGTCGAAAGGCATGGGGGGTATCTTATATGATCCTAGAGGAAATATGAAGGAAAATGTTTCCCGGGGTCTAGGATGATCCACCAATAACATGGCGGAGACCCTAGGATATATCAAGGAGCCAAAATTATGGTGAAGGCAGGTATTTTTGAGGCCATTATCATTGGAGAATCTCAGAATCTGCAAATCCTTCCTTTTCAAAACCCCTCCAACAGATCTAAATCTTGCTAGAATATATTAGTGAACAAGAGAGCTACTAAAATCCTAGGATACTTTCATTTCTATCATCTCCTCTAGGAGAACAATAGGGAAACATATCAACTAGCCAATATGGCCTCAAATTTTCCCAAAGGAATTCTTCAATATTTAAGTACTATGAGCGGCATGAACGTATACCCTATGAAGCAAGATTTAGAGTGGGGGAACTATGAAGAGAAAGAAGTAGAAATGATAGCCCTTGGTCACACTGGGAGGGATAATGATCATAATAAAGGTGACAAGCATGAGGATGAAAGGTGTACTGGGTGGAATGGGAAAATAGGGCATTGGGATAATGCCATGAGGCGATAGCAATGGAGGATAGGTGGGATCGAGAGATTCAACATGCAACTCCTCAAGTGAATGTTAGATGTTAGAAGGAAGTTGTTTGGGATGGATCCTAGTGATATCATGAATTCAAATAGGATGGTAGGTTGATAGAACAAGATCCATTCTTCGCAACTACTACCATTAAATTTTCATGCTCCTATGGCTCAGGAAATCATCATGTTGAACAGTCGGGATATGGATCTAAATCTTATTCGAGTTTGAAAATTTTTGGGACTGAAACAATTGTGGTGGTACATGATGGATGTTTGCATATACTTGGATGACACAGAAGGTGTTTGGGTTTTGTGCTTCTATGGGCAGTAAGGTAAGGCATCAGCGAAAATGAAAGTAGAGCAATGCAGTTTAGGCCTCGTAACTTGGGATGGGTAAATGAAAAGGAATGGGTGGAGTGAGGATGAGGATTGTTGGGTTTCCCATGGTCTTTGGCATGTTAAGGATAGCCAATGACACCTGAAACTGAAGATCCCCTTGGTTTCTAGCAACGCTTCGTCAGCATAATTACCACTCGGTCTTGAAACCTCATCTCCTTCAACAATAAAGGGAGATATCCACATTCGCAACCAATAACTCTCCAACAAATAAGCAACAACTCCTCTGGTTCAAGAGACAACCCCCTTGATCCCCAAACCAACAATGAGTGTTGCTCAACCACAAGCATCGACACTTCCACCTTCATGTACATCACCCTCTATAGAACTCTACATAGACCGGGTCTTGTAAGCTCCGTGGGTCTTCCTTCCATGCACCTCCAATCCCTTGTGCACTTCTTTGGGATCATGCATAGGCTGGTCTGTTCCACACAAACGATGTCGAATCTCTTGTCACCTTCCACTAGGATCATGGTGAACACCAGATCCAATATGTATCTGTGACTTTCAATTTGGGATTTGATATCCACCTCATGGAGCTCCAACTGAAGCTTTGATTTTTGGCCTCCCATCAACTCCACTAGCATGATCTCTAATAGATTGGATCCTCTTTAGGGCCTCCACTAGAATGTTGTTAAGTTTCAAGACTATCACTCCACCAGATTTGGGCATGTCCATTGCAGCTTCCACCAAACATGGTATCATGCAACTGCTAGAAAATGGAAGGGGTCTCATGCAGATCGAAAACCCTTTCTATCCTTAAGTGGAAACCACCTCAACATCGGCCTCTCAGCAATGCTAATGGCCTCCACTAGGTCCAAAACTATATATGTCATCCACCTCCACCCTCTTCATGCTATGCAAACATTAGATTACATCTATGCTAGCATTTTTGTCTCCTTTGGTAGCGCCACACACAAAACAATGGACACACAAATAAATCAAATCAACTTTGTCTCTCCTTCTATGTTCTGATACCAGTCTTTCATCTATACGCTCCTCCTACTGCAACCTTCCATGCAACAACACCCTCCTTCTCTTTTCCTTCTTCCTACACAGCCTTCCATGCAACGATCTAGAAAAGCCTTGCTCTAATACCAATTGTTGGGTCTTCAAACCCATAGAGATTACTTTCAAGCAGCAAAGAAACAAGACACATGCACAGAACAACCGTCACATGACAAAGATAATACATAACGATTTACGTGGCAAAACCCTTTGTAGGGAAACATCCATGGGACAATGGCAATCAATGGTTCATTCTTATTGTTCAACAAACAGATTTACAGTCAGCCCAGGGAGCAAGCTTGGAGCCTTGACTCAATATTTGCCTCTCAAGCTTATATATTTAAACCATTCTTTACACAGTTATACAAAACTACTTGCATTAATTGCTTCCTCCTATTATTATTATTGTTGATTAGTTTTAACTAAATCCAACAATAAACTATTGTTGAAACAACCATGAACCTCCTTAACATAAATTGGTTAATTAGTTATCACATTCCAACACCTATGTTGTACTAATATGTCCATTACATAAGTCTTGATAATTATAGCATTTATCCTAACTTTGAAACAATTTAAATATCCAATAAACATAATCATCAAATTTAACAAAATTTATATATGTCATCGTCATCAAATTTAACAAAATATATATATGTTTTGAACATTCAAAATACACACATATATAAAATAATAATAATATTTTTATAAAAATTCATGATACTCAAACCAATAGCCCATATTTCATAATTACATAGGAGGAGTAAAACAAGTGGTTTAGCATGAGATTAAGTAGGAAATTAAATAAAACCTTTCCCATAAGGACATAGTATCTCTCTATACAAAGGTTCCAGTAGACAACGCTATTGAGGTGATCAAAGACCCAATAGACAACGAGACAGCAAGATTAGTCAAATTATGTCTAAAATCAACATACTTCAGCTATAGAGGGACAATATATGAATAAACCCATGGGGTGGCTATGGGGTCACCATTATCACCCATAGTAGCAAATATCTATATGGAACACTTTGAAAACCATGCTCTAAAATTGTTTCATTTAACTCCTGAACTATGGAAAAGATACGTGGATGATATCTTTGCAAAATGGAGACATGGGAGGGAAAGAATAAATGACTTCTTAAAATATCCTCTTGGATCATATTAAATTCACGATGGAGGTTGAACAAAACAATAAATTACCCTTCTTAGATGTTCTTCTCTCAAAGAAAGAAGATGGCAACATTGGCTATCAAGTATTTAGTAAAAAGACACACATGGATAGATACTTACATGCATATTATCACCACCATCCAAACCAAAAAATGGGGATCATAAAAACTCTGACAACCAGGGCCACTAGAATATCGGATCCAAAACACCTTGACCATGAACTAAATCACCTCCGTAAAGTCTTTGATTTAAATGGATATAATAAAAATCTTATTAACAAGACAATTCACCAAACACAAAAGAAAAGATGAGACTAACAAAAGAAGGAGATGCCCAAAGTATCACTGCCATATATAAAAGGGACCACTGACTGAATTGCAAAAGTACTAAAAAAGTGAAACATCTTGGTGGCCTTTACCCCCCTAAACTCCATAGGCAAGATGGTATACTCTGCGAAAGACTCCATGGATCCAAGACACCTAAAAGGTGTATATACAATACCCTGCTCTTGTGATGGGGTCTGCATTGGGGAAAAAGGGAGATCAATGCAAACACGTCTAAACAAACATGTGGTGGATGTGCAAAAAGACAGATCGACCAATTTTGCCTTGGAAGGGCATGCACACAAATTCTCCCATCATATATGTATAGAAGATTCCAAATTAATCATGAAGGAATATCATTATCTAAAAAGAAAGATAAAAGAAGCATTGGAAATAGAAAACAGAAGAATACACTAAACCGGGATGGTGGATTGAGACTAAGCAATACATGGAAACCCGTAATCAATAAATTAGGGTTAAATACCTGAAATTCAAGCCGACTTAAAATAGAAAACCATCCAACTAGTATTTATGATTTCTCTCTTAGAATTAAATGCACCACCTCATCATTTGTGGTCTTTCTCCCCTGATGATGGACTCACTTGGAAGTCTGAAATGTTGGGTAAAATCTAATTAACAGGTTAATTTTCCTTTTCATACAACTAGACCTGTAATGGAATCGCTCTTGTCATTATTATTATTTTGTTTCCTTGAATGTCTCTAACTTGCAGGACTGACCTTTGGTCTAAGAAACCATGACCCAGAAGAATCTAAGCCGTCAAAATCACCCGAGGATCACACTCGTCTCGGGCCACACCAACCCTTAGCATGGATGGAAGTTTTTAGTGTCTCCTCCCACCATCAACGATTTTCAAACCCCGGGACTCCTAAGAAATAGAACCCCTTGAATACCAACTGCACTAGTGGGACTTGACCACAAGAACATAATTATTTCATAGCTCCAATCTTTACCTTACATACCATTATTGCAATGCACTAACATTTAAAAATAAATATTGTATTCCACTAAACCATACCCATATGGGCATAATTATTGCACACCTAGAATATTTACACACACAATATTATTGTATTGCACTAATCTTTTGAAAAGTTTATTATATGCCAATAAACCCTACTCCACATGGACACAATTATTGCATGGCTCCAATATTTACACTACACACCATTTAAGTTTATTATATGCCAATAAACCCTACTCCACATGGACACAATTATTGCATGGCTCCAATATTTACACTACACACCATTATTTTATTGCACTAACATTTTGAAAAAGTTTATTTTATGTCGATAAACCCTACCTCACATGGACACAATTATTGCAAGGCTCCTATCTTTACACTACACTTTATTATTGTAATGCACTAACCTTTTGAAAAACAATAATTCTATCTCAATAAAACTTGTTTCATATGACATGTCCCACTAAAACTTACCTCATTAGTACCAGAACATGATATAAAAATACTTATTACCAAGTTACCAAACAATAGTAATTGTTGGGGTAGTACTTTGACTTCCCACAAAATTTACTTTCAACTTCCCTACCAAACCAAATTTACATCTTATAAATTAGTTTTGATTAATGGTAAATACTAAAAAAATCACAATTATCAAAATATTGTAAAAAACATAATCATTAAATTAATGCAATTAAAAAAAACATGATCATTAAAATAAAGCAACAAATCAATACATGTGAATTAATTAATTAATTATACATACATACATACTCATTGTAATTCTTTGTTTTTGACACTTAAAAATTGACAATATGATTTTAGTTGTTTCATATATTCATTTATATATATATATATATATATATTTGTTTTTTACTCCTAAAATTGACAATATGATTTTAGTTGTTTCATATATATATATATATATAATGTTTTGTAGATTATTTAATAAAATATATCGTCTATACAATGTTCATGTAAGATACAACAATTGATTTATTCATTGTAATTCTTTGTTTTTGTCTCTTAAAAATTGACAATGTGATCTTAGTTATTTATTTATATATCCATATCCATACAACTATTATGTTTTGCAGATGGTTTAATAAAATGTATCATCTAAACAATTTTTATTTGTGATTTTTATCTAGGAACCTTTATAAATACCACGTCCCATTATTGACCAGAGCCCTCAAATCCCAAATCTAACACTCTGATGAACTACCCATAATCCCCATATGAAGGATGCTCATAATTACAACATTGTAGATGATTTGGCTCAATCCCCCATCTCCATGTCCAATTTAGAAGTTCTTTTGTATTTCCCTTCCCAGAATAAGGCATTACTATCAATGTTAGATGCAATTGATTCATCTAATTCATGCTTAATGACCTTTGACCATGACAATGGCAAGCCTCAGTTGCCTGCATTTGTTGCTTTCCAAATTCCAGTCACTATCAAGAACATGATCATTCATCGATGCATAGTCGATGAAGGAACGTCTAACTTGTGTGATGTCAACACATGTTTGGAAACGTCTTGGTTCACCAGACTTAGTCCCATCATATATCTCCCTTTGTGATTACGATTACAGGCCATAAAAACCACAAGGTCTATACTAGAATGTCCCCATAGGGTTGGTGGGAAAAATAATACTCCTTGATCTTGAGGTAGTGAATGCACAAATCAATTATAATGGAAAATTTTTCACCCTTGAACAACTCATGATGTTTCTCCACAATGGGAAAATTGTCACCCTTGAACAACTCATGTACTATGATCCTCATCCGAACTCAAACCCTGATAATATCCTACCCACCATAGGATCAGAAAACCAACCACCATATGTAGATATCAGTCTTGGCATTTATAAAGACTTAGATTTTATGGGGGCATACTATAGCTCTCCACTAGTAATCCCAACCTCCACAGAAGGTCCTATGTGCACTATCTTCTCATCAAAAGATAACACATTAGTTACCTCTACATCATCATCTACACCTAAGAATGATCACCACAATAAGGGAGAAACCATTCCCTTGCCTCCTTCAACACCATTAGTGGTTCAAATCCCCTTCTTGTTTCCCCCCTTGGGTGTGCAAGGAACCCGGGTTATGGAAACACTCACCTTGAATGGGCTCGCTTTGGGGATACTAGTTTGGTAGTTAACACCACCATACCTAAAAATTGTACCGAATCCCTACCCATTAATGTTGATGTATATGTAACTTCGGAATGTATTTCATCTATGTATTATATATATATTTATTGTACCCTTAATAGAGATGTGTTATTCCTCTACAAGGAAGTGTCGTCATGTGGATTGACAAGTGTCGCAAGTGTGTATACTTGCCGATGGGTTATTAGACCACCATGTGTGGGGTCGGCCTTGAAATATATATTATAATGTGGATGTACCTAGCTAGACAAGTCGGTCCCATAAGGTCACTGGGAAAACAGATTAGTATAAATAGAGATCAGATGATCTCTATTTAGATCACTCGGAAAAGTATCTCACTCTCACTCAGAAAGTGGCGCACTAGTGAGGAGGAGGATCATCTGCTACTAGGAGACTATCCAAGTGTATTTTGGTTGTACTTTGGTTGAGCCATTGCTCTCTCTATCTCTGAGGAAGTTGTGGGGTTTTTCACCTTAGGGTTTTCCCCACGGAAACTCTGTGTCTCTTGTCTCTCATGCTTTTGATTCGTGTGATGCATGTCATGCTTATTGTGATTGTCATGCATTGATATACTGTATATGTTATTCTCTCAGTAAAGATCCTAGAGTATTGTGAATTAATGCTCAAAATTTAACATGGTATCAAAACTAACCTGAGAAGAAGACATTTTGCAGTGATGGAAACTTGAGTTTCTTGTTTATTGGGTTTCTCTCCACAGATTTTGGAAAAGCAGTATAGTAGATTGACTCTACTCATCAAGGCGCATCTATCTGTCCAATCAGAATTCAATTCCGAACATTTTCAGATTTGGCCCTAAAACTTAGGGTTTCCACAAAAATAGGAATTTCTGGAATCTGAAGGCACAGCTGGAAGCTCCTTGCAAAAATTGAATTTTAGAGCTTTGGATCGATATTTTTGGCTGGGTAGATCTCTGGGAAACTCAAACCCTAATTTAGGGCTCTCCCTAGTGAACCCGGGAGGACAAAAAGGCAATTCTGAAGGGCAAAGCTTTGCTGATCTCAAATTCTGAATTCACTAGGCTGATCAACTCATCAAGGTGCATCTTTCTATCCTTTCAGAAATTTGAAATTCACATTTTGAATTTTTAGGGTTTTTTCGACAAACCCTAATCCGGGCCAGATCCAGTTTTTTAGCATTTCAAGTGGTAAGACCTAAAACTTTTCTATTTCCATTTGAAGTACTCTTTAAGATGTCTCACCACAACAAGCTTGATGATAAGCTTGAAGGGGCTGATAACTTCCGAGCTTGGAAGTATAGGATTGGGTTAATCCTGGAAGAAAATGAGTTGGACTCATATATAAAAGAAGACATCTCTATCCCAGAGGATGAAGAGGCCAAGGTATTGCATAAGAAGAACTTGGTCAAGGCAAAGAGAATCATTGCTGATTCTATCAAAGATCATCTCATACCCCATGTGTCTTCTCTAAAGACACCCAAGGAGATGTTTGACTCTTTGACCAAGCTATTTGAAGGGAAGAACATAAATCGAAAGATGACCTTAAGGAACCAATTGAAAGGAATAAAGTTTCAGAATGGAGAAACCATTCAATCTTATTTTTCTAGGGTCTCCCAGATTAAGGAACAATTGGAAGCAGTAGATGAAATGGTGGAGAATGGTGAAGTTGTCATGACCACTCTGAATGGCCTACCTAGGTCATGGGACTCCTTCATTCAAGGAATCTGTGCAAGAAAGAAGTTGGTATCCTTCAACAGATTGCGGGAAGAATGCTCTCAAGAAGAAGCTAGACTTGTAGCTTGTGAGGAAAAGATGGGAGGTGAAGATCAAGCTCTTGCATCTCACACCAAAAGAAGCAAGCCCAAGAAGGAGCACTCTCGCTACAAGAGATCCTATCAAAAGAAGGATCTAAGATGCTTCACATGAAATGAGAAGGGTCGCTTTGCTTCAGATTGTCCCAAGAACAAAAGGGATAATAACAACAACTCCAGTAAGAAGAAGAAGGGAAGCAAAAGAAGGTTTCATGCTCATGCTGCCAAAGATGTTGAACCCCCAAAGAAGAAGGCTAGGGCAGAAAGTGATAGTGATGATGACTCATCAAGTGAAGAAGAGTATGTTCTGATCTCTGCTCTCACAGGTACTATCTCCCATGGTTGTAATGATTGGTTAATTAACAGTGGGGATTCCAAACACATGACTGGGTTTAAGGAATCTTTTGTGAACCTATCTGAACATGAATCACCCCATAAGGTGAAACTTGGGGATGATTATCAATACCCAATCAAAGGAAGCGGTGAAGCCTCCTACAACCTAGATTCTGGAAAATATTTGAAGATGAAAGAAGTCCTTTATGTACCTGGGCTCAAGAAGAACTTACTCTCCATCTCTGCATTGGATGAAAAAGGTATGAGGGTTGCATTTGTGGATGGCCAAGTCCTAATGTGTCCAAAGGGAAAGACCATAGATGATGCAGTAGTGATTGGAGAGCAAGAGGGAGGTTTGTATAAATTGAAGGGACGACCTGAACATGCCATGGTACATGAATCCATGGAGCCAAGTGAACTTTGGCATAGAAGACTTGCTCATATGCACTATAGGGAACTTCCAATTGCAAGCAAGGCTGTAGAGGGTCTTCCTGAAATCAAGACCAAACATGAAGGTGTTTGCAAAGGATGTGCAAAAGGCAAGAACATTAAGAAGGCTTTCCCAAGCAATGAAAGCAAGGAAAAGGATATCTTGGAGATCATCCACTCAGATGTATGTGGTCCTATGTCATCCAGTTCTCTTAGTGGGTATGTTTACTATGTCTCATTTATTAATGACTTCTCCAGGAAAACTTGGGTATACTTCTTGAAGAACAAAGATTAGGTGCTTGATAAGTTCAAGGAATTCAAAACCTTGATGGAGAATCAAACTGACAAGAAGATCAAAACATTCAGATCCGACAATGGTGGAGAATTCACCTCAGGTGACTTCAAGAAGCTTTGCAATGATTCAAGGATTAAGAGGGATTTGACTGCTCCTTATAATCCTCAACAGAATGGAGTTGCAGAAAGGAAGAATAGAACTATCATGGAAGCAGCAAGGGCAATGCTGCATGACCAGGATCTACCTATGCATCTATGGGAAGAAACAGCTAGAACAGTTGTATATGTGCAGAACAGAACACCCCACAAGATATTGGACAACAAGACACCAGAAGAAGTCTTTTCTGGTAAGAAACCTGAAGTCAGTCATCTCATAATATTTGGTTGTCTAGTATACACTCATGTCCCAAAGGAAAAGAGGACTAAACTAGATCCTTCAGGAAAGAAGGGCATCTTTGTCGGTTACAGTGAAAGCTCGAAGGCTTAGAGAATATACTTTCCGGGGTTCAAGAAGATTTATGTCAGTAGGGATGTAACATTTTATGAAAACTCAGCATTCATCAAATCAAGGCACCTATCGAAGTTTATGAAGAACCTAAGGAAACAAGATTTCAAGACACTACCATGACTGAAGCAGTTCCAGAAGTTGTTCGTGAGTTTGAAGATCCACAAGAACCTGTAGATCCACCCCGTGAGGATAACCCTCACAAGAGGAAACCTGCATGGGCTAGAGAGCTCATTCAAGATGCAGAAATATTTGGCATTCCAGAAGAAGAACACAGAGCAAAGAAGAGAACCAGATCACATACCAGCTATGTTGCTTTACTCTGTGACATTATGAACAAAGAACCTTCCAGTTATGAAGAAGCAGCGGAAAAGAAAGAATAGAAGGATGCCATGGTTGAGGAATACCAATCAATAATGAAGAATGATGTTTGGGATGTTGTCCCAAGATGTAAAGAGAAGTCTATTGTGACTTCCAAATGGATCTACAAAACCAAGCATGCTGCAGATGGTAGTGTAGAGAAATACAAGGCAAGATTCGTAGCTCGTGGCTTCTCTCAGAAAGAGGGAATAGATTATGAAGAAACTTTTGCACCTGTAGCCAGGTATACTTCCATCAGAACATTACTTGCCCTGGCTACAGCAATGAAATGGAAAATACACCAGATGGATGTCAAGACTGCTTTCTTGAATGGTGTAGTTGAAGAGGAAGTATATGTGGAGCAGCCACTCGGTTTTGAAATACATGACAGGGAGTCATATGTGTGTAGATTGAAGAAAGCCTTGTATGGCTTGAAATAAGCTCCCAGAACCTGGTATGGTAGGATGGACAATTTCCTATCTAGTTTGGGCTTTACCAAGAGTAAAGCGGATTCCAACCTCTACTACAAGGTTGAGGAAGGAAATCCTGTGATTCTACTCCTGTATGTGGATGACCTATTTGTAACAGGAGATGACAGATTGATTGCCGATACGAAGAGGAAGCTTGCTGCTGAATTCGATATGAAAGATTTGGGAATGATGCATTATTTCCTAGGTATGGAGGTGTGGCAGAGTGCAGGTGGGATCTTCCTTGCTCAAGGGAAGTACACAGTAGATATCCTGAAGAGATTCGGGATGATGGATTGCAAGGCCATGGCCACACCTATGGCATCGAATCTGAAGCTTCTATGTGATGCTTCATCTGAGCCGGTTGATTTCTCTATGTATCGTCAAATGATTGGGTCCTTGATGTACCCGACGAACATGAGACCAGATATTTGCTTTGCGGTGAACACATTGAGTCAGTTCCTGACAGATCCGAGGAGTGTTCATCTGGTTGCTATAAAGCATGTTCTGAGGTACCTGATGGGTACAGTGGATTATGGGCTCAAGTATGAGGCGAATCAAAAGTTTAACCTACAGGGTTATGTTGATTCAGATTGGGCTGGCAGTGCTGCAGATAGGAAGAGCACATCTGGGTGCTGCTTCAGTATGGGATCAGGTGTGATCTCTTGGTTTAGTAGGAAGCAGTCCCGCGTAGCACTGAGTACAGCTGAGGCAGAGTCTGTTGCAGCCTGTTCAGCTAGTTGTGAGGCAGTATGGATACGGAAGCTACTGTCTGAGCTATTTGATCTCCCGTTGGATGCTATTGGTATCTTCTGTGATAACCAGAGTTTTGTGAAGCTGTCCGAGAACCTAGTGTTTCATGACAGGTCGAAACACATAGAGATCAAATATCACTATATCATGGATATGGTGCAGAGAGGATCTGTGAAGCTCCTGTATGTTGCGACGAACGAGAAGATTGCAGATGTGCTGACGAAGACACTAGCCAGGGTGAAGTTCAAGTACTTCAGAGAGAGGCTTGGCGTTCTTCAGATCGAGGACACTTCGAAGAAGAAGTGATGGACACATTTGCTGAAGCCATTCCAAGCATGTTGGAAGGAGGATCCTTCACATGGCTGTGGATGTAAGCGTTGGATGATGAGCATCAGAATGATGTTCTGGTTTCCGCTTTGATATGATCAGTTGGATCATTCATATGTATGCATCATGTTGGATGCTGGATATGATCAGTTGGATCATTTTTATGTATGTATGTATGCATCATGTTGGATGCTGGATATGATCAGTTGGATCATTTATATGTATGTACGCATCATGTTGGATGCTGGATATGATCGGTTGGATCATGTGTATGTTTTTTTGTATATGCATCATGTTGGATGCTTGGACCATGTATCTGTATATGTATCAGGTGGATACATTGTATGATCAGGTGGATCATGTATGGTGATATGTATCATGTATTTGTATTTGTATCAGGTGGATACATTGTATGATCAGGTGGTTCATGTATGATGATATGTATCAGGTAGATACTTGGTATGCATCATGTAGATGCATTGTATGATCAGGATGATCATGGATGACGAGCTTCAGGATGTTGCTCCAGATGACATGTAGTAGGATGTTGCAGTGATGATGATCAGGATGATGTATGGTGAGTATCAGGTTGATACTCTATGGCCGTGGATCAGGTTGTGCAGATGAGCATATAGTTTGGCCCTGGGAGATTTGCAGATAGTCTTTCGAGGTTTCACCTATGTCATGTAATTTGTGCCCTGGGATATCTGGCAAATGCTCTTTTGAGGTTTTGCTCTGGGAGGACATATAATTTGGCCCTGGGAGATCTGCAGATAGTCTTTCGAGGTTTTGCCTATGGCATGTAATTTGTGCCCTGGGATATCTGGCAGATGCTCTTTCGAGGTTTTGTCCTATGGCATATAATATGTCCCTGGGAGATCCGATAGGTTGGGCTGTGTGCTCGTAATAAGTCCTGGGATGCTCTTGCGAGGTTTTGCCATGACCACATTTAATCTGTCCCTGGGAGATCCTATAGGTAGAGCTGTGTGCTCGTAACAGCCTGGGATGCTCTTGCGAGGTTTTGTTGTGAGGTCACATATAATATGGCCCTGGGAGATCCTATAGGTAGATACGTGTGCTCGTAACAGCCTGGGATGCTCTTTCGAGGTTTTGTGACGCACTTAATAAGTCCTAAGGATTCCACAGTAGGCCAGTGATGATGAAGACTTGCAGGTGGTGGGCCTACATCCAGTATGAAAAAGGACTGGCTCTGTAGAACTTCGTATGACGAGTAGAGTCAGAGATTGGTTGAGATAGCAGTAGTAGTGACGATGATGATGTCGATGCATCGATGACGATGATCCCGAGAAGAAGACTTGTCTAGCAGATCTGTGTTGAGAAATACCTCCTAGTTAAGAGGGAGTGTTGATGTATATGTAACTTCGGAATGTATTTCATCTATGTATTTTGTATATATTTATTGTACCCTTAATAGAGATGTGTTATTCCTCTATAAGGAAGTGTCGTCATGTGGATTGACAAGTGTCGCAAGTGTGTGTACTTGCCGATGGGTTATTAGACCACCATGTGTGGGGTCGGCCCTGAAATATATATTATAATGTGGATGTACCTAGATAGACAAGTCGGTCCCATAAGGTCACTGGGAAAACAGATTAGTATAAATAGAGATCAGGTGATCTCTATTTAGATCACTCGGAAAAGTATCTCACTCTCACTCAGAAAGTGGCACACTAGTGAGGAGGAGGATCATCTGCTACTAGGAGACTATCTCAGTGTATTATGGTTGTACTTTGGTTGAGCCATTGCTCTCTCTATCTTTGAGGAAGTTGTGGGGTTTTTCACCTTAGGGTTTTCCCCACGGAAACTCTGTGTCTCTTGTCTCTCATGCTTTTGATTCTTGTGATGCTTGTCATGCTTATTGTGATTGTCATGCATTGATATACTGTATATGTTATTCTCTTAGTAAAGATCCTAGAGTATTGTGAATTAATGCTCAAAATTTAACAATTAAATTTCACTTAGTTTGTTCCTGTAGCCACACCATCTATAGAAATCCCAATCTTTGTGGCACCTATGATAAAACCATCTGCAATGAAACCAAGTTCCAATAATGGGTGCACCAAGCCACCCAAGATGAAATCATTTGTTTCTTCAAGTAACCCCCCTACCTTAAGAGTCAATCAACCATGTTCTCTGTGTGGTAAACCAAGACATGTGACCAAGCTTTGGCCAACATTGTTGGAGCTAAGGAACTTGCTAAACACTCTTGTAACTACTACTTACTCATTTAGCTCTTCAATAGGGGTCATTCTTTCTACGAACTAATCATGTGTGCAAAATCTATTCTCAGTTTGGTCATTATATGCATCACAATCCCAAACTCCCTCGATTTTGGGATGCACAAGAAATGATTCGTCTCACACATCCCATAGTTGAAAAATCTCGACCAGTCTCTCATGAGATCACCACCATCAACTTTGTCACAACATCTAAGGCAATTGAGACTCACGAAGGGTGCTAGTAATTTGGGCACCATACTGACATGATTTTGGCTAACATGAGCATGAATATTCCCCCTAATTGCACCTTCCGTTCCACAACCCTAGCCCATACACCAACCCAGTCATGCACTACCCATCCATATCTATTTTGTGGGTTGTTAACACAATACTTACTCCAATGCACCATTTTTCATGTGGAACGAGTTGTTCTCCTTGAGTAGATATGACTATGTTATAGCCCTACTCCTCCCCTAGAAAACCCATCATTTGATTTACCTCAGGGAGATATCTTACCTCCTATGCATGATAAAACCGACCATGTTGATATCCTTTACATATCATCATCGCCAACCCTGTCTACTAATGATGACACTTCATCCTTACCATTAGAATAATATCTTCGTATAATTCCAACACTCACTCTTGTTGTGGTAGATGAAATGGATTCATCTCGCGCGAATGAAACCTAATCCACACATGGTGATGTTCCCCTTAACAACCCAAATACAATCACTCTTAGACCAACAACTCTAATCAACTTCTTTGACCACCTATTCCACTTGGACAAGGATATATTAGAAGCCACGAACACTCCCAAGGCTCCTTGGAATGATCTACATCATAGATCCTCCTTCTTACCTAAGAACATTCTAGCTCAACAATATACCATTGAAACAAAGGATTTTATCCCTCTCAACCATGTCAATTGGTTTAAAAATATTATCCCTTCTTCATACGCTTTCGAAGAAGAGAATATGAATATCATTTCATCCACTATCAAAGTGGATATTTCCATCACCCCGATGTAATAGAAAAAATTTCACTTGGATCCTCTTGTTCTCGGCAAGAGGTAGTTGCTTACAAAGCATTGTTCCAAGAATTCAAAGATATTTTCACCTGGTCATACATAGAGATTCCAAGTCTTAATCCTTCCATTGTCGAACATCACATTGACAATTGGCCTAACGTGTCACCAGTATGATAGAAGCAACAACCTGTTGATCCCTCCAAAGCACCTACAATTGAGGCAAAGATAGAAAATCTTCATCATGGAAGATTAATTAATCCCATCGCTTACACGTCATGGATATCAAATCCTTTCCCTGTGAATAAGAAGTAGGGATCCATCCATGTATGCACATATTTTAGGGATCAACCAATCTTGTCCCAAGGAAAACGATCCTACTTGATTTATCAATCAGGCAATCGATGTGTGCATCGTCCATGCAATCCTATCCTTAATGGATGTCTTTTCCGGCTACAATCAAATATGGATCCGTCAACATGTTCAATATAAAATGAATTCCATGACACCATCATGCACCTTTTACTACCATGTCATGCTGTTTGGATTAAAGAATCTTGGAGCCACATTTCAACAAGAAAGGTCCTATGTATTCAATTATCTAGATTGCATAACTTGGCGTACTTCGATGACCTCACAACAAAATCAAAGAAACTCACCAACCACCTTGTTGATTTGTATACCATCTCTCTAATATGTCATAAATACAATATTCGATTAAACCTCTCGAGTGTGTGTTCTATGTCACCACGGGACAATTGTTAGGGTTCATCATCTCTCAAACTAGGATCATCATCGATCCCTTAAAATTCCAATCCATCCTCTAACTCCCCCCATAGAAAACATGAAAGCAATTTCAAAGTATCTAAGGCCAGGCCAAATTGCTTTGTCATTTCGTCCCAAACTATGTTAAACAAGCACAATAATTTGTATGTCTTCTTATGAAATACATCCTATTTCGGTGGGAAGACCAAGAATATATATATTTCAAGTCATTTAAAATGGTTTAAAATATGCTCCCCATATCTCCCCACCGGAGTTTGAAAAGGATTTTATCCTTTACGTTTCAGCTTCATCTTGCTCTGTCATTGACGTCCTAGTTCAAAATGGAAAATTCAATGTAAGCACATCATTTACTACATCAGCAAGAAATGGGTAGCATCACCTCTCAATTACAATCATGATGAGAAATTATTGTTGGTTGGGATCCTCTCAATGCATAAATTGCAACACTTCATATTCTTGCGCAAAACAACATTGATTGCATACTCTAACCCAATGCAATACATACTAATATGATGACTAATCAATTGCAAGTTCACTTCTTATATCATCACCTCTAGGAATTCATTCTATATTTTGTCATTCCTAAAAGAAAAAATACTTAGACTCTATGGATTCATTACTAATCTCCCTACTATCACAATGGGACCCCTCAGCTAATGATCAATTTTCAGACGATCATCTCTTTGTCTTAACTAGCGAAGATCCATGGTATTGGATATGTCCTCACATATATCCACATACAAATACTACCCTCCCACATCTCACGCAACCATCATTTCTTCATTCGTCACCAAGCCCCTTGTTACCTTCTTGGAGACATTCTCTATCGACGTGGGACTAACACCATCTCGTAGAGATGCTTATCTCATGATGAGTTTGAGAAAGTCCTCAATGAATGCAACATTGAAGCATGTGGTGGCCACTTATCAAGATTGGCCACCCCCAAAAAAATTCTCTATGCCGATTAGTTTTGGCCTTTGCTCTTTAAAGATTGCATTCATATCGTCGAATGATGTGAAAATTTTCAAATCTTCTCCAGCAAAACTAAAGCCTCACTCACCCCTTTTCATCTAGGTGTCACAGATGGCCCCTTCTGTAAGTGGGGAATATACTTCATGGAATGTCGTCCCACATCATCCCAAGGCCATAAGTATATCATCATCGTCGTTGATTACTTTACCAAATGGTATGAAACGATTCCCACTTTCAACTGCACCAAGACCACATCAGCCCAATTTTTCTTTAATCGCGTTATCTCACGGTTTGGCGTAGCCAATAAATTGGTCTCTAGGAATGGAACTCATTTTCAAAATGATATCTTCCAAGAGTTATCATTCTTTTGGGGGTTCAAACATGAATTTTCTACCCCTTACTATTTCCAAGACAACAGGAAGGTTGAGGTAGTTAACAAAGTACTCAAAACCATGCTCCAACGAACAGTTAGCAAGAACAAAATCAATTGGCATCACATGCTATTTCAGGCACTATGGGAATAACAGACCTTGATTAAGACCACCATGGGGTTTACTCACTTTCAAATCGTCCACATAGTAGAAGCAGTCTTACCTAATGAGTGCCAAATCCCTGCACTTCAATCGGTTATAGAGCTACTACCAAAAAGACCGACATTAGAACAACAATTGTTCACTTTGGAACACATTGATGAGGAGCATCATGAATCGTTGCAATGGAATAGGGCCATGAAACAATATACCAAATGCCATTATGATCATCATGTTCATCCTCACACCTTTTGCGAAGGTGATCTTGTCCTCATTTTTTATGCTAAAAATTCAAAAGATCAGGACCTAGTAAGTTCATCCCCATTGGGAAGGGACCCTACATCTTCAAACAATGCTTACCAAAAGGAACATATATGTTGGGTGACCCCAAAGGAGGTCTTCTACATAGCCCCATCAATGTGTTGTATATGAAGTAAGTCTTCCCCATCATGCACTGGGTGACACCTCTGCTCACCCACTACAATGTCCCTTTCACTAAACACATTGTAGGCACCATTATTTTTCTTTATGTAGTACAATATATTTCCAAGTTACATAGAATGTATGGCCAAAATTTTGTTTCTATGAATATGGATGCTAGCCCAGTTTGTTACGTCAGCTTTGTTGATGGCGTGAGTCATTTGTCAAAGAATATAACACTTGTTGCTTGGGCCATTTACACCCCAACCCATTCTCTATACCACATAGGTGGAGCATGCCTCCGTTCAACCACTTCTAACCAAGATGAATACGATATAGTCATCAGATTATTAGACGTTGCCATCCATGTTGGCATTTGATATCTTCACATCCATTTAGATTCCCGTCTCCTCGTCGCACTATTTAATAATGTTTTTCATGTACATAATCCATGCCTCTTTCACAAGTTCTTGTGAGTGTGGCTCTTGGTCCGATAGTTTGAAACCATCACATTCATACATGTCCCTAGGAGTGCTAACGCATTTGTGGGTCATACTGCTAATGAAGTCCAAGATTGGCACTTATTACATTGACAATATACTTGATGAATCAAAGCAAACAAAAGATATGTGTTTACCGTATAGTTATTCTATATTCATCAGATATACATAAACTAAAAGCACATATAATCACATCCATAATCATACATCATCATGTATACATCAAACATAAACACATGAGCCAAGAAATCTGTAAAAAGTGGTGTTTATATATATCTAATCAAATATACAATGTGTAGCTAGGTTTTTCATGCTAGCTAGTGCAACAATACACTTACTAAGACTTGTGGAAATCTTAGTAACAATTCATAATGGCGCGTGCATTTGGTAAAAACAGTAAATAAAAGTAAATGTAGAAAATAAAACTAAACTAAACATTTGGCATCCTTTCACACATACACAAGAGTGCGGAAATAATATTTTTGATTTTATTAAATGAATGATGAAAATACAATAAGAGTTACCTCAAGTGGAGTGAGTAGGGGGCCCTTACAGTAGGTTGAAGCAGCAAGTCCTTGGTCTCCAAGTAGCTTTGGTTGTTCTCCACACAGGTGTCATTAATGGTAGCCAAAACTCACAATGGGTGAAACTAGAAGTCAAATGGAGGTTTCAAGGGTTTCAAGTGAAATTTCGGCAGAGTGACGGTAATGTAATGAGCGAATTTGTCATGTTGTGAATAATTGGATCCTTCACCATTTAGTTATAGTAATTTTTGCACAAAATTTCTTGCCCGTGGTATTTGGTGGACCATGGTATTGGATCTTGGTTTTGGGTGGAAATTTAGGGTTTTCCCTCCTTTTTTGACTTTTTGAATGTTTTTCCCTTTTTTCTTTTTTCTTTTTCTTTTTTGCCTTTTTTTGGGGGAAATTTTCCCTATTTTAGGGAACTTTTTACTTTTTTGGAGGAAATAAAGCCACTTTTCCCTATTTTGGAGAGGCAAAAATAATTATGAGCCAAATTTTGGGTTTTTGACTTAGGATTTGGTGATTAGTGAAGGATTTTAATAGGGAAAAATAAGGAATGTGGTGATATCATTAGGGGATGAACATGGTGAGGAATTTTTTGGTGTTAACATATTGCCCCCTAATGTGTGAGGGCAGGAGCTCATTGTATGGCCGATAGACATCATAGGTGCTTACTTTTCTAGGATAAGGAATGCGACGGTAGTATGGAGAATAATAGTTGCATTGAAGGGTAGGACAAGTGCTTCAGCAGGACTACAAGAGCCAAATATGTAGATACAACACTCAATATGGATGAGGTGCATGTAATCTCAAATATATGGACGAGGCGAGCATACCCATGCTCGTATCAATGTCTCAAGATATACAAATAATGATGAGGCCCAAAGGGGACATAAACAATACATAGATAATTGTGATGTACATCATAATGGTCCAAAGGGGACACATATTAGTAATGTAATCATGGTCCAACAATGGCTGATCTAAAGAACTAAAACTGGAAAAAACGCCATTCATCCTGAATGTAGTATAACATCAACTGATGCTCTGTTGGATCTGAAGGTGTCCAACCACTGTATCAACTCAAAAATTAAGAGTTAGAATCTTGGAGGTACATTGGACGACATATGAACTGGATACACTAGGAAGCATATGACGGAAGGGATTCCAAACACTTTCACCAACACAACCCAGATACCCACAGGAACAAACTACTGGAGGGTTTCCAAAGAGACTCACCAAGGTGATAGAGTTAGGGTACATCTAGGGTCTTCGACCAATAACTAAAAGTACCAACACCCTCTACAAATCTCAATGGTGCGATGATGGAGCTAAAGTTGAGCACGCGAGAAACAACCATGTTAAGGGGAACTAAGGGCTCTCCTCAGATGGTTTGTATGAACTCTCCACTGATGGTGATGATACCAAGGTAGAGTGACCTCTAGGCCTATCCTATGGAATAGATGAGTTGGCGTCGACATAGGGAGACATGCAACTACCAAGGCAATGAGGTGTCCTTGATAGGAGCATAGGGGATACAACCAAGATGTGATAGAACTGGACATGGGACTGAGACATTGTGGGGGGATATGAGGGACACTAAGTAATGGGACTCAAAATTCCTTTGTTCAGAGTATGACAATAGGGATGACCTGGAAACATATGACACTGATATCGAGGGAAGAGGACCATAACTCAGGGGATCAAGAACTGTGACTGCAATGGGGGATACTTAGAGGGGGGAAATGATAGGTAATATCAAGGGGAATCCAAGGATGACACATCATAGAAGAATATGAACAAAGGCGACCATACTGAGGAATAATGCCATAATGTGGGACTAGATGTGATCTGCAGGGGCTCCGAAAGGCACCGTTTGGGCCTTCTTTATGGTTTAACGAGCTCAAAGAAGGGATAGAAGTGTGCACGATACAATACCATCATGTGGATTTGGACGAGCCCAATATGGTGGATGCCCATTGGTGCTTTCAATTTTAGAGAGTCTGAAAGAAGGAAGAAGACTTCGAGGGTGTTCTTTTTCGTAGGTTAGTCCCCAAAGACCAAAAAAGCATAAACATGTGAATTGGAGAACTCTTCTAGCCAAAGGGACTAGAGTATTCCTTTTTTGTAATTAGTCAATCCGACCCATAAAAGGGGTAAACTTATACTGGAGAGACGCCCTTTCAAATGCTTTAATGAGCATGAAAGGAAGCAAGATTTCTCAGCAATCTTTTCATTCTTTAAGGAGTTAGAAAAGAGCTTAAAAGAAACTCCATACCGGGAGTCTATTTACCGAGATTGGCCAATGAATGACAATGTGAATGGAATGCATGCGACTTCATTTCTGGATGTCAAACTATGAGGACTCTCGTTCCTATGGGTATTTTAACAGCATGGGCACCAAATGCAGGGGTAATAAAACAGTCACCCATGTAAGGGAGGCTCTACTACCGAGTAAGGGTCAATGCAATGGTGGCTAGGATGGGCCACTTACTCAAACATGGGGGGTCCTACAGGCGTAAAGGAGAAACTAGATCAATGCATCAGATACTCTGGGGAGAAAATGACATATATGCCAGTTAAGAGATTATACCTACAGGGATCAATTGTCGACTACAACAAGTGGAGTTCAAAGCGACTTGGACCTGTACACATGGAAACGATACTAAAGCAAAAATGTGTGTCTGGAAATCAAAACAAATATACAAGTGACATGCGACCTCAGGAAATGGTTGAAATCATGCATGTGTAAAAGTGAGCAGGTTTAATGACTTGCCCCATGCTATGGGCATGGGTTTTGTGATTATGGATCACATATGTATTGGATTGAGAGATGGGCTCATTGAAATAGTAATATAGATGTGACGGGGCAGGGTCAAAATAATCAAGCATGACTACTATCCTAGGGGAAAGGTAGTCTATTATGTCCCCTAGTGTAGAGGTATTAATGCGGTGCAGGTGTTCCCTTAGGGAGGTACTAACATGTAATTGATCAACTGCTCGAAGGGGAGTGCACCATAAGGTTACAGGCCATGGTGGCATACTGAATTGAGGATATGATGATGGGTAATGCCCCTTGTGAGGTGGATGAACCCAATATTTCCGAAGAGAATGGCGAGGATGATGAGTAGGCAAGTGGTGGGGCCTGCCCCCATGTTGTGGACATGGGATTTCCTCATTGGTTCGAAAGGATTGAATAAATAGGTTGGAGGGACTCGTATCTGTCGAAGCAATCGTAGTGATATGGGTTGATGATGAAGGCTCATCAGAGGATGAGATGAAACAGATGGTGTTCATCTCGCTTGAAGAAGATGTTGTGGGTGGAATTATTCTATGATGGTAACTTGAGACTCCAAGGACAGCTTACGCAACTGAGCCAACACCGAGCAATACTATGTTAAATCAAGGAAATGGTGGAGTAATGGTTGTAGAGGCCACAAATGACACACAAATAATTTTTGCACAACGACTTGTTATGTGATTGTGGAGGGGTAGGAACTTGAACTACCAAGATTTTATCGCCATCATCCAATGTCTATATGTGAGTGTGGAGGATGGGAAATTGTGGAAAATTTTGGGTAGAGTGGCACAGGAGATCACACAAAGCGCAAGGCGAAGCTGCTCAAGCTAAGGCAAGAGGAGGAGGATTCAAGGCTTTGTTTGCAGTTTCCAGGGCATTGGTCTTCGTATCTTTTCCCCCAACCTTCTTGGGAGTGGGGAATCTAAGTTGGAGGAAATTTCCGAAGACATGCCAAGAGGTGGATGATTAGTGGTGTCAATTGGTTGGACCGGTTGGAGCATGACCTGAGGGGAAGGAGAGGGATTTGGTGCGGGTAAGTACCAAACATGAATCCCTAATGTCAATCCCGGGAGGTTCATCGTTTCCATTACATGCATACTTACAACTATTTATGGTGGGAACAAGAAGGGGATTGTGTGTATCAGGGTGGCTCCCACATGGCTTGGTATTGATGGTGATTGAGGTTTGGGTGGCCGCTGAGGTTGTGGTTGGGGTGTTGGCTGAGCAATGGGATGTGATTTAGGGGCTGATTTGATTAATGAAATGGTGCATAAGTCTGATATTTCAAAAGTCGGAGGAGGCAGGGGCAAGGTTGTAAATGTGGTGGTCATGGGAGCCTCACAATAAAGACCTTGAACTGTGGTGGAAATATATGGAATAGACACACCAAGGGCATATTTGTCGACCATGGGGAGGAGATTATCTGGAGTAGAAGGATCATTACGGTCATAATAGGTAAGTTAGTTGAGTTTGAATACTCTTCCCTCATAGGGGAATATTATGATCCGGAATACAGACAAGGAAATGACCTTCATCGCATACATATAACTGCATCCTAGAAGAAGGTTGTAGTCGAGTTGGGCGTTAATGACTTCAATGCCAATTAGGATGATTTTGCTGGCTAACTAGACATGGAAATTTGGGAGAAGGCCATGGGATTGAGTTGCACAACCATCATAAGCACACAGTGTCATCATGGAAGATTGCAACGGAGGGGACCTGAGTTTCTACCACATGAATGTGGAGATGATGCATGTAGAAGCACACTCATCAACTATCCATCGATGTATGACTAGGTTTCTGATCAAAACTAAGATCTAAAATGCGATGGATGAAAGCATGCGAGGTTCAGACTGATCCAAGTGGAATGCCATCAAATGTGATTCGGAAGGTTCGATTGCAACTAATGCGGACATCAATGCTTTTCTTTGAATGGGATAGTTCTTTAGAACTTCCAAGGCTGACAGGGGGGCGGGGGATTGGGCCAAATCATCGATGATGTTGTAGTTGAGGGTAGCACGAGCATTTGGGTTGTTGGTAATGTGACACAAAGGGAATTTGGGGGATTTGGAGGGCCTGTCATCCGACAGTGGGGGGATTTATAAAGACTAGTCTACAGGGGTAGACCCACCATCCTCATCCATGGGAAGGGTCTCGATAACATAACCATATTGATTATGGAAAGTATGAAGGTTTAATTAAGAAGAATACATTATTAAAATATGGTGTACTCCCAACTCGGTGACCTTACTAGAAGATGCAATGTAAGTAATCGATGGTTGTGTGGTGACGAACAAGCTTGTGTAGGTAAGGGGTTCTACAACACCATGGGTTGTGTCGTTGGCTACGATGGGTTATGCGGTACCGGTGGAGTAGCGGTCCCTTGACGTTGGTTATATTCATTCCAAATTTGTTTAGATCTACCCAAGTGGGGACAATGGTGTGTGTAATGGCCATAAACACCATAGAAAGAACACAGGTGGTTTGTTTGTAACTGAGGGTTCTTTACCTACTTGGGTTGTTTATTGGGGTTCTGATTGGTAGGAGAAGCACCATTATTATCTGGAGGATTAGGATTTCCTCCACCCCCTCCATGTCATTGGTTGTTACCACGATTTCTACCTCATCTCCTATTGGGATTTCCTTCCTAGTTCTGCGGGGCTCGTTGGTTCTAAGCCTGATTTTGTTGGGCATAAAATTGAGCTTGGGGAACAGGAGGAGATTGAGGTTGGGAAAGTGCAAGGGTGACCGATGGTGGACTAGATCAAGGGTAGTAAGAACTAGGCGTAGGAGTGCGGACATACCCTTGCGAATTAGTACTGAAACTAGGTGCCACATAGGTGATCCCATGGGCATGGGAGTCGGGACTAAAGGAACATATGAGTGTGTCACTTTAGAGTGAGTTGTTGTGCATGAAACATTGGGGCCAAAGATCATGGTAGACTGCTTAGGGATAGGGGTGGGGTTATACATGGGAGTTGGTGCATAGGGCATAGGCACATAGGACCTGCTGGTGGATGCAACGTGACCAATGATTCTGTTAGCAACATGAGATGCCCTTGCCGCATCCTTCTAAGAGGAATCAATGCAAGGGGTATTAGGAAAAATCGTGTATAAGTAGCCGAATTGGGCATAGATAAGGTCAAATTGCTAGGCTTTGGGGATGGTCTCTTAATTGGTTTGGGGATGTTCTAATGCCACATTCTTAGCAATGGATGGGTAAGAGATTTCAAGAACCAATCTAAAAGGATTCAGTCGTCCAATTTGAACTTGCATAAAATTCAGTGTCTATGCCATTCATGGATATGGTCCATGATATGGGTGGTCATACTCTATCTAGAAGAAAGGAGAATATCAACACCAATGTCATAACAAACTGACAAATGAAAGAATTGTAGGAAATTCAAGGAAGGGATGCAAAGGTGGAATGCGTCCCATGAGGCTAATCAATATACCACTTGGCTGCAGCACCAGTGAGGGTTCATTGTGAAAGGCGTAGTTAGATAGAGTCGTCCACTATGGATTTGGAGGAACACCACAAGTGGAAGTACATGATATGGTTATGGGGTTCCTCGCCACCTTTCCCTTCGAACTTCGGTTTGTATGAAGGTAGCTTGGTAGGCATGGGAGGCCACATAGGATCATTTCAGATCGAGTCGTTAGTCAATCTAGATGTTGAAATATTGTAACTTCAAAGAATATTATATTTGTATATTATTTATTCCGGAGATGTTCCATACCTCCGATGTGATTATACTATAAATCCGGAGATGTTTATTCCTCCGAGTTGGTTGTGGTAACTAGGGTTATTAGACCCACCATGTGGGGGTCGGCCCAGTTAGTTGTAGTGGGGTATTTAACCCATTGGTTAAATACGAGCCTACGTGTACTTGTGTAAAATACATATCAGAGTAGTGTATAAATAGAGGAGGTGTGTTCCTCATTATACACACTCACTCACTTGAGAAAGGCGCATTTGTGGAGGAGAGGTATGCTATGGAGGAGAAGGAGCTTATGCTCAGGGTTTTCATCTTTGTATATTGCTGGTCATCTATATTGAGGAAGCTTTGCTGGGTTTTCTACCCCATGAGGGTTTCCCAGGATAAATCTCTGTCTCTTGTGTTTATGCTATGCTTGTTGTTTCTTCAGTGATCCTGTATATGCTATTATTGTGAAATGGAATGTAATGATGCTATTTTCTGTCTTAGCATATTGAATTTTAACATGGTATCAGAGCTAACCTGAAGGAAGACAAGGTATGGCACTAAAGACACTTGCTTTACTTACGACAATTTGAAGGTTAGGGTTTTACATAGCAAACACCAGTCATCGTAGCACTTTCGCTATAAATCCGTTTTGGCGAAGTTTTCGGATCTGAAATTGTTACAGGACGAAGCTAACATCTCCAGGTACCTTGTTTCCAAAGGACAACCTCTAATTCGTTGTACTTTGTGATTTATGATCTGTACAATATAGGGTTTCTGCCTCTTCCAGATCTGAGTCAAAATCAGGTGACCTTGGGAAAAAGGTCATAACTTGGGCTAGGAAGCTCCAAATGAAATTTCGTGAAAAGTGACAGGTAGTACACAGACTGTACTATCTCAGAAAACTTTTTCAGAGGCCGAAGTTGAACCAGTGACACGTGGAACGCCGTACAAGTTCGCTCTCCTGTATTATCCCATAAACAGGTCACGTTGCGACACTTGGCATAACTCTCTCTCAGAGAATCCAATTGAGGTCAGACCTGTCAGGATGGAAAGATAACAGGCCGCGCTATCTCAGAAAACGTTTTCAGAGGCCGAAGGTCAAACAGTGACACGTGGCACTCCGTACAAGTTCGCTCTCCTGTATTTTCCCAAAACAGGTCACGTTGCGACATTTGGCGTAACTCTCTCTCAGAACATCCAATTGAGGTCAGACCTGTCAGGATGGAAAGCTAACAGGCCAGGCTATCTCAGAAAACTTTTTTCAGACCCTGTGGATCAAAAATTTCGGAGTTACATCGGAAACAATCAGGTACATATTTCTGTCAAAACAGAATTATTTTTTGGTACCTTCATTCATGGCTTCCGGAATTTAGGGCTTTGAAGAAAGTTGGAATTTTTGTAATCGGAGACCACGGCTGGATGATACTCATCAAAATAGAAATTTAGAGACCAAGATCAGAATTTTTGGTTGGGCAGAAGGCCGGGCTTGATTAGACCCTAGTTCGGGACTTTGATTAGAAAAGCGGGAAATTAGGGCTTCTGTAAAAATAGGAATTTTTGAAATCTGTGACCACGGCTGGAAGCTCCTCAGAAAAATAGAAGCTTAGAGCTTTGGATCAAACTTTTTGATGGGACAAAAGAGTGGGCTTCATCAAACCCCAGTTCAGGGTCACGTCCAGTGAATCCGAAAGTTTCAAAGGCAAAATTGAGGAGTAAAACTTTGCAGTTTTCAAATTCTGAATATATCAGTTTGATCAGCTCATCAAGGCGCATATCTCTATCCTTTCGGAAGTTTGAAATTCAAAGTTTGAATTTTTGGGGTTTCTCTGACAAACCCTTATCCAGCTCCAGGTCCAGTTCTTGCAAATCAAGTGGATAGGGTTAATCCTAGAAGAAGATGGATTGGTCACCTACATAAGTAAAGGAGTTCATGTTTCAGAGGGAGATGAGGCTAAGGCTTTACATAAGGAGATTACAAGCGATCTCGATAGGTATGACTCATCGAGGTATGTTTTGAGATTTGTTCATGATTAAGTTTATGGTATGTTTGTCTTCATGTTATTTCAGTTAGTACAATCTTAATTTTAGATTTGTTGTATCACCTTAACAAAATTATGAATGCCTGATAGAAGATATTCATTGGTTAGGGTAGTGACACTTATGATTGTACTAATGCATTATGGTGTTGTGTGAGGTTGATGTTGTCTGCTAACAAGATACAGGTACATCACAAAAGACAAATCAGGCTCCATGACCATGAAAACATGAAGACAAAGACTCATCCATAATCTTTGTTCTACTTACGAGGTATGTATAACTTTGTTATATTATGCTTAACCTATGAGACATGCAGGTTCTAGCTCAGGATCTCTCAATCATTGAAGAGATTGTTTAGGTATGTTGTACATAACCAAGTAGGTATACTAATCCAGGTATGTTTCCCATGAATCTTACCTTGTGTTAGGATCCCTTATATAAGTATACTTGGAATGATTGGTTATGCTTATTCATAAAGTTAGTAATCAAGGGATTATGCATATTATATCTTTTATCTTGATTGATGATAAGCATGAGTAAAAGAAGACTTCCCTGAAATCTTGAATACTAATGTTTATTAACTAGAATCATGACTATACATTTTCAAGATTATTTAGTACTATAATGTTTTGATAGCATTTAGAATATACTAATGAGTGTATGTTTGTGTATGAGATCATGAGGATGACTCTTGAGCATGCACAGTGGTACAGAATGAATAGAAGTTCAAAAGACATACAGAAGATCAAGCGGGAGGCAGCCACACAAACATAAAAGATAAGTATTTGAGTTGTTATTTGAAATAGTAATGATATTGCTTGTAATAGGTTGTATGCATATTTGTATTCCTATAATATATCATGCTAAGTGTAAATATTCATAAAACATTGAACAGTATACTACTAATATGCATATGATTGGTAAGTTGGACAAACATTCCATTGTTGCTTGTCTAGAATGAAACCTCTTTGCTGACATGCTGAGAGTTGTGCACACTCTCGATAGTATGTTCTGGTAGAGATGGAAGGCATCTAGATAGCCACTGTATGCATACAGGATATGGGAAAGTGTTGTGCCAAAATATTGGTCAAAATAGTTGCATCACTATGTAAATGATATCTGTATGCATAATAGGTTATCATGTCAATATGATTTGATGATTATGAAGTATTACTAATCATGTACTTAATTTTGATTTGTAGGAAAGGTCATGAAGAATGATGGACACCGTACAAGTGGTGGATGTTCAAACAAGAAGATTTACAAATCAAACAAAATATGGAAGGCTCATGGCTAGAAGATTCTCTTAGAAAGGGGAAGAGAATCACGACAAGATGTTTGCTCCTAGTATGGTGTAATTAAAGAAAAAGTATGAATCAGGTTCTGTATAGGTACCTAATAATTTGATAAGCTTAATGATCACCATGGGTGATGTGGATCTCAACCTTTGCTACAAGGTTGAATATGATACACATATGACTTGGATGCAAGAAGGAACTCACCACAGAGTTCGAATGATATTGAGGCTCATATCAGTAGACCCATCTAACGAGAGATGGCACAGATAGATATGCAGAAGATCATTCAATGCAGAAATGAAAAATGAAAGATCTCAAATTGATGCTTTACTTCCTAGGTCTGGAAGTATGGCAAGGCTCAGAAGGAATATTTCTCAACCAGGGAAAGTATGATGAGAAATATTACTTGAGGTGTTGGAATGGCCACTCTTATGGATTCCAACTTGAAGCCGTTAGGGGATAACTCATCAGAGTTAGTGGATATAACTCTGTACAGTCAAATTATTGGGTCTTTGATATATCTAAAATATACTAGGTTAGATATATGCTTTGTTATGAACACCTTGAGTTAGTATCTAGTGGAAACTAGATGTGTTTACCTGATAGTTGCAAAGTATGTGATGAGGCACATGAAGGACACGATAGAATTTGATCTATGCTATCTTGAAGATCATGACTTCAGATGGCTATTCAGATTCTGTTTGGGCAGGAAGTGTAATCAGACAAGAAGAACACATCGAGAGGATGTTATTGTCTGGGTTTAGCCATAATCTCATGGTTTAGCTGGAAGCAGTCTAGTGTGGCTCTCAGCACAAGCGGAATATATGGCTGCTTGCTCTGCTAGTTGTGAAGAAGTTTGGCTTTAGGATTGTTTGACTTAGAGATAGAACCAACTGAGATTCTATGTGATAATTAGAGTTGTATCAAGATGACATAGAATCTAGTGTTCCATGATAAGTCAAAGAACATAGGGAACTAACAAGATATGACGCAGAAAGGAACTCTAAAAGTTTGAATTTGTAACAGGTTACCGTTGTACTAACCAAACCTCTACGTCAAGTGAAGAAGTTACCAACCAAACCTCTGTCTCGAGTGAAGTTTGAATACTTCCGAGACAAGCTTGGTGTAGTTTAAAAAGGACCCTCCTCGAAAGGGGGAGTAGTATAGTCACTACTGATGAGATTGTCTCATCGAACAACAAGGTCGTTGATGAGGTAACCTGTTCTCTACACCCAGTTACTTAGAATTATTTAGATTTAGGACTCTTATACTTAGAATACTTAGCTTTACTCTTACATGCTAGATGTGATGTATACATGTTTTGATGTATTAGTAAGAATACATGCTAGTTGTGATGTATACATGTTTTGATGTTAGATGTATTAGTAAGAATACATGCTAGTTGTAATGTATACATGTTTTGATGTTAGATGTATTAGTAAGAATACATGCTAGATGTGATGTATACATATTTTGATGTATTAGTAAGAATACATGCTAGTTGTGATGTATACATGTTTTGGTGTGATGTATACATGTTTTGATGTATTGGTGAGAATACATGCTAATGTGATAACTGCTCTTGTATAGATGAGAATACAGTTGAGGGGATTGGATCATCCCTGGACTTTCAGTCCTAAAGAGAGCCGTAGACGTAAGGTCTCCGAGAATGAAGTCCTTAGTGGACAGTTGAGGGGATTGGATCATCCCTGGACTTTCAGTCCTAAAGAGAGCCGTAGACGTGAGGTCTCCGAGAATGAAGTCCTTGGTGGACTCGAGGGGATTGGATCATCCCTGGAATTTCAGTCCTAAAGAGAGCCGTAGACGTAAGGTCTCCGAGAATGAAGTCCTTAGTGGACAGTTGAGGGGATTGGATCATCCCTGGACTTTCAGTCCTAAAGAGAGCCGTAGACGTAAGGTCTCCGAGAATGAAGTCCTTAGTGGACAGTTGAGGGGATTGGATCATCCCTGGACTTTCAGTCCTAAAGAGAGCCGTAGACGAGAGGTCTCCGAGAATGAAGTCCTTGGTGGACTTGAGGGGATTGGATCATCCCTGGACTTTCAGTCCTAAAGAGAGCCGTAGACGTGAGGTCTCCGAGAATAGAGGATAGGACTGCATCGTCTTTGGACCTTAGTTCAAAATGTACGTGATAGGGGATTGCATCATCCCGGAACTGATAGTTCAAAATGTACGTGATGGGGATTGCATCATCCCGGAACTGATAGTTCAAAATGTACGTGATGGGGATTGCATCATCCCGGAACTGATAGTTCAAAATGTACGTGATGGGGATTGCATCATCCCGGAACTGATAGTTCAAAATGTACGTGATGGGGATTGCATCATCCCGGAACTGATAGTTCAAAATGTACGTGATGGGGATTGCATCATCCCGGAACTGATAGTTCAAAATGTACGTGATGGGGATTGCATCATCCCGGAACTGATAGTTCAAAATGTACGTGATGGGGATTGCATCATCCCGGAACTGATAGTTCAAAATGTACGTGATGGGGATTGCATCATCCCGGAACTGATAGTTCAAAATGTACGTGATGGGGATTGCATCATCCCGGAACTGATAGTTCAAAATGTACGTGATGGGGATTGCATCATCCCGGAACTGATAGTTCAAAATGTACGTGATGGGGATTGCATCATCCCGGAACTGATAGTTCAAAATGTACGTGATGGGGATTGTATCATCCCCGGACTTCGGTCCCTGAATTGATCCGTAGATGAATGGTCTCCGAGAAAGTGATGGTATTAATGATGTGGTTACTTGTATCGGTAGGATACTTGTATTAATGATGTGGTTACTTGTATCGGTAGGATACTTGTATTGATGATGTGGTTACTTGTATCGGTAGGATACTTGTATTGATGATGTGGTTACTTGTATCGGTAGGATACTTGTATTAATGATGTGGTTACTTGTATCGGTAGGATACTTGTATTGATGATGTGGTTACTTGTATCGGTAGGATACTTGTATTGATGATGTGATTACTTGTATCGGTAGGATACTTGTATTGATGATATGGTTACTTGTATCATTGTGGATACTTGTATTGATGATATGTACACTTGTATTGGCATGAATACGTGTACTAATGATGTGGATACTTGTATTGTTATGGATACCTGTATTGATGACGATGCTGATGATCGTGTGATGACGATGCTAATGATCGTGTAATGACGATGCTGATGATCGTGTGATGACGATGCTGCTGATCGTGTGATGACGATGTTGATGATCATGTGATGATGATGCTAATGATCGTGTGTGACGATGTTGATGATCGTGTGATGACGATGTTGATGATCGTGTGATGACGATGTTGATGATCGTGTGATGACGATGCTAATGATCGTGTGTGACGATGCTGATGATCGTGTGATGACGATCTTGATGATCGTGTGATGACGATGCTGATGATCATGTGATGACGATGCTGACGATCGTGAGGATTCAGATATTGATGTTGCTGTAGCTATTTGAGTGCTACAGAAGATAAAGACTCAGTACTGAAGATGTTGATGTTCCAGTATTGAAGATGTTCCAGTAACTGCTTAAGTTACTGATGATGTTGAGAAAGCTTCCAATGATTTATAGATGTATCATGTATAATGTTGATGACTCCTTGCTCGTGCAGATACTGTTATAATATCCTTCTCGTTAAGGGGGAGTGTTGAAATATTGTAACTTCAAAGAATATTATATTTGTATATTATTTATTCCGGAGATGTTCCATACCTCCGATGTGATTATACTATAAATCCGGAGATGTTTATTCCTCCGAGTTGGTTGTGGTAACTAGGGTTATTAGACCCACCATGTGGGGGTCGGCCCAGTTAGTTGTAGTGGGGTATTTAACCCATTGGTTAAATACGAGCCTACGTGTACTTGTGTAAAATACATATCAGAGTAGTGTATAAATAGAGGAGGTGTGTTCCTCATTATACACACTCACTCACTTGAGAAAGGCGCATTTGTGGAGGAGAGGTATGCTATGGAGGAGAAGGAGCTTATGCTCAGGGTTTTCATCTTTGTATATTGCTGGTCATCTATATTGAGGAAGCTTTGCTGGGTTTTCTACCCCATGAGGGTTTCCCAGGATAAATCTCTGTCTCTTGTGTTTATGCTATGCTTGTTGTTTCTTCAGTGATCCTGTATATGCTATTATTGTGAAATGGAATGTAATGATGCTATTTTCTGTCTTAGCATATTGAATTTTAACACTAGACAGGTCAGGGAGGTTGAGACTGGCCATGAATGGAAAAATAGCCGGAATATGTGACATGGTGGTACCAATATGCATGCTAGCCATAGTAGAGATCATGGGGCCACCTCCACCAAAGGGTTTTTGTCGGGCGAGAAGGATCCAGTAGCAATATGGACTATGGTTATCAAAATGGGCCCACTACCTGTGGGTATGGACCTAGTAACTGAATGTACTATAGTGTTGGAGGTAGGTTAAGTGGTACCAGGAATAGTGGCTTCCATGGATCCAATGGCTAGAATGGAGGCTGTAGTGGCAAAAGAGCCACTACCATTCCCACCACCAACGATGCCTCCATAGAATGGGTTAGGATTCATGTCGGCCATGGGGCTATGTGGGGGAGAATGTATAGGTAACTCTGACTAGGAGGAGTCGGACGTGAAATAAGGGGCCTCTAGAAAAATTTCTAGAGACGATCATGTGTTCCTAAGGGGTGGACGATGAGCGGGATATACAGGACTATGTTGTAGGGACTTCCCCCTGAGTCTATGGGAGTATCTTGGGGGATCAATGGCGATGGATGTATGTGTGCTAAAGAGGTGTAAAAAAAACTCAAAAATCCCGATGCAACCGAGTGTCCAAGGGGAGAAATTGCAATAAAAGGGGTTCTCAGGCCAAAAATGAATCTCAAAAAACCTGCTTCAACCACGTGCTACAACAAGTGAGCAGCAACAAAGTGATCAAAATACCAACAAGCAGCACTACCTATAAAAGCAAAAAGACCCGCTAACCTATGGGGTATGGGTGCAAACAACCACCTAACTAGAATATTGAAGGCTTTCTCAAATAACTTCCTATGTGGGGGTCTCAAGTCCCATCAAACAAAGTGAAATGGAAAACCAAAATGGCTTAGTTATACCCCCCTACTGAGAGGGATCCCAGTTACATGAGCCCTAGAAAATACTGGAAACTAAGGTACCTCCTTCATAGCACATCCATAAAGGTGTCTCACAACTTCAGTTTTGTGGTCATTGCACACCCAATATGGTGGCCAGCATGCACGATGAGAACAACGAATTGGTGTCCTTCAGTACAGAGTGGAGAGTAGCATTCCACCCATACCTCTCGAACCAACCTCGCCACTTTCCCTCCTAGAGGAGAGACTTCCCAACAAATAAAGGAGATCCCCCCCCCCCAAAAAAAAAAAGTATCAATCATGCTAATAAATACTAGAGGATTTTGGGTCCCTAATTGGACAACTACTATGTCTCATATGTAAGTGGAAAAGGGGTGTTGTTTGGATGCCCAACCCCAACTCCCTACCTAGCTACCAGATTATTTTAATCCTCAAGTGAAGTTAAATGTCTGTTTGATTAATGTAAATTTTAGGGTCATCTTGGGGTTATGGACCAAGCATTGATACTTAGGGTGTGTGATGTGTACCCAAGTAGCCAACTATAAAGCTAAAAATAAACTAAAATAATTGAAATAAATTGCTTCTTTTGATTTTCAATGGAAATAAAACATTTAACTTCTAATGTACCCAAGCAATATTTTAACCAATCAACTTGCTGAAATGTAAATACAAATGCACATGATCAATATGAATGCTCACAAGATGCAACAACCAAAGTAATACAAAGAGCTACCAAGTAAGCATGCAGGAAGGATCCAAACAAGTGCTACAATAAGCAATGTGATAGAAAATAGTTATGTAAACATAATGTTGGATGTGAAAGAATCGGCTGCAATAGGTAGAGGATAAACTGAAATGATAAATAATACTAAATAAACAATTGGATCAAATTCTATGAAAAAATTCCTAAATCTAACTGCAGATTTGGATTCCTTGTTCAAAAAAATCGTCCCAAACGGAGTTCGAGAGAGGGAGATATGGGCATTTCAAAATTTGAGTCGCACTTGTCGGGGCTTGATAGCACTTTCTAAATAGGAAAAGTGCATTCAAGGGGGGCTTGATCGCACCTACAGAATGAGAAAAGTGCATTCGAATGGGTTCGGCCACTCTATGGGAGTTAGAGGAGATGCGATCGAGCGCACAACTGGGCCATTTGATATGATACCAAGAGATATGACAAATGCCACTACCCATATCTATAGGGATTATGAAAACGATCGCAACCCAACTTTCATACAAGGTACAAAACTCAAAATATGTAGAAAAATTGAAATAAAATTCGCTTCGGCTCCGGAAAGGGTGGTAAAGCAAAACTGAAAATCATAGGGGTCAAACCAGCGGAATCACCAAAACTATAGCTAGGTTATTCATGCTATCTAGTGCAAGAATACACTTACTAAGACCAATGGAAATCTTAGTAATAGTTCAGAATGCTGCATGCATGCGGTAAAAATAGTAAAAAAAGTAAATGAAGAAAATAAAACTAAACTAAACATTTGTCATCCTTTCACATATACAAAAGAGTAGGGAAATAATATTTTTTATTTTATTAAATGAATGATGAAAATACAATAAGAGTTACCTAAAATGGAGTGAGTAGGGGGCCCTTGCAAAAGGTTGAAGCAATGAGTCATTGGTCTCCAAGTAGCATCGATTGTTCTCCACACAGGTGTTACTAATGGTAGCCAAAAATCACAATGGGTGAAACTAGAAGTCAAATGGAGGCTTCAAGGGTTTCGGGTGACATTTCAACAGAGTGATGGAAAGGTAATGAGTGAATGTGTCATGTTGTGAATAATGGGATCCTTCACCATTTATTTATAGTAATTTTTGCCCAAAGTTTCTTTCCCATGGTATTTGGTGGACCAAGGTATTGGCTCTTGGTTTTGGGTGGCAGTTTAGGGTTTTCCCTCCATTTTGACTTTTTGAATGTTTTTTCCCTTTTTTCTTTTTTCTTTTCCTTTTTTTCTCTTTTTGGGGGGGACTTTTCCCTATTTCAAGGAACTTTTTACTTTTTTGGAGGAAATAAAGCCATCTTTCCCTATTTTGGAGAGGGGAAAATAATTATGAACCAATTTGTGGGTTTTTGACTTAGGCTTTGGTGATTAGTGAAGGGTTTTAATGGGGAAAAATAAGGAATTGGTGATATCATTAGGGGATGAACATGGTGATGAATATTTTGTGTTGACACAATGTACATCATGAGCCTCATAGGTTTTATACCAAAAGAAAGGCCTTGTGGGAGTACATTAAAAAAACACCTCCTATAGGATACATTAGGACATATACAAAAATGGGCTCCTTGAACCATACAAAAAGGATCTCATACGCTCAAAATGTCTCACGACACATCACCAACCAAAGGAGGAGGTGTCCCAAGGATAGCCAATGGGGGCATGACTTCTATATACGGTATTGTTGGCACTAGTGCTAGTGCTGGTCCTGGTCCTAGTGTTAGTGCAAGTGCTTCCAGTGATGGTGGCAGTCCCCGTCATGTTGTCCTCACCCAATTCCCTGCTACTTCCACCTAGCACGTCAAAATGTGCCAACTTGGTCCCAAACCTACATGTAACCAAAGGCAGTGCTCCATGTAGTATTGCTTATCCATGTCAATAATATCTCACTTGTCAACAACCTCACTAATACATATGGAGTCAATTTTCAATGACATATTATGACGATATGAATAAACTCATCCGTATCGTCAATAATTCCTACATACTTACTAATTTTTTTCATTCTTTTTTTTTGCTCTCCTCTACATTTTTAGAAATTTCGACACTAGTTCTATTATCATCTGTCTTCTGACAAAGTATGGTCTCTCTTACGATGAAAGCCTCAATATCATCGCATTTACGACGGAAGCCTCAATGTCGTCGCACTTCCGATGACAACCTTAATATTGTTGAAATTTCGATGTAATAAGCTACAAAGGTTTTCTAGTGTGATGATGCTTTAATGGTCATTGAATTATGTTCTAGTCAATGTTGAAATGGTCAATGCTCATCAAAACACCGATGGCGGTGAATTACTATATAAATATGCACTTTTTGACATTTTTGTGTTATGTGCAACATTCATAAAAGCTCTTTTGGTCATTGTTCGATGCATGAAAAGGTCTTTTTGTTGAACTTTGGTTGTCATTGATGTCAACCGATGTCAAAGAGGATTTAGTATCATTTTTCCAGTTTGAAGAAGTATATGAAATCTAGTTTGAAGAAGTACATAAGGTGTGTGTGCAAGTCACAAGCTAGTCATGACAATTCAAAGGTAATGCCAAATATATGGTTGGAAAAGTCTTGGGAGTAAGCAAGAGGCTCAAGACCAAGAAGTGGTTGGACATGTATGAAACCCCTGGAAGTGTTCAAGGAACACCAATCGGAAGAAGTATACAATGTGTTGAAGCTCGCAAGAGTCCCAGAATAAAGTGGTGGTCAGACAAGTCGAGTGCGCAAAACCCATAAGAGATGGTACTTCAAGGGAACAATACCACACACAAAGTGGTTCTAAAGTGTGCTACCTACTATGCAAAGGAACAAGTATGCACAAGACCCACAAGGTGTGATACCTAAGTGGCACAAAACATGACAAGTGGTGAAAGCATAAGTCAGCTTGACCGTGAAGCAAGGAAGAAGGGATGTATTAATCCAAATTGTGGACACACAGTATGCATAGGACAAGTATAAATAAGAAGCCAAGTTGGAGAGTTGAAGTAATCTTTAATATTGGAAAGTCACACAATACTCTGATTTGGAAAGCTTCAAATTTTGGGGTATCAATGGCTTGTAGAACCAAAACAACGTAATCTAGCAAAAGATCCAGATGCGCAAAATGCAATACAATAGATGATGCAAATAAAAGTGAAGTGGTTTATCTGAGAGATATGTGCAATGATAGAAGAGTAGCACAATAGGAGATGTGCAGTATGATAAGGTTTATCTGAGACAAGTGCGTAAGAAAATAAAGGCATAATGGTACATAGAAGGTCACAAATTATCTAATACAAATGTGCCATGACATAAGTGTAGCATAGAAGAGGGTTTGCATAATGATGTCAATGATATGATACAAGTGCATGAAGTAAGAACAAGAGCACAACACAAGATGTGCAGTATCCGTTGAGTTTGTATATGCACAGAAACAAAATGGCATGTCGAAACAACGCATGGATTGTAGAAGGTTATGCGGTATGAAATCTAATGTATAATTTTGATGTAGTGAAATTAAGTACGTGATACAATTCAACGATTGCAAGGTCTCAATATATAGAAGGTGTGCACAAAAGAATGAACTGGATTTAATCAGAAGAGTGCACAGATCAATGGAACAACAAAGAAGTATCTTCTACAGTCATATCAGTGTGGCGGGATGGGGCAAGGCATGTGAAAATGCTCACAGTAGATCCAAGAGATGAGGTAAACCTCACAATGAAATAATTTAGGAATAATAGAAGAAGAATAGAGCAATAGAACATAGATCCAAAGGAGCTCAGATAGAGGCAGAATAATTACACATGTTACATTAATCTGAATGGTAAAACAGTAAATATATAATGCTCATGATTCGAATACACTAGGTGTGATTTGAATTAGTTTGCATGGATAGATCCAAAATCAATGGAGTGTCATCAAGCACAACTAGAAGTCTATCTCATCATCGGTGGAGTCATCAATGCACAAGTAATTGTCAACCATCAGTCAAACTGAGTCTAACTAAGTGTGGTAGGTGTAACTGGCACATGGAGGCACTAATTGAATGAAGGATGCTCAGTGGAGGGCGCATGAGGAGATATATGGAGTCAGAATGGGTAGTTAGGTCTCATCGAAGGTCCATCAGAGTGATACAATCAGTTGAGAGTCATTCGGGCCTTAAATCAAGGAAGGAACTGATGATAACTCAACTAACTGAAGTACAACAAGAGTGGTAGGTGAGAAAAGGTGCCCTTCTCAAGTGGTGGGTGAGAAGTGGGCGCATCACTGGCTAGGAGGGCTCAATTTGAGTGGAAATAAGCTCTCGAGTGCTGGAAGACTAGGGACTAGGTGCTGGAGGTGTCAACCTGATGACTGGGCAGCATGCGGATGCATGCAATGCATGAAGAATGCATGCTGCATCGGTAGAAATGCATGCAAGACTGATAATGAAAATAACTGAAAGGTTGTAGGACTAGGATGGAGTATAGAAATATCCTAACACCCCCCCTTAATCCATCCTAGGCCCTAGTAACTAGGACCAAAGGTCACCCATACAATCAAATAAAATATAAAATAAGAACTGTCCATAAACCGAGGAAATGGGGAAAACCTCATGGGAAAAATACCCCCCCTCAAAAGAACAGTAAATAACTCAAAGAACCATCATACTAAGCGGAAAAGAAAGAAGCTTTCATTAGTGAAAACTTTTGCAAAAGACTTGGCAAGTTGATCCTCTATAGGATGCCAAAGTAGGTGCAAGATTTGGATCTGGTCTTTTGATGTGCCTCCCACTGTGTAGAAGATGTATTGGACAAAGCAAGTCTTTCAGGAATACTTTCTGCAACTGGAACGAATGGATCATGATGAGTTTTCCCAAGGGATGGAAGAGAGAAACCCATCATCATGCTGCATCTCTCATGGAGAGGTAGATGGCATAATGCAAGGTTGGCATGATGCTAACATATGGTAGTTCTGTGAGTAGATGGATCCTCAACTATGTTCTCAGTAGCTACAAGGACTGTGTGAGCCCATGTTGGCCTTGTCTCTGGATTGAGAACATGTGTTGGTTCTGGATCTCAATGTTCTTGAACTTTGATCTCAACATCAAGATCTTCATCTTCATCTTCATCTTCATTAGAAGAAGAGTCACTTGAATCTTCATCAGATTCCGAAGGAGTAGGAAGAGAGAAGGGCAGAAAATGAGAGAACTCATATGCCTTGGAGGCATGATTTGCAAACCCTTTCATTATAGTCTTCCCAGTAGAGATCTCTGTAATATCAAATATATCGGAATCAAAAGTCACCTTCTGAGGTGATCCGGTGTGAGTCATCTGATATACAGACAACAAATTTGTTGTCAAGGAGGGAACGAATAGAACATTCTTGAACTTGCCATACTCCATATGTACTGTACCCAATCCTTTGGCAAAGATCTGAGAGTTGTCTCCCATGTGAATAGTAGGCCCATCCTTGATATCTAAAGAGGAAAATGATTCTTCAGAGGAAACCATGTGGTTGGAGGCTCCAGAATCTATGAGGAGGGCCTTTGATTGTGAAAAACCAGCCATCAATGCATGGCAATCCTCATGACCATCAGATCCACTTCCAGAATCAGACATCTTTGCATCTTTTGGAATAGAAATTTTGTTATGTTCAAGAAGCTTGGTTAGTAGGTCTATTTTATTGTGCATGCAAGCTTTCTCAGGATGGTATCCTCTCTTACAGTAGGGACATTCAGATCTCTTATGTTTGTCCTTCTTGGAGCTGGAGACTCCTTTTGATGGACTTGACTTATCATTCATCTTGGATTTAGATGACTTCTTATCCTTGTATTTTTTTCTCCCTTTCACATTCGTCTTACTGGCTTCTCCATCTAGAAGAGCTATATCTTTGGAGGTTTTGATGACACCCATTTGAATCAATTTGTCCTCTTCTTGAATGAGCGCTTCAGTAAAGGATGTTAAGGTGGGAAACTTCCATCCAGGGATTGACATTCGTACAGAATGGAAGGTAGATACAAAGACATAAAATTGAGATCCAAGTTTTCTCAAAATGGATAGCACCAATTGCTCATCACTTTTGGTGATGCCACCATGCTTGCACTGAAAAACCAATTTTTGAAATTTTGAGAAGAATTCTTGAATGCTCTCGAAATTGCTAGGTTGTAGGGAAGCTAATTCATTTTCAAGAATGTGACCTCTTAGCCCATCTTGTTTTCCAAACAGACTCTCCAATTTTGTCCATAACTCATTTGGAGACTTCAATCCTTCAACATGAAACGATAGATCTCTAGACATATGAAGGCATATGAATCCAAAAGCTTCATCCATTTTATTTAGATGATTTGTTCTCTCTAAAACTGTATGTGGTATGGCATATTTTTCAAATACCATTCTATTTAGCTGTCTATTACACAAGTGTAATTTTATCTCACCCTTCCATTCGAAGTAATTGAAGGGAGTGAGGATCATAGGAGAGGAAGGAGCATTCGAATTGCTCATCTTCACTGCTGGAACGAGTGCAAAAGTGAAACTGCTGATACTGCTGCTGCAACTGCTAGAACTTCGAAATACCTGCAAAAAACTCTCAAGAATGGAGGTAGAATATACTCTCAAATGGCTCTGATACCATGTGAAAATGCTCACAGTAGATCCAAGAGATGATGTAAACCTCACAATGAAAGAATTTAGGAATAATAGAAGAAGAATAGAGCAGTAGAACATACATCCAAAGAAGCTCAGATAGAGGCAGAATAATTACACATGTTACATTAATCTGAATGGTAAAACAGTAAATATACAATGCTCAGGATTCGAATACACTAGGTGTGATTCGAATTAGCCTGCATGGATAGATCCAAAATCAGTGGAGTGTCATCAAACATAACTAGAAGTCTATCTCATCATCGGTGGAGTCATCAATGCACAAGTAACTGTCAACCACCAGTCAAACTAAGTCTAACTAAGTGTGGTAGGTGTAACTAGCACATGGAGGCACTAACTGAATGAAGGAGGCTCAGTGGAGGGTGCATGAGGAGCTATCTGGAGTCAGAATGGGTAGTCAGGTCTCATCGGAGGTCCATCGGAGTGATATAGTCAGTTGAGAGTCATTCGAGCCTTAAATCAAGGAAGGAACTGATGATAACTCAACTAACTGAAGTACAACAAGAGTGGTAGGTGAGAAAAGGCGCCCTTCTTACGTGGTGGGTGAGAAGTGGGCGCATCACTGGCTAGGAGGGATCAATCTGAGTGGAAATAAGCTCCCGAGTGCTGGAAGACTAGGGACTAGGTGCTGGAGGTGTCAACCCGATGACTGGGCAGCATGCGGATGCATGCAATGCATGCAGAAATGCATGTTGCATGCAAGACTGATAATGAAAATAATTGAAAGGCTGGTAGGACTAGGATGGAGTATAGAAATATCCTAACAAGGAATAGGGAGTTAGTGCCTCCTTCCAGTTAGAGATGGATGAGGGAGTATGTGCTTCCTTCAGGTCGATGCCTGTAAACTAGGGGGTTGGTGCCTCCTTCCATTTGGTGTTGAATAACTTCAGAATTTGGTGCTTCCATGAATGTAATCTTTTTAATATGAGAGAGCATTCCATGGTTTTCTCCCATTTGGGTTTACACATAAAAAATTTGTGTTTTTTGTTTTGCACATATGTGGATGAATGTTATTGTTTATGGTGAATGCATAATATAACTACTATTTAAGTTTGATAAGAAGTGAAATTTTTTCATAATTGCACTAATACCGATTCACCCCACCCTCAGTATTAATAATATTCCAACAATTGGTATTAGAGTAGGTGTATTTAGTAACAACTTAACATCTTGAAGATAGATCCTTGGGCACATATGGACATACAGGAAAACATCTTCATGGATAACGAAGAGAAATCTAAAAAATATGGACACAAAAGATGAAGGCATGACTGAAGTAGATTTTGAAGGAGATTTGATCAATGCATTGGAAGAACTAAAGAAATCAAGGAAGAAAAACAAACATTTGGAGGAATCATTATTCAAATTAGAAGTAGATACAACAAGGAAGTTGAAACTAAGAGAAGAAAAGTGTGAAAAGCTAGAAGTTGAGGTCACTTCTCTAAAAGAAGAATTACAAAATATCAGCATTCAGTTGGAATATGGACGAAAGTTCAGGAACAACACCAAAAGTCTATCAAAACTATACTATGAAGGTTTGAACTTAGTCTGTGAAATAAATATTTATGCTGATGTGATTAAATGCTCTATTCCAAAGAAAAATCAAAAGTTTGAAGAGGATAACAGGGAGTCAATCCACATGGAAACAGGATCTACACAATTTATAAGAACTCATCCAACTAGGTATCAAACTCTCTTTTTGGGTAACTGTTATTTTTGTCATAATTTTGGTCATAAGGAAATAAACTGCAAAGCACATGCACATGCGAATGCTAGAAGAAATAACAATTGTAATCAGGGTAGTCCCAGACAAAACAATGTCAAAAAAATAGTTGAAACTCCAAAATAAAATTTCAATCCATTTAGCCCCCTGGAATTAGATAGTGAATGCTATAAATTTCACAATCACGATCATGATAGTTAGGAATGTAAAGATAAATTTCCACCTGCGCAATTGGCAAAGCCAAAAATATCTCTAGCAAAATATAGTTTGCAAAATTTCAGAAATATCAATTTCGTCATGAAGGATACAACCTATATTTACATGTGCAAAATAAAAGGGTACAAAGGTACATTGATAGCGGTTGTTCCAAGCACATGACCAGGTAAAAAATAGTTTCTTGAAATACAAGTAATAAAAATGAGGCAATGTCTATTTTGGAGATAATGACTTTGCCAAAATTCTAGGTAAGGTCTTAGTAAGCTTGGTAAATAGGAGGACCAAAGCAGAGAATGTCTTGCTAGTTGAAAACATGAAACATAATATCCGTAGCGTAATCCAAATGTGTGATTAAGGACATACACTTACCTTTGACTAAAAAAAATGAAAAATAAGAAACAGGAATACAAGTAGACTAGTTGCAACAACCACTAGAATCCCTAATAATCTATATATTCTAGACGAAAAAACCAGTCATAGCATATGATCCACACATTCTCTCACTTAGAGTCTTCAGGCAATGCATAAGGTTGGTTGCATATCACTTGTGGATGTAACAGAAGGTTGGAGTATATTTATATAATGGATTTTGGGATGGGGTGGTATGTAATTTTTTCATCTCTCTATCTCCCTTGCAATTGTATGTTACTTTCCATGTATTTAATAAATGCCTAGAGTCGAACATTTCAATATTTGGAATATGCTTGTTTTCTTAAAATTTGGTCATCATATTTTTTGTTTCATTTTTTCAATATGTGATTATGTAAATTTTGTAGAAATCTACAAAATGGTTTTAAAGTAGTGATGCAATTTCAGAACTTAGCAATCTTGCCTCGGTCAAAATAATTGCTCCAAGCAATTTCTCTAAAGTGTGTAAGGCATTGAAAAATGCAATTTTTAGAAATTAGAGTCCATCCCTTATTAATATATTTCCTAGATAAGGTGTTAAGGAAATAGCATGAAGCTGCTAACTTGTTATCATATGTTGGAACAACTTATTATAGATGTCAATATAGCAGTGGCAACTTAAGTTGTCCAAGAAATTGAGAATTTAGCTAGAGGTTCAATATCTATATTAATTTATTAGTTTATGAAAACCTAACCAATAATTATAGATTGTATTAGGTCAAAATTTTACATTATAATCTCGTGGTTATGGTAGGATGGAGGAATATATATTGGTGTATCAAGTTTAAAACCTAAAAATGTTGGAGTCCCGATAGGCATGGATCACTCTTTCGAGTTTATTTATGCTCTTTTCATGCTATTTTGGGGAATTTGTTGCATAACAAACTTCCTACTTACAAATGCAATTAGGCGATCTAAGTCTCCTTCCCCAGGTTATGATAAAAATTCACCAAATGTTATTGATGACACAACCACATGTACATGAAATTCCTTCTTCCAATCCCAAAATACCAAGTTTGGCGCAGTCACCAACTTCTACTTTAGAATATCCAAACTTTGTCATCACTCTTCATTCCATTGAAAATTCACTGCCTTCTTCAATAGCTTCTCTGGTGGTGTTGTTATCTACACATATCCTTTAATAAAATTTATGTAGTACCCATTGTGCCCCAACGTAGCTTGCAACTATCGCACTAAATTTGATAAAGGTAAGTCCAGAATAGATACAATATTCAATAGATCCACCAATAGCCCCTATCTACTAACTAATGTCCCAATAAGATCCCAAATGGTGCACAAAAAATACACTTTTTCAAATTTAGCGAGATATGGAATTTTCTGCACCAATCCAACATCAAGTGCAAAACCTCAATGTGATTCTTCAACAGACTAAACATTGTCTAGTCATCTAGGTACACATCTAAAAACTTATGAATAAACTCTTTCAATGTTGCGACAAACACCCTGGAAAATATTGCATGTATGTTCTTCAAACCAAATGGAATCACTATATATTGCATTCCCACTCAGTCGCAAATGTCATCTTATGTTTATCCTCCTTTGCAATATTTATCTGATGGTACCCAGAAAATCCATCAGAAAACGATGTGGGAAATCGATCATGTAGACATGCATCATTTAGTTTGCTCATATCCACAGAGATTCTTATCTCACCTTTCTTCTTATTTAGGACTACCATCGAACTAATTCATTTTGATTCTTCAATAGGATCTATGATCTTGAATTCTAGCATCTTGTCGATCTTAGATTTAACCTTCTCCTTGTATATTGGATGCAATCGGTATGGTCGTTGCCTTACTAGTTTAGCATATGGTTTCAGGGGGATTTTCATTTGTCCTAGCTCTCCTGCAATGCCCTTCACCTATGAAAACTTGGTACGAAAGAGATCATGATGCCCACATAGTAAATCATAAATGTTCTCAACTATCTCGTTTTTCCAATAGTCCCCTATGTTGGAAAACTTCAAACTCTCCTTTGTGCCAATGTTCACTTTATCGATCTTTCAATGGTTACTTGTAACTACTAGATCTTGGCTCGGGTCCCTCTATTGCGCACTCTCCCTCAATCTCTAGTATTTGTTGTTTTCTTGGATTGTCCTTCACTTTTCCTCTCGTATTGATATTGTAACATTCCAAAACTTCATGCATTGTGGGAGGAGGTAGATGCACAGTACATAGGGGTCTTGACTCATTATCTCTCATGGTGCGAAAATATTTTCTTTAATATCCTATAAGGCTATGTCTACTACTGGAACTTCATCTTCAAAATTGAAGGTTACATTAAAATTACTAATCATCTCTTCCCAGTTTGATGTATAGGATATGTGCATCTCCAACCCAGTGTACCAATTCTTTGGAACTGTCTCCAGTATGTGTACGAACCGATGCGTCAACTCTTCATTTTGCACTGTACTCCATGTTGTGATACACTGTGTGTAATACCCCATTTTGACTCTTAGGATATGTTAGCTTTTAATGTAAATGTTGTATACATGTGATGTATGTTTTCCTAGCGTGGAGCTCAAGGCCAAGGCCCCGCTAGTGGAAGCTCAAAATTTATTTAAAGGCAAGTATTAGACATTATGTTGCCCATGTGCTATTTAGCCATGGAACATTGTAAAAATGATGTAAATAAACATCATGCAATAAAATACCAAAACTAGCTATGGAGGCAACGAATGAGAAGGAGCCATGTGTATCCACTAGGGAGTGGTGAGGGGGCTATGGGATTGAACCATAGGCTGCCATATGTCACCTTGAGAACCCATTTGACTTACCGTGCTGACATTTATTTATGTTGTAAGGAAGTGGTTGAGGAATTCAGTCCATGGATTCAATGGAGTATGGGCAGCCTAGAAATTCGTATGGCAGAGTATGGGCTCTATTTTCTTGTACCACAAGCCACTCTACCTCATGGGAGTTGCTTCTTCCTCATCCCCATTCCATTGTGGAAGTTACCAGCATCATTTTCCATCCAAAAACGAATTGCGAGTAGAGAGAAAAACCAAAAATCGCAACTTTGAAAGAACCCACGTTTTGAAGAGCCATAAACACCCAGAATTGGTATTTGATAGTGAAATCCAATGGGGGATCCATAGGTATGAACCTTGGGGCGAATTTGGGAGCATTAGCTACCCTAAAATCCATTGGGAAACCCAGTTTTGATAGCCCAGAAACCCAGTGACGGGATTGAGTTATTTGTTGCCAGAATGGTGAGAAATCCAAGTGTGGAGGTTTGAACAAAGGATGGGATTGCTTGAATTGAGCTTGAGATGTCTGTATCTCTGTGGTTGAGCTCACGAACTTAGCATCCTCATTATTTCCTTATTGCATGCTTGATAAACCCAGTTGTTTGCTGGCATAGCATGACCGTTTGAGTGAATCCATGGGTGTGAGTGAGCTTATCTAGTTCCTCCTTAGTGGATACACAGCCCAGCTCGAGGGTGATCTCTCAGCTGAAAGAATATAGGCTGGACAGAGATCTATGGTTGGGTGGAACGTTGCTCTCACATAGCTAGTTGTTTGGACATTTGCATTTCAAGATAAGTATTCTCTGTGGATTAATTTATTTGCATTATGTGTTCAACAATGTGTTAATCCTGTATGTTAAATTACTCATGTTACTTGGATGAAATGATTATCTTAAGTTAGTTGGCATGATGCCTGTGCATAGCATGAGAATGGGATGGATTATTGTATGACCGTTTCATCATTCTGCACGGAAGAAATAGGCCGATGCATCTCCTTCTGCTTGTATGTTATTATGGTTATTCATCTGTGTTTATTAAATGAGTTGTGTTAATTCTATGTTCTATAATGTATTAAATAATGACTGGTATTTGGACGATGAATGCATATCTTATTAGGGATGACATGTAATCTGTGTATATCATGAGAATGTGATTGCTTCCTCACATTATAATTCATCACCTGTTTGTGAATGGTATGCTAACGCATTCCATTCTAGTTGTGTGTTAATATGTTTAATTCCGCTGTGTAAATTAATTGTGCATCTTATTTTAAATGGCAAAATTTTATCATTATGGCTTGGGGACGAATTAGACACCCCATGTTGCAGTTATGTTCCCTCCCTTGCATTGGATAGATGGAAAGGGATGTGACAGAGTGGTATCAGAGCCCAGCTTGCAGCACTGGGGCTGCTTGGGCCAAACTCTGAGTTTGCAGGCATGTAACATGACGTTTTAGTACAGTATTGGGAAGTTGGGGGCGTCATTTTGATTGGAAAAAATGACAGGATTAGATTTTTTAGATGTGGAAGAGGATCACACAGGTGCATAGATCTCTCTAAGAGCTTTCCAGCGGTACCAAACCTGCCTCATTTGGCCAAGGGACGAAGGAGATACGGACCCCGAAAGTTACAGGAAACGTGGGTGTTTTCCGGTTTTCGGCTTCCGGTTTTCGGCTTCCGGTTTTCGGCTTTCGGCTTTCAACTTCGGCTTCCGATTTTTGGTTTTCGGCTTTTGGCTTCGGCTTCCGGTTTCGGCTTTCAGCTTTCAGATTCGGCTTCTGGTTTCGGCTTCCGGTTTTCGGCTTTTAGCTTTCGGCTTCGGCTTCGGCTTCGGCTTCGGCTTCTGGGTTTGGCCTCCGGTTTTCGGCTTCTGGTTTTCGGTTTTCAGTTTTTGGCTTTCGACTTCGGCTTCCGGTTTTCGGCTTTCGGCTTTTGGCTTCGGCTTCCGATTTCGAATTTCGGTTTTTGGCTTTCGGCTTTCAGCTTCGGCTTTCGGTTTCGGCTTTCGGTTTTCGGCTTTAACTTCTGGTTTCGGATTCTGGTTTTCGGCTTCGGCTTCCAATTTTGGCTTCGGCTTTCGGCTTCAAAAAAAAAAAAAGGGGTATAGAGCCCGAAATTTAGAATTTTGGGAAAATGTGAAAAGTGAGAAGTAGTAAAACCTAGGAATTCATAGAAGATGAATGGTGCATCGGAATAGAGATCCGCGAGATGCTGAGCATTCCTTGTTATATGGGATAACTTCGCCCAGTAGAAATTTTTTTGTGATTCTTCATAGATTTTCCTCCACAGGTGGCTGAAGTTGGCATTCGGGACCAAAATACAACTGTGTAAAAGTATGCAGAATTGGGGTGAAAGTTGTCATTTTGAAATAACGCAGTTTCCACACCCGATGTCGGAATGGAGCAAGTGGACAGGCATTGGAAAGCTTGCCCAGCAAGAAACAATGGTGCATAGTTAGAATCTGTATGGGGTTATCATACACCATAGTTAATTGGAGCAGAAAAGTGTCAGTGGCTGTTTCGGCAAATAGGGGCAATTTTTAGAATTGCATGCCTGGAAGTAGCATGCCATGAAATCATACTAGCTATGATGTGGAAGAGGAAGTTCATGCAAAGATGAGGGATCAGAAAGGGAGAATTCTTTAACCCCTGTCTTGCTAACTGCATTTATATTTTATAAGCTTTATGTGCATAAAATTATGGCATGAGAATGTTGAAAATGTAAGAAATTAGATGAGTGGCATGAATATGCATTGATTGGCATATTAATAAACATTGCACAGTGCATGAGTATATGTTTTGCATGCATATGACATTACATATTGGTAAAAGTAGTGAGACTTTACATATGCAGTGAACCACTAATGGTAAATATTGTGGTTGATAATCCCTATTGGTGATTGGTTTTGGTTGTAGGACCAAAGACAACAGAAGCATGGCTAAATATGTTGAGGATGTTGTTGCATGAAGCCAACAACCTTATAAAGAAAGGATGGTACAACAAATCTGTGATCATGAGGTTGGCAAAAGGACTGTGTAGCCTTGGTAAGAGACCAACGGGTCAGGTAACATCAAAGGTGTAAATGGGAGCCATGCAGGTAATGGTTTACTTATGATGATTGCATAAGTGTTGAAGGGGATTGGGTAAGAATCCATTGAACCATATTTGGTAATCATAAAATGGTATGCATTTAGAGTTGAAATGCATTCATGTGAACGCCTTACTGCCATAGTGTGGTGGAGCATGAAGTGGTGAAGGAAAGAGGCCTCATACCATGTGGATGTTTGGAAATTTAGATTGCATTCATATAAAATACATAATGCCATGTGTATGTTGGTTATGCGATTAATAACCAAAGCAAGTGAGGACTGGTGGTCATGATTATGGTAATGCATGTTATATGAGATAGTCATGATTAAGTCATAATATGTTGGAATGCATAAGTACTCATGAAACAATGCAAGGTGACGTTGAGTGGATGTGTATTAAAAGATTTTATAAATCTTGTAGTTAAGCATTGAGTGAATGCATATGAAAAACTTGAGTAAATGTTGTGAATATGCATGCATGTGGGTAACTACACCTGAAGGGATATATTGTGTGCATGCATGATTGTGATATATGTATATGTCTCATTACAATTGAGCAATAGATGAAATGATGAATTAATGATAATTCTGAAATGATTTCATGAGTTGCTATGAATGCAGGGGAAGAATTGCATGAAGGTAGTCATGATTGACAGGCTTCCAGAGTGCTCTGTTGGAAGGCCAGAGTTGTATAAATGATATGGCTATGAATTAATGAGCATTTAAAAGATTTAAGTTGATTGCATAAATGATGTGACTGTACCTTGCAATTTTATTATGATAATGATTTACGTGAAGTAAATGAGTTTGTTATATTGATATGTTAACAGCTGGAAGTGTTTGAATTATGGAATGTTATAATTCTGGAAATGCTTCAGTGATTGTTGCAGTAATGAAATATTATATGCATGGAGACTTACAAAGTGTTGGCTGATTGAAGTTTCAGATTTCAGGTAGATTGTTCTAGGCATGGCAATGTGGGTAAGTCCATGATGAAGGCTGGAGTCTACCATGTACAAAAGCCAAAGGTTATGAGAAGATTCTCATGGGTGTGAAATTTAACTTATGCATGAAACAAATCTGAAATTATTCTCATTTAAATTTATGAGAATAATATCATGGTTGCAAATCTAATTTCGGTAGGGAGCAGATTTGAAAATTCAATTTAGAGCTTATGAGAAGGGATCTCATGGTTGAGGAATCTAAGCTCTGTTAGAAAGAAGAATTGTAAATCTCAGATTTGTAAACTTTCAAATTTGAATTGCATTGTTAAATGTTGCTGACTATTTGGCTTATGTAAAAATTGTGTCAGGAGGACATGTCATAGGTGGATGTCCATGTATGGCAACAAACATAAATCCATAATGGACATAATGGTGCCATTTACAAGAGCCAAGCAATATGAGGATAGCCTCATGGCTAAGAAAATCAATTTCTGTAGTAGACAAAGTTGCAAATTCATATTGAATTTAATTATTAGTGCCATTGATCAGTTATGAAACAATCAGATTTGAATTACATTGTTAAATATTGTTGGCTGTTTGGCTATTTGATAAGTGTGCCAAGAAGACACATTGCAGTAAGACCAAGAGAGAGGGCCTGCAGAAGCCAAACTTCATGCGAGGGATTCCATGAATTGGAAATGGGTTTCGGGTGAAACGCCATTAGACATTATTAATGTCTCATTTGCACTGCATGATTGGTAAACAATATGAGTGAGATGATAAAGATTATGACAGTAAGACATATGAGAAGTATGTAACATCAAAAGGAGTTGGGATGAAAAACCGAGGGACTGTCAACTCAGAGAAGGAGCCCCCATTCCTCATTAGTAAAGAGAAATTACATCTTCAAAATGGATAAGTGTTCTGTAAACATTGACTGATATATATATATATATATATATATATATATATATATATATGTACCTATATGTATGCAAGTCTAATTGTTAGAATTACTATGCGGAACGTATTCTATTTATGTACATTATTCAAACTGCTTGAAGTATGATTAGGACTTGCATAGCTCCCATCAGTGAGGAGTGCACGCCTTTCTGATGATGAGTTATGTTAGGGATGCCAATATTGATTACACCCTAAGGGAATGGATGCATTCCTGGTGTTTCAATACTTGATATTGAATGCTATGGTTATGGTTACAGTTTTAGAATAACAATGCTGAAAAGTTTGCCTATACTGCTTGTGTTGTCAAGCTTAAACAGATGCAATATGGTGCTACACACTAAGGAGGAAAAGTAAAAGGTTGTTGTGAGGGGTTGTGGTGGAAGGGTTAATGTGTATGAAAGGATGTTGTGGAGGTTTTGGAGGTTGTGGGAATTCTGATGAAAGGTTGTGAAGGTGTTGATGAAAGGGTTATTATATGCATATGGCTCCATAGTAGAGCCTTGACTTAGAAATGGTCGTAGTGAAGTTTCCTTCCAAGTCGGCTGAAGGTGTACTGGTTGGACATTAATTATTTGATGTTTTGGAGTAGCCTGCGTGCTGGCCAAACATCCTAGTCCGCAGGAGGATCCCAAGGCTTGTAAAGTAAAAGCAGGACCCTGTGGACCAGAGAGAAAATGCACAATACAGATAAGTATTCAATTTCATTTATTTCTTGTTTGGAATAATGAAGATTTCCAGTATAAGTCTTGTACCAGTTAATCTGATGCACTATTGTTTCTTTGTTGGAAACATTGGCCATTATAGGAAGCAAGGACCCTGAAAAAACTATAAATTGCTTGGTAAACCCAGAGAGTGACTGGTCGGGCATTAATTATTTGGTTTTGTGGAGCAGCCTACGTGCTGGGCAAACATACAAGATTATTTGGTGTTGTGGAGCAGCCTGCGTGCTGGCCAAACATACAAGATTATTTGGTGTTGTGGAGCAACCTGCGTGCTGGCCAAACATACTAGATTAATTGATGTTGAGGAGCAGCCTGTGCGTTGGCCAGACATCCAAGTCCATAGGCGATTCCAAGGCTTGTAAAGCAAAGAAGGACCCTGTGGAATAAAGTGAAGACCTTCAATGCAGATAATTATTTAGTTACCTTGTAATTTCTTGCTTATGAATATACATGTGTATATGATTTGGTTATGATTTCCTATGAAAATAAACTAAACATCTAAATTAATTCAATGTTTGAGTGTAGGTATTGCTGGAAGCAATGACTATGAAAGAATCTTAAGGATGCGTGTGGACATGTGACTGTCCTAAAAGGGCTCGGCTTGTGCATAAATGAATGATGGTGCTATTGGACTTGTAGGGGTCCTAGAAGCCAAGGGAGTTGTAGACAAACCATGTGGAGGGGCTCCATGGTTGAGAGGTCTGAAATAGACCATAGACGCTAAGTGTCAGCCAAGAAGGGTTGGTCAAGCATTCACATGGAAGTGAAAGAGGCTAGGAGCATGAAAACCACAATGGTGGTGTGGGTTCCAGAATGGAACAAGACGAAGAGGAGAAAACTCTTACTACTCTCTCTTTCCTTTTTATTGACGCATTCATAAAAACAGAAAAATTTGAATGCGTGTATGGCTGAAAGTAGAGTGTGTTTATTTGCTTGAAATAAATTGTGAATGCTGAAGTAGTTAATTCCTTGTGAAAGAATGGACATGAATGAGCTCATGTGCCTGTTGGGAAAGTATGAAAGTATGAAATTCTCATGGGAAAGGCATGGGATTTCATATCAATTGGAAAGCTAATTGACTGAGTTATTTTAATGCTATATTATGCTTGTCCTAACAGAAATTATAATGATGAATTTCATAGGTGAAAAAGTGAAACTAGTTTGTGGCAGTTGTTGCGAAGCAAGTGTTGCTTGTAAGTACAGTGAGAACCAGTTGCGCACAAAGATCATGGCAGCAGACCATAGGCTGTTGGAATTGGCTGAAAGTCTTCTTCAAACAATTTACAAGACCCAAGAAAATTTTGGAGAGATGCTCAAGATACAAAAGAGGCAGAATGAGATGAACCATAAGGTTTTGCAAAACTCTATTGGTATGCAAAGAGAGGTAAAAAGCATTATGAGAGAAATCAGTAAGGGAAAAGAAAGTAGATCAAGGATGAGGCATTCGTCCAATCGGTCCATTAAGAAACGTTCCAGGCATGAAGACTCAAAGTAAATTGAGCAGGTAAAGATGAAGCAGCCAGTGAAATGTTGGAGATGTGGAGGACATCATTGCCTCCGCAACTGCCCAACAAGGGAACCTCAAGAGGGTAGCAGCCATAAAGTTTTCAGACTTGTGGATGAGCTGAAAGACCAGAACCAGTGGGAGAAGTTCATGGAAGTCAAGGGACTTGGTCCTGGAAGTTCAAAGTAAAGGATAAAATGCAGGGCAGACCTGCAAAGTTTTTGAAATTTTGGACATGTATAAATTGTATATGTATTCCTAAGTCTTGGAACACTGAGGACGGTGTTATTTTAAGGGGGAGGGGATTATAATACCCCATTTCGACCCTTAGGATATGTTAGCTTTTAATGTAAATGTTGTATACATGTGATGTATGTTTTCCTAGCGTGGAGCTCAAGGCCAAGGCCCCGCTAGTGGAAGCTCGAATTTTATTTAAAGGCAAGTATTAGACATTATGTTTCCCATGTGCTATTTAGCCATGGAACATTGTAAAAATGATGTAAATAAACATCATGCAATAAAATACCAAAACTGGCTATGGAGGCAATGAATGAGAAGGGGCCATGTGTATCCACTAGGGAGTGGTGAGGGGGCTATGGGATTGAACCATAGGCTGCCATATGTCACCTTGAGAACCCATTTGACTTACCTTGCTGACATTTATTTCTGTTGTAAGGAAGTGGTTGAGGAATTCAGTCCATGGCTTCAATGGAGCATGGGCAGCCCAGAAATTCATATGGCAGAGTATGGGCTCTATTTTCTTGTACCAGAAGCCACTCTACCTCATGGGAGTTGCTTCTTTCCCATCCCCATTCCATTGTGGAAGTTACCAGCATCATTTTCCATCCAAAAACGAATTGCGAGTAGAGAGAAAAACCAGAAATCGCAACTTTGAAAGAACCCACGTTTTGAAGAGCCATAAATGCCCATAATTGGTATTTGATAGTGAAATCCAATGGGGGATCCATAGGTATGAAACTTGGGGCGAATTTGGGAGCATTAGATACCCTAAAATCCATTGGAAAACCCAGTTTTGATAGCCCAGAAACCCAATGACGGGATTGAGTTATTTGTTGCCAGAATGGTGAGAAATCCCAGTGTGGAGGTTTGAATAGAGGATGGAATTGCTTGAATTGAACTTGAGATGTCTGTATCTCTGTGGTTGAGCTCACGAGCTTAGCATCCTCATCATTTCCTTATTGCATGCTTGATAAACCCAGTTGTTTACTGGCTTAGCATGACCGTTTGAGTGAATCCATGGCTGTGAGTGAGCCTGTCTAATTCCTCCTTAGTGGATACACAGCCCAACTCGGGGGTGATCTCTCAGCTGAAAGAATATAGGATGGACAGAGATCTATGGTTGGGTGGAACGTTGCTGTCACATAGCCAGTTGTTTGGATGTTTTCATTTCAAGATAAGTATTCTCTGTGGATTAATTTATTTGCATTATGTGTTCAACAATGTGTTAATCTTGTATGTTAAATTACTCATGTTACTTGGATGAAATGATTATCTTAAGTTAGTTGGCATGATGCCTATGCATAGCATGAGAATGGTATGGATTATTGTATGACTGTTTCATCATTCTTCCTGGAAGAAATAGGCTGATGCATCTCCTTCTGCTTGTATGTTATTATGGTTATTCCTCTGTGTTTTTTAAATGAGTTGTGTTAATTCTATGTTCTGTAATATATTAAATAATGACTGGTATTTGGATGATGAATGCATATCTTATTAGGGATAACATGTAATCTGTGTATATCATGAGAATGTGATTGCTTCCTCACATTATAATTCATCACCTGTTTGTGAATGGTATGTTGATGCATTCCATTCTAGCTGTGTGTTAATATGTTTAATTCCGCTGTGTAAATGAATTGTGCATCTTATTTTAAATGGCAAAATTTTATCATTATGGCTCGGGGACGAATTAGACACCCCATGTTGTAGTCATGTTCCCTCCCTTGCATTGGATAGATGGGAGGGGATGTGACACTGTGCAACATGGTCCGATGGGAAACTCAACACTGCATATTTCTGTATGGGATAATCAACACCAAATATGTCCTGCAACAACTTATTTCACTATTTCCAATCACTCATTCTTTCTTATGAGCTTCCCACCAACACGTGGGTGTCACTTTCAGCGCGACATCTAATGCTAACAAAACTTTATTGTTTAGGTATATGTACTTCAAAATCTGTTACAAACAAAGCTACATCTATCAAACCATCATATTGTTGGATCACATACCTCTGTATCAATCCAACATAATGAAGTTGTAATGTGCACACACCTTCTAATAGGAACTTCATGCATCATTTGTTGCCAGTCTTCAAGGGATTCCTCAGAATATGATGTGTAGGAACTGACGCTATGCCAACTTATCGCACCATTAGCAATAGGATCCACATAATCCTCCATTCTTTCACTCATGTTATATTTATTTTCCAGCTTCCCATTCTGGACCGGTTCTACATGTATTTTCCCTTCTATTGGGTCCAATGGCGTAGTGACCCTAAAATTATCCCCTTCAAAAATCATTTGTATTTTTTTTCAATTCAATGATGGCATGATTTTCAAAATCCCATCCAAGTCCCAGTAATCCAAGATATGGCTTATTGTCATCTACAATTTCAATAACTTCAAAATTAGTGGTGTTGCGCACCCCATCCACATCCACAAGTACTCTGGTCAACCTTCCAATTAGGATAAGTCTATGTTGGTTGGATAATCTCAATTGAAAATTAGACCAAATCAGCTTCATCCTGCCCATCATTTCCCACATCTACTTTAGCAATACATATACATAAGAACCCAAATCTAGAATGATGTAGTCCATGTAATAGTCTCCAACCTATGCACTCAAGCGAAACTCCTTATCGATCCTTCTGTTGCATTATAACTGATTCACAGCACCAACTTCTTCCTTCTCTTATGTGTAGCAATCAATCATCCAGCATAATATGACCAGAGTAGATTCATCCTTTATCAATTCTAAGGATCTTTTCAAAAAAATTCTCATAGTACTTACCTTCTCATCTGGTCCTTCTGGTATTGAAGAATCATATATTGGAGGCATGCCATATACCTATCATGATGATGATGCTCCAAATTCTATCCTTAACATCTTTTGTCTTGCTTTCTTGTATGTGTCTTTCTCTCTCTGGGGATCAAACATCAGTGGTTTCCCTACAACTTTCCTCACCTAGTGTCTAGTGCATAGTTTCTATTATATCACATCAGGTCTCATCCTAGCTCCTCCACGTGTAACGGTTGCTATCCTTGGATGGTCATCATGATCTTCTACTATGATCATCTAGACATTTTGATTCTGGTTTGGATTTGGAATCCGGTTTTGGTTTTGGTTTGGGATATTATTCAAATTCTGGTTCAAGTTCAGATCAATATTATGATTGAGATTGAGATTCAAATTTGGAATCTAGATCTGATTTTCATTATGATTCCTCCTTTGTTTCCATTTCAGAACCAGTAATGGGAAATATTCTTTCGTGTGATCCAACTTTTTGCAATAGGTGCATGTCGTGCAAAGTGTCATTTTTTACCACAATTATAACAAATGATTGGTCCTCTCCCTCTTCCAAATCCTCCTACGCCTCAACCTATGAATCCTCTACATCCTCCTTGGTTGTAATCCCTTGGTGCATTGTTTTGTTGTACTGATCCTTCTAGTCCAACCTCCCCTTGGACTCTATATGCATCTAATGTGGGATCACATAAGGTCTAGTGTTGCAGTCCTTCTCATCATGACCCACAGATTTGAAAAAGTTGTAAAAACATACTTCTTGAGGCACTTACATACTTTTGTAGTGTGGAAAAAACATGGAGAGAATGATTTCCTCTACATATTTCACACCATACGCCTCCTCCTGTAGGAAAGGGATTTGGACCTCTCAATGCAAAATATTCTATATATGTTGGACACTCATTCTTATGGTGGCCATCCACCCTGGAGGTGGTACACCGTATCTCTTCGCGCTTATATTTTCCCTTGGTAATTTCCTACAATTGGATCATTAGTGTAGCAACCTGCGTCTGGACCTGAGCAAACATCGCACTGCTCTCTCTTACTGGGGATTCTTACAACTTCATAGCTAGCTCCAGTGCATGTTTCTGTGTTATAATCTTCTGCTACATTAGGGGGCAACATATATGTGGCAATATCCAAACAATGAACCATTATTTATGCTACTCTTTAGGAATTTGGAATGTCACCTTGTCCATAGACGCTTTGAATCTTTGGTCAAATTACCAGAATGACTCATTTGACAACTGTTTGATCTCCTTTAGCTCAGAAATATACTGTGACTCACACTTTGGATTCTCAAATTCCTTTATCAATGCCTCTTTGACACAACCCAAAGTTCTATTTGGTACAGTGACCTGATACTTCAAATACCATTTCATTGTGTGATCCCTAAAAGTGGTTACCAATTGTGCCAACTTTATGGCATCATATTGAACTTTCTTTTCCTACCATATCGCTTCACATGCAAACGAGTGTTGATATGGATCATTTGTCCCCACCCCATGAAAGAAAAACATATGTAAAGTAGGGTCTAACCCTGCCATTATATTCTACGGACTACTACCGCTTAGTGTCACAGACTGTGTTTGAGCAGTCGACTTACCCCCACTACTTTGAAAACCTTTACTATTATTACTAATTGGAAATGAAATAATTGGATTTCTCACCTCAGTTGTTGGGGATGCACATGGGGTCGTGGGTTCAACGCAAATCTCGGCATGAACAGGGCTACCTTCTTCAGACGATTTGATTTGATAGCCATTTTCCTTCTCTTAGTACAACAGTACTTCGATATGGGTTCTTATGCAAGTATCTCTTTCTTCAAACTCACTGTGCTACTTCTCTACCTTAGTTGTAGTCCTCTTCCTACTGTCTTTCTTAAATCTCTTTCCATTGCACAGTAATCTAGTCACTTCTACTGTCACATTGTCTTCCCTTCTCATCATCCTCAGCTCATCCTCTCCTCATTTATTATTTTCTTCCTTTACTCAAACCATTCTTGGTTCAGCCCCAGTTCCCTTATGCGCATAGAGACCTTTAGCTGCTAGGTTGATATGATTCCAATATAATCATTCCTTTATCGAACAACAACATCTTAATATAGGTATGTAATGACTTCAGGTACCTTCCATGCGGACCTTTAAAGAACTCCCTCTGTGTTGTGTTGTAAGATTGGGTATAATCTACAGAAAACTCTGTGACATACCCCTTCAAAATACTATCCATCCAACAATCTATTGCGTGTGATATTGGATTACTTACAGTGTTAACTAGCTAGATCTGTTCAGGATTCCAACTCCTCAGACCATCAATGCAATATGTTGGGTTTCATTCAACTAAACTAAACAGCCACTCCACTATAAGTATGGGGAACTCACAGATGAAAATTTCGTATAGATTTCTATAGACATACTTCTACAACTAGTGTTCGTGCTAATCTGTGGATTCTTTTCTACTCTATGGCGAACTCATAATCATTTTCTTTCAACCAATTTTCTATCTCTTCCTTCGTTGGCCTCAAAAAAACCATTAGTTAACCTCCCTCTTCCCTTAAATCACAGATCTTGGTACCGGCAATGAAACCATTTTTTGGTGTGCGGGAAAACCCAAAGTTCAACATAAACTTCACCAACAAAACCCAAGACACCGACTCTTTCAGCATCACTTACAAGCAGATGAAGTCTCACCTGAGGTGTCAAGGGGGACTATATGAACCAAGATTCCATAGTGCTGAAGAGATGAAAACATGCATTTAACAAATATACTATTTATTCATCTACTAAACAACATAATACAACTCATTCATGGAAATAGATAACATAATCACAACAACAACATAACATAGCATCCATGTGCACATCAGACGTAAGAATTCATCACATTTCATACAAGTGTGAAGTGATTCAAAATAGAGTACTCATTCTCATTATCAATGGGATAGTCTTACATAACCTACGCAGTGTGCATCGATTATCTATTAAAGTCTCCAAGTACCCAACAAGAATAGCGACTCATGGACACAAAAAGTAACTAACTAGAAACTCTCCCACCAACGCTTTGCCCTTAGATATCTTACATATTTATACATCAAAATATGGGTTAAGCCCATTACAAAGTGGACAAAATATCTAACTAACTCCTAACTAACTTCTTCCTTTTGTGCGGTTTGGTCCATTTTCTAAGTTGTCACATGGTCCATCTCCGGTGTGTGACATCCAATACAAGTCCAAAACCCAGGTGTCGACGCTTGGAAAAAAATTTGCGTCGACAGTAGGGTTCTCCCCAATGAAAAGTATCGATTAGACTCTTCATTGTTTGGAATAGGGAACTCGTAAGACTTACGATCCAACTATGGTTCAAGATAGTCTTGGAATAAATTTATCAGATATGGTCCTACCTACCATTTAATATTTTGATTGGTTTTAAATAAAATGCAATTCAGTACCCTACATGTGAATGCTTATGCTTACTACCTATGATTGTTTGACCGATAAGAATAAGCCTCACATAGTGATGTGCAAGTTCTTACCTCTCATCTGATCCACTCTTTTATTATCAGTCACCCAATTAAATGCCCTAATTAAATGCAATATTCTAATTTAAGCTAAACTATCCTTGCAATGAGAGAAGTTAAGAAAGAGAAACATAAGGTAACTGCATCATGCATTTATAGAAGATAACCATTGAAAATAACGCATTTAACAGTCACAAAATAAAGTTAAACTCATTAGATATCTCAAGTATTAACATTCATTGCATCCATTTCTCGTAGAAAGCAAAGAACACTGTGTTTGCATGTACAAACACCAAGATAATTTAGAAAATATTAGAATAGTCCAATAGAACAAGAACAATCTTATTGCATTGCAATAGACAAAATGAATAAATCAATTCAACACATTTCAACACAATCTTCGGTGCAGGCTTCTGTTGATGTATATGTAACTTCGGAATGTATTTCACATATATGTATATTATATTCCTATAGAGATGGTATTATTCCTCTATAAGGAAGTGTCGTCATTTATATTGTAAGTGTCGTAACTTATACTTGATGGGTTATTAGACCACCTTGTTTGGGGTCGGCCTTGTATAAGTCATGTGGGTCAAAGGGTTATTAGACCACCCTATTGGGGGTCGGCCATGTGGGTCAAAGGGTTATTAGACCACCCTATTGGGGGTCGGCCCACTCAGCATTATGTTATGTGGTTAAGTTCGAGCCTACATGAGTTAGGTAAAAAGGCAAGTCAAGTCAAGTATAAATAGAGTGCGGGAGGCACTCTATTTGCTCACTCACTTCTCACACATGCACTCAAGGAGGAGTGGCGCACTTATGGAGGAGGAGGATCTGCTTCTAGGTTATGGCTATCTTTCTTGGTTGGTTGTATCATTGCTCTATCTATCTCTGAGGAAGTTATTGGGGTTTTTCACCTTTATGGTTTTCCCCAAGTAAATCTTTGTGTCTCTTGTGTGCTTGCATTATTGTCTCCATGATTGATATGCTGTAGATATGCTGTACATGTTGTTCTCTCAGTTAAGATCCTAGATCAGATTGAAGTAAATTCAGAAAATTTAACATGGTATCAGAGCTAGCCTGAAAGAAGGCATGATATGGCATGTATGACACTTGTTGCACTTACGATGCTAGGGCTTGATATAGCAAAAACCAGTCATCGTAGCACTTTCACTATAAATCCGTTTTGGCGAAGTTTTCGGATCTGAAATTGTTACAGGCCGAAGCTAAGATCTCCAGGTATCTTGTGTCCAAAGGACAACCTCTAATTCGTTGTACTTTGTGATTTATGATCTGTACAATATAGGGTTTCTGCCTCTTCCAGATCTGAGTCAAACTCAGGTGACCTTGGGAAAAAGGTCATATCTTGGGCTAGGAAGCTCCAAATGAAATTTCGTAAAAAGTGACAGGTAGTACACAGTCTGTACTATCTCAGAAAACTTTTTCAGAGGCCGAAGTTGAACCAGTGACACGTGGAATTCCGTACAAGTTCGCTCTTCTGTATTATCCCATAAACAGGTCACGTTGCGACATTTGGCATAACTCTCTCTCAGAGAGTCCAATTGAGGTCAGACCTATCAGGATGGAAAGGTAACAGGCCGAGCTATCTCAGAAAACTTTTTCAGATGCCGAAGTTAAAACAGTGACACGTGGCACGCCGTACAAGTTCGCTCTCCTGTTTTATCCCAAAACAGGTCACGTTGCGACATTTGGCATAACTCTCTCTCAGAGAATCCAATTGAGGTCAGACCTATCAAGATGGAAAGATAACAGGTCAGGCTATCTCAGAAAACTTTTTCAGACCCTGTGGATCAAAAATTTCGGAGTTACACCAGAAACAATCAGGTACATATTTCTGTCAAAACAGAATTATTTTTTGGTACCTTCATTCATGGCTTCCGGAATTTAGGGCTTTGGAGAAAGTTGGAATTTTTGTAATCAGAGACCACGTCTGGATGCTACTCATCAAAATAGAAATTTAGAGACCAAGATCAGAATTTTTGGTTGGGCAGAAGGCCGGGCTTGATTAGACCCTAGTTCGGGACTTTGATCAGAAAAGTGAAAAATTAGGGCTTCTGTAAAAATGGGAATTTTTGAAATCTGTGACCACGGCTGGAAGCTCCTCAGAAAAATAGAAGCTTAGAGCTTTGGATCAAACATTTTGATTGGGAAGAAGAGTAAGATTCATCAAACCCCAGTTCAGGGTCACGTCCAGTGAATCCAGAAGTTTCAAAAGCAAAATTGAGGAGTGAAACTTTGCAGTTTTCAAACTCCGAATATACCAGCTTGATCAGCTCATCAAGGCGCATATTTCTACCCTTTCAGAAGTTTGAAATTCAAAGTTTGAATTTTTGGGGTTTCTCTGACAAACCCATATCCAGCTCCAGGTCCAGTTCTTGCAAATCAAGTGGATTGGGTTAATCCTAGAAGAAGATGGATTGATCATCTGCATGAGTGAAGAAGTTCATGTTTCAGAGGGAGATGCGGCTAAGGCTTTACATAAGAAGATTACAAGCGATCTCGATAGGTATGACTCATCGATGTATGTTTCGATATTTGTCCATGATTAAGTTTATGGTATTTTTTTCTTCATGTTATTACGGTTAGTACAATTTTGATTTTAGATTTGTCGTATAACCTTAACAAAATTATGAATGCATGATAGAAGATATTCATTGGTTAGGGTGATTGACACTTATGATTGTACTAATGCATTATGGTGTTGTATGAGGTTTATGTTGTCTACTAACATGAAAGGTACACCAAGAAAGACAAATCATGTTCTGGTCCAAGAACATATGATCATGATAACATGAGGACAAAGATTCATCCATTGTCATGGATCTCATAGAAGATACATTTACGAGGTATGTATAACTTGGTTTTGTAATAGTTAACCTATGAGATATACAGGTTACTAGCACAAGTCATTGAAGAAGAACAAGAAGACATCATGTGAGTATGTTAGACATAAATAGCAAGCATGCTAATCTAGGTATGTTTTTCCTATATCAAGATAGAATCCTACCTTGTGTTAGGATCTTATACTGTTGTTGATAATGATTATTCATGAAGTCATAGGTTTGAATAATCATGATTGTATGCATATTATGTTTCTTACCATAATTGATGATATGACTAACCAGAAGAATCATGATGGTATAGGTTTGAATAATCACAGGTTTTATGCATTTTATATCTCTTATCTTGATTGATGATTCAACTAACCTGAAGAGTCATAGGTTTGAGTAATTATAGGTTTAGACATGTTATGCTTCTTATGATTTGACTAACCATAAGAATCCTACATAAACCTTGAATGATAATGCTTATTATTTCTGTTTGAAATGATCATGACTATACATGCTTGAGATTATTGTGTTTTAATAGTATACTAATGAATGTATGATTTTATATGAGATCACAAGGATAACACATTCATGATACTAATAAGCATGCATAGGAACCAAGGATGAATATGAGTTCAAGAACAGGTAATCCAGGAAGCAAAGATCAAGAGGGAGCACACTCCAGTTGTTCCTGCAAGAAAGCAAAGGATCACACTTCAGTAGTTTCTGCAAGGATGCAGATATTCAGAGGGAGTTGATCATCTCTCTACATTTCACAATAGAAAGGTGTAGAAGAAGCTACCTCAGATTAGGACTCCAGCAGCTCCTGCAAGGAAGCAAAGACTCAGAGGGAGTCCACCCAACGAACAAAGAAAGATAAGTATTTTAATCATCATTTCTTGCATATTTGTTTGTTTAAATAAAATTGTTCAATAATGTATATACTGATGTTCCTAGAATTAGGTTGTGTATTATGCATATTAGAATAATTGCATTGATGAACAGTATACTCCTAATATGCATGGGTAAGTGGCCTATGGCACTGTACAACATTCCATTGCTACTTATCTAGAATGAAACCTCTTTGCTGACATGTTGGGAGTTGTGCACACTCTTAACAATGTTCTGGTAGAGATTGGAAGGCATCTAGAAAGTTACGGAATATGGATAAATGTTGTATTGAAGCATTGGCTAAGATAATTGCATGACTGTATGGCATATTTCTTTATGTGTAAGAATTTGTTCTGAAAACTATGAGATGTTTTCTAATCATGCAATTTAACTTGTTGTGTAGGAAAGATCGTATGCCATCTCCTACAAAAGAAGAACTACAACATTTTGTTCCAGCAACAAAGATATCTATTGAAGATATTGAAGATATTGAAGTTCCTAGGATCTGGGATGAAGAAATGAAATGCCATGATCCGTCGATCATGAAGAATGATGTTTGCTATGACTTCCAAATGGAACTATCAGATCAAGCATGTTGCAGATAGCAGCATAGAGAAATATAAAAGTGATGAAATAGAAGATACACCAGATGGATTCAAGACAGCTTCCTTGAATGGTGTAGTTGAAGAAGAAGTGTATGTGGAGCAGCCACTTGGTTCTGAGACACATGATAGGAAATCATATATGTGCAGAACTTGGTATGGTGAAGATAGATTGATTACCGACATGCAGCGGAAGCTTACTGCCGAGTTCAAGATGAAGAACTTGGGGATGATGCACTATTTGTTTTTGGCATGGAGGTGTGGCAGAATGATGGAATCTTCCTTGGACAAGGGAAGTATGCAGTAGAGATCCTGAAGAAGTTCGGGATGATGGACTGCAAGGCTATGGCCACACCTACGGCATCGAATCTGAATCTTCTATGTGATGCTTCATCTGAGCCGGTTGATATCACTATGTATCGTCAGATGATTGGGTCCTTGATGTACCTGACGAACACGAGACCAGATATTTGCTTTGCTGTGAACACATTGAGCCAGTTCCTGACGGATCCGAGGAGTGTTCACCTGGTTGCTGTAAAGCATGTTCTGAGGTACCTGAAGGGTACAGTGGATTATGGGCTCAGATATGAGGCAAATCAAAAGTTTAACCTGCAGGGTTATGTTGATTCAGATTGGGCTGGCAGTGCTGCAGATAGGAAGAGCACATCTGGGTGTTGCTTCAGTATGGGATCAGGTGTGATCTCTTGGTTTAGCAGGAAGCAGTCCTGCGTAGCACTGAGTACAGCTGAGGCAGAGTATGTTGCAGCCTGTTCAGCTAGTTGTGAGGAAGTATGGCTACGGAAGCTACTGTCTGAGTTATTTGATCTCCCGTTGGAGGCTACTAGTATCTTCTGTGATAACCAGAGTTGTGTGAAGCTGTCCGAGAACCCAGTGTTTCATGACAGGTCGAAACACATAGAGATCAAATATCACTATATCAGGGATATGGTGCAGAGAGGAGCTGTGAAGCTCCTGTATGTTGCGACGGACGAGCAGATTGCAGATGTGCTGACGAAGCCACTAGCCAGGGTGAAGTTCGAGTACTTCAGAGAGAGGCTTGGCGTTCTTCAGATCAAGGACACTTCGAGGAAGAAGTGATGGACACATTTGCTGAAGCCATTCCAAGCATGTTGGAAGGAGGATCCTTCACATGGCTGTGGATGTAAGCGCTGGATGATGAGCATCAGGATGATGTTCTGGTTTCTGCTGGATATGATCAGTTGGATCATTTTTGTATGTATGTACGCATCATGTTGGATGCTGGATATGATCAGTTGGATCATTTTTGTATGTATGTACGCATCATGTTGGATGCTGGATATGATCAGTTGGATCATTTTTGTATGTATGTACGCATCATGTTGGATGCTGGATATGATCAGTTGGATCATTTTTGTATGTATGTATGCATCATGTAGATGCTGGACATGATCAGTTGGATCATGTGTATGTATTTTGTATATGCATCATGTTGGATTCTTGGACCATGTATCTGTATATGTATCAGGTGGATACATTGTATGATCAGATGGATCATGTATGGTGATATGTATCATATATTTGTAATTGTATCAGGTGGATACATTGATGATCAGGAGGATCATGTATGATGATATGTATCAGGTAGATACTTGGTATGCATCAGGTAGATGCATTGATGATCAGGTGGATCAGGTATGATGACATGCAGCAAGATGTTGCAGTGATGATCAGGATGATCATAGATGACGAGCTTCAGGATGTTGCTCCAGATGACATGCAGCAGGACGTTGCAGTGATGATGATCAGGATGATCATGGATACATCAGGATGATGTATGGTGAGTATCAGTTTGATACTCTGTGGCCGTGGATCAGGTTGTGCAGATAAGCATGTAATTTGTGCCCTGGGAGATTTGCAGATGGTCTTTCGAGGTTTTGCCTATGGCATGTAATTTGTGCCCTGGGACATCTGGCAAATGCTCTTTCGAGGTTTTGCTTGGGAGGACATATAATTTGTGCCCTGGGAGATCTGCAGATAGTCTTTCGAGGTTTTTCCTATGGCATGTAATTTGTGCCCTGGGATATCTGGCAGATGCTCTTTCGAGGTTTTGTCCTATGGCATGTAATTTGTGCCCTGGGAGATCCGATAGGTTGAGCTGTGTGCTCGTAATCAGTCCTGGGATGCTCTTGCGAGGTTTTGCCATGACCACATGTAATTTGTGCCCTGGGAGATCCGATAGGTTGAGCTGTGTGCTCGTAATCAGTCCTGGGATGCTCTTGCGAGGTTTTGTGGTGAGGTCACATATAATTTGTGCCCTGGGAGATTTGCAGATGGTCTTTCGAGGTTTTTCCTATGGCATGTAATCTGTGCCCTGGGACATCTGGCAAATGCTCTTTCGAGGTTTTGTGACGCACGTAATAAGTCCTGAGGATTCCACAGTATGGCCAGTGATGATGAAGACCTGCAGGTGGTGGGCCTACATCCAGTATGAAAAAGGACTGGCTCTGTAGAACTTCCTATGACGAGTAGATTCAGAGATTGATTGAGATAGCAGTAGCAGTGACGATGATGATGACTCGATGATGATTATCCAGTGACGATGATCCAGAGAAGATGACTTGTGCTAGAAGAACTGTGCTGAGAAATACCTTCCTAGTTAAGAGGGAGTGTTGATGTATATGTAACTTTGGAATGTATTTCACATATATGTATATTATATTCCTATAGAGATGGTATTATTCCTCTATAAGGAAGTGTCATCATTTATATTGTAAGTGTCGTAACTTATACTTGATGGGTTATTAGACCACCTTGTTTGGGGTCGGCCTTGTATAAGTCATGTGGGTCAAAGGGTTATTAGACCACCCTATTGGGGGTCGGCCCACTCAGCATTATGTTATGTGGTTAAGTTCGAACCTACATGAGTTAGGTAAAAAGGCAAGTCAAGTCAAGTATAAATAGAGTGCGGGAGGCACTCTATTTGCTCACTCACTTCTCACACATGCACTCAAGGAGGAGTGGCGCACTTATGGAGGAGGAGGATCTGCTTCTAGGTTATGGCTATCTCTCTTGGTTGGTTGTATCATTGCTCTATCTATCTCTGAGGAAGTTATTGGGGTTTTTCACCTTTATGGTTTTCCCCAAGTAAATCTTTGTGTCTCTTGTGTGCTTGCATTATTGTCTCCATGATTGATATGCTGTAGATATGCTGTACATGTTGTTCTCTCAGTTAAGATCCTAGATCAGATTGAAGTAAATTCAGAAAATTTAACAGCTTCCACCCATAAAAATGCTTTGTTCATTATCGTAAATAATTATCACATATGATATATCCAGCAAAATATTTCGAAAAAGGAAAAGCCCCTGCTCCCACCTAATTTCTTCTATTTATCCTTATAATTAGACCTCCCAGGTGACATGTCATTTCACCTTCTTGTAGCTATGACCCTTTGTCTTCCAAAACTTTTATTATATTATAATTACAGCATAAGTGGACAAAATATAAAAAATACAACAAAATTATTACATCATGACGGTGGGGTGCCCTCTTGATCATGTATAGACTAATCCCAAATGTTGCTTTCATAAGAAATAATATTTAAATGTTGAGGATCCAATAACCATAAGGCCACTTCATAAAAAGATAAATATTTAACCATTGCGTTAATCCCTTTAGTTGTTGAACTATGCCCATTAGCCAAGTATTGCGTTTTTAAAGTAGCTTTCCCAGTACGCTCTTGTAAATCCTCTAGAGTGATACTTTCTAGACTTCAAATAGCAGCTATATATTCATATTTAATGGTTCTCAACTCGGTCAACTATTGTTCTTTTGGTATATGGATTTCAAATGGGTTAGGAGAAGGTAAATGACATTTTTCAAAGGCTCTGGCTATGTTCTAATGAATTGCTTCACACTTGCAAATAGAAGCTGCCACTTCATTTTGCAATTTTCTCTTAGCCTTTTGGAAACTGTCTAGAGTTGCAAAATCCAACTTCAATTATATTGTATATATTTTAGGAAAATGGGGAGGAATTTCTTTAGCTGACTTTCTCCAAGCAGCAAGCTTCTTCATCCTGTTATGAATTTCTCCTAGATTATGTCGAGTGGCAGTGATTGCCTCAGATATCTGTTTGAGCCTGGTCACCATTCCCTGCACTTCAAATGTTTGTTCTGTGAGCAACTCCTCTGAATGGAACAATTTTTCTTGAAGAGTGGAGGCACAGTCATAAAATGGGGTTAAATCATGTTTATGTTCATGTGCAACAATGTTCAATGTAATCATCAACGACTCCTTTTCTTGGTTAAGCTCTACTACCTGTGCTTGCAGATCCCCTTTCTCGATAGTGAGGGCTTCTATTTGTTGGTCCCATTGAATTTCCTTTACTTGCATCTTTTGTAATTGGGATTTTAAATTCATTTTTTAGCCTTCCAATATACCACTTGAACATTTAGTGAGTCCCTTTATACTTCTAGGCTTTGCACAGTGTGCATGGATTCTTCCTTTTTCAATTTGTGGGTATCCCGCAGACGTCTCATTTTGATCCCTTCATTCCTAGCTTGAACCAAATTTTCTTTAAGCTTAACTACCTTGGCCTTACTACTTTCCACTTTCTCTATTAACTTGTGTATATTGTCTTCATTGGACAAGGTTGCAACTACACCAATGGATTATGTGAATTTCGAATCCTTGTTGGTGGATTTAACAAATAGAACTTCTTATATTGTGACAACATCAAGATGTGAGGAAAATTTAAGCCTCTTTTCTATCCTTTTCGTGATAGTCTTTCTTTTGTAATCGTAAACTATAGTCTCTAATTTAGCAACATCATGTTGCTTGGATGGTGAGTCCCGACTTAGCAAAAGGAAGATGTCCTCCAGTGAGTGGAACTTCTATGTGGGTGTATGCCATGGAATCAATATCCATATCCTAGCCCTCATTTCCAAGTTCATCACCTCCTTGTAAACTTTTATTTTCCATGGCTTTCTTGAAGGTTTCTTCTTCTTCTTTTTTTTCTTTTGTATCTCCTCTTGCCGAGTTGATTCATGTTGTTGTTGTAATAACTCTGATTTTTGTTTTTCATGTTCCCCTGCAAGCATATCCAATTGTTCATTTTCCATCCCTTTATGTAATTATTTTTCGTATTCTCTCGCTTTGCTCTCTTCTTCATCCTTCTTTGATGCCTCTTCTTCCTGCAGTTTCTTGTTCATTTCTTCCAATAGGGCTTCTTCCACTACTTTCTTCCTATCAACTTCTTCTAAGTTTTCTTGGGATGAGGTGTCGGATGGTTTGCTTGAGCTCGCATATTTACCACCTTTCCTTATGCTCATGAGTCTCCTATCCATTCCTTCAAAATTTGACAGCCGCCTATATATTTCGTCTTCCCTTAAGAATTGATCAGCATATTCATAATGAATTTTAACTGACGCGCAATGCGATGCAACCTTTTGGTGACTATCATTCCTTACAAATATTTTCTCACCAAAGTGAAATGAATCCAAATCCTTCACCAGCTCTTGGGATTCCTTGACCTTATTGACCCTATATGCACCGACTTAAAATGGAAGTGGAGTCCAAGAAGCCTTCTTATTCTCATGTAGGAAATGGCCAGTGCCATTTAAAAATGTCGATCTCACAATTTCCTTTAAAATAATGAAATTAGTAACATATTTGGGTAGAAAAAGTATACCTTTCGATCCTCTGTAGATACATAGGTAGGTACCTTCAGGGGTTAAATAGTAATCCCCTAATTGAGTGACCATTGTAATAACCTCCTTAGACATGAAATCTGGTTCTTTTATATAAATTAGTTGGTACAAGGGAACCAATAATTCCTCACAAATTTGCTTGTAGTAGCTCACATGCTTTTGGGCCCATAAAATATCGTGTTCTACATAAACAAGATACTAGTTGGGATTCCACCTACATCCGAGGGCAGGAAAGGGATGCAAAGTCATGATACAATCTATCAAGTAAGAAGATGTGGAATTCATCCTTCTTTACTTTGAGTCCTTGATGCACATCATTGATATCTTGGAATGCTAATAAAGCTAATATTCATAGACTGGGTAACATTTATCTGCATTTTGTGGAATGCAGGTCATAGACGGATTCAAAAGAGTCTAGAGCAAACATGATCCATGAAGACCAAATGGGGAAATAGAAAATATGAACGATGAAAAATGTCCAAGAAAAATGACAATTTTAAGCATGAATGAACAAAAATTTCTCAAATTTTCCGATGTCATTTGAGGAGATAACACAACTGAGCTTGTAATTAGCTGAGTTGGACCTCCCATATAGCCTGTATAATAGAGTAGCAACAATTTTAAAGGGATCCTTCAAAAACTTGGTTTCATATTCTCCGCTACTTCTTCTCTGGCGCAATTGCTTTCCTGGAAACAACATTTTCTTTGCACGATTTGCATAGTATAGTTTCATACTTTTGAGCCAATATTCAGTAAAAAAGACTCTCAGGGACGAAAGCCTGTAAGATATTCCTATGTGGATGAAACAAAGAAAAACATTTCTCCATGGCACTTGTGATGATACAATATTTGATGTCGATATGACGAAGAATCCATCATATCACCTCAGCACACGGGAACAACTTAGGTCGGGCTGCAGCCTTGTGGATGCCTGATTTCTTGATGTTCTAGTATATTAAGTCTTCCTCAATTGGAACTTCTGGTACACTCTGATCTCTTATTAGATCATAAATTTAACGCCATTTGAATTCAGGGGTTATGCGTGTGATATGATGGGTGTCATCGAATTGAATCTCCAGAGATGTCTCCTGAATCACTTTGTCATGAGATTTTGGCTCTGATACAACTTTGGAGGGGAAATTAGGACCTCTTTATGACATCTCTAGATCCTATAGGACAGAAGAAGCATTATCATGTTCTATAAGATCCATTGACATTATGAAAAAGATGCAATTTTAGCCTTCTTGCTAGTTCTCATATCTTGACAGTTGTAACAAGCCTTCAAAGGCTGATGAGTAAGGTTGAAACTGCCGCCTAGGGGATTGACAGACCATCTTTTGCCCAAAATAGACAAAAAGATTCCTCTTCTTACCTTGCTGGTGCCTTTCATTATGGAACAGAATTTTGATCATGATGCCTTTAAACGTTTATCTGTCATTAGAAAACGTCCTTGTGCTATTTGGAGCCAAAAACCAAGATCTGAGTGAAAACAGATATCATTATGTCAATTCTGCGTTTTTAAAGGAGCCAAAATTTTAAGCCTGTAAGCCACTGAAATCTCTGCTTTCAGTTGATAAGGGAAGCTATGAAAACACGCCTACGCCACCAAAAGCACAGTTTAAAAAATAGCTTTCAAAATTTATAAAAATGAATTCTTTCAGTCTATTTCGCCAAACTGATACTTTATTTTAAGTTCATGGCTGCCTCCGAATTTCGTGACACTACTCAGCATCATCTTTAGACTTGTGATAAGAGTCTGCTACCATGTCTTGATGTCCATGGTCTTCATTCTTCCAGGTAGGAAGGAAAACAGAGTATAAACTAGATGTGAACCCTAGCTTCTGAAGAAGGCTTTAACTGATGATAATTTTCCATGTTGATACTCTGATAGCTGTAGATCGTATCTTGCTTCCTTTACCAGGTGCCAAATCTGCTCTGAATGGTGTTTTGAAATCCATATTTCATATCTCATTTCATAGTTTTAATAATCAAAATTTGAATATGATTTATAAGCCAAAAGATGTATACTGCTTCCATGCACCGTATGATAGCCCGTTCTCCTTAAGGTTGGTGAGACCCAGGTTTCTGTACTCCATTTTATTTTCTATGTCGATTACAATTCATCCATAAAGCATTTCAACCGAAAACGTATACAAATAGACAGCCAACTATTCAAACCATAAATGAGGTAACAACAAACTAATATCAGTGCTTGAAGTTGTCTTTTGGATATCAAACCCGCTGGTCCATTTTCTTCATGCGTTTGGCTTCCTCTGGCGCTTTAATACCGTGGCTTGGGGATTGTAGACTTGGACCTTTGGCTTAACTTGTGGCATGACTCATGAAAAGGGCTATGTGTGTCGACATGATACAATGCTTCCATTTCAATGTCGTGGCCTGAAGTCATAATAGCACCTGTAATCTCTGGAATTTTGAATTTTCAACCCCAAAACCCTGCAGCTCAGCACAAATCCTTTTGTTGGTGGCTCCTTTTCGTGGCAAGATGCTTTTGACATGTCAATGCTTCCAATAATCAATGGTACACTCACCATTTAATAGTTGCGCCTTCATTGACACCTGTATCTTCAATCACTTGGTAGCCTCTGCATTTTTTATTATTGCTTGTGACAAAATTCCCCATACATCGAGACGTTAAGACACTCTGTCTTTATATATACAAACAATTTCTATGATATATGATGAAGTGTGTAGAATATAGAGAATGGCGCTCAGTACTGGGCTTGGTGTTGGTTTGACTGTTGTGATTTGAATTCGAGGCTTATTGTTCATAGAATCGACGAGATATGTAGGAGATGGGATTGGCATTCAACCGATTGGTGAATTGACATGTGGGTTGGGCTTGATTCAAATGCGTTTGAATATAAATCATAAAAAATGAAATAGAACTCAGTGCAGCATGTGGCTTGATGTGTCAACATGTGTATCAATTCATAGCTTGACTTATGGATTGGATGCATAGCTTAGATCGTGGGTCCCTAAAACCCGAGAGATATTTAGTATGAGAACTAGCCTAGTGGCTTAGTATGAGAATAAAATATGTAACCTAACTCATGGCTTGGTTTTGAATTCAATGCGCTTGACAGACTTAGGCTTTGGCATAGGTTTAGAGTCCCTTCAAACACCCATCACTTTATAACACAAAAAAATACATATTTGTTGTTTTAAAAGCTAATAAAGCTAAGATTCATAGACTGGGTAACATTTATCTGCATTTTGTGGAATGCAGGTCATAGACGGAGTCAGAAGAGTCTAGAGCAAACATGATCCGTGAAGACCAAATGGGGAAATTGAAAATATGAACAATGACAAATGTCCAAGAAAAATGACAATTTTAAGCATGAATGAACAAAAATTTCTCAAAATTTCCAATGTCATTTGAGGAGATAACATTGGCTCCAACTGGGATGGTGACCTCCCTGCGAGGCGCCAAGAACCTAGTAGTTCTAGTCGCCTTTACCATTGGGCTATGGATTCATTTGGCCTTTACAACTGATCCCTGCAAACCTAGAACCTGTATGTAGCCTTCCTGTAGTCTTCTTGTAGCCTGCCTATTTATTGAAGAAAACTGAAAACAACTGAAAGAATCTACTTGCTCATAGGACGAGCTTATTTTCTCTACCTACTGCTAACCCATTGTACTGCTTCTTGATCAAGTAAACTCATGCTTCCAATGAAGCCATATCATAAATTGATTTACTGAACTTGTTCTTGATTTTGACCCAAAAAATAATGGAATGCATAGCCAACATAAAAGTAGTTTGAACTCATGACAAAGCCAATTTTCATCTGACCAAAATACTTTAACATATATGTTGTTTATGGATTCCAAATAGATTGCGATAGGGTCATTAAATCCATAAAAGAATACCTCTTTGAACTACTGATTCAACTAAAAATTGAAGTGATGCTGGATGCCTTCAATGCTGAATATGGACTGCTCAACCTCTATCAGAGAGTCATAAAGGATGGACTGCTGATCTAAAATTTTCAGCACACCATCTCCCTCTTCATATATGCTGCAATATTTCTTTGTTTGTAAATCAGAAAAATGTGAGCTGCCCTCGGCATCTAATGTATATTCAATACTTTCACCTGTTGTTCTGTCAATCTGCTCATCATTTTTCAAGTCTTCAAAGGGGATAATCTGATCTTCCTGACAACTTAAGACTATAGATGCATTTGGTACAATGTCAAAAGCATCTATACTATAGCTAACATTATGAAGATCATCAATGTCTCGGTCACAATGAGAGATATCCCCTATAACAGCATACTCTTCATGATTTTTTGAATCTTTAGTTAAGAAATGGAATTCATGACAACATTCAGGAAATAGAAGGTCAGCTGAAAATATTCCTCTGCAGAACAAATGAAAGGAAGCATGAAAATATGCCAAAGAGCTGTAACTGGAAATAGGAAGAGACCGGTACCAATCATGAGAAATCCCCTCTAATGAAAAATAGAAGAGTCAGATCTGAACATCTTCATGCACAACTTGCAACCGATGAATGTAATCATGAAAGTCCAGCAAATGTTCAGCTGGCACTTCCCACTCTTCTCCTCGAAATTTGGGAAGACTATTTTCCCATTCATCTCTACTAGGCACTGGATTAGGGAAACCAACAATTTTTTAAAAATCACAGAACGCATACCTCTTTGCCAAGATTTTGTTCATGTCATACCAATGGAGTCGCCAACAAATTTCTGGGCAATGGAGTCGCCAAAAGATTTCTGGGCAATGGAGTCGCCACTGAATCCGTCCTTCATGGAGTCGCCAGATAGATGATTACAACCAAATGAATGTCCAGGATTTGTCTATCATCGAAGCTGGATCTATGTCATTCTCCCAAGGAAGTTGAGCTTCGATCTCTTCTCCCTGGCAACGGCGCCAATTTGTTAGCACTCTAGGATTCCTTCTAGGCTGTAGGTCAAAGGAGCCTGGTAACTTAACTATTTTTTCAATGATGGGTGGATAATCGGATCAAAATGGAATGATTAACTCACTGAATTTGTACTCATAACAATCTAGGCGTATCAAGGGTTACAAGGCTTTCAAAGCTATAGTCAGATAGGTAATTTTATCAAGATGAGCGAAGAAGCTAACTGTATCAACCAGAACATATATATTTGAAAATATATATGATGGATCAATAAAACCAGTAATAGATACTTATGATCCTTGCTTACAAATCAGTAGGTAAGATAACAGTCACCAATGGATTATGTAAACGCATCTAAGAATATAATTAAACTCATAAGCATAGAATAAGTATGAAAAAGAGAAGTCTGACCAATAACAGTGAAAGAAGCTTACATCTCAATATATAAAAGCTAGTGTCTTCTTCAAAAAATACAGTAAAGTAGAGTCCCAAAATCCCCTTTGTTCTACATAAGTCACAGGCATTATAGCCTTTACAAAAACCTTTCAATATCCTGAAAAACTAGATCGAATCTGCTAAAAATAGCTAGTTGAAACCGCTTTCTGAAAAGTATGAAAGAGTCCTATATTAAAAGGATAACCGCCATCTTACTAGTTCTCATATCTTGAAAGTTGTAACAATCCTTCAAAGGCTGATGAGTAAGGTTGAAACTGTCGCCTGGGGGATTGACAGGCCATCTTTTGGCCAAAATAGACAAGAAGATTCCTCTTCTTACCTTGCTGGCGCCTTTCAATCTAGAACATAATTTTGATCATGATGCCTTTAAACGTTTATCTATCATTAGAAAATGTCCTTGTGCTATTTGGAGCCAAAAAACAAGATCTGAGTGAAAAAAGATATCATTCTGTCAGTTCTGCATTTTTAAAGGAACCAAAATTTTAAGCCTATAAGCCACCGAAAGCTCTGCTTTCAGTTGCTAAGGGCAGCTGTGAAAACCCGCCTACGCCACTGAAAGCATAGTTTAAAAAATAGCTTTCAAAATTTATAAAAATGAATTCTTTCAGTCTATTTCACCAAACTGATACTTTATTTTAAGTTCATGGCTGCCTCCGAATTTCATGACACTGCTCAGCATCATCTGACTTGTGATAAGGGTCTGCTACCATGTCTTGATGTCCATGGTCTTCATTCTTCCAGGTAGGAAGGAAAACATAGTATAAACTAGATGTGAACCCTAGCTTCTGAAGAAGGCTTTAACTGATGATAATTTGCCATGTTGATACTCTGATAGCTGTAGATCGTATCTTGCTTCCTTTACCAGGTGCCAATTCTGCTCTGAATGGTGTTTTGAAAGCCATATTTCATATCTCGTTTCATAGTTTTAATAATCAAAATTTGAAGATGATTTATAAGCCAAAATATGTATACTGATTCCATGCACCGTATGATAGCCCACTCTCCTTAAGGCTGGTGAGACCTAGGTTTCTGTACTCCATTTTATTTTCTATGTCAATTACAATTCATCCATAAAGCATTTCAACCGAAAACTTATACAAACAGACAACCAACTATTCAAACCATAAATGAGGTAACAACAAACTAATATCAGTGCCTGAAGCTGTCTTTTGGAGATCAAACCCGCTGGTCCATTTTCTTCATGCATTTGGCTTCCTCTTGCGCTTTAATACCGTGGCTTGGGGATTGTAGACTTGGACCTTTCGCTTAACTCGTGGCATGACTCGTGAAAAGGGCTATGTGTGTCAACCTGATACAATGTTGCCATTTCAATGTCGTGGCCTGAAGTCATAATAGCACCTGTAATCTATGGAATTTTGAATTTTCAACCCCAAAACCGCGCAGCTCAGCACAAATCCTTTTGTTGGTGGCTCCTTTTTGTGGCAAGATGCTTTCAACATGTCAGCGCTTCCAATAATCAATGTTATACTCACCATTTAATAATTGCGCCTTCATTGACACCTGTATCTTCAATCACTTGGCAGCCTCTGCATTTTTTATTATTGCTTGTGACAAAATTCCCCATACATCGGGACGTTAAGACACTCTGTCTTTATATATACAAACAATTTCTATGATATATGATGAAGTGTGTAGAATATAGAGAATGGCACTCAGCGCTGGGCTTGGTGTTGGTTTGACTATTGTGATTTGAATTCGAGGCTTATTGTTTATAGAATCAACGAGATATGTAGGAGATGGGCTTGGCGTTCAACCGATTGGTGAATTGACATGTGGGCTGGGCTTGATTCAAATGTGTTTGCATGTAAATCATAAAAAATGAAATAGAACTCAGTGCGGCATGTGGCTTGATGTGTCAACATGTGTATCAATTCATAGCTTGACTTATGGATTGGATGCATAGCTTAGATCGTGGGTCTTTAAAACCCGAGAGATCTTTAGTATGAGAACTGGCCTAGTGGCTTAGTATGAGAATAAAATATGTAACCTAACTCATGGCTTGGTTTCGAATTCAATGCACCTGACAGACTTAGGCTTTGGCATAGGTTTAGAATCCCTTCAAACACCCATCACTTTATAACACAAAAAAATACATATTTGTTGTTTTAAAAGCTAATAAAGCTAAGATTCATAGACTGGGTAACATTTATCTTCATTTTGTGGAATGCAGGTCATAGACGGAGTCAGAAGAGTCTGTAGCAAACATGATCCGTGAAGACCAAATGGGAAAATTGAAAATATGAACGATGACAAATGTCCAAGAAAAATGATAATTTTAAGCATGAATGAACAAAAATTTCTCAAAATTTCCAATGTCATTTAAGGTGATAACATTGGCTCCACCTGGGATGGTGACCTCCCTGCGAGCTCCAAGAACCTAGTAGTTCTAGTCTCCTTTACCATTGCGCTATGGATTCATTTGGCCTTTAGAACTGATCCCTGCAAACCTGGAACCTGTATGTAGCCTGCCTGTAGTCTTCTTATAGCCTTCCTGTTTATTGAAGAAAACTGAAAACAACTGAAAGAATCTACTTGCTCATAGGACAAGCTTATTTTCTCTACCTACTCCTAACCCATTGTACTGCTTCTTGATCAAGTAAACTCTTGCTTCCAATGAAGCCATATCAGAAATTGATTTACTGAACTTGTTCTTGATTTTGACCCAAAAAATAATGGAATGCATAGCCAACAGAAAAGTAGTTTGAACTCATGACAAAGCCAATTTTCATCTGACCAAAATACTTTAACATATATGTTGTTCATGGATTCCAAATAGTTTGTGATAGGATCATTAAAACCATAAAAGAATACCTCTTTGAACTATTGATTCAACTAAAAATTGAAGTGATGCTGGATGCCTTCAATGCTAAATATGGACTGCTCAACCTCTGTCAGAGAGTCATAAAGGATGGACTGCTGATCTGAACTTTTCAGCACACCATCTCCCTCTTCGTATATGCTGCAATCTTTCTTTGTCTGTAAATCAGAAAAATGTGAGTTTCCCTCAACATCTAATGTAGATTCAATACTTTCACCTGTTGTTCTGTCAATTTGCTCATCTTTTTTCATGTCTTCAAAGGGGATAATCTTATCTTCCTGACAGCTTAAGACAATAGATGCATTTGGTACAATGTCAAAAGCATCTATACTATAGCTAACATTATGAATATCATCAATGTCTCGGTCACAATGAGAGATATCCCCTATAACAACATACTCTTCATGATTTTCTGAATCTTTAGTTAATAAATAGAATTCATGACAACATTCAGGAAATAGAAGGTCAGCTGAAAATATTCCTTTGCAGAAAAAATGAAAAGCAGCATGAAAATCTACCAAAGAGCTGATACTGGAAATAGGAAGAGACCAGTACCAATCACGAGAAATCCCCTCTAATGAAAAACAAAAGAGTCGGATCTGAACATCTTCATGCACAACTTGCAACCGATGATTGTAATCATGAAAGTCCAGCAAATGTTCAGCTGGCACTTCCCACTCTTCTCCTCGAAATCTGGGACGACTATTTTCCCATTCATCTCTACTAGGCACTGGATTAGGGAAACCAACATTTTTTTAAAAATCACAGAACGCATACCTCTTTGCCAAGATTTTGTTCACGTCATACCAATGGAGTCGCCAACATATTTCTGGGCAATGGAGTCGCCAACAGATTTCTAGGCAATGGAGTCGCCACTGAATCCCGCCTTCATGGAGTCGCCAGATAGATGATTACAACCAAATGAATGTCCAGGATTTGTCTATCATCGAAGCTGGATCTATGTCATTCTCCCAGGGAAGCTGAGCTTCGATCTCTTCTCCTCGGCAACGGCGCCAATTTGTTAGCACTCCAGGATTCCTTCTAGGCTGTAGGTCAAAGGAGCCTGGTAACTTAACTATTTTTTCAATGATGGGTGGATAATCGGATCAAAATGGAATGACTAACTCACTGAATTTGTACTCAAAACAATCTAGGCATATCAAGGGTTACAAGGCTTTCAAAGCTATAATCAAATAGGTAATTTTATCAAGATGAGCGAAGAAGCTAACTCTATCAACCAGAACAGATATATTTGACAATATATATGATGGATCAATAAAACCAATAATAGATACTTATGATCCTTGCTTACAAATCAGTAGGTAAGATAATAGTCACCAATGGATTATGTAAACGCAGCTAAGAATATAGTTCAACTCATAAGCATAGAATAAGTATGAAAAAGAGAAGTCTGATCAATAACAGTGAAAGAAGCTTGCATCTCAATATATAAAAGCTAGTGTCTTCTTCAAAAAATACAGTAAAGGAGAGTCCCAAAATCCCCTTTGTTCTACATAAGTCACAAGATTTATAGCCTTTACAAAAACCTTTCAAGATCCTGAAAAACTGGATCAAATCTGCTAAAAATAGCTAGTTGAAACCGATTTCTGAAAAGTATGAAAGAGTCCTATATTAAAAGGGTAACCGCCATCTTACTAGTTCTCATATCTTGAAAGTTGTAACAAGCCTTCAAAGGTTGATGAGTAAGGTTGAAACTGCCGCCTGGGGGATTGACAGGCCATCTTTTGCCCAAAATAGACAAGAAGATTCCTCTTCTTACCTTGCTGGCGCCTTTCAATCTAGAACATACTTTTGATCATTATGCCTTTAAACGCTTATCTATCATTAGAAAATGTCCTTGTGCTATTTGGAGCCAAAAACCAAGATCTGAGTGAAAAAAGATATCATTCTGTCAGTTCTGCGTTTTTTAAGGAACCAAAATTTTAAGCCTATAAGCCACCGAAAGCTCTGCTTTCAGTTGCTAAGGGCAGCTATGAAAACCCGCCTACACCACTGAAAGCATAGTTTAAAAAATAGCTTTCAAAATTTATAAAAGTGAATTCTTTCAGTCTATTTCACCAAACTGATACTTTATTTTAAGTTCATGGCTGCCTCCGAATTTCGTGACACTGCTCAGCATCATCTGACTTGTGATAAGGGTCTGGTACCATGTCTTGATGTCCATGGTCTTCATTCTTCCAGGTAGGAAGGAAAACAGAGTATAAACTAGATGTGAACCCTAGCTTCTGAAGAAGGCTTTAACTGATGATAATTTTCCATGTTGATACTCTGATAGCTGTAGATCGTATCTTGCTTCCTTTACCAGGTGCCAATTCTGCTCCGAATGGTGTTTTGAAAGCCATATTTCATATCTCGTTTCATAGTTTTAATAATCAAAATTTGAAGATGATTTATAAGCCAAAAGATGTATACTGCTTCCATGCACCGTATGATAGCCCGCTCTCCTTAAGGCTGGTGAGACCCAAGTTTCTGTACTCCATTTTATTTTCTATGTCAATTACAATTCATCCATAAAGCATTTCAACCGAAAACTTATACAAATAGACAGCCAATTATTCAAACCATAAATGAGGTAACAACAAACTAATATCAGTGCGTAAAGATGTCTTTTGGAGATCAAACCCGCTGGTCCATTTTCTTCATGCGTTTGGCTTCCTCTAGTGCTTTAATACCGTGGCTTGGGGATTGTAGACTTGGACCTTTGGCTTAACTCGTGGCATGACTCATGAAAAGGGCTATGTGTGTCGACCTGATACAATGCTGCCATTTCAATGTCGTGGCCTGAAGTCATAATAGCACCTGTAATCTCTAGAATTTATAATTTACAACCCCAAAACCCTGTAGCTCAGCACAGATCCTTTTGTTGGTGGCTCCTTTTCGTGGCAAGATGCTTTCAACATGTCAATGCTTCCAATAATCAATGTTACACTCACCATTTAATAGTTGCGCCTCCATTGACGCCTGTATCTTCAATCACTTGACAACCTCTGCATTTTTTAGTATTGCTTGTGACAAAATTCCCCATATATCGGGACGTTAAGACACTCTGTCTTTATATATACAAACAATTTCTATGATATATGATGAAGTGTGTAGAATATAGAGAATGGCACTCAGCGTTGGGCTTGGTGTTGGTTTGACTGTTGTGATTTGAATTCGAGGCTTATTGTTTATAGAATCGACGAGATATGTAGGAGATGGGCTTGGCGTTCAACCGATTGGTGAATTGACATGTGGGCTGGGCTTGATTCAAATGTATTTGCATGTAAATCATAAAAAATGAAATAGAACTCAATGCGGCATGTGGCTTGATGTGTCAACATGTGTATCAATTCATAGCTTGACTTATGGATTGGATGCATAGCTTAGATTGTGGATCCCTAAAACCTGAGAGATCCTTAGTATGAGAACTGGCCTAGTGGCTTAGTATGAGAATAAAATATGTAACCTAACTCATGGCTTGGTTTCGAATTCAATGCACTTGACAGACTTAGGCTTTGGCATAGGTTTAGAATCCCTTCAAACACCCCTCACTTTATAACACAAAAAAATACATATTTGTTGTTTTAAAAGCTAATAAAGCTAAGATTCATAGACTGGGTAACAATTATCTGTATTTTGTGGAATGTAGGTCATAGACGGAGTCAGAAGAGTCTGTAGCAAACATGATCCGTGAAGACCAAATGGGGAAATTGAAAATATGAACGATGACAAATGTCCAAGAAAAATTACAATTTTAAGCATGAATGAACAAAAATTTCTCAAAATTTCCAATGTCATTTGAGGAGATAACACAAATGAGCTTGTAATTAGCTGAGTTGGACCTCCCATATAGCCTGTATAGGAGAGTAGCAGCAATTTTAAAGGGATCCTTCAAAAACTTGGTTTCATATTCTCCGCTACTTCTTCTCTGGCGCAATTGCTTTCCTGGAAACAACATTTTCTTTGCACGATCTGCATAGTATAGTTTCATACTTTTGAGCCAATATTCAGTAAAAAAGACTCTCAGGGACGAAAGCCTGTAAGATTTTCCTATGTGTAGGATGAAACAAAGAAAAACATTTCTCCATGGCACTTGTGATGATACAAGATTTGATGTCGATATGATGAAGAATCCATCATATCACCTCAACACACGGGAACAACTTAGGTCGGGCTGCAGCCTTGTGGATGCCTGATTTCTTGATGTTCTAGTAGATTAAGTCTTCCTCAATTGCAACTTCTGGTACACTTTGATCTCTAATTAGATCATAAATTTAATGACATTTGAATTCAGGGGTTATGTGTTTGATATGATGGGTGTCATCGAATTGAATCTCCAGAGATGTCTCCTGAATCACTTCGTCATGAGATGTTGGCTCTAATAAAACTTTGGAGGGGAACTTAGGACCTCTTTATGACATCTCTAGATCCTATAGGACAAAAGAAGCATTATCATGTTCTATAAGATCCATTGACATTATGAAAAAGATGTAATGTTAGCAGACGAACAATAACTTCAAAATTTTGCAATGAATAAACACTTCTATATGAATAAACTTATAGTTCATCATTAAAACCAGGAACTCCCTTTTTCATCCATTAGGCTCTGCATCTGTAAATCCATTATCTAGCAAAATAAAACACAATGGTTCGAGATGGGTGAGTAGAGTTAGGGAGAGTCTGCGTATCCTCTGAGATTTAGGGCTTAGTGTAGGGTTTAACAAGACTGTAAAAAAAATTTAAGGGACGCATGTTTGGCAACAAGGATGTAGGCTTAGCTTTAAGGCACGAATTCTTAGATATGAATAAGGTGACCAAAAAACCCTTGGGCCCCAAAATAAGAACTAAGTTGTCCAATGAAAGGAATTTTAAAGAAAATTGTCAAAGATAGGATCACAAGACCAATCACGGGGTTTCACCATTCAAATCTCACACTAGAGGAAATCTGGGGTCTAAAATGGGCCTTATAAGAAAACGAGCCATCATATAAGAAAATGAGCCAACCATAATTTCTTGATGAGTTGGAATTCAAGAACCAATAGAATTTTAATAAAATGAGTCAACCATAATGGTTGACTTGAGATATGTCATAAAAGAAACTACTTTTTTTGTTCATATTTTCAACATATCTCCCTGTGTTTTTACTCAAATTTCAAGTGGGAGCACTCGTTGGATGCAGAATTAAATTCTGCATCCAACGACTACCCACACTGCATACTTTTGACGGACTCCACTGCCTGAAAAAAAAATACCTAAAAAACGTGATGATTTCGAGCGGGAGCACTTGTTGGATATAGAATTAAATTATGCATCCAACGAGTACCCACACTGGATACTTTTGACGAACCTTGCTGCCCCAAAAATAAGAAATACCTTAAAAAATGTGATGATGATGTCATTGTCACATTTTTTCAGGTGTTTCTTGTTTTTGGGGCAGCGGGGTCCATCAAAAGTATGCAGTGTGGGTACCATCATCACGGTTTTTCAGGTATTTCTTATTTTTGGGGAAGTGGGGTCCGTCAAAAGTATGCAATGTGGGTACTTGTTGGATGCGAAATTTAATTATGCATCCAACGAGTGCTCCCGCTCGAAATTTGAGTAAAAAAACAGGGAGATATGTTGAAAATACGATTAAAAAAGTAGTTTTTTTTTCTTCCTTCAAAATTAATAAATATTATTTTATTATTTTAACTATTATTTCATTATTTTAACTATTATTTTATTATTTTCCTTAGGAAGCCCATTTTTTACCTCAAATTTCCTCTAATGAATTGCCAAGTGGAAATAATAATCAATTTAAACCCACAATTAGGGGGGGAATGCACCTACCTAGATGATGGACGACAGGTATACAAGGTGGGTTGTCAGCAGATGCAGACATACCGAGTGAAGGAAACTCGTCCAGGTGGCGTGGGCATGAACGGGGTTGCATACTAGCATTGAGGTGAAACCAATAGTGTTTTGCTTTTAAAAGTCTTTTAAAACCCTAATTCCTTTCCCAAATGGACCTAAAAAGCGGCTTTGGTAGGCTTTAAAGACTCCAAACAAGTCATTTCAAGGAAAACAAGCAAATCACCCCGACGCATATCGATGGCGTATCCGATTTATTTTGTGATGATATGTCTCAGCACTAAATATGAATGCTTTCTGATACATGTCGGCGGAGAAGTAAAATCATCCGTGTTGTTGTCGGATCGTATCGGCAAAGAGTCAAAATGTGTGCTAGAACGTTTTGGTTGAAGGATTTATAATTGTTGCGTTGTGGAGTTTCGACAGAGATGAGGAACTCGTCGCGACCGTGTCAATGGAAAAATATAAGTTCTGTCGATACGGTTTCGGTAGTAAAATAGACAAGTCTTCCAAGCTGTTTCAGAATTCAAGCTACAAATCCGACAAAAAAGAAAACAAAAAACTCCAATGGTTTCAGTGGGTTTTCAGAAAATCTAGCAATCATTTCCAAGAGAAATGGGAATTCTTTGGACTTTTCAGCGTACTTTCCTAAATCTTGTCGATCCTTTGGCACATATCAGTTAGTCATGCCGAAGTTTCGGTGGAAATAATGAAACTTCGTCGAAGCTTTGGTGAAGAAGTCAAAAGTTAGTCGATGTTTCAGCAAGAAAGGTGAAACTTTAGCGACGTTTATGCGAACTTATGGAAACTCGTTGAAACATGAAACTTAGGAAAAGTTGAAAATTAGCTAAGGACTTCCTTCTTTTTTTTGGAAACATTCAGCTTTAAGCAGTACTTGACTTAGCCTATGAGGGATCCAAGCTTTGAAACAATCAAATGTTAAGTTCAAGGAAGGGGCCCCAGTGTTTCCAAAAGAAAATTCCGAGGAGGGTGATTGCAGATGCAACACCACTCCAACACCTTAATTGAGGCTTGTCCTTAAAAGTCTCCCTTTTAATGGAAAATGTGAGCAGAAGTTGTGTGCATTCAACCTTGGAAAATACTTATTTAATGGAAGAAGAATCAAAAGAAATCAAGTGTAGCTCCTTTGCAACAATACTAAGGAGTTCAGTGGATGCATATTCAAACATGAAGACAGAGTCAAGAGAGGTAGTGTGGTCCTAAAGCATGAGTTTAATAAAATACATGTAGTCACAATCATACATATCAGCCTCACATTTGGGACAATGCCAACCATTGATAGCATTTTTTATGAGTTTTTCCATGCATTGTTTTCCATCGACAAGCAAAGGGCAGGAAAGGTAGTAGAAGCTATCAGGAACAATCTGTCATATGGTAGCCTTTACAGAAATCCATCATCTCTTTCATAGGGTTAGATGTTTGCAACTTCAAGAAGGGTTCTTTTCTTGCTCATTTGTTTATGAACATTTGTATATTGTGTAGTCAAGGATGGGGATGAAGTGTGGAAGCCTTCTTTTTCAAACCGAGCCTATTCTTTTTAGGTATATATGGGTTCAAAAGAACGATGGATTTGGAATTAGTCCCAACAGTCCTACCTTTAAACTCAACTACATGACATCCGTTTATTGCAAGCATAGGGTGGGCATTTTCAGAGTGACAGTTAGCTAGATTCTTTCCTTCTACCCAACAATGTTGTCCTCACAAAGCAATATCCATGTTATAGCTTGACACGTCCTTTATATTGAATTTCTTTTATAGGTTCAGACCCATCTTTCCAATATATGGGGGAGGTAGGGGATTGTTAGGAACCCATGTCTTTACTTTGTTAGTATATTCTTGTTGGACGCATATGCTTTGTAAGTTGTCCCGTAGTATTTGTTGATCCATAGTTTGTGTTATTGTTGTTTGGTGCATATGCTTTGTAAGTCACCCATAGTATTGTTGATCCATAGTTTGTATTGGCCCATGGTTTTGACCCACAGTATTTGCGCTTAGACTTACTATATAAGTGTGTGTTGAGGCCTATGAAGGCACCGTGAAGTTATTTGTATTGAGCTTGCTCAAAGGAGGTTGCCCCCTCGAAGTGGCATGCGATCAATAAAAGTGATTCTGAGTTCTGTCATTTCTACTATTTCGCATATTCTTATTAATTAATTGTTGTAGGTTCATCACATCTGGTATCAGAGCACTATCTTTGGCATGTTGGGTGGAATTTCTACCCAAAAACAAATTTCACATCTGTTACAAGTTCGGATCTGGGAATAATCCCTATCCGCTTAACTGTGGGAAGTACTTGGGCATAAGCCCTAAAACTCATTGTGAGGAGTACCATAGGAACCCCAAAGTAGTTGGCCCATTGAGAGGACCCACCAGGGAAACGGGAAACGACCCCTAACTGATTGACTAGTTCCCACCCGTGAGGTAAACCAAGAGCTGTCGTTTGTGACAAAGCGGTTATCAGTTTTACCTGAGCCGTGGAGTGAGAGGTAATTTCCCAATACTCAAGCCGTCAGACAGCATTGGTGGCCGAGTGAAATCTATGAACTGTTAGGAAGTCGCACATACCTAGGGTCCATATCTATTTCAATTGAACTCTTGTCGATCATTGCTGCACCGTTTCAGATCCAGCCATTTCAGATCCATTCTGAACGTCCTTCCAGATCCAGTCGTTTCAGATCTATTTTAGATCCAGCCATTTTCGATCCATTCGGTGTCGTTTCAGACCCCTTTGTTTCCGATCACTTCCGCGCCATTGCAGATCTATCTGTTTCAGATCCCTTCTGCATTTGAAACTTTCCTGGAACCCCTGTAATCCCATTTTGCATATTTCATTCTTGAGGACCCTATCAAAAATTCCACTTCCCAAAGCCCGAAATCCCACATTTTTCTATTTATAAAGTTTGCCATAACTTCCTCAGATTTCACCCAATCACCCTCAAATTTTACCACAGATTTCCTTTCCTAATTCTGCTTCTTTGTCCTTCTCTGCCAAATTTTCCCATTCTTTCACCCCGCTTCTAAAATCCTCCTTTTCTGCTTCCCTATCCATTCGACAGTGTCCAAAACCTAGTCAAACCCCAATTACCCTTCAGATTTTTTCCCAAATCTAGATTTTCCTTTACTGAAACAGTTTCTATTTTTGTTTTTCTACCCACTCAAAAAAAAAAAAAAAAAAACTCCTGGTTATGGTTGTCACCCGCGCAGGAGCAAAAACCATGGAAGAAGCACTTGCAGCCATCCAAGCCAAACTCCAGGATCTTGATGAAAAATTTCTCGGCCTCCATCTTTAGTATTCATCCATGAACAACAAACGACAGTCCGAATCTTCATCAGACAATGGGTTCTCTTCTTCCAGCAATTTCCGTGGTCCGAAGCTTGATTTTCCTCGCTTCAATGGTACTGATCCGACTGGATGGATCTTTCGTGCAAAACAGTATTTCAGTCTGCATAATACTTTTGATGTCAACAAAGTTCTACCTGCATCCTTTCATTTGGAAGAGGAAGCTCTTCAATGGTACCGTTGGTATATCAAGGCTCATGAAGAGCCAAAATGGACAGATTTTTTCCAGCTCCTTTTGCAACGATTTGGTCCCAGTACTTTTGATGACTTCATAGGAGCCCTCACTAAAATTCGCCAAATTGGCACTGTGAGAGAGTACCAAACCGAATTTGAGAAACTAGCCAACCACACTGAAGGATTGCCTGATGACTTCTACCGGAGTTGTTTTATCAGTGGTCTCAAGGATGCAATCCACTCTGAGGTCAAAATGTTCTGTCCCAACACAATGATGAAAGCCCTAGGGTTGGCTAAGTTGGAAAAAGACAAGATTCCAGCCCAACGGCGCTCCAAACCCACTTTTGTTCCCTTCCGAAATATGGGTTCTCAACGACCTCCCATTCCGTCAGCTCCTCGACCAACTCCTATCAAGCATTTGTCTGAAACTGAGATGCAGGCATGCAGAGAAAAATGGCTTTTTTATAATTGTGATGAGAAATTCACTCGAGGACATAGATGTGTTCAACAAAAGCTCTATCTCTTGGATATGGATTCTCCGCCTGCCTCTGAAATTGGTGAAGAAGCTCCAAATACCATGGATGCTCAGGTTGACATTCCAGAGCCTCCTATTGACCCTTCATTTCAGGATGACCAGCCAGAGATATCTCTCCATGCTTTAGCTGGAATCACCACCCCCCAAACCATGCGGGTCAGGGGTTACTTCAAGAAGCTTCCTCTTACAATACTCATTGATTCTGGCAGCACTCATAATTTCATTGACCCTCGGATCACCAAACAGGATGATTGTTTTGTCCACCCTTGCTCCAACTTTGAAGTCATGGTTGCTAATGGGGGCACCTTACCTTGCAAAGGGAAGTGTTGTAATGTGCATATCTCTATGGGAGATTATAACCTACGCTCTAACATGTTTGCCTTGACCTTAGGCGGATGTGATGTGGTTTTGGGCACTCAATGGCTATGCACACTTGGCCCCATCTTATGGGATTTTGCTGAACTTTGGATGCAGTTTTCCCCCAATGGACAAAAACACACATTGAAAGGCTTACAACCAGGGTATCTCAGCATCATCATCTCACATCGCATGGAAAAACTCCTTAAGAAGAATTCACATGGTGTCATCGCTCAGATCCATTCCATTCAGATGCAACCATCAGCGGTCTCCACTACTCCTTTGGATCTACGACATATTCTAGATCGATATACCAGTGTCTTTGCTGAACCAGTGGGATTGCCACCTTCAAGGCCAGAGGACCATCGTATTCAACTCCTTCCTGTAAGCATTCCTCCCAACATCAGGCCCTATCGCTACCCATTTCACCAAAAAACAGAGATTGAAATGCTCATCCGGGACTTACTGAAGCAAGGTATTATTCGCCCAAGCACTAGTTCCTTTTCTTCACCAGTTCTTCTCGTCCGCAAAAAAGATGGGTCATGGCACCTTTGCATTGACTTCCGAGAACTGAATCACCTCACTATCAAGGACAAGTTTTCAATTCCTATTGTTGATGAGCTTCTTGATGAGCTTCATGGTGCTCAATTTTTCTCCAAGTTGGATCTTCGTTCTGGGTATCATCAAATTCGGGTTCATGAGGATGATATCCCTAAAACAGCTTTCCGCACACATGATGGCCACTATGAGTTTTTGGTCATGCCCTTTGTCCTCACTAATGCTCCTTCCACATTCCAGACCTTGATGAATAAAATATTTCGGCCCTACTTGCGGAAATTCATTATGGTATTCTTTGATGATATCCTCATCTACAGTAAAACCTAGGCTGAACATCTCCAGCACCTGGATCTTGTAATGAAACTTTTCTCTGACCATCATCTCCACGCCAAACAATCTAAATGTGTTTTTGGACAGCAGGAAGTCGAGTATCTCGGGCACATTATCTCAGCAGAAGGGGTTCGCGTGGATCCTTCCAAAATCGTTGCCATGAACAATTGGTCGTGTCCTCAGACACTCAAGAGCCTTCGTGGTTTTTTGGGGTTGACTGGCTACTACCGCAAGTTTGTCAAGGATTATGGGAAGATTGCAGCTCCATTAACTGCTCTATTGAAAAAGGATTCTTTTACATGGACACATGCTACTAAGTGTGCATTTGACAAACTGAAACAAGCTATGTGTACTACACATGTTCTAGCTATGCCTGATTTTTCCAATCCCTTCACTATTGAGAGTGATGCTTGCAGAAATGGACTTGGTGTTGTTCTCCTTCAAGATTAACACCCCATTGCATTCACCAGCAAAGCCCTTTCAGGTAAGAATTTAGCTGACTCTACATATGAGAAAGAAATGATGGCTTTTTTGCATGCAGTACAAAAGTGGTGCCCATACCTATTAGGGAATCATTTCTGCATCAAGACTGATCACCAGAGTCTGAAATATTTCCTGAAACAATGTGTATCCTCCCCAGCACAACAGAAATGGGTTAGCAAACTCATGGGTTATGACTATGAGATCACTTACAAGAAGGTTAAGGACAATATTGTGGTGGATGCTCTTTCTCGCACATTCGATGACCAAGGTTCTCTTTCAGCTATTTCTATGCCTGTTCCAAATTGGTTGCAATCTGTTCAATAGGGATATGACAATGACTCTTCATTATCTCAAATCATTCAACGCTTGGCCAACAACCCTTCTGTTGTACCACATTACTCTTGGGATGGTGATTCCCTAAGATACAAGGGCCGTCTGGTGCTTCCCTAGAGCATAGATATTCAACAGGATTTCTTCTATGAACTCCATGCTTCTCCATCAGCAGGGCACTCTGGGTTCCTCAAAACGTATGAGCGGGCACGGCATAACTTCTTTTGGAAGGGCATGAAAAGGACAATTCAACAGATGGTGGCTGAATGTGATACCTGCCAGCGCAATAAGGGTGAAACGACACTCCTTCCGGGATTGCTCGAACCCTTGCCCATACCTACACGGATTTGGACAGATATTTCTATGGATTTCATTGAAGCGCTCCCTAAGTATAAAGGGAAGACAGTGATTTTGGTTGTGGTTGATCGCCTCTCCAAATATAGTCATTTTTGTGCTCTCAGCCATCCCTATACAACCTCCTCAGTCGCTCAAATTTTACTAGACCAGATCTTTCGTCTTCATGGCATCCCTTCTTCCATTATCTCAGCTTGTGATGCGACTTTCACCAGTCATTTCTGGACAGAACTATTTCGCCACACTGGCACCAAACTGAAGATGAGTTCAGGGTATCACCCACAGACAGATGGTCAGACTAGAATTATCAATAAATTATTGGAAACTTATCTTCGTTGCTTCACCTCTGAACAACAACATCAGTGGGCAAAGTGGCTCCCTCTTGCTGAATGGTGGTACAATACCTCTTACCACACTGCCTCTAAAATGAACCCATATGAAGCAGTGTATGGCTAGGCACCGCCATTTCTTCTTCCATACACCCCCAACAGTTCACCAGTTCAGGCAGTTGACACAGTCCTTCGCAACCGCGATCAGATTCTTCGCATTTTACGAGACAATCTTCACATAGCAAGAAATCGCATGAAGCAACAAGATGATCAGCACCGTTCTTAGCGCACTTTTCAAGCAGGTGATATGGTTTTTCTTTGTCTCCAGTCGTACAAGCAATCCTCCCCGAAACTCAAAGGGCGTCATAAGCTCGCTCCAAAGTTCTATGGGCCACATCGGATTCTTCAGAATATTGGGTCCGTTGCTTATAAATTGGAACTTCCTCCTTCTTCCCGCATTCATCCAGTATTTCATGTCTCTTGTCTGAAGAAAATTCTTGGCACCAACATCAGAGGACAAACTATTTTACCCGAACTGGATAATGAAGGATCCATCCTTTTGGAGCTGGAGGTCGTCCTCAATAAGCGCACTCATCAGCTTCGCTCTCACTCTATCACAGAGGTCTTAATTCAGTGGCACGACATGCAACCAGAGGATGCTACATGGGAACCACTCCTTCAGATTCAACAACAATTTCCACATCTCAAGCTTTGAGGACAAAGATTTTTCTAAGGGGGAGGGGATGTTAGGAACCCATGTCTTTACTTTGTTAGTATATTGTTGTTGGACGCATACACTTTGTAAGTCGTCCCATAATATTTGTTGATCCATAGTTTGTGTTATTGTTGTTTGGCGCATATGCTTTGTAAGTCGCCCATAGTATTGTTGATCCATAGTTTGTATTGGCCCATGGTTTTGACCCATAGTATTGGCACCTAGACTTACTATATAAGTGTGTGTTGAGGCCTATGAAGGCACCGTGAAGTTATTTGTATTGAGCTTTCTCAAAGGAGGTTGCCCCCTCGAAGTGGCCTACAATCAATAAAAACGATTATGAGTTCTGTCATTTCTACTATTTCGCATATTCTTATAATTAATTGTTGCAGGTTCATCATAGGGATGTGTTTGTGGCAACACCAATGATGTCAACAATGGAGCCGACAATGGAGGATTTTATTTCTTTGATTGTTTTAAAGTTGAATTGCATCTCGGGAAGTAGAATGCTCTTTGGTGGGAAATGTTGAACAATGGAACTTGGTTGTAACAAGATGTAGTGTTCATATCTGAATACACTAAAACCCAATAGAGAATAACTCCATATGCAAAGATAAATAATTTTGAATATGATTTGATAAAAATGATGATATTACATTTACAAAATATGTTGGGTTTTTTATAAAGAGCTTTGTGCCTTTTCAACATAAAGGACACACCATTTGCTTATAATTAGTGAGTTATATATATTAGTGTTTTTCATTTATTATTTATGATTATTTATTGTTTAGGCTTATTTATTTATTTAATGTTTATTTTTATGTTCATAGCATTGCCTTCCTCTTTAGAAAGGATTTGTCCTCAAAGCAATTTGAAAAGGTCTTTATGCCCTTGCTCTGTAATTCCATTGCATAATTGTATATTTGGTCATAGTTAATGACACATGATGATATGACTTGTTGAGTGTCGAACAAAACCTTCAAAATCTAGAAGGGTCGATCCATCCAAAATCGATTCAGTGCTAAATGTTGTGCTTCCATAGTGAACTGGCGTCATGGAGTTTGAGTGCACTGGAATCAAAATATTTCATTAGTTGTTCATGATTTTTAGGACATCTGATTTTATGATTTGGATGTCAATAGGGGATTCTTATAGTGTTATTTCCCTTGATTACATATGTCGTGATTTCTTGTTTTAACCTTCACATAGTTTTTCTTCAACCAGGTTGACATCTTGAGCGGTGATCTGAACTGGATCTGTAATGGTGCCTTTTTATATAAATTGTATTTTTGAAGAATTTGATGTCTCATTTTGTATTTCTTCTAATTTTTTTTCTAATAGCTTGTGATCATTCTGAATCTTCTTAACCATTTCTTCTTGCAACTTTTCTTCATCTTTGGACTTCTTAAGTTGTTCCTTAAGATCTTCATTATGATTTTTGAGATGGCGATTTTCTTCTTGCTTTTCTAGAAGTTTTCCTTCAATGTCTTCATTAAAATGCTATATCTTTCGAATATTTTTCAATTTCTTGATTTTTGTAACTAATATCTTGGTATGGTTTCTTAGCCGAAATATTTCTTCAGTATTGCTTGATAATGTGTTATTGGCCTTTGTGATCTCTAACTTGTATATCTTTGATTCTTGGCATTCTAATTGCTTTTGGATTTGTGCAAGTTCCTCATCTTTGTCGTTTAGGAGGGCGTTCGTGCGTGTAAATTCCTCTTCTATATATTTAGTTGTAATTGATGAAGGAAATCTCCACGATGAGCCATGTATTGTTATTTTCTTCTTCTTAAGAAAGAAGGTCATGACTTTCGTTTCTCCATTGAAGGTGAGTGTATCCAATGTTTCCAACCAATTAGAACCTAACATTATGTCAGTAGTACTGTCATTTATATCTGCAACGGTGAATTCTGATGTAATATTATAACTCTGATGTAATATTATAACTACTGATCTATAATTCTAGATGCTTTATTTTCTCTTCATTCCTCTTATTCTTCTCTACATCTACTTTTAGAACGTGTAGTTGATTAGAAGGATCAACATTAATAAAAAATTATCTATTATTTGTACTTATGGTGATGTTAATAAAACTTCCATAAAATGTGCCAATAACTTTTAGCATCATCACAGGAATTTTTGACGAAACATCGACGAATATCTTCTTCTCGGGAGTAATATTTGTCTCTTCCATTTTGATTTTTCTTTTTTTCCTTAAGACTTCTTTAATACTTTAATACTTAAAAATTTCTAAATCAGGGATGTTTTATTCGATGAATCAACGTTGATGATGGATAAAATCCATTGCTCGGATCCAAATCCCGACTGCACCAATGACTCCAGCTTGCGAAAACTGTGAAGAATGACTATACACACTACCATCTTCGTCTCACAACCAGCCACAACAGTCTTTTCCTCTCTTTGCACACAATGCAGACTCACATATAGAAATTTGTGCTCAAAAGGCACTTGGATCTCCACGTTGGTTAACCTTTTGTTTTAGATTAACTTCTTTGTGGATTGTGTGTAGATCATGTGGTTGGGAGGAATGATTATTACCCTTCCCACCCAAGTTCAAATCTTGCTTTATACCCTTCACTTTTATATAAAGAACCCATTTTGATCTCACTTAATGTAAAAAGTTCTAATTTAAAATTTTCCAAAATAAAAGAGTAATTAGTTTCTCACTTTTAACTAAATAACACCTTCACTAATAAAGTAGTAAACTACTGATTAAAATTACTCTCCTCTTATGATCTTATGATATATGAATAATCTATTTCTCTTTTATTACAAACTCACTTTTATATCTTTTTTTGTAAATGCTTTGTTTATTTACGTCTCCTTATTTATGTTACTTCGGTGTAGTAGGTTGGGTTAAACCATGTGTTGGTTTCTTTTCTTTCATTCTTTTTATTTTTTTTTATTTTTTTACTTTCCCTCGTTTTTAATTTTCTTTATTTCTATCTTCTTTTTATTTCTTTTCTCGCTCTCTTTCTTTTCTTTTCTTTTTCTTTTTATTATTTTTAGTCCAAAGACCCAATGATTCATAAAAATCTGAGATGATGACTAAAAGCCAAGATATGGCCAAAGGCACGGATCAGGAACCCTACTCTGATACCAATGTAGTATTTGTACCCAAATACACTAATATCCAATAGAGAATAACTCCATGTGCAAATATAAATAATATTGAATATGATTTGATAAAACTGGTGATATTACATTTACAAAATATGTTGGCTTTTTATAAAGCCCTTTGTGCCTTTTCAACATAAAGGACGCATTATATATATATATATATTAGTGTTTATAATTTATTATTTAGGTTTGTTTATTTATTTAATGTTTATTTTTATGTCCATAACAAAAGATCTCCTAGACATTTTTCAACTGGATATAGGTCTTGTTTGTTGGTTTGATAGTGCCTTTGAAAATGAGGTAGACATGTCTAAGGAAGATTTGACCATAAAAAGCATCTGCAGAATCATTAAAGCAACTGATGTGTATTTTTTTCCTCTCGACGTCAACCAAGTTAAAGCCCAACACCTTCCCAGGGCCTTTTTGGTTGTTGAAGTGGCTAAGGGTATACTTTTCCAAAACATGTCCCTTTATGGACTAGTTGGAGCTGTAGGGACTCAATGCATTGATAGTAATCAAGGTTGAAACATTGGATGATGGAATTTCAAGAAGCATGCATTGTTTCTTGTGAGGTGGTTCTTGCATTGAAGAAGATAGGACGGTCATTTCAAAAACAGGAGGGCGAGAGAAAATAGTTGGATTTCCAACCAATGTTGTAGAATATTCAATGACTTCAAAGTATTGTAGTACGATAGACCTATGATAGGAAAAATAGAATAAGAAAACAAAGAAATAATGGTTTGTATGCAATGGAAAAGTACTTACAAAACAATAGTATAAGAACAATGAAGCTTACAAGCACTAGCCAAGAGATGCACATGTCCATGTCTTCAAGTGTATAATGGAGCCTTGTTGAAGTGTTCCTGAAGCAATGAGGGCATTGAACTTTATTGAAAGCATGGTGTGGTGCATGTGTGTCCCATCAAAGATTGTCGCACAAAAGTGCATGGCGAAGCTGGGGATAGATCTGACTTGCTCAACGCCAACAATTTGCAGGAATGGTTCCACGTCGAAGGACAAAGCAAGCAGCGATTCAACAACATGTTCAGTCAAAGGGTGGCTATTTTTTTTATGCAATAGGAAATATAAAAGTAAAGGCATGCCGGTGCAAGGCATAGAGTTAAGAAAAAGGGAGAACAAATGTAAAAAATTACAAAGTAAAGTAAAGAGAAGTATTTAAAAGATAGCATAAGAAAACAACTACTAATTAAAATGCAAACATATAGGAAGTCAAAGAGGAATTGAATGAGAATTCAACAGCATAAAAGGAAATATAAGGACTGAAAAGTGCGCACGGAAGGTGAATTGATCCTGAAGATGAAAGGGAAAAATAAGATATTGATCGCATTGTTTAAAGGAGAAAAAAATCCATAAAAGCAACATGGAAGGGAAACAAGTAGAGACGACATGAAACAATGTTTTAAAAGGCATTAGTTCTATACAAAAATCCACATCAAACCGGATGAAGCCAAATTGGTATAATTTGAATAGTGAAGAGAATGCAGGATTGTTGTGGACATGATAAATGATTTGATAGAAGCATAGGATGACCAATACTAAGTAACATGCACACATAGGAGAAGGTGAAAGAGGAGAAGAGTGAGCACACAGTAACATAGAAGGAAAAATACAAGATTTTTGTTCTATGTGCAATAGGTGCAACTGACATAAAAAGAGAAAAGGAAGATGTTGAGCAAATTGTTTAAAGAACAACAAAGAAGACATAAACACAACATGAAAGGGAAACAAACAGAGATTGCATGAAATAATGTTTTTTAAAAAAGGTATTAGTTCTGTACAAAAAAGCTACATCAAACCGGAGCAATCCAAATAGGTATATCTCGAACAATAGAAAATGTGCAAGGTTTATGCTCTATGTGCAGTAGGTGCAACGGACATAAAAAGAGAAAAGGAAGATGTTGAGCAAATTGTTTAAATAACATCAAAGAATATATAAACGCAACTTGAAAGGGAAACAAACAGAGACAACATGAAATAGTGTTTTAAAAAATGGCATTAGTTATGTACAAAAACTCCACATCACACCAAAGCAATCCAAATAGGTATATCTTAAACAACGGAAAATGTGCAGGATTATATTGGAGAGACAAAATGATTTGAAAGATAGAAAAGGCATAGAATGACTGAAATATATATATATATATATATATATATGCGCACAATATAGAAAGCATGCAAGTTTGTATTGTTTATATGATGTTGATAAAAGAAAATAAAAAAACAAGGAACAATAAAAGGAGTGGGAACATGGGCAGGAGAAACTATAGATAATTTTAGGAAAAGGCTAACATAGCTCACGACACATGGAAAACAAAACAAAGTATGATAAATCTAAATAATTGTAGGACCGGTGTTCCAGTATTCTTTTAAATAAGTGTTTAAGTAACATGCATTGCTTATTAAACATAAAAAATCGTTTTAAAAATACATGCAGTGAGGAACTGAGGAACTGAGGTATACGAACACATATTCAACAAACTAAATTGAGTTGACCAATATAATCACATTTAACACCCATAAAAAAATCAAATTAAATGAAATATACACCATATTTCTTGTTCAACAACATAACTATACATATGTCATGGTGAGGAAATGGGGTATACTAACATATATTCAACAAACTAAATTGAGTGAACTAATATAATCACATTTAACGCTAAAAAAATCAAATTAAATGAAATGTACACCATATTTCTTGTTCAACAACATAATTGTATACATGTCAATATTAAAACGAAAGTGTTGATTTTTGTACCTAGGAAACTGTTCTCCTAGGTGACTTTTGCCTTAGTTACTTAAAAGGGGGAAATAAAGTGACCCTTGCATTAAATGACTTGAGACGACCATTTAATTAGACTTTAGAGAGTAAAGTCACTTTCTGATAAATTTAAGTGAGGTGAGTGAAATTAATTTTTATGAGAATTTAATGAGCTTTTATTCTCATCCACTCATCTCATCTAATCTCAGCCATTGGATCGAGTGACCATTCACTCACCCTAGGGTTTAGACAAAAAGGACAAGGGAAGGCAAGTGAACTCACTTTTTTTCGAGAAGAAAGTGGAGAGAGCAGCAAGAGAGGGCATGGATTTCGAGGCAGCTCAGTGGGCATTTATTGAGCAGCACAGTTTTTGAGGTAGAGTGAGTTTATTAAAGCACAGATCCCGAGGCACTGTACAGCAAGGAAGTGGCACAGTTTTCGAGGCACCGTACAACATGATTTTGGGCACAAATTTTGAGGGAATATACTGGGCACATATCGCGAGGCATGGCATAGTTTTCTAGGTAGTTTGCTAGGCACAAATCCCAAGGCAAAAGGCACAGGTTTCTAGATAGAAATCTGGGCACTTTTTTCTAAGAATTCGAGCACGGAATTCGAGGTCCATATGGACTGTACTTTGGCATAGATTTTGAGACTGTATTTTCTGCACAAATTTCGAGGCAGGGCACAAAAATCGAGGTGCTGTGATTTGGCACTGAAATCGAGGCAGCAGCTTGGCACAGAAATCGAGGCAACTTCTGGGTGATAATTTTATGGTGGAGATAAGTACATTTTTACTGTAAAATTTATGTGCTGAAGATTTACTGAAGAAATATAAATTCTCTCTCTTTGACAGGTTTTCCCCTTGTGGGTTTTTCTTGGGCTATTGGCCAAAAATTTCTGAGTCTGAAATTATTTATGGCATGCATGAATATTTAATTTTCTGCCTGTATTATTGATTTTTAACAGTGTTTTAAAAGTCTGAAAATTACATGTCATTTCCAGTCTTTATGAAAAACTGGGTTGAGCATTAAATAATGACAACTTGACTTGAAAACTGGGTTGGGTTAAAATATCAGAAAACTTTCACAAAACATATCCATTATATCCATTTAAATGAGTTGTGTCTCATCTAGAAAGTTTGGAGATTGAAAAAATCCTATAAATCAATATATTTAACTCTAATTCTGCAACAATACTTATATATAGATAACAAAAAGAAAAAGTTTGTAAAAATACTATGTGGTCAATCCCATGTTAAAAAAAAAGAGTACACATCTTGTACATCTTCTTAATATTGAATTATAAAAAACATCTTAATAGTAAACCGATAAAGAAATAGCATTCTAAATAATTCAATTAAATGTTGAAATATTTATGTTAGGTAATTAGGTCTATAGTCCTCCATTTCTAACCTGATTAAATTTTAGTTCATTTAAAAATTATAAAAAAGACTTTGAAAATTAAAATAATTGGTTAAAATGATGAATATACACAATCAACGAAACTAAAATTATAAAAGGACATTGAAAATTAAAATATTTTTTTGAAGCTTGGTCAAATTATAAGAAGAAACTTATCACCTAATCCGTTTCCCTTTTCACAAAGAAGCCATTGATTCAAGATGGCATTAGATAATTCATTACAGGATATGGGTTACTGGCTTACCTTGGTTTTGTTGGTCGAAATTTTCCAGATTGCTCTTGTAGAAGGGCATGTACATTTTGTTGGTTATTTGATAAAGCATTTATAATGTTTGAACATATACAAATTTTATGTGACCCTACAAGGGTAGGTTGAATTATCCAAGTACAAATATTATTTGTGTTTTAATTATTCTCCGCATTTCTTGTTTATGAAATATATAGATCCTCTTGGACTATGTCCTTGTTCCGCAGAAATATTGTGACATTCAATAGCAAAAAAAAATGGATCTGGGTTTATTATTATTATTGATAATAAATAATTTTTTCGCAAAATATATATTCAGTGCTACTTTGTCAAATATATATGTCAACATGAGTTCAGGTTAAATGGGTTCAGTCAAGTAATAGGTTAAACAGAAAGCAATAGAGATATGTACAAATATATATGTCAACAGGACTTTGAGTTAAACCATTTTAGTTTCATAATAGACATATCCAAACAGAAAGCAACAGAGATATGTCTAAACGTGAAAGCTATGCATGCTGGGAGAGACTTGACAGTGAAACATGCCTGAAAATTGTAGCGGCCTGGATTTCTAGCACCAGAAAGCTTGCATTGTGAGAAAGCTGCACTCTATCTGCAAAATTGTGTGGTAGGAACAGGAATTAGGTGGAAATGACAAATACAATGGAAACACCAATGTACCAAAAAGCTTGCAGTGTCAGAAAGCTACACTCTACCCGCTGGAAAATTGTGTGGAAGGAACAGGAATTAGATGGAAATGACAAATTCAATGGAAACAACAATGCATGATCCAGGTGGATCTTTGTAACCATGTAAAATTGATTGTCTTGGATTCTAATGGAAAGGGTTCCATTGCCTAGAGCTCGTTGGGAGCTTTTTGGTGACGCTTGAACGGGCTCAAATAGAGTTTATATGAAGAAGTTACAACATTCTAAAGCTTTGTGCCAAAAGGAAAAAAGTGGAGAGGGGTGTCATGTGGCACTTCCAAAAACTACCATGTCAGTCCGAATTACAGTTGATCTATGACATGGCAGCACCTTAGAATGACAAGAAACAGTCCAAAGTACCATGTGGCAGTCCAAAGTACAGTTGATCGATGACATGGCAGCACCTTAGAAAGACATGCAACAGTCCAAAGTACAGTTGGTCGATGACATGGCAGCACCTTAGAATGACACGCAACAGGTTAAACAGTGATGTGGCAGTACCTCAGATTGACACTTGGCAAACAGGTGGCAGGTTGGCTGCACAGTTGGCATGTGACATGACCACCGCGTGGGCCAAATCAGGGGCCTCCATGAGGCAGGCCCAATTCGCCCAAACAAGACCTTATCAATCTAGAATAGCATCTTGTGGAGAATCTGCGGTAGGTGGATCAAGAACGAGCCAGGCCCAATTCACCCAAACAAGACCTTATCAATCTAGAATGACATCTTGTGGAGAATCTGCGATAGGTAGATTAATAACGAGCCATCCTTGACTCATCATCAGGACATTAGCAAACAACGGTCTTCACCACACGAACGTGACACGAATGTTGCGATAGGTAGATTATAACGAGCCATCCTTTACTCATCATCGGCATCTTGTGGAGAATCTGCGGTAGGTGGATCAAGAACGAGCCAGGCCCAATTCACCCAAACAAGACCTTATCAATATAGAATGACATCTTGTGGAGAATCTGCGATAGGTAGATTAATAACGAGCCATCCTTGACTCATCATCAGGACATTAGCAAACAACGGTCTTCACCACACCAACGTGACACAAATGTTGCGATAGGTAGATTAATAACGAACCATCCTTGCGGTAGGTGGATCAAGAACGAGCCAGGCCCAATTCACCCAAACAAAACCTTATCAATCTAGAATGACATCTTGTGCAGAATCTGCAATCCAACGTGACACGAAGGTTGTTAATAATATGATTTAATAAACTTTTATTTAAACAAGAAGGTTGTTAATAATATGATTTAATAAACTTTTATTTAAATTAATATTGTCAAGATTATGCAACGTGACACAAATGTTGTTAATGATATGATTTAATAAACTTTTATTTAAATTAATATTGTCAAGATTATGCACAGAAACTGAGGGCGGACGGCTTGAAACCCAAACATCGGCCTAACTGGCCGCTTATACAACAACAACATGACCGTTGGCCCAATCACTTGATGCATGTTAAGGCTTAGAATGAAAAGAAATACTTTAATATAACCATATTTTATTAGCCCTAAAAATCCTATGGCGAACCATATATTATATGATTAGTTCAAATATTTTCTTGGTTATCATAATATATATGGTTATTCACCATATATTTTATTACCAAAAATATATTATATGGTTGTTAATCACCATTTAAAAATGGATTGGATAAGATTTGAACTGTGGACCTTTTTGGTATATAACCAAAGTCATTTTTTCCATTCAGAAATGGTTTATTTGGTAAAGAATTGTTATTATGTTTTCATTTATGCATTTCCTTCATAGAAAATATTAGAGAAGTGGGTTTTAGGCTTAGATTTTGATAATCTAAGTGTGGAGGTTTTGTCATTGTACTAGAATCATTTGCAGCAGATCAACAGGTGAAGATCCATTTTGATGGTAATGTTGTAAGACATTTTCAACAGTTGTTTTGCAATTTCATTTTAAATGTTGCATTTTGTAATAAGAGGATTATTTAGCCACTCTTAAGAGGTTGAGAGTGAGAGGCATCATGATTGGTTGCTTAAGCTTCTTTGGCAGCATTGAAGACAAATCCTGCAATGTTGTAGTCTTATTTTGCAGCTGGAGATTTGTATATTGCCATGAATTTCTTAAGTAGTTCTTGTTTTGAAGTATAAAGGTGAACGAACGGAAGAATACGATGTTGAAGACATTTGTCATGCAAAGTTGGTGAAGACATTTGAGTGCAGATAAAAGACCATTATTGATGTAACAAAGCTTTTGGACTGGTTGGCATCTTTATAATGGATCAGTCACGCAATTAAGCGGGCCCAGAGATGTAGCTAGAATTTGCCGAACTTCATTAACGTATTGTTGTCAAATTGTATGTGTGATTTTTATTGCATCCTCACTTGTTGAAGTAGAGATATTTTGCAAGTATCCACATGATTAATGATAATTTGATAATTTCATTTATATATTCAGCAATGAAGTAAAATCTAATTTCGTACATTTTCGAAATAAGTTGGTCTCTAACCTCTCATTTTCAGATCAATGCACCGCCTTAATATATGCATTGAAGGGATGTGGCGGGAGCAATGGCAGCACCCAATCCGCATTTAATTTACAAGTGCCGCATTCATTCAATTGCAAGTGTCGCAGATGTTGCATTCAATTTAATCACAAGTGCCGCATAAAGAATCGACAGACCATATCTTTGCAATCGTTGAACAACCAATCTGACAGCTAGCATTAAACACAAGGGAAAATAAAAGAAGTCGCTTCCCATTTGTGAAATTCCTTACAGCATAATTATACAAGAAGGATATAAGAAAAAGGGAAGTGTGTGTGTGTGTGTGTGTAAAGAGAAGAGGACATGGTAGGATGATTAAAACCTAAAGTCCCATTGAGAGAAATTATGAAGGTATATTTATATTATTCTATATTATTAACGAATTCAAGTTTAAGTGAAGCACTAAGGTAAATTTACTAAGTTCTAAAAAAAAAGTATAGGTCTTTAATAAGGTGTATTTTGAAGAAAAGCTTGATGAAATCAAAATGGAATCTTAGGGTGGAAAATAAGGAAGGTTCCCTCATACTTATAAAAGACATGCAAATATCTATGCCTTTTTTTAACTTAATGGGTTTATTCAAGAAAAAAATATCAACGTCACTATTTGCCCATCCATTAAGAAAAAAAAACAGTAATGTAGAAGCTTCTGGCTTAAGGAACCTTAATTAGAGTTTGCTTGAGCAAATCAAAAGATTAAAAGAGACACAGTTAGAAAACCACAACCTTAAGGATAGAGTTTAAAAACCAAAGAACAATGAAGAACTTTATTGCTTAAGGATTCATAATCAAAGCTTACTTACCTAAATCACAAAGCTAAAGAATTATAAGATGTCGTTACAAGGGAAGCTAGAGAAACTTGTCAATAAAGAATCGATGACTGATCTCGTTGAAATAAAGAAGACATTGAAAGTAAAAATCGAGACGGGAACCAATACATACCCAATTGAAATTGTACCTACCAATAAATCACCAGAAGCATCAAAAGACAAAGGTTTAGAGAACATGAGACCAGAAGCAAGCATACCCTTTTTCCCTCCTAATTATAAGGGTCATCAACGAACTAACCGAAGGCAAAATAAATATACGAGGTTAAGTAGAGATCCTACTCTATTGACAAGAAGTTCAAGTATGGAATCTTATTATCATAGAAATCATTGCCAAACAAAATCACAAAAGATCGAATTGGGGTGGTCTGACCCTTACACAATTCGACAACTATGCTCATCACTCAAAAGATCATATCGCCTTGTGTCCTCAACAATGATGACCCTAAGAATGAAGAATCCTAAAAAAACATTACAAGACAGAACAAGGACATGACCTTTGTATGCTTTGAGGACAAAGCATTTTAAATGGGAAGGTAATGTAACATACATAATAATAATAAATAACAATAATTGATAATAATAATAATAATAATTAGGGATTAAGATTAATGAAAGGACACATCCTATCTAGAAGACATGGCCTATTGAAAGGACAAGACTTACCATTATAACCAATCAATGCTATAAGTACACCGCCATATGGTCATTAATCACGATTCATCTCTTATTCAGTATACATTTATTATATACTAGTTCATTTATGGATTAATTGTCATATTTACATTGGATGTTTCTTTAGTTATGAACTTTGTTCTCCACTGCCATTTTTATAGGACATTTTTGGAGAGGCGATCCTAGCTTTGGGAGAAATTATATTTTGAAAAAGTGCCCAAAAATTGTCCATCTCAACGCCATTCGATGCAGAGTGGTCGCAAGATTTCTAAAAGGTGGTTATAATAGCAAATTTGATAAATAATGAGAAAGATAGCAATTCCAGTACTATCATTTAAAGAACCGTGTCATATTTTTTTCGTGTGTACCTTTTGGAGCCTTTTCATGGAGAGCATTCACCTTATTTAAGGAAGCACTCCACCTTTTGAGGCCTTTTGTTGGAATGTTACATTTGGAGAGAGGTATGACTTCTTGTCATTATTCAAGGCTTCATTTAATGGATGCACCCCCTTCTTGGGCCTTTCTTCTCTTGGATATTGTACTTGTAGCTTTGACCACCATATTTCATGTATCATGTTAGAGTTCGTTAGGGTTTGCTGAAGCATTTTGATTTGTTTACTCCTACCTAGGATAGATCTAGGGTTTTGGCAGATATATTATTATTTTATTGTAAAATAAATTGAGCTCACCTCCTATATAAAAGAGCCTTTTCCTCCTTCATTTCTTATGATTGGATTGGGGGAGAAATCCCACTAAGACTTAATGAAATATATATTAGTGTTTATGGATGGTTGATGTTAGCACTGTGATGAAGAAATCTTGCTGAGGCTATGGTGTATTTTTTGGAACAACGGTGATTCTTACTTAGGATGATTTGCAAGTGATCCCTTTACTTGCAAGGTTAAATTTATGTGGTTTATGGTTGAATAGGTGGTGTATTCTCAGCTCTTAATTGTATGCCCTAAGAATCCATGTTTGATAAATATTATACCTAAGTTAGTGTTGAAGATACCACTCAACCAATTATTTCCTTGTAGATCCTAAGATAAATATGGAATTTCTTATATATGGTAGGAATTGGATCTCAAACCCTAACTATCCTTGGATGCTAGTAAGCTCCTCATTACTATCCTTGATTAACTCCATTTTCCCATTTGATAAGACACTAATATCCAATCCCTTCGTCGCCTTTATCTTTTACTTTCAGAAACAAACCATTTTGCTAAAGCTACCTCTTCATTTCGCCTTGGACCTAATTGCAAGCTTTAGTAATTGTATCCTAGGGGACTCCTCCCTTTAGCTAGAGAAGAGCTATCCTAAAGAGAATAAGAGGGTTAGGTGTGGTGACATCAGCCTCCCTCTTGTTTATTCATAATTCATCATTGATGTTGGGGATTTAATCCCAAGATGTTGGTTTGTGTGATAAAATTACCCAATCACCCTTACACTTTGTCAATTGCAATTAACTCCCTATTACTAAGTATCGCCATGTGTAATTTAATATTATCTTTACAAACATTGTAACCTACTACTGAATATGTCACACAACCCATATAAAACATTTTTTAAGATCACATGCGATAGTTTATTGTCAACTTGTGGTGTGCCTTCCTTCTATTGTGCATCCATGAGGGTGGATTATGTAATCATATCAAGGGCATGGCGACTATCTTTCATATGTTTGAATATTGTTATTGCCTTCCTAAGACTATCCATTTTGCATAATAGAGTACATCCATCAATGTGTTGGATGTTGTATGTGACAACAAATCAGCTCAAACCTTTCTCTTACATCTCATAGATCTATTGAGGTTCTTCTAAACCTAAAACACTTGTAGATCATGTTACACTTGAAGCACCTTAGTGGCAAAACCCCAATTCACTAGTGCTAGAAATGTAACTTCGAAATACTACTACCTCTGTCACCTTAGATCAAGTCTTTCCACATTTTAGGCCACTCTTCAAGGCCAATGGAGGCTTCACAGTCAAGTTTGGAAATATATTAGGACCTATTGTGCCACACTCTATGGGGAAACCCTACAGATCTTGCAGACTTATATTTGCAAAATCCCCAGGAAATGGGAGTCAATCTGTGTTGCTCATGGACACTCCTCTTATGTGAATGTGGTTATAGTTTATGGATCACCAGAGGATTATATACTATCTACCATGTTGTGATGATGATGATCTATACTTTATAAAGTTCTAAAAAAATTGTTTTGTGATTGTCTAATGAGTATAGCTAACAGTATCAACACTTAGATTGACTAGTGTGAAAAACGTGTGGCTAATGCATTAACCAAATCACCTAGATTACCCTTGGTATTATGAATAGATATTACCTCCTTCCTTGGGTCCACTTATGGCCAATCATCCATCCTCCATGTCTCACTTCATATTAATTTGGTCTGCAACCTTTGGAAAAAACTTGACAAATGGATTCTTGACCTTCCCTCTCTATCTTTCTTTCATCAGGAGAAATTCCTAATTTTTCCCGTGTGTGGATTTGATCATTTGTAGCAATGAATGTTGGGTGATTGTGTCCCATTTTTAATTTATGTACAAGGCCCTCTCATACAATAGGATTTTTCAAGTGAGCAATACTCTTCTCAAGATCTTATCGAAGTTATCCTATGTTAAAATGAAATAAGGTGGTAGTTGGAGGGGTAGGTACTCATTGGATTAAGATGTTAATCCTACTTGATATCAAAGACATTACCGTGGAAACAATGTCGGAGCTATGGATGCTCATTAGAAGCAGACCTAAGGCTATTTCATTGACTGGAGATCGGAAGGCTATCTAGGGCCAATACCTTTTGAATTGTCATCCTAAGCAAATGAAATGTGATATCAAATGAATAAATACAATGTGTTATAAAAATGCAAAATCCAAAGGAAATGGAAAACTTGAATGTAAACAACTGTAAAGGTGGCTTCATAATGTCCGATCGGGAGAGTAACTCTCTACTTCTGACTCCCTTTGTGAGACACATCCCTAGTGTTTGTTCCAATGGTGAAAAATACAGAGTTTTGTTGAAATTTGGTTTAGATTTGATCTTTAATTCTTTTAGATGCAAAGACTTGAAGCAGTGAGACAATTCAAGCCATGAAATTCATACAATCATAACACAATATATACCATGGGGAAAATCCTCAAAATTATGAGAACAAAAAACCCTGGCAGTTATTCTCAGTATAATATAATGGATAGCAGAGAATGCTTTCTTTTACAACATAGCATATTGCTTTCATAAGATAAGAGATCACCAAACACTCTTGATGAAGATACAAAAGCAATAGAGAAGAGAAATCAATCATATGTGTGCCCAACACAACAATAACAAGCACGAACAATACCTTGCACAAAGAGAAGCGCCTTTCCTTCAATGGAGAAGAGAATTCGCTTCACATTGGATTCATCAATCTCGTATAACATATTTAAACATTCTTCTCTTCTGTTTTTAACTTCTAACTTCAGGGTGAACTTTCCCTCAAACTGTATGTATTAATATTGCATGCAGAGGTGCGCCCCACTTCTCATGTGGTGCTTTCTCTCACTGAGTTGTCACTTAGGATGAACTTGCCTCTTAACTGAAAGCTTTCCCACTTAGTTAGGTGGCTAACTTAAGTGTCGACATGAAAATGTCACAACTCACGTGTCATCTTTTAGTTTAACATAAGTGTCGTCATGCAATAACACTTAGTTAACTAGATATTCTTTATTGTCACTTAGTTAACTCTCTTTAACTAAAGTGTCAACTTTTAGTTTAACTAAAGTGAAAACACTTTAGTTAACTAGTCATTTTTATTTAACACTTAGTTAACTGAAATCATGTTGATTGATTTACTTGAAGTGTCCACTGTGAGTTCTTTAGTTAACTGAGGTATATATTTAACTAATGCTTTAACTGAAGCATTGATACTTAACTAAAGCTTTAACAATTCCAGTTCTCTTTAATTAGCTGAAGTGTATGCATGGGAAATTTTGAATTCTCTTGATCTCTATGCTTTATCTTTTATTTCTTTATCTCTTACTGCATGGTCAATATGTGCTAACTTTAATTATCCATCACATTACATTATACTAGGAAGAATTATCGGATGTTGTGATCATATTATATTATTCCTGCCCAAAGGATCATATGCTAAAGTAATTCACTTTAGAGGTGATCAATCTCTAAAGGAGACTTAATATTAATCTGGTGATCGTGGTTAATAATACATTACACAATATTAAATGATTTTAACAATTAAATCATGACCGTTTATACATAAGTTCCACCTCTATACGGAAGGTCCATCCCATGGATACCTTTATACGGAAGGTTCACATGATAATCATGACTTGACACACACAATTCTGGAGCCTTGTCCAACAAGAATTTACAACATCATTACTTTGATCAATTACCTCTATACGGGAGGAATAACCTTTACACTGAAGGCAATCAAAGTTCTCACCTCTATATGGGAGTATTAATATTGGATACACAAGATTGGTTTGGAGAATGTCTTCGGATGTTGTATATTTAACAAGTTTTCCCTTGTTCCTCCTTGTCTGGAATCCATTAGTCATGTTCAATCCATATAAAAATAATTTGACTAACCTCATTTGACCATCTAAATTCCACCCCCATTGGAGAAAATAGCTCTTTTGAATGACTTGGTTTCATTTTGATGTTGGTTAATCGATAACCCATTCATCCCAAGAACCCGTTTGAAGATAGTTTGGTTGGTATATCACCATGCCATGCATGACTAGTTATGTGAAGAGTCAATTGTTGACGATTATTATGCATCTAAAATTCAATGAGAAAATAAGTCACATATGTAGATTTGGATCTTAGCACATGGATCAAGAGCCTTTTGAGGAAGTTGTTGGGCTTAAAAGGATAAAAAATCATATTGTTTGTTTCATGGTATTTTGTGGTGGATGGCATTTGGTCTTTTGTCCCATGGTATTTTGTAATTTTTATTGTTTATCCTCTTTAAAGAAGGGATGCACCCCACTTGAGCCAACTACTTCAACATATTTTATTATTTCTTAGATTTAGATATAAATCTTAGCCATTGAAGCTAGGGCTTCTTGAGATCATCCAATGTAAAAATTATATTTTATTGTAACCACCATTTGATTCTTGGTGAGACTAAGGTGCCCTCCTTATGCTATAAAAGGAGAGGTATTAGCCTTAACAAATTGGTTAGAAAATTTTTGGGAATAAAACTTTGCAATATTTTTCTGAGCTAGTACTTGGTGCATGTTGAAGAGGATTATTGGTTTCATATGGATATGTTCAAGCTTTTGGTTGTGGTGATGTAAGTTTCTATTGAGGTGCATTTTTTATGCTATTTGGTTGAAGGATAATTATAAATAGGATTGTGATTGATGGTTTTCCTCCTCCCTTCCATTTATAATTTTGATCAATTAAGTGGTACTAATGCTTGTTGCTTAGTGTTAAGCTAGGATTGCAAGTATTCGTTTACTGCAGGTTCTAATGAAGATACCTTGATGAAAGCCACGCATTTGGATTGATGGTTTTCCTCCTCCTCCTCTGAGTGGGTTCTCAACCACTTTATAGAACTACTATCAACTTCCTTGACTCCATTTGCCCCAACCTTCTTCTACCATGGCACTAATCTACGAAACCCAAAATTATGGTGAGTTTTAGTTCTTAGTTATTTTCCCTCCATCTAATTTAATCAATTTTTCATTCATTATTCTTGCATACTTGATTTTTTTTACAGATCTCGATATTTTTAGGAAAAAAAAATATTTTTACATCTTAAAACCCTAGATCTAATAGCTAGCAAATATTTTTATTTATTAAAATGTTTCCAAGTATGTTCTTTTTTTTTAATGGCATTTTATTGAAAATTATGAGCCAAGATAAAAGCAAGCTTCATTTTTTTAACTTGATCTTATGTTGCCATTGATTATTCTTGACCGAGAAGTTCTTTAGTTTTGTGCATGCTCACTATGAAATTTATCTTACACCAAGATCTAAGCTAAATATTCAATAAAAATCGATAATAACTCTAGCTACTTTGCTATTTTGAATATTTTCATTTCAAATTTAAATTTATTATATAATAAATGGTGAAAAGATTAATCCTAAGATCCAACATTCTATTGAAATTTATCATAAATCCCATTGTTGGGAACCTCCTTAATACCAAATCCCCCTAGGAGATTTGCCTTCATCACATCTACTATTTAAAAAATAAAATAAAAATAAAAATAATTGTGAACTCCAAAAAAAATCAATACAAAGAAGTTGTAAGGAGCTTCTTCAAACCAAAACATTATCCTGAAAATTGATTTTTAAAGTGACTTCGGGACTTAAATTGTCCCTCTTGGAGATCTATACGTTAACATATTTAAATACTAGCATACCCCCAAAATGGGGGAAATGAAACGCCAAGAAGAACTTCAATATGTTGTAAAATGAGAAAAAATTGTGTGTACGTAGACAATATAATTTTATGTGTTTGAAAGAAAGTCTAGCTCATTTATAGTAGGGATAGTGGTCGATGAAATTGAAAGGAAAACTCTATTGCAAGTACTAGTAAGCAATAAATAGAAACCCATATAATCGATGGCAAGTAAAATGATTTGTACATTAATTTGTCATACAAAAAGGTATACATATGTGAGTAAAACAATAAATGGCTAGGTAGTGATCAAGTTTGACTCTAAATATATTGGAAATCAACATCGGTAGTTTCATTTGGTAGAGGGAGTGCAAGGATTGAGAATTGCAATTTTAAGTGTGAAAGGGATAGAGAATGAAGGTATGCCTTTTGTTTTTTTTGAAGTGAGACATATGAAGTGTCTTTCATCTTTGCATAGTTTTCAAAGGAGAATGATGGTGTAATTTAGATTCCTTCTAACGTTGTAGTACGTGGAATTGTTGTGAGGGTTAATCATTGACCTTCATTGTTACCATTGTCAATGGTTGACCTTGTTAATATCAAGCCTTGGGATTTATGGATAATCAATACCCAAGCCATATTGAGGGGGATTTGTTTCTTTTTAATTCGAATTATGCGTGGAATGGTATGTGATTTGGTATAATTGTGGTTGTTTCCCAGGAGCATGCCCTGCAACAATTCATCTCGGAAATAAATGAACAACATAGACATAAACATAATAGAAAAGTTTAAACTTTTGTTACAAAGGAATTAATTCAGGCCTCATCTTCTTTGAGGTATTCTCCAAGTGACAAAATGACGTGTGAAATGGAAAAAATTATTTTAAAAAGAAAGCTTGGGTAAATGACAACAGTAATTGTATGGATATTCTGCAAAAAACGTGTAGTGTAGCGAATGTCGACATGCTTTAGTATAAATGGAGAGTTTGTCGTAAGCATATGTTGATCAATTAGTCTTTTTAAAGGAAAAATCCTTCCATATTACATATTATTGGCGCAATAACCACACATGTATATGTTTGAAACTTTAAGAGACAAAGGTCCTACTCCTACCTATGAGTGCTTTACTCATTTCATGGCCTTTCAACCAAACATGTGTTGTAGATGATCATATTTACACCTAATATAATGTCGTTGGTATGTTGCACAACTGTACAACCATCTATTGGTTTATTGGATTCTCTATACCCTTTTAATGTGTCATAAAAGATTTATTTATGTATGTAGTCGTACATGCTTTCATGTGATATTCATGAGATGAACTTTCGGATAATAATTGGTATTCAGATTGCTGTGGAGATTGCCTCCTGCTTGCTTGCTAATGATAGTCAGTGACAACTCAACACCTACACCCAATATTATATTGTAACTATAAAATAAAATAAATGTTCCTGAAAGTTGTAATATTTAATTTATCTTTCACAACATCATTATATTATCAATTAATTTAAACATATCATCTTTCTTAGAAAAAAAATTATTAACTTTACTTACACATTCATTCACCCCTTCATGTACTTAATCTCACTTTTACATCCATTCTCTCTTCTTTTACTTGACTTATAACAACCACAACCAAATAAAAAAAATTAAAAATAGGTTGCATTGAAAATAAATGTCAAATTTTTTAATAAAAAATTGTACATAATAAACAATTTAGTAGACATTACAACAATTTTCCCTTTGAGGATGGGACGTTGAAACATCAAGCAACTTGGAATGTTAGAGTTTTCTACGGATGTGGAATTTTGATTTGATTCTATATGAAGTGTAACATTGGTTTGTTTATCAAAATGAGGACAACCACAATAATAATAATAATAATAATAATAAAATTATATTGCATTGAATATTGGTTTTACTTTGTTTTTCTCTTACGATTTTTCCAAAACATATATAATATTGCATTGAAAATTGGTTTTACTTTGTTTTTCTCTAATGATTTTTCCAAAACATATATAATAATAACGTTTGACCGATGGGTAGCATTTAATCACCGTGTAATTTAACACAAATAAAGATCACAATGCCAAAAAAAAAAAATACACGGGATTGACACCATAACAAAATTGGTTGCAATGGGTTCAAAAACCAAACCTAATTGGAGAGAAATAAGAAGAAATTGGCTTGTTGGTATTCGAAACAATTACAGCATTTGTGAAGTATAGCTATAAAAATCCTTAATCAGAATGGGAGCTTGTTTCTCAATTGAGGAAAGCAAGTCTACTATAGATGCCAAAAGTCTTCAAATTAAAGAAAGGGAAGAAAAAAATTGTTACTCATGTTCTATGTGCACCTCATAGTGTTGCTGCAACAAGATGGATGCTTGTAAATCTTTCTGAAATTGCTTATCAGGATAGATTTAAAATGTGCAAGGTTTCAGCCTTCAAATCAAGTAGGTCTCAATGTACGTTTCAAATCGAACGAGAAATGACTAATGTTATGAATAGTTAAGCCAAGTCTAGCGAATCATGGTCTGCATTGCTTCGAAACAAAGACTCTTTTTGTAATTGAGGATTTTGTTGCTAACGTTAAGCAATATATTTTCTTTTTTAGTATTTTAGATGGTTAAATGAAATAGAAATATATCATTGACTTAAGCTAATGGCTTCAAGCATTCTTTAGCAGATGCTAATGGATTTAGGCCACTAATAATATTTCAGCATAAGCTAATGGCTTCAGGCATTCTTTAGCAGATGCTAATGGATTCAGGCATTCTCCAGCGGAAAATACTATTCACAATCTTGTGCACCTGAGTTCAGACAGGTCTGTAATGGCACACAACGAACCTGAAGTTGCAAGTACATGAACTTCCATGTCAATGAGGTGCATGAACTTGCTTAATGTTCTTTGAAAAAAATCTGAATTATGCTTACATTACAAGATTCTTGTACTTGAAACACATAAGCAATTATTATCAGATTTTATAAATCCTTTCTGATTTAAGGCAACCCATCATTTCCACAACACTCAGAGGTATCGGGATTATATAGAAGGTATAAGTTCATTTCTCATCTCAATGTGATTAGTGGTTACTAGGCAGCACAATCACACAAAATTTATATATATTTTATAAGTATATATATCCAAACTAATCTCCCAACCAACCTGCAATTAAGAGTGATGTAGGGGCATCTTGACAGCTAATGAAAAGAAAAAGAAAAACAAGAGGCCCAAATCCGTTCTCCTTCTTGCTACAGGTGTGATGTTTGGAATGACAGGTGGTAGGGTGAGGAATAAAACGCATTTTTCAGTGGTGTAGTAACGGCCTTGACCTTGATCGCAGATGGGGGGATGGCTCTTGGTTACCCTCATTGGAAGAAGAGAGCGAGGCTCTGTTTTTTTGTTTTTTAAGCTATTGAATCCATTGTTTAGGGTTTTTTTTAGAATACAGTGTGTTGAGATTGTGTATTGTTTATCTTCTGTGTGAATAAATAGAAATCAAAACTTGTCAATCGGATTGTATTCTCTGTTTGAGTGTGTACCCTCCATTTTTATAACAGACTAATGCAGTAGTGATAGGAGAGATGAGACTCAACCATTAATGCTCTGTTTTGAATGATCCCCTGCGTGAAAGGGCGGTTACCAGTTTAAGGCCAGGTGGCTGCGAAAATCCCTACATGAACCTTGGTGAGAGGCTCGGCCTTTCTGCGTGAGGAGCAAGAGCTCACTCGTGGGGTTCCAAGAGATTATTGGGGTTCCAATAGAGGGCAAACTATCCTGAATCTACGTGGTGATAGCAGTGTTGGCCATCCAAGTCGACATCAATTGGTATCAGAGCATGAGGAAGAACCTGAAACAAGAAATGGCAATGCGAATGAGAGGGGGTCGAGCAGGTTGGAGAGGTAGACCTATTGCGAATGTCGAGCTGGTGGAGCAAATGAGGGCTATGAAAGCTAGAATGGAATCTATGGAGATGACTAGGCAATGAGAACCAGACCTAGGAGATGAAAGTGTAAAATTAGTCACAGCAGATCTAATGAACAAGTAAATCAATCACAATAGATGAACTCAGAAAATATGGTGTAAAACTATGCAAAAAATGCATCAATACTCAATATCCCAATCAGGGTGAAAATACAATACAATAATGTCACAATGAGTGAGCAATTTGAATTGCTTTAGGAGTCCATTTGAATTAACTGAATGGTGTAGCTTGGCTCCAACTAGGATTCCTCATCATCAGTCAGTGATGGTCGTCAATGCACAAGAACCAGTCATACAGGTGTCAATCTGAGTCTAACTGAGTGTAACTAGTGTAAATGAAGTGTGTAGCACTGATATAGGGAAGGAGGCTCAGTGGAGGGCGCATGGGAGGCTTAACTGAAGTCAGAACAAGTCATCTAGTCAATCTGGAGGTCCAACGGAGTGAAACAGTCAGTTAGGAGTGCAACTAGCGTCAAATCAAGGAGAATTGGAGCTAACTGAGTGTAAACTAAGTGGGTAGGTGAGGAAGTGCGCCCTTCTTTGGCAGTAGGTGAGATGTGGGCACCTTCATGACTAGGAGGGCTAAAACTCTGAGGAAAGAAGCTCCCGGGTGCTAGAAAGAAGTGGATAACGTGCTGGAGGCATCAACCTGGTGACTAGGATGCATGCAAAATGCATGGAAACCCTAGATATTGCATGCAAACCCTAATTGCATGCAAAACCCTAAAAATGATGATGTGGATATCTGAACACCCCCCCTCAAGCTAGACTCTGATGTAAAAAATAATAATGTAGGGCCCTTGTTACTAAGACCAAAGGTCACCCCAATACAATAATCCCAAAAATGCTGAAAATAAGCTAAGTGAGGAAAGAGGGAAAACCCAATGGGAAGAAAGCCCCCCCTCAAGCTAAAACATAATAATGGATCAATCTGTCTCCACCATGATGGAAATCACCCCCAACAGTGAACGGAGGTAAGAGAACTTCTTCTCAGTGAAGCTCTTGGTGAAGATGTCTGCAATTTGCTCATCGGTAGGGCAATATTGCAGAATGATGGTGCAATCATGCACCAACTCTCAAATGTAGTGCATATGAATCTCAATGTGTTTGGTCCTCTGCCGTTGAACTGGATCTGTGGAGATCTTAATAGCATTTTGAATGTCACAAAATAGGACAGTCGAAGTAGTTCTACCAAGATCAAACTCAGAAAGAATACCCTGCAACCAAACTGCCTGAATGCAGGCATTGACTGCCCCTCGATACTCTGCCTCTGCTGAAGAAAGTGCAATGGTTGTCTGCTTTTTTCTTGACCAGCAAATAGGCCCATGTCCAATCATGAAAACATATCTGGAAGTGGACTTCCGATCTATGCTATCACCTTCCCAATCTGAATCAATAAAACCAATGAAATCTAGCTCATAATCTGCAGCATAATGTATGCCAAAATGTTTTGTACCTTGCACATACTGCAAGATCCGCTTGGCTGTCCTCCAATGAAGCTCATGGGGCTGCTGCATATACCTTGATACAGCACTCACGGCATATGAAATTTCAGGCCTTGAGTGTGTCAAGTAAAGTAGTGAACCAATCAACTGTCGATACATAGTGCAATCTGCAAGCGGTGTAGTATTTCCCTCTTCAAGACTGATTCCTGAGAGGAAAGGGAATGGAACAGCCTTACATTCTGCCATATTAAACTTTAATAGCAGGTCTTTAGCATACTTTTGCTGAGATAATATGATCCCATCAAATTTTTTAGCTATCTCCAAGCCCAAAAATTGCTTAAGCAAGCCCAAATCGCTCATATCAAAAGCTAGATTTAAAGCGGTTTTTAGCTTGTTAATTGTAAGGAGAGTGCTACCAGTAATGAGAAGATCATCAACATATAAAACCACAATCAACAAATTACCTTTAAATTTTTGTAGGTACACATTGGATCAGATTTGCATCTTTTGAAATTCTGAGAAAGAAGGAAGAAGTCCATCTTTGCGTACCATGCTCTTGGGGCCTGTTTCAATCCATACAAAGATTTCTTCAATCTGCAAACTAATTATGGATCTGATATGTATCCTTTTGGTTGTTTCATATATACCTACTCATCAAGGTCTCCATGTAGAAAATCACTCTTCACATCCATGTCGTGCACTCCCCAGTGCTTGGATGCGGAAATGGCCAAAACTAGGCAAATGGAATCCATCTTTGCAACCGGTGCAAAAGTCTCAGTGTAGTCCACACCTTGGACTTGGGAGAAACCTTTTGCCACCAACCTAGCTTTGTATTTTCTGATAGAACCATCAGCAGCAACCTTCGTGCGGTAGATCCACTTGCATTCAACTAATTTTCTTCCAGGTGGAAGAGAAACTAGCTCCCATGTATTGTTCTTTTGAAGAGAACTGTACTCTTCATCCATGGCGGTTTGCCATCCTGGATCTCGGTGGGAATAATAGTATGATTTGGGATCTGAACCAATCATCAAATAAAATTTCTCAGATAATAATGGATCAGAAATAGAAAGAGCCATACCTTCTCTTTGATAGTCTGCTTGTGTTCTCCTTGGATCAGCAGGATTTCCAATGTTTGGAGCATCAGGATGTAGAGTGTTTTGAGCCCACTTTGGTAATTGAGGAGGATCATTATGGTCTAATTTCGAACCTGATATGTCATGGCCATATAATTCTGATATAATATCAGAGATATCAGATCCAATGCTTTCTTCATACTCACTTGAATCTTCTTCTTGTGGAGGGTGCAGATCGGCAGTGTTTTCCTCAACTAGTTTCAGATCTGGGAGCGGTTCTTCAAACTTCACACTTCGCTCTATGAATACCTTTTTGGATCTGGTATTCATGAGTTTATATGATTTTGATTCTTCCCCATATCCTATTAGGATACATTCAATACTTTGTGGATCCAAAGACTTTCTCTTATCAGAAAGAATTCTAGCCCATGCAGTGGAGCCAAAAACCTCAAATTGGACACATCCGGTTTGCGACCAAAAAATGCTTCGAAAGGAGTCTTACCTTTCACGGATGAATGTGGAACTCAGTTCTGAATGTATGAAGAAACATTAATGACTTCATCCCAAAGATTTGTGGCCAAACCTTTTGACTCAAGCATGCAGGTAGCCATCTCTTTCAGTGACCGATTCTTCCTTTCCGCTACACCGTTCTACTGGGGTGTGTAGGGAACTGTATGTTGAATCTGAATTCCTCTTTCGGTACAAATTTATAGCAACTCAGTATTGATATATTCTCCATCATTATCAGATGTAAGAGCTTTTATCTTGCTCTCAGTGGCGGTCTCAACAGAAGCCTTAAAATCCTTGAATTTTCCAAGCACTTTTGACATGTTTTTGAGAAAAAATACCCAAGTAAAGCGAGAAAAGTCATCGATGAATGTCAAAACATACCTTGAACCATTCATGGACATATTTGGAAGTGGACCAATGATATCAAAATGATGGAGGCTCTGCTAGCTTTTCCGTAGTCGAACCTGTGCTCGGGTGCTTCCCAACAATGCAACTAGGGCAAATTCCCTTCGAGGAACGGAGTTGTGGAAGACCATATACCATGGATTTCTCTTGTAGCAGTAGAAAATACTTGTAATTAAGGTGTCCAAACATTTCATGCCAAATCCTACTAACCTCATTGCCATGAGTGAGGAGAGCAGTGGGCTTTTCAAGCGGCACAAAGTGAGAAAACTCATAGTATTTTGCAGTGTGGTTTTCATTTTCGACTGCAATAAGTCTTCCACTTTTGATATCAAAAATTTCAATTGTATTAGGGCTGAATGTAACTTGCTTCGGTTCACCAGTGTGTGTCATTTGATACACAGAAAGTAGATTTGAAGCCAAGGAAGGCACATAGAGAACATTCTGGAAGCTTCCATGTTCTACATGGATGGTACCTTTGCCCTTCGAAGAAATTTTTGAGTCATCTCCCAAATGGATGGGGATGGAGCTGTTTGGATCAAATGAAGAGAAGGATTCAATTTTTGCAGCCATATGATTCGAGGCACCGGAATCTATCAGTAGAGTGGTGGGTTTCGAAACAGTTTCCATGAGTGCTTGACCTCTTTCATGATCATCATTCCTATCCTCCTTCCTTGCACCGTCGAGAAGACATATGTTGTTCTTTTCCAAAAGGAATTCCATTTGATCTATTGTTTTCTTCATGCATGAACTTTCGGGATGAAAGCCACGGTTGCAATAAGAACACTTAGATTTTTCTTTGCCCTCTTTACCCTTTTGCTTGTTTCTTGAACTGGATGGTGCATCCGTCTACTTGCCTTTCTCTCTTTGCTTGTGAGGTTCAAATTTGGGCTTCTCTTTCTTTTGCTTTCCTTTACCATTCGAATTCTTAGGTCCTTGAACAAATAGGGCTAAATCTTTGGAGCTTATGGACCCCATTTGAATCAACATATCATGCTCTTTTGTGACAGACTCAATGAAGGCATTCAAGGTAGGCATCTTCCAATTCGGGGTAGTTAGCCGACCAGAATTGAAAGTAGAGACAAATACCAAGTAATATTTTCCAAGCTTTGTGAGACTGGAGAGGATCAATTGCTTATCCTCTTTCACAACACCATTGTTCTTCAACTGCAATGACAAGTGCTTGAATCTTGTGAAAAACTCATTGATGGTCTCGAAATTCTCAGGACTAAGAGCAATCAATTCATTCTCTAATTGAAAATCCCTAAGCTCATCCTGCTTGCCAAAAAATTTGTCAAGTTGCTCCCATATACCTTTTGGAGACTTCAATCCACTGAGATGGAAGTGAAGATCCTTGGATATGGAGAGGCAAAGAAGACCATAAGCTTCATCAAGCTTGTTGAAGTATTTTGACTTTTCAATGAGAGTGTTTGGCTCCAACTCAAGGCCCATGGTGAATCTATAGTACCCTTTTGAGCGCAATATTATCTCCATGTCATCTTTCCAATCAAAATAATTGAAAGGAGTTAGCATAGGCTTTGAAGAAGAGGATTCCATCACTGAAAACAAGTGCAATCTTTGAGGAAGAACCTATAAATCAAGAGATAGCGAATGCACTTGATGGAGAAGGTTAACCTGCAAATCACAATCAAAACAAGAACAGTAAGGTCGAACAATCCACCCTTTTAGAGTTGCATCACACCTGGGATTGGAGGTCAAGCAATGTTGAATGGGTCCAATGTATCAAATCCAGGAATTATGTGGAAAACTCAAGCTTCTGGAGTGGATTGGAGTGTATTTTTATGCTTTGCATGCACATGAGCGAATGCTCTTGAGATCTTTCATGCCAAAACTTCTGTAATTTTGAGCAAATTCACTCAAATCTTCTTGTAGAACACCTGTAGAAAAGAGATCTTGTCCCTGCAATGGCTTTGATACCATGTAAAATTAGTCACAGCAAATCTAATGAACAAGTAAATCAATCACAATAGATGAACTCAGAAAATATGGTGTAAAACTGTGCAAAACATGCATCAATACTCAATATCCCAATTAGGGTGAAAATACAATACAATAATGTCACAATGAGTGAGCAATTCAAATTGCCTTAGGAGGTCATTCGAATTAATTGAATGGTGTAGCTTGGCTCCAACTAGGAGTCCTCATCATTAGTCAGTGATGGTCATCAATGCACAAGAACCAGTCATCCAGGTGTCAATCTGAGTCTAACTAAGTGTAACTAGTGTAACTAGTGTAACTGAAGTGTCTAGCACTGATATAGGGAAGGAGGCTCAGTGGAGGGTGCATGGGAGACTTAACTGAAGTCAGAACAAGTCATCTAATCAATATGGAGGTCCAATGGAGTGAAACTAGCCTCAAATCAAGGAGAATCAGAGCTAACTGAGTGTAAACTGAGTGGGTAGGTGAGGAAGTGCACCCTTCTCTAGCAGTAGGTGAGATGTGGGCGCCTTCATGACTAGGAGGGATAAAACTCAGAGGAAAGAAGCTCCCGAGTGCTAGAAAGAAGTGGATAAGGTGCTGGAGGCATCAACTTGGTGACTGGGATGCATGCAAACCCTAGATATTGCATGGAAAACCCTAAAAATGATGATGTGGATATCCGAACAAAAAGTGAACTAGAAGTAGAGGATGGTGAGAAAGAAGAAGAGGCAACACCAGAGACAGCTAAGATGAAGTTGTTAAGGTCTGTGTTAGGCTCCAATTCTAGACCAAAGCCCTCATTGTCTACTTACAATGGGAATTTCTCAGCAGAAGGACTGATAGACTAGATAGGGGAGTTAGACCAATATTTTTATTATGAAGAGATAGAGGAGGACAAGAAGGTAAAACTAGCTGTGACTGGATTGAAGGGCCATGCAACACTATGGTGGGATAGTGTGCAGGCTGAGAGGAAGAAGAAAAACAAGTTAGTGATAAAAATTTGGGATAGGATGATCGCTAAGATGTGAGGTAGGTTCTTTCCCAAGGACTACCAACTGAGTCTCTATAGACAGATTCAGAACCTTACGCAAAGGTCACTGACTGTTAGAGGGTATACGGAAGAGTTTTACAAGGTAAACTTAAGAGCAGGTTACGTGGAGGATACCTCTGAGAAGACAGCTAGATACATAAATGGGTTGAGAATGGAGATCCAGGACGAGATAAGTATGTTATCTCCTAGCACTATGGAAGGAGCTTATCAGTATGCTCTAAGGGCAGAAGAGAAGATAGCTAGGAAACAAACTTTTGGTAGAGGAAGAGGAGCTACCAAGGGAAGGGGACAAACAGTGGGAAGAGAGAAAGTCCCAACCTACAACGATGAAGCTGGTGGTTCTAACCAGCAATACCAAATAGGGAAAGGAGATGAATCTCGAGTTGGAAGACCCCACCATAGAGGTAGGGGTAGAGGTAGAGAGTCAGTTTACTGGTGTTACAGATGCAACGAGCTAGACCATTGGTCCTATGAATGCCCTGACAATGAAAATGTAAGACAGAGAGGAAATTATGTTGCACAAGGAAAGCAGGAAGAGACACAAGCGCTCATGGTAGAAAACGCACCTGAAGTTGGGGAGGCTCTCCTTATGAAAAAGGAACTATTGAAACCATAAAAGGAGGTGATAGAGTCTTCACAAAGGAAGGCCTTGTTTCGAACCACGTGCAAAGTGCAAGGAAAATGTTGTAAGGTAGTGGTTGATAGTGGGAGCACCGACAATTTGGTGTCCACTGAAATGGTGGAAAAGCTAAATCTTAAGAAGGTCAAGCACCCAACACCTTACAAGGTATCATGACTGCATAAGGGGCACCAACTAGTGATTACAGAACAAAGTGAAGTAGAATTCCAAATAGGCAGATATCAAGACAAGGTGACTTGTGATATCATACCCATGGATGTGTGCCATGTTCTGCTAGGCAGACCTTGGCAATTTGATAGGAAAGTTGTGCATGATGGGTGTAAGAACTGTTATAAGTTCGAGATGGGTGATATCCAACACACCTTACTACCTTTACAGGAAGGAGATGGAACTGCAAAAGAGGTGCCAAAAGCTCTGGTGCTCAATGGGAAAAGGTTCCTACAACAGATGACAGAAGAAGATGTAAGTTATGCTATTGTTTGCAAACCAAGATTTGAACCTGTTAGTTGTCATGTCCCAAATTTGGCATTGGGTCACAATGTCCTAATCACATTGGTCCTATTCATTAGAGTTTGTCAAATTGATGCTAAAGGTCAAATAATTGCCAAGGAGGAAAATTACTAGTTTCCTAGGTTTGGGGTGGAATCTTTGGGATTTGGAATAATGGGGATAATAAATGATGTTTGAACATTAGAATGGAATAAATATTTAATAAAGGAGCTAAATAAATATATACAAGTGAAAATCAAAGTGGCATTTTATCATGAAGACACATGGAGGAAGTGGGACCCACATATGGCTAGATTTCCCCACTACACTTGGCATCATTCTCTCACCAGTTCGAATTCAAGGTGAATGGTAACATACTTGGGGGAGTCCAAAAGGTATTATTCATTGCATGACTCATCCAAGGTTGAAATATAGAGGAAGAGTAACTCCCATGGAAGAGGAAGAGGCAATTTGGAGCTAGTGAGACACTTGGGCTAGATTCCCTAGCTCTATGACAACAATGATGAAGATGCTATGACACCTATGACACAAATCAGACCTGAAGGCTGAAATATGACATATATGACATGTCAGGGATAAAAATAGACTCCAAGAGGGCGCTCAAGGGTGTTAGGGCAGCTAAGATGCTTCCACATGTGATTTGGTGGAAGTGGGAGACTAGGAATTGTTGTACAAGTGGCGTTCTTTGGAATCTCTTCCCAACTTGAGTTGGCATGAGTCTCTTGGAAGGAATTCGACCCATGGAGGACATTAGAATTTTATAAATGTCAATAACAAAGAATGAAACCATATTTTGATCATTTGTAGAATATGCAATTGCATTTGTGAACAGGGAGAGCTAGTGGATGACTAGTTTCTTGCCTTAGCCAATTTCGAGGGTGAAATATTCCCATCCAAGTTGGTAATTGGAAATGCCATTCAGACCTTTCATTTGGAGCTTTAATGGAGTATTTATTTGTAGGTGTAAGCTACAGGGCAGCTCATGGTTTCTTCCATTGCAGCTCACTCCTTCAACCATTTCCGGTTTTGATGGCATATCCTTGATCCTTGAGGGAGGGCATTTTTTGTGAGCTATTGTACTCTTTGGGGGAGATTCTAATGCCCCATTTATTTTTTAATATGAATTAAATACTCTTTTCTTCATCTCCAGAAAGTTTCAGGTCGAAATTCCAAGTAGAAATGTATAAATCTCATTTTTAATGGAAGAACAATGCCATTTCCCCACTACCTTGTTGTGAACTAATGTATTGATGATGATTTCGAATGAATGGATGATTCTCTGATGCATTTGTGATTAATGGACTGCCATGGATGTATTTTAAAAGTTTCATGTACTGTACTTGAGCATTTGAAGTATTTTTACTCAGTTTAATTGCATTGGGAGAAGAAATAGTGCCATTTCCCCAAGGGTCGAATTGGTGATTTTTGCAGTTGAATGGGAGAGGGTTGTGTTGAGATATTGTAACTTCAAAGAATATTATATTTGTACTTTATTATTCCGGAGATGTTTCATTCCTCCGTGAATATCTTATTGTATATCCGGAGATGTTTATTCCTCCGTCGGAATGTGGTAACTTGGGTTATTAGACTTCCCTAGTGGGGGTCGGCCCTGTATGTGTTATGTGGGTCAAAGGGTTGTTAGACCACCATAGTGGGGTCGGCCCAGTCAGTTATAATAGGGTATTTAACCTAATGGTTAAATACGAGCCTACATGTACTTGTGTAAAAGATATGTCAGAGTAGTGTATAAATAGAGGAGGTGTATTCCTCATTTGACACATTCACTCACTTGAGAGAGGCGCACTTGTGGAGGAGAGGTCTGCTATGGTGGAGGAGGAGATCATGTCTTTGGTTTGCATCTTTGTATATTGCTGGTCATCTATATTGAGGAAGCTTTACCGGGTTTTCTACCCCATGAGGGTTCCCCAGGATAAATCTGTGTCTCTTGTGTTTATGCTATGCTTGTTGTTTCTTCAGTGATATTGTATATGCTATTATTGTGAAATGGAATGTAATGCTGCTATTTTCTATCTTAGCATATTAAATATTAACATGGTATCAGAGCTAACCTGAAGGAAGACAAGGTATGGCACTTATGACACTTGCTTTACTTACGACAATTTGAAGGTTAGGGTTTTATATAGAAAAAACTAGTGATTTTGGAACTTTCGCCATAAATCCATTTTGGCGAAGTTTCAGGATCTGAAACCTTTACAGGTTGAAGATAACATCTCCAGGTATCTTGTGTCCAAAGGGAACCCTCAGATTCGTTGTACTTTGTAAGTTATGATCAGTACAAGTCAGGGTTTTTGCCTCTTCCAGATCTCAGTCAAACTCAGGTGACCTAGGAAAAAAGGTCATAACTTGGGCTAGGAAGCTCCAAATGAAATTTCGTAAAAAGTGACAGGTAGCACACAGACTGTACTATCTCAGAAAATGTTTTTCAGAGGCCGAATACTAACCAGGGACACGTGGTAGGCCATACAAGTTCGCTCTCCTGTTTTATCCCATAAACAGGTCACGTTGCGACACTTGGCATAACTCTCTCTCAGAGAGTCCAAATGAGGTCATACCTATCAGGATGGAAATATAACAGGTCGAGCTATCTCAGGAAAAGTTTTCAGAGGCCGAAGTTCAAACAGTGACACGTGGCACGCCGTACAAGTTTGCTCTCCTGTATTATCCCAAAACAGGTCACGGTGCGACATTTGGCATAACTCTCTCTCAGAGAATCCAATTGAGGTCAGACCTATCAGGATGGAAAGATGACAGGTCAGGATACCACATAAAAAAATTTCAGACCCTGTGGAGCGAAAATTTTGGATTTACAGCAGAAACAATCAGGTACATATTTCTGTCAAAACAGAATTATTTTTGGAGCACTTTCATTCATGGCTTCCGGAATTTAGGGTTTCGAAGAAAGTTAGAATTCTCTGAATCGGAATCCACGGCTGAATGCTACTCAGGAAAATCCAAATTTAGAGACCAATATCAAATTTTTTGGTTGGGTGGAAGACCGTGCTTGATCAAACCCCAGTTCAGGATTTTGATCGGAAAGATGGAAAATTAGGGCTTCAGCAAAAGTTGGAATTTTTGAAGTCTGTAACCACGGCTGGAAGCTCCTCAGAAAAATAAGAGTTTAGAGCCTTGGATCGAACCTTTTGTTTGGGCAAAAGGGTGGGCTTCATCAAACCTTAGTTCGGGACCCTGTCCAGAAGATCCAGAAGTTTCAAAGGCAATTTTGAGGGGTCAAATTTTGGAGATTCCAAAATTGAAGTATGCTAGTTTGATCAGCTCAGCAATACATATTCTTTCATCCATTCATAAGTGTGAAAGTCAAAGATTGAATTTTTAGGGTTTCTCTAGCAAACCCTAATCAAGCTCCAGATCAAGTTTCAGGGGGAGTTGAGGCTAAGGCCTTACATAAGAAGACTACAAGAAGTCTCGACAGGTATGACTTAAGGAGGTTCATGTATGTCTTGAAATCTGATTCTTGATTAAGTTCATAATGTGTTTGTCTTCATATTATTTTTTAGTACAATCTTGATTAAATTGTCTTATCACCCTAATAACAGTATGAATGCATGTGAATGATCGAATACATTCATTGATTAGGGCTATATGATTGTACTATTGCATTATGGTGTTGTATGAGGTTGATATTGTCTGCTAACAAGATACAGGTACATCACGAAAGACAAATCAAGTTCCATGACCATGACAACATGAAGACAAAGACTCATCCATAGTCTTTGTTCTACTTACGAGGTATGTATTACTTTGTTATATTATGCTTAACCTATGAGATATGCAGGTTCTAGCACAGGATCTATAAATCACTAAAGAGAACAAAGAAGATATTGTCTAGGTATGTTAGACATAACTAAGCAGGTATACTAACCCAGGTATGTTTCCCATTAATCTTACCTTGTGTTAGGATCCCTTATATAAGTATACTTGGTATGATTAGATATGCTTATTCATAAAGTTAGTAATCAAGGGATTATGCATATTATGTCTTTTATCTTGATTGATGATATGCATGAGTAAAAGAAGACTTCCCTGAAATAGATAATAAACATTAGTATTCAAGATTATTTAGAACCATAATGTTTTGATAGCATTTAGAATATACTAATGAGTGTATGTTTGTGTATGAGATCATGAGGATGAAACTTGAGCATGCACAGTGGTACAGAATGAATAGAAGTTCAAAAGACATACAGAAGATCAAGCGGGAGGCAACCACACAAACATAAAAGATAAGTATTTGAGTTGTTATTTGAAATAGTAAAATGATATTGCCTATAATAGGTTGTATGCATATTTGTATTCCTATAATATATCATGCAGAGTGTAAATATTCATAGAGCATTGAACAAGTATACTACTAATATGCATATGATTGGTAAGTTGGACAAACATTCCATTGTTGCTTATCTAGAATGAAACCTCCTTGCTGACATGCTGAGAGTTGTGCACACTCTCGATAGTATGTTCTGGTAGAGATGGAAAGCATCTAGATAGCCACTGTATGTATACAGGATATGGAAAAGTGTTGTGCCAAAGTATTGGTCAAGATAGTTTCATAACTATGTAAATGATATCTGTATGCATAATAGGTTATCATGTCAATATGATTTGATGATTATGAAGTATTACTAATCATGTACTTAATTTTGATTTGTAGGAAAGATCATGACGAATGATGAACACCGAACAAGCAATGGATGTTCAACAAAAGTTTTACAAATCAAACACACTATAGAAGGCTTGTGGCGAGAAGATTATCTTAGAAAGAGGAAGAGAATCATGATGAGATGTTTGCTCCAAGCGGCTAAATAAGACCATTCTCTTCATGGTGTAATTAAAGAAGAAGTGTGAATCAAGTTCTGTATGGGTTCCCAGGATCGATAATCAATTGATGAGCTTAATGATCACCATGGGTGATGTGGATCTCAACCTTTGCTACAAGGTTGAATATGGTCTCTATACACAGATGTTGATTGAGCAGAAAAATGTATTAGAAAGGAAGAACACATCGAGAAGATGTTATTGTCTGGGATCAACCATGATCTTGTGGTTTAGAAGGAAGCAGTCTAGTGTGGCTCTTAGCACAAGAAGAATATATGGCTGCTTGCTCTGCTAAATTATGAAGCAATATGGCTTCAGGATTGTTTGACTTAGAGATAGACCCAACTGTGATACTATGTGACAAACGGAGTTGTATCAAGATAAGTCAAATCACATAGAGATCTGACATTTCTATATACAAGATATGGTGCAGAAAGGAACTATAAAGTTCGAATTTGTAACAAGTTACCAATGTACTAACCAAACCTCTACCGATCCGATGTACTAACCAAACCTCTAGCTCAAGTAAAGTTTTTTGAGACAAACTTAATATAGTTCAGAGGGACCCTCCTCGAAAGGGGGAGTGATGTGATCACTTATGATGAGATTTCCTGCATCGACAGTGAGGTCGATGATGTGAATACCTATATTGGTGATGCCGACAGAGAGGTTGGTGGATGGTCCTTAGACAGGATCTAAGGTGACAAGGGGATTGCATCATCCTTGAACACATGTTCTAAAAGGAGCCGTAGACGTATGTCTTCGAGAATGAAGTCCTTGGTGGACATATAGGATTGCATCTTCCTCAAGAGAGCCGTAGACGTATGTCTTCGAGAATGAAGTCCTTGGTGGACATATAGGATTGCATCATCCTCAAGAGATCCGTAGACGTATGTCTTCGAGAATGAAGTCCTTGGTGGAAATATAGGATTGCATCATCCTCAAGAGAGCCGTAGACGTATGTCTTCGAGAATGAAGTCCTTGGTGGACATATAGGATTGCATCATCCTCAAGAGAGCCGTAGACGTATGTCTTCGAGAATGAAGTCCTTGGTGGACATGATAGGATTGCATCATCCTCTAGAGAGCCGTAGACGTATGTCTTTGAGAATGAAGTCCTTAGTGGACTTGAGGGGATTGGATCATCCCTGGACTTCAGTCTAAAGAGAGTCGTAGACGTATGTCTTCGAGAATGAAGTCCTTGGTGGACTTGAGGGGATTGGATCATCCTTGGACTTCAATCCTAAAGAGAGCCGTAGACATGATGTCTCCGAGAACAAAATCCTGAATGAACAGGTAAGGGGATTGGATCGTCCTCGAACTTTAGTCCTTTGAATTGAGCCGTAGACATGATGTCTCCGAGAACAAAATCCTGAATGAACAGGTAAGGGGATTGGATCGTCCTTGGACTTTAGTCCTTTGAATTGAGTCGTAGACATGATGTCTCCGAGAACAAAATCCTGAATGAACAGGTAAGGGGATTGGATCGTCCTCGGACTTTAGTCCTTTGAATTGAGCCGTAGACATGAGGTCTCCGAGAATTGAATGATAGGACTGGATCGTCCCTGAGCTTCGGTTCAAAAGGTACATGATAGGACTGGATCGTCCCTGAGCTTCGGTTCAAAAGGTACATTATAGGACTAGATCGTCCCTGGACCTCGGTTCAAAAGGTACATGATAGGACTAGATCGTCCCTGGACTTCGGTTCAAAAGGTACATGATAGGACTGGATCGTCCCTGGACCTTGGTTCAAAATGTACGTAACAAATCCTAGAATTGCTCTAGGTTACATCCAGCATGAAACAGGGCTGGCTCTGTAGATGTGATACATCCAGCATGAAACAGGGCTGGCTCTGTAGATGTGATACATCCAGCATGAAACAGGGCTGGCTCTGTAGATGTGATACATCCAGCATGAAAAAGGGCTGGCTCTGTAGATGTGATACATCCAGCATGAAAAAGGGTTGGCTCTGTAGATGATGAAGACCTGCAGGTGGCAGGCTCACATCCAGTATGAAAAAGGACTGGCACTGTGGTCGGGATTGCATCATCCCTAGACATGGATTTGTCTTAAATGAATCACGGACTGCCTCGTCCCTAGACATGAGACTTGTCTTAAAGTGATAAGGATTGATCATCCTAGAACTTGATCTAGATTGTATCATCCATGGACCTATGTCCTAAGGAGAGCGGGATTGATCATCCTGTAATATGATTGTGTGTGTTGCAGTGTATACATGTATTAGTAAGAATACATGTTTTGATGATAGATGTATTGGTGTGGATACTAATACAGATGATCCAGATGTTGTAGATCGTGATGATCCAGATGTTGTAGATCGAGATGATCCAGATGCTGTAGATCGAGATGATCCAGATGTTGTAGATCGTGATGATCCAGATGCTGTAGATCGAGATGATCCAGATGTTGATGATCGTATGATGACGATGCTGATGATCGTGCGATGACGATGCTGATGATCGTGTGATGACGATGCTGATGATCGTATGATGACGATGCTGATGATCGTGTGATGACGATGCTGATGATCGTGTGATGACGATGCTGATGATTGTACGATGACGATGCTGATGATCATGTGATGACGATGCTGACGATCGTGAGGATTCAGATATTGATGCTGCTATAGCTGTTTGGGTTCTGCAGAAGATAAAGACTCAGTACTGAAGATGTTGATGTTCCAGTATTGAAGATGTTCCAGTAACTGGTTGAGTTACTGATGATGTTGAGAAAGCTTCCAATGATTTATAGATGTATCATGTATGATGTTGATGACTCCTTGCTCGTGCAGATGTTGTTATAATATCCTTCTCGTTAAGGGGGAGTGTTGAGATATTGTAACTTCAAAGAATATTATATTTGTACTTTATTATTCCGGATATGTTTCATTCCTCCGTGAAGATCTTATTGTATATCCGGAGATGTTTATTCCTCCGTCGGAATGTGGTAACTTGGGTTATTAGACTTCCCTAGTGGGGGTCGGCCCTGTATGTGTTATGTGGGTCAAAGGGTTGTTAGACCACCCTAGTGGGGTCGGCCCAGTCAGTTATAATAGGGTATTTAACCTAATGGTTAAATACGAGCCTACATGTACTTGTGTAAAAGATATGTCAGAGTAGTGTATAAATAGAGGAGGTGTATTCCTCATTTGACACATTCACTCACTTGAGAGAGGCGCACTTATGGAGGAGAGGTCTGCTATGGTGGAGGAGGAGATCATGTCTTTGGTTTGCATCTTTGTATATTGCTGGTCATCTATATTGAGGAAGCTTTACTAGTTTTTCTACCCCATGAGGGTTTCCCAGGAAAAATATGTGTCTCTTTTGTTTATGCTATGCTTGTTGTTTCTTCAGTGATCCTGTATATGCTATTATTGTGAAATGGAATGTAATGCTGCTATTTTCTGTCTTAGCATATTAAATATTAACAGGTTGGAATAGATATAATAATCAATTAATGGTGCACATTAGACCTGAATAACATCTTTAACACATTACATACCTCTATCCATAAATTTGAGTGGTTTTGGAGGCAATTGGGAAGCCATTTTCAGTACTTACCCCAGGGGGATTTGAACCCCAAATTACTAGTAAAATTGCATACTTGGTCCAGAATCTTAAGAGAGTTTGCAGAGGTATTTTGGTGGCCATATGTCATCCCTGAACATCATATTCAAGTCCTAATATTATTCATACACCTTCCTTGAATATTTGAAGGCATTTGGAGTCAATTTGAGACCTAGAGACCAATACTAGTCAAAGGGAAATCACTAGTAAAGTTACCTACATTGACCAGAATTGAAAGAGTATTTGAAGAAGTATTTTAAAGGTCCAAAGGAATCCCTGAAACCCATATTTATGTTCTAACATCATCCATATACCTTCTCAGAATATTTGGGAGCAATTGGAGCAATTTGGGGACCTAGAGCTCAAAACTAGTCAAAGGTCAAACTAGGGAAAAGAGTGGAAAATTGCCATTTTAATAAAATTCCTAACAAAGGACATTACAGTGGTATCAGAGCATGGTCCTTGCACATATGGATTAGGTACATACATTCAAGAATAATTGGAAACCATCTCTTACTATTATGATGAATCCTATGAGTACAATTCTTATGAGGAATATGCAGATGCTTATGAGCAAAATGAAGCAGAATGTGAATGGTACGAGGAAGAGGTGCCATCATGGAACACTTCTTACAATTTTAGGAGAAATGAAGATTATTCTTATGACTTTCAATCTGATGAATATGAGTGTGTCACACCAACCAAGGATAATTCTATGAGTGAGTTCCAAAGATGGAGAGCAACATATAAAACCTTGCCCCAACAATATCAAAAATATCAAGAATATCTTGATTTTAGCAAAAATACACAAAATGCCATGTCTTTTGAGTACTATGCTAAACATGTTTTTGAAAATAGGCCCAAAAATGAAGATGTGGAGTTAGTAAAGAAAGGTTTATGCCCTTCTTGTAAAGAACCTTGGAGTGAGTATCATACATGTGTGCATGAAATTATGTCCCACTTGAGGAGAGCTTTTGGGAATTCTTCAAAAAGAGATTCCAAAGATATTGATCCTAAGGAAAACAAGGGGAAAAATGAATAAGCTTGCTTGAAGGAGAAAAATGAAGAGACATCACAAGAGCATGAAGAAGATTCTATTGAAAATATGGAAAATCATTTCGAGACACCTTATAGCTTAGACATGAACAAAAAAACATCTACTGATGGATGCTTAAACTATGAAGGAGTACCTACTGATGGGTGCTCACACCTCTATGTTGGTGACATAGAGATCACTTTTGAAAGTGTTGTTGCAAGGCCAAGTTCCATTAAGCATGATAATGAAGACCTTATAGCAGTTGAAGAAGAACCAAGATCAACTTCCCCATCACCACTTGAGCTTCATGAAGTTGGTCCAAGCAAAAATGAAGAAGATGAGGAGGTTCATTTGCAAGAGCCTCATTTTCTTGAAGGGTCCTTAAATATGAATGAAAAGAAGATCCAAGAATCCCTCAGCATTCTCCATGACACTCAAGCATTGGTGTCAAATTCTTGTTGGAGAGCTACTTCATTGGAGGAAACATCCTTCATTGAAGACATGGAGAAGATTCAAAGAGCAATGTGCCACATCAAAGATTGTCAAATGGTAGATTGTTTGGAGGATTCTAATCATTACATGGTGGATCATGAGAAATGTGGAAATTTGAATGTGATTAATGTGTTTGAAGATGAACTTGAAGATATCCAAACACTTGATGTGGTGGAAGAGGAACTTGAATTGTCTCTTGATGAAGTTTATGCAATTTTTAAAGAAGAGCATGATTCCTCTACATTGGAACCAATCTATGAAAAAGGTTTCACACTTTTGAAGGAGCTGCATGTGTTATGTCAGGAATTTGTTTTTACCTTTTAACAGCTTGATAACCTTTTTTATCAAATTTGCTTATTTCTTTGACTTTATTTTTTTTCAATTACTATAGGAAATTTTGATATTTATTTTAATTTTTACATTTTTTGTCTTTAGATTTATTTTGTTTTTTCTCCTTTAGGTGTTGAAGGGTTTTTAAAAAGTCATATTATTGAATAATGAAGTCATATTTAGCATCATGAGTATGGTTCAGCTTTTAAACCCCATGCAAAATGACCCAAAGTTGCTAAAAAGCACCAAAACATTGTTAAAGTTATTCTTGTAGCGCTGGAGCTCAAAATCAACAAAGGCGCGCTACAAGAATATCGCGACTCCAAATTCTTCCGATATTTTAGCAAATCTTGGCATGTTTGAAATGATGAATGACTAATTACATGTTCTGGAGAATTCGTTACGTGCTGATGCAGGGAACATCATGATTCCAAGTGGTTACACGTTGTGAGGAAATCGTGCTCGTCATGAACCTGGAGGTAATTTCTTTTGACAGGTAGCAGTATGGTTTGAGGTAAATATGGGATAAATTTGTCATTTACAAGCACATTCAAAGACGAAGGACTTAGTGGAGTAGCCATAACCACTAAAAAACCGGACATTGTCACTGCTGAACAAAGGAGAGGTTTTGATGGCTTCACGGGAAATTAGGGCTTCCTAATTTCGTTGCTAGCAATTAAATTGAACGTTAGAGGACGTTTGTACAACCAAGGTAACTCATTTGACAACTCAGGTCGTGATTTTAAACAACTGCAGTGGAGCAATTTAAAGGTATTTCTTGAAAAGCAATATAATTGTAAATTTGGGGTTTTGTTTCGCTGGGGCTTACTCTGTCAAAATTAATCAAAGGAAAAGTTAAATTGTGTTTTAAATGCAATTTTGACTAGAGAAATAGCTATTTCTGATGCTCTGTGACACCAGGTTGAGTGAGGGTTGAGGATAGCAGTTTTGTTTTTATGAAATATAACCCTGTCAAAGCTAAGGTTGTAGTGTTGTGAATAACCTATACATTCGACAGTATTTTCAACCTCCTGAATTAATCTCCTGCTCGCAAACAATACAAAAGGATACCATTCAGTTTTCAGGAATTGAAGAAGAATGGGCAGGAGTGGTAAGATAAACAGAGCCGAACCTACTGATGTAGGATGGATTGAAAAACTCCCTGAGTGTGTTGAGATGTTTCAACAAGCTGGTTGGATGGACGTTTTCAAGAAGATAGATGGGTACAATGCAGAGGTGTCCTGTAAGTTTGCTCAAGGTTTTAAAAATGACATGGTGATTTTTGATACTCTTAAATTCAAGCTGACAGTGAAGCTGATTTCAGAAGCTACAGGGATTAAGGATGAGGGTGAACCATGGTTTAAGAAACTGCCCTTTGACTTTGATCCACAAAGATATCTTTTACCAAATGTCACCCCTGATTGGAATAAAGGCGTCCTTATTCAAAATTTCAGAAATGAATGGGTTGAGCCAATCAAAACATTGCAGAGCTATGTTACTTGTGAGGGCAGGTATGCTTATGTATACAGATACCATTTCAGATTCCTTCAGCACATGGTGGGGGTGTCCAAGATGAACCTGTCATTCTTCTTTTTGAAAAGCTTGCAGAAGATGTCCAATAGGGTGAAAGGGCCAATAGATCATTCTTCTCAGTATATTTTTCACCATGGGCTAATCAAGTTGATTATTAGCACTGTTTTGCAGCATGAAGGGAAGACCTGGGATTTTTTCATCTTTTGGTCTGGCTTTGAAGATTAGAAATCTAAGAGGCAAGCAGACAAGGGTAAGGTCTTGATGAGAAAATTAGGTCAGAAGACAAAACTTGAAGATAAGGAAGAGGTCAAAGTTGAGGAAGCATCAGAGCATGTGAAAGAGGATAGTGAACCAAAATTGTTCTCTGCCAGTCCTAAAGACAAGTATTCACTGTTTGTAGATGAGAAAGAGCAACCTGAACAGAATTTGGCACCTGCAGAGGATTCTCATGAAGTGAAAACTGTTGATATAAGAGAGGTTGCTGTACCTAAGGAGGAGATTCAAACTCAACAGAGAATCCCTATCACTGTTCTCTCAGATGATGAGGGATATTAATTGGAGGAAGAGCAGCTCATCTCCAAAACAGAAGTCAAGATTGAAACAGAAAAAGAAATCCCTACTTCAGACATCAAAACAACAAAACCTAACAAGAAAAGGAATAAACTTGAAGTAGTAGAGTTGGCTGCTATCCAGCATCAAGGAAAGGAGTTGAAAATGATGGGAGAAGCAGCATCATTTTGGAGACCTAAAACTAGGTCAAAGAACAAGCTAAGACTGAACATGAAGAAATTGCTCAATCCCAAATTAAATACAAATGAAGTTACTGTCCTAGATGAGGTTTCCATGGAGGATAAACTAGAAGTAGACAAAGCTATCAGAAAAGAAAGTGATCTTTTACAGCAGTCACAATTAAAAGAAAAAGCTCCTTCAGTTGAAGCAGCAGGTGAAGAAAATCAAAATCCTAGCATTGAAGACACTCCTGCAGACCTGTTAATTGAAGAGGCTGAAATCTTCAAAAAACTTGATATACCTTGGAGACCTGATGAGGAACAAGATCCTATCATAGACAAACTAGTTGACTCGGACAGAGAGAATTTGCAGAAAACTGTTAAGCAATACAAACATCAGATGAGTTACATGCAAGAGGTCAATGATGGATTAATGATGGCTAACAGAAGGTTGAGAGAAGATCTGCAAGATGTAAATGACAATTTTCAGGAGCTGATAGCAGAAGCAAAAGAAGCACTAAAGAGAAAAAGAGCTACTGACATGCATTGCACAAAGTTGGAGAAGACAGTACAGGACCTGAAGCAAAGAAACAAGGAGCTCATCAAGAAGATAAATAACATGGAGCAGGAGCAGAAGAAAGCTAAGAAGAAAGACCAAGCATCATATGGTATCGCTCTGCTGGTTGAAGCAGCAAAAGATTTATAAGTCAGTTGTCATTTAGTTAGTTGTCACTAGTTGATAAACACATATAGTTAGTGATTTACTATTTTTAGTATATTCTGTAATTTTGTAAATATTGTACATTTTACTTTACCTCATCGAATAGATGGAAGGCAGTTAGGGTTAGATCCCCAACTGATTTTGTAAAAGAATAGTATTTAGAGAGGTCAGAAAGTCATTGAGGAGGTTCTGATTTTTGGGAGCTTCAGGAGGTCTTCAAACTGTTTTGGTTTTCAGACTTGTTCATGAGTTAAGTATAAAACTCTTATATGCATTTGATGATGAAATTATGAGATATATGACACTTTTTACCCTTCAGTTTATGTCTTGGCTTCATTGTTCAGCTTGTTTAGTTGCTTAATTGATATACTCATTACTGGTTTATGTGTATCTGCTGGTGATGCTTGTCTTTTATGAATGAACCTCAACATTGTGTTTCTGTTGGATCTTGTTGAATATATTATGCATCTTTATCATCTTTTGTTTATGATTTAGTTATTATTTTTCTCATGAATGTATTCCCTGATTGTTCCCAGAGTTTACAACCACTAAAACTTAAAAAAAAAAAAACCCTAAACCCTAGTTTTATTGAGTTTTATTTGAGATTGTGTTGGCTTGTTTCTTTGGCCTTGGAAACAATTTCTGGCACAAACAGCATGATACTACCCATATGGATCCTTCCCATAATGAAACTTCTGCACTTTTTTATCATTTGGGTGAGTTAGTTCATTATCCTACATCCTACAATTCCATGTTTTGCAGCATTAGTCTCAATGAAGTATGGGTGAAAGGGTTCTTTTTTATGGTGCCACATGAGGAGTATGGAACTCCTAGATTTAACTTTTATGATGACATGGTTGGAGCACATTCTTATTCACATTTGCAGAATTATCCTTTGTTACTTTATGATGATGCACATCTACACGGATGCACCTTTGATATGCATTTGAGTCACTTGAAGACTCATGGTTTTTCTTGCTCAACACTTGATTCATTTGATGTTGGAGGAACTTCATCCAGAACTTGGGTGAATAGATTTATGATTGGAGAACATTTTTGTTGCAAGCCACATACTTTGTTATATCTTTATGACTCTCACATTCAAGGATGTATGGGTGACACTTCTTTGAGTCATTTGAAGTCTCCTTGTTTTTTCTGCTCATTATTTGGTTCAGATTTTAGTAGAGATTCTTCATTCACTTCTTGGATGAAAGAATACATGGTTGAATATTTTGATGCATATCACATCATTTTGGAGCAGCATTATAGGACATGGGATTCTCACCTATGTCATTGGAGCAGATTTGATTGGTCACTTGAAGCTTGTATGCACTTGGAAAATGGTGGTCTACTTGCTTGGAGGTATAAGCACTTTCATGACTCTTTGATGAAGCATATACTTGATGTACATTTTCATTATGTTGTTATGTACTTTGATGATATATATTTGGTACTCATGATGTTTGGAAGGATGCATACAAGAAAATGGGATCCAAGAATCATCTTAACTAATGGTGTGGGTTGGAGAGCACTCTTAATTATTGGGGTGCAATACAAGCAATGGGACCCTGGAATAATTTTTATCTCATTGGTTTCAAATTTTTTGGGGAAACAAGCAATATGGGAGATGGATTTCCCACTTAATAAAGTGATTTTTATTAGAGTAGTGCAGCAGCAAACATGGTGGTTCCTCTCTAAAATCTTCATGGAAACTCAAAGACTCAAGGTTGGGCAATTCAATGGCAACTTCAAAGAATTGTACAGAAAGCAGGTTCTTCAACACGCATGTTTAAAATTGCTTGAGGACAAGCAATATTGGGAAGGGAGGATTTGTCATGTCCCAAATTTGGCATTGGGTCACAATGGCCTAATCACATTGGACCTATTCATTAGAGTTTGTCAAATTGATGCTAAAGGTCAAATAATTGCCAAGGAGGAAAATTACTAGTTTCCTAGGTTTGGGGTGGAATCTTTGGGATTTGGAATAATGGGGATAATAAATGATGTTTGAACATTAGAATGGAATAAATATTTAATAAAGGATCTAAATAAATATATACAAGTGAAAATCAAAGTGGCATTTGATCATGAAGACACATGGAGGAAGTGGGACCCACATATGGCTAGATTTCCCCACTACACTTGGCATCATTCTCTCACCAATTCGAATTCAAGGTGAATGGTAACATACTTGGGGGAGTCCAAAAGGTATTATTCATTGCATTACTCATCCAAGGTTGAAATATAGAGGAAGAGTAACTCCCATGGAAGAGGAAGAGGCAATTTGGAGCTAGTGAGACACTTGGGCTAGATTCCCTAGCTCTATGACAACAATGATGAAGATGCTATGACACCTATGACAAAAATCAGACCTGAAGGCTGACATATGACATATATGACATGTCAGGGCTAAAAATAGACTCCAAGAGGGTGCTCAAGGGTGTTAGGGAAGCTAAGATGCTTCCACATGTGATTTGGTGGAAGTGGGAGACTAGGAATTGTTGTACAAGTGGCGTTCTTTGGGATCTCTTCCCAAATTGAGTTGGCATGAGTCTCTTGGAAGGAATTCGACCCATGGAGGACATTAGAAGTTTATAAATGTCAATAACAAAGAATGAAACCAGCTTTTGATCATTTGTAGAATTTGCAATTGCATTTGTGAAGAGGGAGAGCTAGTGGATGACTAGTTTCTTGCCTTAGCCAATTTCGAGGGTGAAAGATTCCCATCCAAGTTGGTAATTGGAAAGGCCATTCAGACCTTTCATTTGGAGCTTTAATGGATTATTTATTTGCAGGTGTAAGCTATAGGGCAGCTCATGGTTTCTTCCATTGCAGCTCACTCCTTCAACCATTTCCAGTTTTGATGGCATATCCTTGATCCTTGAGGGAGGGCGTTTTTGGTGAGATATTGTACTCTTTGGGGGAGATTATAATGCCCCATTTATTTTGTAATATGAATTAAATACTATGTTCTTCATCTCCAGAAAGTTTCAGGTCGAAATTCCAAGTAGAAATATATAAATCTCATTTTTAATGGAAGAACAATGCCATTTCCCCACTACCTTGTTGTGAACTAATGTATTGATGATGATTTTGAATGAATGGATGATTCTCTGATGCATTTTTGATTAATGGACTGCCATGGATGTATTTTACAAGTTTCATGTACTGTACTTGAGAATTGAAGCATTTTTACTCAGTTTAATTGCATTGGGAGAAGAAATAGTGCCATTTCCCCAAGGGTCGAATTGGTGATTTTTGCAATTGAATGGGAGAGGGTTGGAACAGATATAATAATCAATTAATGGTGCACATGAGACCTTAATAAAATCCTTAACATATTACATACCTCTGTTCATAAATGTGAGTGGTTCTGGAGGCAATTGGGAAGCCATTTTCAGTACTTAACCCAGGGGGATTTGAACCCCAAATTACTAGTAAAATTGCATACTTGGTCCAGAATATTAAGAGAGTTTGCATAGACCTTTTGGTGGCCATATTTCATCCCTAAACATCATATTCAATTCCTAATATCATTCATACACCTTCCTTGAATATTTGAAGGCATTTGGAGTCAATTTGAGATCTATGGACCAATACTAGTCAAAGGGAAATCACTAGTAAAGTTACCTACATTAACCAGAATTGAAAGAGTATTTGAAAAAGTATTTTAAAGGTCCAAAGGAATCCCTGAAACCCATATTTATTTTCTAACATCATCCATATACCTTCTCAGAAGATTTGGGAGCAATTGGAGCAATTTGGGGACCTAGAGCTCAAAACTAGTCAAAGGTCAAACTAGGGAAAAAATTGAAAAATTGCCATTTTAATTAAATTCCTAACAAGGGACATTACAGTGGTATTAGAGCATGGTCCTTGCACCTGTGGATTAGGTACATACATTCAATAATAATTGTCATCCATGTCTTACTATTATGATGAATCCTATGAGTACAATTCTTATGAGGAATATGCAGATGCTTATGAGCAATATGAAGCAGAATGTGAATGGTACGAGAAAGAGGTGCCATCATGCAACACTTCTTACAATTTTAGGGGAAATGAAGATTATTCTTATGACTTTCAATCTGATGAATATGAGTGTGTCACACCAACCAAGGATAATTCTATGAGTGAGTTTCAAAGATGGAGAGCAACATATAAAACCTTGCCCCAACAATATCAAAAATATCAAAAATATCTTGATTTTAGCAAAAATACACAAAATTCCATGTCTTTTGAGTACTATGCTGAACATGTTTTTGAAAATAGCCCCAAAAATGAAGATGTGGAGTTAGTAAAGAAATGTTTATGCACTTCTTGTAAAGAACCTTGCAGTGAGTATCATACATGTGTGCATGAAATTATGTCCCACTTGAGGAGAGCTTTTGGGAATTCTTCAAAAAGAGATTCCAAAGATATTGATCCTAAGAAAAACAAGGGGAAAAATGCATTAGCTTGCTTGAAGGAGAAAAATGAAGAGACATCACAAGAGCATGAAGAAGATTCTATTGAAAATATGGAAGATCATTTCGAGACACCTTCTAGCTTAGACATGAACCAAAGAGCATCTACTGATGGATGCTTAAACTATGAATGAGTACCTACTGATGGGTGCTCACACCTCTATGTTGGTGACATAGAGATCACTTTTGAAAGTGTTGTTGCAATCCCAAGTTCCATTAAGCATGATAATGAATACCTTGTAGCAGTTGAAGAAGAACCAAGATCAACTTCCCCATCACCACTTGAGCTTCATGAAGTTGGTCCAAGCAAAAATGAAGAAGATGAGGAGGTTCATTTGCAAGAAGAATATTCTATTAAAAATATGGAAGATCATTGCGAGACACCTTCTAGCTTAGACACGAACCAAAGAGAATCTACTGATGGATGCTTAAAATATGAAAGAGTACCTACTGATGGGTGCTCACAACTCTATGTTGGTGACATAGAGATCACTTTTGAAAGTGTTGCTACAATCCCAAGTTCCATTAAGCATGATAATGAAGACCTTGTAGCAGTTGAAGAATAACCAATGTCAACTTCCCCATCACCACTTGAGCTTCATGAAGTTGGTCCAAGCAAAAATGAAGAAGATGAGGAGGTTCATTTGCAAGAGCCTCATTTTCTTGAAGGGTCCTTAAAGATGAATGAAAAGAAGATCTAAGAGTCCCTTAGTATTCTCCATGACACTCAAGAATTGGTGTCAAATTCTTGTTGGAGAGCTACTTCATTGGAGGAAACATCCTTCATTGAAGACATGGAGAAGATTCAAAGAGCAATGTGCCACATCAAAGATTGTCAAATGGTAGATTGTTTGGAGGATTCTCATGACATGGTGGATCATGAGAAATGTGGAAATTTGAATGTGCTTAATGTGTTTGAAGATGAACTTGAATATATCCAAACACTTGATGTGGTGGAAGAGGAACTTGAATTGTCTCTTGATGAAGGTTATGCAATTTTTAAAGAAGAGCATGATTCCTCTACATTGGAACCAATCTATGACAAAGGTTTCACACTTTTGAAGGAGCTGCATGATACTACCCATATGGATCCTTCCCATGATGAAACTTCTGCACTTTTTTATCATTTGGGTGAGTTAGTTCATTATCCTACATCCTACAATTCCATGTTTTGCAGCATTAGTCTCAATGAAGTATGGGTGAAAGGGTTCTTTTTGATGGTGCCACATGAGGAGTATGGAACTCCTAGATTTAACTTTTATGATGACATGGTTGGAGAACATTCTTATTCACATTTGTAGCAACATCCTTTGTTACTTTATGGTGATGCACATCTACACGGATGCACCTTTGATATGCATTTGAGTCACTTGAAGACTCATGGTTTTTCTTGCTCAACACTTGATTCATTTGATGTTGGAGGAACTTCATCCAACACTTGGGTGAATAGATTATATGATTGGAGAACATTTTTGTTGCAAGCCACATACTTTGTTATATCTTTATGACTTTCACATTCATGGATGTATGGGTGAGACTTCTTTGAGTCATTTGAAGTCTCCTTGTTTTTTCTGCTCATTATTTGGTTCAGATTTTAGTGGAGATTCTTCATTCACTTCTTGGATGAAAGAATACATGGTTGAATATTTTGATGCATATCACATCATTTTGGAGCAGCATTATAGGACATGGGATCCTCACCTATTTCATTGGAGCAGATTTGATTGGTCACTTGAAGCTTGTATGCACTTGGAAAATGGTGGTCTACTTGCTTGGAGGTATAAGCACTTTCATGACTCTTTGATGAAGCATATCCTTGATGTGCATTTTCATTATGTTGTTATGTACTTTGATGATATATATTTGGTACTTATGATGTTTGGAAGGATGCATACAAGAAAATGGGATCCAAGAATCCTCTTAACTAATGGTGTGGGTTGGAGAGCACTCTTAATTATTGGGGTGCAATACAAGCAATGGGACCCTGGAATAATTTTTATCTCATTGGTTTCAAATTTTTTGGGGAAACAAGTAGTATGGCAGATGGATTTCCCACTTAATAAAGTGATTTTTATTAGAGTAGTGCAGCAGCAAACATGGTGGTTCCTCTCTAAAATCTTCATGGAAACTCAAAGACTCAAGGTTGAGCAATTCAATGGCAACTTCAAAGAATTATACAGAAAGCAGGTTCTTCAACACCCATGTTTAAAATTGCTTGAGGACAAGCAATATTGGGAAGGGAGGATTTGTCATGTCCCAAATTTGGCATTGGGTCACATTGGCCTAATCACATTGGCCCTATTCATTAGAGTTTTTCAAATTGATGCTAAAGGTCAAATAATTGCCAAGGAGGAAAATTACTAGTTTCTTAGGTTTGGGGTGGAATCTTTGGGATTTGGAATAATGGGGATAATAAATGATGTTTGAACATTAGAATGGAATAAATATTTAATAAAGGATCTAAATAAATATATACAAGTGAAAATCAAAGTGGCATTTGATCATGAAGACACATGGAGGAAGTGGGACCCACATATGGCTAGATTTCCCCACTACACTTGGCATCATTCTCTCACCAATTCGAATTCAAGATGAATGGTAACATACTTGGAGGAGTCCAAAAGGTATTATTCATTGCATGACTCATCCAAGGTTGAAATATAGAGGAAGAGTAACTCCCATGGAAGAGGAAGAGGCAATTTGGAGCTAGTGAGACACTTGGGCTAGATTCCCTAGCTCTATGACAACAATGATGAAGATGCTATGACACCTATGACACAAATCAGACCTGAAAGCTGACATATGACATATATGACATGTCAGGGCTAAAAATAGAATCCAAGAGGGTGCTCAAGGGTGTTAGGGCAGCTAAGATGCTTCCACATGTGATTTGGTGGAAGTGGGAGACTAGGAATTGTTGTACAAGTGGCGTTCTTTGGAATCTCTTCCCAATTTGAGTTGGCATGAGTCTCTTGGAAGGAATTAGACCCATGGAGGACATTAGAAGTTTATAAATGTTAATAACAAAGAATGAAACCATCTTTTGATCATTTGTAGAATTTGCAATTGCATTTGTGAAAAGGGAGAGCTAGTGGATGACTAGTTTCTTGCCTTAGCCAATTTCGAGGGTGAAAGATTCCCATCCAAGTTGGTAATTGGAAAGGCCATTCATACCTTTCATTTGGAGATTTATGGAGTATTTATTTGCAGGTGTAAGCTACAGGGAAGCTCATGGTTTCTTCCATTGCAGCTCACTCCTTCAACCATTTCCAGTTTTGATGGCATATTCTTGATCCTTGAGGGATGGCGTTTTTGGTGAGCTATTATAATCTTTGGGGGAGATTCTAATGCCCCATTTATTTTGTAATATGAATTAAATACTCTTTTCATCATCTCCAGAAAGTTTCAGGTCGAAATTCCAAGTAGAAATGTATAAATCTCATTTTTAATGGAAGAACAATGCCATTTCCCCACTATCTTGTTGTGAACTAATGTATTGATGATGATTTCGAATGAATGGATGATTCTATGATGAATTTGTGATAAATGAACTTCCATGGATGTATTTTACAATTTTCATGTACTGTACTTGAGCATTTGAAGTATTTTTACTCAATTTAATTGCATTGGGAGAAGAAATAGTGCCATTTCCCCAAGGGTCAAATTGGTGATTTTTGCAGTTGAATGGGAGAGGTTGGAACAGATATAATAATCAATTAATGGTGCACATGAGACCTTAATAAAATCATTAACACATTACATACCTCTGTTCATAAATTTGAGTGGGTTTGGAGGCAATTGGGAAGCCATTTTCAGTACTTACCCCAGGGGGATTTGAATCCCAAATTACTAGTAAAATTGCATACTTGGTCCAGAATCTTAAGAGATTTTGCAGAGGTGTTTTGGTGGCCATATTTCATCCCTGAAAATCATATTCAAGTCCTAATATCATTCATACACCTTCCTTGAATATTTGAAGGCATTTGGAGTCAATTTGAGACCTAGAGACCAATACTAGTCAAAGGGAAATCACTAGTAAAGTTACCTACATTGACCAGAATTGAAAGAGTATTTGAAGAAGTATTTTAAAGGTCCAAAGGCATCCCTGAAACCCATATTTATGTTCTAACATCATCCATATACCTTCTCAAAATATTTGGGAGCAATTGCAGCAATTTGGGGACCTAGAGATCAAAACTAGTCAAAGGTCAAACTAGGGAAAAAAGTGAAAAATTGTCATTTTAATAAAATTCCTAACAAGGGACATTACATTAGTACTATCATTTCAGATCTGCCAGTAGAAATTAAGGACATGTTGGAAAATTACCAAGACATTGTAGTTGATTACTTACCCAATGCATTACCACCTAAGAGAAGCATTAGTCACCATATAGATCTGATACCTGGAGCAAGCCTACCAAACAAGGCTGCTTATAGGATGACCCCAAAGGAAAATGAGGAAATTAGAAATCAGGTTCATAAATTGTTGGATAAGGGCCTAATTAAAGAGAGTTTAAGTCCATGCGTTGTCCCAACAGTGTTAAGCCCAAAGAAGGATGGTGAGTGGAGGATGTGCACTGAATCTAGGGCAATAAATAAAATCACCATCAGGTATAGGTTTCCTTTGCCCAGGATAGATGATTTGATGAACTGTCTGAGCGGAGCAAAATACTTCACCAAGATTGATCTAAAGAGTGGTTACCATCAGATTAGAATTCAGGAAGGTGATGGGTGGAAAACAGCTTTCTAAACCAATGATGGGTTATATGAGTGGTTGGTCATGCCGTTTGGGTTGACCAATGCCCCAAGCACTTTCATGAGACTCATGAATGAAGTGCTTAAGGATTCCGTAGGGAAATTTGTCATAGTTTACTTGGATGATATTTTGATATTTAGCCAAACAAAGGAAGAGCATTTGAGACACCTCAAATATGTTTTGGATGGGCTGCAAAAAGAGAAGTTACTAATGAATGTTAGGAAATGTTTCTTTATGCAAGAGGAGTTAGTATATTTGGGATTCATTATTTCACAAGAGGGATTGAAGATGGACCCAGAAAAGGTGGAGGCAATCCTAAACTGGCCAACACCAAGGAATGTTTTCGAAGTCAGGAGCTTCCACGGATTAGCAAGTTTTTATAGGAAGTTCATCAAAAACTTCAGTGGTATTTGTGCTCCAATTATTGAGACCATTAAAAAGGATAATCAACCATTCTACTAGACTGTAGCAGCTGATAGAGGTTTTAATCTACTGAAAAGGAAGGTGACGGAGAAACCTGTGTTGAAGTTACCATACTTTGACAGTCTCTTCCAAGTAAGATGTGATGCAAGTGGTACACCCATAGGAGCTGTGTTGAGCCAAGAAGACAGGCCAGTGGCTTATTACAGTGAAAAATTGAATGAAGCTAGGCAGAAATACTCTTCCTATGACAAGGAGTTCTATGCCATAGTGCAGTCTCTAAAGCACTGGAGACACTACCTAATTCCCAAAGAGTTTATACTGTTCTCTGACAATCATGCCTTACAGTTTATAATGCAGCAGCCCAAATTAAATCAGAAGCATGTGAAGTGGTTTGAGTTCTTGCAAGGATTCACCTTCGTTATCAAGCATGTAAGTGGCAAAGCTAACCGAGTTGCAGATGCCTTAAGTAGGAAAAGCTTAATGGTGCAAGAGAGCCAAGTTCAAGTCTTAGGATTTGATTTTCTTAAGGATTTGTATAATCCTGATATAGATTTTAAGGAAGCCTTTGAGTTAAGTTCAAATCCTACACAAAGAGATAGGGGGCCTTGGAATGACTATATATTGCAGGATGGACTGTTATTTAAGGATAGCAAATTATGCATTCCACAATGTTCTATGAGGGAGAATTTGATTCAAGAGAAGCACAACGGAGGATTGGCTAGGAATTTTGGCATAGACAAGACAATGGGACAGTTGAGTCACTTTTACTTTTGGCCCAAGATGAGATCAAAAGTAGAGAAGTTTGTGAAGAGGTGTAGAATTTGTCGGCATGCTAAGGGGAGGAGCCAGAACACAGGGTTATACACTCCTTTACCTGTTCCAAGCAAACCTTGGGATTCGGTGAGTATGGATTTTATTCTGGGTTTACCAAAGACACAAAGAGGTAATGATTCCATCTTTGTAGTTGTAGATAGATTTAGCAAGATGGCACATTTCATACCATGCTATAAGACCAGTGATGCAACACATATCGCCAATTTGTTCTTTAATGAAATTGTTAGGTTGCATGGGATAGCAAATAGTTTCAGACATGGACACTAAGTTTAATGGACATTTTTGGAGGACTCTATGGAAGAAGCTGGGAACTAAACTGAACTTTAGCTCAGCCTATTACCCTCAAACAGATGGTCAGACTAAGGTAGTGAATAGGAGTCTGGGAAATATCCTGAGAAGCCTTACTAGTGTGCAGCCGAGATAGTGTGACCATGTTCTAGCTCAAGCTGAGTTTGCATACAATGATTCGCCCAATCGAAGCACAGGCCTAATCCCTTTCCAAATTTTGTATGGAATGCATCCTAGGGGTGTACATGAACTAAGAGACTTAGGGAAATTCGAAGGAAGGAGTGTTGAAGGGGAAGAATTTGCTATAGCCATGACCAAATTACATGAACAGGTCAAGCAACAATTACAAGAGAATAATCAGAAGTATAAGTCTAGAGTGGATTTGAGGAGGAGAGAGGTCAATTATGAGGTAGGTGATCTAGTCCTATCTTACCTAAGGAAGGAAAGATTTCCGAAAGGTGAGTATAATAAGTTGAAATTCAAAAAAATAGGACCCTGCAAGATTCTTCGAAAGTTTTCAGCTAACGCATATGAGTTGCAGCTACCAGCGGGGATTGGTATCTCCCCTATATTTAACATAGCTGACTCGTATCCTTATGAAAAGGATGGATCAGAACAGGTTACAGATGCTCTAGGACCAGGTATGAATACAGATGTGGGGTGGGAAACGTAGATGCCAATGGCGAAGCCTTTGGAGGCTGAAAAGATCTTAGACACCAGACTAGCTAAGGAGACTAGAGGTAGGAAATACCTAGATTATTTGGTCAAGTGGAAAGAACACCCTGAAGAAGATGCTACCTGGATGAATGTAGCAGAGATCCAGAAGAAGGGCTACTCCCTTGAAGAACTTATGAATAGGGATTCATAAGCATTTAACCCTAGAAGCCTGATGCAGGGGCATCTTGACAGCTAATGAAAAGAAAAGAAAAAATAAGAGGCCCAAATCCGTTCTCCTTCTTACTGCAGGTGTGATGTTTGGAATGACAGGTGGTAGGGTGAGGAATAAAACGCATTTTTCAAAAGTGTAGTAATGGTCTCCAGCTTGATCGCAGATGGGGGGATGGCTGTTGGTTACCCTCGTTGGAAGAAGAGAGCGAGGCTCTATTGTTTTGTTTTTTAAGCTATTGAATCCATTGTTTAGGTTTTTTTTTAGAATACAGTGTGTTGAGATTGTGTATTGTTTATCTTCTGTGTGAATAAATAGAAATCAGAACTTGTCAATCGGATTGTATTCTCTGTTTGAGTGTGTATCCTCCATTTTTATAACAGACTAATGCAGTAGTGATAGGAGAGATGAGACTCAGCCATTAATGCTCTGTTTTGAATGATCCCCTCCGTGAAAGGGCGGTTACCAGTTTAAGACCAGGTGGCTGCGAAAATCCCTGTGTGAACCTTGGTGAGAGGCTCGGCCTTTCTGCGTGAGGAACAAGAGCTCACTCGTGGGGTCCCAAGAGCTTATCGAGGTTCCAATAGAGGGCGAATTGTCCTGAATCTGCATGGTGATAGCAGTGTTTTACATCCAGGTCGACATCAAAGAGGTACTGTTGATGAATCCGTGATTGATTCTCCTCCCACCACAACTTTGCTTGCACCTCCCCAAATTGTTCGCGGATGCACCAAAACAATATGATATATACAGAGACGAATCCAGTTGTATAGCGTGGAAGGTTATTATGAAATGTACCTGAACCTAACGCGCCTTAACTCCCTGGAACCGTTGGGTGTAGATCTGATCGTAATGAACACTCCTGGCTCGTCCTCCGCCACCCATTCCATCTCTTGATCGCTTGCATTGCTCGCTGTAATGGACATGTCATCGAATCGATCCACGTCTCGGGAAGAACTAGACGATGTCTCTGTCTTGGCACTCATGCTCGACAAATTGGGCGTCGCCGCTAAACTACTACGGTGGTGCTCCATGGAGTCCGACGAAGAATAACCTATGGCCACGCCCGGCACACATTGGTGGTAATATCCAACCTCAGCAAGGTTTTCATCGCTTAAAATGATTTATATATCATTCCCACTTGTTTTAGAATTGACACTTTTATACTTATTTTGCAATGTTAAAAAAGAACATAATTTTTTAAAAATATATGGGAAATTTGAGGCCAACCATATTCCAACAAAATAAAATTTCAAGATTTCCTCTAAAAGGAAGACTTTATGGGCATTGGAGAAAAATAGGTCAGATTCCAATACATAGACTACACATGTAGGTAAGGACTTTTTTATTCTTCGTATATTAGTAAAAAGTAAAAGTTCCAAATAACCATTCAATTTCGTACAGACATGGAAAGTTAACTAATATCACATGTATGTAAGTCTGTATAGAATTCTAGAATGGTCATGCAGTGAAAGGAGGATTACGGTTGCACACAGTGGCTCTTCCTTTTTTGCATGGTTGCCTTCCTTTCCATTAACAAAGTTTGGTCGGGGGCGAATTATAGAACGGTGATTAACAATGACTAAAGTTGTTTGTGTGATCTTCAAATGTAAAAATACTGCGCTTTATTACAGAACACCAAATTCAAATTCAAATTCAAGCAAGAATTTCAAAATATTCATACTAGAGAAAAGGAGGAGATTTCAAAAATATATTCGCTGCAACTAAATTGGCATAACCTTGATGCCAAATGTGGAATTCTCAAAGACATTTTACATTGGCTTTAGATACATTGAAGAACATTCTACTTGCTTCTCATCAATCACAACACAGGATATATAAATCGAATAAGTACCCAATCGATCGCTTCAAAAGTTTACCATCTGAAGCCTGGGATTTTTCCAAAATTAGTCATGACCAACTATTTCTGTTTATGGTGGAAACCATATATAATAAATCTGATAAATGTATTGGTGATCATATTTAATAACATTGATCTAATACCAAAATTAAATAGATATAAATGCTACTGAACTTGCCTGTACCCAATTGGTCACTGGTGATCGCTTTTCCTGCTTCACTCCAAGGTTTACATATCCAAATGTTAAGATTATTATTTTTAATTTTTAATTTATTTTAATATTTTAAAATATTTAATTATTTATCTTAAAAAAATTAAAAATCAAAATAATTTGTTATACAATTCGTTTATCTTAATTTTTCATATTTTAAATTATATTTATTTCACCATTTCTAAAATTTAAAATGTTTCTAATTTCTTTCTTGATATCGTGCTCTTATTAGATATTCTTAAAACTCGCAGACCTGTCAAGTGTGCGTTTTAATTCATTTTGGGTCAAACATTGTCGTATACCAGTCAAAATACGTTTATAACTTTACACTAATGTTTTATCGTTGGATATGTAGATGGTTTCGACTTCGAATTCAAGGGATATTCTTTGAAACCTATATACATACCAATCTTCTTTTAATATTTTTTATAAGGGTTGGCAGATTTCTTAAAATTCTCAATCAAAGCACTTAATGCTCTTCACAGCCTTATTATTCTGCTCTCAATGCCTTCCTAAAGAGCGACAGTTCGTCGCCACGTTCTCCTCGGATAAGATTCTCACCACCTTTTATGCCTCGGTTAAAAATTGACAAGGGGCAGCTCTTCATAGGTCGTCGATAAACGACGATGGCCTCAGAGGAGCCGGCCCCTTAAAATACGCCTTCGACGTAATAAATCTTAATATTTATGAGTATAATATTGTAACTTAAAATAATAATAAAAATATTAAAATATAAACGCTTTTTCCAAAAGGGCCATTTTCATCCCAACACTTTGGTTATTTGCCCCATCCAAAACTTAAATCGGCCCCTTCGAGGAAATTTCATTTGGACAAAATGATAAAATAATATTTTTTTTATTGTAGTCTGACAATCGGCTCCTTTGTCTCCTCTCAAGATTTTGTCTTTTTAGGAGGGTTTCTAAAACTCTATTCCATAACAAAGTGTGATACAAACATTAGAATAGCCATAATACCAATTCGCTCCTCAAGTTGAAAATTATGTTTTACAAAGGGTTTGATAAAGAGCTAATGTCATAATTATTGAAATCTCAAACCAAATTTAGATTCCTTGAGATTATTTCGTTTGATCCTTACACAATCATTAATGAATACTTGTGGCACACGTTATATTGAAGAAAATAATTGTTTTGCTCATTTTGAAAAATAAAAAATAAATAAAAGTTATATAACTTGTGTTAGTTTAAAAAAAAACAAATTTACTTGGGAATATCATTTCTGGTTTTAGGCTTCTTTTATTTGGTGGAGAATTGCAAACCTTTATTGATATTTGGTGCTTCATTCATCAACTAGATCTTGATATCGAGTTGTTTTGTCTTAGACTTTGAGGATTTTTTTTGTCTTGAAGTTTATGTTTCTTGGTAATCAATTCTCATTTAAAAACTTGAATTTATTATATTTGTAAAAGCATTAAGCTATTATCATCCAGTACTAATGAACTAAAGTGATTTTAATTATTGGTCATTGTGTTTTTGGGTAGCTGCCTCATTTTGCTAGGTTCCCTTGTGTACTTGTGGGGATTAGTTGTCAAATGGCTTTAGTGACTTGTTCATTCTATTGGAACACTTTTATTGTGTTATGGTGTGGATGCTCCTTGTAAATAATTAATAATTAAATAACACATAACACGATTACAATTAAAAGTAATATTCTACACAATGAAAATCTAATATCTAGTAGTTAAAGTGACAAATGATGGCATTTTGAATTAATGTTACCAGTACTTTTTCTTATGTGGAAATTGATAGTGACTAATCGTTGGATGATGTTATTTTAAATTTTTGGATTTATCTTATATTGCTCATTTCATTTATGGTAATTTGGATGTCATCACATTATAGTACTTGTATTCAATGTATATGAATAACATGGTGCTTTAATCTTTAGATGCATCGTTGGGATCATCATTATTTGGGTAGAAGACGTGTTCCAGCGTCTCTAAAGAACTTTGCAAAGATATGTGATTGACATTTAAACCTGCAATTGGGGAGCATACCCATTTCAAAATAGTTGGTTTGATAGCTTTAGTGTTGAAAGTGCAGACTGTTGTTTCTGGTTAGTCGGATATTGTGTTAGCCACCACTGTTAATCACTCCAATACCCCATGCAAGAAGTATCGCACTAGACATACTTTGAACACGGAATCAAGCCCCATGTACCATCAAGTATATCAGGGATCCCCTTAGGAATCTCGAACCTATCCATATTCAAGCCTCGGTTTCTAGGCATATGAAATATATCATTTTTTTTCTTGTATGTATGAGTGTTGAAATGCTTGGATATCATGTTCATGGTTGAATATTTATTGATGAATGTACTTTATTTCTTACTGCAAATAATTTCATATTGAATGTCATGGTTAATGGTGCATATACTTGTAAATTGAATATTAATAATCACCTTAACTTAGAGAAGGTACTCGTCATCATACTTCATTATCCATAAAAAAATCATTGTTGGGTGTATACTTAGGATTGTCTTCAGATAACCTTAAGCAAAAGTTCGTTCAGGATCTCCCCCTTGGATAGTCTAGGTTCATCCACTATTGGACCTAGGAAGCCAAAAGCAATGAATCCCCTTCCGTAGTTACACGTTGGGTTGAGGGTTCATCGTTGTGTCAAATTAGCAGTTGATCAACTTGTCCATAATCTTGGGTTGCTAGTTTGTGCATCAACAAGACCTTCACTCATTCAAGATTGGAAGTGTTTAGATAAGTTAAAGCATCCCACAAAATGTTTCAACCAAAGTGATGACATGCCAAGTGATAAAATCACTTTATAGAAAAGATGATTACTCAAAGATGAAATAACCATGAATAGTAAATGAAATAACTTATGGAAATGTTAACCAGCAATTCACCACAATGTATCAATATCAAAACTTCATCAAAGTAATTGGCTCATTGCCCTAATTCATCCACAAGTAGGTGTATTCAATGGTAACAAATTAACTTGATTAGGTTATGAAATTGTTTACTTGAATGAGACTCTCTTGGAAAGATGAAAATCTCTACAAAAAAAGTGTCACCCAAACTTATTAGATGTCCACTGATTTTCAAAAAAGTGTCACCCAAACTTATTAGATGTCCACTGATTTTCAAAAAAGTGTCACCTAAACTTATTAGATGTCCACTGATTTTCAAAAAAGTGTCACCCAAACTTATTAGATGTCCACTTCAGTTAGACTAACTGAAATCACTCCAACAAAGAAGGCTTACTATTAATCCCATGAACTTAAAAATTATTAATTAGTTTTTTCATTATCACATTCATAATCCATGAGATATAGAATAAACAAGGGCTGCATGCAGCTTAGTCCCTGCCTTTTAGGTTTAAAAATATAAAGAACTGAAAAAAAGTTAGTCAATCCCATTTTAACACTAGGATATGCACACCAAATTTCACTAATTTGGAATCCCAGTGGGCTAGCTCAAGTGGTTGAGTGTTCCTAGGTGGCTATACATCCCTATATAAGGGCCTCACCCGATGTCCCCATCGAGTGTTTGTGAACCACGTCTATAAAAAAATGTTCAATGAATCATATGAAAGTACCAATCTAACAATATTACATTAGTATCCAAGAATCCAATTTGAAAGTTATTGTTATCCATTGGTATGAACAAGATAGAAAAACCAAAATGATGTCCCCATAGAAAGCATAAATTAGAATAATGGATATGAAAGTACCAATCTAAAAATATTACATTAGTTTCCAAGAATCCAATTTGAAAATTATTGTTATCCATTGTTATGAACAAAATAGCAAAACCAACTTGATGTCCCCATAGAAAGCATAAATTAGAATAATGGATATGAAAGTACCAATCTAACAATATTACATTAGTATCCAAGAATCCAATTTGGAAATTATTGTTATCCATATTTGTTATGAACAAGATAGCAAAACCAAAAGGATGTCCCCATAGAAAGCATAAATTAGAATAATGGAGAGCCAAAGAATCATCTCCAAAAAAACCAAAAACTTCGCCATCTTGGGTTAGTGCATATCTCTATAAGCATTAGTTTTTGGTAGCCTCGAGGTAAAATATGCATTTGTCTCACATTTTCAACATTTTATGTTCAACATTCTTTAAATTTGTTTGAGCAAAAATTAAATGGAAGTGGAAATATTTGGTCGTCTTGAATTTTGTATTTGATGAGAAATGGTGACCATAATATTTCAATAGTGATTAAACATATGAAAATGGTCTCTCACCTATGATACTATTTTTTCATTGTGTTGAGAAGCTACATAATAAGTCCAAATAAGGTAGGTACATAGTTCTTAGCCATAGTGCTAATGACAATATTAACATAACATTAAAGGAAACATTCTCTAGAGTTTAATATTTATCACCATCTTGATTATTGGAAATCCAAGTTATTTATCACCCTCTCTTGTAAGTACAACTTAACAAATTAATTGTCATAAACATCCCCTAGGACAAAAGCAACATAGTACTTCACCAAAATGTAGAAATAAAATGTTGCATTGCATAACCTAGATACAATGACTATAAAAACATAGTACATAACTCATAATAAAGAACCCAAGTATGGGTCTATCCTCATGTACCTAGAGAAGAAGGTTGCTCTTAGAACTTAGGAACCCCTAGGAGGTGAGAGAGATTATACCTAAGGTGGAAGGTATTGTAGTTTTTTATATTTACAGTTAGCTTTTCTATAAAGCAAAGTTAACTACTATTTTTATAGCCTAAGCATAAAAAACGTTTATGTATCTAGAGAAGAAGGTTGCTCTTAGAACCTAGGAACCCTCAACATGAGGTGGGAGGGATTCTAACTAAGATGGGATATTTATGTGGATACAATTTTTCCCTCTCATATTTAATGTCCAAAAAAGTTAAATAAACCATAACTGAGATGGAATAGATTTATGTGGGTAAAAAAATTTCCTCCCATATTTAATGTCCGAAAAAGTTAAATAAATTGGTTTAGATGAGGGTAAGATTAAGAATAAGATGGATTTAAAAATATAAACTAGCATAAATCCATCTTACCTTGGAATTTTTTAAATATAAAATTTTTCATCCAATATTTAATGTCAAACAAAAACAAAAAATTTAAAAAACTAAACTAAACTAATTTTAACTTAAACATGAAGAAGTTTAATGCTTTTATTATTGTTCTTTCTTAATACTTAACATAGGGTAACATAAATCAATTCTAGTTAGACTTCAAAAATATGTTCCTATTGAGATAGGACACCATTTGAATTGATTTTTTTTAAAAGAAAATATGTGATCGTTCTCTCTTTTTAAATAATGCCATGCCCTTTCATAAAAATTTCCTTCATAAAATAAGTTTTCTTTCTCTTCGTACAAAATAATTTTTCTTCTCTCCATACATCATTCTCTATCCGTACATAAAATTAGTTTTCTTCTCTAGGTATATTGAAACATTTTGTCCATAATCAAATACTAAACCCTAACTTAAGATCTTGAGTTCAGTCTCTTCGAACGGTCGCAATGTAACACTGTCACACAAATAAATAATAATAATATTCCTGTTTGGTATTAAGTGAACCGTGAAGGAAATATCTCTACGCGAAAAGGTAATAACAACTTTGAGTTTAATGGTGTTCTCTGAAAAGGGAGAAACTCCATCAATACGCATTTACAGTAAGATTGGAATCTCCCACGTGCATGAGGTTCTCTCACAAATACAGAGAGATTGGATACCCACAACACGATAGAAATGCCAGAAATAGTACCGTCACGCATTTTAAAACACAATTACAGAAATAAGCACCACATGCCAAATACACCAATTCATTAAATAAGAATTTATTTCTAGATGCATCTCTGGTCGAATTTGGAAGTAAGATTTTCTTTTTCCACTTCAGGAGATTTGGGCGTGTACCTCACACCATGACCAAACTATCAATAGAAGAATAAATTGCAGCCCTCTCTTTTGATCGTTATAAGTAAATCTAGAAAAGAGAAACATAAAACTAAAGGTGCATTTTGTTGTTTTTACTATTCTAATCTATACACCAAAATCAATACATTTTTTTCATATCTTCTTGCTCTTAAAACAAATTAAGTTTCCTCGAAACAAATTGTTAGGTGATTTTAATTATTCTATTATATAACTATAAATATAGGATAATAAAATCATTTACATCGTTTAGGGTTTTGAAAAATGTAATAAACACTATGATGGATATAAACCTTTCAAGCTAATCCAATTGCAAAATCTAAAAAATATGAATAGCTATGCCTATGATTGTACTGCATTATCGTCTATTAACTGTATAGAATTTCTATGTGCTAGTTGGTAAAATAGAAATTCAAATCCATTCAAATCAATATCATCTCTCAAAACAAATTTGAAGCCCTTTAAACCCATAAACTTGTATTTCTATCAAAACCAGGGAAATTGAGTGAACGCAACCTTTCACAAGAATAATATTATTTAGAAGTAGTTCTTTTACCGGGTCTCCTCAGGAATCACTTAGGCTCCATGCCAGTTTGCAGATATTCATTTAACCAAATAAAAATAACAAATACTAAATAAATCCATCCCTATACAAGAATTACTCTTGTGCATCAAAAAAACCTAAACAAAAGACATAGAATTGAAGGCAACTAGAGAAATAAAACCCAAAATTGATGCCCAAAATTGATAGATAGAAATTCCAAAGAAAAATGAAAACAACAATGCACCATGGAAACAGAGACAAGATTCTAGTGAAAAGGATAATACTGAAACTACATAACCAGTAAAAATGGGAAAATGCCAAAACAAAATAATACAAAAGCTAGTTAGAGCGCCATTTTTACTTTCCCTTTAGAGATTCAAATTGTACTGTTGAATTTTTTGAGGGAAATACATTAGTCAAGATTCCTATCAATATTTATTTCTATATGATTTATTTCCAATTAACGATCTCTGTCCACCTTCACAAGAACGTCTGTAGTTTTCATCTGCAATCAGGATCCTCAAATTTAAATCTTACTGTAAATGTTTCCATAATCATCTCTCCATATCTCTGACCGAAGGATGATGTAAAATAATTTTGAGTCACAAAAGTTGTTGGACATAACTCATTTGCAGTTTCTTTGATAAAACCGCCAACACTATCCACATTTTTAGAAGAAACGAATACCATCCCTGTAGATTGGCAATAAGAGAGTGTAGTTGTAGAGCACCAGGGTTCCAATTTCATCGATGTTAGTGGGGCTAGGGAGAGGCCTTTTCTTCTTGAGACCTTCAAGGATATTTCAACAATTTTAAATTAAAAAAATTGATTAATAAAAAATATCAAACATAAGGCTGCAATTAAATAAAAGAAAGGAAAATATACCCTTGGTCGGTTGAGCCAAATAAGGACAGAAAAGCAGAAATCAGAGATGAGGCACGAACAGGGGATGGAATATTTGGAGGCAAAGAAGGAGAATATGACGAGGTAATTTGCATTGCAAATCCAAACACTGGTAATTTGCAAAACCCTGAATCTATTTTTTAAATAAAAATATACTATTTAACAATTTTAACAAAACTTTCAATGCCAAATTTCATAAAAATAAAAATTCAAATCCTAATTAACTTACTAAGAATAAAATATTTTTGACATATCCATGGAATCACATGGTTACTTCTCACCCTTCAATTAAATCCTACCATGTAGCACAAAACCTTGTCCTGAGTTGTTTTTTATCGTACGCGATCCCATACATCTTTTTTCCTATAAATGCCTTTAAATAGTATCTCAAAAAGTACATTTCTAGAGCTTTACGGAAAAATAATGACTACAATTACTGATCTTTTAAAGATGCAAATAAAGAAAAGGATTTATGAGATTATGCCGGAAAGATTCCATTTTGTAGGTAGATTACTAGAAAATCATAGTAGGTAGATTACTACATTGGAGTTCTCGCAGCTTGAAATTTGCATGCAGATCCCAAATATGAAAGTCAAGTCACTGGTATGAACTCGATTTTCATTCCGCCAGACGAAAGGTTCCCCCATAAGGATTTCACTGATTTTGGAGCCCACACCATCCCGCTTTTGCTAACCTGATTGTGCCTATGATCACAGATGAAACTGAAACTTCCTTCGAAACCTTCGAACAAATTGAACAAATCTACATTCGGGAATTTCAATGTCCATATAACTCCTGGGAGAAACTTCTTCAACATAGTAATCCCCTTCGGATTGTGCATAGAATACTGGAAGCTGTCGAGGACAATCCACTGATAGATTTTGTGCACCCTCAAGTTTATGCAGGTCAGAATGTATTAGTAATTACATGTATAACTAAAATCACAAGGAACAATTCCCTTGCTCTGAAAATGCTTATGTCACCTGTATAATTAAAATCACAAGGAACACTCAAACACAATCCATGTTTTTGGGTATCTGATGTAGAAATTTGAAAAACCTAATTACTTGTAAAAAAATCCTTGAAATATGGAGAGAACATAACAGGTTATAGGACTTGGCTTCAGCTTCCCGTCCATATATATAAATGTAAAGAAAACGAGGGAAGGAACTTGCCTATATCAAATTATTTTACCAAAACTTCAAGTAGTAGTCAAGCAAAATTGCTTTATAACACTATTGAACATGTTGAAGATCACAACTGAGCAAGAGATATTCAATCCAACCCACGTCTCCATTGTGATCACCAAGAGCTATCAGGAACTTGCATATATCAAAAATTTTCTAGAGAAATTCAAGTAGCTGTTAGGTGAAATTTTCTACTGAAAATGTTGAAGATCACAACTGAGAAGATCACAAATGAGCAAGAGATATTCAATCCAATCTAGCTATTGTGACCACCATGCACTTAACCTACTGAACATGTTCAAGATCACAACAGAGCAAGAGATAATCAATCCTACCCACATCTCCATTGTGGACATTGTGACTACCATGCATGAGTACTTGGGTAGGCCTCTGCAATTGCAACAACCGAGTAACTGAAGTGTGTAGGCCTCACAGCTGAGTATGGTATCTGTGATCATGTTCCAGATATTTTGTGGTATTATGGGGAGCTGAACAGCATATTTGATCAGTGTTAATTTATGTTGAATACTGAACCAGGAAGGAGAAGGATAATTTTGTTCAAAATATGGGCAGAGACATAACAAATGAGTTACAAAGCACAAACGACTGAACTACATATCTCATATTATACATTAGTATATATATGTTGTTGGACACAATGGCCACACTGAGAGGGGGGGGGTGAATCAATGTGAGAGCAATTTAAATATTTTTACCTTCTTTTATTCAATCAAATTATATCAAGCCTTAATCACATAATCATATGTATCTGCTAAGTCAACCATAAGTCATAAGCATAAACATCACATCAAAGAGACACAATAATGTTTGCAATTTGATCTTTATTTATTGTACATGGAAGACAACAATCTTCTCAATTACAATCAGCACCAACTGATAAGAAGAGCACCAACTCTGAAACAGGACACAGCCTGGTTTTCTTAGTTCCAACTAAGAAGGGGTTGAGGAGTCCAATCCTCAAGTGCAAGATTCTACTTGAATCAATCTCTACTCATGTACCTTTGTACATAGATCTCTGTCAATCTGCTATTCAACACTTGTTCATCTGCTCATCACTGTTGCTCATCACTGCTACTCATAAACCTCTGATCAATCTGCTCATCAATGTTGCTCGTCGTCAACTCATCTCAACATCATCAACATGTCATCATCATCAACAGGTAACCATCAAAACATTGCCATCATCCATATATACATGTGTACTGTTTATCTTGATCAAACTTCAACTATGCAAACTATCATAGCGTGTACATAATCATCACTATATCACTGTAGATGTATATGCTATATCGTCATCATCATAGTATAGTATCTTCACACATCATTGATTCACAACTGCTGGATACATTATTGTTCATTTCACTGTTCATACACCGTTGTATGTATCATTGTACATACACCCATGTTCATGACTTGTACTCTCACTATACATACATCACTTGCATAAAGCATCATAGTCATCAATATCATATCATCATCATCATCATAGGGTATACTTCACATCCATAGGGTTTGCATCATCATCATATCATGCATTATATCATAGAGTGTAAGCATAATATATCAATATTGAATCATCACAACTTCATACTTCACTATACATTTACTATTGTATTCATCACTGTATCACTGTATATTCACTGCATACCATCGTCATACAATACATTATCAAGGAGAATGCTTCAAGTGTATAGGGTAGCATTATCATCCAAGCATCATCATCATCATGAGGTAAGTATCAAGCATGCACTGTAGAGTATACCATGTATGTGTGACTGTACATATACGACTGTATGTGTAACCACTGTGCATCAACGTTGTTCACACATCACCATCATTGTTTCATCTTCCGTAGATGACTGTGTATAACCTTGTACTGTAGATGACCCTTCAAAACCAGACTGTTGAAACTCGGACGTGTGCCGAGAAGGAACCCACCTTTGGACTGAGTATTCAATCTCATTTGACTGTGCTATTTCAACATATCTTCAAAGGATTAGAAGATCATTGTATCCCGAGAATTCAAGGAATGATCATACCTCATCACATTTTTCTCTGTTGTTTATGCTGGCTTACATGTCTTATGGAGTGTAACACTGGTTTTATCTGTGCAGGAGGAGGTGTCCTTGGATGCCCTAGAAGCACAATAGTAACCCTGGTATCCTTCAAGCCTTGTCAAACTCCATCACTCTTCATAACTCGGATACCCTAACAGAAAATTAGACTTCATCTGATTTTCACTGCGGCTGCCTCAGAGACCCGAAATTCAGAGATAATGACTCATGTAGCTGCAAAAATGATAGATAGGATTCCAAGTAAATGTTGGCAGTTTGGTGTACGGATTTTCTAAGAGAAATATCAGTCCTAAACCGAATTTATCATAGCTCCAACTCAACCAAAAAATAAGAATCTTACTGCGGCTACTTCAGCTGTATACTCGAGAATCTTAGAGCATAAACTTCCACAAAAACATCACAAATTTTTTGAGTCACGAAATTTGAAATAAGTGCTTCAAACAGGTTGAAATTTTTAGAGTTCTACTGCTCCATAATCTTTGTCTGCAATTGTTCTTCTCCAATTCAGATCTGACTACATTTGAGTAACATTGACAGCCTATATGTTGCCTTAGATGTCAGCTTGAAGCTTGCAATCACTCTCCTGCAACTGCCTCAGTAGGTGATGCCCAAAAATACAGAGATTAGTTCACTATGGTTGCTGCTGCCTTAGATTTTAGCTGCTGCCATCAAAAAAATCAGTCTTCTCTGTTTCTGTGAAATCTACCTCAGAGGGGATCCGAATTTCATAGCTCATCCACCACAAAAAACTTCTTTTGGAATGAAACAAAACAGTGGTATAGTGATTTGTTTTTTATTATTATTTTGGGCCAACCTTACTATAACTAATTTAAAATAAATATTAATTAAATTTTTAATTTTAAAATTCTTTTGCAGAACTTTATGGAGCTGACCTAGCATATGTTTTATTTTCTTTTGTTTGGGTCATCCTCAAAACTTTAATTCATCAAGCTCCACATCAAAGAGTTAATAATTACCTCCATAAAGTTAGGGTCACCACAAAATTGTTGATTGGGTGTTGTATATGTAAATATATTATTTTAGCAATTTTCAATTCCAAGAAGACCATGATCATCAATCCTTCAAGGTCCATCATACCACAATGTGTGTGGTTCCCAATCCTTCTCATGCAATAAAATCATAATGGGCTCCATAGAAAAGTTGTCGTCATGATAAACAATATCCAAGAACCATCAAACCACCATATGCCAAGGTCCAAAATCCCACCATGTGTATGGGTTCCAAGACCCCATCAAGCCACAAAATACCCAAGTCTCCTTATGCAAGTGGGTCAAATGCATCATCAAGCCACCATATGCAAAGGTATGACCATGCAAATGTCAAGATCGATCATGCTACCTCTTGTGGTGTTGCTAGGCCTTCTCCTAGGGTACCATGACACCATCAGAGCATGAATGACCACAAAATGGGTCATTAATGCTTTTCCAACCCATCTAGGTCTTCTCCATCATCTACAGTGGCTTCAACACAATCTCCAGGGCCTTCAACATCATCTCCAGGGTCTTCAACATCGTCAACAAGGTGGTGCCTCTAAGATCCATCCTTGTGGGTACAAGGACCTTGTCAACTGGGTACAAGGTACTTCAAAGCACACACCATCTCTGTAGGGGATCCAAGGCACTGGATGTGAGGGTACTAGGATCATCTGTAGCTAGGCATTGCAGGAGGGACTTGGTGGCATCAATGACTACCTGTGGGGCCACTGCAAGTCCATGTTGGAATCAATGACAATTTCATCAACAATCTCCCCCTTTGTCATTGATGACAACAACTCATGCTCCCCCTGTGAGCATGCTCCCCTTTTGTCTTCATCTCTCCCCCCTTGGAATCAATGGCAGAGGGTGTCCACAAACCTGTATCTGAAACCACTGATCACTAATCACTGCTCCCCCTGTTAATATGCCCGATCCTAGGACCCGTCTGTATTCTTGGAATAACCATCCTTCCTCCTTTGATTTCATCCTCCAGGCTCATAAACTCAAGGTTTGCTAAGTTCTTTGAGAGACCTTAAGCTTGGCTTGCCATATGGCAGCCATACTCCCTGCTCCGATCAACCTCTCCTATCTATAACTGCTCGGTCTAATTTCATCCATACTTGCTTCTTGGCATTTGTCCTTTCAGCATTTGTTCCTTCATTTGTACTGTCTTTCCTTGATAAGATGTATAGGAAACTTCTCATGGGTTGTTTATGTGTACTCCAACAATCTTGAGCTTTGTGCCCAAAGCCACTGCACCCATAACATCTCATCGTATGACAATATGCAGCAATGTGACCAACATGATTGCACGTCCAACACCTAATTGAGTTGTTGGAGCTTCCAACAATCCTTTGATCAACTTCATGTCTCCATGCCTGAGAGTGTCCCTGACTGTAGGCCTTTGTCTTCTGATCTTCAAATCTTCCTGGATTGATTTTCTTCCAAGGTTCACTAATTCTTCTTGTTGATGTGTATGAAGGACTCCTCCTGGGTTGACTTCTTTAACTTGCACATTCTTAGGCTTTGTGACCAAACCCCCTACAGGTGTAGCATCTCAATGTGTGGCAAGTAGCAACAATATGTCCAGCTTGGTTACATGTCCAGCATCTAACTTTGTCATTGGGGCTTCCAGCACTACTTCTTCTGTATAGTCTACAATCCATAGCCTTGTGACCAAAGTTAGAACAAAAATAACAATAACCATTAAATCCATTTTCATACCTGGGACTTTGGTTCCATCTTTGAGTTGTTTCTTTTCTGAGCTTGCTTTGAGGAACAGACCTAAATCCTTGTTGCAATTTTGAACTTCCAAAGTCCTTGTTGTCATTTGTAGGTGCATGGGGAGAAACTTTGGACGTTGATGGACCTGCTTCTGGAGTCTTAGGAGACCAAGTGCCATCTTCCGATTTTTCTCCTTCCTTCTTGTAACCAAGGCCAGACTTGTCAAATGGAGATCTTTGGCAATCTAAGATCTTATCTAGGACAACTGAACTGTCCTTGAACTTGAAAAAGGCATTCGTCTTTTCACCTTTCTTCTTGAGACCAACTACCTCCATTTCCAGCTTTTGGAATGTCTTCTCCTTTTCTTCCAACTGATTCTTCAAGATGTCTTCTATCCTCTTGGCTTCCTCCAGCTGAGTTTTCAAATCAAGATTATCCTTTCTAGTTTCTTCAACCTCTTTTGAGTCTTCACCAAGCTCTTCTTGTTCTTCCTTTGACTGATCAATTCAGTCTTTAGCTGTTCAACTTCAACATTCTTGTCTTTTAGTTGATCCCGCAGCTCTTTATCCTTGTGTTTGAGCTTCACAAGCAATACTCTCATTGTCATGGTCTTCTGTTGATATTCATTCAAAGACTCCAAGATTCTCCTTTTGAACCTTGTGAATTCACTATGGTTCAAATTTACAGTTTTCAAGACCCAATTTGCTCTGAGATCAATATTTATCAAAGTGAGATGTATCTCCTGTGCAGCCTTTGATAGATCTTCATCATCTTCTACAAGAACCTTCTCAATTTCATCACACATGTTATCATTACAATCAAAAGAGTCCATACCTTTACTGGATTCCTCTTCTTGATTGACCTCTTCCGGTGGCTTGTCTTTTGATTCCTGATCTGTCTTTTCGGGTTCTAGTCTTGCCTTCTGATACTCACTTTCCAACTTGAACCATAGGTATTTGGCTAAAGTGTACTCCTTTCACTTTCCCTTACTGAACTGGGAAGTCCATCCATGAGGAACTTCAAGGCTGTAGCATTGTCCTTCTTTGCTTCCTTCTGTGCAGCTGCCTTGCCCTTCTTATTGGATGGAGTGGGTGGATTGATCACAATCTCCCAAACACCAAACTTCTTAAGATATGCTTTCATTTTGCTCCTCCAACTGAAATAGTCTGTCACATCAAGTATAGGCACATCATTGCTTGATGACTCTGCTTTTGTCTCCATTGTGTGTCCATGGATCTCCTTCAAGCTTGCAAGGCTTGTGATTAAGGCCTGCTCTAATACCAATTGTTGGACACAATGGCCACACTGAGAGGGGGGGTGAATCAGTGTGAGAGCAATTTAAATATTTTTAACTTCTTTTATTCAATCAAATTATATCAAGCATTAATCACATAATCATATGTATCTGCTAAGTCAACCATAAGTCATAAGCATAAACATCACATCACAGAGACACAAGAATGTTTGCAATTTGATCTTTATTTATTGTACATGGAAGACAACAATCTTCTCGATTACAATCAACACCAACTGATAAGAAGAGCACCAACTCTGAAACAGGACCCAGCCTAGTTTTCTTATTTCCAACTAAGAAGGGGTTGAGGAGTCCAATCCTCAAGTGCAAGATTCTACTTGCATCAATCTCTGCTCATGTACCTTTGTACATAGATCTCTGTCAATCTGTTGTTCAACACCTATTCATCTGCTCATCACTGTTGCTCATCAATACTGCTACTCATCAACCTTTGATCAATCTGCTCATCAATGCTGCTCATCATCAACTCATATTAGCATCATCAACATGTCATCATCATCAACAGGTAACCATCAAAACAGTGCCATCATCCATATATACATGTGTAGTGTTTATCTTGATCAAACTTCAACTATGCAAACTATCATAGCGTGTACATAATCATCACTATATCACTGTATCTGTATATGCTATATCATCATCATCATAGTATAGTATCTTCACACATCATTGATTCACAACTGCTGGATACATTACTGTTCATTTCATTGTTCATACATCGCTGTATGTATCATTGTACATACACCTCTGTTCATGACTTGTACTCTCACTGTACATACATCACTTGCATAAAGCATCATAGTCATCAATATCATGTCATCATCATCATCATCATCATAGGGTATACTTCACATCCATAGGGTTTGCATCATCATCATATCATGCATTATATCATAGAGTGTAAGCATCATGTATCAATATTGAATCATCACAACTTCATACTTCACTATACATTTACTATTGTATTCATCACTGTATCACTGTATATTCAGTGCATACCATCGTCATACAGTACATTATCAAGGAGAATGCTTCAAATGTAAAGGGTAGCATTATCATCCAAGCATCATCATCATCACGAGGTAAGTATCAAGCATGCACTGTAGAGTATACCATGTATGTGTGATTGTACATATACCACTGTATGTGTAACCACTGTGCATCAATGTTGTTCACACATCACCATCGCTGTTTCATCTTCTATAGATGACTGTGTATAACCTTGTACTGTAGATGACCCTTCAAAACCAGACTGTTGAAACTCGTATGTGTGCTGAGAAGGAACCCACCTTTGGACTGAGTATTCAATCTCATTTGACTGTGCTATTTCAACATATCTTCAAAGGATTAGAAGATCACTGTAGCCCGAGAATTCAAGGAATGATCATACCTCATCACATTTTTCTCTGTTGTTTATGTTGGCTTACAAGTCTTCAGGAGTGTAACATTGAGTTTATCTGTGCAAGAGGAGGTGTCCTTGGATGCCCTAGCATCACAGCAGTAACCCTGATACCCTTCAAGCCTTGACAAACTCCATCACTCTTCATAACTTGGATGCCCTAACAGAAAATTAGACTTCATCTGATTTTCACTGCGGCTTCCTCAGAGACCGGAAATTCAGAGATAATGACTCTTGTAGCTGCAAAAATGATAGATAGGATTCCAAGTAAATGTTGGCAGTTTGGTGTACGAATTTTCTAAGAGAAATATCAGTCCTAAACCGAATTTACCAGAGCTCCAACTCCACCAAAAAACAAGAATCTTAATGCGGTTGCTTCAGCTGTATACCCGAGAATCTTAGAGCATAAACTTCCACAAAACATCACAAATTTTCTGAGTCACGAAATTTGAAATAAATGATTCAAATAGGTTGAAATTTTCAGAGTTCTACTGCTCCATAATCTCTATCTGCAATTGTTCTTCTCCAATTCAGATGTGACTACCTTTGAGTAACATTGACAGCCTATCTGCTGCCTTAGATGTCAGCTTGAAGCTTGCTATCACTCTCCTGCAGCTACCTCAGTAGGTGATGCCCAAAAATACAGAGATTAGTTCACTGTGGCTGCTACTGCCTCAGATTTTAGCTGCTGCCATAAAAAAAATCAGTCTTCTCTGTTTCTGCGAAATCTGCCTCATAGGGGGTTCGAATTTTAGAGCTCATCCACCACAAAAAACGTCTTTTGGAATGAAACAAAACCATGGTATTTATAGTGGTATAGTGATTTGTTTTTAATTATTATTTTGGGCCGACCTTACTATAACTAATTTAAAATAAATATTAATTAAATTTTTAATTTTAAAATTCTTTTGCAGAACTTTATGGAGCCGACCTAGCATATGTTTTATTTTCTTTTGTTTGGGTCATCCTCAAAACTTTAATTCATCAAGCTCCACGTCCAAGAGTTAATAATTACCTCCATAAAGTTAGGGTTACCACAAGATTGTTGATTGGGTGTTGTATATGTAAATATATTATTTTAGTAATTTTCAATTCCAAGAAGACCATGATCATCAAGCCTTCAAGGTCCATCATACCACAATGTGTGTGGTTCCCAATCCTTCTCATGCAAGAGAATCATAATGGGATCGATAGAAAAGTTGTCATCATGATAAACAATATCGAAGAACCATCAAACCACCATATGCCAAGGTCCAAAATCCCACCATGTGTATGGGTTCCAAGACCCCATCAAGCCACAAAAGACCCAAGTCTCCTTATGCAAGTGGGTCAAATGCATCATCAAGCCACCATATGCAAAGGTAGACCATGCAAATGTCAAGATCGATCATGCTACCTCTTGTGGTGTTGCTAGGCCTTCTCCTAGGGTACCATGACACCATCAGATCATGAATGACCACAAAATGGGTCATTAATGCTTTTCCAACCCATCTAGGGCTTCTCCATCATCTACAGTGGCTTCAACACCATATCCAGGGCCTTCAACATCATCTCCAGGGTCTTCAACATCGTCAACAAGGTGGTGGCTCCAAGATCCATCCTTGTGGGTACAAGGACCTTTTCAACTGGGTAAAAGGTACTTCAAAGCACAAACCATCTCTGTAGGGGCTCCAAATGATTTACAAAGCACAAATGACTGAACTACATATCTCATATTATACATTAGTATATATATGTTACATAGGTTGATGGTTTAAGGAAACACCGACTAACCGATCATAGAACTGAATAAGGAATGTAACTAACACACTTAACTAATAAGATTATTATTTATAACACTCCCTCTTAATCTCAAGGGTTACATTCTTACTAAACACAACACTCCCTCATAATTATGATACTCTAAAACATCTAAAATGCAAATCTCACAAATGAAAATGCTTGCTGGTCTATGTCTCAGCCAAGCTTACAAACACTTAACAAAAATTTCAAAAAACTAAATTGGCTTCACATTAGGCTGCTTAGGACTATTTCTTTCATCTTCATCTTCAAAGATAGAATGTTCGCCTGGATCCCAAATCTGATGTTGTTGTCGTCCTCTTGCCTTGCTTTCAAAAGTATTCTCAGTCAACTAATCTTTGTGGTTAACTATATTCTTTGTCTCATTGTGTCTCCACCCAAAAATCTTGCGCAAACACTTCCATAATTCTTCTATCTCAATGTTCAGCTCTATTCCTTGCAAGTGTATGTTACTGAACTTCATTTCCTGCGAAATTTCTGAATGCTAATTTCAAATTCTTGAAAATTAATGTTTTCATATTCTTCATCTGCTACAATATTCTTGTTCATGTATTCACAAATCCTTGGATTTTCTATCAATTCTTCTAGCATTCTCAACTCTTTAGCATAATCTGTTAACACTGTATCCAAGTGTTGTTCTTTCTTGGTACCTGCATAATCTTCAAACACACACAAAGTTTCTAGCTAGTCATTTGGAGCAACCATGACTTGGTTGTATCCCGAAAAACTGTTCAGGAGTGAAAACATTTCTGAACCTGCCACCTTTTGCAGAATGTGTTCCATGGGTGGAACATGATAATTGTCTTTTTCAGAAGCCCGATTCAAATTTCAGAAATCAACACACAGTCTGATTTTTCCACTCTTCTTGCGCACAGGTACCAAATTGGCAATCCATTGGGTGTGTCTAACAGGGAAAATGATTCGGGCTGTCATAATTTTTTCTAGTTCCTTTTTCATAGAAGGTTCCAAGCTGGGGTGCATTTTGCGCAGTTTCTTTTGGTAAGGTTTCACCTCCGGCTTCATAGGTATGTTGTGATGCATGATGCTTGTATCAAAGGTTTTCAATTCTTTATAAGTCCACTCAAAAACGTCCTTATACTCTTTACATAACTTAATGATAGCTCTTCTTTCCTCGGGAGAACAACTAACTCCTATATTGATAAAATGGGGTTCTTGTTTAGTACCTAAGTTGACTGGCTCGTAATTGAGCGAGGAACTCTGGGTTTTGCAATTGGTTTTGTGTCTAAATTTATCCTGTAAATCGTAGAACTTCGCTAGATTGATAACAGATTTCGGGATAACATTTGAAAGATTAGAGAGTGATTTTTCATGTTCTTCCTCATCTATAGCCATGTTTTGAAATGTATCCTGGGTTGTGAGGAAATCAAGTATCTGCCAGTCGTCATCAAACACGTTCTAGTTTATTACATTGTCAGGTATGGAAGGCCTATACATGATTTCTATCGAAAAGGTCTGAGGTGACAAGCCCTCTATTGGTATCAATCTAGATGTTGTGTTTTCCAAGAGGTCGACATCGAAGTTCTGTGACCTAGGGATTGAGTTAATGTTAAATGCAGAAAAGGAATTGGTAAGATCCCTTACCAGTTTTTGATCATTCATCAGGCCCAAAGACAAGCAATGTATCTTATTCCTTACTTGTTTGACAATGATTTCGGAATCACCAAAGCAATGAATAACCTGTGCACCCATATCAACAACTTTTTTAAGTCCCTGAACAAGGGTTTCGTATTCAGCTACATTGTTGGTACAGTCAAATTCCAGTCTGCATGCTATCATAGTTTTAATCCCCTTTGGGTTAATGAGGACACAACCTGCACCATCTCCCTCCTTAGACCTGGAGCCATCAAAAAATAAAGTCGAAGTAGTTGGATCTATTCTAAAGTTTGTATTTACATTAAATACATTATGTACAACATCCCCAGTGAAAGGTACAGAGGTAACCTGAGTGATCTACGATTCTTTCTGTAAATTTTCATCTGGTTAACAGTCAGCAGGAAAATCTCCAAAGAAAGTGTCAAATGTGAAATGCTCAATGTGTGAGTTAAGATAACCAGAAGGATCACTTCAGTCATTTATATCTATGACTGTTTGTTTCATGAATGGTTCCCTACTAATTTTGATCTTGTTTGGCTATCCATTGTAGGGTAACCACAGGTGAGACCAATCAGTGGAAAAATAGCCCTTGAGCTTTTCTAACCAGTCTCTGCTTAAACACATCCCATAGGCTTCAGGGGTGTTAGATACAACAATGTCAATTGTTTTATGAATCCGAGGGTGAGTAGACAAAGTCAACAACACATTCCTTAGCCTCCCTACTACTCTTACTTTTGATCTGTCGAGTTCGACAATCTAAGTAGGGCAGGGTTCCCATGTGGCGTTAAGTTTTCTACAGACAGACAGTGGCATTACATTCGATGAAGCACCTGATTCTATCATGTAGTTATGTACATTCCTGTTGAAGATCTTGAAAGCAAGAAGAAAAGGGGGTGTCCTTTTACTTCCAGTTTTTTGATCATATGATTTAATAAAAGAGTCCAGGTTGTTATTCTGCGATTCCCTAGGTTGTTTGATTATCATGCTTCTGGATAAAGTATCCCTCATAGAGGGATCTTCAAAAGTTCAAACAAAGAGACATTTTCCTTTACTCTTTTCAAATCTTCAGCTAGATTATACTCCATCTCTGGGATAACTGTGTCCTTTTGGGAAACAACCTTGCCTTTATTGGGAACTTCTATTGAGGATGAAGGTTCTTGACCTTGTGTTATAAGGATGTTGAACATTAAACACAATTTCAGGTTCTTCCTCTTCTTCATTCATAGGAAGTTCAGAGAAACAACTAATAGTATTCACCTGTGGGTCCTCTTGTTCCTCATCCTCTTCAAGTAATTGTGAATCTTGGTTGGTATAATCATTGGAGGATTCAGGAGTAGTTTGGGATTCTGCTACCAAGGCTCTAAAAATAGAATAAAGTTCTTCATTTGAAAGTCCTTCAGTAGGATTAGGAGGTGGTTGATTTTGAGGAGGTGGATAAGGTCTCCTAAAAGGTGGCCTTACAAAACCTCTATTGTTGTTCTAATTCTCATTAGTGTTCTTCTTGAGATCAACCATCTTGTTTGACATTTTCTAAAGAAATTTCTTAATGTCGGCCATTTCAAAGGGAGCTTTGTTTTGGGTAGAAGCCTTGGGCACGATGTCAGTTTTCTTCCAAGATGTAGAAGTAGAGGGTTGCTCTTTTACTACATCAAGGCTATCCTTCAGGCAATAAATATATTTTTCAACTTGAATAGCCTCAGCATAAGCTTCATATAAGTTGTTTTTATGTGCCCTTTTTACCCACATTGCAATAGGAGCAGAAAGACCCTTTTCATAAAAGGCAACTAGAATCTCTTCTGCTGGGAGAATAGGAGCAGGGATTATATTCTTTAGGTAAGAAAATCTTTGATTGTAATGTTTAATCCTTTCTTTACCTTTCATATTTATAGAAGATAATTCCAAAACTAGATCCTGTGGTGTTTTGTCATCCCCAAAATTTTGGATAAACAACTTTTCAAAATCATCCCATGATGTTATGGATCTGGTTTCCAAGGCAAAATACCATGTGGATGCCTTGCCTTCAAATGTGTAAGGAAATAGTCTACAAACCACATCCTCATGGATAACATTCATAAGTCTGATGGCCTGCATGAAAGCTTTAATGTGATCTAATGCAGGTCACTTGTCATATGGATTAAACCTTGGAAGCCATTTTCCAGGGTTCTTAGGTAATCTGTGTTGGTCCCCGAGTATCCACACAGCATCCTGGTCTAGACAAGGTCTGTTCTGGCTTTCTCCAGCCATGGGTCGTTCTTCTTCTTCTTCAGATGAAGAGTCAGAAGGATGTTCACTTTCATATGAAGAGGATGAAGATGAAGGGGGAGAGGGTGGTGGCCTGCCTGAGGGGATCACTTGTGAAGCTTGTTCTGTTTTAGTGAATAATAAATCAAGATCGAATTCAAGGAGTTACTATTGGTTTGATGAACTGTTTTGTTCAGTTGTTTGCTCAGTAGTTTTCTCAGTAGAATTTTGATTATCTTGATTATCTTGAAGGTTTTCCTGTGGATTAATGTTTTCTTGGTGAATTGTTGCTAATCCTTGATTTCTCTGTAGAGAGAGTTTCTGTTTTAATCTAGCAGCACTATCATTGGACCTCTTGAGTATCTCTTCAAGTAAAATAGGTCCTATAGTAGGTGATGTAATAATAATATCTCCTGTTATTGGATCTTGGTGAGCTATTAGGGTAACAGGGATAGTAGTGGGTTGTTGCACCGGTTGCTCAAAAGAAGTAGATGCTTGAGTGTGGCTATGGGTGACAATCGGTACTTTTGTTGGAGTAGGTTTCTGAGTGTTTTTTTTAGGCATAGCTTACTGATGGCCCTCCTTCTAGCGCCATTTGTTGAGGCCTCGGGGGTGCAGGGTAAGTGCAAGGTGCTGGAATGGGTTCCAAGGCTCCCAACGGAGGGTGAGAACCCAGAATGAAAGGCTTCAAAAGACCCTATGCAAGGGCATTTCTATACCTAGCCTATTTGGTATGGAAATCTCCCACGGATATTCGGCCTCCGCTAGCACTCTAAGAGTTGATGGGTTTGATCAACGGATCAATTTTCAATAAAGGAAAACATAAGTGTAAAACTAAGTCTGTTCTAACTTAACCTATTTAAGAAAAGGATCTAATATAGGTTAGATCTATTTTAAGGGAAGAACTTGTTATTGTGCAGATCAACCTTGATATGAGAGGGATAAGTATGTTTGCCAACTTCAACGGAAATGTAAAAGATGCATCTACTTATTCACTTAAATCATAATCAATTAATAAAAATTAAGTGACAATAATATAAGCATGTAACATGTTCAAGATTAACCTCTAATCACTCTGTTAATTGAAAAATTAACAACGATTGAAGTTGCTGTGAATCATTTGCAGAAATCGATAAAGAAAAATATCTTAATTAAAGAAACTTAACAAGATATTTTATACATAGATCATTCATAAAGAGAAATCAGTATTGCAAATCTGTGCATTAATTCATATATGCAAAAGAATCACACACTGTAGATGATAAATCGAAGTAAGAAATCAGATTCTGTCAAAGAAATTTGAACAATAAACAAGAGATGATTTGAAGGGATTACTTTACTGTATTATTGAAGTCTGTAAACAAAATTACAAAGCTCTGCTAAGACAGAGTATCTCCAGTCGTATCCTACTGATTTCTAACCCAAAAATTATCAACCCTTGACTAAGAGACACATTCCTCCTTAAATAAGAATTACAACAGAGTACAAATGGAAATTCCCAAAAGATAGGGATTACAAAGTTCAGATCAGGCTATCGATCCAGAAAATCGTGCCACTATAATCTGAACAACTTCATCTCAAATGATTCCCGCCAGTCCTACCACAAAGTTTGAAATAAGGGTCATTTTCTAATTTTGGGACAATCCCATAACAAAATTGTGGAATTCAACAACGGCCCACTAGCTGTCAATAACATGCAATGGATGATCCATCAAATCTTCCTGTTGAATCGCCACAGAATCTTCCTACTGATCTATAACATTTTCGAAAACAAAAAAATAAAAAAATGGATCTTGCTTCACGAGAGTTGGTGGAGTAGCAGGTTCCTCATTGATTATAAAATCATGGATAATGGAGTCATCTCAATCACACGGCTGTTCATTGATTTTCTCGTCACTCTTCTGAGGGATTAGTATGCAAATGGATAGAGTTTCAAAATCTTCCTCTTCACTATCACTGCTAGTATCAAGAACACCTACATCAAAGGGTGGTGATATAGGCTCTTGAAATAACAAAGGCTGTAGTTCTTCTTGCTTATAACATTGATCAAAGGATTCATAACCTATCTGCATGTTGCTCACACCAGATCATCAGAAATAAAGCTTTGAAAATAAACATGAAACTTTTTCTAACAAATACAGACGACGAACCAAGTGCTTCATACTTGCGACCATATTTAAGAAGAGTTAAAGAAAATCATGATGATTGAATATGATGAGCTCCTATAATTAAAATCATACGAATTTGGAACTGCAATCATTTGAACTGTACTGAAACGACGTGGAAACATGTGTTAATCCAAATTGGATCATAACAAAGTACAAATTTAACAGAATCACGCATGATTTGAAGTCGCATCTGAAAATTGTCATTACAAACCAATCTAATCAAGCAATCATATCTTCAGAGGTGATTAGGAGGTGAGAATTTACAATCAGAAACCTGGCCGTAAGAACAACGAAAAACAAAGCATTAAAACGTAAGTTTGAAGGATGGAATTTCATCCACTGGATCACATGAATGGATGGCAAAGATTAATCAATGCAGGACGCGGGATCGGGTCCTGGAAATTTATTCACAAGTTTATTCATGAGGTGCGAAAGCCTCAACCCGAAACTTGTGGGTTGCGAGTTTCGCAAACAGAAATGATTGTTAAGAAATGAAAAATCATTTCCCGCACCCCTCCACCCGAAATTGCGGGTTGCGGGTTTCGGGGACACACAACGCAGCTAAACGGTGAAACAAATTCCCGAAAGCCGTAGTTGCGGGTTTCGGGTTTCAGGATGATGATTTCCCAAAAGTTATTATCAAAGGATTCCCGCAACCCGCACCTTTCGGGTTGCGGGTTTCGGGTTAACCAAAATCGCACGACCAAAAATAAGAATCCCGCAACCCACACCATTTGGGTTTCGGGTTCTCGGAATGTCAGGTTTCGGGTTTTCAGAAGTAAATGAAAAAATGCTCAAAAAATCAAGGCTTCCAGCGAACCAAAAACACTTAGAAATTTTTGAGAGAAAAGTGACAATCAGGCTAGACAAAGGTACAGGTAGGAGATGATAGAAACAAAGCTCAAAAATCATGTTCTTCAGATCACTTACCCAAATACCTTTGTGTTTATTTAAAATTGGGGCTCCCGTGCTTAGCTGAAGCATGGGATCTGTTGTGGCCACAACATGTTAAAACTGTGTTTTCAAAGCTTGTCCAAGCTCTTGGAAGACATTGCGAGTACTCTCACTTTTGTTTCTAGTATTAAAATGCATATGCACTCTCCGTTCATGACAACCCTGTGATGGGTGGGCCACACCCTCCTTTGAATGTGTCTTCGGCTATAGATCCAAACAAAATTATAATATAGGTGGTTCTCTCAAAGCTATATTAATGCAAAATAACATGCTTACGTTCCAACTTCATCCCTAGACATGAGGGTAGCTATAGCAACAGTAAGCAAATTACAGGATCACATGTATATAGAAAATGCACAGCTACACAACATGTATCATGAGAAGCCCTCATGGGGGAGAAAACCCAATTACAACCTTTCACTGTGATAGAATTCGCAAAATCAAGAGTCATGCATGACTTCACAATGTCTCAGCTTGCCATAAACCCTAGGCGAAGGCATACCTGGTGGGAGACCATGCGTTACACATCAAAGAATACCCGAGTATAACTGCTCTACTACCGAAGGATAGTGAGCTAGAGAATAACAAACACCAATCATACGCACAAGAGGAAGACCAAGTTGATAGAACATGATGAGAACATGACTCTCTCATATATATTATAGAGGTCTAGGGGTAATCCTCCAATAAGTATATGATCCCACACAAGACCGACTTAACCAACAAGTTAAGTTAGGGGTCACACATCATGGCCAATACTTCAACATTAGGTGAGGGGCTCGCAACCACATAAGGACTTCTCTATACCTATGACACATGGAACACCCATCAAGGAAACCAACTCAATCCACCATCAAGTATTGCTACCACCATCAAGGGATAACATAGGCGAGGGCCAACTATTTGCTGAGGGATCCATCCCTTGGCTCAGTGGCGTTGGAAAATGCTACCGTCTCTCTGACTAGTCCTCTCACTTTTGTTTCTAGTATTAAAATGCATATGCACTCTCCGTTTCATGACAACCCTACGATTGGTGTGCGACACCCTCCTGTGAATGTGTATTCGACCATACTGACAAACAACATTATAATATAGGTGGTTCTTTCAAAGCTATATTAATGCAAAACAACATGCTTACGTTTCCAACTTCATCCCTAGATATGAGGGTAGCTATAGCAACAGTAAGCAAATTATAGGATCACATGTATATAGAAAATGCACAACTACACAACATGTATCATGAGAAGCCCTCATGGGGGAGAAAACCCAATTACAACCTTTCACTATGATAGAATCCGCAAAATCAAGAGTCATGCATGACTTCACAATGTCTCAGCTTGCCATAAGCCCTAGGCGAAGGCATACTTGGTGGGAGACCATGCGTTACACACCAAAGAATACCCGAGTATAACTGCTCTACTACAGAAGGATAGTGAGCTAGAGAATAAAAAACCCCAATCATACGCACAAGAGGAAGACCAAGTTGATAGAACATGATGAGAACATGACTCTCTCATATATATTATAGAGGTCTAGGGGTAATCCTCCAATAAGTATATGATCCGACACAAGACCGACTTAACCAACAAGTTAAGTTAGGGGTCACACATCATGGACAATACTTCAACGTTAGGTGAGGGGCTCGCAACCACATAAGGACTTCTCTATACCTATGACACATGGAGCACCCATCAAGGAAACCAACTCAATCCACCATCATTAAGTACTGCTACCACCATCAAGGGATAACATAGGCGAGGGCCAAATATTTGCTGAGGGATCCATCCCTTGGCTCAGTGGCGTTGGAAAATGCTACCGTCTCTCTGACTAGTCCTCTCACTTTTGTTTCTAGTATTAAAATGCACATGCACTCTCCGTTTCATGACAACCCTACGATTGGTGTGCCACACCCTCCTGTGAATGTGTATTCGACCATACTGACAAACAACATTATAATATAGGTGGTTCTTTCAAAGCTATATTAATGCAAAACAACATGCTTACGTTTCCAACTTCATCCCTAGATATGAGGGTAGCTATAGCAACAGCAAGCAAATTATAGGATCACATGTATATAGAAAATGCACAACTACACAACATGTATCATGAGAAGCCCTCATGGGGGAGAAAACCCAATTACAACCTTTCACTGTGATAGAATCCGCAAAATCAAGAGTCATGCATGACTTCACAATGTCTCAGCTTGCCATAAGCCCTAGGCGAAGGCATACTTGGTGGGAGACCATGCGTTACACACCAAAGAATACCCGAGTATAACTGCTCTACTACAGAAGGATAGTGAGCTAGAGAATAAAAAACCCCAATCATACGCACAAGAGGAAGACCAAGTTGATAGAACATGATGAGAACATGACTCTCTCATATATATTATAGAGGTCTAGGGGTAATCCTCCAATAAGTATATGATCCGACACAAGACCGACTTAACCAACAAGTTAAGTTAGGGGTCACACATCATGGACAATACTTCAACGTTAGGTGAGGGGCTCGCAACCACATAAGGACTTCTCTATACCTATGACACATGGAGCACCCATCAAGGAAACCAACTCAATCCACCATCATTAAGTACTGCTACCACCATCAAGGGATAACATAGGCGAGGGCCAACTATTTGCTGAGGGATCCATCCCTTGGCTCAGTGGCGTTGGAAAATGCTACCGTCTCTCTGACTAGTCCTCTCACTTTTGTTTCTAGTATTAAAATGCACATGCACTCTCCGTTTCATGACAACCCTACGATTGGTGTGCCACACCCTCCTGTGAATGTGTATTCGACTATAATGACAAACAACATTATAATATAGGCGGTTCTTTCAAAGCTATATTAATGCAAAACAACATGCTTACGTTCCAACTTCATCCCTAGATATGAGGGTAGCTATAGCAACAGTAAGCAAATTATAGGATCACATGTATATAGAAAATGCACAACTACACGACATGTATCATGGGAAGCCCTCATGGGGGAGAAAACCCAATTACAACCTTTCACTGTGATAGAATCTGTAAAATCAAGAGTCATGCATGACTTCACAATGTCTCAGCTTGCCATAAACCCTAGGCGAAGGCATACCTGGTGGGAGACCATGCGTTACACATCAAAGAATACCCGAGTATAACTGCTCTACTAAAGAAGGATAGTGAGCTAGAGAATAACGAACCCCAATCATACGCACAAGAGGAAGACCAAGTTGATAGAACATGATGAGAACATGACTCTCTCATATATATTATAGAATTCTAGGGGTAAGCCTCCAATAAGTATATGATCCCACACAAGACCGAAGGCATACCCTAGGTGAAGGCATACCTGGTGGGAGACCATTCGTTACACATCAAAGAATACCCTAATTAGTATTAAAATGCAGATGCACTCTCCGTTTCAAAATGCACAACTAAGGGTAGCTATAGCATCACCGATCCTGCAAACATAAAAAATAATGCATTTGAGGAATGCATCGATCTTATGGTTCATTTGATTCAATCCATCTATGTGGTTACAATAGTCTAATAGTAGGTGAAAACACCATGGTTAAAATGCATGGTTTTTTTTGTATTTGTAAAGGTGTTAATTCCTCAACGTATAATCATATTAATGGATAGGGTATTTTTAGAATAGTGATAATTGCAATCCATGAGAAGAACCTTGGATCACACATTTTGGTTTGATATTATCTTAGGCATCACTCATGATGTTTGATCAAGGAAGAAAATCACTAGCATGGATGAGGGTGAGAATTTACTCAAGAGACCTTTTGCATTACTAACCGAGAATTTCCACATATTTAGAAGAACGTTTGCATATTTGAAGGCATACATCACCATTGAGGTTCATATATATGTTTTTAAATGTCTTTTGTTAGATGGTATACTAGATCTTGGCACCTCTTTTATGGTGTGAGAATGTGTTGTAGGAAATGAAGTTTAAGTAGGTCCATTTCAACTTTATTTGATTGTTGCATTAGTTTTTGTAGGAGAAGGGTTAACATTAATAGAAAACCAATGCATTAAACTCACCATTACAGACTTTTTTTTCACACCATTAGTTTAATTGAGAAATTATATTGTTTGACCAATGATTTTACTCTTGTACATGTGAAGATGCTAACTTTATGTTTTTTCAAATCCATATGTTTTCCTTCTAGTTGTGCATTTTGTAGTGGATTGTGTATCTTCTATAATCATGACTACCTCTTAAAATTTTAAGGATCCATACTTAAAAATGTATAAGTCTTGGAAAATCTAACCAATTCTTAAATTCTAACTATAAAATATTTGGTGATACTTTTCTAGTTTTTTTTCTAATTTCTAATTATTTTATGTACTTTATATAATAATTTTGCGAAAATAGCAACATATGTAAATGGAAATAGGAACATCTATTGTCAAGAAAAGAATGTTTGGATTTATATTTCCCTCCATTGTTTTTAGTGTTTAGATTTCCCTCCAAATTTTATCCATTTTGTAATATAAATAGGAACAAAGCTCATCTCTATTCAACAATATTTTAATTGAAAACAATTTTTGCTTGGCGTTGAAGTTAGAAAGTTATGAAGACTAGAGGAAATGAGAAGCAATCTCTCTTGCAACAGGAAATCTTAACCCGTGCAAACAAAAAGAGGTACCATTGCCTTGTACTACTGTTTGTACTATATTGCTCATACTATTGTTTTGTCTTTACTGTCCCTTTGTACTATATTGCTCATACCATTGTTTTGTCCTTATTGTCCCTTTCCGGCCAGATGAATTATGATGAGTATTTCAAAATTTAATAGTATTTTAAAATCCATATTTGCAAATGACATTTACCGTGGATAATTGGCCTTTTGCAAAGACATATTTTGTTATCTTGTCACTTGTTTTTGCCCATTCATGAACTAGATATTCAAATAAATTACATCATCAAATTGTGGATTTGAAATAAGTAGGCCAACATGCAGCGTTTTTCTCCCAAGTCAATTTTGAAAACACATGTGGTGCCACCGGCCATTTCCACCCTTGTCGATGCAGAAGATGGGAAAACCTGCTCCGTTCCCTAATCTCGTAGTGTTATAATAGGGTTACTAGAATTTTCCAGATGTATCGTTAGTGGAAATCCACTTACTCACAAATCCAATCAAAAAATTTAGATTCGCTCTTTGCAAAAGTTACAGAGGTCTTCTAAACACTTGAGTCAGTCTCTCCAACATCTAGTTAGCAAAAATCGCAGAATTTCTTCAACGAAAATTATTCGAATATAAACTGGGAGTAAATGGTGAGATTTACAAATTCTAAACCAGTTAAGAAAATTTATATCAAAATTCTTAGAATCCCACCTCACATCTGCTTAGTATTTAGAGCTATGCAGCATAATTTCCAAACGCCTTTCATGAATTCGTAGTCCACAAGAAGATGTTTTGTGGTTTCAGCATTCTGCATACATAGACAACATCTGTTGGGACCAATCCAGCCTTTTTTTTAAATATTTTCCCATGTCTTGAGATGCCTTGGTTGGAAATATGGAAGTTATGTCCTCAGAATCGCAAACACTGGAGTCACTCTTGGTTTCTGATGAGCATAACTTTGTGATCAAACAATAGAGGTGACCAGGTCCCGGTATATGATCTTGTGGGCAAGACAGTTGCTCTATTTTTCTGTGACAAGTTTTTCTCCACTGTCACAGCATATCTTATAAAGATGGAGATCTTAATAAGAAGAAGCCAGAAGATTAAATAAGATCATGCCCAAGTTTTGGGAGAAAGGAAGCCTGTAGAAAGCCCAAGCATGCAGTTTTGAAGGAAATGAACCCTACAGGATTGAAGTTAATTTATGAATTAATTTACTAGTTAATTGATTAATTAGTTCATTAGAACAGAGATTTGAAAGGGCCTGAAGCCAGCAAACCTAGAAGATGTCCATTGAGATTTTAATTGGTTAAATAATCAAAATATGCAAAAGACATAAATATGAATTAAAAGGTTTAATAATCGAAGATTCAATGAAGCATGTGAAGATGATTAATTTAATTAATTATTAATAAAACAGAATTAAAATAGCAGAGAAATAAAAGGACATGTTTATTTGGAAGAGATGTGGATTTTAGATTTGAAGAGGCATGAAATAGGTATTTAATAAAGAATCTAAACAGAAGAAGAGAGTGTGTCTAGGAGTCATAAGTTGCAGTAGCATCCTGAGCAGTCCAAGATGCAGTAGCATCCTGAACCAATTAATAACATTAGATTTCATATATTTTGCCTGTAAAACTTTTGACCACAGAGTATTCCCAAAAAGCCCCCTCTATATTTTAGTATACATTGTTAGATATTTTATTATGAATGAGTTAAATATATTTGTATAATGTTCATAAATACTATTTAATTTTCAGGATTGTGTTAGGTGGCTTGTTTCAACTATGTGTTAATAAAAATGATTTTTTTTGTTATGCAGTTTATTTGCAGATGTCCATATCAAAGTAAGACACTATTTTTTTTGTTTGGTATTTCAATAACTTCATTATTTTTTTAACAATTATTGTCCTTTCTTTTATACTTTAGAAATTGTCTTTCTTTCTTTGAGCAATAGTTGCAATCCATATTTGTAGGGAGCTAACAGGATTAAATTAAGACGTTGCAATACATCACTTTTAACAAAGTCAAGCCACATTACCAAAAGAAATGACAATGTCATATGTGGCACAACTTCAGGTAAATATTTTAAACATGATTGTAACTTATTATTTATTTTTTAATAAATAAACAATTATATTAAAAAAATTCATAATATACTTGACCATAGGCTCTAAGATGGGAAACAAATTCCAACAAAATATAGCATCGGGATCCATTGTCCGATTACAAAGTGAATCTACTTGCTATAGTGTCGACAACAATTCTAATGCACATATTCTTGAGAAAGATGTGAAAGAACCACTAGAAGGTATGATCATTTCTAAACATTTTTTGTCCTATACAAGTATTTCAAGATTTCATTTTAACAATTTCATATTGTCATTGTCTCAAGAGGGGTACTGGTTTGTCTTTCCAGAAAATTTTCAACAGGAACCACCACAACAAGATCATGTTTTGAAGGAGGATCCACCACAACAAGAGCATGTTTTGGATTAGGATCCACCACAACAAGAGCATGGTTTAGAAGATGCAAATGCATCTACCCAATCTAGTATTGTAGTAAATGTGAAAAGGAGTAGAGGACCAACAAAATGTCTCTTTGGAACCACTATAGAGGGCATTGCATTGCCTGAAATTAAATTTAATGAGAGGGGCCAGCCTAGTGGTCCACATTCAGAGAAATTCTCCTCATTTTTAGGTGTTCTTGCAAGGGAAATTCTAGGCATCAAGCACATGGAATGCAAAAAAGTGTCTGAAGTGCAAAAGAAAGACACGTGGAGTGCAATCAATGTGAGCATCAACTTATTCTAAACTTTATTGATGCATATTGAGCATGTGTGTGATAGGTTTAGTTTAAAATAACGCTTGTGTCTAATAATGGATTGTTTATCTATTGTAGCGTACCTATAAAATAGATCCACCAGCAGAGCAATGGTGTCATAAAGCAATATCTCAGCGCTTGAGAACCTATAGATATAATTTGTATAAGAAATATTATTCGAAATACGAAACAGATGAGGAGAGGATTGAAAACCTTCCTATTGGAGTAAATGAAACTTATTGGATTGAATTTGTTAGATTATGATCTAACCCTAAATTCAAGGTAAAAATGAAAGACAGATTTGAATGTTATCATCATTGATTTTGAATCCTCTCATACAATCAACTATAATCTTAGCATCTATTTTTTTATTGAGTTGCAGGAGAGGTAAAAAAAAAATAAGGAAAATAGGGCATTAGAACAAGAGACCCACACTTCTGGCCGTAGAGGTTACTTTAGGGTTGAAGATGACCTCGTAAGTTGTAACAAATTCTATTATTGGTTCACAATTAACAACTTTAAATATAGTTAACTAGATTGTTGTATTTGTTGATACTAGAATTAATCTCGTGGTACAAGTGATAAGCCTATAACTAGGGTCGATGTGTGGATGAAATGCCATAAAAGGAAGAATGGCACTCCAATGTCAACATTCATTGTGGAGAAAATAGTAAGTTCTGAACCTATTCTTGTATCATTTATGCTTTTTTTAGAGTTAATGATGTTTCTTATATGAGTTTGTTGAAATGTTGACATTGCTAGAATCAAATTGAATCGGCACAAAATGAGTCAGTGTCTCCTGCATATGCTACAAAGCAAGATGCCCTTGTTATAGTCTTGGGGCCTGAGAGGATGGATCGTGTATGTGGGGTTGGATTTGGAGTCACTCCAACTATATTATTTGGAAAAGAGCGTTCCTACAAGAAGGAATTTCATAATACTAAAGAGAAATTAAGAGAAAAAGACAAGGAACTCAGAAGATTGAAAAAAGTTGTTGAAAAATTAATGGAATGGAAAGCTGCCATGGAGGTGGGGAAAGAAAGTGGCAAAGTTGTTCCAAAATCCAACAATGTAAGGATTGCATGTGTAGACTTTATTTTTTTATGTAGGCGATCTTTGAAGTTGGGGATTTCAAAATCATAATGCTACCATGAACATGATCATATTGTTGTAGGGTGTGTAATATATGAATTATTGTTTTTGCATCCTAACCCTTTATCTTTTGATTTCATGATATCTAATGCAAACTATTATATTGGAAGAGTAATATTGCCATGTCAGATGTTGAATCAAATCAAGGACCTCCACAATTGTCACCTCTTAATCTAGTCACCCCAATCCCTGTAGTTTTTTAAACCAACTCTTATTTTTTCCATTTTTATTTTCCATTCTTTGAAAATCGTTCACAAGTATTTATTTTTTAGGAGAGTCTCTAGAATAATACTAGTCAAGGTTCATTGGAAAAAAATACAATGGCTCCTAGACCATCTAATACATTTGATACTACAAATTCAAATACATTTCATACTCCAAAGTCAACGGTGAGTTTTTAAAATATTTAATATTTAGTGCAATGTTATAATCGTTATTTCACTATATCTTACAAGTATTTATTTACTAACAGGCTTCTCTGAGTCCTAATCATGCTTTTCCAAAACAAACTCCATTGACTTCGGGAGAACATAATCGTGACCCAATTGGAAAATCAATACAACATGTAAGTTCTAAGCCTATTTATTTCTATGTTTAATATTCCATTCTTATTCCGAGGAATCTCACAGGAATTTGTTTATTGGCAGGTTCAACCGCAATTACCATCTTCAGATGTAGGATTGAATGGAAAAAAATGTTTACTGACATATTGTAATGGTCAATTGAAGGTTGCAAAGGGTTACATAAAAATAATTGAACCAAACTTTTTCATTCCTAATGGGGAAAAATTAGGTGATGGATATTATCTTGTGTGCCCACAATCAATTCTGGTTGATCCTGATTATGAAATCAAGCTTAAGCATAGAAGTAATCAATGCAAGTATTTAGTGGATGCAATTAACAGTTTTATACCTTGGAAAAGCAACGACATTGAATTAATCAAAGATTGAGAAGAATGTCAGTGAAATTTTTTATTCCTACTAGAACAAGTTCATACTGTGTTGTCTAATGTCTTACTATACTCCAGTTGTAGTTTTTGTGAGTAATAGTTGTAATGAGATAATTTTCTGTGTTCAAGGGAATAGAGATAATGAGAGAAAGTGGACATGTGGTATTGGTTGCAAGGAACCTGTCAATGTACTCCAAGTGAAAGGTAGGCCCATAGACAATTAGTTGCTGTAGATTTTCATCTATTTGGTCATCCCCAAGACACATAACCCACCTGCAACAACACCCAAATAGATCTATGGGCATTCTCCTTAGCCCTCTTGTAGCCATATTAAGCATGTGGATATACAAAAGTATTGACAATAGGCTGCTTGAGTTCAAGATTGCTCAAGGACAATCTACATCAGAATGAACTCGGAGCAAACAACAGGAGGATGGGTTAGGTGACAGAATTCCAAATAAGACCCATGTCTCTGATTTCCATTTGTGCATATGTAATTATAAACAACAACTCAACTTACAGGCTTAGGCCAAGCCTGTAGAAATACATTATTAAACTGCCTTAAGGATGAAAATAAATTTTAACATAATAATGACACTAAACAAGATAGTCATCGAATCCCATGGGAAAGCAACTAAAAACAATCATGATATCCACAAACATCTATAGATTCTGCTTAAAACATGATTTGATGAACTAAATCAACGAAACACAATGTAACTTACTGATTTTTTCTATTGTTACCTTTGTTTAAACCAATCCATATTCATGGCAATACAGATGTAGTGATGAACCCTATCACGCATTAGAAAAAATGTGAAATGAAACCAAATGAGGGTTCCCAAAACCCATAAAATCTAAGATCAATGAAAGTTACGGATCTCTGGGTGGCGGTGGATATTAGTGCATTAGAATTGAATGGCCACTGATGTCTACTTGGACACCTATCAGAATAGTCCCCTGAGCTTATATTTATTGAATACATCATCAGTGCAAAGCCAATGAAAACACGAAAAAATAATTATTTAAATAATGGAAAAAATCCAAAATTTTATTTCTAATGTCGAACATTGGGTGTGCCTTAAGAGAAATCTTGAACAGACATATAATTGTGTCCCTGCAATCGCTATATTTCCCATAGGGACATAATAATATCATAGATAAAGCCATGGAATACAATAGGGTATGGAACCATGGTGTGGATACATCCCTAAACACCAAAGAGAACCAGACTAACATGAAACGTAGTCAAAATACACAAATAAAATTCCTAGATGTGAAAACACCTCCAGAGATGGCTACAGGATAGTCCACATTGTACAATCACCTAGGTGGCAAGAGGAAGATGCAACACATTGATCAAAAGGATAATCATACTAATTGTCTACCAATCATATCGAAATTTGGAGCCAATAGGGGATGGAACCTTCCCCATGTTGTTGTTTAGTTCCAAACTTGGGAGTTTGGAATCCAAGTTCCCAAAAGAAGGATTTGAATGCCTAATCTCTTCAATACATAGTTTTCTTATCCAGTTTGGTTCACTGTAATAGTTTGTTGGTTCACTAGTGAGGTGGACGCAAGGTTAAATCATGGGTTCCCTTCTCATGTTGGTATTCCCTACTTGTATGCCATTACTTTCAAAGGCGTAAGGATAAGTACAAGACCTAGACCAGGAACCTAAATAGAAGGAATTCCACTTTGTTGTGCATCCATGTTACTTAAGAACTTTAGGAGTTAGGAGTTAGTTCCATAAATGTAGGAGTTAGTTCCATGTTACTTGCAATGAGATAATTTTATGTGTTCAAGGGAATAGAAATAATGAGACAAAGTGGACATGTGATATTGTTTGCAAGGAACCTGTCAATGTACTCCAAGTGAAAGGTAGGCCCATAGACAATTAGTTGTTGTAGCTTTTCATCTATTTGGTCATCCCCAAGACACATAACACACCTGCAACAACACCCAAATATATCTATGGGCATTCTCCTTAGCCCTCTTGTGGGCATATTAAGCATGTGGATATACAAAAGTATTGACAATAGGCTACTTGAGATCAAGCTTGCTCAAGGACAATCTACATCAGAATTAACTTGGAGCAACCAACAGGAGAATGGGATAGGTGACACGATTCCAAATAAGACCCATGTGTCTGATTTCCATTTGTGCATATGTAATTATAAACAACAACTCAACTTACAAGCTTAGGCCAATCCTGTAGATATACGTTAACTAACTGGTAGGAGGCTAAAACACCCTATTTAGTCAGCTACAACTGACAGGGAGCACCTACTTCCCTTTGCAGGCACCAACCTTCCCTAGCACAACCCTGCCACCCTTGTTAATTCTGCATTTACTTCTTGGACTGATGCTCTCTTTGGTTTGTTCTCGATCTTCAATGTATCAACTGTAGTCACACTTCTTCTTCATATGATATCTCCATACTTATACACTTTCCTCACACCTCTTCATGAAACAATGTGTCTCCTCATAGACTTCACACCTATTTCATTAAAACTCTTAATGTGCAAAAATATTATTAACTAACAAGTAGATCAGTTAAACTAGTTTTAGTTATAACCATACTTAGTCTTTTCTCTATTTGTTTAAACTGTTAATAACAAGTAGATCAGTTAAACTAGTTTTAGTTATAACCATACTTAGTATTTTCTCTATTTGTTTAAACTTTGCTAACAAAGTTTTACACTAGAGATTAAAGCTTTATACTACACCTTTTAGCCTTCAGTTGTTTACCAAATATATTAGCGTACTGCTAAAACTTTTTATAGGCTATTGTTTAAACACATCGAACGCTTTTGGAGTTCCACTATCTTTTTGGAAGTCCACCAAATCTTCGCTCATGAATCTGGCTGCAAACTAACACTTTCCATCATCCATACTTACTGCCACGTCTACAACACATCACTGCCACATCTGCAACATCTCAACGCTGTCATATCATCATCTACGTTGTTTGTCCTAGAAATTGTCCCTAGACTACGGAGGGGCAAGCTAGCACAATCTCAACAATCTCAACATAACAAGCATGAAATAGGGTTTTGTTTTTTTTAGTTTATTGGTTTGAGGGTTTCATATTCAAGAAAATAATCATTCATTCAAACAAATACAAACTGATACAGAAACTAAATCATATAAGACATCAAAGAAATGAGATATTTAATACTTCAAAGATTAAATATAAGCCAACACATTCATAAACACAATACTGGTTTATCCACAACACATGAGAACTCCATGAATAAAACCTTAAGCAAGGAATGAAATAACTAGCTGTGTGATCAAAATGACCAGAGAAAAAATAGTAAACAAGATCAAATGGCTTATAAGTATATATTTCAGTCTCAATCTTTAAAAAACTTACATCAGAGATATGTGTATCAGTCTGAAAATGTATTCATAGCTTTTTACTGTATAGTCTTTCCTGACACAAAAATCGAACCCTCTTCCCTCAAGGTTTCTTGCTTTTATCCTTTTACAAAAAGAAAATGAGTTTCATAACTAGCTTTAAACCTAACTTCTAAGTAGTTACAACTAGAAGTTACATCTTAGCTTTCGAATTCTTAAAACAACTCATTAACAACTATTTTTATGATAAAAAAATAAACTACTTTGACGGCTGGAGATGATGTGGCTCATAACTGCTCAGCAGCTTCAACTAGCATAGCTATGCCTTCCAAGGCATGTGATTTCTTCTTATCTCGAGTCTATTGATTCTCCAATCCTCAAACCTTGCTAAGCAGTCCACTATTTTGCTTCTTCAAGTCCTCGATTTGCTTTGCCATATCTTCAGCCTGCACTTCTACCTGTCCCTTCCTCCTTAAGGCTTCTTTAGCAACTGAGATCAGTTCTTGGTAATGAGCATGTAACTCTTCTAAGTCTTCTCTCATCCTTCTATTGGTATTTCTAAGTCCTTCATTTGACTCTCTCATAAATGCTTCTTGTGTTTTATACTGCTGAATAGAATTATTTAAATCTTCAACCTCAGTATCAATTCGAACATCTGGATGTATAATCGAATGCTACTTTATTCCAAATGGAATATCCAACTTTTTAAAGATTAATCCTCTTCTTGCTTATTTCTGGATACTACACCTGAGAGGGGAAAAGCTGAAGTAGATGACTTTTCAACATCTGGGATAACCTCTTGTTCTACTACCATTTCTTGTTCTGCAATTCTTTCACAATCCTTGACCATTTCAGTTATCATGTCAGTCTATTTCTTTGTATCCATTTTAATCTCCTATGAATCAAACTCATCATTCTCAGCATTACTTTTTCCATCTTCTTCTCCTGGAGAGTCTTCAATAATGGTAACCCTCTCTTCCTTAAGATTAGGATCCAATACCCTTCTCATATTCAATCTGAGTTTATTATTAGCTCTTGTTGATGTATATGTAACTTCAGAATGTATTTCACCTATGTATTTCATCTATGTTTATTGTACTCTTATAGAGATGTGTTATTCCTCTATAAGGAAGCGTCGTCATTTGTATTAACAAGTGTCGTAACTTGCTGATGGGTTATTAGACCACCATGTGTGGGTTCGGCCCTGATTAAGTTAACCATGGGTTATTAGACTAAGCTAGACAAGTCGGCCCCATTAGTTTATTGGGCAGGACAGGACAAGTATAAATAGAGATCGGGAGATCTCTATTTGGATATCTCATTACTCACTTCTACATCACTCGGAAAGTGGCGCACATGTGAGGGGGAGGATCATCTACTAGGAGAAGACTATCTCTTGTACTTGGGTTGTACTTTGGTTGTATTATTGCTCTATCTATCTCTGAGGAAGTTGTGGGGTTTTTCACCTTAGGGTTTTCCCCATGGAAACTCTATGTGTATATTGTCTCTTATGTTTGCCTCTTGTTATGATTGACATGATTGACATGCTTGATATGATTGATATGTTGTACATGTTATTCTCTCAGTAAAGATCCTAGAGTATATTGAATTAATGCTAAAAAATTAACATGGTATCAGAGCTTCCCTGAGAAGAAGACATTGTGCAGTGGCGGAAACTAGGGTTTCTCTCCACAGATTTTGGAAAAGTAGTAAGGTATATTGACTCTACTCATTAAGGAGAATCTATCTGTCCAATCAGAATTCAATTCTGATCACTTTCAGTTTTGGCCCTAAAATTAGGGTTTCCACAAAAATAGGAATTTCTGAAATCTGAAGACATAGCTGGAAGCTCCTTGGAAAATCGAAGTTTAGAGCTTTGGATCGATATTTTTGGTTGGGTGAAGCTTTGGGAAACTCAAACCCTAATTCAGGGTCCTCCCTAGTGAATCTAGGAAGACTAAAAGGCATTTCTGAAGGGTGAAACTTTGCAAATCTCAAATTATGAATATACCAGGCTGATCAGCTCATCAAGGCGCATCTTTATATCCTTTCAGAAATTTGAAATTCACATTTTGAATTTTTAGGGTTTCTTTAACAAACCCTAATCCGGAACCAGATCCAGTTTTCAGCAAATCAAGTGGTAAGACCTATATCTTCTCTATTTCCATTTGAAGTACTCTTTAAGATGTCTCACCACACCAAGCTTGAGGACAAGCTTGAAGGGGCTAATAAATTCTAAGCATGGAAGTATAGGATTGGGTTAATCCTAGAAGAAAATGAGTTGGACACTTATATAAGTGAAGAGGTCCCTGTCCCAAAGGGAGAAGAGGATAAGGCTCTTCACAAGAAGAACTTGGTCAAGGCAAAGAGAATCATTCCTGATTCTATCAAGGACCATCTCATCCCACATGTGTCATCTCTAAAGACACCCAAAGAGATGTTTGATTCCCTGACCAATCTATTTGAAGGGAGGAACATAAATCAGAAGATGACCCTGCAGAACCAATTGAAAGGAGTAAAGCTTCAAAATGGAGAGACCATTCAATATTATTTTTCTAAGGTCTCTCAAATCAAGGAACAACTTGAAGCTGTGGATAAAATTGTGGATAATGGCGAAGTTGTCATGACCACACTAAATGGCCTACCTAGGTCATGGGATTCCTTTATCCAAGGAATCTGTGCAAGAAAGAAGTTGGTCTTCTTCAGTAGATTGTGGGATGAATGTTCACAAGAAGAGGCTAGGCTCGTAGCCTAAGAAGAAAATATGGGAAGTGAAGATCAAGCTCTCGCATATCACACCAAAAGAAGCAAGCCTAAGAAGGAGCACTCTCAGCACAAGAGATCCACTCACTATCATCAAAAGAATAAGAAGGATCTAAGATGCTTCACATGTAATGAGAAGGGTCACTTTGCTATAGATTGTACCAAGAACAAAAGGGACAACAATAACAACAACTTCAACAACAACAAGAAGAATAGTAAAAGGAAATATCATGCTCATGCTATCGAGGATGATGAATCCCCCAGGAAGAAGGCTAGAGCAGAAAGTGATGAATCATCAAGCGAAGATGAATATGTTCTAATCTCTGCACTCATAGGTACTATTTCTCATGGTTGTAATGATTGGTTAATTGATAGTGGGGCTTCTAAACACATGATTGGGTTCAAAGAATCTTTTGTAAATTTATCTGAACATGAATCACCCCATAAGGTGAAACTTGGGGATGATTATCAATACCCTATCAAAGGAAGCGGGGAAGCCTCCTACAATCTAGACTATGGGAAGTCTTTGAAGATGAAAGATGTTTTATTTGTACCTGGGCTCAAGAAGAACCTGCTCTCCATCTCTGCATTAGATGCAAAAGGAATGAGGGTTGCATTTGTAGATGGCCAAGTCCTAATGTGGCCAAAGGGAAAAACTATTGATGATGTAGTGGTGATTGGAGAGCAAGAGGGAGGATTGTACAAATTGAAGGGACAACCTGAACATGCCATGGTACATGAATCCATGGAGCCAAGTGAACTTTGGCATCGAAGGCTTGCACATGTGCACTACATAGCACTACCAATTGCAAGCAAAGCTATAGAAGGTGTTATTGAAATCAAGTCAAAGCATGAAGGTGTTTGCAAAGGATGTGCAAAAGGAAAGAACATTAAAAAGGCATTTCCAAGCAATGAAAGCAAAGCAAAAGGGATCTTGGAAATTATCCACTCTGATGTATGCGGTCCAATGTCATCCAGTTCACTAAGAGGGTATGTATACTATGTCTCTTTCATTGATGATTTCTCCAGGAAGACTTGGGTCTACTTCTTGAAAAACAAAGATGAAGTATTTGATAAGTTCAAGGAATTCAAAACCTTGATGGAGAATCAAACTGACAAGAAGATCAAGACATTTAGATCCGACAATGGTGGTGAATTCACTTCAGGTGATTTCAAGAAACTATGCAGTGATTCAGGAATTAAGAGGGAGTTGACTTCTCCCTACAATCCACAACAGAATGGAGTTACAAAAAGAAAGAATAGAACAATCATGGAAGTAGCACGAGCAATGCTGCATGACCAAGGTCTACCTATGCATCTATGCACAGAAGCAGCTAGGACAGCTGTGTATGTGCAAAATAGAACACCTCACAAGATATTGGACATCAAGACACCATAAGAGGTCTTCTCTGGTAAGAGACCTGAAGCCAGCCATCTCAGGATATTTGGTTGTCCAGTATATACACATGTTCCAAAGGAAAAGAGGACAAAGCTAGATCCTTCATGAAAGAAGGGTATCTTTGTGGGTTACAGTGAAAGCTTGAAGGCTTACAGAATATACTTTCCAGGGTTCAAGAAGATTGATGTCAGCAGGGATGTAACATTTGATGAAAACTCAACATTCATCAAATCAAGGAAGACACCTATTGAAGATCATGAAGAACCAAAGGAAACCAAATTTCAAGACACTACCATGACTGAAGCAATTCCAGATGCTGATCGTGAAATTGAAGATCCCCGAGAACCTATAGATCCACCTTGTGAGAAGGACTCTCACAAGAGGAAACCTACAAGGGCTAGAGAGCTCATTCAAGATGCAGAAAGATATGGCATTCTAGAAGAAGAACACAGAGCAAAGAAGAGAACTAGATCACATACCAGCTATGTTGCTTTACTCTATGATATTATGAACAAAGAACTTTCCAATTATGAAGAAGCAGCGGAAAAGAAAGAATGGAAGGATGCCATGGTCGAGGAATATCAATCGATCATGAATAATGATGTTTGGGATGTGGTCCCAAGACCCGATGGGAAGTCTGTTGTGACTTCCAAATGGATCTACAAGATCAAGCATGCTGCAGATGGCAGCATAGAGAAATACAAAGCGAGATTTGTAGCTTGTGGCTTCTCCAAGAAAGAAGGAATCGACTATGAAGAAAAATTTTCTCCTATAGCCAGATACACTTTCATTAGATCAGTGCTTGCTCTGGCTGAAGTGATGAAATGGAAGATACACCAGATGGATGTCAAGACTGCTTTCTTGAATGGTGTAGTTGAGGAGGAAGTATATTTGGAGTAGCCACTTGGTTTTGAGACACATCACAGGAAGTCATATTTGTGCAGGTTGAAGAAAGCCTTGTATGGCTTGAAGCAATCTCCTAAGACTTGGTATGGTAGGATAGATAGCTTTATATCCATTTTGGGCTTTACCAAGAATAAAGCAGATTCCAAGCTTTACTACAAGGTTGAGGAAGGCAATCTTGTGATACTACTGTTGTATGTAGATGATCTGTTTGTAACAGGTAATGATAGTTTGATAGCCGATACCAAGAGGAAGCTTGCAGTCGAGTTCGAGATGAAGGAATTGGGGATGATGCACTATTTTCTAGGCATGGAGGTGTGGCAGAGTACAGATGGAATCTTCCTTGGACATGGGAAGTATGCAGTGGAAATCCTGAAGAGGTTCGGGATGATGGACTGCAAGGCCATGGCCACACCTATGGCATCGAACCTGAAGCTTCTGTGTGATGCTTCATCTGATCCGGTTGATTTCATAGTGTATCATCAGATGATTGGGTCCTTGATGTACCCGACGAACACAAGACCAAATATTTTCTTTGCGGTGAACGCATTGAGCCAGTTCCTGGCGGATCCCAGAGGTGTTCACCTGGTTGATGTAAAGCATATTCTGAGGTACCTGAAGGGTACAATTGATTATGGGCTCAAGTATGATGCGAATCAAAAGTTTAACCTATAGGGCTATGTTGATTCAGATTGGGCAGGAAGTGCTGCAGATAGGAAGAGCACTTCTAGGTGCTACTTCAGTATGGGATCAGGTGTGATCTCTTGGTTTAGCAGGAGGCAGTCCTGCGTAGCACTGAGTACAGCCGAAGTAGAGTATGTTGCAACTTGTTCGGCTAGTTGTGAGGAAGTATGGCTCCGGACACTACTGTCTGAGTTATTTGATCTCCTGTTGGATGCTAATGGTATCTTTTGTGACAACCAGAGTTGTGTGAAGTTTTCTAAGAACCCGGTGTTCCACGACAGGTTGAAGCACATTAAGATCAAATATCACTATATCAGGGATATGGTGCAGAGAGGAGCAGTGAAGCTCCTGTATGTTGCGACGGATGAGCAGGTTGCGGATGTGCTAACGAAACCACTAGCTAGAGTGAAGTTCGAGTACTTCAAAGAGAGGCTTGGTGTTCTTCAGATTGACGACACTTCAAGGAAGAAGTGATGGACACATTTTTTGGAGCCATTCCAAGCATGGTGAGAGGAGGATCCTTCCCATGGATGTGGATATAAGCGTTGGATGATGAGCATCAAAATGATGTTCTAGTTTTTGCTCTGTATGATCAATTGGATCATTTATATATGTATGTATGCATCATGTTGGATGTTGGATATGATCAGTTGGATCATTTATATGTATGTATGTATGCATCATGTTGGATGCTGGATATAATCAGTTGGATCATTTATATGTATGTATGTATGCATCATGTTGGATGTTGGATATGATCAGGTAGATAATGTATGTTGATATGTATTAGGTATGCTCAGGTGGATACATTGTATGATCAGGTAGATCATGTATGATATGTATCAGGCAGATGCTATGTATGTATCAGATGGATGCATTGTATGATTAGGATGATCATAGATGATGAACTTCAGGATGTTGCTCCATATGACATGCATCAGGACGATGCAGTGATGATGATCAGGATGATGTATGGTGAGTATCAGGATGATACTCTGTGGCCATGGAATAGGTTGTGTAGATGAGCATGTCTGGGATATCCTATAGGTCGGAGCTATGTGCCCGTAACAGCATGGGATGCTCTTTTGAGGTTTTGTCCTATGGCATATAATAGTGCCCTAGGAGATCCTATAGGTCGGAGTTGTGTACCTGTAATAGCCTGGGATGCTCTTTCGAGGTTTTTCCATGACCACATATAATAGCGCCCTGGGAGATCCTATAGGTCGGAGCTGTGTGCCCGTAACATCCTGGGATGCTCTTGCGAGGTTTTGTGGTGACCACATATAATAATGCGCTAGGAGATCCTATAGGTTGTAGCTGTGTGCCTGTAACAACCTGGGATGCTCTTGCGAGGTTTTGTGGTGGGGTCACATGTAATCTGTCCCTAGGAGATCCTATAGGTCGGAGCTATGTGCCCGTAACAGCTTGGGATGCTCTTGTGAGGTTTTGTGACACACGTAATAAGTCCTGAGAATTCCACAGTATGGCCAGTGATGATGAAGACCTACAGGTGGTGGGCCTACATCCAGTATGAAAAAGGACTGGCTCTGTAGAACTTCCTATGATGAGTAGATTCAGATATTGATTGAGATAGCAGCAACATTGACGATGATGATGATTCTAGGACGATGATTCGCTGATGATGATCCAGAGAAGAAGACTTGTGCTAGCAGATTTGTGTCGAGAAATACTTTCCTAGTTAAGAGGGAGTGTTGATGTATATGTAACTTTGGAATGTATTTCACCTATGTCTTTCATATATGTATATTGTACTCTTATAGAGATGTGTTATTCCTCTATAAGGAAGTGTCGTCATTTGTATTGACAAGTGTCGCAAGTGTCGTAACTTTTCGATGGGTTATTAGACCACCATGTGTGGGGTCGGCCTTGATTAAGTTAACCATGGGTTATTAGACTAAGCTAGACAAGTCAGCCCCATTAGTTTATTGGACAGGACAGGACAAGTATAAATAGAGATCGGGAGATCTCTATTTGGATATATCATTACTCACTTCTACATCACTCGCAAAGTGGCACACATGTGAGGAGGAGGATCATCTACTAGGAGCAGACTGTCTCTTGTACTTGGGGTGTACTTTGGTTGTATTATTGCTCTATCTATCTCTGAGGAAGTTGTGGGGTTTTTCACCTTAGGGTTTTCCCCATGGAAACTCTGTGTGTCTATTGTCTCTTATGTTTTCCTCTTGTTATGATTGACATGATTGACATGCTTGATATGATTGATATGTTGTACATTTTATTCTCTCAGTAAACATCCTAGAGTATATTGAATTAATGCTAAAAAATTAACAGCTCTTGTTTTAGGTCGCCACTTAGTCTCCCTAATCTTTGTCAAAGATTTCATATCAACATCAAAATTTGGAATGTGAAATACCCCCTCTTCAGTATATACAACAAGAAGACCTATAACTGGACTCTCTATCTCCAAAACACAACTGTGCATGTCCTATTTCGAACTAGCAACTTCCTCTTTATCCATAGGAGCAATATTCTTTCCTTTGTTAATCTTTGAAACATGTTCAGGCTGTCCTTCAAGCATTCTTTCTTTCTACATTGCATCTTTAGGGTTCTGAGATTGTTTTTGTACATCAATACTCTGCAAAACCTCCTGTACATCAGCACTCTCTGCATCCCTTTTAAATTTCTTCATGATCAAGCTGGTTTGTTTTCTTGGTGTACGCTTATTCTCTTGCTCATCCTGCTTAATTACAAAACCTGACCAGAATAAGAAGTGATCCCAATTCCTACCTTCTTTCTGCAAAAATGAACAAATTATCAACTTAACAAGTCCATGATGAAATAAAGACTGGTTTGAGCTGTTAATCTAACCTTGACTCTGCTAGACATTTTCTGAAGGCTCTTTAACAAGAAGAAAGGTAAACTCATCTTTGATTGCTGAGTTAAATGCATTAGAATCCTAATATGATACTTGAAAACTGAAGCAAAGCGACCTTCACAGGTGATGTAACTCTGAATAATCTCGATTAATTCCTTCCACTGTGGTTTAAAATTCTTTATATGCAGACCTTTACTCCAGTCTAATTCTCCAACTCCTAGTATTAGAAACATGCTAGGGTTAAAATCGAAAGTAGATTTTTTAAACCATAATTCACCCTCTGAGGGTACGCCGACTGCTTTAGCAACTAAGGCTTCGGTCAATTCGAACTTCAGGGTATCGAAGTTCACATTACTATCAACAAGGTGTTGGGCGAAAGCATGGGTTACCTTGACATTGAACCGTGTAATCTTCTCGAAAAACACAAACCATCCCACCGACTTGAAAATCGCACCACCCTTAGGAAATTTCGTTGCCCAGGTGATGTTAGTTTGTTCAAACCAACTCAGCTCGCCACTCCTACCACTCTTTCCCATTCTTTCAATGTACTCTGCAAATACACTATCGTATTCTTCTGCAACTAAATTAAGGGTGAGATTTCTCAAAATTTACGTGTCTTCAGCTACTAAACTTGAAATCCCCAAATCGGAGATCGTGGCATCTCAAACCCTGAAATTACGGGATGATAATCATCATAAGTTCATGCATGTGTCAAAATGAGGCAAACAGGTGCCCAGAAGCTTCTCTTCCATCATCAAATGCACTGGCTATGTCCTTCCATCACAGATCCACTAGTTTTCATAATTTTGGGATTCCTGTAGCGCGCTTGAGTATTTGAATTTGGGCTTTGTGCTGCGGGAATCACTCAATGTGCATTTTTGACATATAAACTCAATGATATAGGTTAGACCTTGGATAAAATTTAGAAAATACTTAGTTAAGTATTTTAAAATATTTTGAAATAAAATATAACATAAATAAGCCACTAAGGGTAAGTCAAATCAATTAAAACCATAACTATAGGATAAAAGATTAGAAGACAATAAAAAATGGTTTAAAATTCAAAATCAAATAAAATGAAAAAGAAAATAAACTATAAACATTAAAGAAAAACACACAAAAACCTAAGCACAATTTCAGTGTTAACACACATCGAACAGAGATGCCAAGTGTCAATGACAACCTACACTGCCATATTGCCAACAATAGCTCCCTCTCGCAAAAGCCGTGTCTAATACAAATAACTATCTTCACAGAGATAGAATAAAAAGGGCAGTGACTGCAACTATAACCTTTTCAGCATTATTTCAGGTTTATGGAAAAAAATGGATCTGTAAGAGGTTGCAGGACTGATTACCTTGCAATCAATGCTAATAGTTTCATGTCCAGTACATACTCCCAATGAACATGGCCCTTCTATAACTACTTGTAACAAAACAAGTATAATTCAGTTGGTTAATTTACATGAAATAAAAGGTCGAAGTTTTTCCTAAAATCACTATAAAATATCAGATTATGGGATTTAGTAAGTTTCCAAGGAAAAAATTATACACTTCTTTTGAACAAGTTCAAATTCACATAAACAAAAGAAGACATATTTTGGAAAATCATTAGATTTGAAATATCATACTTTAGCGTCTAGATAAACAAAATGCATATTTCCACTATTGTGCATTGAATAAATCTGAAATCCTGACAAAACAATTACATTTTTTTAACATCCTCTGGTATATTTTCAAGTAACAACATAATGGAGATACAAGAGAAAACCTACCCTTTGGGGAATAGATAAAATGCACCACAAGATAATATTCCATAGTAGGGTGTTATTCAACCTATATTTGTACTAGGGTGGGTGAATGTAATTTCAAGAGATTGGGCGAAAATTTGCAAGATGTTAAGGTTTCAAGATTTGTACTCTAGACCAAGTTAAGGTTTCAAGATCCAAAACATCAACTTCTCCTAAGTAATGGTATCCAGAATATCCACCTTATACCACGAGCATGTTTTCAATAGCAATTGTAGTGTGGCTATCTCTGGGAGCAATAAGATCCCATGCACATCAAGGGAAATCCATTTCATTAGCTTCAGGTCCAGAATATGAACATCAATCAAGTAATTTCCTCCTCCTCTCTCTTGGGGATGGTGGAGTTCCTCGAATGCAATCCTGCCTCCATTCCTTGGTCTACAAGTCTAAAATGTGCATATCATTTATCTTATTAGACCCGTTTGTTCCCCCAAACACTATCATATTGTGGTCTAAGAGAATGGCACTATGGATGTCTCTTGTACCTAGATCTTGCCTAGTTGATACTAATAGGATACATTACACCATCCTATACGGGAATTTGAATCCCCTTGCATTTAAGGTCTCTAAAAGACCTTAGGTACACCTTGAGTTCATTGTTGGAGGATGGACTCAAAGGTATATGGTGGTCGCTAAGAAACAGGTCCTAAGATCGGATTGCTAACATTAACAGAAGGAAAATAGGTAGGGATGAAGTTGTAAATGACTTCCTCTAGCCATGGATATGATTGACATAAATATCTTCACCTGTTGTTGGTATCTTATTGTATGACTTAGTTTTTTGTATCAATCATCGAGAAGACACCTTTTAAATGTTCTGAGGAGAACATCTAACTCAGAACGAAGGAAAAGGAAATAATAACCTACAACTGATGAAAGTAAGCAGTCTAGAGAGTTATGAGAATAGGAGGATGATCTCTATAGGAACTCTACAAACCTAAGAGCAGAATTGAAGAATTGTCTAAAGAATGTTTTTTGGCACAATAATTTGTGACTGCATTTGAGAACTATTCAAAGGCAGGTTTGAAGGCTTTGATGCTAATTGGGAATGTTCTAGTAATTCCATAAACAGTGAAGAATTAGCTGCATGTGGATATACAAAAGTATTGACAATAGGATTCTTTAGTTCAAGCTTGCTCAAGGAGAATCTACATCAGAATGAACTCAGAGCAACCAACAGGAGGATGGGCTAGGTGACACGATTCCAAATAAGACCCATGTGTCCGATTTCCATTTGTGCATATGTAATTATAAACAACAACTCAACTTACAAGCTTAGGCCAAGCCTGTAGATATACTTTATTAAACTGTCTTAAGTATGAAAATAAATTTTAACATAATAATGACAATTACAAGAACTTTAGGAGTTAGCTACAAGTTATGTTTCCAAGTATATCTTGCATGCCTACAAGCATTAGAGGTGAGAGAGAGAGAGGCTGGATGATGGTTAGGAGGCTGGAATCTTTATGGGTTCTACTTTCTTAGAAGGAGAATATAAAACACATATATGTGTGTGAACAATCAGGAATCATGTTGGATTTTCACAAATATGTTAATAAACAAAATAAGCATAATAAACAAATCTTTATGGGTTCTACTTTCTTAGACCTGTTTGTTCCCCCAAACACTATCATATTGTGGTCTAAGAGAATGGCAATATGAATGTCTCTTATACCTAGCTCTTGCCTAGTTGATCCTAATAGGATACAGTACACCATCGTTCTCAAATCAAGTGTCAAAAAATCATTTAAATGCAATCCTCCATAACACCCCTATAATCCCCACAACTAGATGGTCATCTTATTAAACCCATAATAATATCTAAAAATTATAAAGAAATTTAAAACCCAAATATGAAAACATCAAAATTGCATTCACACATTTGTAATTTTTATCCCAGGGAATACACCTTCAAAACCAAGCAAAACAAATTGAAAACTTATCATGAAGATACCCACATCCCACATACGAAATCCTATATGCATCAAAATATCTCTTGGGCTTATCCATTTACATATAAATGTTGGTCTAAAAACACTAAACAAGACAGTCATCGGATCCCATGGGAAAGAAACTAAAAACAATCATGATATCCACAAACATCTATAGATTCTGCTTAAAACATGATTCAATGAACTAAAGCAATGAAACAAAATGTAACTTACTGATTTTTTCTATTGTTACCTGTGTTTAAACCAAGCCATATTCATGGCAATACAAATGCAGTGATGAACCCTATCACGCCTTAGAAAAAATGTGAAATGAAACCAAATGAGGGTTCCCAAAACCCATAAAATCTAAGATCGATGAAAGTTATGGATCTCTAGGTGGCGGTGGATATCATTTCATTAGAATTGAATGGCCACTGATGTCTACTTGGACACCTATCAGAAGACTCCCCTGAGCTTATATTTATTAATTAAATCATCAGTTCAAAGCCAATGAAAACACAAAAAAATAATTATTTAAATAATGGAAAAAATCCAAAATTTTATTTCTAATGTCGAACATTGGGTGTGCCTTAAGAGAAATATTGAACAAACATATAATTGTGTCCCTACAATCGCTATATTTCCCATAGGGACATAATAATATCAAAAATAAATCCATGGAATACAATAGAGTATGGAACCATGGTGTGGATACATCCCTAAACACCAAAGAGAACTAGACTACCATGAAACCTAGTCAAAAAACACAAACAAAATTCCTAGATGTGAAAAAACCTCCAGAGATGGCTACAGGATAGTCCACATGATAATGAATATGGATATGCCTTAAATACATTGTACACTCACCTAGGTGGCGAGAGGAATATGCAACACATTGATCAAAAGGATAATCATACTAATTGTCTGCCAATCATATCGAAATTTGAAGCCAATAGGGGATGGAACGTTCCCCGTGTTGTTGTTTAGTTCCAAACTTGGGAGGTTGGAATCCAATTTCCCAAAAGAAGGATTTGAATGCCTAGTCTCTTAAATACATAGTTTTCTTATCCAGTTTGGTTCACTGCAATAGTTTGTTGGTTCACTAGTGAGGTGGACGCAAGGTTAAATCATGGGTTCCCTTCTCATGTTGGTATTCCCTACTTGTATGCCATTACTTTCAAAGGGGTATCCCATGGGGTCCCGTTGTTTGAGTATTGGAGGAAGCAAAATCCAACGGGTCTCTGAGGCTTGCAAAGAGGCCAAATTCCCACAAGATCTAAGTTCTTCAAAACTCTATAACACTGATCTCTGATTCATTCTAAATTGTTTCACCCTCATAGGATCCCTGAGGAATTCACTATGACAATAAAAGGCTACTTCAGGATTTCGATGCTCTCCTCTGACGTGAAGTTCAGATTGGAATTCCAACTTATATAATAATTTCATCCCTATTTCCCACTTAATTTGATTCTGAATAAAAGATGAAAAGGCTCGTAACTGAATATATCCTACTACAGGATTGGGATTCCATTCCAATTCATGTTCTAGAAAGAATTTAAACTGATAAAGTTCACACAACAAATCATTTTCCCTTGTAGATGAGTCATTATAAATATCCACAAATTCATCAACATTTCCTATTATGAACTTTTTGTTATTATTCAATCTCATCATCTGAAGGCCTACCCATTGTTCATGCAGGTACATTGAATAAACTCTAGCAAGACTTCTACAAGAAATGGCTTGCTCAGCAAATTCAAACATTTGCCTCTTTTCTTCTTCTTTAATCATTAATTGCTACTGTAAAGAATTTATCTTGGACTTCCACTTTTGTTCTTGAACCAAGTAAGCAGAAAACCAAGTTTCTTGCATATGTTGTACTTCAAATTTATATCGTTGTTGATAAATAAGGCCCAAGTCATATAATTCATCATTTCTTCCAGTCCATTTAACAGTATTTACTTCAGTTGATGCTAAAGCCAGGGTATTAGTCCAGACATCATCAAGAATATGATTAAAAAACTCATAGAGAACTTATGTGACTTTTTCTTTATCTTCAGAACTTTTAGAGGTACTAGGAAGAATGTTTTCTGCAGCTACTGTAGCCAATAATTCCAAACTTGTATTATCCTTAGCCAGTGGTACTGATTCCTTTAGTACCGATTTATCTCTAAGCAATTTATTTTGTTTCCTCTACCTTTTGTTTTGCAAACTCCATCGGTGAGCTTGAATTCTCAAAATTTTCAGTCTTTTCTTAAGAACATCATTCTTTCTCTGTAATTGTCTACTCCTCTGTTTTAACTTTCATTTTCATTTTTAACATATCTATCCAAAACTTGAAATTCACGAACTTGCTTCTGAAGTTTCTTAATCCTCTTCTCTAACTTACTTGAAATTATACCAGGAGAATCAGGCCTTACCACTTGATTAGATTTGTCTTCTTCCCTTTGAGCTTGATCTTGAAACTGAGTAGCTTCCAATTTTGGTAGGGGTGTTGACTCTAAATTCTGTCTCTGTGTATAACGGGTTATTGGACGTTTGGGTATTGTCGAAAACATATCTTCAGATATTCTAAATTTTTCAATACCTTCTTCAGAAATGCCTTCTAACCTTGCAGATCTTCTTCTCACCATAATTGAAATTTTATTAACCTCTTTATCATCTCTATGCCTCTTTGGAGATGGTTGGGATTGAATTGGTTCAGAAAATGTTGGTGCTGGATCAAATTTTTTCTGAACTACTAGAGGGGGCGATACAGAATCTTGTGGATCATCATTAACCTGATCCTAAAAACCGTTTTCCACTAAAAATTGTTCCCACGTTAGGTTGCTCTTTTGTAATTCCTCCACGATCAACAACTTAATTAATCCATGATTATACAAGCTATTACCAAGTCATTGATCAGGCTGCTTTTGGGCAGCTGAAGCCATTTCAGACAGGCTCTTCCATAAAAAGTATGGAATGTTCATCAATTCTTCTCCTTTAATGTGAAGGAGAAGCCAAATATGATAAAGAAAGACAAGGATATATCGTCCTTCACAAGTAAAATATTTCTGCAAAAATAAAATGACATTACCCCATTCAGCGATGAAACAGTTGCGTTCATCTCCCTTCTTCCAATGAATACTAGAATTAGCCACTTTCACAAACTGTTTCCAAGAGTCAGGGTTTTTCAAATGACCAGCTTTAAACCATCTTTCCCCTCTTTGTGGTAATCCTGTGGCGAGAGCAATGGACGTTTCTGAAACTGGAAGCAAAAACCCCTGAATGTTAGAACAAGCTCCATCGAAATTGAGAGCAAATTCCTTGTTCACATCTTCGTTGTGCCCTCTGAATTTACTAAAAAATGCATACAATCCAATTTGTTGAAAAATCCTCTTACTAGAGGGATCTTCATCCAACAGTTCAATGGAATATGGCTCCTCCATATGTGCAGCAGCCATGCCAACTAAAACTTTCTCTGCTGAAAGGAAGTTAGGTGATCGAACCGGTGTGTTGGAGAAAACTCGCTATGGCTTGGGCTGAACCACAGCAGACAATTGACTACCATAAATTAACTCAATTCTGACTACTATGCTATATAAACGACAATGCTAAGATAATGAAGAATATAACCAACCTTGATCCAAACGTTTGATGTAGATTCCCGTTGGAGTTTTCAATCTGTGCACTTGAACCTGCAAATTAGTCTTGACAGCCAATATACAACAAGCGCATATAATATATAAATGGTATTAACATCATCAATAGCAATGGCCCATAATATTATAAGTAAATGCAACCCAATGTAATATAAACAACATTCACAACATTAATAGACGAGAATATGAGTATTTTTATTAATAAATAACAAGAAGTACAATGAGATATGACCTCTTGCTGGCAACCAATCTGAACCAAGATCTGGATCAATCCACTTGTGCCTCCACCACTTCAATCCTCCATGGAATGGAAAAATCAAACTATGATAGGAGTTTGAAAGGTGAACATAAAGGGTTCACAACCACAAGGATTAATGAGTGTAGACTCAAGATAGGGAAAAAATCCTCTAGAGTTCTCTTGCTCTCTTTTCTCCTCCCATCCATAAGCCATATGTGCTCAATATATAGTCCTCCCAAAGGTAAGTGAAAGGACACATCAAGGCATTACAGGGAAAATGGAGGACCAAAGGTCACCCTATGACCGCTTTTTGGGAGTAAAAAGTAATTAACTAGTGATTTTTACCATTTTACATGCTACCTGCGGGCTATAGTGATGCAACTCGTAGGTACGCCCACTATAGTGATGCAGCTAGAGTACAGAGGAAAAAATAGGAAAAATAGTGTGTCTGAAGGATATAAAGTGGATCTGAGTCAGTAAAATGGATCCTGCAGGCCAAGGAGTGTTGATGCTCACAAGGTGGAAAATTACGTTGTAACAGATGCCCCCTAATGTGTGAGGTTAGAGACTGATGCTACGACGACCGAAATACATTATAAATCTCAGAAGTGGAGTGATGGAGACACAAGTGGAAGGAGCAGCTCACTCGTCTCAATACAATAGTATCCCTGAATACATGTCGGTACCGTACAACAATCTGATACAATGGCCATGAATAGCCAATACATAGTGAATACATGTCATAAGTGATCATAGCCATGATCCATTTATAGTAAGATATGGTCTCCTGCTGAAAAGGAAACAATTGGAGCAAACTGGAGGTACAAACTGCTAAAATATGAGAGATGATATCTCAGATGTAAAGTCATGATCATAAGTAGCATACTGAATGCCACTATCACCTAGGGTCTTCTATACAAGTCTCTGACGGTGAAAGTTCCATCAAGTGAATAAAAGAGTGGAGGTCGAACCTGATGTGACATCGTCTGATTACCGGTCAATGATGTATACCATTAACAGACACGAGATAACCCACCAATAATGAAAATGGGCATCAAGGCACAGAGTACAATCATCAAAGTGCGAATAGAGGTGTTGAAGTCGAACACTAAGATGAATCCATCGATCAAGGGACATTGACATATTCCCAAACTGTCGATGGCGAGAGAACCTGCCACTAATGACTGCAAGCCTCAAGCTACTCAATCGAACTCTAAGCCTCAAGTCCCGGAATAAATGGGTTGAAGTTGACAGAACGAGACTCGCTAGAAGGAGGGCATTAAGGCATCCCCCATCAACCAGCACGAGGTACCTGCTACGCTGAAAGATTTGGAAGATCTTAGGTAAAATGGACTAACTCAATAAGGATGGCCGACATGCAATAGTCAAGAAATCTAAGGAGTGGCCGACTCTGGTTTCAGGACTTCCTTTGAACAAGAGCATGAGCAGATGGATAAACTGAGGCAGCATAGACTCGATATAGACTGTGCAATGCAGGAGGCATCACAAAGGGCTCCATAATGACTGGAAGCTTAACCAATGGGTGGAGTAAACTGAGAAATGAGTACAGCTCCTAAGTTCCAACTATAGTCTCGACTCATAATGTACGGAGTGGAATGAATGCTCTGTTCAAAGGTGACACAACAGTTGCCAACTAGAAGTAGTAACCATAATCCCGTCCAACTTTTTGGAATATTTGTTTCTTTTGGTCTTTTTCACATTTGGAAAAGCTTGAAAAAGAATAAAATTGCTTATAGTACAACAATTGAGGGAACGAGTGTCAAAAGCGAGCAGACTAGTCCCAAGCAGTGGAACATACCTATGATCAATGCAAGGAAACGTGTATAGTATATCGACACTCAAGGGGGTGTTCCCTCAGGGTCATAAGGTAATCAAATTGTGAAGGATAAATGGAAGCTCTACAAGGCTCGGTAGGGAAAGTGCTCAGGCACCAGGCTAACAACTGAGTAAGTGGGAACTGTCACAAGGCTCAAGAAACAAGTAGGAGGATGCAATGCAATCGCAACTTGATATAAATGGGGGAGTCCTTATGGGAGATGGCCAGCATAAGACAAAGTAGAGTATGAGTCTTCATAGCGTAGTCATGGCGTAACTACAAAGGAATCCCAATCCTAAAGAGAGACAGCAGCATGGGAACCGAAATGCAAAATGGGGTTCTAACTAGGGAACCCATGCTCGGAAAGGCTCTACCGCCAAATAACGACACTTCTATAGCAGTGTGAAGGCTCCTTGTCAATTAAGAAGCAGGGTCGCACCTAGGGTTTGTGAAAATGGTCAAAAAGTCAAATGCATAATGCATGTGAAAATGTCATCTAACCTATATGCCAGGTGTGAAATATACCTATCGTAGGTGTGAAATGATCGAAAACAACTTTCACTGAAGAAACTTGGTAAAAAATGCTACTCCATGACATTATATTAGTCCAGATCAGCTTAAAATGGTAAAAACTATAGACAAGTGGGTTTCAGAAATTATAAATAGTAACAAAAATTTACAATTTACAATTCATTTTTACTATTCACCCATTTGGAGTTTTTGGGTTAGTTTTCACCTCGAAGTTCAACTGCTGATTCCGGGAGCTACGGGCGTCCGATCATCGAACCATCAAGAGCGGGTTGGTAGTCTCATCCATGCCTTCCATTTCAATGCTTTTATTTCAATTTTCAGTGGTTGGATTTTTAACTTGGCCAAGACCTAAATGGTTTCGGTGCTACCTGCGGGCTATAACTGTGCGGGTCGTGGGTAGGGCATGGTACTCGCAGTCAACGCAAGCGTTGACCACGGGTACCTGCCTCTGTAAGCATACTTTCCCGTGGGTACAGCCGTGAAGCTAGTTTTTTAAATAAAATTGACTAAACTCTTTTACTTTTCTCCCTCCAGGATGGTTCTAGAGTGGAGAGAGAGGGAGCATGACCTAGTGGATGAGTCCGTCTGCAATGATGTGCATGAAAAACAAGCGTTACAACCGTGTGGGCTATAAAAATTTTGGAGCATAGGGGGTTTAAGGGCCCAAAACCTATTACTCCTCCGCTTAATAGACTACCAGGACGTTGATGCACATAACTTCAATCTAGACGGGAAAATACTCTCATTGGAAGTGGAAGACATCTACATCATTACTGGTTTGTCTCGCCGAGGTGAGGTGGCAAGCCTTCAGTCTCGTTCTGTTGGTGGTGGGATCACCATCCCCGACTACATAGAGAGGTATTGTATTCCAAATACTCGAGCAGTAGGGAGTCAGGTGCCCATCAGAACCATATTCAACCTGAGCATGAAGGTTGTAGGGTACCTTAGTGCAGATTACCGGTTCGAAAGCTCTGTACCAAGCATCCAGGCCAGTGATGTTCTATACATCACAGTGTATGCAGCCCATGATATTTGACTAGTGTACCACACTACTGGGCTCCATGAAGACCCAGCTAACAGAGTGCAAGCAAGGGGAGGCTAAAAAATTTGGATACGACAGTATCTTATGCAGTTTCTTCTTTGAGCGATTTTTGGGGCTCAGTCTGAGGGTTGAGGTCCCTCCTCATAGTCTCCGTGACCCAGCCATGACCCGGTGGGTAGAGGTCTTGACGCGACAGAGTGGTGGCCATCAGGCATCACCATACATAGAGGAGTTCTTTCACTCGTGGGACCGACAGGTCATAGCCATAGAGGACTACCCCTATGCAGGGATAGACTTTTGTCAAGATTGTGGCATGCCACTTCCACTAGAGGCAGCGTTCAGAGACATTGGTGAGTACTCTTTTTAGTTTTTTGGTGTATTAAATTTTTATGGATTTTTTATTATAGATGTAAATGCAAAAATATTTTTGGGAGTATCATCATTTATTAATGTTTTACTGTTTTCTCGCAGACAAGGGCCCAGTGAGACCCGATGGCTTCCCAAGACATCGTCAGTGGGGCAAGGGTGAGGTGCTGCAGCAGAGCGTACACTACAAACTCTACGGGGCAACCTATAACGGATGGCTTCCAGGGTGACACAAATAGAGGTGGCACGGCTACCAGAGGATATGCAGCGCCACGTAGTGGGGGTGCCGGGTAACTGGGTATGACTACACATCCTGTCAGGGTGGCAGCTAGGACTCCTTGTAGGGAGTAGATATCTCAGGGTCCCATTTTTGTAGCGATATGTACATTTTGAGGGCTACGGGCTCCAGTTTTGTATTATGACACTACCATTTTTTGGACATATTATTTATAAAAAAAATTGGTTCTCCGGTTCTACTATATGTGTGTATGTACAAATGTATGAATGTATCTTTATTTATGTGCTTCATTGTGAATGTGACAAATGCCAATCTAATACATAGTTAGCGTATGCATCAGATATATGATTAACACTTCTTGGAACATGAACGTATGTAATTGAAACAAAATGTCATTCCAAGAGTCTTACCCTTAGGAATTTCCGTAGTGGCGTAGGGTCTCTCACACGGTACTGAGCATTCAACCGAGACACAGCCAGTTTTGAATCCAGGTGGACTTCTAAAGACTGGACACCATGTAAAATAGCATCCTGAAGTAGCTCGATTACGACACTATACTCAGCCACATTGTTAGATGTAGGACCAAGACAAGCACCTCCTGAAGACACAACTAGATGGTCAGATGAATAAATAACCCAGGCAGCAAAAGCCAGCTACTGTGTATGATGGCTAGCACCATCCGCGAACCCTAAGAACATAGGAGATTCTGCTAACATCTGTCAATCAAACGGAAGCGAATCAACAGACCCGAAAACCAAAAGAAATCTAAACTATGTACAAAAATAACTATACAATAGTATACAAAATCATTAGCTCGAAATGGAAGTTCAAGTGTAATACCGCTTGAGGTAGAGCCCATTTCTAGGCTCCTTCAAGATGTTCCCCTCATAGTCCTCTAATTCCTAGGATCCTTTTTCTAGGACACGCCTCACGATGTAAGAACCGTGCCACATGGGGTTAAACTTGCTTGCCCCCAGTGGTTCTTTAGCTTGGTCATATAAGAGGACCAAGTCACCTTCAGCATATTGCCGGGGATGGACAGACCTATCGTACTGAACCTTAACACGACGTTTATTGGCATATATTTCCATGGCAGCATCTCGACGTTGCTCGTCAAGTTGCTCAAGGTGGATTAAACGTTGCTCAATACGTGTCATATCAGGGAGGAGCTCTACAGCAAGTTTAAGTGAAGGGATTTCGCATTCAATTGGTAAAATTGACTCCACACCATGTACTAGCTGAAATGGTGAGAACCCGGTGGCAGTCTTAACTGCGGCTTGATGTGCTCACAAAGCAGGATATAACATAATGTCCCAGTTGTTCTTGCTTTGTTGGATGGTACGTTGGAGAATGGTCTTTAAAGACTTATTGATTGCTTCAAATTGACCATTTGCTTGGGGATAGTAAGAAGATGAGTGTTCCTGATGAAACCCAAGCTTGAGAGACAAATCCTCCATCATTTTGTTCTGAATGTGACTACCATGGTCAGTGACAATCTCTTTCGGAATACCGAACCGAGTAATAATCTGATTGAACACGAAGTGGGCTGCTGTAGCACCATCGGCTTTAACGGTAGGCATGGCCTCAGACAATTTGGAGAAATAATCCACGACCACTATAATATGGTTATGCCCCCCAGCCGAAGCTGGTTTGCAATCCATGAAATCCACCTCCCACTTGGTGAAGGGACCGACATTGATGACCAGATCAAGGGGCGCTGGATGCGAGTGAATATTTCGAGAAAACCCCTGGCAAGGGTGACATCTCTTCACAGCGTTAATACAATCTTTAAAGATTGAAGGCCAAAAGTAACCAGCTCGCATAATATGTTGGGCCGTAGCAAGCCCAAATAAGTGCCCGCCACACGCCCCAGCATGGAAATCATTAAGCACACGCTTCGCTTCTTCAGGAGTTAAGCAACGACAGAGAATAGAATCCTTTCCTCGGCGATACAAAGTATCATCGACGATAGTGTAATATTTAGTGTGATGTTTCACACGCCGTCGCTCAGCCCAATTATAATGCAAAGGAAACTTCAAAGTTTGGAGATATACAATGACATCCCCATACCAAGGGTCCTCTGACGAGATAAGAAACAAGTGTTCATCCATAAAGGAATCTTCATGAATGACATCCTCATCATGTCTCGGAAGGTCCGACATAAGCTCAGCAAACACCAACGATTTCACTGACTTTGCAGAAGCAAAATCAAGATCGAATTCCTGAAGGATCACAATCCATTTATTGTACTTCCCCCATATAAGGTGTCGTGATAGCACGAACTGAAATGGATTGATGTGCACTACAACTGTGGTTGTTCTAAGCTAGATATAGTGTTGTAACCGCTAGACTGCATGGACAGTTTCCAGTGCCAGTTTTTCCACGTGAGTATATCTCAGTTCAGTGTCTACTAGATTTCAACTGAGGTAATAGATGACGTGATCAACGAGTGCATCATCAACCTGAACTAAGACCATGCTAATCGTCTCTTGAGATGCGGCCACATAAAGTATAAAATCTCGTGTGAAGTCGAGTGGACTAAGCATAGGGGCCGATACCAAAGATTTCTTAAATGCATCGAAAGACTGTTGGGCTCACTCATCCCAGATAAACGGTGTGTCTTTCTTCAACAAGCGCATGAAACCTTTGGTAAGATTAGCATAATTAACTACAAAATGACGTAGAAAAGTAGCTCTCCCTTGGAGGCTCTGAAGTTGAAACAAGTTGCGCGGAGGAGGCAACCGAAGTATTGCCTCAACTTTAAGAGGATCGAATCTAATACCCTCTTTCGAAACTATAAATACCAGAAGGAAACCAGACCTCACCACAAAGATGCATTTATTGGGATTCAATCAGACCTTGTAGCGTATACATCGTTCGAGAATCCAATGAAGGTGCGTGGGGTGGTCCATTCTATTATGAGAATGGCCGGCAAGATCATCCAAGAAAACCTCCATTATACTCTTAAGGTCATGAAAGGCATAGGTCATGGCACGCTGAAACGTAGCTCCGGCGTTTTTAAGGCCGAAGGGAATTTTCCGATATGCAAATGTACCCCAAGGACAAATGAAAGCAGTATTATGTTGATCCTCGGGTTTGATTTGAATCTGGTTATACCTCGAAAAGCCGTCCATGAACAAAAAAATCTCACTTACCGCATAAGCGTCTAAGATTTGATAAATGAATGGCATGGGGAAGTTGTCTTTCGGACATGCACGATTCAGGTCCCTAAAACCAATGCATACACGGACCGTTCCCTGCTTCTTATCCATAGGAACGGGGTTCAACACCCATTCGGTAAGGGAAGCGGGGTAGATAAATCTAGCTTTGAGAAGTTTTTCCACCTCTGCCTTGATAGCGGCTGCCTTCCTAGTGTTAACAGCTTGAAGATGTTGTCGAACCAGTTTAGCATGAGGATACGTTCTAATCTCGTGCTCAACCATACTAGGGTCTAATCTTGGCATCTCCTCGTATGACTAGGCGAAAGCTTCCCGAAGTTCAGTAAACAATTCAATGTAAATGGAAACCTCTTCAGGAGAGAAATCATAACCGATGTAAATGTTCTCAATATTTTTGGGAGTGCGAGAGATGTTGATCGGTTGAGTCGGTGAAATATTAGGCATGTTCCCTTCCGCATAAATCTCATGTGAACCCAAAAGAGCCACAGGGTGACCAATTATCTCTGCAAGAGTTGTCCTAAACTCTTCTTGCTCGATGAGATCGAGGTTGCGAAGGAAATAAGAGTGATGATGCATATCCTCCCAAGGTCTCTCACTACCACACATGGCCTCGATAATGGCTTCATCCGAAGGTAGAGTGCTATCAAGGAAATCCTTCGAACAAGATGAGTTGACTTCCCAAACCGATAGCATAACGAGATCTTCCTCAACTTTCCAAGAAGAGGGGAGATCCAGCTCTGCAATGGCTTGTTGAATATCATGATAAGCAATCTCAACAGTAGACTGTGGCACAGACATCCCAATGTGCGTAATGTCTCCGGGCGTAGAACTTGTGGATGGTAAATTCCATGGATCATCAAAATATGAAGTCCGGAACAATACATTATGCAAAGGAGGAGACACATTGTCGAAAATGGTTCCAATAAAATTCATGGGTGTAGGGAAATTGTAAGATCCCATTAATGAAGGGTACATACCAACACCCATGTTCCCAGTTGCCGGTTGAGAATCTGTAACCTGCGGGACTACTGATCTCGTGGATGCTTCAAGAGGAGGATTAACGAAATCCAGCTGATCGATGGTCACAATCTTGCCTTCGTGTGGAAAGCAAATGATCCTGAATACAGTAGACGCGACAGATTTCATAGTGTACATCCAATTCCGGCCCAGTAAAAGGTTGTAGTCGATGGGCGCATCAACCACTTCAACTTCAATAGGCACAGGCTTACCCCCCAAGCGGACAACAAGGGAAGGGATTATCCCATGCGACTTAAATGACTGATCGTCAAATGCAGTGAGCATGGTTCTAGACGTGAGTAGAGGAGGAGAGCCAGGAGCTTTCCAACAAGCTAATGACATCACTGACGTGGAAGCACCTTCGTCAACCACCGTTCTTCTGACGAAATTCTTAAGGCACTCCACATGGATTTGAAAATCCACATGGTAAGGTAAGCAAGGTTGAATATCAGTAGTGTCGAACTTGATAACGTTCGGATTTCCCCCATCCTGAACTCCTAATGCACTCAAAAGGGCATGCCTTTGAGAAGTAAATGCCTGTAAAACTTCAAGAGCCGACATGGCACATGGAGTTTGGCCCAAATATTCTACAATGGAGTAGTTCTGGGCGGCTCGAGTATTGGGATTATGAATAGAGTGCTTAAGAACACCCTTCAGTATCCGTGGCATAATAGAGGGCTTCTCGATATGCAAGGAATTATCAGGAGGAGGGGGAGGCTCACTCCCCATATTAGGTTGTGGTGCACCATAATCGCATTGACGAGTAGCAACACTAACCTCTGATTCAACCATATTCACTTATCCATAACCACTAGTATTGGAAGAAGACGTTGCAGTCTCAGTAGGTCCATAACCAGTGGCAGGAGCATGCGAAGCCATGTTTTGATTATGAGGAAGGGGATCCTTCAAAACAGCTGGGCTCTTTTCCAAATGCTTTGATGCTTCTTCGATTTGAGGACACAAGTGAGTAAGAGGATCTTCCCCATAAAGCTTATAAGGAAATTTCACCTTACGCCTAGGTTTACAATCCTCACCAACATTTCTGCCTTCTTGAGGAGGGTTGGCATTCTCCTTACGAGGGGTATTGTGATTGCTGTTATTGTTCCCATTGTTTCCACCCTTACAGTTATTTCTCCCCTTTTTCTTACCACCAGGTTGCTGGTTACCTGACGGGTTTGTCATTTGCACAGTGTGTACATCAGACGATGGGGTGGAAGTGGACAAGGTGTGAACCTGTCCGGGAGTAGACTGGTTTAGCAACAAATTTTTCATTTTATTAGCCACCAAATCTACAGGGCGAGTGCTTGTGGATCCCAAAATCCCATCGGCATGCAGTCCAGGAACTGACTTGGGATCGTGTCGTGTTTGCGGTGCGTCAAGAATAATGTTGTACAAAATGCCAGACTGAGAGTATAGTAAATCTAACTGCTGAACCTTTAAGATGGCTTGTTCCTCAGTCATAATATCGAACATTGAAACATCTTTGGCAATATATGGGAGTAGAGACTTGAGGAACCATTCCAACAAAAACTCTGGAGGAATGTTGGCTTTCCCTAATCACTTCCATCGACGCCACTCTTGAACGTGGTCAGAAATATGCATCGCCTTACTCTGACGGAAGGTAGACAAAAGTTCAATACCAGTATCGTAACGAACCGACAACTGGAAATGATCCAAGAAAACCAAAGCGATCTCATTGAATCCCCTATAAGTGTTCCCAAGAAACTCAACATACCACTTCGCAGCTGCCCCCGTGAGGGTGCGTTGAAATAGTCGTAATCTAACGGAATCGTGATTCAACGAGTTGGAAGAGCACCAAAGGTGAAACGTTGTGACATGATCACCCAAATCCTCACCACATTTCCCCTCAAACTTAGTAATTTTTGAAGGGAGCCTAGTAGGGACCAGAGGCCAATTAGGGTTGTGACCCACTAGATCATTCATGAGATTTGAAAGATCCAGAAGATTCAGACGTGCAAGGAATGGGAGCTGCAGCTGGAAAGCTTGATTATAAGCTCCCATAAAAGGTTGTTTGTACGGAACCGAATTATAAGATGGACCAAAATCTTGACCGTGAGCATTAAACTGTTGATTATACGGACCTGGCGGACCATAAGCTTGACCATGGCCATAAGGTTGATAACCTCCTCCGACTTGACCCGTGTGAGGGTAAGCAGGTATATAAGTGTTTTGGGCACCATATTGAGGTGGGTTGTACTGGTGGCTAGCACCGACTATGTTGTAGTAAGGGTTTCCACCATAAGTATGGGGAATATACGTACTATTCGTAGCAGGAACCATGTTGTAATGACCATAATGATAAGGTATGTTCCCACCCCCAGCGTAAGCATTAGGATTAGTGTGAGCAGTCGTGTGGTGACCATAAGTATGAGACGTATCCCCAACCCCAACATGGGTGTTGCTAGTAGCAGGAATGGTGGCGTTGTGACCGTGAATATGATAGGTATTTCGACCTCCTACATTAACATGACTAGTGGTGGCGGCAGACATGAAAGTATATGGTATGTGTCCACTTCCGTGATTGGGAGGAATGTTAACAATCGCGAAAGTGGTCCTAGGTTGTCGTGTATGGACATGTGTATTAGGTGGTGGATGGCGAGTCAGATTTCGAACAGTTTTCCTATTAGGTTGGGTAGTCCTAGGAGGCGGTCGTCTTCCAACATTAGCATTGTTAGGAGGAATGTGACCAATCCCCATACTATGTGTGTGAGTGAACAAAGTAGTGCCCTCAGTGAGGGTATTACCCTCAGTGGGTGCAGTGTTGCTAACACCATGACTAGTGCCAGCGTGACTACTAAAAGGAGTAGGAGTTTCAACTATGGTGTAACCGAGCATACCAAAAGAGAACGGGGTCTCATTGGGCATAGGGTCTTCTTCATCATGGGCCTTAGGCATCTCATATCGAAAATCATGTAGATCTGAAGGATCGAACAAGTCGTCCTCAGGTGGATCCAGACCAAACAAATTAGGATGGGTCTTGGACGGATTTGGACCAAAAATATTAGGTTGGGGATCAATTGGATCACCCCTCCATGCCTCTCGAGGAGTAGGGGTGTCTGAAGTGTGCTTGGGTCTACCTGAAGGATCTGTAGGGATTTCTCTCGTGCCTGAATGTGCAGTCATGATGTCGTTAATAAAACCTATGTAAGAATCTGAAGACTCGGAGGGATCCTTTCGGCGTCCCCTCTCAATGCGGAGTGAAAGCTCAGCAGTCGGTAAACCAGCCAATCGATGAGAGAGGCAAAGAGCACGACTTCACGCCACTATATCTCCGAAGAAACTATAAAATCAAAGTGTCCCCTAGCAGCCAAACTATCGATCAAAAAACAGTAAATCAAGAGCACACACCTAGAGAAACTACAGCCAAGAGCAGATAAACAAAGTGACTAAATGAGTTCCCGACACTAAACCCGTATGTCTTTCCTAGGAGAGGCTTGAGACTCCCAAACTCTAGCTGGAGGTAACAAAATCAGTTATAAGGGTTCCCAGACTGCACTGCGTGCACAGGGTCAAGTCCCTATACAATAGGAAATTGTGTTTTCCAACCCCTATCTGACTTAGGACACCCGTAGTATAACCACTATGAATACCCTGTGCGATACCTAGGTAAGGAAACTAAGGACACCACAATATAATCGATGCTCAGGGTGACAGTTGTAGGTGGGATCTATCGCATGGGCAGTGTAGCTAAGCCCGAAGCACAAGAGGACGAACGTCCGGTACCTCCAGATACGAACAAACCCTGGATATATCTCCCACGTTCAGCCAGTATCAGAGGGATATATCCTCAACCAACCTCCCGTGACCTCATGCTTATCTCTGGTCTGAGTAGAGTTTCCTGAGAACGCCGATGTATACAATGGATTTCACCACTCCCTGGTCAGACACATAATGTTCCTTCTAGTAGTCTTAGAGAGTTAACTCACAATGATATATTCCAAGACTCTAAACCTATGCCAATTGGTGTACCCTATCAAATAAAATCGGTCTAATCCATTTTAATATCAAGCGTTAATTTTAATGGTTGTGGTTACTCAAAGGATATGGTCATGAAACTAGTGATGTATATGACTCAATAGTATGCACCATCAACAAATCCTAGACTCATCTATCCAATAAAAACAATGCCACTAATATGAAAAATCAACCCAACAGTTTCAAAATAAAAATGCAACTCTTTTATATTTTCAATGCACAAGCATAATCTAAATGAAAGCAGCAAGCACTCAATGCAAAATGCAGTACATAAAAGTAAATTTTTTTTTTTGTATTTTCACTTATAAGAAAAAAGAAAATGCAAAATTGTTTTTGTATTTTTCAATATAATGAAATGAAAAATGCAAGCAAAATCCTACTATTTAGTCACTGAAATGCCGAGGAGATCACTAAGACAACCCAGCAGATCCTAAACAGTAAGACCCAGCCAACGGTATGAGCTAGATAGGAAAAAACCAACAAGGCTAAATCCAAAGATGGGTAGAAAACCAACAAGACTCAACCAAGAGAAGAGAAGAGTTATGGTCGCAAACAAGGCAAGGAACAGTCAAGAATCAAGCCAATAAAGACTCAGGATCATCCAAAACCAACCCAGGAACAACCAAAGGCCATAAACAAATCACCCCCAGAGTTGTACGCTACTGTCAAAGGAATAAAAACGGGTACCTGCAGGCTACAGTGCAGACAAAGGTGGGTAGATGTAGGTAGAGCTAAGATCACCCGCGGGTAGGGAAAAACAAATGGGCAAACAAAGAGTCTGATGGCTCATAAAAAACCAGTTTTCTGTAGTATATCTCAACGGCCAATCAGTGACACAGAGCTTCGACAAACAACAACTCTAAGTAAGGACTAATGCCTAAAAATCCCCAAAAATGGATGTTTTCCCCAGTGGATTCGCCATTTCTGTGTTGGAGAAAAATCCCTATGGCTTGGGGTGAACCACAGCAGACAGTTGACTACCAGAAATTAACTCAATTCTCAATACTATGCTATATAAATGACAATGCTAAGATAATTAAGAATATAACCAACCTTGATCCAAATGTTTGATGTAGATCCCCGTTGGAGCTTTCAATCTGTGCACTTGAACCTGCAAATTAGTCTTGACAGCCAATATAAAACAAGCGCATATAATAATGGTATTAACATCATCAATAGCAATGGCCCATGATATTATAAGTAAATGCAACCCAATTTAATATAAACAACATTCACAACATTAATGGACGAGAATATGAGTATTTCTATTAATAAATAACAGGAAGTACAATGAGATACGACCTCTTGTCGGCAACCAAGATCTAGATCAATCCACTTGTGCCTCCACCACTTCAATCCTCCATGGAATGGAAAACTCAAACTGTGATAGAAATTTGGAAGGTGAACATAAAGGGTTCACAACTACAAGGATTAATGAGTGTAGACTCAAGATAGGGAAAAAATCCGTTAGATTTCTCTTTCTCTCTTTTCTCCTCCCATCCATAAGCCATATGTTTTCAATATATAGTCCTCCCAAAGGTAAGTGAAAGGACAGATCGAGGCGTTACGGGGAAAATGGAGGGCCAGAGGTCACCCTATGACCACTTTTTGGGAGTAAAAAGTAATTAACTAGTGATTTTTACCATTTTACATGCTACCCGCGGGCTATAGTGATGCAACTCGCGGGTTCTCCCACTGTAGTGATGCAGCTAGCGTACAGAGGAAAAAATAAGAAAAATAGTGTGTCTGAAGGATATAAAGTGGATCTGAGTCAGTAAAATGGATCCTGCGGGCCAAAGAGTGCTGATGCTTTCAAGGTGGAAAATTATGTTGTAACAACCAGTATCCTTTAACCCAAATTGGTATTTATAGGCTTGACTTATGCATAACAAAAAAATCCAACTTTCAAATTGGGTATAAATATAATTGTTCAGACATGAAGCAATTGATGGGGTCAAATCAGCATATACCCATTCATCCAAAAAGCATTGAGTTAACGGTCATTCCATTTATGGAAATTCTTTGAACAAAAAGACTTGGTTTTACATGTCACGATATATAATAAGCCATGAAATGACCTTGAAAAGCTAATTGAAATGTATGCAAATCATTCTTATATGCTAGAATTTATACACATTATTAGGAAAAATATATTGAATTTAACCCTACCGAAACAATACTTGTCCGGAATTAGGAGAAGAATTTGAATAGCATACCACATAGGCAGGGGATAAAACCGAGATCCAATCCTTCCAATCATGCAAATACAAATCCTGCATGTATTTTAAAGATATGACTTTGTTGGAAGAAATCATTATATCTGCAACTTGAAAAGAAAAATTCCAAATAGAACTGAAAGCTTGCTTGTACTGGGAGGGATGAATCGAAGATAGTATCAAGGTTCTATTCATTTTCAGGATTCCCTTCCCCATACATGAGACATTCCATTTTACCAACAATCTGTTCATCTTCAGGATTTTACTGAAATATTTAAAAAACACAGAAACTGAAGATTCTACAGGCTTGAGCCAAGCCTATAATTGTGTACTAAAACATGTTGAACTGCAAATTCTTCAACCAAACCATTCGTGATGCAATCCAAACCATGTGAATTAAGGTGTTGGAGTAGCACATGGACGAGTAGAAATCCCTCAATTAATACCAATGGCTTTCAAAGCTTGGATGTACAATCTAACAGGATATATGAATAAATTTTGTTGATGTCGAAGACCCAAAAGATCAGATTTCTTATGGATCCATTTTGGAATGGTACTTATAAATTGCTAGTGGTTTCTTATGGAAAACCACTAGAGATTGCTTATAGACCTTATGATTGGGTATTGTGACTAGTATGACCTTGGAAACATATTAATTACAAAGAATCCATAACAATACTAGTTGTCTTAAACCATTATATTCTTTTGTCGAAAAATATAGCAACGCTCACATAGTGTCACCAAAAACCAATTATAATGATAATTGGTGACAAACATTTACTACACTCACCAAAAGTAAAATAAACATGTATTAGTGAGGGCTACTAAAATATTTTCACCAGAAGTGTCACCAAAGAGAGAATCAATAATGGGCCTTTAACAACCCTAACTAAAAATGTCACTGGAAAGGGATTTGGTGATGAACCTTAAAGGACAATCTCAAAAGGCACCTATAACAATGATGTTTTAAGGACCATCATCATATGTGATATTTGTGACAACCCTTAAAGGTTCATCACATGTAGGACCCTCACCAATGACCTTTTTTCTTGTTGTGTAGGAAAAATGATTCCAACCTCCAATAGCCCATGAATGATCTTTTCAATTTCATTCTTTTGTGCAAAAGGGTGCATATAAGGGATTAGATTGGGAGGTTGGGTACTGAGAATTAGTGGAATACCATGGTCATGCTCCCTACGGGCCGATGGTAAACCCATGAGTGTTTCAAAACTAGTTGATGTTTGGAGAGAACTTGATGCAAATTAGTGTGAATTTACTGTGTGGGTGTTTCCATGACCTGGATGGCATTGAAATGTTCAATGATACCAAAGTGGCCTTTCTTTAATAAAGTTTCCATACTGTTGGAGGAGATATTTATGGAGAACGTGAAGTAATTCCGTAGAGATGTTGTGTGTGTCCTTCCTTAGTAAATTTGATATATAGTTCCTTGAAATTGACCATTATTTTGCAACTTTTTAATTGAAGGGATGCTCCAATTTTTGCCTCAATGTGGATTCGGAAAGCTAGGAGCCCAACTGCACAACTTCTTAGGCCCATAAATTCTTCATCCTAAGTCCATTTTGGGAAAATCCAATACTGTTGGAAAGCTCTCGGTGAGCTCTATGAAACTGCATGATCTTCATCCTTATCTAATAAATCTGATTATGTCCTCCTTTTAACCCAAAATGTGGTCCCAAGCCTTATCAATGCCTCTTTTCCTCCCTATAAGGAGCTCTTACACTACTCCGTCATGGCCCTTCCCTTACTCTGACCCACTGAGGGACCATGAACACAACAAGGGGTGTTCCTAATTCATCTGCTCAGCCCAAGTAGTCCTTTCCTCTTTCCTCACTATTGGGTTGTGTAACGCATGAAAATCGATCCTTGTTGTTCCCAGAAACAGGAAACAGAACCAGATGTTGTAGTCCCAAGGTTCATGTGGTTACCATAGATACATTACATGATTATAAGCAAGCATACACAATGACACAGATACAAGAGACAAGATAGATAGAGAGACACAAGCCTTTATATTAACTAGCAAGAGCAAAGTACAATCATAGAACCAATCTTAACTAGTACATCGGCTCAACAACCTATATATATATATATCTATGCAAATACAGTTACATAACCATCTGTTGGTCTAACTGACCAACCCGACCTATATGAGTCGACGCAACCTATAGACATGTGTTGTAGAGTGGTCGAGCAGAGGCCTAGTCGACAGGCCAACCTAGGCCCCTCCAACACTTAGCATGACTGTTGTGTGAAACCATGGTTGTTAGTGAGCCTGTTTAGTTCCTCCTTAGTGGATACACAACCCAACTCGGGGTGGTCTCTTAGTTGAAAGAATATAGGTTGGACAAAGATCTATGGTTGGGTGGAACATTGCTCTCACATAGCCAGTTGCTTGGACAACTTCATCTTAAATATAATTGTTCTCTGCGTTTTAAATTATTCCCATTCTATGGTTCTAAATGATGTTAATTTCCTATGTTATGATTATCTGTTGTATCAAGTCCATTTGAATGAAAAGAGAACATAGAGTTAAGTAGTAGGGAGTCTGTGTACAGACCTAATCATGAGGCTGGTCCATGTCTGATTATTTCACCATTTTATTGTGTTAAATATGTTGTTATTTTTGCATGTTATAGATGCATTAAATAAGATTTAGTTCCACTATGTATGTTCATAATGCATGGCACACACCTTTAGATGGTTGTATTTTATCTGTTGTAGTCCCAAGGCTCATGTGGTTACCATAGATACATTACATGATTATAAGCAAGCATACACAATGACACAGATACAAGAGACAAGATAGATAGAGAGACACAAGCCTTTATATTAACTAGCAAGAGCAGAGTACAATCATAGAACCAATCTTAAATAGTACATCGACTCAACAGCCTATGTATATCTATGCAAATACAGTTACATAAACGTCTGTTGGTCTAACTGACCAACCCGACCTATACGAGTCGACGCAACCTATCGACATGTGTTGTAGAGTGGTTGGGTGGAGGCCTAGTCGACAGGACGACCTAGGCCCCTCCAACACTTATCATGACTGTTGTGTGAAACCATGGTTGTGAGTGAGACTATTTAGTTCCTCCTTAGTGGATACACAACCCAACTCAGAGTGGTCTCTTAGCTGAAAGAATATAGGTTGGACAAAGATCTATGGTTGGGTGGAACGTTGTTCTCACATAGCCAATTGCTTGGACAACTTCATCTTAAATATAATTGTTCTCTGTGTTTTAAATTATGCCCATTCTATGGTTCTAAATGATGTTAATTTCCTATGTTATGATTATCTGTTGTATCAAGTCCATTTGAATGAAGTGAGAACATAGAATTAAGTAGTAGGGAGTCTGTGTACAGACCTGATCAGGAGGCTGGTCCATGTCTTATTATTTCACCATTTTATTGTGTTAAATATGTTGTTAGTTTTGCATGTTGTAGATGCATTAAATAAAATTTAGTTCCACTGTGTATGTTCATAATGCATGGCACACACCTTTAGATGGTTGTATTTCATCTGTTGTAGTCCCAAGGTTCATGTGGTTACCATAGATACATTACATGATTATAAGCAAGCATACACAATGACACAGATACAAGAGACAAGATTGATAGAGAGACACAAGCCTTTATATTAACCAGCAAGAGCAGAGTACAATCATAGAACCAATCTTAACTAGTACATTGGCTCAACAGCCTATATATATATATATCTATGCAAATACAATTACATAACCGTCTGTTGATCTAACCGACCGACCTGACCTATATGAGTCGACGCAACCTATCGACATGTGTTGCAGAGTGGTCGGGCGGAGGCCTAGTCAACAGGCCGACCTAGGCCCCTCCAACACTAAGCCAACACACAGTTGGGTTTATCAATCATGCCAAGAGATAAAGGAGGAGTATGCTAAGCTAGTGAGCTCAACCATAGAGTTACAGTAATATCAAACTAACTCAAACAGCCTTGTCACCCACAATACCTACCACACCCAACACAAGGAAGGTCCCCTTCTCTGCTACATAGTCCCTCAGGCGCCCCTTCCCTCCAATGCTCTTCAGGGTGGGCATAGAAAGGTCTAAGTTGATGATTCATTGAGACTTTAGCCTTCATTGCATTTATCAAGCAGTTCAAACCTCTATTCTATCTTATTCTCTATTACTCACGCTTGGATCTTCTGAACTTCTATTTCCAAAACGACTCTGTCCTGCCTTTTGATTCTTGGCTATCACCTCTGGTTTCTTTCTCCTACCATTTTTTGGCATATTGCCAATGCCCCTTCATTTTTTTTCCTTGCCATACCTTGTTTCTAGGCCCTTTCGCATTCCTCTGTCAACATGGCTTTTTCCAAAATCATGACCTTTCCTCTTTCCCCACTGCTGGGTTGTGTAATGAATGAAAAACGATCCTTGTTGTTCCACGATCCCACAACCCCCTCACCTCTCCCTAGTGGATACACATGGCCCCCTCTTGTTGGTTGCTTCCATAGCCAATTTTATTTTTGTTATTTTGTTGCAATATTAAAATTTACATCAGTTTTACAATTTCCATGGCTTAATGGCACATGGCTAACATAATATCAAATACTTTCCTTTTTAAATAAAATCCGAGCATCCACTAGTGGGGCCTTGGCCTTGATATCCACGTTAGGAAAACATACATCGCACGTATACATTATTTATATTAAAATCCAAAATATCCTAAGGCTCAAAATGGGGGTATTACAACATATATCGCTAATCAGTCAACAATTTATTCTAAATCAACATATAAGTAGTCATTTATCTTGGTTTATTTAACTAGGTCACTTACAAATAAGTTCATCAATATCGATAGTCATAGCGAGGTTGAGGGGCATTACATACACCCCTCCTTATTTAAAACTTCATCCTGAAGTTAACTTTTATCATACATTCACAAATGCTCTCACTTTCTCTTCATGATCAATTTTCTTGCCATTCTCTTCTATATTTATCAAAAAACCATGGCCATAAGCACTTATTGGTTTGACCATCACTGGTTTTCTATTTCATCCAACATGGTCCCAATACCTCCTCAAAAACTCAATCACAATTTTACATAATGGAAATCCAACAATACTTTCAATAATTGTCAATACTGACCTAGATTTCCAACACCTCCTAGTCATCCATAAGGATCTGCGATATTCAATTAAACTAGATGCTATATTGCATCAATAGCTACACAATAGGTAACCAATCAACTTTTAGCATAACAAAATCCAAGTAAGAATTCAAATCTATTCAACTATCCTCTCCTCCAAGGCAAGAAGATAAATAACATACAATATTTAGTAAGGTAGAGGTTGGTAAGTTACAATCACAAATTACCAAATCAAGAGAGAGTATCACATAGTCAAAAATCTATGCATAACTCACTCAACATTTCCATAAGACTACTTCCAAACCCATAAATTTAAATAAAATTGATTCTCAACTCAAAGTGTTGGGACTTAGCGACTTAAACAAACATATTAAATTTTGTCGCTTAGTCATTTTGTTAGTAACATCATGTCCAAGTCAAGGATCTCATCATGTCCTTACCTTATTTCATCATTTCTATTGTCATAGTAACCCTTCGAAAAACCTTCCAAGTCATATCATGTTTGTCGTCATAGTCTCATTGAGTCCCGTCTCGAGTACTGGTCGTGTTTTCCTTTAGGCATCACCACATTAATTAAATTGCACTATGGTGTTCAACTCATCGTTTTGATCGTCCCCATACTTTGTTTGACAAAAGATACCTTCATTTGACCCTTTCAGTAGGTTTTCCAAGTTACATTTTCCTCATTACCATGTCATGGTCAAGTCCAGTTTGTAGTTTTTCATTTTTGTTATTACCATCGTCATGCTGCAAAAGTAGTGTCATTGTTTTCATCTTATCGCATTGGTCGCATCAATATCTTGTTTTCTCAATTCCGAGTATGTTTTACCGTGGTTTTACCCTCTGGACATTCTATCGAATTCTCGACACATGCTACAAAATTAGTGTCATTATGTTCATCTCATCACACTGGTCGCATCAATATCTCATTTTCTTGATTCTGAGTCCATTTTACCCTCTCGATAGTCTATCGAATTCTCAGCAAGGATATGCATTTAATAATGGCCATACATTAATAAAAGTATCCACTATACATATGACCTCAGTTTTATGAGGTTTTAACAATTTTGAAAGCCATTAACATTCCTTATGGTTAGGGTGTTGATTTTTTTTTTCCTTTTCACAAGATCAATACATCACTGCCACAAAACTTTTATTTTTCATGTAGACATAGAATCCAGCACTTATATAACCTAGAGTTGAATGCAAGATTACAATGTTATTATGAAGGTGTTATTTACAATGACCATGAATATCTAAGGAACCCCGACTCCATTCAATATAAATATAAATAACAAATTCCATTATGCACTAAACACTACATAAAAACTCGTTTTCCCTCCTGAAACAAACAAACAAACAAATATATATATATAGTCTAAATATCATTAATCATAATATTTTCCTATATATATATATATAACATGTTTTTTTTAATGCTATTTACATATTATTCTCCATTATTAAATTCATTGTACTAAAATATGTCTATAGAATTATAAAATAAATATATCATATTTCTAAAATGAATATATTTATTAATAAATGGTCCTATTCCCAAGTACATAAAAACATAATTTATAAAAACTGTTTATCTTTTCTTTTACTTTGACTCTAACTTAACGCTCTCAACTTGTCGTTACCTTCACATTCTTTATATATAAACATACCAAAAAAACAAATTGTTCCACATAACTTTTAAATTTGTTTGGACAGTGCAGAATTGGCGATTGTAATGGTTTAGTGATTGCAAGTGAGATTACAGCCGTTGTCTGAGGATTTTGTTAGTTTCCTGGACCTACGCTTTGGGTCCCTTCTTTTTGTTTTTGTAGCCAGTCTAGATTTGGGGATCTTTGTTGTCATCGATTGCCTGTTGTTATGGTGTTTTTGTCTATTTTGTTGGTTGTCTGCCTCTCCTTCACATGCTATGTATATTTACTGTCTCATTATCTATGCTGGCTCTATCAGATTATGGTTGCTGAGTACATCTTTCACCGGTGCCATCTATTTGGCTGAAGTCATCCCAGCATTAAACGTGAAGGTTAGGAGTTTCGAGGGAATTGATGATGCCTCCAATTGTTTATATGAGACGTATTCCCCAGTTAAAAGAAAACTTATCTGCTCCATATTATCAATAGACAAACAGTCAAAACTTGCAGCTTCTTAAATTTCTCCATAGTTGACTAAAGATCACTCTTATAGGAGGTCAATGTAAATATACGCTGAACTAAATGGCACTGAGATGACTTGAACTGACATGAGAATATATAAAACAGAAAAAGAAAGATCGACAGATCTGGTATGACAAATATCTAAAACAGAAAAAGAAAGATCGAGAAATATCTGTCACTTTTACCCTGGTATGACAAATGGAGAAAATTGGATGGTACTCTTGTTGATGTCATCAATATCAATGCCTTTCTAAATAGAAACACAAAGAAGATTATCAAACTAGAGTTATATGCATGTCTAGGAAATCTTGCCTTTTAATACTCGACATTATGCTATTAAAACACCAACGAATTATCTCAATTTTTTGGAAGAAACTCATGGGTGTCTTATATTTTTATAATAATAAATTAAATTGGACATTCGTACGAAAACTAGAAGTTCCAAACATTAACATATATTGGCTCTGTAGTAATTGTAACACTTAGGTGAGGGCTAGGGGTACAAACCAAGCTTTTGTTCAAAACCAAGTTATAAATGCATGTATGCAATGGTGACATTAAGAAAATGGACAAGATGTAGTGTGAACAAAAAGAAGAATACATTTTTACAAAGAAATCCAAAGATGCCACATCCATAAATGACTAATCAGTTTACATATATATACAGAGTACAATAGTACAATATTGGGAATACGGGAAAATATAGAGCAACGATGCTATATTAGACAATTTCTAAGTAGGGTTGTGTTGGCAAAGTACGGCAAGGGTTATCCATACAACTCTGCAGCTAAGCATTAGGGTTCAACAATCACGCTTCACTTGTGCTAATCTTCTAAAGTAATTAAACTCAACAGGTTTATGATTTTCAAGATTGAAGAAACAATCATTTATTCAGTATTTTTTAAGTTTGGTGAACAAATCTAAATAAACCAGTAACCTGGCAATAAAATCCAACAATTTCTTTTGAATCAAGGACAAATATAGAGCTTAATGAATATATATATATATATATATTGAAATTTTTACCTTTACCCATAATGAGCACAAGCACACGGAAAACCCTTAGGTTGAAGCATTTGAACCATGCTCTCATATCAAATGTAGAGACCCCATTTCCAGAGTCCTACTTAATGTTGAAATATTGTAACTTCAAAGAATATTCTATTTGTACTTTATTATTATTCATCCGGAGATGTTTAATTCCTCTGTCGGGATGTTATTATTATGTAAAGTCATTGAGGTAAATCCTCTCATGTAAGTCGGGGCAATAGATCCCCTAAGAGTCATTTGTAATGGGGTGTTAAAGTCCCCTATAGGGGTCGACCCAATCAGCATTAAGTTGAGTGGTTAAGTTGTTGGGGCCGACCTACTTAGGGTTAAAATTCAAGTGAACTAAAGTATAAATAGAGGAGGTGTGTTCCTCATTTAACACTCACTCACTCACTTGTGAAGTCGCATAGGAGAGAGAGAGATCTACAAAGGAGGAGAAGGAGCTCTTGTTTGGGGACTACATCTTTGTACTTGTTGATCATCTATATTGAGGAATTTTTGTTGGGTTTTCTACCCCATGAGAGTTTCCTAGGATAAATTGCGTCTCTTGTGTTTATTTTGTGCTTGCAGTAGAGGAAATTTGGGTAAAAAATGGGCCTCCTAAGGAAAATAATAAGAAAATAATACAATAATAGTCAAGAGAGAGTAAAAAACTACTTTTTTTTTATCGTATTTTCAACTTATCACCTTGTAGGTATACTCAAATTTAAGCGGGAGGACTCGTTGGATGCATAATTAAATTATGCATCCAACGCGTACCCATGTTGCATACTTTTAACAACATCCACACCATGAAAATCGAAAATACATTAAAAAACATGTTTCTAGTGAGAGAAAACACGTTTTTTAATGTATTTTCGATTTTTCATGGTGTGGATGTTGTTAAAAGTATGCAACATGGGTACTCGTTGGATGCATAATTTAATTATGCATCCAACGAGTCCTCCCGCTTGAAATTTGAGTAAACCTACAAGGAGATAAGTTGAAAATACAATCCAAAAAAGTAGTTTTTATTTTTTCCCTCCAATTTTTTTAGGTGCTCCCTTTTTGAATTTTAAAGCATTTTGATTGACTAATACATGGTGACATGGAATTTGTATTATTTTTGGAAGGCCCATTTTAAATTGAAATTTCCTCTAATGTTGTTCTTCCAGTGATCCTGTATATGTTATTGTTGTGAAATTGAATGGAATATTGATGTTAGTTATCTATCTTAGCATATTGAATCTTAACATGGTATCAGATCTATCTTGAAGGAAGGCAATGTATGGCACTTACAACACTTGTTTCACTTGCAACAATTTGAAAGTTAGGGTTTTGTATAGAAAAACCTAGTAATCGTGGAACTTTTGCTATAAATCACTTTTGGCAAAGGTTCGGGATCTGAAAATTGGACAGGACAAATATGAAATTTTCATGTACCTTGTGTCTGAGTTTCAGCATCCGATTCGTTGTATTTTTTGAGATATGATCCGTACAAGTTAGGGTTTTTGCCTCTTCCAGAATGAAGCCCTAAACAGATGACCTAGGTAAACAGGTCATATCTCGGGCTAGGAAGCTCCAAATGGAATTTCATAAAAAGTGGTAGTTAGGGAACGGACTGTAGTTTCACAGGTCCCAGTTTCAGAGGCCAAAGTGGAAACAATGAAACATGTCACTCCGTACAAGTTTTCTATGTTGTTTCATCCCTTAAACAGGTCATGTTGGGAAACTAAGCATATTTCTCTGATGGAGAATCCAATGAATCTAAAACCTGCGGGGTTGGAAATATGTCAATTCATGCTAACATAGGTCGAATTTTCAGACCCTGCAAATCGAAAACTTCATAGATACACCATAAACAATACAGCACATCTGAAATGGCTCAACGGAGGAAATCAAAGAAGAGGAGGAAGAAGCTCTCACTTAGGGTTTTCAGGTATGGCATGACCTGATACAATGTTGGAGACACTTGATGCAACATTGGAAATTTGAAAGTTGATTTGAAACCCATTCATCATATATATTAATCCTTCATCAAAATGTTGTGGGAGGAAGGATATTGAAAATTAGGGTTTCCAAGTAAGAAGAAACCCTAGCAAAGTTAGGAGACTCATAGGGCGGCAATGAAGGAGGTTTAAATGGCATTGATATTCTATCATCCTAGAACCATGAACCTATATAAGATGTTTACAAGTTATCTACCTTGGATGGTTAGGGTTTTACCCTTATAGAGAAGACTATTCAACAGGCATGATTTGAGAAGATAAAGATGTGTTTTGAAATATGTTTCATGATTAAGTTCATAATATGTTTCATTAGAGGAAATTTGAGGTCTAAAATAGGCCTCCTAAGGAAAATAATAATATAATAGTTGAAATAATGAAATGATATTTAAAATAATAAAATAATATTTATTAATTTTGGACGAAGAGAGAAAAAAACTACTTTCAGGGGTGGGTCACTGGGTCACATGCCCCCCACCTTGTTTCAACACTCCATCGGTATTTGTTCCAGCGCTGACCATTGATAACGCCAGTGTTCTTAAGTGGATCTGACGACGAACAAAGTATATATTGAACAATGTAATGACTACATCATCACTTAACGTGAAATTAATAATAAAAAACAAACTACAACAATCAAGTATGAATTCCTCCGTTAATTAAGCACTCACACCAAACAAATCAACCCCTCTCCATGAATGAGAGACTCAGCGGTGCTGAGTATTTGATTTGAGGATTTCAGATGGAGTTAATAAAGATATTACAGTTTGCTGACTCGACGTCCATTTACACAACCATCACGCCCATCAATATACACACCTATCATGTGGTTGGGTTAAACCGTGGGTTCATCATTGTAAGATCGTAGGTGAGCCACATCGATATTTCATTCATCATCCTTCCGCCAATATTTATATCCGCATTCTTAATCGCCATCACCATCTCCTTGCATTTCTAAATTTACTATGCTCATTTTCCGTGAGGAATGGTGGAGAACAGTCAACATACAACAGTATCTGCCCCTCAGAGTATCAGTGAAACCTAGGGCCCTCCCTAGGGTAGAAGACAAAGAAGCCCTTCAGTCTTCTTCTAGATCCTCTCCCTCTCCCCTATCGACTATTGAATTTCTCACGCTCTGTCAAATGGTCAATACCACAAAGAATGGGATGGGTCAACCATGGGCTACGTAATGTAGAATCAATAGCTGATTAGATGTATCGAATGGATGCAATGGCTCTCATTGTTGCAGTTGTTTCTAGGATTAATAGAGACAGGTGCGTGAAGATGGAAATAGTTCATGACATTATTGAACCTATTTTCAGTGACATTTACTCCCTCAGATGGTATACCTAAAGAAGAAAAACCAGAGAGAAAGGGAAGATTTGGGTGAAATGTACAGAGTCCTTGGTGGAGGACTGAGAGATGAAGAATAGGAGAATTATGGAGTGAATCTAAAAATAACTCTTCTCCATAAGCAAATCTGGTAAAATACTTTGATAAGGTAGAGCTGATTCTACAAGCATTGGAGTACGAAACCGAGTATGGCAAGATTTTGGATGAATTCTTCAAGTCCACCACAGGGAAATTTCAAACCGACACTTACAAGGATTGGTTTGCTGAGATACTTATTAGGCGAAGTAAAATATTAGATCATGCATAGAGTAGATCATGCATGTAAAGAGAAATATCATCCATGGGAAAAAAATGGCTTCATACTGATTGTTTACTAAACATTTCCCCTCAATTTTAATTTTAATGATTTCTAATTCTATAGCACTTTTAGTGGCATTGGAGGGCTTCCTACAAGCAAGTGGAGCTCTATGAGAAGTTTTCCATATGTCCAAAACTTGTAGCAAGCAATATTCATGATAAGTTTGATCCCTGATTTATGAGTTTACTTTCATTTCATTTTGTACATGACTTGAAATGGTGGTGAGAAATATCTGTCACTTTTACCCTGGTATGACAGATGGAGAAAATTCGATGGTACTCTTGTTGATGTCATCAGTATCAATGCCTTTCTGAATAGAAACACAAAGAAGATTATCAAACTAGAGTTATATGCATGTCTAGGAAATCTTTCCTTTTAACCCTCGACATTATGCTATTAAAACACCAACGAATTATCTCAATTTTCTGGAGGAAACTCATGGGTGTCTTATATTTTTATAATAATAAATTAAATTGAACATTTGACGAAAACTGGAAGTTCCCAATATTAGCATTAATTGGCTCTGTAGTAATTTTAACACTTAGGTGAGGGCTAGGGGGACAAACCAAGCTTTTGTTCAAAACCTGGAGTTATAAATGCATGTATGCAATGGTGTGAGAAAATGGACAAGATGTAGTGTGAACAAAAAGAAGAACACATTTTTACAAAGACAACCAAAGATGCCACATCCATAAATGACTAATTAGTTTACATATATATACAGATTACAATAGTACAATATTGGGAATACGAGAAAATATAGAACAACGATGCTATATGAGACAATTTCTAAGTAGGGTTGTGTTGGCAAAGTATGGCAAGGGTTATCCATACAACTCTGCCGCTAAGAAAGGACAAATATATAGCTGAATATATATATATATATATATATATATATATATATATATATATATATACCCATAATGAGCACAAGCACATGACGAACCCTTAGGTTGAAGCATTTGAACCATGCTCTGATACCAAATGTAGTGACCCCATTTCCAGAGTCCTACTTAAAACTATTTTCTAAGGCTTAAGAACATAATGTAAACCATTTACAATGCATAATCCATAATAAAATTAAATAAATTCGAGATTTGAACTAACAAGTAAACACAATACACAGAACCTGTTACCGTATGTCGAATCCGCTGCTAAAGGAGAGGTCGTCATCTTCATTCGAATCCATCTTGTCCAAGTTCCGACTAGGTATTCGGTTGACTTCCACCACTAAAATCTCATTTAACCATAGGCGAAGCAATCATTAGCTTCTCCACCCAACCATAATCTTATGCAATCAGTCACATAGCCACCCTCGAGCCTTCGGGGTCGTAGAGGATACACACCAACACGTATTCACGAGTGAGCTCCCCCTCACCAAAATCCTTATCCAAACTCATAATAGAAAGCACAATCAGAACTCATTCGCCATTCCGGAATTCATCCAACGTTAGGGAGCCATCCTCTTCCCTTCCTTACCTCTTGCTTAAATAGAAAAATCCTTTGCAACACATGTCGCCTCATGCAAAAATACTCTTTTATGAAAATTTATTTAATACAAATATTCATCCACCCATGTGTCACTCTCTCATGAGAGTGCACATACTTCCCACATTTTATTCCTAGATGTCCCCTGATGCTAGGATTCCAATCTCTATTTTAGTGGGTGCAGGTGGAGTTGACTAGTTAATGATTCCTACTCTATCATTTGCTCCATATTTAATTATTCCAAATTAGTTAATTACAAATAATAATTTCATGCACAAATAATCTAATGCAATAATTTTCGTCAAATATATAATTACAATTAAACATTTTATGCACAAATAATCTAATGCAATACTATATGCCAAATACATAATTATAAATAGTCATTTCATTTACAAACAATCTAATGCAATACTATATGCCAAATACATAGGTGTTCATTTATCAATTCCCTTTAGGTACCACATCGTCGGGTCCTTCTGACAACAATTTCTTTCCTTAATTGTCTAGGTACCACATCCTGGGGTCCTTCCGACAATAATTTCTCATTTTACTGTCTAGGTACCACATCGTCGGGTCCTTCCGACAATAATTTCTCATTGTATTGTTGTGTTGTGATTCTGTGTAGTGATTTTAGGAATTGTTACCATAAATCATTTGGCTACACTCTATGTGAGACTAATGGCGCTAAGGAGTAAGTTCGTTCTTACTGTGCACCCCTCAACCTCATATGTGACCAAACCGTTATGGTCTCACCCATACGAATTCACGCCCACCCGAATAAAGTTGAATGGGATTTCAACTCGTGTGTGGATGCTATTAGGATCCGACACTGTCTTTGTACCCCCGTGTGTGTTTTTCCCATCCTTTACGTCCCCCTTTTTGTTCTATCGTGAGTCAATTGGTAAACCGTCTTACCTGTCACTATACACATACTCAGAGTACACATCAATAGTATTGCTAAAAAAAATTGTCACATCATACTTCATTTCATTCATTTGCTAATCGTTAAGAAAAAATAGATAATTGTCCATTGAATTCACATCATAATCACCCACATAATTCCATTTCCATATTTCAACATAAATACGACATTCATCATAAGATTTCACATGTGCTAATCAATCAACAATATTTCATATTAAAATCACAAGTATCCATAATCGTCATTAAATCAATCATTCATTAGAAACATATTCATTTATCACATATATCGCTAATCAGTCAACAATTTATTCTAAATTAACATATAAGTAGTCATTTATCTTGGTTTCTTTAACTCGGTCACTTACAAATAAGTGTCGTCAATATCGATAGTCATAGCGAGGTTGAGGGGCATTACACATATTTTGTGTAAAACATATTTGATGCCCCTTGGTAGAGAGAAGGAATGTGACAAGCTTGGGTCCCATGTGCACATTATGAGTGAAACTATTCTTGAGGAAATGAACACCTACAAAACCCTCCTTTAGTGTTAGAGAAAGTAGGGCATTTTGGACAATAACAATTACTACAACTATTCCAATGTTGATACTACAATGATTTTTAGTTGCATGGATAATTTTCAAGTAGTCGACCCATCTAATCAATTTCAAACTATTGAACAACATGTGTAGAACTAAAATCCTTTCACTATTCAAGAAGAAAACTACAATAGAATAGTTTAGGCATATTATGACAATGTCAAAAGAACCAGACAACAAAAAGGAAAAGGCATCAAGCTGAAAAACTGATGAATGGAGTTAGAAGTTAAAATTACATCGATAATGAAAGTGGAAATTTGAAAAATGCATAGGATACAACTATCTTCTGGAGAAGGTGCATATTAAACAATAGGGGTTTTGGGGTCAAGGGAACTATGAAAATTCTACTGAGTGCTAAATATATAGAAGGAAGTAGTAGAATTCAAGCATATAGTAGACGCCAATCATATATGCAAGAGGATGCATGGCACCGGAAACACCATTTATGCTTTATGTGTGGAGAATTCACATTGTGTTTTTTTCATGGATATAGATAACGTGATTGAAAAGGGAATTTAATCGAGAGAGAAATTGAACAATTGAAAAAATGTAACTAAGTAGAAGGGCAAAAGTTGGTTGAAATTGTATTTCTATGTAATGTAAAGATTCTTTTTGTTCTTGCATCTATCGACAATAGTCGGATAGGATGGAAAGATATTGCATATCCATTTTTGTTGTGCAACAAAAATAAATGCATAACAATATTATTACATTCCTTTCATGTCAAAAGTAGGGATGAAATCAAACGAATGTAAAAGCTACTTCATGGAGCAATGAAGGTAAATAATTTTTGCATACACAAGACATTCATGGAAGACAAATGTTATGCTAAAAGGTAGGAAAATATAACATGTAAGGTGAACAATTGGTGAAACAACAAATGTAAAAAAATTGAACGTAAATTATATGGATGAGTATAGTAAAAATATTAACTTGTTGGCAAAAAAGGGGAATAATAATGTGCCTTCAAATGTTAGTGTTTTCTTTTAAAAAGTACAAAGCATGGGTTGTTTTCTTTATATTTAAACTATGAGAGATGGGAAGAAGAATGAAATGATACATTTCAAATAAGATGCAATTGAGAGCAATACAAGGGAGAATAGAGGAAGTGATATTGGTGGTAGTTAGATATGTAAAAGCAACATAATATGGGTGTTATGATGGTACCAGCACCAGCGCGCCTGTAGAGGTACCCCGGGGAGAGGGTGTCTTTTTCCTGACTAGGAGGGGTATTTAGACAGCTCATTCTGAGGTAGGGGCATGGCCAGACCCTCTGGCCTCTCTTCTGGAAGTCCTATGGCTTAATGTCATCGCTGACTGCCTCATGAAAGGGTTTGAAACCCTGAGGTTGGTGTCCGAGTCTTCCAGGGGTGGGTCATTCGGTCACATGCCCCCCCACCTTGTTTCAACACTTCATCGGTATTTTTTCCAGTGTTGAGACTCATTCTTATCTTCCAGAGCACATCCATCACCCTCCTGGTCCTCCAATTCAGCAATGCCCTCCCTAGGGGCACTCCTTCAGAGGATGACATCATCCTCTTTGCAGACTGTTTGATTGCTAAAAGGGGGGGACGTTGAGGGTTTTCGTCACTATTGGGGTTAGTTGGGGCATGATGACCCCCCGTGTACAGTCTAGGGTTTCGTTTCGTCAAATTTGGCCTTGTTTAGCCATTTTTGCTTAAGTAGGGGTCAAATATGGGAAAACACCCAATTTACCTACTACTTTGATTATTTTTATATTATTTTAATTCTAATTTTAAGTTGACATTTTTAATGTTAAATTTACCTTATTTTGTGCAAAGTGAGTGTGAGATCATATAAACTAGATCTCCTCACTTCATTTTTAGACATCAACTTTTGGGATAAGATCATTATGTCTGCTATTTTCCCTAACTAGGGCTCTTTGAAGGAAGGCACTCCTTGATGAAGGTTATTTTGCAAATTTGAAGCATTTCTTGGAAGTCTTTCTTTTGTTCATGCCATTGCTAAGGTAAAGCTAGATTTGTTTGCTTAACACATGCACTTGGAGGTATCTATAGTTTTTTTTTGTTTCATTGCTCTATGTCAAATGATGAAAGTGATGTTTGTTAGGGTTTAATGGAAGCCATTGTTGCTTCATTTTGTCTTGATTTGCAATTCATTTTTGTCATTGGTTACCCTAGCATTCAAGCTTGAGCTTTACATCTTCAAGTATTGCTAAGACTAGGTTTCCTCAATGAATCCAAGAGATTATTGAGGTTAACCCTAGTTGACAAGCTTACCAAGTACCATCTCAAGGAGAGTACCTCCTCTCATTGATTCCCTAGGGTTTGGCAGCTAGTTTTCTATTTATGCTCTAGTTGTTCAACTACTTTTTAACCTAAAATATGAGTTTTGTACATTTGTAATTATTATTTAGGGTTAAAATTTTGCATTTTCATAGTAAAATTATGGTTAAAATTAGGTCTGCAATTTTATGATAAAAACCCTAAAAGTCTAAAAATTTATTTTTTTGCAATGTTGGCCTCCCTAAAATTTCGGCCCTTTCCTCCTATAAATTCAGCCTACCCTATTTGTCCCTAGAAACCCTAGGGCGAAATTGTAGTAAGCCCTAAAATTTTTAAAATCTCAAAATTCCTAAAAACAAACCCTAAAAAACTAAAAATTAAAAAATGAATTTTTTTTTTCATCCCTAAAATTTTGGCCCTTCTTCCTATGATTTAGGCTTGCCCTATTTGTCCCTAAAAAGCCTAGGGCAAAATTTTAGGAGCCCTAAAAATCCCAAAATTATCAAAAACTCCCTAAAAAGCCTTAATTTCTGGGTTTTGTATCTTTTCTGCATATTATATTAGCTTAGTCTAATTTTTATGTTAGTTTGCAAATAATTAAATTTAAAAAACTAAACTAAACCCCTAACTTCTTTTTAAAACCTCTACTGCCTACCTTCCTATAGTCACACAGAAAAACGGACAATTGAATCAGTGAGTTAGTAAAGGTTGTGATATGATTTTTGCATGAATAAAGATCTAATATATGAATTTCTATTCTTGGTTTGGACGTCATAAATTTCTTTGTGCTGAAAATACTTGTCTGCTATTACACTGAAAGAGGTTTGATTTTTTTTGTATTTTCTAAAGAATCTTAACTATACCAAAACCACAAAAGGGAAGCTAGAGATTGGTTACCTTTTTCACTATTTACTGGCTATCCTATTTGGCATAATCACAAGGTCTGAAACCACTTTCTTACTACTATTACATAAGTCTGAATTATTTATCATTTTGGAAGTGGATTTTACAGTTAGTATCTTATTAGTTAAAGCTGGTTATTGAGTGAATGTTAAATTGTCAATTGGATGGTAGAGAAGTCTTGTGCTAAAGCTAAATTCCATACACATAAATCAATCGAAGTTAGAGTTGAATTAGTGTTCCATTTATCAAATTCTAAGGTCTGATTTTCTACTTTTTCAAATGTGTTATCTGCTGCTACAGTCATAATTACATAACAGACCTGGAAATGTTACTTGGTTTAGTACCGCTAAACAATTAATGGTTAGTGTTGATTGTTAGTAAGAGCTCTCTACTGCATACTAAACTCGATAGACACATGTGACATGAGATTACTTTGATGCATTTACAATAAACTTTAAATCTTATATTCCGTATAGTTAATGACCAATGACTCATTTGCTTGGTGCATGAAATCATTTATGCATAAGAATGTTGGCCCGAATATCTCTTGAACCAGTTTACAGTTTGACAATACACACTTGTATGATGAATGATTTTTACACGTGCGATTGATGTATTTCATTGGTGAATGAATTTGATCTATTCAAGTATTGCCTCTAGTTGCATGTTGTTTAATGATACAATTGGGTTGATATTGGTCTTGTAATGAATGTTTTAGATCTTACACTCTCACTCTATTCCCTATGTTTGTTAATGGTTGGATTGGTTTGCAATATAGTCTTTCGATCCAATATTGATTATTTACATGTGTACAAGTTTATCCATTTTATTGAATGATCATAGTGGATTATTATTTTTAATCATATCTTGCATTATTGACTCCATTTAGGCACTGATCTAACCAAGGTTGCATAGAGAACATAGTTTGTTGGTTGTCTTAGTGTCTTACAAGACTCCACAAGGATATTTATCCTTGGAGGTTTTGACTTCCGAAGAAGTTAGAACAGTGATCGAGGTGACATTGGGTCACTAGTCTTATTGGTGCTGACTGGGAATTAGCCCTGCTAATTTTCCCGGTAACATTTTTGGCATCGTTGCCGGGGACGTTTCAAAGATTGAAGTGGTTCATTCCGGAGTCATCAACATCCTTGGCTAAACGACATTTGGTAAGAAGATTGAGGTGAGTCTTTGATTAGTATTTTGAAAATATTGTTAAGGACTAATTTTGCAGATCTTACCTGGCGACTCCACATATTTAAAGCGACTCCATTGGTTTATTCAGAACTCAGTCCCGATCATCTCAGGTACGTCCTTGTTTTTTGGTATTTTGGTGAGGTTTGTTAAGCTAACTTGGCAGGTCTCTGCTGGCGACTCCGACTGAAGAAAAATAACAAAAGTACTATACAGAAACAATGAAACCGGGTGACATGGATTCTTCTTGCAAAGAATATGTTCCATTTGAATTTAAGGATCTTGAATATCCTATAGATGCAAAAAAGGAGAGGGATTTTGCTCCTCTTGATTTATCAAAGTTTCCAGGACATTCAGATGAGCTACCAGAGCTTTTTTGGCACCCATTCAATGGCGATCGTGATTACGTTTGGCTCCATGTCAAATGGTTCATGATGATGGCTAAAGAAAATCACGTCGAAAAGGAATAAAGCATTTACATGAGATCATTCGTTCATCACCTGGAAGGAAAGGCTCTCACTTGGTTCATGGACCTAGAAAAAGCGACAATATCATCGTTTGCGCAATTGATGGAAGTCTTATGTATCTACTGGGGTTCTGGGCACTGCGACAAATGGATGCCTTGTGTTGAACAAGCAAGGAACTTGTTCAAAAAAGAAATCAATGAAGATCAATTCTCAGAATATTTACAAGAAGATCAAGATGAAGTGATCCCAGAAGATGAAGAACAAGAGGCCTCAGTTGAAGAAACTAAAGAATGTACAGAAATGGTAAGTCCCTCATATCCTCAAGTTACAGTATCTTATGATATATTAGCTCTCTTAGAAGAAAGCTATAGGTATGCGGAAAACGATGATTATTGGAAGTTCATTGGTCCATCGATGTATGATTCCTCGAGGCCTTGTAGCATTATAATAGACCATCCCCTAAGCATACATATGGATGGAGAAGCTTGCTCTGTCTCCGATGAAGAATGGATCAACCCCTTTTCTTCGCTAAAAGGTGCAATGGTGCAAGATGTGGTACTTGTTGACAATGCTCTCGTGCAAAATTTCTCCGGTCTCTTTGAGTTCATGGTAAGCCCACATCAACTACATTTTACAAAATGTATTCATCCCTTTCTATCCAGTATTAGTAAGTGGTCAACAATGTTTTTCAATCGAGAAAATACAGGTATGAGCATAGGTATGATTTCATTTTCACATCATAATGTCTTATATTGTTTATCATTTTATTTGAAATGTGAAGGTTTGAATTATGTAATTGACGATTTTGAAATGATAAAAATCGTTAGGGATACTAACGCCATAATTGTAAAGAAGAACAATATGCATGTTTTTCCAAGAGATTGTCCAAATAGGTTACAACTGGTATATGAAGACTCACAAGATCCAATTCCAAAAATGCTTTCTTGAATGGACAACCAAGCAATTTTCAAGCAAAATTTTTCCTCAATATATCAGCCAGATGGTCCATACATTAGTCCGATGGAAGCTTGGATAAATGGGGCTTGTGAAAGAGATTCTTCGCCATGGAAGTAGTATTTCAGCTCTCGTATCCCCGTAGCCAGCCAATCATCATCTTATGTCATGATGGGGACCTTGGTACAGGTTTTCTTCGTGATTGATTAGGTTTTATCATGGATTCTATCCAAAGACAAAGGTAAGGCAGCATGTATGAATTGCTTACTTACGTGGTTACATTGGTGGTATGATTTCACCTAGTACTTTCTGCTACATATGTTAGCGTAGGTAGGTAGGTTAGGAATATACTGTTATCTATGCATTGAATTTGACGTTCTCCATATTGTCATAGGTTAATCGTTTGTTTTTTCATTTATTTAGTCTTATTCGACGGACAAGGCAGGACGAAAGTGTCTGCCTCAGGGTATTTTGATGTACTCGATCATTTGATGTGTGTGTAGGTCTACAGGTACCCAGATGATTCTTGGATTCTCAAGCACCCTTAGGAGGAGTACTTGTCCCACAGTTGGAGCCAATGTTACGATGGTACCAACACAAGTGCGCCTGTAGAGGTACCCCAGGGAGAGGGTGTCTTTTTCCTGACCATGAGGGGTGTTTAGCTAGCTCATTCTGAGACAGGGGCATGGCCAGACCCTCTGGCTTCTCTTCCAGAAGTACTATGGCTTAATGGCTTCACTGACTACCTCATGAAAGGGTTTGAAACCCTGAGGTTGGTGTCCGGGTCTTCCAGGGGTGGGTCACTGGGTCACATGCCCCCCCACCTTGTTTCAACACTCCAGCGGTAGTTGTTCCAGCGCTGAGAATCGTTCTTGTCTTCCAGAGCACATCCAGCACCCTCCTGGTCCTCCAGTTCAGCAACACCCTCCCTAGGGGCCCTCCTTAAGAGGATGACATCATCCTCTTGGCAGACTGTTTGATTGCTAAAAGGAGGGGGATGTTGAGGGGTTTTATCATTGTTAGGATTACTTGGGGCATGACGACCCCCCCTGTACAGTCTAGCCTTTTCTTTCATCCAATTTGGCCTTGTTTATCCATTTTTGCTTAAGTAAAGGTCAAATATGGGAAAACACCCAATTTACATACTACTTTGATTATTTTTATATTATTTTAATTCTAATTTTAAGTTGACATTTTTAATGTTAAATTTACCTTATTTTGTGCAAAGTGAGTGTGAGATCATATAAATTAGATCTCCTCACTTCATTTTTAAACATCAACTTTTGGGATAAGATCATTATGTCTGTTATTTTCCCTAACTAGGGCTCTTTGAAGGAAGGCACTCCTTAATGAAGGTTATTTTGCAAGTTTGAAGCATTTCTTGGAAGTCTTTTTTTTGTTCATGCCATTGCTAAGGTGAAGCTAGAGTTGTTTTCTTAACACATGCACTTGGAGGTATCTATACTTTTTTTTGTTCGATGTCTCTATGTCAAATGTATGAAAGTGATGCTTGTTAGGGTTTAATGGAAGCCATTGTTGCTTCATTTTGTCTTGATTTGCAATTCATTTTTGGTATTGGTCACCCTAGCATTCAAGCTTGAGCTTTACGTCTTCAAGTCTTGCTAAGACTAGGTTTCCTCAATGAATCCAAGAGATTATTGAGGTTAGCCCTAGTTGACAAGCTTATCGAGTACCATCTCAAGGAGAGTACCTCCTATCATTGATGCCCTAGGGTTTGGTAGCTAGTTTTCTATTGATGCCCTAGTTGTTCAACTACTTTTTAACCTAAAATATGAGTTTTGTACATTTGTAATTATTATTTAGGGTTAAAATTTTGCATTTTCATGGTAAAATTAGGGTTAGAATTAGGTCTGCAATTTTATGATAAAAACCCTAAAAATCTAAAAATTTAATTTTTTTGCATTTTTGGCCTCCCTAAAATTTCGGCCCTTTCCTCCTATAAACTCGACCTACCTTATTTGTCCCTATAAACCCTAGGGTGAAATTGTAGGAAGCCCTAAAATTTTTAAAATCTCAAAATTCCTAAAAAAAACCCTAAAAACTAAAAATTAAAAAATGAAATTTTTTTTGCCTCCCTAAAATTTCGTCTCATCTTCCTATGATTTCGGCTTGCCCTATTTGTCTCTAAAAACCCTAGGGCGAAATTTTAGGAGCCCTAAAAATCCCAAAATTATCAAAAACTCCCTAAAAAGCCCTAATTTCTGGGTTTTGTATCTTTTGTGCATATTATATTAGCTTAGTCTAATTTTTATGTTAGTTTGCAAATAATTAAATTTAAAAAACTAAACTAAACTCCTAACTTCTTTTTAAAACCTTTGCTACCTACCTTCCTACAGTCACACAGAAAAACGGACAATTGAATCAGTGAAATAGTAAAGGTTGTGATATGACTTTTGCATGAATAAAGGTCTGAGATATGAATTTCTATTCTTGGTTTGGACGTCATAAATTTCTTTGTGCTAAAAATACTTATCTTCTATTACACTGAAAGAGGTTTGATTTCATTTTTTCATTTTCTAAAGAATCTTAACTATACCAAAACCACAAAATGGAAGCTAGAGATTGGTTACCTTTTTTACTATTTACTGGCTATCCTATTTGGCATAATCATGTTCGGGTACACAGGGTACTACCAAAAGACCGTACACCAAGTGCAACCACTTCACACAAACAGACCACAGATCAACACACCGATGTTTTGACGTGGTTTAAACCCTCTTGAGGGAAACACTCCATGGCCCCAGCCAAATAGCTTCTACGGGACAATTTATTATGCAAAGAAAGAAAGTTACAAATGAGCTTCTCATAATCGATCAACTAAACAATGACCCTCCATGCTCTTTAAATATAGATCATGGACCAATCGGGTGTTAAGCCAGGGATCAAGGTTAGGTTTGATCTAAGAGAAGTTGAGCCGTCGGATCACTCTATGTCGAAAACATATCGTGACCGTCGGATTAAGTATTTACAAATGAATACTAATGCATACTAAAGAAACACACTATCCCTAACGGATATATTACACAAGTTGATCTTAACTAACTCCTAAGTGTCTAAATATCCTAACATCCCCTCTTAAGAACAACTTGGGATAGGATTGAAGGATTTACAAAAGTGACACTATTAGGAGAAGGAAGGAGGCATTAGAGCCTATCCCCCCTTAATGACAAGTTCCTGAACTCCTAACATAGATCGAAGTTTAGAAAACTTCGCTTCTGTAAGAGACTTGGTGAAGATGTCTGCAACTTGATCATCTGTAGGGCAAAAGAGCACTTCAAGAACCCGATCATGAACAAGATTTCTGATGAAGTGCATATGTAGCTCAATGTGTTTGCTGCGTTGATGTAGAACTGGATCTTTGGCAAGCTTGATGGCACTTTGATTGTCGCACCAAAGTGGAGTAGGCTGCTGCTGCTCGAATCCAAACTCTGAAAGGATCTGTCGAAGCCATAAAGATTCCTGACTGGAATTAACTGCTGTTCGATATTCTGCCTCTGCTAAAGAAAGAGAAAGAGCTTGTTGTTTCTTACAAGCCCAAGTAATAGGTCCAGATCCCAGACTGAAAACATAACCTGCAGTAGACTTTCGATCATCAGGATCGCTGGCCCAATCTGAATCAGTGAAACCAACCAACAAAGGTTTCCCCCCTGTACTGTAATGAATCCCAAACTGAACTGTACCTCGAATATATCGAAGTATTATTTTAGCTGCTTTCCAGTGACTTTCATGAGGTGTCTGCATATAACAGGAAACTCGACCAATGGCAAAGGAAAGGTCAGGACGGGAATGAGTCAAGTATAAGAGACTACCAACAAGCTGACGATACAAGGTGGCATCGACTTCAGGTGAGGTACAAGTGGCAGAAAGTTTAACTCCAGACTGGAAGGGAGAAGGGGCTGGTGTACAGTCTTCCATGTAAAAGCGACGAAGAAGGTCACAAGCATACTTAGACTGAGAAAGAAAGATTCCTTATTTGGTTTGCAGGACTTGGAGACCAAGAAAATAATGCAAATGTCCTAAGTCTGACATTTCAAAATTTTGTTTAAGACTGGATTTCACATGGGTTATAAGCTTAGGGTCACTACCAGTAAGAATAAGGTCATCAACATATAGAACAAGTATGATGAGATGGTTTCCTACTTTCTTGGTATAGACATTGGGGTCAGAACGGCATCTAGAAAAACCAGTGTCAAGGAGAAAGTTATCCATTTTGGCATACCAAGCTCTAGGAGCTTGCTTAAGGCCATATAAGGATTTTTTAAGGTGGCAAACAAGGCTAGAGTTATTCTGAACATAGCCAGGAGGCTGTTCCATGTAAATTTCCTCCTATAAATCACCATGTAAGAAAGCAGACTTGACATCCATTTGATGAACTTCCCAGTTGTGTAAGGCTGCAAGGGAAAGAACAAGGCGGATGGAGTTCATTTTTGCGACGGGAGCAAAGGTTTCATTGTAGTCAATCCCTTCAACTTGGGAAAAAACTTTGGCAACTAACCTTGCCTTAAGTCTTTCAACACTTCCATCTGGTGCATACTTAGTTCTGTAGACCCATTTACATCTGACAAGTTTTCTTCCTTTTGGAAGAGGTACAAGATCCCAAGTATCATTCGCCATTAAGGATTGATATTCTTCATCCATGGTTACATCCCAATCTGGATTCCCTGAAGCTTCTGCAAAAGTTTCTAGATCATGATTCTCGGAAACTTGAGCCAAAAGAGAAGAGGCTCGCTGAAACTGAGAACGTGTTCGACGTTGATCTCTAGGATCACCGGCAAGATCACCAGCTGCTTCACATGTTGAACGGACCCATCGAGGAAGCACTTGTGCTGGTGCAACTGGAGGAACATGAGCAGGCGGAGGTGGATTTTCATCATCAGAAACTGGAGTTGGAAACCTGTCAAGGAAGTTGGAAGAAGAAGAAGGAGGCACAAACGCCGAATCAGACTCGCGGGCCAAAGATGGCACAATCACCGAGTTAGGCTCGCAGGCCAAGATATTTTCATCAAATTTAATATCTCTTCTAATTATTATAGCATGAGAATGTGGTTGAAGAAGTCTATAACCTTTTACATCTTCAGAATATCCAACAAATATGCACTTTTCACTTTTGGGCTGCAATGCTTTCCGTTTTTCATCCGGAATGTGAGCCCATGTTTCACTACCAAACACACGAAAGTGACTTACATCAGGTTTAATTTTACTCCATGCTTCTTCCGGTGTTATACCTTGTAATGCTTTTGTGGGGGTGCGATTAATTATGTAATTTGCACAATTTATGGCTTCAGCCCAAAATTGAAGACTTAGTCCCTTAGATTGGATCATACAATTAGCCATTTCTTTTAAAGTGCGGTTCTTCCGCTCAGCTACACCATTTTGTTGTGGTGTATATGGAACAGTGTGCTGTTGTTGAATGCCTTGTTCAGTTCAGAAAGTAATGAACTGTTTGTTAACATATTCTCCTCCATTGTCAGATCTTAACTTAATAATTTGATGACCAGATTGTTTTTCAACAAGGGCCTTGTAGGCCAAGAACATGTTAAATACTTCGCTCTTAAGTTTTAGGAAATAAACCCAAGTGCGTCTGGTGTAATCATCAATGAAAGTTAAGAAATATTTGAAACCAGTAAAGGAAACAGATGGAAGAGGACCACACAAGTCACTATGCACAAGCTCCAAGGGAACCGAGGCGTGCCAAGAGGCACGTTTGTCAAAACTATCCCGATGATGTTTTCCGAGTACACAACCGGAACAAACACCATCTCTGCAAGATACCATCGGAAGACCTGTCACCATATTTTCTTTACATAGTTGTTGCAATGAGTGATAATTTAAGTGACCAAATCGCTCATGCCAAAGTTTGCTCAAGTTATCACTATGAGCAACAAAAACTGAAGGGAAAGGTGATGACTCAAAGTTGTTAAACTTGTACAACCTGGTAATATCATCAACAATTCCGGTAGCTAAGACCTGTTGAGGATCTTTAAAATCCTTGATTACAACTTGGTGAGGTGTAAAGGTCATACTTTTACCTTCACCAGAATGAGTGATCTGATAGACTGATAACAAATTGCAGGAAATTCTTGGAACACATAGTACATCACTAAAATGACCATTATCTACTGGAACTGTTCCAGCTCCTACAACACTTAGAGATCTATCATCACCAACAAATATTTGTTTGGTGTTACATTCATGCATAGTAGAAAATATGGCTTGATCCTTAGCCATATGATAAGATGCTCCAGAATCAATGAGCCATTCATTTGAAGTAGAAGAAGAAGATGCATTATAAAAATAACCAGAAGCACAAAGTGCATGTCCATAAGAGGCAGATTCTGAAGGCGAATCTAGGCTGATGTGGTGCTTCTTCATTGCTGCTTCCAAGGCTGCCATCTTCTTGAAACACTTAGATTCATCATGATTATCTTTCCCGCAATAGTTGCAATGACGCTCAGTCTTCTTGCCTTTTGGCTTGGATCCTTTGTCATTTTTTAAAGAAGGAGCCGACTGAGAGGGTTTTGGACCCTTGTTTGACTTATTATTGCGAAAATTTTGTTTCTTGGGAGGCTTGGACTTTTCTTTCTGTTGGGACAATAAGGCTTTCTCAGATGTATCTGCATTGTTGATTATTCCAAGATGAATGAGTTTATCTTGTTCCCTAATCAAGGAATCACAAAAGGATTCAAGACTAGGCTCTTGATAGCTAGCTGCATTCAAGGATGCTTTCATGGAGTAAAATGTAGATACAAAAACAGAATATGCAGATCCAAGTTTGGAAAGAATATGATAAATGCATTGCTTTTCTTCCCTCTCAATCTTACATTATGCACATAAGAGCTTAAGAGTTTTGTACTTAGATAAATAATCTTAAATGCATGAAAAGTCACTTGGATTTAAAGAAATCAACTCATTTTCGAGTTGGTGACCTCAAATTTCATTGTGTTTACCAAACACAGATTCCAACTTGTCCCAAGCAGCATTAGGTTCATCAATTCCAGATATGTGGAATCGCAAATCAATGGAGATTGACATCCCAATCAATCCACGAGCTTCATCACATCTATTTTCCCATTTTATTTTCTTATCATCATCAGTGGGTTCTTTTTCTTTCCCTGTGGTAATTATGAAAAGTCCCCTACTTCGTAGAACATCCTACATACGAGATTTCCATGATAAATAGTTGGAACTGTTAAGTAGAATATCACAATGGGTGGCCATATTTATAAATTAATGGCTGTAAAAGCATAAACCAATAGTCTGGATGTGAAGAGCTCGAAAAAATAGGCGGTTTCAAAAAACACGGCACTGAAAACTGACTCTGTATGATGAAGTTATGCTTGAACAAAGAAACTGTTGAAGATGTCTCCAATAGTGACGTGACAGCTAGAGAATGTCCAGCAAAAAAAAGAACCCCTCTTCCCAAGATGAACCTTTTGACAATCACTTTACAAGAAAGTTGTTTTAAGTGAACCACTTTTGTAAAATAAGTGATTTCACTTTTACAATGATATTACTTTTAAATAGTGCAACAATAAAAAAACTTAAGTGACTCACTTGTATTTTTATTTTTTATTATTTAAGTGACATGCACTTTTACAATAAAGCAACTTTGGACCAAGTGAGCTAGATTAAAAGGTATGTAAAATATGGGAATGAGGAAGGGTTTTTTTTTTTTTTTTTTTTTTTTTTTTTTTTTTTTTTTTTTTTTTTTACTCGGTTTGCATGCTTGCCCTTTTTCCTGCAAAACAAACCACAAATCGAAACAAAAAAACTTTTCCACACTTGTGGAGTTAGATCTTGTTAGTTTGCCCGAAAAGTCTACGTTTTCTCTCTGTTTCTGATTTGCCAAGATCGCGCAAGGTGCACGGCAAAGAGCATACGCAGCCGAGAAAAACCCTTTCCCTTTCTGTTTCTGATTTGCCGAGATCGCTCAAGGTGCACGGCAAAGAGCATACACAGACGGGAAGGCAACAATCCGAACCAAAAAAAATCTAACAGTAAAAAAAAATGAAATATGAGATTTTTTTTCTTTTCAAAAAACGAAATAAAAAAATGCATCACTGTAACATTATACCTTCAGATTTGATGAAATACGCGTTTCTGGAGCAACCGGGAACCGTTTTCGATCAAACAAAAACTATTTCCCAATGGAAACGATGCTCCAGACGCAATGGAACACCTCCCACAGCCCAGAAATGCACAGAAATACCAGAACTAGAAACCCTTTTGAGTTTTGGCAACAACAGTTCAAGATCTAGATCATAACCGGAAGCGGCACTTCATAAAAGCTCTGATACCATGTTCGGGTACACAGGGTACTACCAAAGGACCGAACACCAAGTGCAACCACTTCACACAAACATATCACAGATCAACACACCGATGTTTTGACGTGGTTTAAATCCTCTTGAGGGAAACACTCCACGGCCCCGGCCAAATAGCTTCTACGGGACAATTTATTATGCAAAGAAAGAAAGTTACAAATGAGCTTCTCATAATCGATCAACTAAACAATGACCCTCCATGCTCTTTAAATAGAGATCATGGACCAATCGGGTGTTAAGCCATGGATCAAGGTTAGGTTTGATCTAAGAGAAGTTGAGCCGTCGGATCACTCTATGTCGGAAACATATCGTGACCGTCGGATTAAGTATTTACAAATGCATACTAATGCATACTAAAGAAACACACTATCCCTAACGGATATATTACACAAGTTGATCTTAACTAACGCCTAAGTGTCTAAATATCCTAACAAATCATGAGGTCTGAAACAACTTTCTTACTGCTGTTACATAAGTCTGAATTATTTATCATTTTGGAAGTGGATTTTACAGTTAATATCTTATTGGTTAAAGCTGGTTATTGAGTGAATGTTAAAGTGCCAGTTGGATGGTAGAGAAGTCTTGTGCTAAAGATAAATTCCATACACATAAATCAATCGAAGTTAGAGTTGAATTAGTGTTCCATTTATCAAATTCTAAGTTCTGATTTTCTACTTTTTCAAATGTGTTATCTGCTGCTACAATCATAATTACATAACAGACCTAGAAATGTTACTTGGTTTAGTACTGCTAAACAATTAATGGTTATTGTTGATTGTTAGTAAGAGCTCTCTATTGCATACTAAACTGGATAGACACATGAGACATGAGACTACTTTGATGCATTTGCAATAAACTTTAAATGTTATATTCCTCATAGTCAATGACTAATGACTCATTTGCTTGGTTCATGAAAACATTTATGCATAAGACTGTGGGACCGAATAATTCTTGGACTAGTTTACAGTTTGACAATACACACTTGTATGATGAATGATTTTTACACATGTGATTGATGTATTTCATTGGTGAATGAATGTGATATATTCAAGTTTTACGACTGGTTGCATGTTGATTAATGATACAATTGGGTTGATATTGGTCTTGTAACAAATGTTTTAGATCTTACACTCTCACTGTATGCCCTATGTTTGTTAATGGTTGGATTGGTTTGCAATATAGTCTTTTGATCCAATATTGATTATTTACATGTGTACATGTTTATCCATTTTATTGAATGATCATAGTGGATTATTATTTTTAATCATATCTTGCATTACTGACTCCATTTAGGCACTGGTCTAACCAAGGTTGCATAGAGAACATAGTTTGTTGGTTGTCTTAGTGTCTTACAGGACTCCACAAGGATAATTCTCCTTGGAGCTTTTGACTTCTGAAGAAGTTAGAACAGTGACTGAGGTGACATTGGGTCACTGGTACTATTGGTTCTTACTGGGAATTAGCCCTGCTAATTTGCTCGGTAACAATGGGTTAAATGGGTTGCAGTACCAAATATTTTGAGTCAAGCAAGGTTTGATGTTTTTTTCTATATTAAGTAGAATCAATTTCTTGCATCCATGAATATATAGTGAGGGAGAATGCTAGAGATATATGAACATCAAACAAATCCCTTACTCTAGCTATTGCAGTGAATGTAAGGCCTTTCCGGTCAATGTTTCCAATGTCAAGTGTTTCCTTTTGTAAGTTCAATCCTTGCAATTTATGAATTGTCAAACCCCAAGCCATGTGAATTGGTAGATTATTGTGGGACCCCCTTATTATGAGGGGGATCATCACATAGTTTGGGTGGGAAGCATCTTATGGTGGACCTTTATAGTGAAATTGACAACATCATATGACAGGAGGCTAGGTGGCAACGTATCATGGTTGTAGAGAATGGAAACAACTTTTCCAAGATCTACATTAAGAAGGCATGCTACGACCCACAACTTGGTACTCAACATAACCTATTGGACAATATAAAGCATAAATGTCAAATCCAACTATTCATATTCTTTGCCTACAAGTAGTTGACTCTTGCTTTGCTATGTTGAACACCATGTGACTGGCATGTTTAGGTTTTGTTTGCATTTGTTTGTCATATAATGTTAGGGATTTGTTCACTGAGTAGAAGTAAATGGAATGTTCAAATGATTGGTTTTCCTCAAGTGAAATAGATGATATTTTCCTAGACATGATTATCTTTTGTTCTTTGAGAGTTGACATTGCATTCCTGAGGATGAAAAGGAGTTGGTGTAAAGTGATTTGAGTAGGGATGCTACCTTGTTTATGGAAGGAGGTGGAAAATGTGATGAATGTGTACCAAAGTGTGTTGCATTGTGATTCCCATACATACATAGGGATGTATTCTCCAGTGGGTAGTTGGCTAAGATCACCTAGAATGACCATAGAGAAACCACCAAATGGGTAGTTACGATGGGAAGTGAATGCTTCACATAGACTATCGTCAATGTAGACTAATAGTTTTGGGACAATGAAATTCATTTCATTAATTAGAATGTAATGGATATGGAAAAGTTTTTCTTGAGGATTGCAAGTGACTAATCCTTAAGAGGGTGCATCACATCTATGAGTATATGAAGTCTAGAATGTATTGTTATTGTAAGCACATTTATGTTAAATGGTGCGATGTTGATTGGAGATAGTAGGAGCAAGGGGGTTACTTTGTTTTCAAATGCGGCTAGTATTGAAGATTGCACACTCAACCAAATAATACTTTCATATTATTGCAATACCTTGGATGTGTTAGAGAAAAATAACCCTCTCCATCTCATCATTCTCCTATCTAGTGACTTAGGCTATCACTTCATGACTATAGTGGGCCAAGTCTCATTCAATTTGATCACTTGAGCCACCCTATACCTTACTTCTAAACTCTAAGGGTCCAAAACCTCCTTAAATACATTTTTTAGCAACACCTAATGCCTATTTACGGATGACAAGGGCTCATTCCTTTATTTGGGGATGCTTTCCTTGATTTGGGGAACTTTTTCCTGATTTTAGGCTTGTCTAAGTTAAAGGCTAGTTGAGAAATAGTTTCACTCCACTAATTTTGGTCCTAACAAACCCTTGATGTATATTTTTAGTCATTAGCGCCTCAGTTGATATATTTTGTGGATGTGCATGTGCATGTACTTATTCTAGTTTGAACTAGTGTTTAGGAATTCATGAGTCAGTTTAAATCATCTTGGAGAGTGTGCATGGATAACTAAGGGTCTTTGGATCTAGTTAATCCTAACTAGCATCTCGTGCACTGCATGAGAAATTCGAAGTACCTCCTAACCTATTCAAACTTCCTTTCCTATTTATTTCCCTTCACTTCAATCATTGAATCTTGATGTAATTTAACATTTTCTCTTGTTATTGATCTACCTCTTTTGTGTAATGATTTATGCTATCACATTTGTTACATGAATTTGTTGATTATTATCACAGTACATATCTGCTAATTAGTACCTAGATCTATATGCTCAGATTATTTAGGATGAAAATTTTCAATGTAGTGTTGCTTATTCTTGTTGTGGGAAATAACAAGGCCAAAGGCCATGCATTGTGTGGGAGGTAAGGAGTTAGTAGATTGGAAGTTGAAGAGGGGAATTGTTGTACTTGGGTGGATGACCATTTGAACTCAATGAACAGTATGGTTATCTCTTGCAAGTCTAAAGGGATAAAGGTATGGGCCTAGTTGTGATTTGCCTCAAAGTTGTGATGGCCAAGCATGTCAAGGTCATCAAATTGGTTATTGTTTCTAGGGTGTATTTGATAAAGGATTTGTCATTTGACTATGTTCATGGGGTAGGGTTTGTTGAACTCAATAAAGGGGGTATCATTATAATCACTAGTTCAGGGGGCTTTAGGTATGCACTCAACATGCCAAGTGGCACATGTCCCTCAATTATTCCCATTGTGAAACAATCTCCAAATGTGTGCAGCTGAGGTCACCATGCAATATATGAAAATGTTTCTATAGAAGAAGCTCACTCCAACAAAACATGATGTAGTTATCCATACAAGAAGGTGGATTGGTGAAGAAGTGTGATAGGATATGGATTATCTTGGAAGGCTTGCATGGTTTCCATTGTCCATGTTTACTACGAGTTGAGAAGGACCAAGAACATGCAACTTCAACAATAGGAAAAGGATCTAGTGAAAGAGGTCTTTGCATGTATGCAACAATTAAGGTAGTTTTTTTAGGGATATCAATCATGTTAGTTAAAACATGCCTAAAAAACACTCTAGGAAACATTCAAGGAAAAAAGGGATTGATCAAAAAGTGTAAGGGGAATTTTTTGTAGAATATGGTATGTCTCTTGTGCTCTGGTGTCCTTATCTGCAATTGTTTATGCTAGGAGTTTCCTAATTAGAATCAAGAAAACTTCTTCTAGAGGGGTAGCATATTTCATAACATATCATGGTATATTTTATATTTTGGCTTTTATTTCAATGCATACTTTGAAATGTATTTGAGGACAATGTGCTGAGACAGAATAGGTTGGAAATCAACATGTTCTCTCCATATTAAAAGCATGTGAAATACATTGTGGATGTTTAAGCTTGTGTACTTTCTAGCAAGGATGGAAGTTTTTTTTATCATTTTCATCAATGGACATAGAATATATAGCATGCATCTTCAAGGGGAATCCATAACAATGGTTTTCCCTTTTTTGTTGAGGCGGGAAGATTCATTGCATTTTTATGTCATTGAATGCAATTTAAAAAAAATTCATAGCATTCAAAGTGACCAGCTGCAAGTATGGATGATCTTCCAAGAGTGCACAAATTGCTCTAAATTGATCAATGAAATGAGGGGGTGTGCAGTTGGATGTCACATGGGTTCCATGCTATGATACATCTATCAAAAGTAATCTTTCACAACATCATTCTTAATTACATTTTCCCCAATATAGTTTTCCCATATCAGGCACATTTTCTAACCATGGGAAACCATGTATATGCGTAAACCCTTTGTGCTACCACTCATACCTAAACAAGGAAGGAATAACAAAATATAAAAAAAATCGCAATATAAAAAATGAGGGAAAACAAACATGTTTCATTGTAGACTTGCACCAATAAAATTTTGTATGAAGCATTTTTTGCAGGACCTCTTCAAGGAATATGTTGAAACTATGGTGCATATATTGAGATGTAAGATGTGGTCTAGTTATGTTATTTTGAATTATCCAATGGAATTTCTCAATCAAATTAGTTGGAGGCTATCTAGACATGAGCATTTGAAGGTTGTGTCATTTGGTGTCAATTGTGCAAAGGGTTAAAACTAAGGTTGGGCTTCCTATCTATGCGATCATGTAAGTGATATCACCTCTTCTTTTCTTCTAGTAATAGCATGTCCCATAGAGGCTCAAAGAACATGGCTTGATTAGCTATATGATCATTGAGAAAGTGCTATAGTTGTTGGAGCAGGATGGAGATGGTTTTAGGGGTGGTTTCTTCAATGTTACTTTTGATGAATATAGAAGCAATATATTGACTTTGAGGGTGCATCATGAGTTTGTACAAGATGTAATGAAAGAAAGGATGTTGACCAAACTTTTTGTCATGGTATCGCATTAGGTGCAAATCATAGTCTTGAATTCCAACTTATTGAATTGTGTTTTTCTTAGCATGGAAACCCATGCGGGAAGGAAGGTTTGGTAGTCCATGGAGAGGAGGAACTCTATATTGTACTCATTAACAAGCAAAAGGACAGTAGGGGAACAATCAATGGAATTTATTTCCATGCTAGCTGCTCCATGCATGTAGTGCCTAATCCTTCAACCTATGTCTAGGAATTTGAGAGTTTGATGGTCAAGGAGAAGGTTTCTACATTTGTTAAAGCAAGGAAGCAGTTATGTATATCATCATTATAAAGATTCACGCCACTAGCCAATGTAAAGGGTTGCAATTTTTTTTGTATCTTTTTGCTAATGTAACTATAATAAAAATAAGATTCTTTCTATTGTAAAGAAAAATGATTTGTACGACATAAAAAATTGCATATTTGTACACACAAATTTCTTCCAAAATATATATATATATAATTAATTAATTTATACCATATCATATCTCTTAAGTTCAAATACCCGCCCTTTTATAATCCAACATATATATTAAATCATGAACATATGTCTCCATTTTTAAACTAATAATCTAAAGTGCTAAACATAACTCTAAGGTTTAATCATCCATACTTGGTATTTGTTATAATCCAACATATATAAAAATATACATATATATGTCTCTATCTTTAAACCAATAATCTACGGTACTAAACATAACTTTAATGTATATATATATTCATTCAATTTATTTATTTGAATTCCATGTAAAACAATCTCTAATATGCAAAATATACATGTTTATATAACTTTGAACTTTCTTTAGAACAATCGCTAACATGCCAATTATATATATTTATATAACTTGAACCTTATTTAAAACAATATCTAATATGCAAAATATGTACAAACATATATCTTTGCACTTCATTTAAAAAATATCTAATATGCATAATATACCTATTTATATAACTTTGAACTTCATTTAAAACTATCGCTAATATGCAAAATATACATGTTTATATAGCTTTGAACTTTATTTAAAACTATCTATAACATGCAAAATAAATATATTTATATAATCCTTGCACTTTAAAACAATCTCTAAAATGTGTTTATATATATATATATATATATATATATATATATATATATATATATATATATTCGTAACCATTAAGGTCACTTTCCAACTACTCCTTCAACTAGATAGACAATAGCTCACAGCCTCGAACTGCTCGTCAAGGGAACACTACTACTCAGTAACTCCCTCGCCATGTGGTAGATGAACACTCTTGAACAACGTCACGACTAACTGCTCAGAGCAGAGAGCCCAAGATGAAGAGCTATCTAGTATGGACATTTTCTTTAATTATTACAAGGTTACATGCCATTGAACTAAGAACACAAGTTCAACGAAGCCCATGCAAGGCTGGATATACATGACATGACAATGGAGAAGTGGACTATCTACAAGTTTGGACACCTACCATGACTAGCAGTCTGAGAGGGACAGAGAAATATAGAAGAGTTGTTATGCATGGGAAACATTCCAAATTATTGTAAAACAATCAAATTTACACTTGACAGTGAACCCATACAGAAACATGGTTTATAAAATCCATGGGAGGACTGAATCTAACACGCAATCCACATATTTGTAATATGTATTTCATAGGTTTCAAGAACCACAATTCGATTGATTCTTTAACATGCACACATCCTATTAGAGGCAATGAATAAAAGGGGAATGACCTACAACTTACAACATGTAATCAACAACCAGATGGAGATTGTAGAAGGAGAAAACGATTATAGTGGGACAATCGAGAAATGAAGAGTTTAGAATCAACACAATCAGATCAAAAGAAATAAGACATTGAGTCTAATTTGGGGAAAGAAATCGTTGGCTTAACTCTATATAAAGTTACATGAACAACTCTAACCCCACAGAGAATCAATCTCTATTTTAATTCCATAAAACCTACAGGGAATCACTCTCTAGTGCTAAATCTGTATTAATTCTATGAATACAAAGAGAATTGATATCAAACCACAGAGAATTGATCTCAAACCATAGAGAATCGATCTCTATCCCTAACTCTGTATTACTTTTATAAAACCACAAAGAATCGATCTCAAACCACAGATAATCGATCTCAATCCACAGAGAATCGATCTCTAATGCTAACTCTATATTACTTTCATAAAACCATAGCGAATTGATCTCTAACACTAACTATGTATTACATTTATAAAACCAAGGAGAATCGATATCTAACCATAGAGAATCGATCTCAAACCACAGAGAATCGATCTCTAATGCTAACTCTGTATTAATTTTCTAAGACCACAGATAATCAATCTCAAACCACGGAGAATAGATCTCTAACACTAACTCTATATTACTTTTATAAAACCATGGAGAATCGATATCAAACCATAGAGAATCGATCTCAATCCACATAGAATCAATCTCTAACGCTAACTATGCATTACTTTTATAAAACCACATAGAATCAATGTCTAACCATAGAGAATTGATCTCAAACCACAAAGAATTGATCTCAATCCACAGAGAATTGATTTCAAACCACAGAGAATCGATCTCTAATGCTAACTCTGTATTAATTTTATAAAACCACAGAGAATCAATATCTAGCCACAGAGAATCGATCTCAAACCATAGAGAATCAATCCCTGACACTAACTTTGTATTAATTCTCTAAACCCACAAAGAATCGATCTCAAACCACAGAGAAACAATCTCTAACTCTAACCCTGTATTATTTTTATAAAACCACAGAGAATTGATCTCAATCCATAGAGAGTCATTATTATTCTAATAATTTGCACAATAATAACATATTGACAAATCCAATCTATGTCCAAACATTGGTAATATAACCTTTGTGCATCAACATTATTCTTTCAAATGAAAAGCAACTCAATAATTTCAATCCAATATTTTACAGTACTTTTCCACAAGTCCATCAACTTAAATAACTCAAAAATACAATTTCATGTATTATTCAAATAAACTTAAACAAATAAAAACCTGTCCCAGATGAATGATCTAGCTAATGGCGAGATATCGACGTAGCTGCCGCTCCAATCCGATCGAACTCTTGATGACAATACCGATTGACCCCTCGGTTGACCTCCCTACCAAATTGGGAGTAGTCTTATTCCTCCCAGTCCCTTGAGCTATTGGGGGTCGCAAATAATAACACACAAGCCTCAAATACCTAGTAATGACCTCCCAATCACCAAGGTATTTCTCAAGCCAAACTCACATAGACACACGGTTTCTCAAACTTTCATTACAAAATCCATCCAGCATTAGGGGGGGGAAAGGTACTTTTCCTCTCCAAGCCTTCTTTCTTAAATAGAAAAATCCTTAAAGACATGTGTCGTCCCATGCAAAATTATTTCTTTTATTGATTTTCCCAATATCATTCGTCCTCCAACCATGTGTCACCTTCACATGAGGGTGCACATAAGTCCCACAATTTACTCTTAGTTGTCTCTTTACCCTAGGATACCAATCCCCAATTTAGTGGGTGCAAGTGGATTTTAACTCAAAAATATATCAAATCTAAATTTGATCCAAATCTAGATATCATCTATTTATTTATTCCCAATATTTTTATTTAATGCAGATCTCCCTAAATCAGTGGGTGCACATGAATTCTATTTAAAAATATCTTCAATCTATGTTTTCTCAAATTTAAATATTTTTCCATTTAATCATTCTCAATTTTAAACTCTAATACATGAATAATTTAAATGCATATATATGTGTTAGTGCAAGCATGCACATAATTCACTTCTCATCGTTATCTAGGTACCACATCCATGGGTCCTTTCGACAACTAAGTTGTTATTTTCCTTGTGTGGGGGGTGTGATGTAGTGATTAGGAGTCGTTACCTTAATCAATCTGCTACATTCTATGTGAGACTAATGGTGGTCGAGGAATAAGTTTGTCCTTATTGCGTGCCCCTCAACTTTGTCATATGTGACCAAATCCTTATGGCTTTCCCGTACAACACATGCTACCCGAGGAAAGATGATAGGGCTTTCAACTCATGCATGTATTGTTGTTAAGAGTTGATAGTCAGTCGTCACACTCGTATGTGTTTTTTCCAGTTCTTTATAGTCCCCCCTTTATTTCCATTTGAAAGTCAGTCTGTAAGTCATTTTACCTGCCACTGCACACACTCAAAGTGCACATTAGTAGCGTTGCACAATATAAAATATAATTATTCTTTATTCAATTTTATTCATTACTAACTAACAAGCATCATTTATTCACATCTACAGAATAAGAAAGCACCATTTCCATTTATTCATAACATAATCTTTATTTCAAATTTCACAATCTATGGAACGTAATCATTAGTTGTTGTTCAGTCATTAATTTTTATTCAAAACAAAGTATAAAACCTTATTCTAGTTTATTTAGTTGTGTCACTTCAGAGCAAGTTCCCTCAAAGTTCAATAAGTCAACTTAGTCCAAGGAAGACATTACAATCATAAACTGAATGTTGTGCATGAAAGGGATAGATTGTAAGTATGCCTAGTTTTCACTTGGAATATATTAAATTAAATCATGTAAATGATGTAACTATGCTAGCATCATAACATTTTACCCACTTCTACCATGTATCCTAAATCATTAGAAATATTAATCGAGGAATCTCAAAAGATGCTTTCTTTGATTGGCTAGAATTGCACACATGCTTTTGGAAATATTATTTTTATTGTTAAAAAGGTAGTTGATTCAACTTACGGAAAATATTTTAACCCGAAAAAATGAAATCGGGCCAATTTCCAATCAATATTGTGAATTATCCAATAGGTGTTTTCAAGCAAGCTTAGTTACCCAACCGAAAATTCTAACCAACAATGAGTTTACCATAGGTTAAGCCTCTATAAAAAAAATTATTGCATTGAATAACCCATGTTTCGAAGTGTACAACTTGCAACTAAATTAATTTTTTATTTCTAGGTAATTTAGATGGGTCCAATTTATAGCATATCTATACAACACATTGTTAAATTTTGAGCATTAATTCACTATACTCTAGGATCTTTACTGAGAGAATAACATGTACAATATATCAATGCATAACAATCATATCAAGCATGTCAAGCATCACAAGAATAAAAAGCATGAGAAACAAGAGACACAGAGTTTCCGTGGGGACAACCCTAAGGTGAAAAACCCCACAACTTCCTCAGAGATAGAGAGAGCAATGGATCAACCAAAGTACAACCAAAATACACGGAGATAGTCTCCTAGTAGCAGATGATCCTCCTCCTCACCAGTGCGCCACTTTCTGAGTGAGAGAAGTGAGAGTTTCCGAGTGATCCAAATAGAGATCTCCCGATCTCTATTTATACTAGTCTGTTTTCCTAGTGACCTTATGGGGCCGACTTGTCTAGCTAGGTATATCAACCATATAATATATATTTCAGGGCGGACCCCACACATGGTGGTCTAATAGCCTTTCGCCAAGTATACACACTTGCGACACTTGTCAATACACATGACAACACTTCCTTATAGAGGAATAACACATCTCTTATAAGGGTACAATAAATATATATGAAATACATTCCGAAGTTACATATACATCAACACTCCCTCTTCACTAGGAAGGTATTTCTCGACACAGTTCTGCTAGACAAGTCTTCTTCTTGGGATCATTGTCATCGATGCATCGTGACTGCTGCTGCTATCTCAACCAATCTCTGACTCTACTCGTCATAGGAAGTTCTACAGAGCAAGTCCTTTTTCATACTGGATGTAGGCCCACCACCTGCAGGTCTTCGTCATCACTGGCCATACTGTGGAATCCTCAGGACTTATTACATGCGTCACAAAACCTTGCAAGAGCATCCCAGGACTTATTACAGGAACATAGCCCAACCTATCGGATCTCCCAGGGAGCTATTACATGTGATCCTACCACAAAACCTCGAAAGAGAATCCCAGGACTGATTACGAGCACACAGCTCAACCTATCGGATCTCCCAGGGCACTATTATATGTGGTCACCACAAAACCTTGCAAGAGCATCCCAGGACTTATTACGGGAACACATCCCAACCTGTCGGATCTCCCATGGCGATATTACATGTGGTCATGGCAAAACCTTGCAAGAGAATCTCAGGACTTATTACGAGCACACAGCTCAACCTATCGGATCTCCCAGGGTGCTATTATATGCCATAGGACAAAACCTCGAAAGAGCCTTTGCCAGATATCCCAGGGAGCTATTATATGCCAGCGGCAAAACCTTGCAAGACTATCTGTAGATCTCCCAGGGCGCTATTATATTTCCTCCCAAAGCAAAACCTCGAAAGAGCATTTGCCAAATCTCCCAGGGAGCTATTATATGCCAGCGGCAAAACCTTGCAAGAGAATCTGCAAACCTCCCAGGGCGCTATTATATTCTTATCTGCAAAACCTATCCACAGCCACAGAGTATCAACCTGATACTCACCATACATCATCCTGATCATCATCACTGCAACATCCTGCTACATGTCATCTGGAGCAACATCCTGAAGCTCGTCATCCATGATCATCTTGATCATATAATGCATATACCTAATGCATACCAAGTATCTACCTGATACATATCATCATACATGATCCACCTGATCATACATGATACATATCAACATACATGATCTACCTAATCATACACTGTATCCACCTGATACATATACAGATACATGGTCCAAGCATCCAACATGATGCATATACAAAACATATACAAATGATCCTACTAATCATATCGAGCATCCAACATGATGCGTACATACATATACATATAAATGATCCAACTGATCATATCCAGCATCCAACATGATGCGTACATACATATACATGTAAATGATCCAACTGATCATATCCAGCATCCAACATGATGCGTACATACATATACATATAAATGATCCAACAGATCATCTCCAGCATCCTCCTGATGCATATACAGAGCAGTAACTAGAGCATCGTCCTAATGCTCATCATCTAGCACTTACATCCACAACCATGTGAAGGATCCTCCTTCCAACATACTTGGAATGGATTCTGCAAATGTGTCCATCACTTCTTCCTCGAAGTGTCATCAATCTGAAGAACACCAAACCTCTCCCTGAAGTACTCAAACTTCACTCTGGCTAGTGGCTTCATCAGCACATCTGCAATTTGTTCGTCCATCGCAATGTACAGGAGCTTCACAGCTCCTCTCTGCACCATATCCCTGATATAGTGATATTTGATCTCTATGTGTTTCGACCTGTCATGAAACACTGGGTTCTCGGATAGCTTCACACAACTCTGGTTATCACATAAGATACCAGTAGCATCCAACGAGAGATCAAATAAATCAGACAGTAGCTTCCGAAGCCATACTGCCTCACAATTAGCTAAACATGCTACAACATACTCTACCTCAACTGTACTCAGTGCTACACAAGACTGTTTCCTGCTGAACCAAGAGATCACACCTAATCCCATACTGAAGCAGCACCCAAATGTGCTCTTCCTATCTGCAGCACTGCCAGCCCAATCTGAATCAACATTACCCTGGAGGTTAAACTTTTGATTCGCTTCATACTTGAGCCTATAATCCACTGTACCCTTCAGGTACCTCAGAACATGCTTTACAGCAACCAGATGAACAATCCTCGGATCTGTTAGGAACTAACTCAATGTGTTCACAGCAAAGCAAATATCTAGTCTCTTGTTCGTCAGGTACATCAAGGACCCAATCATCTGACGATACATAGAGATATCAACTCGCTCAAATGAAGCATCACATAGAAGCTTCAGGTTCAATGCCATAGGTGTGGCCATGGCCTTGCAATCCATCATCCCGAATCTCTTCAGGATATCTACTATGTACTTCCCTTGACCAAGGAAGATCCCACCTGCACTTTGCCACACCGCCATACCTAGGAAATAATGCATCATTCCCAGATCTTTCATATCGAACTCGGCAGCAAGCTTCCTCTTAGTATCTGCAATCAATCTGTCATCTCCTCTTACAAATAAGTCATCTACATACATGAGTAGAATCACAGGACTCCCTTCCTCAACCTTGTAGTAAAGGTTGGAATCCACTTTACTCTTGGTAAAGCCCAAACTGGATAGAAAGCTGTCTATCCTACCAAGTTCTGCACATATATGATTTCCTGTCATGTGTCTCAAAACCAAGTGGCTGCTCCACATACACTTCTTCTTCAACTACACCATTCAAGAAAGCTGTCTTGAAATCCATCTGGTGTATCTTCTATTTCATCACTTTTATATTTCTCTATGCTGCCATCTGCAGCATGCTTGATCTGATAGATCCATATGGAATTCATAACAAAACTTCCCTTCAGGTCTTGGGACTACATCCCAAACATCATTCTTCATGATCGACGGATCATGGCATTCTTCCCATATCCTGGGAACTTCAATATCTTCAATAGATAATTTTGTTGCTTGAACAAATGTTGTAGTCCTTCTTTTGTAGGTGAAGGTATACAGTCTTTCCTACAAGACAAGTTAAATTGCATGATTAGAAACATCTCATAGTTTCATAACAAAATCTTATACATAAGAATATATGTCATACAGTCATACAATTATTTTAGCCAATGCTTCAATACAACATTTATCCATGTTCCATAACTTTCTAGATGCCTTCCAATCTCTACCAGAACATTGTTAAGAGTTTGCACTACTCCCAACATGTCAGCAAAGAGGTTTCATTCTAGATAAGTAGCAATGGAATGTTGTACAGTTCCATAGGCCACTTACCCATCACATGCATATTAGTAATATCTTGTTCATTAATGCAATCATTCTAATATGCACAATACATATCCTAAGCCTAGGAACATGAGCATATACATCATTGAACAATTTTATTTAAACAAACAAATGTGCAAGAAATAATAATTAAAATACTTATCTTTGTTTGTTTTTTGGGTGGACTCCCTCTGAGTCTTTGCTTCCTTGCAGGACTTGCTGGAGTCCTAATCTAAAGTAGCTTCTTCTACACCTTTCTGCTATGGAATGTAGAGAGATGGTCAACTCCCTCTGAATATCTGCATCCTTGCAAAAACTACTGGAGTGTGTTTCTCCTTTGCTTCCTTGCAGGGGCAACTGAAGTGTGCTCCCTCTTGATTTTTGCTTCCTGGATTACCTATCCTTGAACTTATATTCATCCTTGGTCCCTATGCATGCTTATTAGTATCATGATTGTGTTATCCTTGTGATCTCATACATTCATTAGTATATTGTCAATACTATCAAAACACAATAATCTCAAGCATGTATAGTCATGATCATTTCAAACAGAAATAATAAGCATTAGCATTCAAGGTTTATATAGGACTCTTATGGTTAGTCATAACATGTCTAAACCTGTGATTACTCAAACCTATGACTCTTTTGGTTAGTCATATGCATATACCCATGATTATTCAAACCTATGACTTCATGAATAAACATCATCAATCATGTCATGCATACTTATATAATAGATCCTATGATATAAGAAACACATACCTGGTCACCACATTTGCTAGTTATGTCTAGCAATGTGTTCTTGTTCTCTTCAATGACCTGCATAAATCGTTAGTTAAATTTTTCAAAAACAAATTATACATACCTCTATGTTATCCATGACTATGGATGAATCTTTGTCTTTATGTCACCATGGCAAGTTCAGGTTGTCCCTTCAATTTGTACAATCCTCCCTCTTGCTCTCCAATCACCACTACATCATCAATAGATTTATCCTTTGGCCACATTAGGACTCGGCCATCTACAAATGCAATCCTCATGCCTTTTGCATCCAATGCAGAGATGGAGAGAAGATTCTTCTTAAGCCCAGGTACATAAAGGAATTTTTTCATCTTCAAAGATTTTCCAGAATCTGGGTTGTAGGAGGCTTCACCACTTCCTTTGATTGGGTATTGATAATCATCCCCAAGTTTCACCTTATGGGGTGATTCATGTTCAGATATGTTTACAAAAGATTCCTTAAACCCAGTCATGTGTTTGGAAGCCCCACTATCAATTAACCAATCATTACAACCATGGGAGATTGTACCTGTGAGAGCAAATATTAGGACATACTCTTCTTCACTTGATGAGTCATCTTCACTTTCTGCCCTAGCTTTCTTCTTTGGAGGTTCATCATCTTCGGCAGCATGAGCATGGTACCTTCTTTTGTTACCCTTCTTCTTCTTGCTGGAGTTGTTGTTGTTGTTTTTGTCCCTTTGTTCTTGGGACATTATAAAGCAAAGTGACCCTTCTCATTGCATGTGAACATCTTATATCCTTCTTATTATTTTGTTGGTTCTTGTAGTGAGAGTGCTCCTTCTTGGGCTTGATTCTTTTGGTGTGGGCTATGAGAGCTTGATCTTCACCTCCCATCTTTTCTTCACGAGCTAAAAGCCTAGCTTCTTCTTGAGAGCATTCCTCCCAAATTTTACTGAAAGAGATCAATTTCTTTCTTGCACAGATTCCTTGAATAAAGGAGTCCCATGACCTAGGTAGGCCATTCAGAGTGGTCGTAACAACTTCACCATTGTCCACTACTTCATCCACAGCTTCAAGTTGTTCCTAGATCTGAGAAACCTTGGAGAAGTAAGATTGAATGGTTTCTCCATTCAACATCTTGACCCCTTTCAATTGATTCCGCAGAGTCATCTTCTGATTTATGTTCTTCCCTTCAAATAACTTGGTCAGGGAGTCAAACATCTCTTTGGGTGTCTTCAGAGATGACACATGGGGAATGAGATCGTCTTTGATAGAATCAGCAATGATTCTCTTCGCCTTGACCAAGTTCTTCTTATGCAATACCTTAGCCTCTTCATCCTCTGGGATAGGGATGTCTTCTTTTATGTATGAGTCCGACTCATTCTCTTCCAGGATTAACCCAATCCTATACTTCCAAGCTCAGAAGTTATCAGCCCCTTCAAGATTATCCTCAAGCTTGGTGTGATGAGACATCTTAAAGAGTACTTCAAATGGAAGTAGAAAAGATTTAGGTCTTACCACTTGAAATGTTGAAAACTGGATCTAGTCCCGGATTAGGGTTTGTCGGAAAAACCATAAAAGTTCAAAATGTGAATTTCAACTTTCTGAGAGGATACAAAGATGCGCCTTGATGAGCTGATAAGCCTAGTGTACTCAGAATTTGAGATAAGCAAAGCTTTACCCTTCAGATTTGCCTTTTTGTCCTCTCGGGTTCACTGGGAGAGCCCTGAATTAGGGTTTGAGTTTCCCGGAGATCTACCTAGCCAAAAATCTCGATCCAAATCTCTAAAATTCTATTTTTGCAAGGAGCTTCCAGCTATGTCTTCATATTTCAGAAATACCTATTTTTGAGGAAACCCTGATTTTTAGGGCCAAATCTGAAAATGCTCAGAATTGAATTCTGATTGGACAAATAGATTCTCCTTGATGAGTAGAGTCAATCTACTAAACTGCTTTTCCAAAATATGTGGAGAGAAACCCAATAAAAAAGAAACTCAAGTTTCCATCACTGCAAAATGTCTTCTTCTCAGGTTAGCTCTGATACCATGTTAAATTTTGAGCATTAATTCACAATACTCTAGGATCTTTACTGAGAGAATAACATGTACAGTATATCAATGCATAACAATCATATCAAGCATGTCAAGCATCACAAGAATCAAAAGCATGAGAGACAAGAGACACAGAGTTTCCGTGGGGAAAACCCTAAGGTGAAAAACCCCACAACTTCCTCAGAGATAGAGAGAGCAATGGCTCAACCAAAGTACAACCAAAATACACTGAGATAGTCTCCTAGTAGCAGATGATCCTCCTCTTCACTAATGCGCCACTTTCTGAGTGAGATAAGTGAGAGTTTCCGAGTGATCCAAATAGAGATCTCCCGATCTCTATTTATACTAGTTTGTTTGTCCAATGACCTTATGGGGCCGACTTGTCTAGCTAGGTATATCAACCATATAATATATATTTCAGGGCGGACCCCACACATGGTGGTCGAATAACCCTTCGCCAAGTACTCACACTTGCGACACTTGTCAATACACATGACGACACTTCCTTACAGAGGAATAACACATCTCTTATAAGGGTACAATAAATATATATGAAATACATAGATGAAATACATTCCGAAGTTACATATACATCAACACACATATTATTTTCCATTAATACGAGGGTGTCGCCGTTATGGTGGAGGAATGAATTTGATTGGCATCCAAAAAGCAATTTAGCATGGTAGGTAACTTGAATTTTTTTTCATTTTTCATGGATGCAATATATGAATTTGAAGGGGGGTGTTTTTTTTTAAGTGTAACTTTGATTCCTTCGCTACAACCACCGTACTCATAGCATCATCTCACACCAACTTATCCAAACAACCAAATTTTCTCTTCAAAATATCTTAAGGTATGCGATATGCAAACATTGATCATTTTCCTACCAAAAACATTGTATATTGCACTTAATATGATCAATATCATTGAAATATATGGATGTTTTCAATAGATCACTATGTTTTTTTGTAATTTAAATTAGAATATCATAATACAGTACAATACAATACATATTCCAAAACTTTTCCAACAAACTGTGCAATGTACTTCAAAAACATTGATCATGTGCCTCACAAAAACATTGTAGATTGTACTTAATATGAACAATATCATTGCCAATTTGACATATTTGGATTTTTTTGTAATACATCATTTCCAATTTTCCATATCTAGATTTTTTTGTAATACATCATTGCCAATTTGCCATATCTGGATTTTTTTGTAATACATCATTCCCAATTTGCCATACCAGAATGTATTTTTTTAAATTTAAATCAAAATCTAATAATACAGTTCAATATGGTACATATTCCAAATATGCAACCTCCAACCAGAGATGACTAGGCCTGGGATTTGTTGTTCTAGAAAACGTGCTTAATTCCTTGAGCAATATTTTGATCAACATGCTAAATTTTAATGAGCATGATTGAGTCTTACCATGAGAATAAAGTGAAAAATGAAAGGCGGGAAAATTAGTCAACTGTGATTCGAAATCTTCCATATAAAGTAGCTTTGCATTTCAAAAAATAGACTCTGAGATCTTCACTGTGTATTATACATAGATTTTTTTTTAAGTTAGCTTTTGTATTAAAAAAAAGGATAAAAGGGTACAATTTTAGTTACATAACATAGTCTAGCCATGCCCAACGTAAATACTATTTTTTTAAGTAAGCTTTTGTATTAACCAAAAAAAGGAGAAAAGGTACCATTTCAGTTACAAAACATAGTCCAACCATGCCCAACATATATTTTTTTAAGTAATACATTGTATTAACAAAAAAAGGAAAAAAAGCTACAATTTCAACTGCAAAGCATGGTGCATCCATGCCCTACATAATGGTGCAGATGCAAAATTAGCCTTAGAAGCATGTCTGAGCGGAGATTGTCTATCATTGCTAAGTATAATCTCGATCAAATACATATAATAAAACCAAAGAAAATAGCTTAACTGAAGGATCCGATAGAATTATAGGATGCAAAATGAGACCAAGGGACAAAATACTAAGATCACTAGCATAACAAGCTACCCGGTGGAGGTCATGTCTTGACGCCCATGGGGGGCGCGATTCTTGCACTAACAGTTGGAGGATGATGATAGGTGCTTCGTCCGACTGTGAATTATTTCCATGCATGTTATTAAGGATGTCCATATGATCTTGTTGCATATGCATCATGTGCTCCATCCAGAAACTCATGTCTTCCACCTCCTTTTGGAGATCAAAGATAAGTTGAAGCTCTTCCTCTTTTATCTTGTTGCAACCCGCACCACCACATTGGCTGCAAACCCCAATGCTTTGAGTCTGTTGAACTTGGTCTGACCATAAACACTATACCCCATCGATGCAAAGAGAGTAGTTGGGCCAATTACCTTCAAGCCAATCAAGGTACGAGACTAATTTTGTAGGTTCGTAGTCTGTGGCTACCACATTCTTGTCCCATTCGATCTTACAACACCATGGCCTTCTCATCCCCTGCTCTGTCAATAAGTTTCCATGGTCTCCTAACATGGTATGTGAGTTTTCTTCATTGATCTCAATTCTTTGAGTGCCTTTCCATGAGGCTTCCTCAGTAAAATTTATCTCAGTGGAATTCATCTCAGTAGAATTCATCTCTACAGAATTCATCTCTTCTTGGGATTTGCGAGAGTCCTTTGAGGAATCTTATAGGATTCATTCTCTGAGGACTCTTCCTAGGATTCACCCTATGAGGATTGTTCATGGGATTCATCTGAGGACTCTACCTAGGATTCACGCGAGTCCTCAGACTCCTCAGACTCCTTACCCACCCGTCGACCTCATATATTAGGGAGAAATTTCCCTCTCGGTGACCTTCCTATCTTCCTGAATTACGGCATTTCGGGAGTGCAAGAGCATACAGAGTGAGAATGGGAGTGAATTTAAGAAGCAACTGTATTCATGAGCTGGTCTAAAGCAACAAAATGAAAATTGTAGTGCTAGTGTGAACCTTTTATCCTGTTTAGAACCATAAATGATCTCGCCTTTTTGGGATCATTTCCATAACCCTTCATGATGTTGATTTGAACCATCCTAGAGTTGAATTCAATTCCCAAGCAATTTGATCCTTGTGGTCGATATCTCTCGCGCCTAAGGTAACCTGGAGGATCCAACTACCATGGGAGATGGTATTATGGCTCTTAACTGCACCTTCCATCACTCATGTGCTCATTGGTATTCTAGGTGGGTGAGCGCATGCCATGGGCTATGTGTCGTTCTCCTTCTCAAAGAATTATACTTCATATCAACCCAACGTACCTCAGGCGTGAGAGAGATCGACCCGAGGCTTCAAATTTGAAGCCTTCAATGCCCTTCATTTCCTATTTTATCCTTCATAGAAGGGAACAACAATTTTTTCCATGCAAAAAGAAATTAATTTTGTATGGGGCCCTTCAATAATGAAATTGACCATTATTTTGCAACTTTGCAATTGAAGGGCTGCTCCAATTTTTGCCTATCAAATTTTTGAATGGTTGAGAATGGACAATTGGGAAACAACAAAGTCAGAATCCCAAGAGATTTTGCCACACTTTCCATCAACGATATTTATCAACATTTAAATCACGACGAAACTTTAAAACATTTAAAATTAAGTTTAAATGTTATTTCCACATTACATGTAACTTCTTTCATCTAGTTGTTAAAATTTCCTCAATATGGATTCTTGGGTTATTTGGGTTAGATGTTATTAAAAACCATAGAGTAGAACAATGCAAATTTTATCATTATGATGAGGAATTTGATTATATTGCTTTTAATATACAATAAAATTTTGATGTATTACTACATTTGCAAATGAAATGAATGGTTTATTTTAACATGTCATCATTGAAGGGTTCAATATATCCTATCCCTTCAAAGTGAAATAGGATCCTACCCTTCAAAGTGAATAGGACCCTAGCCTTATACATGTATGTTCACTATGTATTATACATAGTTTTGTTTCAACAAGGAAAAAAAAATGTATCTTGTTATTCAAACTTTGAATCAAGCTAGTAAGCTTGTAATTTTACTAGTTCAGTAAAATGCATGCCCATCCCTCATTGTTTAATATTTTTGAGTGATCTCAATTTGATATAATATTTTTTATTGTTTTACACCTTCTTGTACCTTTATTTTTTCAATTTTGGGAAAAAAAGGCCTGCGGTGCAAAAACACTACAAGGGTGGGTAAATGTGAATTTCCTGCTTTGTTCACTAAAAATGCGAACTGTGTTGCAGCTGCAACCACCCTCCCCAGCATTTTCCTTTGAAAAGAGTGGAGTCCCTACTTAATTTTAGTCTTTACTTTTCTAGAGAATTTGGGTCAATTCTAAAACTATGTCCAGTATTGCATCAGGTTGGCTTGTTCACAAAACAAAAAAACACTTAACCAATTTTTTTGGTTCCCCTTAATCGATCGCTTTCTCTAAGATTAGCATTTCAGTGACTTCTCGTGAGTTCACTAAAACGACAGAAAATTTTATGGTTTTTGCTAAAAGGTCAGCCAAGTTTTTGATATGTCATCGAAACGTCGACGAAACTTCAGATAAGTTGCCAAAACATCTGCAAAGATTTTGTTTTCTCGCCAAAACATCAGCGAAGTTTTGGATTTATTGCCAAACTGTCGAATTAAATTAACTTTTGTCACCTGAAAAACTTCAGAATTTTTAAAAAAATATATGTTGATGGGTCGCTAAAACTCCCAAATGTTCGCCGAAACGGATCGGTCAGGGAGTCAAACATCTCTTTGGGTGTCTTCAGAGATGACACATGGGGAATGAGATTGTCTTTGATAGAATCAACAATGATTCTCTTCGCCTTGACCAAGTTCTTCTTATGCAATACCTTAGCCTCTTCATCCTCTGGGATAGGGATGTCTTCTTTTATGTATGAGTCCAACTCATTCTCTTCCAGGATTAACCCAATCCTATACTTCCAAGCTCAGAAGTTATCAGCCCCTTCAAGCTTATCCTCAAGCTTGGTGTGGTGAGACATCTTAAAGAGTACTTCAAATGGAAATAGAAAAGATTTAGGTCTTACCACTTGGAATGCTGAAAACTGGATCTGGTCCCGGATTAGGGTTTGTCGGAAAAACCCTAAAAATTCAAAATGTGAATTTCAACTTTCTGAGAGGATAGAAAGATGCGCCTTGATGAGCTGATCAGCCCGGTGTACTCAGAATTTGAGATAAGCAAAGCTTTACCCTTCATATTTTTCTTTTTGTCCTCTCGGGTTCACTAGGGAGAGCCCTGAATTAGGGTTTGAGTTTACTAGAGATATACCCAGCCAAAAATCTCGATCAAAATCTCTAAACTTCGATTTTTGCAAGGAGCTTCCAGCTATGTCTTCAGATTTCAGAAATACCTATTTTTTAGGAAACCCTAATTTTTAGGGCCAAATCTGAAAATGCTCAGAATGGAATTCTAATTGGACAGATAGATTCTCCTTGATGAGTAGATTCAATCTACTATATTGCTTTTCCAAAATCTGTGGAGAGAAACCCAATAAACAAGAAACTCAAGTTTCTGTCACTCCAAAATGTCTTCTTCTCAGGTTAGCTCTGATACCATGTTAAATTTTGAGCATTAATTCACAATACTCTAGGATCTTTACTGAGAGAATAACATGTACAGTATATCAATGCATAACAATCATATCAAGCATGTCAAGCATCACAAGAATCAAAAGCATGAGAGACAAGAGACACAGAGTTTCCGTGGGGAAAACCCTAAGGTGAAAAACCCCACAACTTCCTCAGAGATAGAGAGAGCAATGGCTCAACCAAAGTACAACCAAAATACACTGAGATAGTCTCCTAGTACCAGATGATCCTCCTCCTCACTAGTGCGCCACTTTCTGAGTGAGAGAAGTGAGAGTTTCCGAGTGATCCAAATAGAGATCTCCCGATCTCTATTTATACTATTTTGTTTGTCCAATGACCTTATGGGGCCGACTTGTCTAGCTAGGTATGTCAACCACATAATATATATTTCAGGGCGGACCCCACACATGGTGGTCTAATAACCCTTCGCCAAGTACTCACACTTGCAACACTTGTCAATACACATGACGACACTTCCTTATAGAGGAATAACACATCTCTTATAAGGGTACAATAAATATATATGAAATACATAGATGAAATACATTCCGAAGTTACATATACATCAACACTCATATTATTTTCCATTAATACGAGGGTGTCGCCGTTATGGTGGAGGAATGAATTTGATTGGCATCCAAAAAGCAATTTAGCATGGTAGGTAACTTGAATTTTTTTTCATTTTTCATGGATGCAATATATGAATTTGTAATACATCATTTCCAATTTTCCATATCTAGATTTTTTGTAATACATCATTGCCAATTTGCCATCTCTGGATTTTTTTGTAATAAATCATTCCTAATTTTCCATATCAGAATGTATTTTTTTAAATTTAAATCAAAATCTAATAATACAGTTCAATATGGTACATATTCCAAATATGCAACCTCCAACCAGAGATGACTAGGCCTGGGATTTGCTATTCTAGAAAACGTGCTTAATTCCTTGAGCAATATTTTGATCAACATGCTAAATTTTAATGAGCATGATTGAGTCTTACCATGAGAATAAAGTGAAAAATGAAAGGCAAGAAAATTAGTCAACTGTGATTCGAAATCTTCCATATAAAGTAGCTTTGCATTTCAAAAAATAGACTCTGAGATCTTCACTATGTATTATACATAGATTTTTTTTTTAAGTTAGCTTTTGTATTAAAAAAAATGATAAAAGGGTACAATTTTAGTTACATAACATAGTCTAGCCATGCCCAATGTAAATACTATTTTTTTAAGCTAGCTTTTGTATTAACCAAAAAAAGGAGAAAAGTTACAATTTCAGTTACAAAACATAGTCCAACCATGCCCAACATATATTTTTTTAAGTAATACTTTGTATTAACAAAAAAAGGAAAAAAAGCTACAATTTCAACTGCAAAGCATGGTGCATCCATGCCCTGCATAATGGTGCAGATGCAAAATGAGCCTTAGAAGCATGTCTGAGTAGAGATTGTCTATCATTGCTGAGTATAATCTCGATCAAATACATATAATAAAACCAAAGAAAATAGCTTAACTGAAGGATCCTATAGAATTATAGGATGCAAAATGAGACCAAGGGACAAAATACTAAGATCACTAGCATAACAAGCTACCCGGTGGAGGTCATGTCTTGACGCCCATGGGGGGAGAGATTCTTGCACTAACGGTTGGAGGAGGATGATAGGTGCTTCGTCCGGCTGTGAATTATTTCCATGCATGTTATTAAGGATGTCCATATGATCTTGTTGCATATGCATCATGTGCTCCATCTAGAAATTCATGTCTTCCACCTCCTTTTGGAGATCAAAGATAAGTTGAAGCTCTTCCTCTTTTATCTTGTTGCAACCCGCACCACCACATTGGCTGCAAACCCCAATGCTTTGAGTCTGTTGAACTTGGTCTGACCATAAACACTGTACCCCATCGATGCAAGAGAGTAGTTGGGCCAATTACCTTCAGGCCAATCAAGGTACGAGACTAATTTTGTACGTTCGTAGTCTGTGGCTACCACATTCTTGTCCCATTTGATCTTACAACACCATGGCCTTCTGATCCCCTGCTCTGTCAATAAGTTTCCATGGTCTCCTAACATGGTATGTGAGTTTTCTTCATTGATCTCAATTCTTTGAGTGCCTTCCCATGAGGCTTCCTCAGCAAAATTTATCTCAGTGGAATTCATCTCAGTAGAATTCATCTCTACAGAATTCATCTCTTCTTGGGATTTTCGAGAGTCCTCTGAGGAATCTTCTAGGATTCATTCTCTGAGGGCTCTTCCTAGGATTCACCCTATGAGGATTGTTCATGGGATTCATCTGAGGACTCTACCTAGGATTCACGCGAGTCCTCAGATTCCTCAGACTCCTTACCCACCCATCGACCTCATATATAAGGGAGAAATTGCCCTCTCGGTGACCTTCCTCTCTTCCTGAATTGCGGCATTTCGGGAGTGCAAGAGCACACAGAGTGAGAATGAGAGTGAATTTAAGAAGCAACTGTATTCATGAGCTGGTCAAAAGCAACAAAATGAAAATTGCAGTGCTAGTGTGAACCTTTTATCCTGTTTAGAACCATAAATGATCTCGCCTTTTGGGGATCATTTCCATAACCCTTCATGATGTTGATTTGAACCATCCTAGAGTTGAATTCAATTCCCAAGCAATTTGATCCTTGTGGTCGATATCTCTTGCGCCTAAGGTAACCTGGAGGATCCAACTACCAAGGGAGATGGTATTATGGCTCTTAACTGCACCTTCCATCACTCATGTGCTCATTGGTATTCTAGGTGGGTGGGCGCATGCCATGGGCGACTGATGTGTCGCTAAAACTCCCAAATGTTCGCCGAAACGGACTGGGGTATTTTCCATCTTGTGTCAACACAACTTAACTTTTGGTTCTAAGATGTAATCTCGGTGGACGTATTGATTCTGTACCGAAACATATCGGCGCGATTTTGTTTTCCCGTCGATAGACACATCAACTCAGCTTTTCTCACTGAAACCCAATAGTGCAGAAAATTAAAATTTTACATCGAAAACATATCAGTGGAAGTTGTAATTTGTCGTTGATATGGTCTCACTGACTTGGAACTTATATATCAGAACATCAAAACCCATGATATATCAGAACATCTAAACCCATGATCATTTTTTATAATAAAACCACCTCTTTTTGTAGCTCATATTTTTCTTGTTCTAATTGTTCAATGAGCTCATCATTTTCTTTTACATCACTGTGTAGGGTTGTAATTTCTCCCTCTTTATCTTCTATATTTTTCCCATATTATTTTTATCTACCTGTTTCATGTCCAGATCCAACATATGTTTACATGTCCCTTCAGTGGATTATGGGATGGGATGAGTTGTACTTGTTGTCTTTTCATATTCCAACTCGAAACTTAGAGCTCTAGGCCATACCCTTATCTCTATACTACTCTATGGAGCTTTTATAATCTATCATTTGCTTGTAAAGTTTCTCATTATCTTCCTATAACACCACTAACTCTAGGGTTTGTATATATTTTGGATCTAGTACCTTCATCTTCTTCTTCAACACTTGTATCTCATTGTACTTTTGTTGGATCAATGATTACATAAGACAATGATAATCTAGATTAGTCCCCAATGCATTAATTTTATGTTCTAACTCTTTGATGGTCAACTACTTGTCCTCGGTGACCACCTTATCTAGATTCAATTGTTTCTCAATCTTCTTTATCAATGCATGCATCTTCTCGGCATTTGCAAATGATTGGAAAACATCTTTGCGCAATGGCTCACCAGATTCTCTATAAAATTCCACTATGTCAACATGGTTGATTTTGTCAAACTTGACTTTTATCTGGGTGGCCTTATAGTCATCATATGTCTTTGCCACTAGGACCTTTGGCTCAAAAAAATTCATTTTGAAGTTTCCCTCTTTATGATATACCATTGAAAACAATTTATTTTGAGTTGTATCCCAAGATGTGTTCTACATGATATCAATACTATATCTCTTTATACCCATGAATTGGGAGATAGGGTGGGTTGAGATTGAACAGCTCCTTATGATGATGATCCGGGTTATGCCTCAAAAGTATCCAAAATTGCTGATGGGAGGTGTTCTACTATAATCAAAGGTAATTATAGAGATTCTCCATACTGACTTGAGACTGCTTTTGACCCACTTGTGGTATCTTCAACCGATGTGACCTTTATCAGGGCTAGATGGTTTCCCTCTTCCCATTATGTTCAAGAGTTTTTTCTGGTTGCTCTTTCTCTATCTCATCTATTTCCATGTTTGTATGAGTCTCTAATGCAGTTTTTTTTGCTCATGGTTCCTACGTTTGAGGGTTAGAGACCATTGTGGTTTGGCTCCCTACCTTCCCAATTTACTCCTCTATGCATTTGTTGGTATCAATCTACAATATATTGCTTACCTACTCCCAAGTGTCCAAGTTATTATCCCCCCTCATTATACGTTAGGTTGATGATTGTAGGAAAAAAAATTATTCTCTTGCCTCTTCTTGGATATGGATTGATGTGGGTCATATACCCATTTGTCTCCCTTGGATATGTTTAATTGATTTATCATATATTCCACCTAGTTGAAGGGACCACTTATTTGGGAAATTTGATTGTTATAGGGTGAATGAATTTAACAAAGTGAAGTTGGTATGAGAGAAACCTCCACCTTATATATTCCATAGAAAGAAACTTGAAGTGAGAAAATTTGGAAGCAAATAGGGTACTTCATTAAACCCATAGACTCTGATGATAGTGTGACCTTCATATAAGAACCAATCCCCCACCCTGGTGTAAGGGTTTAGCTACAACAACTCTTTATACTATAGAAAATTCCTAGGAGGAGGATCACTTTGTAGCAGGAATTAGACTGTGTACATGAACTTGTCAACAAAGGAACAGAAATCATGATTGTTTAGTTTTCTAATGATTATTTTAGTCCACTCATATACATGTAGTTGGGATCCTATATTGTCCATGTTTCCAACTCTTGGGCCTCAAAATAAGGGGCATTTTGGTATAGAACAAGGTACATTAGATAGGTTGGGTATGTGAAGAACTTTACATTGGGGAAATTTTACAACATGAGGTGAATATTTTAAGCTATAAACTAGCAGTAGTATAATTTATTCATCATATGACCATTTGGAGGAGTCATGGTTGCCATATATCCTAATAAGGTATTATCCATTGCTTTATCATTGTCATACCCTATAATTTGGCACATCAGGGTTGTGGCTTTCCTGGAATTGTTAGGGAAAATAGAGTATTTGTAAGGTGCATAGTTAGTTAGAACTAGGGAATCCTTGTTTAAGTGACTGGTTAATACCAAACCTTTCTCAGCCTGGGATAAGGCTTGATAAGTAGGAGAAAAAGCATCATCATCTAAATAAAAAACATCACCATTTAATTCCAACAAATTTGGTTGTTTAGGGAAATGAATTCTTTGGAAATGATGCAGATGGATTTGGAGCCATTTGTGGACATGGTAGATTTCTTGTCAACACAATAATTGGCAGCACACCAAGTTATAAATTATGGAAAATGGTATGTTTGAGGACAAACTACTCTGGCCATGTTTGATTCCCATAACTGGGAATAATCATGTCCATTAGCGAAGTTGGTATGAACTTCCTTAATTAGCTATTAACCAATGGGAACATATAAAGGGGTAAAAATTTTCCCATTCCTAGTCACCTAAGTGCTCTTCTTTAGCCTTTTTTTTTGGCATGTGTTTGTGGTAGATTAGGGATTGATGTGGATAACATTTTATCAATTGTTTCAGAAAACTAAAATTACAGACAGATTCAAGGTTACCAAGTGATCAAAATTACTAGTTTGGGATGACAGTCTAGGCGATTGAAAGGAATACTAGCTTGGTCTTTGCTACTTAGTCAATTGATAGTGCTTCTCGTTGGATGTAGCAAATGGGTGCTTTTCAATTGTTTTTTCAGACTAAACAATTTATAGTTGAACAAGAGACATGGAAACTTCATATTGGCGGAATTTGGGATGACATCATCATGATGTCATGTAGGCCTTGGTGGTCACATATCACCTTTGGGTTGGTGCATGTGGTGCTTGTTTGTCACTCCGGTGCTGACATGCAACGCAATTGAGGTGGGTAGGTGTACAACAGTCTATGGCTTATAGGGCCCTCGGGGCATCCAATTATCCATCTAGTGGGAGCTTGTGTGAACGTGGGCAATCACTGGATGGTGGTATCACCTCGAGAAAAGGTGGTTTATGAATCTCGTCATCCCGAAGAGTTTCCAATAGAAATCAACCATGTGTAACTATGGTTTGGCCAAAACACCTCGCCTACTCACTATTAATTGCCTTGTGACTTGTTGGTGCATTGTGGTGTTCTGCCATTGATCGTGGGATCCTTTGTTGGAGATAACATATTATACAACTTGATGAGAACCCGACATTGTTATCATTTTTGGGGGGGTCAATTTTAGTAGTTGTTTTTACTTCCATTTCAGAAAGTGTGTATACTGGTAGCACCATTTTTCATTTTGAGCTATTTTTTTTTATTTTGAAACTTCTTGGTCATAAAAAAACTGTAATTTTTAATACAAATGTGTCTTTTCAAATTTTACAAAAAAAATATAAATTTATTAGCTAGTTATAATGAAACAATATATACATTTTAGAATTGTTTTAACTTTTAGAAGCTAGTTAGATTGAAAAATATATATGTATTGGAAGTTTTTTCTTTAAACATGTCTCTTAAATAAGTAATTTTTATGGGAAAATTTGAAAAAAATGAGAAAATTTGCATAAATTTGGAGTTTGGTGACGTGTTGTAATGAAGACCATGGTTGTTGGCATGCTAAAGATGAGATGGAGGTTTCGCTACGGATTTTTTGACTGATGGAAGTTGATAGTATATTTTTTTTTCATGATTATGTCACTATGTTGACAATTGTCCATTTTGTTGTTAGGGAACCCATGAGCTTCTTTTTCTCGTTTTTTACTAGGTTGGAGGTAATGGTTCTTTCTCATTTGTACAATGAACCATCTCCTCAAATTATAGAAGTTTTCCACATTGCTCATTTCCTAGTTGATTTCATGCAAGTATAAGGACCAACCACTACTACATGTTCTAATTTTTCTTGTAGCTACTACATGTTCAAAACATCTTGAAGTAGAACAGTTAATAATATTCTTCTTGGTTCCTGAATCTATCAAATTCAATGAAAACATCAATAAAACAACTATATTTACCTTGGATTCCTTCTTTTCATTTATTCAATGCTTTGAAATGAAAGATGATGGAAAAAAAAATATCTTAAGAAAAAATGGTGAAAAAGGTTGTCAGAAAGTGATAACGTTCAGTAAAAAATGACGTTAATTCAAAGAGCCAACACTCCTATTCAACTAGCTTCTCCAAGTGTAGAGCCAACCTTTATTATATATTTATTTGGTATCTAAACGTGAGGCATGTGGAGTGTACCACAACCTTTAGAGGAACCTAAATAAGATTTGGGATTAAGACCATAGATATTGTTAAGGATACTTAATGGAGTAGACCCAAGAGAATGGGAGCATACAAGTCACGTATTGACAAAAGAAAAAAAATGTTTCGATCATGCCATACACCACTCAATCAACATGTTAAATTTGAATTCTTTGAACCAAATTTTTTGGTTCTCAACAGTCTTCATCAAGTCCAACAAGACATTGGTAAAGTAAAATGCATGACACATATTCCCAACAAGTTATAAATTAACTAGAAAAATTTGGTTTGGAGGTTTAGTTGTACTACAATCTAGACACCAATGTAGAAAGGAACATGAAAGTGGTGGAGAAAGGATATGCACTCACCAAGAATATGTTAGTATATAAAAGATATTCCAAGTTCCAAGAAGAGTATGCCTCGAATGGAAATCAAGGACAACCAATCAATTATATTGAGGTAGTATTTTCTTCTATCCAGTTGAACTACCGAGTTCAAATTGTCTTTTGTTTTATTCAATGGAACATGCGACAACTAGAGCTCATTCTCTATGGAGTTCTTCTTCATGTGTGATAAGAATTGTTGAACTTGAAATTTGAACTTGAAATTTTATAATAGAATTATAAGTCGTGTTTCTGAATTAGTTAAATTTAAAAAACCATCACATCTAGCTAATTGAACGGTCATGTAGAAAAGTAGGTGTGCACAAATGAAAAAAAATTGATGAAAAATTGGTCTAGTTAATAAGATGTCTCCACAATGCAGCTACTCTTCTCCTCTAGCGAACTTGTTCTTCTCCTCTTCTCATGAAAATTTGTTTGAGTGAGTGATGATACCAAATGGGAAGTGTGACTCCCCTATTTATACTTGTTTCCCAAGTGACTTTTCCTTATGGGGTCGACTTGTCTAACTTCTAGGGCCGACTTCACTAAGGAAACATTAAATTACACTTATTTAATATCTCTTTTGGATTCTTCTAAGTCGACTTAACAAGTAGGGTTTACACTGATTCCTTCAATACTTTTACATGATCAAATACAATATGAATATTCCTCGAAGGAAGTACAATAATGATATAATAAGAATATCTTTTGAACTTACACAAGCTTCAACAGTCCCTCTTACCAAGGAAGGTATTCTACAGACACTACCATCATCACTGTTGTTGCAACTTTGTACTTTGACAATTGACTTCTAACATCTCTCGAATCTATACATCACAAGAATTTCTCCACGAGCAAGCCATCATCTCACACATGCATTTGTCACGATCATACATCCCAGTACATCTCAGTAGCAACTCATCAGCAATCCACATTACGTCATTACGGAACTTCATCTATCTCACATAGAATCTAGACACACACATCTGATTAGATACACATACTCAGTTAGATACGCATACTCGAGTGGATACAAATACTCGGCTAGATACGCATACTCGACTGGATACAAATACAAAAGTATAGTCACCCTCTCCATTCATCACAAGTATGGTCACTCTCTCTAGTCATTACAAGTATGGTCACTCTATCCAAGTTTTCAGTGTATGGAGACTCTCTCCAGTAATCACAAGTATGGTGACACTCTTCAACCTGCCAATGTGTGGTCACTCTCTCCAATCCTCATGAGTTTATCACTCTCTCCAGTACACACACACATACTATATCTAACTGGATACGCATACAAAAGTATGGTCACTCTCTCCAATCTGACAATGGTCACTCTCTCTAGACATCCTAAGCTAGTCACACTCTCTAGTTGTCATAGAGCATAGTAACACATTCCCTTCAATGACCACCTGTTTCCATCACATCATCAGTTACATCCTCGAAATTGTATATCGAACGCATCCCTCCCTCTTACGAGGGAAATCTCTCTACATCACTTCAAGCTTGTCCCTAAAGTACTCTAACCTTACTCTTGACAAAGGCTTGGTCAACACATTGGTTGTTTGCTCGTCCATCGCAATATATTGGAGATTCATCGCTACCTTCTATACCATATCTCTGATATAATGGTACCTAATCTCAATATGCTTGTACTTGTCATGGAACACTGGGTTCTCAGACATCTTCACACAACTTTGGTTGTCACAGAAATACATGTCACCTCTAAATCAAGATCAAACATGAGTCCCTGCATGTAACTTTCGAAGCCACACTACTTCACAGCTAGTTAAACATGTTTCCATATACTCTTCCTCAGTTGTACTTAGTGCCACACTAGTCTTCTTCCTTCTGAACCAGGAAATCATGCATGATCCCAAACTTAAGAAACATCCTGAATTACTCTTCTTGTATGTGAAACTACCATCCCAATCTGAATCAACATAACCTTGTAGGATAATATTCTGATCTGACTCATACCTTAGTCCATACTCAAGTGTACCTTTCAGGTATCTCATCACATGCTTTTCCACGATCAGGAAAACACATCTCTTCTCAACCATGTACTGACTCAAAGTGTACACCGCAAAGCATATATATGGTATCATGCTCATCACGTACATCAACAAACCAATCATCTGTTTGTATAAGGTGGTGTTAGCTCTCCAGGAAACTACCTAGGGTTATAAGCTAGGTATGCCTGGTAACTTAAGAATTCAATGTTTTTTGTGCTTTTGTAAAGGGTGGATCAATGGGATGACTCAATCCGAGTATAGCATTCAGACATTCATCATGGTAAACAAATAAAACAGTGCTCTCAAGAATTGATTAATCAGCAAATACTTTGAAAAATGGATGAAGAAAAGGAATGTGACCAAACCAGTACAGAGTAGGGCTCGAGAGACATTCAAGAAACTAACATCAAGCTATGAGCTAAACAATGGAAAGAGACCATTCAAAGCTAGATAACATAGATAATAGTGAAAGGAAGATGGAAAGCTGATACCAAAACTGAAAGAAACCTGTGATCTGTATTAGCATAAGAAAACTGAGTACAATAGCAGACTACTGCATCCAAAATCGAACCCTTTAACAGTCTTGGTTCTGTGGCTTTATAGCCTTTACAAAATCGTTTTTTCCAGATCCTAAAAGCATGGATCTGTTTAATGAACTAAAGTACTAACTGAAAGTTAAAAACAAAAAGATAGGGACTAATCCCTAAAATCATGGACATTCAGATATGGAGATCTCCTTCAACGACTCGATGGTTGGTGAAGTGAAGCAGCCTTCCAAGGCTCGGTGAACTGGGTTGGGCACGCCAAAGATTTGATTTTCATGATATGGTAGTCGACCTTTGCAAAAACAGGCTTTCGGCAGCTAACTATTCTGCTGATTTCGTGCTTTAGCTGCCGGAAGTCAGACCTTTCGGCAGCTAATGAGCTTTGGGGGGCTCGCCTAAGCTGCCGAAAACTGTGACTGTTTCACAAAATTAAACCCAAACGCTACTTAACTGATTTTGTGCCTTAGCCGCCGGAAGTCAGATCCTTCGGCAGCTAATGAGCTTTGTGGGGCTCGCCTAAGCTGCCGAAAGCCGTAACCGTTTCACAAAATTAAACCCAAACGCTGCTTAACTGATTTTGTGCCTTAGCCGCCGGAAGTCAGATTCTTCGGCAGCTAATGAGCTCTGTGGGGCTCGCCTAAGCTGCCGAAAGCTGTAACTGCTTCAAAAATTAAGACCCCAAAACGCTGCTTTCCTGCATGCTCGTGACCAATCGCTAGGACTTCTTTGAAACTGCTCTTTTCCCTCTAGTCACTCGTTTAGTCTGTCTTTACTGAACCTTCACAGGCTGTTCTTGTTGAGCTTCCACAGGCTGTTCTTGCTGAGCTTCCACAGGTGTTACTTCCTCAGGGATCGTGGCCACCTCAGCCAACGTGTTTAGACCAGATGGTTGTGCTCCTGTTACTGCTGGTTGTACTTTTGTCCCTGACGATTCCTTCATCTTTAACCTTTGAAATCCTGAGTCACACAAATGTTTCCAGCTGTCTTTATCTCCATTGTATTTACATCTGAAGTTTTATCTCACAATGGCCATTTAATCTATACAAATGTGTAGATCTGCAGAGCTTCCAGATCTTCCTTCATGCACCCCATTAATATCAAAATTTGAAACCCAAGACTCACAGAAGTAAATTTTTTACCTATTCTATCACCCAAAAAGACGGTGGTCAATTTGGGAGATAACATCTGGCTCCTACTCGGGGATGGAATCCTCCCAGTGAGGTTCCGAAGAACAAGTAGTTCCAGTAGCCTTTAGCATTGGGCATGGAGTCATTAAGTCTTTAACACTGATCCCTCTGCAAACCTGTATCAAAACAATGTCATGTTCCCTGATGGGCTTACCAATACAAGCATAAATCTCTAAACAGCTTTCAACAGATCTTCTAATACAAGTCACTAAACAGCCTTTAGTATTGGGCATGGAGTCATCAAATCTTTAACACTGATCCCTCTGCAAACCTGTAGCTTTCCTGCCCTTCATTGAAAAATGACTTCCCAAAAGGAAAACTGTTGTAACTACTAGCATCCTGTGGCCCAATATATCTCCAATCTGGCTTCCCTGCTACTCCATAAGGTCCATCAATGTTTCCATACTCATCATCAGAATAATTGTTACGGGTTTGAGCAATTCCTCTGTTTCCAGATTCAGCCTATCTGGGGTTTTCATCTAATGCTGTATATGGACATTTTGTCCCATGACTGACACATCATATGCATAAGAATCATATCTCATATGGCCATGCTGCAAATCTCTATCAAAACGCCCACTATATATATCTTCAGCAGGTGGAAACGAGTATCTTAGAGACTGTATAGATCTTTCCTCCACGGCCTGCAAATCCTCGACCATGCCATCTGGATATGAAACCCTTCCCTAGTGGCAGCCCTATTTTCTTCGTAGGATACCTTCCAGCCGTAGTTTATATGCATCCTGTTTTGCTTATTCAATAATAACTGAAAATAATCAATGTGCTCAATAAAGAGCTTATTTAGCTACCTACTCCTACACTAATTAATAGGAGCAGAATGATCAAGTAACACTAAATTTCCAATGCAGCCATGTCAGAAACTGGTTTACTGTCATCATGATGTATCTTGACTCAAAAAGTAATGAAGACCATATCATCCAGAAAAGGGGTTTAAATGGGTAAAAAAAACAATCACCTACTGACAAAAATATCCTTGGATTTATGCTGCTCATAGAATCTAAAAGATCAGCAATAGGATCTTGAAAATCATAACAGAATACCTCTTTGAACTGCTGATGTGACTGTAAATTTAGAAGATGCCGAAAACTGTCTTGAATAATCTCACTGTTGAATGCAGGCTGTTCGAAATTTGTTAGAGAAACATATAAGACGGGCTGCTGATCTGGACCATTCAGATCCTCGCCTTTTTCTTCATATCTGCTGCGAACTTCCTTTGTCTGCAAGTCTAAAAAATGGGAGCTGCCCTCAACATCTGCTGCATCAACACATCCGAGATTTAGATCTTCACTGTTATTGGGATCAAAAGATCCATGACAAGTATTAATTACAGCATCAACCCATTTTTGGTCATGATTCTCATGTCTTAGCTGAAGATTGAACAGTTCTTGCAAATCTGGACTTTGTAGGCTGCCCTCATCAACCTCTGCAAATCTGAAACTGTCATCTGCGTCAATACATTCGGGATCATGGTTCACCTGTTCTAGCTGAAGTTTGGACAGTCCTTGCAAATCTGGACTTTGTAGACTGTCCTCTTCAATCTCTGTAGATCTGAAACTGTCACTTGCTGATATAAAAATCTGCTCTTCACTTTTCAAATTTTCAATAGGAACAATCTTATCTTCATGACAACATAAGTTGGGAGATGCATTTGATGCAATAACAAAAGCATCACTATGGCTATCATGATGTGGATAAACGATCTCTTGATCATAATGAAGAGTATTTTCTACAGCAGCATAATCTTTATGAGTGTCCTTAACCACAGCATGCATACATTTCTGATCATCTCTTTGGTGGACAGTTGGTATTTCAGAAGTAACCAAACCTTCATAAACCTCAGATGAAAACTGATCCCTATGATGGATATCTAAAGAAACTAATTCTTCAGATTGATGAAAAACAAAAATACTATTAATAGGAGAATCTTCAGCTCCTTTATCATCCATTTGTGGTTTATCTTGATGAGAAGGCACAGTATCATGAAGATCATTAGAAAGATGATGGAGAGATCTTTCCTTCTTTACATCTTCAGCCTTGTTATGCAAGTTAAATTCTTGACAACAATTATCAAATAAAAGCTCATTTGGAAAGAACTTTTTGCAACGCTCATTGAATGCTTTATGAAAGTCTTTCAAAGATGAAATACATGAAGGAGGTAAAGAAGAATACCATACACGTGCATCACCATACAACGAATACATGAACATCTTCATACGAACATCTTCATGCTGCAGATCTAATAGGTCCATGCATTCATGAAACTTGAGGAGGTGTTCAGCAGGATTATCATCTTTCTTCTCTTTGAAAATAGGTAAAAAATCTCCCCATTCTGATATATCAGGTACTGCATGTGGGAAACCAGGAATTGAAGAGAAGTCAAGAGGTGCAAACCTCCGAGCCAAAAGAGAAGCAAATGCTTTTGACATCTGAATATTGTGGAGTCGCCACTGAATTCGTCCTTCATGGAGTCGCCAGATAGATGATTATAACCAATAAATGTCTACCCCTTGTCTATCATCAAAGAGTAGATCTATGTCGTCTCCTGGGAAGATCAGCTTCTCACCTCGCTCCCCGGCAACGGCGCCACTTTGTTAGCTCTCCAGGAAACTACCTAGGGTTATAAGCTAGGTATGCCTGGTAACTTAAGAATTCAATGTTTTTTGTGCTTTTGTAAAGGGTGGATCAATGGGATGACTCAATCCGAGTATAGCATTCAGACATTCATCATGGTAAACAAATAAAACAGTGCTCTCAAGAATTGATTAATCAGCAAATACTTTGAAAAATGGATGAAGAAAAGGAATGTGACCAAACCAGTACAGAGTAGGGCTCGAGAGACATTCAAGAAACTAACATCAAGCTATGAGCTAAACAATGGAAAGAGACCATTCAAAGCTAGATAACATAGATAATAGTGAAAGGAAGATGGAAAGCTGATACCAAAACTGAAAGAAACCTGTGATCTGTATTAGCATAAGAAAACTGAGTACAATAGCAGACTACTGCATCCAAAATCGAACCCTTTAACAGTCTTGGTTCTGTGGCTTTATAGCCTTTACAAAATCGTTTTTTCCAGATCCTAAAAGCATGGATCTGTTTAATGAACTAAAGTACTAACTGAAAGTTAAAAACAAAAAGATAGGGACTAATCCCTAAAATCATGGACATTCAGATATGGAGATCTCCTTCAACGACTCGATGGTTGGTGAAGTGAAGCAGCCTTCCAAGGCTCGGTGAACTGGGTTGGGCGCGCCACAGATTTGATTTTCATGATATGGTAGTCGACCTTTGCAAAAACAGGCTTTCGGCAACTAACTATTCTGCTGATTTCGTGCTTTAGCTGCCGGAAGTCAGACCTTTCGGCAGCTAATGAGCTTTGGGGGGCTCGCCTAAGCTGCCGAAAACTGTGACTGCTTCACAAAATTAAACCCAAACGCTGCTTAACTGATTTTGTGCCTTAGCCGCCGGAAGTCAGATCCTTCGGCAGCTAATGAGCTTTGTGGGGCTCGCCTAAGCTGCCGAAAGCCGTAACTGTTTCACAAAATTAAACCCAAACGCTGCTTAACTGATTTTGTGCCTTAGCCGCCGGAAGTCAGATTCTTCGGCAGCTAATGAGCTCTGTGGGGCTCTCCTAAGCTGCCGAAAGCTGTAACTGCTTCAAAAATTAAGACCCCAAAACGCTGCTTTCCTGCATGCTCGTGACCAATCGCTAGGACTTCTTTGAAACTGCTCTTTTCCCTCTAGTCACTCGTTTAGTCTGTCTTTGCTGAACCTTCACAGGCTGTTCTTGCTGAGCTTCCACAGGCTGTTCTTGCTGAGCTTCCACAGGTGTTACTTCCTCAGGGATCGTTGCCACCTCAGCCAACGTGTTTAGACCATATGGTTGTGCTCCTGTTACTGCTGGTTGTACTTTTGTCCCCGACGATTCCTTCATCTTTAACCTTTGAAATCCTGAGTCACACAAATGTTTCCAGCTGTCTTTATCTCCATTGTATTTACATCTGAAGTTTTATCTCACATTGGCCATTTAATCTATACAAATGTGTAGATCTGCAGAGCTTCCAGATCTTCCTTCATGCACCCCATTAATATCAAAATTTGAAACCCAAGACTCACAGAAGTAAATTTTTTACCTATTCTATCACCCAAAAAGACGGTGGTCAATTTGGGAGATAACAGGTGGCATCCACTGTCTTTGAAGCAGTATCACAAAACAACTTCAAATTTGAAGTCATTGGTGTAGCCATGGCCTTACATTCCAACATCCCAAATCACTTCAGAATCTCCACAGCATATTTTCCTTGGCTAAGGAAAATTTCATTTGGACTCCGGCACACCTCTAGACCTAAGAAATAGTGCATCATACCCAAGTCTTTTATCTCAAACTCTGCAGCAAGCTTCTTCTTAGTTTCTACAATAAGATCCTCATCTCCTGTTAGAAACAGATCATCTACATATAGAAGCAATATCATTGGTTTCCCATTCTCATCCTTGTAGTAAAGGTTGGAATCTTATTTACTCTTGGTAAATCCCAAGCTCATAAAAAAAATATCAATCCGGGTTCCTGCTTCAATCCGTACAAGGCCTTATTTAACTTGCACACATGTATCTATTTGTCATGTGTCTCAAATCCCAGTGGTTGGTCCACATACACTTCTTCTTCTACCACACCATTTAGGAAAGTTGTCTTTACGTCCATCTGTTGTACCTTCCACTTCATCACTGCAGTTATCACAAGTATAGCTCTAATTGAAGTGTATCTTGATAAAGGAGAAATTTTTTCTTCATAGTCAATTCATTATTTCTTGGAGAAGCCATGAGCCACAAATATTGCCTTGTATTTCTCGACACTACCATCTGCTACATGCTTTATTTTATAGATCCATTTGGAAGACACTACTGAATTCCATTATATTCTCAGAACCACATTCCAAACATCATTTTTCATGATCGACTGGTACTCTTCGATCATAGCTTCTTTCCATACTTTATTCTCGACTGATTCTTCATAATTGGAAGGCTTTGCATCAATGATATCACATAGTAAAGCCACATAGCTGGAATATGGTCAAGGTCTCTTGCTTTCTCTGGAAGTCCCATCTAGATCACCATACTTCTATGCATCTTGAATAGCCACTCATGCCTAGGATTGTATTCTCTTATGTGTATTCACCTTTTGGGGTGGATCTGTAAGCCTTTGTGGTTCATCCATATCATGGTATTCTGGAGTCTATTCATGTGGAACCACATATTATTCTGCACCAGTGTCGGTAACTCTGGGAGCTTCAGTCTCCTCATGAATTTCTTCGGCATGAATCTACCTTCATCTATTGAAGGTTGTATCCTCATTGAAGGTTACATATCTACTTTTCTCAATTTGTTTGAACCCTGGAATATATATTCGGTATGCCTTTGATGTTTCACTGTATCCCACAAATATGCCCTTCTTTCTTGAAGGACCCAACTTTGTTCTCTTGTCCTTGGGAACATGTACATATACTGGACAACCAAATATCCTCAGGTGGCTGACCTCTGGTTTCTCTCCTATAGACATTTCTTATGGTGTCTTGTTCCCAAGTACACTGTGGGATGTTCTATTCTGCACATAAACTGCAGTTATAGATACTTCATCCCATAAGTGCATGGGTAGATCCTGATAATTGATCATGGATCTCATTCCTTCCATTATCATTTGATTCTTTCTTTCCGCTATTCCATTTTGTTGAGGATTATAGGGAGTGCTCATATCCCTCTTAATCCCAGATTCTTTGCACAACCTTTTGAAGTCTTCTAATATGTATTCCCTGCCACTATTTGATCTTAGAGTCTTTATCTTATTTTCATTATGGTTTTCCACAAGAGATTTGAATTCTTTGAATTTGCTAAACACTTCATTTTTAGTTTTCAAAATGTAAATCCAAGTCTTACAAGAATAGTCATCAATAAAAGAAACATAATATGCATACCTTCTTAGTGAGTTTGATGGCATTGGTATGCATACATCTGAGTGTACAATATCCAAGATTCCTTTTACTTTGTTTTCGCTGCTTGGAAATGTACTTTTCACCATTCTTTCCATGAGCACATACTTTGCATCCACCATCGTGGTTTGCTTGGATCTCTGGTAGACTTGTCACCATCTTACTGATAATTGGAAAGGCTTTGTAGTGGATATGAGCAAATATTCTATTCCAAAGTTCACACGGGTCTACTATGTTATGAATCATGGCTTGCTCGACTTGACCCTTCAATTTGTACAAGCCTCCATCTCAGTTATCCAATTGAAACTACATCATTAATAGTATTTCCTTTTGGACAAAAGCAACTCTGAATCCTTTCTCTTCTAATGCTGATATGGAAAGGAGATTTTTCTTCAAACCTGGTACATATAAGATATCTTTCATTTTTATGCGTTTGCTGGATCTTACCTTATAGGAAGCTTCTCCTATCCCCTTTATGGGATACTAATAGTCATCTCCAAGTTTCACCTTATGAGGTGAATCCTTCTCTGTCAAGTTGGTGAGGGAGTCTTTGAATCCTGTCATGTGCTTGGAGGCACCACTATAAACAAGCCAAGTATCACTCCCATGAGTGATAGTACCTATAACAGCAGAAATCAAAACATATTCTTCTTCAATTGAAGAATATTCTCTTTCCTTATAGTGAACATGTTCGTCATATTTTGCGGCATGAACATGATACCTATTCTTCTTACCTTTCTTGTCTTGATCTTTTGCATGGGGACAATTTCTTGTAATGTGTCCCATCCTCTAACAAGAGTAGCATCTAACTGATGAGTAATCTTTCTAGGGCATGTGAGACTTATAATTCCTCTTGTCTTTCTTGTGAGGTGATCTTCCTTCTTAAACTTCTCTTTCTTCATATGAGTTGTTAAGGCTTGATCTTCATCATTACCTAGATTTTCTTCTTTAGCTACCAGTCTAGCTTCTTCTTGAGTGCATTCTTCTCATAACCTAGTAAACTTTGTTAGCTTCCTTCTAGAACATATTCCATGGATAAATGATTCTCATTACCTTGGTCAGCCATTGAAGGTATTCATTACAAGTTCAGCTTCCTCTACTGTGTCTTCAATGGCTTTGAGTTGTTCCTTGATTTGAGATACCCTTGTGAAGTAGGATTGGATGGTCTTTGAATTTTTCATTTTTACATTCTTGAGTTGAGTCCTCACGGTCATCTTCTGGTTGATGTTCTTCCCTTCATATAATTTGGTCAATGCATCGAACATATCCTTGGGAGTCTTCAAGGATGAAACATGAGGAATCAAGTGATCCTTAATAGAATAAGCAATGGTCCTTTTATCCCTAACTAGATTCTTCTTATGTATGGTTTTGTCTTCCTCTCCCTCTAGCTCTGCAACTTCTTCCTTAACATAATTCTCCAAATCATTTTCTTCTAGAATGGGAAGCACTCTATACTTCTAGGCTCAGAAGTTATCAGCTCCTTCAATATTATCCTCAAGCTTGGTGTTGTTTGTAATATTGATAATATGAGAACCTAAAATGGAAATAAGGATAAAACTTACCAATTCAGATGCTCAATTCAGGTGCTTGCTTCAAAGTTCTTTGGAAATCTATTGACCTAGATTTTGCTAGAGAGACCCTAATTTTTAAACTTGTGAATCTTGCAATTCTGATCCAATGGATAGATGTACCTCCCTAAGGTGAGTTGAGCAAAGGTATTCTTCTTCTGGATTTGTGGACAAAACTGCCAAAAATATGATGCCCTATTTTTCCCAAGCAGTAGTGATGAGGTCAAAATTGAAAATCCTCGTATCTGAATCTATTTCCATGAGAAAGTGTGCCCTCCTAGGGTGAGTTATATTGGTCTCCTTTTCAAGCTGATATGTGGAGAGAAGTGCCCGAAAAAGGAATCCCTAGTTTCCAACTTTCAATAGTACAGCTGCACAATGTAATATCCTGATTTTGACCTCATTGCATTAAAATGTAAATGATGTAATATTGTTATAAAATCGTGGTGAGGAGCTCAAGGCCAAGTCCCTGCCATCTATTTATTGGTGCATATGGTTTGTGTACTAGCCAGGCACAATGGAATTGCAAATATCATGTAAATATGCATTTTAATAAAATACCCACAACTTGTTATGTAATGTAATGCAACAAGAGATGGGGGCATGATTTTTACAAGGAATTGGGAGGGAAATATTCAAACCCTTGGATCCAATAAAGTCAAGGAAAGTGTCAATGAGAGAACCCATGAACCCTCAACTACCCATGTTGACTTTTGTACCCAATCATTTATTTCTTCCAAGATTTGGTTGAGGTAGTTAATGCCTTGGGGAATGGAGAGGTATAGCTATCCAAATTCGGGTATGGGAAAGCCATCAATTTTGGAAAAAATGTGTTTTGATTCCTGAACAATAAAGGAGCCACGAAATTTCTCCCTAAGCCATTATTCACCATGGTCTTTTCTCCCTCACGCGGTCTGAGCTTCCTGGGCATTTTCCTCCATGTTCTTCTAGTGCTGCCTTGGTTTTCTAGCTAGGAAGAGGGAGTTTTTGTGTTGTAGAGCCATGGGGAAGAAAGAAATCTGATTTGGGCATCCTGGGGGGGCGTTTTCTCCATACAAATGCCCCTATATCCGTGGGAAATTCGAGTTGTTCCCCCATGGTCGATTTTTTTCCCTCCCCATAAGTCATTTCTTTGTGCCACGATTGGGGAAAACCTATGGACATCCTGTTTGGTAAATCCCATTGTTAAAAATGGGTATCCATTCCCAATAATTGAGCTTGATATGTATGGGTTGGGTATCCATTGTTTTGGCTTGAGTTTGAGTGCAAGCATCCAAAAATAGAAGGGTTCACATTGGCCTGATAAACCTAGTTGTGGACTGGCTTGGCTTAGATGTGATGGTTTCTTGGGTTGTATTGAGCTTGAGAGTACCCTTTTCCTTAAATAAATCATTCCCAGCTCGAGGGTGGCAACTATGCTGAGAGATTAACGAGCAAAGATGGCCTATGGTTGGGTGAACGTTGCATCGACATAGCTAGTTGCTTGGGATGACATTACATCAAGATGAGTATTCTCTCTATGCGTATTTTACTTATGTAATGTTTTAATTAATTATGGATTGTTCTGATTCTGATGTTAATGCATGTGAAATGTGTGTGGATAGTTAAATTCCACTGTGGATGTTTATTTGACTATGCATTTGCACACATATGCATTTTATTTGTATGGAGCCTAATGAAAGGGGCTGAGTTTATGGAAAAATCCCAAGACCTGTAGTCATGTTCCCTTCCTTGTGTTGGATCGATGGGAGGGGATGTGACACACAATGACTTCTTCCAGCACGACTCTGATACCATGTTAGAATTTGCACTTGAATAGTAGTTAGGTTAGATCTTTAATCAATTTATACTAGATGACAATAACAATAACCAATAGGATCACTGAAAGATGGACAAGCACAACATACAAAAGAGACACAAATATTTTCCTCTGGGAAACGCTTCAAGGGAAGAAAATCCAATAGCTTCTTCAATATAGATTCATTAGCAAGTACAATGTCAAACTAGTACAATAAAGAGCTAAAGCTCTTCCACAAATATCCTGAGAATATATAAGAGAGAAAACCCAAAATAAGATGTCTCCACAATGCATCTACTCTTCTCCTCTTCTCATGTGAACTTGCTTGAGTTAGCAATGATACCAAATTGGAAGTGTGCCTCTCCAATTTATACGTGTTTCCCAAATGACTTTTCCTTATGGGGCTGACTTGTCTAACTGCCAGGGCCAACTTCACTAGGGAAACATTAAATGACACTTATTTAATGTTTCTTCTAGATTTTTCTGAGCCTACTTAACAAGTAGGGTTTACATTGATTCTTTCAGGACTTTTACATGATCAAATACAATATGAATATTCCCTGAAGTAAGTACAATAATGATACAATAAGAATATCTTATGAAGTTACACAATCTTCAATATTGTTAGCTCTCTTTAATTGTATTTGAAGCAATGGCCTCTACATTCAGCTTATGGAACTCCATTGTCCATAATATTAATTGATCCTTCAGTGCATAGTTGAGTTAGAAGGAAACATAGTTGTACCAACATAGATCCATCTTAAACCTGGATCTATCAAGCACCGAGAGGGATCCAATTTCTTGAGGTGTAAATTTTTTTATCTTAAATTTTTTTCACATCAAGAAAAAAATTCACACCTTAAGAAATTTTTCATGTCCCCAATTAAATGATTTTCAAATAAATAATTAAGTTGGCCTACCTAATTCCTAAGGGTTATGTGGAAAAAATAAATATTGACATTTAACCCCCAAGGTCTATAATTTCTCATGAAAATTCAATATTCTAAATTGATGGCGGAAAAATAGGCCAATAAATTATGGAATAAATGTTAAATGCTCCAAAATGAAGTGGCATTAGGTCCTAGTTGGACTTGGGGGTGCATAAGTGGACACATGGGGCCCACATGAGAGAATATTCCTCCTTTAAACATGGAACCATCACCAAATTCGAGTTGGAAGGGAAGAGGTAACATTCATGAAGGAAGAGGAAGAGTCTTAGGGTTAAAATAGGCAATGACAGATTCTATGACAACTATGACAAGTATTATGACACTTATGACAGATTCTATGACACCTAAGACACTTATGATAGATTCTATGACATCTATGACAACGTAAGAGCAAAAAATAGACCAAGAGGGATCATGAGAGGAGTTACACATCTCTAAAGAATCCAAAATATTCCCCAAGTCAAATTCATGGAGGAGTTGGAGACAAAAGATGAGCCAAGTGTCATGTGGGGCCAATGAAGGGTCATAAGCCCCACTAATTTGAATTTCATCAGTAGTCAGGAGATAATTTGAGTTCTAAGGAGGTAAACAACTCAAATAAAGTTATTAAACGGAGGCCAAGTCAAAATGGAGTAGCTTTTGATCATTCTTGCGTTGAGAGGCGCTCTACAGCCCAGTATGGGGGAGATATTGTTAGTCGAGTGTTTGTCGATATTGTCGGCCATAAATAACATTTGTATGAGGGAGATCTTGTAAGTCGAGTGTTTGTCGATATTGTCGTCCATAAATAACATTTGTATGAGGGAGATCTTGTAAGTCGAGTGTTTGTGGATATTGTCGGCCATAAACAAAATAATACAAAGTAAACAAAAAAGAATAATACAAAGTAAAAAGTAATAAATATTATGTTGACATGTTAGATGATATATATCTCTGTAATAATCATATAATGAGAGCCACAGCTCGAAACATTAAGTATTTCAAGTGATATTTACATTCAAGGAAGAGATTCAAGCCATTTCCTTATATCTTGTTATAAGAGCTTGAAGTTGCTATATTTCGATTTGTACCAGTTCATATATGAGATTTTTACAATGTATGGAGAGTCATTAATGTCCTGAATAAGTTTCATATACATTACATAATCCTTTGGAACACAAATCTCGAATTTCATAACAATTGGTGGAGTTTCTTATCATTTCCCCCTATGTGAAGACATGTATACAAACATCTGATTTATGGGAGTTGAAGCAGCCTTTAGGAACTTATTAATGATGAATTTGTGTGCCCATTTAATTCCTATAACTAATACATGTCTCTTTTCTGAAATTTGGTAGGGTCTTACTGCACTTGGGAATCCAATTGTGACTTCTACCCTTGGGGGTTTGAACCTCGAATTTACTAGTAAAATTCCCCAACCTCTCCTGAAGTTAAATGAGGGTTGCAGAAGTATTTTGAGAGTTTACAAGCATCCATATGCCTCATTTTTATTTCTTAATACCTTTCAAACACCTTCAGACCCAATTAAGAAGCATTTGGAGCCATTTGGAAGCATTTGAGTCATTACTAGTCTAAGGGTCGAATTGGCCAAAAATTGTAATTTTTCCAATTTTACCAAATTTATTAAAAAGGGACACTACAAGTGGTATCAGATAATGGTCCTTGCACCTGGTTTGGATGACCATTCATGAAGACAAGAAGTCAAAGAAATCATCCCCCGCCCTTAGAAACTAAAAGTGAAAGTACTTTTGGTGAAAGGGAAGAAGTAGGAGAAGAAGTACATTCTTTGGTAACCATGGGTAAGGATGAGAAATGAACCTTAGAGGAGAATGAGGAGTTTATAAAATTCCTGAAACCATTCTTTGAATACATGACAAAACAACTAATGCAAGGGTTTGAATTGTTGGCTATTCAATTTGGAAGTAAATTGACAATAGGAGGGAGTAGTGGTTCTCCTTTCGAGGAAAATAAGGTAATGGATTAAAGAAATTATGTCACAAAGGAGGAACCTCATGTAATGGTGGAACATGAGGTACATGTTTATATGCAGGTTCTTGAATATGCTACACTCAAAAAAGAAGAAAGACAAGCACTTGTCTTTCTTCAGAGGGATTATGAGTTGCCTCATGGAGAGAGTTGCAAAGCCTTGGAGGAGGCACATGATCTCACAATAGTTGGACCAGCCAATTACGGAGAAGATTAATGAAATATTTTGATGCGTAAGAGTTGCAAAGAGTTAAGATTGGTTCATAATTCCTCACCCCCTACTTCTTTTTCAGCCACATCAATTGGGGATGAAAATTGGGTGAAATATTTTTTTCTAATGGTGCCACATGAGGAGTATGAAAATCCTATATCTCCTTTTGATGATGACATGACTAGAGAACCTTATTATTTACATTTGAAGAAAAATCCTTTTTTATTTCTTGATGATACACATATCCATGGATGCATAAATGGTACTTATGTCAGTCCCTTGAAGGCTCATTGTTTTCTTTGCTCCCTACTTGGTTTATATTTTAGTGGAGGTTCTTCCTTCACTTCTTGGATGAAAGGACACATGGGTGATTATTTTGATGCATCTTACATCCTTTTGGAGCATCATTATAGGACATGGGATCCTCACCTATTTCATTGGAGCAGATTTGATGGGTCACTTGAAGCTTGTATGCACTTGGCAAATGGAGGTCTACTTACTTGGAGGTATAAGCACTTTCATGATTATTTGATGAGGCACCTCCTTGATGTACATTTTTATTATGTTGTTATATACTTTGATGATATATCTTTGGTACTCATGATGTTTGGAAGAATGCATACAAGAAAATCGGATCCAGGAATTCTCTTGCCTAAAGGTATGGGTTGGAGAGCACTCCTAATTGTTGGAGTGTAATACAAGCAATGGGACCTTGGAATAATTTTTAGTGTCATTGGTTTCAAAAAAATTTGGGAAAGAAAGTTTTGGAAAGAAAGAAGGTTCTTCAACATACATGTTTTAAATTGCTTAAGGACAAGCAATATTGGATGGGGAGGATTGTCATGTCCCCAATTAAATGATTTTCAAATAAATAATTAAGTTGGTCCACCTAATTCCTAAGGGTTATGTGGAAAAATTAAAATATTGACATTTAACCCCAAGGTCTATAGTTTCTCATGAAAATTCAATATTCTAAATTGGTGGTGGAAAAATAGGCCAATAAATTATGGAATAAATGTTAAATGCTCAAAAATGAAGTGGCATTAGGTCCTAGTTGGACTTGAGGGTGCATAAGTGGACATGTGGGGCCCACATGAGAGAATATTCTTCCTTTAAACATGGAACCATCACCAAATTCGAATTGGAAGGGAAGAGATAACATTCATGAAGGAAGAGGAAGAGTCATAGGCTTAAAAATAGGCAATGACATATTCTATGACAACTATGAAAAGTATTATGACACTTATGACAGATTCTATGACACCTATGACAGATTCTATGACATCTATGACAATGTAAGAGCTAAAAATAGACCAAGAGGGATCATGGGAGGAGTTACACATCTCCAAAGCATCCAAAATATTCCCCAAGTCGAATTCATGAAGGAGTTGGAGACAAAAGATGAGCCAAGTGTCATGTGGGGCCAATGAAGGGTCATATCCCCCACTAATTCGAATTTCATGAGTAATTAGGAGATAATTTGAGTTCTAAGGAGGTAAATGACTCAAATAAAGTTATTAAAACGAGGCCAAGTCGAAATTGAGTAGCTTTTGATCATTTTTATTTGTATCTTTGCAATTTGGAGAACTTCTAGCTTGTCCATGCTAGTAGAGTGTTTACTCTACTTGCCTTAGCACCAATTTCGAGGGTGAAATTCCCATCCTAATTGGCAATTGGAGAGGCCATTCATACCTTTAATTTGGATCTACAATGGTTTCATTTGTTGCAGGTTGAAGCTATAGGGAAGCTCGTGATATTTTCTTCTTCAACTTGTTCCCATCTTTCTCTCACATTTCTCTTCATATTTTGGCTCTTGGAGGAAGGGCGCAGATGGTGAGATTCTGATCTCTTTGGGAGAGTCCAAGACACACCATTTATTATTAATATGATATATTTACTCTGTATTTGATGCTCAGAATATCCTCAGGTCGAAATACCAAGTGAAACCATGTACAAATGCCAAACTATGTATGAATGGTGTCATTTCCCCCCATAGCTTTTGCATAGCGCACTTGTTGTTGCACATAATTAGTGAAGGACTGCTATTTCTACTTCATGGACATGTTATATGATATATATCTCTGTAATAATCATCTAATGATAGCCACATCTCGAAACATTAAGTATTTCAAGTGATATTTACATTCAAGGAAGAGATTCAAGCCATTTCCCTATATCTTGTTATAAGAGCTTGAAGTTGCTATATTTTGATTTGTAGTTCATATATGAGATTTTTATGATGTATGGAGAGTCATTAATGTCCTACACAAGTTTCATATACATTACATAAGCCTTTGGAACACAAATCTTGAATTTCATAACAATTGGTGGAGTTTCCTATCATTTTCCCCCTATGTGAAGACATGTATACAAACATATGATTTATGGGAGTTGCAACAGCCTTTAGGAACTGATTAATGATGAATTTGTGTTACCATTGAAGTCCTATAACTAATCCATGTCTCTATTATGAAATTTGGGAGGTTCATACTGCACTTGGGAAGCCAATTGTGACTTCTACCCTTGGGGGTTTGAACCTCAAATTTACTAGTAAAATTCCCAACCTCTCTTGAAGTTAAATGAAGGTTGCAGAAGTATCTTGAGAGTTTCCAAGCATCCATAAGCCTCCTTTTGATGTCTTAATACCTTTCAAACACCTTTAGACCCAATTCAGAAGAATTTTAAATAATTTGAGTCTTATTTTAGAATAACTCTAACTCTTTTCCAACTTTGTTTAAGAGTTGCATACAAACAAACAATATTAGTTAGTCATTCATCATCTAATCTTATATAAATGATCACTATAAAATTCTAATATCAATACAGTAAGACATGAAGAAATGATATTAATGTTCATAAATGAGCAAATATTATAACAAAATTAGTTGCTAATGCCTGTGATGGAATAGCTCACGAATGCACAGGGAAAGGTGTATATAGTAACTAAATTTCTAAAGATTCTAATATACATTCCATGTTAGAAGCACCTTCAAGGTCTCTTAGAGACAAAACATGTTTATAGAGGCACCAAGGAGAAGAAGGTACTCAAATAGCAAAAATAGAGATGAATATGATCTATCATTAGATAAGGATGCAACAAAGAACTTGTGGGATCTTAGTAATCCTAGGAGAAGCCTCCTAAAACTATTTGATGATAATTCTCATTCAATATTTTGATTTAATGTTACATATAATTACTTCGACATGGATAGAAAATGCTTTGATGGATGTTGATTTAGTCCAATTGTTAGGGTTGATAATCATGAAGTGAGAGATAAAAAATTAATAAAAAGATTTGTCACAGCTTCACAAGGTTTTATAATTCAATGAAAGATTCACCAAGATTTTACAAGGGTTTATAATTCAATAAAAGATTTGTTAAGACTTTACAGGGTTTTAGAATTCATTGAAAGGTTCACAAAAATGTATATATACATATGATATTATTGATAAATACTCTTCAAACTTTCCAATGTATCAAGGGGATTCAATGATTTATTTTGCATGTACACTTAGGAAGATTATTAAAATTTTCATGTTGGGTGGATGTCTTCCATTTTATTTAAGAATTCTTTATATTATCATACATGTTTTTTTTAATAAAGGAGGATGCAACATTGTTTTGGGTCCTTTCGATGAAATCTTGTCATAATGCAAATGCGTTCATCTTTAAACATGTGGACAATGACGGCATTCTGTTACACGATTTGCCCAACCGGAAGAAGAAAATGAATGGCTGAAGTTGAAGTAGAGCCGGAAGATGCCCGGAAGACGGAAAAAGGCTCCATAAAATGGTAAAATGGGTAGAAACTTCGAACGAAGAATAGCCAGAAAAAGAGTACACGAAGAAGATACCCGGGAGACTGAAAAAAACCTCTATAAATAGAAAGGAAAAACTGAAGGATCAAGAATAACAAGAAGAGAAAGATTGGCTGAGTGACTGAGTGAATTATCGACTTTCATAGTTCGCGGAGGAAGTATGTCAACAATCGTGTCAATTTTGGATAGCAGCGCCCTGCAGCTATTGCAACTTTGTCTTGCCTTTTGGCAGATTTTGAAGAGAACACCAGTAGGGGGGTTCATAAAAGGCATAATAGCCTGCTTGCTGTTACCCTTGATCAGGTTGCTGCAGCCCTTCGGCCTGTCCCCAACTATCGCCCGTCTGCAATGTTTCCACGGTCGTTTATTCAAGCGAGTTAGATGCCATGTGATCAGGGCACCAGAACCAATGGCCCCCGCCTGCATGTCGCCAGATAGATGATCAGCTAAATAAGTTACCGTCGCAGTACTTGGGCAAAAAATTCGTTCTAGAGAGAAAAGAAGGAAACAGGCTGTTGGTCAATGGGATAATGTGTTACTACATAACAGATGCAATCTGGGCCTCTCTCCTAGACATGGCTCAAAAAGCCCCCTCTACAGTGTTTCTCAATGATTATGAAGAAGTTTGGGAACAGACAGTCGTAGGCCGTGTGATGAGCTTAGAACAAGTGCTGGATTCGCTAATTCTTGAGAACCAATCTATGAACGCCTTAGACAATGCTTGGCTTCTGCCTGCCAAGTTGTCAGAGTGGGACGACCCACTGCTAAGTATTTTGAACTTGGTGGGAATAATCCTACAATTCTACTATGTCTATTGGCTCATCCCTTCATTGTTAAGCATCATATCTGGAGTATTGGAGTTCATCGCACCATTAAAGAAGTGGCTTTATGGCAAGATCAACTTCATATTTTGTTGTGCAATGCATTTAATATGTGACCAATTGCCTTATTCAGTGAGGAGGCGGGTGTACGTTTCTGGGTGCTGGGTGAAGAATCTGAAACCCTCCAACGACATAAAATTAAAGGTTGTGAGGAACGATACAATATACGCGGTCATAGCTGGAGGAGCAAAAGCCTACAATGAAGATGCAACTTTAGTGCAGGGCTGGTCCCAGTTCTTGGGCCAAGTTGACGAAGCCGCAGCTTCGGTGCCTATTTCTATAGAAAAAGGTGCGACTTTGGCTTTGGTGCCTCAGTTCTCACACAATGAAGAAAATACGTTTAAGTGTGCGCACATTGACATCAAGTGCAAGCGCAGATTTGACAGTCATGATGACTACTGCATAGAAGCCAGTAGTGACGGAGTGGCGATCATTGAGTTTGTTATAAAATCTCGAACCAGAGACGATTTTTTGAAGATGTGCACATTCCTTTCTTGCATATCGCAAAATCGTTCGGGGTCATTGGAATGTCAGCCCTCCGACAATAAGCTGTATGTCCGTCCGTTGAGGGAATCTATTATGTGCTATGTAAGAAACGGGTATCCACCTGTGTACACTATTGAATTCCAAAATGCAACTGTACATTAATATTTTATATAGGACGGTCTCTTATGTTATTGTTATAGAAGGACGGTCTCTTATGTTATTGTTAGTATCTTTTTTGTAGGGACTTGTATTACTTCGGACCTTCGGTTGTTCTTCGGTTTTTTTGGTGGGCGTTCTCAGGCCCGTTTTCTGCTCCGGAGATCACTTTTGGAATGATATTTACACTTAATGGACATGTTAGATGATATATATCTCTGTAATAATCATATAATGAGAGCCACAGCTCGAAACATTAAGTATTTCAAGTGATATTTACATTCAAGGAAGAGATTCAAGCCATTTCCTTATATCTTGTTATAAGAGCTTGAAGTTGCTATATTTCGATTTGTACCAGTTCATATATGAGATTTTTACAATGTATGGAGAGTCATTAATGTCCTGAATAAGTTTCATATACATTACATAATCCTTTGGAACACAAATCTCGAATTTCATAACAATTGGTGGAGTTTCTTATCATTTCCCCCTATGTGAAGACATGTATACAAACATCTGATTTATGGGAGTTGAAGCAGCCTTTAGGAACTTATTAATGATGAATTTGTGTGCCCATTTAATTCCTATAACTAATACATGTCTCTTTTCTGAAATTTGGTAGGGTCTTACTGCACTTGGGAATCCAATTGTGACTTCTACCCTTGGGGGTTTGAACCTCGAATTTACTAGTAAAATTCCCCAACCTCTCCTGAAGTTAAATGAGGGTTGCAGAAGTATTTTGAGAGTTTACAAGCATCCATATGCCTCATTTTTATTTCTTAATACCTTTCAAACACCTTCAGACCCAATTAAGAAGCATTTGGAGCCATTTGGAAGCATTTGAGTCATTACTAGTCTAAGGGTCGAATTGGCCAAAAATTGTAATTTTTTCAATTTTACCAAATTTATTAAAAAGGGACACTACAAGTGGTATCAGATAATGGTCCTTGCACCTGGTGTGGATGACCATTCATGAAGACAAGAAGTCAAAGAAATCATCCCCCGCCCTTAGAAACTAAAAGTGAAAGTACTTTTGGTGAAAGGGAAGAAGTAGGAGAAGAAGTACATTCTTTGGTAACCATGGGTAAGGATGAGAAATGAACCTTAGAGGAGAATGAGGAGTTTATAAAATTCCTGAAACCATTCTTTGAATACATGACAAAACAACTAATGCAAGGGTTTGAATTGTTGGCTATTCAATTTGGAAGTAAATTGACAATAGGAGGGAGTAGTGGTTCTCCTTTCGAGGAAAATAAGGTAATGGATTAAAGAAATTATGTCACAAAGGAGGAACCTCATGTAATGGTGGAACATGAGGTACATGTTTATATGCAGGTTCTTGAATATGCTACACTCAAAAAAGAAGAAAGACAAGCACTTGTCTTTCTTCAGAGGGATTATGAGTTGCCTCATGGAGAGAGTTGCAAAGCCTTGGAGGAGGCACATGATCTCACAATAGTTGGACCAGCCAATTACGGAGAAGATTAATGAAATATTTTGATGCGTAAGAGTTGCAAAGAGTTAAGATTGGTTCATAATTCCTCACCCCCTACTTCTTTTTCAGCCACATCAATTGGGGATGAAAATTGGGTGAAATATTTTTTTCTAATGGTGCCACATGAGGAGTATGAAAATCCTATATCTCCTTTTGATGATGACATGACTAGAGAACCTTATTATTTACATTTGAAGAAACATCCTTTTTTATTTCTTGATGATACACATATCCATGGATGCATAAATGGTACTTATGTCAGTCCCTTGAAGGCTCATTGTTTTCTTTGCTCCCTACTTGGTTTATATTTTAGTGGAGGTTCTTCCTTCACTTCTTGGATGAAAGGACACATGGGTGATTATTTTGATGCATCTTACATCCTTTTGGAGCATCATTATAGGACATGGGATCCTCACCTATTTCATTGGAGCAGATTTGATGGGTCACTTGAAGCTTGTATGCACTTGGCAAATGGAGGTCTACTTACTTGGAGGTATAAGCACTTTCATGATTATTTGATGAGGCACCTCCTTGATGTACATTTTTATTATGTTGTTATATACTTTGATGATATATCTTTGGTACTCATGATGTTTGGAAGAATGCATACAAGAAAATCGGATCCAGGAATTCTCTTGCCTAAAGGTATGGGTTGGAGAGCACTCCTAATTGTTGGAGTGTAATACAAGCAATGGGACCTTGGAATAATTTTTAGTGTCATTGGTTTCAAAAAAATTTGGGAAAGAAAGTTTTGGAAAGAAAGAAGGTTCTTCAACATACATGTTTTAAATTGCTTAAGGACAAGCAATATTGGATGGGGAGGATTGTCATGTCCCCAATTAAATGATTTTCAAATAAATAATTAAGTTGGTCCACCTAATTCCTAAGGGTTATGTGGAAAAATTAAAATATTGACATTTAACCCCAAGGTCTATAGTTTCTCATGAAAATTCAATATTCTAAATTGGTGGTGGAAAAATAGGCCAATAAATTATGGAATAAATGTTAAATGCTCCAAAATGAAGTGGCATTAGGTCCTAGTTGGACTTGAGGGTGCATAAGTGGACATGTGGGGCCCACATGAGAGAATATTCTTCCTTTAAACATGGAACCATCACCAAATTCGAATTGGAAGGGAAGAGATAAAATTCATGAAGGAAGAGGAAGAGTCATAGGCTTAAAAATAGGCAATGACATATTCTATGACAACTATGAAAAGTATTATGACACTTATGACAGATTCTATGACACCTATGACAGATTCTATGACATCTATGACAATGTAAGAGATAAAAATAGACCAAGAGGGATCATGGGAGGAGTTACACATCTCCAAAGCATCCAAAATATTCCCCAAGTCGAATTCATGAAGGAGTTGGAGACAAAAGATGAGCCAAGTGTCATGTGGGGCCAATGAAGGGTCATATCCCCCACTAATTCGAATTTCATGAGTAATTAGGAGATAATTTGAGTTCTAAGGAGGTAAATGACTCAAATAAAGTTATTAAAACGAGGCCAAGTCGAAATTGAGTAGATTTTGATCATTTTTATTTGTATCTTTGCAATTTGGAGAGCTTCTAGCTTGTCCATGCTAGTAGAGTGTTTACTCTACTTGCCTTAGCACCAATTTCGAGGGTGAAATTCCCATCCTAATTGGCAATTGGAGAGGCCATTCATACCTTTAATTTGGATCTACAATGGTTTCATTTGTTGCAGGTTGAAGCTATAAGGAAGCTCGTGATATTTTCTTCTTCAACTTGTTCCCATCTTTCTCTCACATTTCTCTTCATATTTTGGCTCTTAGAGGAAGGGCGCAGATGGTGAGATTCTGATCTCTTTGGGAGAGTCCAAGACACACCATTTATTATTAATATGATATATTTACTCTGTATTTGATGCTCAGAATATCCTCAGGTCGAAATACCAAGTGAAACCATGTACAAATGCCAAACTATGTATGAATGGTGTCATTTCCCCCCATAGCTTTTGCATAGCGCACTTGTTGTTGCACATAATTAGTGAAGGACTGCTATTTCTACTTCATGGACATGTTATATGATATATATCTCTGTAATAATCATCTAATGATAGCCACATCTCGAAACATTAAGTATTTCAAGTGATATTTACATTCAAGGAAGAGATTCAAGCCATTTCCCTATATCTTGTTATAAGAGCTTGAAGTTGCTATATTTTGATATGTAGTTCATATATGAGATTTTTATGATGTATGGAGAGTCATTAATGTCCTACACAAGTTTCATATACATTACATAAGCCTTTGGAACACAAATCTTGAATTTCATAACAATTGGTGGAGTTTCCTATCATTTTCCCCCTATGTGAAGACATGTATACAAACATATGATTTATGGGAGTTGCAGCAGCCTTTAGGAACTGATTAATGATGAATTTGTGTTACCATTGAAGTCCTATAACTAATCCATGTCTCTATTATGAAATTTGGGAGGTTCATACTGCACTTGGGAAGCCAATTGTGACTTCTACCCTTGGGGGTTTGAACCTCAAATTTACTAGTAAAATTCCCAACCTCTCTTGAAGTTAAATGAAGGTTGCAGAAGTATCTTGAGAGTTTCCAAGCATCCATAAGCCTCCTTTTGATGTCTTAATACCTTTCAAACACCTTTAGACCCAATTCAGAAGAATTTTAAATAATTTGAGTCTTATTTTAGAATAACTCTAACTCTTTTCCAACTTTGTTTAAGAGTTGCATACAAACAAACAATATTAGTTAGTCATTCATCATCTAATCTTATATAAATGATCACTATAAAATTCTAATATCAATACAGTAAGACATGAAGAAATGATATTAATGTTCATAAATGAGCAAATATTATAACAAAATTAGTTGCTAATGCCTGTGATGGAATAGCTCACGAATGCACAGGGAAAGGTGTATATAGTAACTAAATTTCTAAAGATTCTAATATACATTCCATGTTAGAAGCACCTTCAAGGTCTCTTAGAGACAAAACATGTTTATAGAGGCACCAAGGAGAAGAAGGTACTCAAATAGCAAAAATAGAGATGAATATGATCTATCATTAGATAAGGATGCAACAAAGAACTTGTGGGATCTTAGTAATCCTAGGAGAAGCCTCCTAAAACTATTTGATGATAATTCTCATTCAATATTTTGATTTAATGTTACATATAATTACTTCGACATGGATAGAAAATGCTTTGATGGATGTTGATTTAGTCCAATTGTTAGGGTTGATAATCATGAAGTGAGAGATAAAAAATTAATAAAAAGATTTGTCACAGCTTCACAAGGTTTTATAATTCAATGAAAGATTCACCAAGATTTTACAAGGGTTTATAATTCAATAAAAGATTTGTTAAGACTTTACAGGGTTTTAGAATTCATTGAAAGGTTCACAAAAATGTATATATACATATGATATTATTGATAAATACTCTTCAAACTTTCCAATGTATCAAGGGGATTCAATGATTTATTTTGCATGTACACTTAGGAAGATTATTAAAATTTTCATGTTGGGTGGATGTCTTCCATTTTATTTAAGAATTCTTTATATTATCATACATGTTTTTTTTAATAAAGGAGGATGCAACATTGTTTTGGGTCCTTTCGATGAAATCTTGTCATAATGCAAATGCGTTCATCTTTAAACATGTGGACAACGACGGCATTCTGTTACACGATTTGCCCAACCGGAAGAAGAAAATGAATGGCTGAAGTTGAAGTAGAGCCGGAAGATGCCCGGAAGACGGAAAAAGGCTCCATAAAATGGTAAAATGGGTAGAAACTTCGAACGAAGAATAGCCAGAAAAAGAGTACACGAAGAAGATACCCGGGAGACTGAAAAAAACCTCTATAAATAGAAAGGAAAAACTGAAGGATCAAGAATAACAAGAAGAGAAAGATTGGCTGAGTGACTGAGTCTGGTACTATCTGAAGAACCTGGTACTATCTGAAGAACCTGAGGCTTTGGGTACTCCCAACCAAAAGCATCCTTCACGGCTTTGACTCCTCCAACAATGGCGGCGCTTGCGACATTGGCTAGAAATCCAGACTCAAATGCCATGATAACAAAAAGCAAATGAAGCGAAACTGAAGACGCAAATAGTAGAAAGAAGGTGGAACAAAAGACTCTGGGCAAAAGTGGAAGCTTGGATGAATCGGATGAATGGCTACACAATCCTGCGCTGATAAATTCTAAATTAAGTGGAAGATTGGATTGAATCGGATAAATGGGATACACAATTTAAATAGAAGGAGATAGGGATCATGTGCTAGCTTGATAAATTCCAAATGAATAACACAGTGAAAATAGGAATAAAACACAGTGAGCTATCCTGGAATTTTCAGTGAAGTTGCCTTGAACTTTCCTGGAATTTTTAGTGAAGTTGCCTTGAACTTATTTCGGATGCACCAAGCCAATCCTTGAACTTTCAGCGAACTTTCCTTGAACAAATTTTATTGGGATACACCACACCTGCCACACTCTAGAAGCAGGACAAAGGATTATTCAAGGAAAAAAGTCGGGCGACCAATAAGCTTCGTGAGTGAGCACATATTACTTAATAAAAAAAGATTCTCTAGAAATAATTATTTAAATAAGGAAACCTTGAGTAAAGTTGTATCTCACCACATATTACACTACACAACACTAAGTTCCAGACAAAGTTTATTGCAATCCAATAAACTCTATTTCTATATAAACATAATAATAATAATTATAGTCTGGAGTGCGAACCGACGCTGGGGACACAGCCGACCGTCCCACCGTCCGCCACCCCACCTTTCAGTAGGACCCCTACGCGGTTCTAATCTTTATCATGTATAGATGTATTAACTTTTTGAAAAACCAATTATCAATATCAACGTGTCTAGACATTATACGTGGTTCTAATCTTTACCCTATATACATGTACTAATTATTTAAAAATCCAATTATTAATATCAAAATCTCCACACATTTTTTTTCCTGAAAAAAAAAGCATAATTTCATTTCATTCTTAAGAGTATGAAATTACATTAATCAACACACTCATTTAGAGTGGTATATAGAACTGCTGAGTCAAGCATCCTGCTTAGAAGTGAAATAAACACAGATGTTCTCACTACGTGAGCATTAACATCTTATACATTGACATGCATTAACACTACGATTGTAACTGTTTGGTCTTTTTACGCAAAAAGAGAGCCTTTGATCAAAACTGTACTGTCTATTCATAGAATAAAAACTAAAAAAAAGAAACCTGTCAGTACTGGAATATAAGAGCTGAAAAGTCTGTGAATGCAATAGAACAGGCTATCATCATTATGTTCACAAGAGAAAACTGTTGTGTCGCCAGAAGAGTAAAAATGAGCTGACACGATCATTCTATGAATGGTCTATGATAAAATGCTTGTCCCACTCCATCTAAAAATTCAGTAATTTTCCAAATTATGACCCCCAAGAGCAGCCCTTCCTTTGAGGCCTTGTCCACCTCGACATTGTTTTCTCGGTATATGTGCCTGCAATTAAAAGTTTCAAACGTGTGAGTGACGTTCTGTATTTGTTCCAAAAATGCAGCAATCCTCCGGTTGTTGCAATGATAAGAGCCATTAACCCATTGATCACATTCAAAGAGTCCCCAAATACAGAAATTTTACTGACTGATTGTTCCACAACATAAGAAATTAGAAGTTTGAGACTGAGAATCTCAACCCAGTTGTTGGTCCCCCTCCCAAAACCAAACGACATCACATAGTAGTGAACAGGTGACAAGTAAAAGATAGCCCCTCCCCCACATTGATCATTCTGACAAGCCCCATCAAAAAAACCCCACGGCTGGGTACGATCAATTTCAACAGGTTGAATATTTCTAGGACTGAAAACATGACAAATCCGCTTAAGGGCTAAGAAGATCCCACAGCTATTAATAGCCACTAAAGCCGGGAGTCCCATTATATCTGTGAACAGACATTTGTTACAAGAGAGCCAAATTACAACCGGAGGCAAAGCTTTAAAGGCAGTAAAAGCAGGATTGTGTGTCCACCTTCTCCATGCCTCCTCAAGAGTGTTCCTAGCGCACTGAAATAGTACTTTTAAAATTCTAGAAACAATATTCCAAACCTCCCTTGTGAAGCTACAATGAAGAAACAAATTTAGAGCGTTTTCCTCATACTGATTACACATGTAGCATCTACTAGGACCATGAAGACTTCTTTTCTGCAGAAAATCCCATGTCGAGATCCTATTGGCCAAGACACACCACATGAAGAATCTAGATTTGGGTGGGTACTGAAGTTTCCAAAGAGATTTCCACCACCAAACCAATTCTTTGTCCACAAAGTTCTCACTTATCCACTGATACCCAAATTTTGGAGTATAATTTCCGGAAGGATCCCCATCCCAAATAAGATTGTCATCTTCTTCATTTAGGAAAATATGGTCCCTACTAAGTGCTCTCAAGTACTGTCTCAGTTCTTCCTCCATCACCACATCTAATCCAAATGAATCAGCCCTTCTCCAAACAGGGCTTCCCATCCAAACATTCTCAGCATCCACCAATTGATTAAGAAAAAACAGATCTCTCTGCCTCAACTCCTCAATCAAGCCCACTGACAGTAAGTGTTGTGCTTCACATCCCATCCAGGGATCACGGCCAATCCTCACTCGGTGTCCGTTACCAACATCCCAGACAAGGTTCTGTCCAATAACATGAAAAGAAGACACCAATGCTTTCCAAATGATAGATCCCCCTTTATGAGGCTTGTGAGGGGACCTGATCCATTCTTCCACAGTATCAGGCTCAACATATTTCTGCACCATAACCCTAGCCCAAAAGCCTCCTGACTTAATTAACCGCCAACCACACTTAGCAGCCAGTTCCTTGGAAAAATGAAAAATATTTTTCAGTCCCCACCCACCCACTGCTTTTGGGGCTGCAATTCTATCCCACTTCACCCATGGAGTAACATGTGCATCCTCCCTACCATTCCACAGAAAACTAAAGCATATTTTCCTTGCAGCTTCTAAAATACCTTTAGGAATCCAAGCAAGTGACATCCAATATACTGGGATAGCTTCTAGCACATACTTTACCAGGACTAGCCCCCCCGCTCGAGAAAGTCACCTGAAACTCCAACTTTTTAACCTCTTTTCCAGCTTTTCCAAAATCCAAATCCAGTCCTATTTCAAATAGTCATTAGGCTTCAAATTGAACCCCAAATATTTTAACCCTTCCGAAAGAGTAAGAAGTCTGAAGGGAAATAAATTAGTATATATAATTAAATCCTCCTCCCTTAATAGAGAAACAGTAAGAGAAGATTTGCCATCATTTATCTCCATCCCAGTTGCAATAGAAAAAAGGTCCAGAATCTCTTTGAGTTTGTCAGCATCCCTTCTTGAACCAAAGCAAAAAAGCATCCAAAAAGAGCAAGTGTGTAAGAGAGATGCCCGGAGCCACCATAATCCCTTCAAAATCTCCTACACGTTTTGCTTCCTTAATAGCCCTACTCAAACTCTCGGCCACCAACAAAAATAACAATGGGGAAAGAGGACAGCCCTAATGCAAACCACATCCAGAATGAAAGAAGGGAGTCGCCACTCCATTCATTAAAACAGAGAAGGAAACAGTAGATATGCAGCTCATGATCCATCGTATGAAACCAATCTCAAAACCTAAATGAGTAAGCATAAGACGAATATAAATCCAACTCACCTTATCATATGCTTTTGACAGATCAATTTTAAGAACAGCTCCTTTCAGCTTTCTAGTTTTAATACTATGTAAACCTTCCTGAGCTATTCCAATCGCCTCATGAATCTGACACCCTTCCAGAAATCCAAACTGTTCCTCGGAAATATGTGTAGATAAGATAGGTTTGAGCCTTCTAGCAATCACTTTAGTAACAATCTTATACACACAGTTGCATAATGAAATAGGACGAAAATCATTAAGAGTGGAAGGAGTATCCACTTTAGGAATAAGGGCAATGAAGGTGGAGTTAATGCTGGCTAGGACCCTGCCTTCCTTCCTAGAATCTTCAACAAGCTGTAAAAGATCATCACCTATAATATCATAAAGAGCTATAAAGAATTCTATTGTCCATCCATCAGGCCCAGGGCTCTTATCCTTCTGAAAACTATCCAAAACCGCCTTCAATTCATCCCCTTAAATAGTGTCCATCAGCATCCTGTTATCATCCACTTCGACAAACCGAGGGAATAGTTGAGCTACCCTGATGACCTCTTCAATATTTTCTCTCTCACTGGCTTTGAAAAGATCCCGAAAATGAGTAACCCCAACATCATCCAACCCTTAAAAAGTAGACAGAGAATTACCTTCTAAGTCCTCAAGTCTCCATATAGTATTGGCAGATCTTCTTCCTTTTTCATAAGCATGAAAGAATTTGGAATTTTCGTCCCCACTTTCCAACCAAGTGGCCCTGCTCTTCAATCGCCATGCCTCCTCATTCTGCTGAAGAATCCTGTTCCTCTGATTCTCCAAATGAACCAGATGGTCCTTAGTTTTCTGAGAACCGTATCCACCTCCTGACTCTTCAGAGATAGAGGATATTTCTCCTTCAATAGTCTTAAGAGCCCTATCGTCCCTAATCCTCTTCTCAGCAACCCATAATTTAATAGGTTCCTTGAGTGTTTTAATATTCTCCGCAAAGTGGAAAGTTGCAGAATGGACCGACCCCGGATGATAAGGAATCCAATGCTGCTGAAAAAGGTCAATGAAAGTAGGATCTTCCAGCCACACCTTATTAAATTTAATAGGCGCAGGAGGTTTAATAGGGCTGACCTTCAACTCCAGAAAAATTGGTTCATGATCTGAGTTCCCCCCCGATCCAATCCATTGTCTAACAAAGAATGTTGACTCCATAATCTGCTCAGAAAGAAGGAAACAGTCCAATCGATTTGCCACTCTATCTAAGCCAATTCTCTTGTTTCTCCATGATGGCTTTAATTGTAGAGGCTCCACATCAATCCAATTTCCTTCAGAAAATTTCCTAATAAAGAAATTTGTAAGGGGATCCACATGAGCATGTGGCCCCCAAATCTCAGCATGACCTAGAGAAAAGTTGAGATCCCCCCCCAAGGATCACAGAATCCCCTCTAATCAACTCTATATCCAACAAAGAAGTCCAAAATGGTTCCCTTTCGCAATAAGGTCCATAAATGTTTACAATAGTGAATACTCTGTCAAAATCCAGAGATTTACAAGACATTCCCAAAACCGAATGCATCCCCCAGAGAGAGGAAACGCAGACCTTAGCTTCGTTCCAATCAATCACCATACCTCTAGAACGACCCCTAGCATCTGAAGCCTCAAAACCCCACCCCGGGAACTAATCCTTTAACCTACCAATAGCTTCATCACCATCGCACATAGTTTCTTGTAACACCAAAACATCAGGATGCTCAAGTTGCAGCATCCATTGCAACACTGGTCTTTTGGAGGGACCAGCAAGACCTCGACAATTATAGGACATGACCTTCATCGAAACCCTTCCTTATGGGCATCCACTGCTCTAAGTGCCCTTTCAATTGAGAGTTATTTACCATTCCTAAGATCAGAGCGAGCTCGGGACTTAGCACGAGAGATGAAAGACTTCCTTCCTCTGGTTTTAGGTAGTTTAGGTTTTTCTTTCCCTAACCCTCTTGCTGTGGTTTTGTTCATAGAGCGCAAAAAGTAACCGAACTCCGAGGATCCAGTGGGTGAAGAAGGCTCAGACGGAACTTGCTTAAGGACAGGGTTATCAACAGGAGTTACAACGGGGGGACATTCTATCAGAAGAGTTTCCAAAATAGGGGATATAACAATAGGACACTGGGGAAGCGAAAAGGATGCCAACGACTGTGAGGAAATATGTAAATTCCTAAACCCATCCACCCAATCAAAACTAGGAAAAGATAATTTCTTAAAAAAAAAACTGAAGGAAGGGTTTGAAAAGGGAACAGAAGAAGTACCAGCTGCTATGTCTGATGACCGAGTAAGAGAAGGCAGAGATACCTCCGGAGCAGTGATCAGTGGCTAAAAGGGTTCGGACTCTGCAATGCCCACGATAGCACCCACCTCCGGTATAGTGCCATTGTCCACCATAGTGCTATCTTTCTCCACTACCCCCGTAGGTACCTCCAAGGAGGTACGTTCAATCTCATGCTGACCCAACAGATCATCCTCCAATACCACCCCTGCCTCCTTCTCCACATACCGATGTTTCATAGAATTGCCAAATTTCATACGAACCGGCAAAGAGCAATATACGGTCGGATGCCCATATTCATGGCACTGTCTACATCGAAACGACACATTTTCATAATCCAGGGTTTGTGCAAAGGTGTAAGGCCCCCATTTTAAATCCATACCATCAAATAATCCTTCCCTAACATTAATACTTACCAGAATTCTCGCCACCTTCTGAATCGTTGTTGCCTCAAAGGAGAAGTCTGCATCCAGATAAATGCCCAATAGGTTACCAATCCTCCGAAAATGTTCCTCGGCCCAATAATGTAATGGTAGACTCGGTAACCGAACCCAGAGCAGTATTGTGTCCATTCTTTCTCGACTGGCATCGAACAACGGATTCCACGGCTTAAGTAGGAGCGGAACCTTAAAAATAGACCAATTCATGCTCAATGCCCACTGAGCATGGGCGTCTGACGAAAAATGAAAGGCAAACCAACCTCCAGATAGACCCATAACCCGAGGGACATATCCACAATGGCCCAGCCATGCCCCGGATGCCCACTGAATCACCGATTTGTGGCTCACCAACTTACCATAAACCCTTCCAACCAGCACCGATTTAACCATCCCTATAATCTGCTGGAAGCCAATGTCTTCGCCAAGTGCGTAATTCGGAGCTTTGCCCGTGTTTTTGATCCACTTCCTGCGAGTCTTCACCCGAAGGTCATTAATATTTAACCCCTCAAGACCTTCCTTGTGACCGAAAACCTTCTCTATTGAATCCCTAGACTGGCTTGAAAATCCACGTTGTTCCACCGAGTCCAAATGCGTTGCTACATTACCACCTTGGGAAACACCGTGACAATACCCTACCTGAAAATCCGCCCTAGTTACCGATGCAGCATTGGTATCCCGCACTGGTGATTCAATGTGTGAGCCGCCCGAAGAATTTAGAAAATCAGGTAAATCCCCTAACCCTGCACTTAATGGTTCAGGTGAGAAGGACCTGAAATCCTTGACGCCCCAGATACTATCACAGTGGACCTCCGGCACTAAACCGATGCTAGACCTATCCCAAAACGGTGAGAATGGCTGATATGGCGAGGTTGCAGACTCCATAATAGCACTAGTGCCAGGAAGGGGAAAAACATCAATCGGTTGGCAAACAGCAAAACCACCACCCCCGAAACCACCTTCACCATTCAAATCCCGGAAGGCACCAGGTGGCGAGCTCCAGATGTCATGATGCCTCAATGTGTCATTGCCATAGTCCACCTCATCGAGCTGGTCCATACCTGAAAAACTGTAAAAGCTTCCTGTGGAGAGAATAGGGTTGAACACAGGTAACAGTAAAAAAACTTACAAGTGTAAAAAATGTTAAACAGTCATCAAAACCGCCTAAATGGAAACCTTGGAAACCATGCAGCACCATTGACAAGACTAATGGCCTGCTGCTGCCTGCAATGGGCTGCACAGTCGCCTACATTCGTCGTTCATGCCCTAAACACCATCACCTCCGTTCCTTAGGGTTTCATCTCTTCCTTCCCCTAAACCTTGACTCTACAAAATTTTCTCTTGGTAGTGTGGTTCCAATGATGAAACTCTGGATGAAGCCTCCCCAAAGTCTCCACACATTATATACATAGTTAAGTCCTATAAACCCTGCTTTACACATACGTAATTATTGCAAATGAGTAGAGGTTAATCAAAGAGACACAATTATTGGTATAAACCCTGCTTTACACATAATTATTGCAAATGAGTAGAATTTAATCATAGAGACATGATTATTGGTTAATCCATGAGACACAATTATCATAATTACTAATATATTTCTACCTCCCAACATTTATTTTCAAATTATTACATGTTATTTTTTACATGATATAAAAATGTATAATATCAACTTACCAAAGAATACATTGCTTTTATATTTCTTTCAAGTTCCACTTTTCTATTTATTTTGAACTTCTCCATCATGTTTCATAAAAACAACATTTATACAATGTACATTATGTTGGGTTAATTTTGACTTCGTCATAGAGTAGTTATCCCAAGTATTAGATAATCCATGGTATTACAAATGATGAACCTCATTTAATAACTTGATATATTCAATTGTAACTAAGCATCATGGAATGAGCATATTGTCCTAGATTTGACTTGAGCTCACTCTTGACAACTCATGTTGAGAGCACATAAACTCTACAATCTATTGTAACCATTTGTTAGTTGTGAATAATACATTAAGTGTGTCTTAGAGTGGAGTTTTTCTCCCTTAAGAGTTTTCCCATAAAATCATCTTGTCTATTTTTTTTAATTTAATTGCAATTGTTCTAGTTAATGCTTTCTACATTCTTCTCTCATGGATTAGTGTAAGAAACATATTCCATAACTACACTTTCTAACACATTCTTATAATTTACTTGTGATTAATTTTAAATACTACAAGAAATAATAACTAGTATAGATCCATGATCTATAGCACTAAGAGGGATCAAACTTGTTAAAGTGTAATTTTTTTATGAGTAAAAAATTTACACCTTAACAAATTTGATCCATATATCAAGGTTCAATATGGATATATACTGATTTTATTTTTTAAAACTTTTAAGTGAAATTTAAAATTAAGCTATATATGATGCATAATAGCTTTATTTAATTTATTTATTGTTTTCATGTAAATTACCTAAGTGACAAAATCTCCCCATACTAGACTATAGAGCACCTTGGTGTTCTTGGTACAATGATTAAAACATTTTAAAAAAGCATAATCATTAAAATAATGCAACGAACAAATACACATCAATATATATATATATATATATATATATATATATAGAGAGAGAGAGAGAGAGAGAGAGAGAGAGAGAGAGAGAGAGAGAGATGCCTGTGCGTGTGTTTAAATTCATACTCTACTTCCCTAATAATTAAAACAATGTAGAAAAGCATAATCATTAAAATAAAACAACGAAACCCTATGACTCTACTCTCAACCAAACTTGTCCAAGTTCATTGCATACATCAGCTTTTGCACTATTTATTCTTCCTTGTATTTCAAAATAACCAAGCCAACTAGGACTGTCATACTTGATGCAATTGATGCAGATCCCTTGCATAGGTTTTAAAACATGTTTTGCAACTTGATGCATTATTTTTCTAGATTTTGCACTTATATCTTCTATTTAACCAAAGTGTAAATTATAACTGCAATTTGGAATACTTGTTGATGCTCCAAATCATGAATTTTATAGGTGACAAAGAAGATGGAAGCCTTATTCCCATTTGTGATGTGGCGTTGAAGAATTCTACAAATTTTGTAAATATCTCCTTGATGGGTGATACATTGACCATGGCCATCCATAACTTCAACTGGCATGTTATTCAGACCCCGATCCAAAAAAGGAATATAGCCTTTCGACTACATGAAACCACTATTACAGAGGAGTTCAAAATTGTTCCCATTGGGAGTTGAAGGTTCTTGGATTGAAAAGGGAAACCCACTCCCCAAATTGCATTCATAGATACCAAGGAAAGCACCAAAGTTTTCTTCAACCGAGGAACACACAAATTTGTTGAACAATAACCCAATTGCACCAAACAAGATAGGAATGGAATAGATGGTTTCCACTAGACGACCCAAGTTTCATAAGTTTCCATCCAAAAGATAGGCTAGGATGGGATAATTCCTCGAAAAACATAGTACCTAGGAATTGAATCCTCCAAACCTTGAAGGAGAAGGTTTGTACTGTTGATTTTCAATATGCTACGATAGAAAACATCAGTATTACATTCCATTTCACAACAATAGCATATACAGGATCACTGAAAGAACAACAACCACAACATAAACACAAGAGACACAATTTATCCTGGGAAACCCTCATGGGGTAGAAAACCTAGCAAAGCTTCCTCAATATAGATGACCAGAAAATACAAAGATGTAATCCCCAAGCATGAGCTCCTTCTCCTCCATGGCAGATCTATCTCTCTCTCATATGCCCCAATCACAAGTGATTGAATGTGTGTTAAATGAGGAACACACCTCTTCTATTTATACACAACTCCGACTTGACTTTTACACTAACTAGGTCGGCCCCAACTTAACCAATTAACATAATGTTAACTGGGCCGACCCCACTAGGGTGGTCTAATAACCCTTTAACCCATATGACTCATATAGGGCCGACCCTACTAGGGAAGTCTAATAACCCAAGTTACCTGTTGGTAGGCGGTTTGGTAGAGTGCTATCGCAGCATCTCCGATGCTGCGACAAGGCAAAAGATGGCACGAATGGCGAGAAGATGACGCAAATGGCGATGAGTGGAATATTAGTTATGTATTTTGGGTCAATTGTACATCGGAATGCGGGTTTTGGGTCATTTGGACCACATATTATGTAATGTTGAGTCAGTTATACCGTAGAATGCGGGTTTTTGGTCGGTTTTGTAACAAGTTAGTTAGATATTGGGTCACTTGTCCAAATGTCGGTTAGGAAATTGTTAGTAAGTGGAAAAGCATTGTAATGGTGGAAGCCTATATATAGATAGGAGTCGTAGGTATTAAGGGAGGAAAGGAGAGAGAGTGGAATCCGGGTGAAGAAAAACACATGTTTGGGTTGTTTCTGCGCATCTATGAGATATTGCCGAGACCTGATCTTTGAGGAGATATTGTATCTAAGGTTTTGCAGTGATAATATGATATGATGAAACTGTTTTGGTGCAATTCCTGGGTTCTTTCTGTTTGTTTCTGGTAATGCAATGTCGCACTTCATGAATAATTCTATGCTTCCTTGATGTAATGTTGCTTTACTATTACTACTGCTGTGATAATGAATGCTGCGATTGAATAATGTGTTATGAATACATGTCAAATGTTTGGGATCCTTGTTTAATGTTGCTATAGAGTTAGTTCATATAGCCGCAACCCTCCTCCTTCCTCGGCGGAAACATGGTTCAGTCTGCTCTTCCTGAACGCCTTGGGTGAGACCTCATCTGCTCCGCAGGTGTTGCTGGGTGGGATAAAACCTGCCCGGGCCGGTGCCCAGGGAGATTGCGGCATGTGTTGAAAGTGAAGTGGAACCCCTGTCGACTGGAGTCGCATTGGTCAACAATTGGTTCTATTGCCGAGACCGTGCGCAAAGTGAAAGGAGGACATGTTGTGGCACCCGACGAAGCCGGAGATATAGAGCTGGTTTGATCAGAAGTTGCAAGAGTTTGCCGAAGAAGAAAGTCAGAACACGCGACTAATAGTAGATCACTAGGTGGGAAAATATATTCACGACGATCTGCATGAATGGTTTTTCTGTGAATTCCCAGTCATCCTGTATGAATGGTTGTCAAAGCTGACCTTCCAGAAGAGGAATTTCCATGGTGGTGAGCCGATGGCTTGGACCCCGGAGTTGATTCAGGAGATGCAGGAAGTCGATAATAAGGCATCGTGGGCTGTCGAAATTTGGCTCGATAGCATCTTGGTGGGATATATCACTGAATTTGTGGTCGACATGCATAAATCCTTTAGTGAAGCTTAAAGATATTTCTTCCGCGAACCAAGGGGAAGGTTTCTGCTGTCGCTCCAACTGTCGATTAAGATGCTAATCTACGAAAATGATATATTGAAGATGCACCTTGATCAGTAGACAGCCTAGTGGGTGGAGGTCGTGGGTACCATGACTGCTGGGGAACGGTACATGGAATGGTAAGGGGTAGATGGGTGCAGACCATGAGGAGACTGTGAGCGAAGCTGAGGAAGAAAGTGGTCTTACAAGAGGAGGAGCGAGGTTTCGACAGGAGAAGAGGCAAAGGACAGGAGAAGGTCCTACTGCGATTGAACCGCAAAACCATGAAGGAATACCACACGGGATGAAGCGACCTCACAGTCCTAACAGGGACGACCAGGCTACGCCCAGGATAGAGGCAGGACCAAACCCCGACACCAACGTACCCACACCTCCGCTCACTGACTCACAAATAACAAGAAATACCACTTCGACGCCACCAAGTTCGTCAATTCCACAGAAGTTAATTGGTAGTAGCACAATGAAAGGAGGAAGGAAGCCCAGAATGGTGGGCAATGATGCTAAGTTACCATTGTTCCACGGAAGTGCAACAGACAACCCGGAACAATATTGGTTTTTGTGTGAAGCAGTCTGGACCATGAAATCAATCACTAATGCTGATACTAAGAAAGGACAGTTCGCCACGACTCTGCAAGGTCGTGCATTAGATTGGTTCATGAAGTTTGTTCTAGTCCCTACGGGAGCCCCAAAGAAGTCACTGGATGAGATTCGGGATGGGATGATTGCTGAATTTAGACGGCCCAAGTCCGAAGCTCAATACATCACAGAATTAAAGGAAATTAAGCAGTATCCCAATGAGACGGTATGGGATTTCGACCAGCGATTCAAGATGCTAATGGAAAAGGTTAGTTTCGATATGAGCGCCATCCAACATAAAGAGTGGTTCATTGCAGCACTGTTACCCCACATTCGGCTTCCGTTGATGCAACAAAACATCTCGATGCCCAGTGAAGCTCTAGAGATTGCAATGCGATTAGAGGCATCACTGATTGGAGATAATGTAGCCGGGATGTCGCAGATACAGACACAACTCGCTAACTTGACTATACAGTTGCAAGATTTGAAGAAGAGAAGGGAACATCGCGATGAGGTGTGGTGTACACGATGCCGAGGGGAAGGGCATACGAAGGACAATTGCCTGGATTTCCGCAATTATTTGGTGTCTGGTGCACCAAACCTGTTGAATGGCAGTAGCATGCCATGGTGTCGCGTTTGCCTGATGTACGGGCACAGTCACGACAATTGCCCTTATATGCAGAAAATGGTCACAACCTCGAGAAATCTTTATTGCACATTTTGCAAGTCGATGGGTCACGATGACAAAGATTGCCGTGCATATGGGTTGCTACAAGAAAGAATGTGTGATGCATTCTATGTCAAGGATGATCAACGTGTCGTACAAAAAACACAACTACAACCGCAGGTAGTCCAGCCACTACCTCAACTGCAGATGTAGTTTGTACCGCAGTAGTTCGTGCCGCAATATGCTCCAATGCAAATGGCTCCACAACAGCCACAGTACGTCAAGCAACCGTAGTATGCACCGCAGGGACAAGGTATGCAACAGAATCCTATGCAGCTGCAGTACCAACAGCAGGGTTGATTCCAAGGAGGATATCGGGGCGAACGCGGTGGAGGATTTGGTCGCGGAGGAGGACGAGGTGGTCATGGACATGTTCAATGCTATCACTATGCTGTGTGGGGGCATTATCAGCGAGACTATCCCCTACTATAGAATCAGTGTACATTCTGTTTTGTTAATGATCATACAGTTGAGAATTGTCCACAATTGATTGCACAATGGCAGGCTGGGAATGCTTCGCAGATACAGAATCAGACCCAACCACAACAACCAACCCAGAACCAAGTACAACAACCAGTCCAGAACAAAGTACAAAAACCAGTCCAGAACCAAGTACAGAACCAGCCCCCGCGATCGAATCAGAACGCAAATAAAAATGTGAACCCACAGGGGAATCTGCAGCAGACTCAGATGCAGGGTGCAAATATTGCAACAATTTCTGCAGAACAATGACCACAAGATGCTTCGGTATCTGTTGTAACTCGTGGAGGCAAAATGACTAGGGAAGATATCTCGTGACCGATGATTCGGTTGGCAGGCCAGAACACGGTACCATTTGACATCGATGCTGAGTAGGAGGCATTCCTTCAGGCACATCGCACCTTGGAGAAATACTGCGGTAAGGCTATTGTTTGCGATATGCCACCTGTCTTTGACACTACATCAGAGGGCGGTCCGTCGACACCATCGGGAACATTGCAAAGGTTTTTTGAGAGCTGTCTGTTATTGGGCCAGGATCCGACCGCCCTGGTTGAGATTGAGGGATGGTTGCAGCGATTTCCGAAAGGACGGCAGGAGTCGGCAGTAAACTCTTTATAGCGACGGAATACTGGTAAGGAGATGAGAATGAACATCCAGATTGGTGACTATGATGTTGATTCAGTTATTATTGATCTTGGTTCGGATGTTAACATCTTAACCAAGCAGGCGTGGCAGAAAATGGGGAGTCCCCCATTGAGTTGGTCTCCTTTGCAACTCCGGTTGGATAACCATGCAAAAGTAACACCCATTGGGCGAGTTCCGCAGCTCACGGTCGATATTGAGGGCATGAAGACTTATGCTGACTTCGATATCATTGAAGCGGTTGAGGGAGGAAGCTCCTATCCTATGCTATTGGGGATTGGATGGGCTAACGATAGTGGAGCTGTAATCAACTTCAAGAGGCGCATGATGACCTCTGAGAATCGCGATCTTAGAGTCATAGCCCCGTTGGATCCGATTGAAGGATGCCGATACGTTGAGCCTGTAAAAGATGATGATTCCACTGGATGGGACCATGCATTCAATATTTCTGAAGACTACATTCACCCTACCGCCAACGGTGAGCTGGGATGGCGCAGCGAGAGCTCTACGTCTTCCGACTCTGACGATGCATTAGAACATTGGCAAAACCGCTTGCACGAAGTGTCGCTCCGAAAATGTCAGAGTTAAAGAGGCTAGTACCTCATAGTCGTCAGTCATCACTTGTCACCTTGCAAAGCTAATAAGTGAGTGAATGACATGAGTGAGTGAATGATTATAATTTATGATATTTCCAATATTTTGAATGACGAGTCGAATTTTATACAATAGGAATTTCAACATAGAAATTGAAATTTATATGGATGGGTAATTTCAAATGTTGCCATTATATTGTTTATAATAATGGGAAGTGATTTGAGATCATATCTTGGACCTAGAACTTTGTGATGTTTCAACGTCATGCTTCCTTAGAATCGGGATGGGATAATCCACCCATATGCACTTATTCTCATATAGAAGTTAACCATATTCAATATTAGTTTTATGATGTATTTTTTTCCTCCTATAGGGGTTTCAACTAACATGACCTCCAATTAGGAGGAAAACCCCCATATCCATTTATTTTAATCTATCCCCTAAGAAACAAGTGCCTTTCACAATTAATGCATTTAGTTGTTAATGTCCATCATTATGGTGAATGCAAGTATTTAGTTATATATTTTTCTCATTATAATGAATGTTAGTATCTAAATTCAATTCCTCCAAAATAATCCATCTCTTTGGTTTTTATTTGGTCAATTTTTCTATGTCAGGATGATCTTGAGAATAGCCTGTACAAGTAGAAGCTTTTAACTTCCCTAGAATGACATATCTTGTATATAAATGTCATGTTCTCATAATCCAATAACTCTGTGTTTTTAAAAGTTTTCAAAGCTTTTCATTTGAGATGGATTTTGTTCGTAGAAACCTTTTTAAGGTATACATTAACACAAATATGCACATATGTGCATACATCAGCTACAAATTTCTCAAGATCAAATTTTATGTAAGTGATTAAAGTATTCCCAATATATGATTCTAAAAAACAAAAAATATATATTAGAAATGTAATGGTAGCTTAGAAAACTAGCATTCTAGTAACTAAGATAGAGTTAGGATAAAGAAAATTATAAAAAAGAGCAACAAAAACTGCTCAATACCCCAAAACCCAGGACCTTCCTCAAACACTTTTTGATAATTAGCATGAACATAGAATTAAACAATAAAATAACCTTTGTAGTAAAGAGAGATCTCTCATTTATTTGTGTCCAATTCAAGTGAATCCAATAGTATAAATCTATTTTAGGAAGACAGTATCCATTAAATATGCAAACGATCGCATCTTTTTCATAAATGAAATGTAGATGAAAAAAATTTGGTACTATGATCTCTACAAATGGTACCTATTTATTATGCTCCACTATATAGGCACTAGAATTAGGGGGACACTTTGAAGTTTTTGGAATTATGTTAAAATTGACTTTTACTGAATGCCTAAAAGATATGGGTTTTAAAGTGGAAGGAGCTACAAAAAAAATTTAAAAATTACTAAAGATAATTTGATGATCCATGGAAATGAATAGGAAAAAACCCTAAACGTTATAGAGAAAATTCAATGAGTTCACAGGAAGATGGGAGAGAACTTGTGTAGATAAAAACAAAAGCATAACAAAATGAATGCTCATCATATAGTGTCTCATCATTTTTACTCTATAGAAGGCATGGTTTGGATAAATCTCAACAAGAAGTGACTAGAAGGAATAAGAAAAATGTTTAAAACCATTTTATATAAATGTGGCCATGTCACAGTACTATATTATAAGTGTTTGAAGTTTTAAAGGGGTGATATCCTATGATCTCTCTATCCAATCAATGGTGACATCACATAAAGTTCAAACATAAAAGTTTTAAACACGTGTGATGAAATCCCTAAAGGTGGCCTTCCAAACCTTATATTCTAAGGTGATTGGAATCCATCACAAGGCTTACTATTTCCAGATGTGATGGAAACCCAATCCACCTCATAGATTGAAAATATAAACATTCAAACAAATGCAACCATGTATAAACGTGCAGAAGTATTTTCAAAGGAAAAAAAACTTATTAAAGCAACAATTTATCTCAAGAAAAAATACTTGATTGATTGAATTTAAAAATATTAAAAGAATAACATATAAACAAACTACACTTGAACTCAAACCAAGATGGCTCAGAGGGTGATTAACAATGAATATATTAGTAAAAATCACATCAAGAACCTAAATGCCAAACATCCTTTACATTATACAAATCCACTAATTAGTAATTGAAATAACCCAGAAATTGACACATAAATCTTATAACTTCATTTTGTATCTTGCTCAATCGACACATGTTCGATTCAAACCATTACCACTACAACCTCCAGGAACACCCACGCTACTGCACATGTAGAACATAAGATTAGAAAACTAATTTTCAAATATAACCAAGTTAATCAACAAAATGAACATATGGTGAGTGCATTTACTTTAACCTATAAACATTACGTACCTCTACTTTTCAACAATTAGATATCATTCATCTTCTTGTTCATCCAACTCAACATCTGTATCAGGATATGGTTCTTAATAGATATTGATGAAAGGATCATTCACATCGTCATCATCATCAAAGTCATCTTCTCTAATATAGTCATCCATATCATCAATGAGATCATCGTCTGCTACATTTGCATGATCAACCTCTTCAACTTCTTCATCTAACACATCGACCGCAGACTGATATGAATCATCATCTTCTTCTTCTTCTTCGTGATTATCTTCATCATCTAGTACATGATTATAGTTTACTGGTCTTCCTCTTGGATCGTATCGAACAACGTATGACCAACCCTCTTTACCTGGTACCTTGGAGTAGTAGACTTGCTCACATTGACTTGGAAGAACATAAGGCTCTGTACTCGGTTCAAATTCCCTTGTATTAACAATGGTAAATCCATTAGCATGCTCAATAACAGTTCTTTCATGATCACGTTCATGCATCCGTATCATGTACCACTTCACCTCAAACAAAACTATTTTAAAGGAATTAAAATCACACTCAATAATGTCCTCCAAATGCCCATAGTACCTATTCTCAGTTTCTTCTGGATGTCTATCACTTCTAGAGGAAACATTGGTGACCTTAAACACTGCAGTTATCCCACAATCCGAGGTTTTCCTGTTATCATACAACTTTTGGATACGAAATTTACAACCATTACACTACATAGCCTTATGATGTTTCAACTGCAACATTGACAACATGTTAAAAATACATTGTGAATTAATAAACATCATATAGGACTTAGTACATATAATTGAAAACTTAAACAAACGAAATGTAATTGGAAAAATGGATCGAAGTAACTAGAAAAAATGTGGGTAAACAATTTACTTGCATTTTTATCTTTTAACCCATAGGATAAATCAACTTCCCTTTGCGACGTAAGTTTAGGAAATTGATGTCGAATATGATGAGCTGTTTTAATCATGTTACTGACCCCTTCCCATGATAACCTACCGAAGAATTCTTCACAATCTTTTATCCAATGCTCCATCCAATCAAGGTTGTTTTCAATGTATAAATGTAAAGCATCCCACACTCAACCAACTATAGGAAGAAATAACAATTGAATATCATTAATTAGATATAATTAAAGGCACAGTTTAATATAGTTGAAAATGCATAATTATTAAAAAAGGTTAAAAAACAGTATGATAATATAAAATTGGAAAAAATACATGTGTAATATATTAATTCAACAACGTATAATAATTACCTTTCACAGTCCTCAATGTAACTCTCCCCAATAGGACCTCCCCTTCAAATTTTTTGATGGAGCCAAGATGCCAAATGCGAGGCACATTCATATTTTCTATTAATTTAGGTAGATATTCGCTAATATACACCATGCATTGATATACCATATATCATTCAACCATAGAACCCTCGAGACGCACTCTTTGTCTAACAAATTCCTTCAATGACTTCAACTGCCTCTCCACCATCCACATCGACCTTGTGTGTACTGGTCCACATAATTCAATCTCCTCAACTTGGTGTATGAGGTAGTGTTCTTGTGCATTGAAAAATGCTGGAGGTAGATACTATTGCATTTCACACATTAGTCGGGGAATTTGTCTCTTCCAATGCCTTATATCTTCTTTATGGATTTCGTTTGATGAAAGCCACCTACAAATGATGCAATAAAATAATATCAAGGCATATATAATATTTTGCGGGAAAAACATAATATGTCAATAAGTTTCGCTACAAACCACAGACCAAGTACATTTTCCATGTAAAACATTACTTACCTCATGTATTTTCCAAGAACATAAATAATATGTTTATGTTGTTGTCAAAGTCGTCTTGGAGAGATAAAGGTAGAACATACTGTATCAAAAAACACATAATTATTAATATTTATCTCAAAATAAGAGAAACAAATTAATAAAATAATGCATATCGATAATGAAATATATTATAGACTCATAATTACCTTAATGAATGTATGCCAATCATGTGTTTTAACCCCATCAAAATCACCTTTTTTTGTCAATATATTCTTTATGTTTGACGAAAAACCCGTCGGAAACTTGATTTTTTTTATGACCTGTTTCACAATATTGCTCCGTTGCTCTGTCAAGCACCAAGGAAGACTAATATTCTGTTGATGTCCATCGCCATTAGAATTAACGATCACACTTTGCAATGCGTGATTAGCTTCTTGGATGTCACTACAAATCTTTCCAATTTTTTCTTTGTCAGTCCTTCCATCTAATATTCGCCATAACATTTATGTTATGTTCTTCCCGATATGCATTGTATCAAACAAATGAACTATTTGCAGGTGCTCGTAGTAGGGAAACCTACTGAATTGAATCGAGTAAATTTTCATTCCTCGTAGAATCCCATTCGTGCCTTAACGACATTCACGAAACATCAACAAAATCAAATTAACACTAATTAATCAATATAGGTATAACATATCGCACTGAACATAATTCAGTAAAAAACAAAATTGGCATACCTTGACGGTTTCTATTATATTCCAACTTCCATAGGTGAGGTGTCATTCTTCATGGTTTTTTTTCCATTCTCTTCTTTACCATTGAATTTCTCTTTGTCTGTAGTTCGATAACTATGGTTCTTAGGCAGAAAGTGCCTATACTCATCTAACACTTCCTTTGCTAAAATCCTTGAACGACGAGATTTTATCCTGGGACCGCAAACTGGACATGCAAATTTACCCTTTGTTTGAAGACCTACAAGATATATGAATTGGTGTAGAAAATTAGAATTACAATTTAAAATAATGCATGATATTTTCAACAGATATATAAAATATTAAGGAACAAAAGAAAGTAACAATATACCACAAAAATGTGTTAACATAGAAGCATCATGAATTGTAAATGCAAGTATTCCACGGAATTGAAATCGTCTTTGCCCTATTGGTCTAGAGATGTCATACATAGTGACGCCAACCCATAACTTCAACAGCTCATCAATAAGAGGCTCAATATATACGTTCATATCTTTAACATGGTACTTTCCTAATTGGTCCAACATGCATGATTAATTATATTTAGCGCCTATATGTCGTTATATATAAAAGACATAACTATCATGCACGAAACAAATCAATGAAATATTTAGTGATCAGACTTTCAAGTAAAAAATTACATATTAATTAAATACCTGGAACAATCATTGCCAACATTGTGTGCTCTCTCTTGATCGACATCCAAGGAGGAAGGTTATTGTTTATAACAAAAGCAGGCCACACTGAGTAGGTAGAACGAAGCTCTCCAAATGGATTGACCATCAGCTGCCAACGGAAGTTTAACATTATGAGGTTCTTCTTTAAAAATTGGCCACTTTTCATTGATGTACCTCAATGCACAACCATCTGTAGGAATTCAAAGAACATCGTCGTGACTTATGTTCTTTGCATGGAAATCTATAAACTGTGCTATACTTTGACACCTGAACAACCACTGGAAACGTGGAATTATCGGAATATAATGAAGAACTTGTTGAGGCACCTTTTTTGTCACTTTATCGATTCGATACCTACTTGTTTGACATTGTGGGAATTCATTTTCTAATGCATATTGTCCATAGTATATAATATGATCATTAGGACATGCATCAATAGCTTGATAGTCCATTCCAAATGCTTTCATAATGACATATATCTCTCGATATGTGTGTGGTAAAATGTTTGAAGTTGGTAATAGAAATTCACCTAACAATCTACAAAATTCAAAAGAGTAAGTCAATGTAAACAATATTAATCATCAATATCGCATCCAAACTTTACAAATTAGATAACAATAGCAATAATATAGGAAAAAAGTCAACCCTTTCTATAGATGTGAACATGCAGACAAAAATAATTAACAAATTACATACCTTAGTATCACCTCGCAAGTTCAAAATCCGCGCTCAATGTGCGCAACTATAGCAAAGGTGTAAATAATGGTTAGAGCATGTAGTATATATAGCTCGACCTTTGTCTATATTGCAACGAAAATTGCAACATAGAAATTTCGTGGAGATAGGGACGAAAGTTCATCGCAAATTAAACATCGTCGATATTGCCACAGTTTTTCCGCCATGTGAATTTGTTTTAAAAAATATATATATAAAAATTCATTTCATTAACCCACAAATGTTGAAAATGCGGAAATATTGCATGGAACAATCCGCTCATATGTAATAGTGTATCTTGACATCTGTACAAAATTTTCATTGACATTTGACTTATAGTTGAGCTCTTTGGGTTCTTCTCTAACTCCATGGAAGTGTCACAATTTAATGAAGTTGAGGCCTGACTAAATATGTGTAAAGGGTGGTAATTTTCTTTAGAGATTTTGTGGAACTCACCATCTATTGTATGTAGACTTTAAATTCGTTAGCCATTATGAGAACATGAATTATGGTGTGCAGTCGTAAGTCTTACCCTTCCATTTAGATGTAGAGCACTAAACATTCCACATAACCAATGTGTTGGATAGTGTAAATGAAACTTCTTTGACTAGGAAAACTATCAACATGACAATAAATATAATGAAATGTACCTTGTAACATTACCTGGCTCCTGGCATTCTTCATTATTGTCTTCAAGATACTTGCCGCATGTTGTGCCTAATTATAAGTGGTTCCTTCTTTGACTTTGTATCCAATTGCCTTCAACATGCTTAAAACCACATCTAACCGCCAACTATACTTTATATTAGAAATATATGTAAAATAGTCAAAGTTACGTCTACAAAATCAAATACAAATACCAAATTTATAAAAGGAGATATGACTCTCGTACTAGGGTCTGCAACAACCAGGGATAATTTTAAGGACCTATACTTATTTAAAAGTGCATAAACATTGGTGAATCTTACCAATTCTTAAAATGTCAACTATAAAATATTTGGCGATATTTTTTCTAAAATAATTTCAATTTCTAAGGATTTTATATAGTTTATATAATAATTTGGCAATTTTTAGAGTGAAAAAATTTTACCCCATCAAAATTGGGCGAAATGGGGCTTAAAAAAATGCAAATTAGCGAATATGTTTTTGGAAAAAAAAAATGGAAAAATAGCCCATGGGCTAAATTTTGCCCCTAAAATTATCCTTGGCAACAACTACTTGGTAAGGGTGTAAGGTAAACTCTAGACAATTTGCACTAAGAATCGAACGATTTTTCACGTGAAAATACGGCTGAAATTGCTAAAATGACAGTTTTGGGTTTGCTAGAATTGCATAATCGGAGTGCCCCTACAAGGGTAATCGACGCTGCTAAATCCATTTCTGCAACCAAAATTGCAATTTGAGCAACCCAAATTGCAATTTGAGCAATTTCCCCATTGTCGAATTCCGACAAAATTCGCTAGAAAAAGTGCAAATCATCTAGAATTTAGCCCATTCCATAAGTAAGAGTTTGTAACAAACTTTATTGAGATGTGCCTCATTAGTCACCAACTCACTACTGAGTAGGTATGGACAAATATTATTGTCACACACATTGTTCAAAAAAAAATTATTCAAATAAAAAAGTTCTACCTCGTCACATTAACATAGCCCACATGTTACATATATTGTTTGTCAAAATAAAGAAGGTTATTCAATGAAACATATTTTTTACAACTTATTAACATTTCCACACACGTTCACATCGAATTGTCATGTTCAGAATTCACATGCATATAATTATTTTATAGTTCTCATCTTTACACTATTCATATGAAATAACTTTTTAAAAAACCAATTAACAATATCAAAGTGTTCACACGTTACACTAAACAAATAATAATTATTTTCATTTTTATTCCAAAACCTTACCCTCACATGGAATTTTTTTTCTTTCAAAAAGTAGATTAATAGAAGTTAAATCAAAGAACTACTAATATGATATATTATATTTTACATGATATGAAAAGAATCATACCAACTTTTCAAAGAATGAATATAATAGCTCACATGGAAATAGTTTCATTTTTTTCAAAAAGTAGATTAATAGAAGTTAAGTGAAAGAACTATTAATATCATATATTATATTTCACATGATAAGAAAAGAATCATACCAACTTTTCAAAGAATGAATATACTAGCTGCATATTTAATCTATTTCCAACAAAATTCACATTTAACTTTTCCCGAAGTTTCATAAAATTCTTTATAAAATGTAAATTCTTGTAACTTACTTTTCCTTAAATTTAAATATATAAAAATTCATAATGATTAAACAATATAAAAAATATATAATCATTCCAACAATGTAACAAATTAAGACTACACCATAAATATAGATTTTTTTATTCATGTTTTACTGTATCATAAAAAAATATAGATTTTTGTTTAAATTCATCTTCTACTTTTTTTAATAGTTAAATTATTCTTGAAAAAATATAATCAATCAAATAAAATACCACATAAATATGGAATATTTTTTAAATTCATTATCTATTCTTATTTTTTTATCAAATTTAATAAAATATATCAATTTACCAAGTTTATTTTTATTACTAAATTTATATTTTTGCAACTCAACTTTAATTAAATTTAAAAACTAAAAAAAAATCATAATGATATATATAATTCATAAAATAAGAAAAAAATTTACAAAATATATTACACCATCTACAAAATAAAATGTCAAGATGGTTATGGTAATATATGGAACAACATAATTGACATTTGTATGTTATTTTTCAATAGAGATGAAATCAAAGAATTACAACTACTAGAGTTAGTTATGTAATAGTGGGATCCCATTCCTAGAGTTAGTTGCTTCTCTTGACTCTAATCTCAAACAAAATTATACTTTAAAAAATTGGTTTTCTAGGAGCTTGATAGATGTGGGTTTAAAATGGAATTTTTTTGTTGTTTTTTATTTATTTATTTATGAGTAAAGATATTATTCTTTGGTGATTCGGGTTATGATTTCCATGTCAGTGTTACTCACGTTACGTGACAACATCTCCCACACACTAGGGTTTCATTCTACATGTGTATGTCAACCCTATATATGAGCATCTGAGATGTGTGTGACTATTTTGTTTGCTTCCATTTATGTCATATATTTTGTTTTCTTCCATTTGTGCCATATTTCCTTGTTGGAACCATTCTTATTCTTGGGCCTACAAATTCTTTTTGACTTGCTGCTCTTTTTTAAGTTGTGTGCATAGGGTTTCAAAATTATTGCAACAATTGTATCATTTCTTTTATTGTCCAGTTCCAAAATTAATGCATGAATGAATTTTAACTTACTGCAAAATTTGGCATAGTAGGTCAACCAATTGTCTAACACAATATTGATAATGGTGGTTGTGAGTCATGTATCATACAATTTTTTTTTTCGTACTTTTGATATTCATAATTGAGAATGGATCGCGTTTGATCAAACTTCAACTATCAATTTTTGGCCAAAAGGTTCAAGTCAGTTATCAAATTCTATAGGCAATCAACTAGATCATTTGGTGTATTGACTAATGCAATCCCTAGTGCTTTCTCTGCAAGTTTTCCAATCCTTTTCTTCTTTTGTTTTCCATTGCTTCAACCTCCTAATAGAGTTATACCCAATCCATCTTTTCTTTATTAACTGCCTTATACAAATCCTTGATTTATGAGTTACATGCATATGTCGAATCAAAGACCAATTTTTCTTTTCCTACAATTTGAAAGTACTAAAGTACTTTCCTTTTTCTCCTTCTACTCTTCAACTTGTTGGTTACAGTTTTTTTCTTTTTCTTTCCAAGTTGCAGTCCACTATGCCAATGTTGTATCCTATTAGGTAATTTGTTGTTGTGATGTCTTTGTTTGTTTTTGTATTGGTTTCATTTGTTGCATTGTGAATCCTTGACGTGCTTGTGATGCTTGCTTCTCCTTGGTCAAATTTGGGGTCGAATCTTGTTGTTGTTCTTCTATCAGATTGCCTTGGTTATTCTAATCATTGCCTTCCTCATCATTATGGTCTTGTTCCTATCGTTTGTCTACCTCCCCCTCAATTTGCATTGTCTTGATTATTTGCACCCCTACACGTTCTTGCACTATGGGGGTTGACAATGTCGAGAGAGGATATTTGGTAAGGTCAATGTGGTTTTGATTTTTTATTCATATTTTAGTCGAGATTGATGTCGTCGGAGTTTAATCATGAGCTTAGGGACTTTGTTTTTTTTACTTTGTTTCCTTAGTCTTTTCTTTTTCCTTCTATTGTTGATGTTGTACAATATCTGTTTGCAATGGCTTCTCAATCATAATATTTTTTTTAAGGCTTCAATAAAAATTTTGTTTCCCTATCCATCGCTTCATTATAGTCTCGCACTATATTGGATTCCATTGATTTCTTTCATTTTCCTCATTTGTTCTTTAGTCATCTTTCCTTTCTGTTCTTCCAAAGTTGTCAATACTTGGTCTCCTACCTATACAAATTTCCTTTTTAGTCAAGGTTCTTCAAAGTCAAGCTTGTGCAACTCTTGAATGAACATTAAGGTTTTCCTTAGTCAACTCATTATCCAACTTGTCATTTGCTTGTTCTATCTTCTTTATGATCGAATTCGTAACAATTTTTTTCTTTATTGGGTATTTTTTTCAAGTCACTCCATTTGTAACAAAAGATGTAGTAAAAGTTGTGGCTTCATTTTCTTCCTCCAATTATCCATATGCTAGTGATGCAATTATTTGTTTTGTTATCAACTAAGTTGCTTATGAGACCTTATAAAATGTATTTGACTATCTTGACATCATTACAAAAGTTTCATCGACATTTGAGTAATGGTCGAGTTATTTGGGTTCGTCCTCGACTCCATGGAAGTGCCACAATTTAATGAAGCTGAGGCCCAACTGAATATGTGTAAAGGGTGTAAAGGATTTTGTGGAACCCACCATCTATTGCATGTAGACTTTAAATTCTTCAACCATTATGAGAACATGAATTATGGTGTGCAATCGTTGGTCTTACTCTTCCATTTAGATGTAGAGCATTGGAAATTCCACATAATCAATGTACTGGATAGTGTAAATGAAACTTCTTTGACTAGGAAAACTCTGAACATGACAATCAATATGAATAAAGAAATGTACCTTATAGCCTACTCGACTCCTGATATTCTTCACTATTGTCTTCAAGATACTTGCCATATGTGTTGCCTAATTATAGGTGGCTCCTTCTTTGACTATGTGTCCAATTGCCTCGAACATGCTTAAAACCACAATTGACAACCAACTAAAACTAGTCAAACACATAACCACAATGATGTAGATCCACTTCACTTGTTCTTCTTTTATTTCGTTGATGACCAAGCCTTTTGAATTTTTAACATTTATAATGCTTATAAATTTCTCAATCCACTTTAGGTACTTGGTCATTTTGGAAACACTTTCACTTATAAAAACAAGTCCTATGATTAGTTAAATTAACTATGCAATGATTTTGATAGACTCATCTAACCAAATATTTTCTTAATGACATCCATTTATAATAAATTAACATCTTCCTCCTTCAACCCTTAAACAAAAGGAATAATTACATCTATTAAAAAGAAAAATACTGATGTATGCCATTTTACAAATTATCACACAAAACGCATCTTTACAAAAAGTTTATCCTGTTAAACTATACCCTCGTATTCATATAATTATTATATTCCCATGATTTTTATTACAAGTTAATTTACATCGTTATTCCATTAAACTTTATCATGAATCGGATACATACAGAATTTATGAAAGGGTTGAACCGTAGCAAGTACTTGGTAATTTCCTTTAAATGTCAAGAAAAAAAAAATTATTCAAAGAAAAAAAGTTGTACCTCATCACATTAACATGGTCCACATGTTACACTAATTTAGTCAAAATAAAATAAAGAAGGTTATGAAATGAAGCATAATTTTTACAGGTCATTAACGTTTCCACATACGTCCACATCAACTGTCTTGTTCAAAATTCACATGCATATACAATTCTGGTCTTTACACTATTCATTTGGAATAAGTTTAAAAAACTAATTATCAACATCAAAGTGTTCACAATTATATTATTGCATCGGATTAACTTTTTGAAAAATTTCATTTTTATTTCAATAATTTTTATTTTTTAATTAGAAAATATACATCTTTCTGTTATTCCCAAGAATCAAGGTGAGCCCGGTTATAATGAAGACACATCAAGAAAACACAAAAATGACTCAAACCTACTTGGAGAGGGAGAAACACGGGTGTTCCAACCATGTAATTCTTATTTCACATAAAAAGAATTTCACATGATATGAAAAGACTAATACCAACTTATCAAAAAATATAATAGTTACACATTTCCTTCACTTCCAACACAAAATTTACTATAGAAATCATAATATTAAAACATTATAAAATTTACTATAGAAATCATAATATTAAAACATTATAAAATAAGTATAATTATTTAAATAATACAACTAATTAATATTACATTTTTTTTTCCTTTCGAAATTCATGTTATACTTTGATAGTTAAATTGTTATAGAAAAAACATAATTTAATTAATACACTATAAAATTAAATACAACATAAATATAGATTTTTTTGTTTGTTTAAATTTATTTTCTATTTTTATTAAATTTATTTTAATTTTTTATTAAATTTAATAAAATTTATCAATTTACTAAATTTACTTTTTATTTACTAAATTTACATTTATAATAACTACATGAAATCATAATAATTTAAATATTATATAAAAACATAATCATTACATCATAAATATTTATGTATTTATTTAAATGATCATATACTCGTATAAACTAAATCTAAATACTTCTCCTTAAAAATCATAAAATAATTGTTTAGATGGATATATTTCACTACACCATCTACAAATCAAAATGGTCATATGGATATGGTTTTTATGGAACAACATAATTTACATTTATATGTTCTTTTTCAAGACTAATGAAAACAAAGAATTGCAATGACTAGAGCTAGTGATGTAATGGTAGGATTCAATTCATAGACTTGGTCTCTTCAATACGATCGTTTCTAGAGTTAGCTTGACTCTACACTCAACCAAACTTATATCAATCACTAGATCCTTAATATGACATTTCTTCTCATAACTCATTGAATTGTTCCATCTTGTTATTTCACATCTCAACATATAAACTAATTCATAATATTTAACTAATTCTTAATTATAGTATTACTTGTTTATAGTATGAGAAAAAAATTCAAATTTTGATATATATATTTAGTGATAAACTAAAATTATAAATATATAGAGAACAATGCAGTTTTCATATCAAGATAAATCTCATCCACAATACCTCTAAGCATGCACCCTTAATGTATGTTACATGTAGTGCTCTCACCCCTCATTACCCACTCTCATGCAAATTTATATCACCATCAACTTCAAGTTACTTTGAATATTAACCTATTGTTGGGTCCTCGAACCCACAGAGATTACTTTTATGAAGCAAAGAAACAAGAGACATGCACAGAATGGCCATCACATGACAAAGAGAATACACAACGATTTGTGTGGTAAAACCCTTTGTAGGGAAACATCCACAAGACAATGGAAATCACCATTCATATTGTTCAACAAAGAGATTTACAATCAACCTAGGGATCAGGATTGGAGGATCGACTCGATATTTTCCTCTCAAGCTTACATATTTAAACCATTCTCTACACAGTTATACAAAACTGCTTGCATTAATTGCTTCATTTTATAATTGCTAATTAGTTTTAACAAAATCCAACAATATACTATTGTTGAAACAATCGTGAACCTCCTTAACCTAAATTGGTTAATTGGTTGTCACATTCTAACAATCTCCACATTGACAATCAATTTACATGATGTCTTGTCCTAATTCATTCATCACCTTCTTTGCAAGCCAAGAGAAGCCAAACACCACTGCATCTTCTCTAACAATACTAGTTAAATGAACATGTCTGCACAATTTGTTCGAGTATGGACAACTCCACCTCCATTAGTAACATGTCTTACAAAATGATGCCTTGTCCCATTTTTAATAATTTGGATTGTTAGTCAAACGCACAACACTTTGACTACCACAGAACACCTAATCTTGCACTTGTCCAAATTTGTCTAATAGATCCTTTCATTCATGTGAGACAAATCCTAAGGCAAATATCTTCTTTTCCAAATCTCCTGCAAGCCATCTAAATCAACATAACCACAGACTAAATCATTGCAATCATTGTAGGTGATAATTGAGCCTCTAATACCGAAGAACCCATTTCAATGCTTTTACCTAGATTTTCCATGTGTCCATTGACAACACCAACTACATGTAAAATATCTGACCATTTCAATCCATACATACTTCCTACTGTACTGGCATACAGTATACGAGACAAAACCTTTTCTTCCTTATAACCAAGACATAAACTTGAAGAAACCCTAGAATGGAATGCTAAAGGGATATTTACCAGTTTCACAATGCTCATATTGAACCTCATCAGTATCTTCTCCATAGACTCATGTCGTGATAACCACATCTTACCATTTTTCCTGTCTCTTTGTACTTCTATGCCCAAGATTTGTTTTGCTGCTCCTAAACCCTTCATCTCAGATGTCCTGGTCAACTAAGCCTTTAACCTACTGATTTCAACCATGATTTTCCTTACAACAATCATACCATCAACAAATAACAACAAGATAATGAATGTACGATAAACACAATGGTCATACTCACTTCTTGAAAAAAAACTTGGCTCACCATGAAGGATTCAAACATCTTGTACAATTGCCATGGTACCTCTAGGCCATACAATGATTCCTTGGGTTTGCAAATAAATATATCTATGTGATCTTGAAAAAAACCTTTTGGTTTTTCCATACATACTACATCTATGTAAATGGTGATTTTGTCTACAGTAGGATCCCACAATCTACAGCCCTTAACTCCATCGCCATAACCAATGGACAGAAAATACAAGTAGAAATTCAAAGAAAGTAACGTACAGTTTACTAGTACATGTAGACATTTATTGTTCATATGGCCCAATATTTGATACCATAAACAACAAGATACTTATGCTTCCTCAAATACCATGCCTACTTCATTACTCCCTTCTAGCTTGTAAAGACTCCCAAACTTTGTAACCTTTATGGTGTCATCCTTAGATCCATGCCCTTTCTGGAAATCTTCCCTAAGATGCATTACACCTCAAACTCTGCATTCAAAACCTTGAATAAATCCGTCCAAGCCGACCCAAATGAGCCTTCGCCGCTCACCTCCAAGCACCTTACAATGGAGTCTCAATGCTCAACCTTGACATGAACATTCCCTTCACTAAATCTAGACAAGCCGATTAAGTGATCCTTCATCGCTCAAACCATTTACAATGGAGTTCACCAAGCCTTTTTATAGGTTTCATTACATGCAATCTCATGGACACCATATGTAATGTCCCTTGTTAGGAAATTTTTTTAAATGGCAATTTTCCACTTTTTTCCCCTAATTTGACCTTTGACTAGTTTTGATCTCTAGGTCCCAAATTTGCCCCAGATGATCCCAAATATTATGAGAAGGTATATGAATGATATTATAACATAAATATGTGTTTCATGTATGCCTTTGGACCTTTAAAATACTTCTGCAAATCCTCTTTCAATTCTGGTCAATGTAGGTAACTTTACTAGTGATTTCCCTTTGACTAGTATTGGTCTCTAGGTCTCAAATTGACTCCAAATGCCTTCAAATATTCAAGGAAGGTGTATGAATTATATTAGGACTTGAATATTATGTTCAGGGATGACATATGGCCACCAAAATACCTTTGCAAACTCTCTTAAGATTCTGGACCAAGTATGCAATTTTACTAGTAATTTGGGGTTCAAATCCCCTTGGGGTAAGTACTGAAAATGGCTTCCCAAATGCCTCCAAACCCATTAAAATTTATGAACAGAGGTATGGAATGTATTAAGGATGTTATTAAGGTCTCATGTGCACCATTAATTGATTATTATATCTGTTCCAACCCTCTACCATTCAACTGCAAAAATCACCAATTCTACCTTTGGGGAAATGGCACTATTTCTTCTCCCAATGCAATTAAACTAAGTAAAAATACTTCAAATGCTCAAGTACAGTACATGAAACTTGTAAAATACATACATTGCAGTCCATTAATCACAAATACATCAAATAATCATCCATTCATTCGAAATAATCATCATTACATTGATTCACAACAAGGTAGTGGGGAAATGACACTGTCCTTTCATTAAAATTGAGATTTATACATTTCTACTTGGAATTTCGACCTAAAACTTTATGGAGATGAAAAACAGAGTATTTAATTCATATTACACAATAAATGGGGCATTAGAATCTCCCACAAATAGTACAATAGCTCACCAAAAACGCCCTCCCTCAAGGATCAAGAATATGCCATCAAAACTGGAAATGGTTGAAGGAGTGAGCTGCAATAGAAGAAACCATGAGCTTTCCTGTAGCTTACACCTTCAAATAAAGACTCCATTAAATATCCAAATGAAAGTTCTGAATGGCCTTTCCAATTACCAACTTGGATGAGAATCTTTCACCCTCAAAATTGGCTAAGGCAAGAAACTAGTCATCCACTAGCTCTCCCTCTTCACAAATGCAATTGCAAATTATAAAAATGATCAAAATCTGGTTTCATTCTTTGTTATTGAAATTTATAAATTTCTAATTTCCTCCATGGGTCGAATTCCTTCCAAGAGACTCATTCTAACTCAAGTTGGGAAGAGATTCCAAAGAATGCCACTTGTACAACAATTCCTAGTCTCCCACTTCCACCAAATCACATGTGGAAGCATCTTAGCTGCCCTAACACCCTTGAGCTCCCTCTTGGAGTCTATGTTTAGCCCTGACATGTCATATATGTCATATGTCATCCTTCAAGTTTGATTTGTGTCATAGGTGTCATAACATCTTCACCATTGTTGTCATAGAGCTAGGGAATCTAGCTCAAGTGTCTCCCAAGCTCCAAATTGCCTCTTCCTCTTCCATGGGAGTTACTCTTCCTCTATATTTAGACCTTGGATGAGTCATGCCATGAATAATACCTTTTGGACTCCCCCAAGTATGTTACCATTCACCTTGAATTCGAATTGGTGAGAGAATGATGCCAAGTGTAATGGGGAAATCTAGCCATATGTGGGTCCCACTTCCTCCATGTGTCTTCATGATCAAATGCCACTTTGATTTTCACTTGTATATATTTATTTAGCTCATTTATTGAATATTTATGCCATTCTAATGTTCAAACATCATTTATTATCCCCATTATTCCAAATCCCAAAGCTTCCACCCCAAACCTAAGAAACTAGTAATTTTCCTCCTTGGCAATTATTTGACCATTATGATCAATTTGACAAACTCTGATGAATAGGGCCAATTTGCTTAGGCCATTGTGACCCAATTCCAAATTTGGGATATAAAAAATCCTCCCTTCCCAATATTGCTTGTCCTCAAGCAATTTCAAACATGGGTGTTGAAGAACCTGCTTTCTGTATAATTCTTTGAAGTTGTCATTGAATTGCCCAATCTTGAGTCTTTGAGTTTCCATGAATATTTTAGAGAGTAACCACCATGATTGCTGCTGCACTACTCTGATAAAAATCACTTTATTAAGTGGGAAATCCATCTCCCATACTGCTTGTTTCCCCCAAAAAATTTGAAACCAATGAGATAAAAATTATTCCAGGGTCCCATTGCTTGTATTGCACCCCAACAATTAAGAGTGCTCTCCAACCCATACCATCAAATAAGAGGATTCCTGGATCCCATTTTCTTGTATGCATTATTCCAAACAACATGAGTACAAAATATATATCATCAAAGGACATAACACCATAATGAAAATGTACATCAAGGTGATGCTTCATCAAAGAGTCATGAAAGTGCTTATACCTCAAAGCAAGTAGACCACCATTTCCCAAGTGCATACAATCTTCAAGTGACCCATCAAATCTGCTCCAATGACATAGGTGAGGATCCCATGTCCTATAATGCTGCTCCAAAAGGATGTGATATGCATCAAAATATTCAGCCATGTATTCTTTCATCCAAGAAGTAAATGAAGAATATCCACTAAAATCTGAACTAAATGATTAGTAGAAAAAACAAGGAGACTTCAAAGGACTCAAAGAAGTCTCACCCATACATCCATGAATGTGAGAATAATAAAGATATATCAAAGTATGTGGCTTCCAACAAAAATGTTCTCCAATCATAAATTTATTCACCCAAGTGTTGGATGAAGTTCCTCCGACATCAAATGAACCAAGTGTTGAGCAAGAAAAACCATGAGTCTTCAAGTGACTCAAATGCATATCATAGGTGCATCCATGTAGATGTGCATCATCATAAGGTAACAAAGGATGCTGCTGCAAATGTGAATAAGAATATGCTCCAATCATATCATCATAAAAAGTAAATCTAGGAGTTCCATACTCCTCATGTGGCACCATCAAAACGAACCCTTTCACCCATTCTTCATTGAGACTAATGCTGCAAAACATGGAATTGTAGGATGTAGGAGAATTAACTCACTCACCCAAATGATCAAAAAGTGCAGAAGTTTCATCATGGAAAGGATCCATATGGGTAGTATCATGAAGCTCCTTCAAAAGTGTGAAACCTTTGTCATAGATTGTTTCCAATGTAGAGGAATCATGCTCTTCTTTAAAAATTGCATAACCTTCATCAAGAGACAATTCAAGTTCCTATTCCACCACATCAAGTGTTTGGATCTCTTCAAGTTCATCTTCAAACACATTAAGCACATTCAAATTCCCACATTTCTCATGATCCACCATGTCATGAGAATCCTCCAAACAATCTACCATTTGACAATCTGAAACATAGGAGGAAAATCAAGTATCTTGCAACTTTTCAAGAAGTTGCTCATTTTGAATTGTGAGCTTATGAATATCCTCATTATTCTTCAAGTATGCATCATGTAACAATTCATTAAGCTCAAACAAACAGTTTCTATGAAAAAGCAAAGACATGAAATTACCTTTGATGTGGCACATTGCTCTTTGAATCTTTTCCATGTCTTCAAGGAAGGATGCTTCCTCCAATGAAGTAGCTCTCCAACAAGAATTTGACACCAATGCTTGAGAATCATGGAGAATGCTAAGGGACTCTTGGATCTTATTTTCATTCATCTTTAAGGACCCTTCAAGAAAATGAGGCTCTTGCAAATGAACCTCCTCATATTCTTCATTTTTGCTTGGACCAACTTCATGAAGCTCAAGTGGTGATGGGGAAGTTGACATTGGTTCTTCTTCAACTGCTACAAGGTCTTCATTATCATGCTTAATGGAACTTGGGCTTGCAGCAACACTTTCAAAAGTAATCTCTATGTCACCAACATAGAGTTGTGAGCACCCATCAGTAGGTACTCTTTCATATTTTAAGCATCCATCAGTAGATGCTCTTTGGTTCGTGTCTAAGCTAGAAGGTGTCTCGCAATGATCTTCCATATTTTCAATAGAATATTCTTCATGCTCTTGTAATGTCTCTTCATTATCCTTCAAGCAAGCTGATGCATTTTTTCCCTTGTTTTCCTTAGGATCAATATCTTTGGAATCTCTTTTTGAAGAATTCCCAAAAGCTCTCCTCAAGTGGGACATAATTTCATGCACATGTATGATACTCACTCCAAGTTTCTTTACAAGAAGGCAATAAACCTTTCTTTACTAACTCCACATCTTCATTTTTGGGCCTATTTTCAAAAACATGTTCAGCATAATACTCAAAAGACATGGCATTTGTGTATGTTTGCTCTAAGCAAGATATTCTTGATATTTTTTATATTGTTGGGGCAAGGTTTTATATGTTGCTCTCCATCTTTGGAACTCACTCATATAATTATCCTTGGTTAATGTGACACACTCATATTCATCATATTTAAAGTCATAACAATAACCTTCATTTCTCTTGAAATTGTAAGAAGTGTTGCATGATGGCACCTCTTCCTCGTACCATTCACATTCTGCTTCATATTGCTCATAAGCATCTGCATATTCCTCATAAGAATTGTACTCATAGGATTTATCATAATAGTAAGACATGGATGCCAATTATTCTTGAATTTCTGTACCTAATCCATAGGTGCAAGTACCATGCTCTAATACCACTGTAATGTCCCTTGTTAGGAATTTTTTTTAAATGGCATTTTCCACTTTTTTTTCCTTGTTCGACCTTTGACTAGTTTTGATCTCTATGTCCCAAATTTGCCCCAAATGATCCCAAATATTCTGAGAAGGTATATGAATGATATTAGAACATAAATATGTGTTTCATGTATTCCTTTGGACCTTTAAAATACTTATGCAAATCCTCTTTCAATTCTGGTCAATGTAGGTAACTTTACTAGTGATTTCCCTTTAACTAATATTGGTCTCTAGGTCTCAAATTGACTCCAAATGCCTTCAAATATTCAAGGAAGGTGTATGAATTATATTAGTACTTGAATATGATGTTCAGGGATGACATATGGCCACCAAAATACCTCTACAAACTCTCTTAAGATTCTGGACCAAGTATGCAATTTTACTAGTAATTTGGGGTTCAAATCCTCTTGGGGTAAGTACTGAAAATGGCTTCCCAAATGCCTCCAATCCCACTCAAATTTCTGAACAGATGTAGGGAATTTATTAAGGATGTTATTAAGGTCTCATGTGCACCATTGATTGATTATTATATCTGTTCCAACCCTTTGTTAACACCCAAAAAGTGCTCACTAGCTCATTCCCTTATTCACATGACCCATTTGTCCACTTTTTCCACCATTTGAGCCTCTGTAACCATCAAAAGGTCATCAAAAAGACCACAATACACCCTTTTTTTCCTCAAAAGATATATTTTTCCTCAAAGTACACAAAAAAAACCCTCAAAAAGGGTCCAAAATTCCCAAAATATTAAAAGGGAATAAAAATATTCAAAATATTCAAAAAAGGAAAAAAGAGGGAAAAATGTACCTAAACCATGTTGGTCAATACCATTGGTTTCCTCAAAACCATAATGGTATTCCCCATCACCAAAAACTATAAAAAGGTGATAGGGGCTCCTCACTTTCCATCCATCATCCATCCTATCCTCATGCTGTCAAAATCTCTCTTGAGTTCTTTGACCATTTTAGCAATCTTGGAGAAGAGACCATTGGAGATTGGAGCACCTGAAACTTGGAGCTGCTCAACACCAAACATCCTCGCCATTTGAGGTATCATAATACAAAAACCATTCTTTGTTACATTTCTTGTTCTTTCTGTCAATCATTTTAAATTTATTCTTAGATGCACATGTTAATCTTAGATTAGTTTGTAGTTGTATTTGCTTTCAATTCGAAGATTGCTATTACAAGTTAATAGGTACATCCTTGCACATGCTTGGTTGAAAAACCAAGCAACACCCTCTACCATTCAACTGCAAAAATCACCAATTCGACCCTTGGGGAAATTGCACTATTTCTTCTCCCAATGCAATTAAACTGAGTAAAAATACTTCAAATGCTCAAGTACAGTACATGAAACTTGTAAAATACATCCATGGAACTCCATTAATCACAAATGCATCAAAGAATCATCCATTCATTCGAAATCATCAGCATTACATTGATTCACAACAAGGTAGTGGGGAAATGGCACTGTCCTTTCATTAAAATTGAGATTTATACATTTCTACTTGGAATTTCGACCTGAAACTTTCTGGAGATGAAGAACAGAGTATTTAATTCATATTAAAAAATAAATGGGGCATTAGAAGCTCCCCCAAAGAGTACAATAGCTCACCAAAAACGCCATCCCTCAAGGATCAAGAATATGCCATCAAAACTGGAAATGGTTGAAGGAGTGAGCTGCAATAGAAGAAACCATGAGTTTCCCTGTAGCTTACACCTGCAAATAAAGACTCCATTAAAGCTCCAAATGAAAGGTCTGAATGGCCTTTCCAATTACCAACTTGGATGAGAATCTTTCACCCTCGAAATTGGCTAAGGCAAGAAACTAGTCATCCACTAGCTCTCCCTCTTCACAAATGCAATTGCAAATTCTACAAATGATCAAGAGCTGGTTTCATTCTTTGTTATTGATATTTATAAAGTTCTAATGTCCTCCATGGGTTGAATTCCTTCCAAGAGACTCATTCCAACTCAAGTTGGGAAGAGATTCCAAAGAACACCACTTGTACAACAATTCCTAGTCTCCCACTTCCACCAAATCACATGTGGAAGCATCTTAGCTGCCCTAACACCCTTGAGCACCCTCTTGGAGTCAATTTTTAGCCCTGACATGTCATATATGTCATATGTCAGCCTTCAGGTCTGATTTGTGTCATAGGTGTCATAGCATCTTCATCATTGTTATCATAGAGCTAGGGAATCTAGCCCAAGTGTCTCACTAGCTCCAAATTGCCTCTTCCTCTTCCATGGGAGTTACTCTTCCTCTATATTTCGACCTTGGATGAGTCATGCCATGAATAATACCTTTTGGAATCCCCCAAGTATGTTACCATTCACCTTGAATTTGAATTGGTGAGAGAATGATGCCAAGTGCAATGGGGAAATCTAGCCATTTATGGGTCCCACTTCCTCCATGTGTCTTCATGATCAAATGCCACTTTGATTTTCACTTGTATATATTTATTTAGCTCCTTTATTAAATATTTATGCCATTACAATGTTCAAACATCATTTATTATCCCCATTATTCCAAATCCCAAAGCTTCCACTCCAAACCTAGGAAACTAGTAATTTTCCTCCTTGGCAATTATTTGACCTTTAGCATCAATTTGACAAACTCTAATTAATAGGGCCAATTTGCTTAGGCCATTGTGACCCAATTCCAAATTTTGGATGTAACACCATACCACGGGAAACCAAAACCATGGACTTGAAAACCACAATTGTTGACCTACCACAAGGTTTAACTCATGACTCGTTTATTGAGTCAAGGTTAACCTAACTTACATGCCTCCCACCCCTCTTTAGTCTACCTAATCTATGTATAGACTTTTCATAAGTGACCCAATAGACCACGAGTACACCTACCTAACCAGGCCCATTTACATGCAATACAATTTCAACTCTCACAAACAAATGATTACAGACCTGAGGAATGATGCCATGAAACATTAACTAGTTTCATTTCTCGCATATCTCATGCTCCAAATACAAATACACAAGCATTTATTAATCGAATGCTTCTTTCACCAGCACTTACAAATGCCAATAACAGTCTCACTTTGCCACTCTCTCTGGCTCCAACGTCACCAAGACCATATGTGACTAGCATTCCATGCTGCCATTTTCCAGTCATGAGATTTGTATGTTGTCCAAAACCTAGTCTACATGTTCTATGGATCTGAATCACTTTCCATCTGAGCATTCTCACCAGGTCCACAATGTAGCTCTTTGAGCCATATAGCTAGCATCTCAATGCACCAATTTGAAATCAAGTGTAGCCATGAGAAATCTAGCTTCAACCTTGACCTACCTCCACCTTCAATGATGAGTAGCAATCCTCACACACATTGTGATCCTTATCAATCCGTGCGATGGTAAAATCTCTGACATGATCTACATGCATTAGATAGGCATTTGGAGTAGTAGGCGAATTTTTTTAGGAATATGCTCATTTGGTGTGAAGAAGTGATACCAACTATCAACTAGAAGTTATGGGAGTGGAATTAGAGCTTGAGTAGGAAAGGAAAGATGATCTAGAGGCACGCGTAACAAACTGGAAGTAGCCTTGGTCTCTCTACAATGGAATCTAAATGATAAGGAAGGAGCTAAAGAATACTCTTCCCGCCCTCTGGATTTACAAAATGAAATACAGGTCCCATGGGGAAATCCTTGATGTCAAATTATGTGTTTTCAATATCTATTTTTTATAGCAGTTTATTAGATACTATAGCTTTCAGTGTCAGAGTTCTAGATATGGACATGGTCTATAAAATTTGCAGTATTGGTATTTTTGTGAATGGATAGTATTATGGTTTAGAGGCTTGGGTTTGTTTTTGTATTGTATAATTGAGGGCTTATTCCCTCCTATTTTAATATAAAAATTTCCTACTCATTCTAGTAAAAAAAAAGATAAAGGTTGCAACGTGGGGGGAAATATGTTCCGCAAAAAAGAGCAGAGGACATGATGACAAGGGGTTGTTAGAAAATAGTAATCACATTGATATTTTATTTTCATAAAGAATATAAAATAAGACATGCAATAGAGATATTGATATAAGAATTAATCTGGAAACTCTTTTCATAAGATTAATCCACCAAAATAATAATCATACCAATATTCATTCCATTTGGCTGTGTTTTTAATAAAGGAAGAAAAAAAGTAATTATCCTTAAAAAAAGGATAGAGGTGGTAGGAGCATGGATGATTTTAGAAACTATATTTTGATACAAAAGAAGAAATAAGTTTCAAATAGGATTTATGAAGTTAATAATAATTAGACTAAAGCACTAGCTTTATATAAAGGACCTAAAATTCTTTATTCAAGGTGAATTAGAAGTTTGATTATTATTGGCAATTAAATAATAATTCAAAGACTTGTGCATTGCTCATCATCTTTCTTCCAAAACAAACTAGTAAGGCTCATCATGAGAATCCAAAAAACGATTGACAACTTTGAATTAATAGAGTATTTCCACGTCCTAAGAGATTGAAATTGTCTAGTTAATGAGGCCTCTCACCTAGAAGGTGGAACTCTTAGAACAAAAGTGAGGTATCATTTTTCCCAATTCCTCAATTTGTCAAGAATGAAAAAACCAATGGTTTGTAAGCCATTATCAATCCAAACCAGTTGGCAAGTTGAATTTAAGATGGGAGGGTAGAAACTAAAGGCCATCCTAAACCATGTACGATTGCACATATTGGATTTAATGGACAAACGACGTTTTTCAAATGGATTTTATTATGCAATCAAGTGTAGGTGGGATAATATTGAAGTTTTAGGTTGCTTATGGTTTTTCTTGGAGTCCCTACAAGTACCAATCTAGACCTAATCTGGGAGGTGTTTTTTCTTTAAAAGAAAACAAACCAACCCTTAGTTAATAAAAAATAGTTTTAGATCTTAGACCAATCTCCAAATTTGAGTCCTTATGAATATTCAACATTTTACTCTACATTTATTTTAAATTATATTAAATAAATGTCTTCTAAATGACAAATTCTTATTAAAAGCTTAGACTTCTTACCATTTACCATGAGCATTTAATGTTGAAATCATCTTTGCTATTTAACTATTTGTTTTAACATTATATTAAATAGATATTTTTTAAATATTTGCATATGGCATATTCTTATTGTGCCAAGAGGAGCTTAGATGTTTTATATTTAGTATGAGGGAGATGTTGTCAGGTAAAAATAATTAAAAAAAATTCATGTCGAACTCATAAAATAAAAAAATTATGAAAAGTAATTTATCAAATAAAAAATTAAAATTTAAACCTGGATCTATCAACCAATAGAGATCAAATTTCTTGAATTTAAATTTTAAAAAAAATTACACCTCAAGAAATCCAATGCTTGATATATCCGAATTTAAGATAGATCTATGCTAGTTAAAAATTAAAAATCTTATATGTCAAATTTAATTTCATATTCCAATGTTTTACAATATTTTTAATACACAATAATTGCCGGATGTCAAATCTAATATGCATCCATTTTTATAGTTATTGTTTATTTATTTTAAATAATAAAGTAATTAATTAAAGTGTTTAGGTATGTGCTACGGGATGTCAAATTTGATATGCATACATTTTTATGTTTATTGTTTATTTATTTTAAATAATAAATTAATTAATTAAAGTGTTTAGATACGTGCTACAGCTATCTCCGTGTAGGGTAGGTTTTATTGGAATAAAATAATTTAAAAAAAATAGATAATTATCTCCTTGTGAATTAGGGTTTATTGGAATAAAATAATGTTTTTTGAATATTAATACATATACCAAAGTCCTGCTAATGCGTTTTAAACTCTGGCTAGTATGCTGTAAAGAGGAAAGCGTTGACCATTGCATTGAAGCGTTTATTTTTCGTCGAAATTAATACCAAGTCAACAACAACTTTTGAATAAAACAAAAAGAGAAAAAAACAAAACATAAACAAGAGATTTATCCGTTATTGGGACTATGGTAGGCTGAAAATTTACGAAAATTACAAAAGGAGTCAGAAATGAAGGTAAATCATGACGAGACGACTTGATTTAATTAATGAAATTTAATCCGTTAGAAATGGACAACTACTTAACCTTCTCATGACCATCGACGACGAGTACGACCACGTGAATATGTGGAATCTTGATTTTATTAGTGAATTTTAAAAGGACAACTACTCCCCGAAGACCACGTGAATGTGTGGAATCTTGATTTTATCAATGAATTTTAATATGTCAGAGAAGGACAAGTACTTAACCTTCTCACCGACCATTCTTTTGGCACACTACTTAATAAGTGAATTTTAAAAGGACAACTACTTAACCTTCTGGCTTCTGAGTTCTCACCGACGTGAAAATTTGTTGAATCTTGATATAATTAATGAATCTTGATTTTATCAATGAACAACTACTTAACCTTCTCCCGAATCTTGATTTTATCAATGACCAACTATTAATGAATCTTGATTTTATCAATGAATTTAAATGCACAACTACTTAACCTTCTCCCGAAGTCCACGTGAATGTGTGGAATCTTGATTTTATCAATGAATTTTAATATGTCAGAAAATTTGTTGAATCTTGATATAATTAATGAATCTTGATTTTATCAATGAATTTTAATATGTGAGAAAAGGACAACTACTTAACCTTCTCACCGAGTCACCGACCCTTCTCTTCCCATTTGCAGGAAATAAACAAATTGCGGGACGTCAACGTGGACTTGACGGGGTGTGTGTGGAATAAAGGGTCGCGGTGTTGGAGGAAATCCCTTGCCGAGGATAAGATGATCATGCTACAACATCTCGAATGTATTATATCACGCTGCAATGCAGCTAATCTTGCCAGGGAATTAGCTGCGTTGCAGCTTTCGCTCTGGTTAAATTACAATATTATACTCATAAATATTAAGATTCGTATTTAAATATCTCAGAGGGGCGATTTGATTGGGAGTCCCGTAATCATTTGAAAAATTAACTTTCAGGATAACGTTTTGGTTTGTTTCTCCTTATGACATGAATATAATTATGAAATATTTTGATTTTGTTTTGTTGGAGCTCACAATTTTTTTTTTTAATTAAATATTTGATGTGATGAAGGTGACTCTCCTCAAGGGGGATGTGGTACAAGGAGGTTCTCAACAAGTGGATTTATGATAAATTTCAAGAGAAAATTAGAGCTTAGGATTAAGCTTCTCACTATTTATCATATAATAAATTTAAATTTGAAATGAAAATACTCAAAATAGTGAGGTAGCTAGAGTTATTATAGATTTTATTGAAGATTTAGCTTAGATTTTGGTGCAAGATAAATTATTCTTAACGAGCATGCAAAAAAAATGAAAATTTTGTCCAAGAATAATCAATGGCAACATAAGATCAAGTTAAAAAAATGAAGCTAGCTTTTATTTAAGTCAGTAATTTTAAATAAAATGTTTTTAAAAAAAAGAACATACTTGGAAACATTTTAATAAATGAAAATCTTAGCTAGATCTAGGGTTTTAATATTTAAAAATTAAAGTTTTCCTTAGAATTATGATCTATAAAACATGACCAAGTATGCAAGAGTAGTGAATGAAAAATTGATTAAAATAGATGGAGGGAAAATAACTAAGAACTAAAACTCACCATACTTTTGGGTTTCATAGATTAGTGTCGTGGTAGAAGAAGATTGGGGGAAATGGAGTCAAAGAAGTTGATAGTAGATCTGCAAAGTGGTTGAAAACCCATCAAAAGGAGGAGGAAAACCATCAATCCAAATGCATGGCTTCCATCAAGGTATCTTCATTCGAACCCACAATAAACCAATACCTGCAATCCTAGCTTAACATTAAGCAACAAACATTAGTACCACTTAATTAAAATAAAAAAGTATAGATGGAAGGGAGGAGGAAAACCATAAATCACAATTGTATTTATAGTTATCCTTCAACTAAATAGCATCAAAAAAATACCTCAATGGAAACTTACATCACCACAACCAAAAGGTTGAACGTATCCATATGAAACTGGCAGTTGAGGATGAGCAGTGATGACTTTCAAAGGTGGTGGACTAAGCTAGGTTGTAGCTCTCTATTCTTTGATGGTGCCTCGAAAGGAAACCTAGGGTTGGCAGGTGCGAGTGGAGTTATTTTTTACTCCGAGGGGAACAAGCAGAGAGTGTTTGCTTGGGGCATCAGGAGAAAGACTAATAATGGCGCAGAATGGTTCGCCTTAATTAAAGGTTTGGAACACAGCTAGAGACCTGGGAATTGAGGAATTGGTGGTTATAGGTGACTCGCTAATTGTCACAAGATAATCAAGAAATATAGTAAAAAGTTGGAAGAGTTCCTCCACTAAGATGCACTTTCTTCTAAAAAGCATTGCAAAAGAATTCAAAGTCGTCAACTTTCTCCACGTTTTGAGAGGCCTAAATAAGCAGGCAGATATCATGGCCAGCAAAGGTGTTGGGCTCAATTGTGGAATTCTAGAGTGTGACCATGTCACTCATGAAATCATTTGGATCCCCTAATCTTCGTTTCCCCATCCCCTAGATTGCTGGTCTTTCATTTTTTTGAGTTTTTAATGGTTTGTTTTTACATGCTCATGGACTTATTGGGAAACCTTCACATCCTTTCTGCCCACCTTTCGAATCTTCCATGGATCCTCACACACTCTACTCATAAATGTCGCCAGACCGACCCACTCGCCTGCCATATGGCCTGCATGCGTAGTACCGAAGAGCCTTTAAAATTTGGAGGGATGGATCTTTCCCTTACTAGCACTTGTTATGTTTGGTATCGGCATTTTAGCTCTGGAAGCTCTCGTCTAGACCTCATTTGTGCTCTCTCTGCCTGGTGTTGGGGGTTTTGCATTACCATGGAGCACTATATCTCTGGGTCTTCAATACAGAATTGTTTCGAGGTCCACGTGAATTGTCTGCGTTGCAACAAACCAATTAGAAGTCTCCACAGAGCTCACAAATGGGCTCTACCGTTGACTGAAGGTGGTAATTGTGTTCTGATTGATGATGAGCAAGTTAGCTCCCCTGTGTTTGGTCTTTGTCATTATGGTCAAGTTGGGACTGAGGAACGGTTTCTTGGCTCTAGACAAAGGCATGGAAGAAAGCATGACTTTGGGGAAATCATGAAACACATAAATGATTTGGAAAATCAAATCTGTCTAGTCAGAAACGAGAATTTAGAGTTAAAGAGGGCCCTAACCCGACTCTTCTCTTTGGCTCAAGGGACTCACACAAAGGTCAAACATCAAAACAACAAAATTGCTGAGAACCTTGGAAACCTAGAAGAAGCACTTGGTTCTTTTTATCCCCACAATATTCAAAAGGATGCACATCTTGAGGTTGTGAACAACAAAATCGTGGAATTTGGAAGGAAGCTAGAAAAGCTAAAAAATGAAATGGTCCAAACTAGAACTCAAACCGTCATCAGCTCAGTAAAGGATGGGAACGTAGAATCTGAAGGCGCTATCCTGGAAATATGTCCTCGCCCATAGCATTTTGACTATTGGTTGCACTATGTTTTGGTTATGTTATGCTCCTTCCTATGGTTTTTTTGGTTTTTAAAGGCTGGTATGATCAACGACCTGAATTTTTTGAATGTCTAGAAGTACTTTGTATTTAAAAAACTCTTGTTAACAACCTCTTTTTGTATAGAAAGGAAGTTAGCCATGTTTTATTTCTGCATTTTCCTTCTCGGACAGTATGTAAGGAGCTATAGCCTCCATAGACTAGGGAAATTCCACAACAGTTATAAGCTAGAGAGGGATGAACAAGGTGTGGTGGATGTTGTCCTTCTTTGGGAGCAATCCTACCTAATTAATCTGTAACTTCCATTTTATATATAATCAAAGCTCTTCAACCGTTTCTATTAAAAAAAAGAAAATATTTGGCTAGATGAGTCCATCAAAATCATTGCATAGTTAATTTGATTAATCATAGGACTTGTTTTTATAGGTGAAAGTGTTTCCAAAATGACCAAGTACCTAAAGTGGATTGAGAAATTTATAAGTATTATAAATGTTAAAAATCTAAAAGGCTTGGTCATCAACGAAATAAAAGAAGAACAAGTGAAGTGGAACTACATCATTGTGATTGTCTGCTTGACTAGCTTTAGTTGGTCGTCAATTGTGGTTTTAAGCATGTTGGAGGCAATTGGACACATAGTCAAAGAAGGAGCCACCTATAATTAGGCAACACATATTGCAAGTATCTTGAAGACAATAGTGAAGAATATCAGGAGTCGGGTAAGGCTATAAGGTACATTTCCTTATTCATATTTATTGTCATGTTCAGATTTTTCCTAGTAAAAGAAGTTTCATTTACACTATCTAGTACAATGATTATGTGGAATTTCCAATGCTCTACATCTAAATGGAAGAGTAAGACCGACAATTGCACACCATAATTCATGTTCTCATAATGGTTGAAGACTTTAAAGTCTACATGCAATAGATGGTGGTTTCTACAAAATAATGTACACCCTTTACACATATTCAGCCGGGCCTTAGCTTCATTAAATTGTGGCACTTCCATGGAGGCGAGGAAGAACCCAAATAGCTCGATCATTACTCAAATGTCGATGAAAATTTTGTAATGATGTCAAGATAGTCAAATATAGTTTATAAGGTCTCATAAGCAACTTAGTTGATAGCAAAACAAATAATTGTACATCACTAGCATATGGATAATTGGAGGAAGAAAATGAAGCCACAACTTTTACCACGTCTTTTGTTACAAATGGAGTGACTTGAACAAAATCCTCAATAAACAAAAAATTGTAAAGAATTCAATCATAAAGAAGATAGAACAAGCAAATGACAAGTTGGTTAATGAGTTGACTAAGGAAAACCTTGACGTTCATTAAAGTGTTGGACAAGCTTGAATTTGAAGAACCTTGGCTAAAAATAAATTTGTATAGGTAGGAGACCAAGTATTGACAACCTTGGATGTGACCAGAAAGGAAAGATGACTAGAGAACAAATGAGGAAAATGAAAGAAATCAACGGAATCCAATATAGGGCGAGACTATAATGAAGCGATGGAAAGGGAAACAAAAATTTTATTGAAGCCTTAAAAACAAATTATGATTGAGAAGCCATTGCAAATAGATATTGTAAAACATCAACAATAGAAGGAAAAATAAAAGACTAAGGAAAAAAAGTAAAAAAAACAAAGTCCCTAAGCTCATGATTAAACCCTGACAACATCAATCTTGACTAATGTAGGAAAAAAAAATCAATACCCCATTGACCTTACCAAATATCTTAGATCGACATTGTCAACCCCCATAGTGCAAGAACGTGTAGGTGTTAACATTCAATACAAACTAGATGTAGGGATGCAAATAATCAAGACAATGCAAATGGAGGGGGAGGTAGACAACCAATAGGAACAGGACCATAATAATGAGCAAGGCAATGATTATAATAACCAACGAAAGCCGATAGAAAAACAACAAGAAGATTCGACCCCAAAGTTGACCAAGGAGAAGCAAGCATCACAAGCACGTCAAGGATTCGCAATGCAACAAATGCAACCAACCCAACAACAAACAAAGGCATTGCAACAACAAACTACCTGATAGGATACAACGTTGGCATAGTGGACTGCAACTTGGAAAGAAAAAGAGAAAAAGGGTAACCAACAATTTGAAGAGGAGAAGGAGAAAAAGGAAAGTACTTTAGTACTTTCAAATTGTAGGAAAAGAAAAAATGGTCTTTGATTCGACATATACATGTAACTCATAAATCTAGGTTTTTTATAAGGCAGTTAATAAGCAAAGATGGATTGGGTCTAAATCTATTAGGAGGTTGAAGCAATGGAAAACAAAAAGAAGAAAAGGCTTGGAAAACTTGCAGAGAAAGCACTAGGGATTGCATTAGTCAATACACCAAATGACCTAGTTGATTGCCTATAGAATTTGATAACTGACTTGAACCTTTTGGCCAAAAATTGATAGTTGAAGTTTGATAAAACGCGATCCATTCTCAATTATGAATATCAAAAGTATGGAATCAAAAAACAATTGTATGATACATGAATCACAACCACCATTATCTATATTGTGTTAGACGATTGGTGGACCTACTATGCCAAAGTTTGCAGTAAGTTAAAATTTATTCATGCATTAATTTTGGAACTGGACAATAGAAGAAATGATACAATTGATCCAAGAAGTTTGGATACCCTATGCACACAACTTAAACAAGAGAAACAAGTCAAAGAGAATTTGTAGGCCCAAGAATAAGAATGGTTCCAGCAAGGAAATATGGCACAAATGGAAGCAAACAAAATAGTCACACACATCTTAGATGCTCATAGATAGGGTTGACATACACATGTAGAATTAAATCCTAGTGTGTGGGAGATGTTGTCACGTAACGTGAGTAACGTTGACATGGAAATCATAACCCAAATCGCAAAAGAATAATATGTTTACTCATAAATAAATAAATAAAAACAACAACAAAGATTTATTTTAAACCCACATCTATCAAGCTCCTAGGAAACCAATTTTTTAAAGTATAATTTTTTTTACATTAATTTTTTACACATCCAAAAAAAACATTACACCTCACTAAATGGGATCCCTCCGAGTGCAGGTTTAAGGATATATGCTCGTAATTATGAACTGATAAAAATTAATACATTCTAAGCATAGGATTCTTTGTGCAAAATGCTATAATTATTAAGACTTGGTGTAATGGACATATCAGTACAACATAGGTTAATATTCAAACATTAGTTGGCGGTGATATAAATTTGCATGGGAGTGGGTTAATGAGGGGTGAAGGGTGCATGTTTAGAGGTATTGTGGAGGTTTTTATTGATATGAAAACTGCATTGTTCTCTGTATATAGAATTTGGAATTGTTTAAAAATTCGACGATTTGGTTCGGACGGGGGTTTTCATTAGAATCTGATATTTTTTATTTTGCAAAATATGAATTTAACTGTGTTTTAATGGTAGTTTTGATGGTAGAAACTTATTCAACACCATCAAAAACCCCTAGGACACCCAAAATTTCAGAATTTGAGAGTTGTAACCAAGTTTTTTAAAAAAATCTTTCATATTTTTTCAAAATCGTGCCAAAAAATCAAAATTTTCTGTTTAAAATCGTAGAACTTTTAGACTACGCGTTAGAATTTTAGTTTATCACTAATTTTATATCAAAATTTCAATTTTTTTTTCTCATGCTAAAGACAAGTAATACTATAATTAAGAATTAGTTTATATGTTGAGATGTGAAATAAGGTGATAGAATGAGTTTTGATAGGAAATGTCATATTAAGGATCTAGTGATTAGTATAATTTTGGTTGGGCTTAGAGTTAAGAGAAGCAACTAACTCTAGGAATGTGATCCTACTATTACATAACTAACTCTAGTCATTGCAATTCTTTGATTTCATCTCTATTGAAAACTAACATATAAATTTCAATTATGTTGTTCCATATATAACCATACCCATCTTGACATTTTATTTTGTAGATGGTGTAATATATCCTCTAAATAATTTTCTTATTTCATGAATTATATATATATATATATGATTTTTATATAAATTATTATGATTTTGTTTAGTTTTTAGATTTAATCAAAATTAAGGTGTAAAAATGTATATTTAGTAATAAAAATAAATTTGGTAAATTGATATATTTTATTAAATTTGATAAAAAATAAGTTATAAGAATTTACATTTTATAATGAACGTTTTTATGAAACTTGGGGAAAAGTTAAATTAAATGTAAATTTTGTTGGAAATAGTTACTCTATTAATTCTTTGAAAAGTTGGTTTGATTATTTTCATATCATGTAAAATATGATATATGATATTAATAGTTCTTTGACTTGACTTTTATTAATCTACTTTTTGAAAAAAATGAAATTATTTCCATGTGAGCTACTATATTCATTTTTTGAAAAGTTGGTATGATTCTTTTCATATCATGTGAAATACAATATATGATATTAATAGTTCTTTGACTTAACTTCTATTAATCTACTTTAAAAAAAAAAAAATTCTATGTGAGGGGAATGTAAGGTTTTGGAATAAAAATGAAAATAATTATTATTTGTTTAGTGTAATGTGTGAACACTCTAATGTTGTTAATTGGTTTTTAAAAAAGTTATTCTATATGAATAGTGTAAAGATGAGAACTATAAAATAATTATATGCATGTGAACTTTGAACATGGCAATTCGATGTGAACGTGTGTGGAAATGTTAATAAGTTGTAAAAATTACGTTTTATTGAATAACCTTCTATATTTTGACAAATAATATATGTAACATGTGGGCCATGTTAATGTGATGAGGTAGAACTGTTTTATTTGAATAATTTTATTCGTGAACAATGTGTGTGACAATAATCTTTGTCCATACCTTCTTAGTAGCGAGTTGGTGATTGGCAAGGCGCATCTCAATAAAGTTTGTTACAGGATCTTATTTATGGAATGGGCTAAACTCTAGATGATTTGCACTTTTTTAGGCGATTTTTGTTGGAGTCCAGCAATGGGGAAAATGCTGAAACTGCGATTTGGGTTACTCGAATTGCAATTTTAGTTGCAGAAATGGATTCAACGACCTCGATTACCCTTGGGGAACCCCGATTATGTAATTCTAGCAAACCCAAAACTGTCATTTTAGCAATTTCGACCAGATTTTCGCCGAAAAAGTCGTTGGATTCTTAGTGCAAATCATCTAGAGTTTAGCTTACACCCTTACCAAGTAGTTGTTTCGGACCCTAGTATGGGAGTCATTTCTCCTTTTATAAATTTTGTATCTGTATCCGATTTTGTATCTGTTATGTTGACGTAACTTTGACTATTTTACATATATTTCTAATATAAAGTATAGTTGGCGGTCATATGTGGTTTTAAGCATGTTGAGGGAAATTGGACACAGAGTCAAAGAAGGAACCACCTATAATTAGGCATAACATGCGGCAAGTATCTTGAAGACAGTAATGAAGAATGCCAGGAGCCGAGTAATGTTATAAGGTACATTTCATTATATTGATTGTCATGTTGAGAGTTTTCCCAGTCAAAGAAGTTTCTTTTACACTATCTAACACATTGGTTATGTGGAATTTTCAGTGCTCTACATCTAAATGGAAGGGTAAGACTGACGACTACACACCACAATTCGTGTTCTCATAATGGCTAATGAATTTAAAGTCTACATGCAATAGATGGAAAGTTCCACAAAATCTCCAAAGTAACTTACCACCCTTTACACATATTCAGTCAGGCCTCAACTTCATTAAATTGTGACACTTCCATGGAGTCAGAGAAGAACCCAAAGAGCTCAACTATAAGTCAAATGTCAATGAAACTTTTGTAAAGATGTCAAGATAGTCAAATGCAGTTTATAGGGTCTCAAAAGCAACTTTCAAGTAACATGTTTTTTTAATGTATTTTTTGTTTTTCATGGGGTGGGGTCCATCACGGTGTGGGTACTCGTTGGATGCAAAATTCAATTCTACATCTGGAAACGAGTGCTCCCACTCTAAATTTGAGTAAAACCACAAGGGAGATAAGTTGAAAATCTGAAAAAGAAAAAAAATATAGATTTTTTTTTTCCCTCCAAAATTCATAACTCTTATTTTATTATTTTAACTATTATTTTATTGTTTTCCTTAAGAATCCCATTTTAGACGTCAAGATGAATCTAATGTGGAAGAAAACAAAATAGTCCTACACATCTCAGATGTTCACAAATAAGGTTGACACACACAAGTATAATTAAATCCTTGTCTATCTAAAATTAAGAATACCTCAATACAACAGCACATGACTTACTTAGCATAAATGAAATGAGTTAAAATCACAATAGAGAAGACCTTGGATGAATGGAGAGACTTTAAAGGATGACTAATCTAAACCCTAACTTGTACAAATCATATCTCACAAAGTACAATGAATCTGAGGCTGATCTTCAGACACAAGGTACATGAATATTTCATATTAGTCCTGTAAAAGTTTCAGATCGTGAAACTTCGCCAAAACTGATTTATAGCGAAAGTGCCACGATGACTAGTTTTTACTATATCAAGCCCTAGCTTCCAATTTGTCGCAAGTGCAACAAATGTCATAAATGCCATACAATGCCTTCCTTCAGGCTAGCTTTGATACCATGTTATTTTTTCATCATTTAATTCAATATGATCTAGGATCTTAACTGAGAGAACAACATGTACAACATATCAAACATAAGAGATAAGAGACACAAAGAATTTCACCGGGGAAAACCAAGAAGGTGAAAAACCTCGCAACTTCCTCAGAGATAGAATAAGCACCAATATAAAGATCACCAAGATGAATCCCCAAAAGATAAATGTCTGCAGCAACTCCTCCTCCTCCACTTGTGCGCACTCCTCCTCTGTCTCACTAATGCGAAGTGAGTGAATGAATAAATAGAGAGGTGCTCCTCTCTATTTATATTTTACCTTTACTTGCCTTTTAGTCTAACTGGTCCGACCTCCCTTATGAGAGTCTAATAACCCATTACCACTTGACACTGGGCCAACCCAATTAGGGTGGTCTAATAACCCTTTAACCCACATGACTCATACAGGGATGACCCCACCAAGGTGGTCTAATAACCCATCAAATGTAAGTTACGACACTTACAATATAACTTGCAACACTACTACGAGGTCTAATTCCCTGTCATACATGGGAGGATGGACCTCAATCACTTTACATGACTCAAGTACAATAATGACTTCTCCGACTCGGAGGAACAAACATCTCCGTCAGAGGTACAACAATAGAATACAAATGACGACACTTCCGATCGGAGGAATAAGAAATCTCCGTTGGGGATACAATAAAGTACAAATGTAATACATACAATATACAAGTGAATATCTTCCGAAGTTACAAATACATCAACACCATTAACTTTTCATGCTCCTTTGGCTTAGGAAATCATCATGCTGAAGAGTGGGGATATGGATCTAAATCTTATTCAAGTTCGAAAATGTTGGGACTAGAACAATTGTGATGGTACATGATGGATGTGTGCATCTACTTGGATGACACAGAAGGTGTCGGGGTTTTGTGCTTCTATAGGCAGTAAGGTAAGGAATCAACGAAAAGAAAAGTAGAGCAATGCAGTTTAGGCCTCGTAACTTAGGCTGGGTAAATGACAAGGAATGGGTGGAGTGATGATGAGGATTGTTAGGTTTCCCATGTTCTTTGGCATGTTAAGGATAGCCAACAGCAATTGAAAATGAAGATCCACAATCTCTGACATGATCTACACGCATTTGATAGGCATTTGGAGTAGTAGATGGATTTTTTTAGGAATAGGCTCATTTGGTGTGAAGAAGTGATACCAACTATCAACTAGAAGTTATGGGAGTGGAATTAGAGCTTAAGTAGGAAAGGAACGATGATCTGGAGGAATTCGTAATAAATCTAGAAGTAGCCTTGGTCACTCTACAATGGAATATAAATGATAAGGAAGGAGCTAAAGGATCCTCCTCCCGCCCTCTGGATTTACAGAACGAAATCCAGGTCCCATGGGGCAATCCTTGATGTCAAATTATGTGTTTTCGATGTCTATTTTTTACAACAGTTTGTTAGATACTACAGCTTTGAGTATCAGAGCTCTAGATATGGACATGGGGGCTTCACTAGAAGGCAATATAATATCACGTTCATTCATATTGTGGTATTAAATATTCATGAAAACTTAAAAATTATATTGGTTATATATTAAGGGGCAAAGGATTTTTTGATTTAATGTAACAATACAAAAATACTTTGGGGTCTTTTTTATATGGCGGGCTGACAAATATCCGCCAAATGGAGATGGCGGGATCAGGGCTGGATGAGAAATCGGGTTGAGGCAAGGCTCGGGCTTACTACTACGCAGGGAAATCGCGTCTTGAGGCATGCTCAAGGCCAGGGGTTTCGTGGTGAAGTGGGTTGCCAGTCGATCATAGTCGAGAGACAGTGGTCATTGACAGCCAATTGTTACCAATACCACTCAACCAGTTGTTACCAATAGCCTTGGGAGACTTTAAGCCTCGAGGGCCTATTATAGGCCCTCGATAAGCCTTGGGGCTTGAATACCCAACCACTCATGCCTATTACAAGCCTTGGGAGGTTTAGTCAGCCTCTTAGAGCTTGTTACAGGCCCCGAGGGCTTGGATACCTAGCCCACAACAATCTTAGTCAACGATTAGGGAACTGCAACATGCAATCTAAATGTTGTACTATGTTCATTGGCTCTAGTGACATACAAGAAGTGATCTCCTATCTCTTCATTAGACCATTAGATGTTGCAAATCATAATGATATGTGGTTGAGTAATTGCATTGTGGGTGAAGTAATGTGCATCCACAATATACATTGAAAGAAGCAAGGTGCATTGTAGAATGCATGTGGGGTCATAAGAGGGGTATCATATCAATATACTACGTAGAAATATAAAGGAGTATAAAAATGTCAATGAAAAAACTGATACATAAAATATCTAGTGAAAATAGGGTTTTTTTTAAATTGGGAAGGCATATTGGGAGGGGGTTAAAAAAAATGATTTTGGAAGGTATTTTCCAATATTTCGTGAAATTAGGAGTATTGTTTCATATGCCACGAATGAACGTGCTATGATAGCGGTTTATTGAGTGAAGCCCCCGTGGATATGGACAGGGTCTAAAAACTTTGCAGTATTAGTATTTTTATGAATGGATAATATTATGATTTAGAGGCCTGATTTTTTTTTGTATTGTATAATTGAGGGCTTATTCTCTCCTATTTGAATATAAAAATTTCCTACTCATTCTAGTAAAAAAAAAGATAAAAGTTGCAACGTGGGAAGAAATATGTTCCAAAAAAAAAGCAGAGAACATAATGACAAGGGGTTGTCAGAAAATAGTAATCATATTGATATTTTATTTTCATAAAGAATATAAAATAAGACATGTAAAAAAGATATTGATATAAGATTAATCTTGAAGCTCCTTTCATAAGATTAATCCACCAAACAATAATCGTACCAATATTCATTCCATTTGACTATGGTTTTAATAAAGGAAGAAAAAGAGTAATTATTATTAAAAAAAAGTGTAGAGGTGGTAGGAGTATGAATCATTTTAGAAACTATATTTTGATAAAAAACTAGAAATAAGTTTCAAATAGGATTTATGAAGTTAAGAATAATTAGACTAAAGCACTAACTTTGTATAAAAGACTTAAAATTCTTTATTCAAAATAAATTAGAAATTTGATCATTATTAACAATTAAAAAATAATTCAAAGATGTGTGCATTGCTCATCATCCTTTTTCAAAAACAAACTAGTAAGGTTCATCATGAGAATCCAAACAAAGATCGACAACTTTGAATTAATAGAGTATTTCTATTTCTATTCCCTAAGAAATTGAAATTGTCTAGTTAATTGAATTAATAGTGTAGATTCCAACATTTTTATTCGACCAGAATTCCCATCACTTTTGCAACAATCTTATTTGGCCATACTCTTTGTTACTCGGTATCATATATCTTCTCATTTTCATTACACGATCAATACTTTGTTACTCGGTATCATAAGAATCGTGTGGTACTCGGTATCATAAGAATCGTGTGGCCCAATGGTTCAAACTTAAAACTCTTCATTGCATGTGTTACACAAATAAGGTGGTTCTCTTTTGAAATAGACAGTCAACTTTCTTACAGTTATATCCCAACCAATTCTCGTCGAATATTACGTCAGGCTTGGTGTAGTAAATTGCTCTGATCCCCGCGGTTGATGACAGGATTTCAACCTTATTAACGATTAAATGGGATACATCAATACAACAGTAGAAGCTCATTTGGTTGGTTAGCTTGTCGACGAGAAGCTTTGGTTACAATATCTTGTCTTAGGTTTGGCTTTGAGCTCTTAGTCAATAGTCTCAAATTCTAGAGTGTCAATAAGCTCAGTTGTCGAGGAAATCAAACAGGAGTCTCTAGTGCGAATAGACTCAATTGTCAAGGAAATCAAAGAGGAGGAGTCTTTTCACTAAATGCTTATAATAAAAAATTTGATTCCTTTAAGTGCTTGAAAGATACGAGGTTAAGATGGATTTATGAATTTGTTTTATTTTTTTTATATTTTGTATAAAATTTAAAATTGATATGTCGCCCAATAACTTTATTTAATTTTTTGTTGTCACACACATTATGTATCCCCATACTTGCTGTAATGCACCACCTCCCTACTCTTGATGCAATAAAATTTATACTATTAAAACCTTTTAGACATCCTCTATCAAGAATAGACATATTTTTTTCTAGTTAATTCTCAAATTTTAGGACAATCCTTAAATCATAGACTTGGGCTATTCACAAATGTGACTTCTATTCCTGCGAAATGTCTTTCGATCTTAAATTGTTAACATTTTTCTTTACATAAAAAAACCCTTAACCAATTAAAAATAATTTTAAATCTTAGACCACCTATAAATATTCAACATTTTACTATACAGTTATTTTAAATTATATTAAATAAATATCTTCTAAATGGCAAATTCTTATTAAAAGCTTAGACTTCTTACCATGAGCATTTAATGTTGAGATCCTCTTTACTATTTAACTATTTATTTTAACATTATATTAAATAGATATCTTTTAAATATTTGCATGCGGCATATTCTTATTAAAAATTTAGAATTCTTATATGTCAAATTTAATTTCACATTCGAATGTATTACAATAATTTTAATATATAAGTGCAGGATGTCAAATTTAATATGCATCCAGTTTTATGGTTATTGTTTATTTATTTTAAATAAATAATTAATTAATTAATTAAAGTGTTTATACATGTGCTATGCTACGGGATGTCAAATTTAATATGCATCCATTTTTATGTTTATTGTTTATTTATTTTAAATAATAAATTAATTAATTAAAGTGTTTAGATTATCTCCCTTTAGGGTAGGTTTAATTGGAATAAAATAATTTTAAAAAGACAGATAATTATCTCCATGTGAACTCGGGTTTATTGGAATAAAATAATGTTTTTTAAATATTAATACACACATTAAAGTCCTGTTAACTTGTCCCCAGTTTAATACTCTGGCGAGTATGCGTTAAAGAGGGCATTTCTCATTGGAATAGACTTTTCGCATTAAATAATTGTGTTGTGGGGTAATGGTTTTTCACTAAAATAATGATCAAATCGTTGACTATTTCATTGAAGCGTTTATGAAAATTACAAAAAGGAGTCAGAAATGAAGCTAAATCATGACGACGGCTTGATTTAATTAATGAAATTTAATCCGTTAGAAATGGACAACTACTTAACCTTCTCCCGACGACCACGTGAATGTTTGGAATCTTGATTTTAGCAATGAATCAACCTTCTCACCGACGTGAATGTGTGGAATCTTGATTTTATTAATGAATTTTAATCCGACAACTAAAATAATAATGTGTGAAATCTTGATTTTATTAATGAATAAAATAATAATGGTTTTTTAATCCCTTAGAAAAGGACGACCACTTACCCTTCTCACCCGCCTGAATTTGTTGAATCTTGTTTTATATAATGAAATTTAATACGTTGGAAATGGATAACCACCTAACCTTCTAACGTTAAATCATGACGACGGCCACGTGAATGTGTGGAATCTTGATTTTATTAGTGAATTTTAAAAGGACAACTACTTAACCTTCTCACCGACGTGAAAATTTGTTAAATCTTAATTTAATTAATGAAATTTAATCCGTTAGAAATGGACAACTGCTTAACCTTTTCCCCGAAGACCACGTGGATGTGTGGAATTTTGATTTTATCAATGAATTTTAATATGTCAGAGAAGGACAAGTACTTAACCTTCTCACCGACCATTCTTTTGGCACACTACTTAATAAGTGAATTTTAAAAGGACAACTACTTAACCTTCTGGCTTCTGAGTTCTCACCGACGTGAAAATTTGTTGAATCTTGATATAATTAATGAATCTTGATTTTATCAATGAACAACTACTTAACCTTCTCCCGAATCTTGATTTTATCAATGACCAACTATTAATGAATCTTGATTTTATCAATGAATTTAAATGCACAACTACTTAACCTTCTCCCGAAGTCCACGTGAATGTGTGGAATCTTGATTTTATCAATGAATTTTAATATGTCAGAAAATTTGTTGAATCTTGATATAATTAATGAATCTTGATTTTATCAATGAATTTTAATATGTGAGAAAAGGACAACTACTTAACCTTCTCACCGAGTCACCGACCCTTCTCTTCCCATTTGCAGGAAATAAACAAATTGCGGGACATGACAATTGACAATTGCCTGTAAGATGACAATTGACAAGGGCCTGTAAGATGACAATTGACAAGTAGCCTCTGCGGCTCTGCCCATGTAATAGATAGCCTCCACACATGAGTAGGCGAGCTTAAGTGCAATGCTGAGGATTCTGCCTCGAAACATAGGAGATAAGTTTTCGAATAAAAGGGGCGTCATTTTTCCCAATTCCTCAATTTGTTAAGAATTAACAAACCAAAGTTTTGTAGGTCATTCTCAATCCAAGCCATGTGTTAGGTCAAATTTAAGATCGGAGGGTAGAAACAAAAGGCTATCATAATCCCTATACCATTACACATATTCATCATAATCCCTATACCATTACACTTATTTAGTTTAATGGATGAGCGATATTGATTTTCAATAGGGTTTTATTATGGAATCGAATATATGTGGGATATTGTTGAAGTGTGGGGTTGCACTTGGTTTTACTTGGAGTCTTGATGAGTACTAATCCACACCTAATCCACACTTAATTTGGGAGGTGTTGCATCCGATTGGGATTGGGGATTTGACTATAGGGAGCTCGACAGTGGTAGCTTGTCATTTATTTTGAGTCGTGTCTTTCCCCATCAATCTCATCTTAGCCTAGAGGCATGTGCTTTAAGTATTTATTGGATTTTATCTAGAGGCATCCCCTCTCAGTCTTCGCAAATGTGGAGGTTCATCACATTGATCCTGAGCGTAATTTTATAGTTTGAGCTTGTTCCCTAGTGTTTTTAAATACTAATTTGGTGATGGAATTCAAGTGGTTCTCAGTGCTTACAGAGGGCCTTAAAAAGGTGAATTGGAATCAATTTTACCAGTCTCTCTAGATTTTAGATCTCATCGAAAAATCATAATCACCAAGGGCATTGCTATTTGTGTGAAATTACAAACCTACATTGTGTCTTACACATAAGAGGACCCTATAGTAGATAGTAGGACTTATATTTTCTCTATTACATCTAAATTCATGCACAGAAGGAAAATCATATCGTTGGGAGTGTGGTCATGATGGAGACCTAGTTACAATGGAAGAAACAAATTGAAACATTAGAGGTTGAATGCAATATGTTATGGCATTTGGTTTCAACATTGGTAGGGAGTTTTTGGTCAAAAAATTAAATAACTTATGAGACCAAAGAGTTCCGAAGAATAAAGATGACATGTGTAACTACCCTATGGTAAGCGCCATTGGAAATGGCGTTACGGAGGACGCATCGAGATGCATCACTTAAGGATCCCCGCCAATTCCATATGTTTTGGTAGCCATGGTGGATGGCTCATTGTTGTTGGCCATGAGATGGACAAGATGGTGTACTAGTGAGTAGGCTCATTAGGAGGACCAAGGGTGATGTCGAGTCGAGTAGGATGAGTGATACAAACCATTACACCAAAACCCCGAGGTGTTAGTGAAGGTCGCCCACTAGGATCTTAACATCCCACCATGCTCCGCAGTCCAGACTCTAGGTTGGATGTGCGCCCGTACGGTAGTGCCCCCTTTGAGACATACGAGCCCCGGATGAACACTCCAATGTCGACGTTGCCACCCGCTCTATGACTTGAACCTAGGTGGAGGCTTTGAAACCAAATGATATGAACCATTACACCAAAACCCCGAGGTGTTAGTGAAGGCCGCCCACTAGGATCTTAATAATGAGAAAAATCAGCGATGCACTGCGTAACAGACTCGATGGAGGATGGTGTGATTGGAAATGTGACATGTAGTGTGTCAACCATGTCAGGAAAATAGTGTTGATGGTTGCAATGAAGGTATGTGGTCAGGTGGAACCAAGACACGACATTTGGGCACCATCGAGGATTGAGACTAGATGGACGAGCACATCGTCATGCGTTGGGTATTCGGTCGTTCAAGTATTATATTGGAGGAGGGGATGTGATGGAAAACATTGTCTAAGGTTGGGTGGTGATGTGATGGACTACATCGCCCACAGTGAAACGAGCACTTGGCATTCCGCATACTCTAAGGTGCCTGACTTAGATTCGGTCGGGTTGGTCTCAGTGAGGGGTAGTCCGGGTGATACTTGTGGTTGATGGCCAAACCCAACTAGCAAGATCACGCCGATGTCGTGTGGTGACTAGACCTTCAAATGGTATGGGACGCTCAAGAGGGAAAAAAAGGTCTATCCCATGACACCATGTATTGGTTAAAGATGTGGGGGAATTGACGAAAATGTCACTTTCAAAATATAGATGATAAAATTATTATTACTTCGAAGCTCAAAGAGAAGTTGTCGTGTGATGAAAATTTAGAGGGTAAAAGAAAAATAAGATATTACAAGGAGGTCATTAATCCTAATCTTGAATATCAAAATTATCCCTTTGTTTAACTAGCTTAAAGAATAAGATCCACATATCTAAAATAAGAACAAACTCTCTTGAGATGCATAGTGAGACAAGGCATTGGACCTTTCTTGAAATTTCATGTGCTAGAGTAATCTTTGTGAGACTTTGAGTGTTGATGATGAAAAAAAATTCCCCTTAGATTTCCTTGCTTACACTCGCATAAGATCTTAGCTGCAAAATTTTGGTTAACATTTGAACTTGCCTAACCTTCTATCTCATAAAAATTATAGTAATTTAAGAATATAAATAAAACTCTAAAGCAAAAGTAGTTCCTCACTTTTCTTTCTTAAGGTACGATAGACCAAAAGTGGTTTAAGTGACCATTAACTATCATCGATAATTAGTCAAAGCATTGGCTATTTATTGGGTTAACATTTTTCGAAAGTTAAAGGAATTTTCTTTTCATTGAAAATAAAAGAAAAAGGAGTAAAAAATAAAATTGATTAATGAGGAGGGAACATGAATATGCAGAATATTGATTTAATTAATGAATTTTAATCTGTTATAAAAAGGACAACTACTTAACCTTCTCACCTACCTTTCTCTTTCTATGCCAACACCCTGCCTTCCCATTTGTTGGAAATAAACAACTTGTGAGATGTTGACATGGAATGTGTCTAGAATGCCAGTGGTGGTAAAGGGACACAACATGGTGTGACTTTTATTTATCCATGACTTAGTGTTAAGTTTATAAATTTCGATAATATTAATCCTTACTATAGGGGAAAAAGGCTCGAGTGTTTTGAGCTATGAATACTAGCATGGGCCTTGAAATCCTCTACAACCTTGAAAAATAAAGATAAAGGTTAAACAAAGTAGCGTGATCTAGGAGGCATCTATGGATCTGCAGTCTTGAGTACAATGAAATCTAGGGGGGTAGGTTCAGCCATCCACGCTATCGAAAGTGGAGGCATTCTACAAGTTGATCACGGTGCAAGGGATAAGAAAATATATTGTATCCCAATACAAATTCGTGAAAAAACTGGATGTTATCTTGAAAGTTAATCTTCCAGCCAAAGGTAATAAAAATATTGCCCTGTCTTTGTCCCGGAAGGGTTTGGTTGGCCACTTCACTGGTCTCTAGCTGGCCCCATCAACAATGGATTCTTGGATCAAAAATAAATTGCAATTTCTTATCAAAGGGGAGGTTAACACTATCCTTATTGGAAAATGGTTTTTTGTATTTCATTTCGCAGCCAAGGAAGATCGAGATATGATTTTTAATAATTTCCCATATGTTATGGGGCCATGGGGGTTACATATCAACAACTGGTCATTGGATTTCAACTTGAACCAAAATATCCCATCAACAATTCTAGTTTGGGTTCGATTGCCACATCTGCTAATTCACTGTTGGAATAACGAGTCAATGAAGGAATTTGGAAATGACCTTGGAAAACACATAGATCATACAAAGCCAAAAGACTAGCACTCCTTTGCAAGGATTTGTGTAGAATTATACCTTAATATCGGTCTCCTAGAGGCAATATAAATCAAGGTTGACAACTAGGAGTATATTCAACAACTAGATTATGAACGCATCCCTTTCAAGTGTCATATATGCCATGATTATGGTCATTTTGTGAAGAATTGCAAAAAAAATCAGTTACAGCATGAGGATCTAGAACAAAAACCATGTTGGGCTAGGGTTCAAAGAGGAAGCGGGCCAAATCAAGGGAAAAGAAACCCTAGAAAAACATGGGGAAAGTACCAATCAGTGAACTTAGTGGGAGACCTTGGGAATCAAGGGGTCCCTAATCAAAGGAAACATTGAAACAGATACAAAAGAAGACAATAAAGAATAAGAGAAAACATTAGAGGTGCAAAAAATAGTGGAAGATCCTCAGGAGATTGCAAGAAATTGTGAAGAGCATACGAATCATCCTATTCTGTCAGTGGAGGAAGATCTGGGGGATCCCCAACCATAAGAGGAAGACAATGAAGAGGAGGAAATAGAACTGAAACCAAGCAATAGAAAAGGACGGAAGATAGAAAGGGAGAGAAGGGAAGAAAAATTAGAGAGGGAGAAGGCGCTAGGAGCACAACCAACATTGGAAAAGGTAATAAAAAAATATGGTAGTGGAAGAAGACGTACTAGAAAACTGAAATCCTCGAAGCCAAAAGGGGGTCCCTCATCTGCAAGAAGTAAATAATGAAGGTTATCTCCTGGAACAATAGAGGGATAATAAATAGGAAGAATGAAGAATCATTAAGGGAACTCATCTGAGTAGGACAACCAAATATACTACTGATCGAGGAAAGAGAATTCCTCAGTAGGGAAGTTCAAACACTAAAAATTGGAAGAAAAGCATAGGTATAGTGGTCAGTCCCAAAGGAGCTTGAGGTAGATTGGATACATTATGGGATGACACAAAGCGTAGACTTGTACACTCGTAGTCAACCTAGCACTATATTCTCAACTCTTTTACAGCATATTCACTCTAATCAATAGGTATTTGTTTTTAACTTGTATATGCATGTATTGTACTTAGAAAAGAAGGAATGTTGGAATTCATTATTAAGCTATTCATACCATGAGAAAAAACCAAACTTGATTTTAGTTGGGGACTTTAACATTAGCCTATCTAAGAATGAAAAACAAGGAGGATCAATAGTTAACGATCCTTACAGGGAAATGGATAAGGACCTAATTCAAAGTTGATATTAAGCCAAGGAACAAAACTTTCACTTGGAAAAACAAGAGGATAGGCCTGGTCAAGTTGCTTCCATATTGGATAGGTTTATCCTTCATAGTTACTTCATGCTAAATGGTCTTCTATTGACATTGAATATCCTAGATTCAATCATTTTAGACCATAAAACTATCTCCCTTCAGATAGAAGTGGATCCAAATATGGGTCCTATTCACTTCGGGTGTAACCCTGCATTGAGGGGAAAAGTCCGAGTTCACAGAGATTTTTAGGAAATATTGAACTAGTGAATTCAAGGGATCCCTCTTTTATGTCAAGGAGGATAAAATGAGAATAGTAAAAAAAAGAAATCAAGGAATGGGAAAAACTTCTAGCGTCCCTCCTACTCTAGAAAGAAAAAGTAATCAAGAAGAGATGGAAAAACATCAAAAGTATAAGGAAAATAGAGAGGTGTCAGAACACAAGGAAAGACCGTGAGAGGAGTTACATAGAACACTTAGAGAAGAGGAAGAATACTGGCTCCTAATTTCCATATGTCTATTGTTGGAGCCAAGGCCGCAGCTATGGTAAAAGATACGAATTTTGAGGAAAAAGCACAAGTATGGAAGAGAAAGTGCTAAGTCTTGAATAAGCGCCAATTTTGGGACAGAAGCAGACGGTGCGCAGTATGGTGCCAGATGGATAATCTCAGCGTAGATTACGGACCGGAAATCGCGGAGCTCGCGCGCACGTCAGAAGAGAATGAAGGTAGCAGAGTGGAAAGCCTAGCTACCACAATGAATGAAGCAATGAAGTAGAGGGCTCAGCTACCCTCATTAAGGCTGAATACAGAAGTTATGGTTGCTCGGACCAAGGAGGAGCAACGGACCAAAGCATTGAAGGCGAAGGACAAGGCGCCCATACCCGTAAGCTGCGCCGGAAATCATGGAGCCTGCAGGAAGCGGCGACATGACTGCAAGCAGCGCCTACAGTACACCTAGCCATGTCTGGTTAGGGTTTTTGGGGATTACTGCTGGGAAAGGCCCACAGTTTTGTAAAGGTGCGACCGCCATGGCCACCTATATATATGTATAATTGTAAAGGATAGAAGTTAGTTAGCTAGTTAGTGAGCTAGCTAAGATAGTAGATACTAGATGTAAGAAGGATTGATCGAGTTGTTCATCCTCTGTTACGATCTTGTTGATTGTTTTCTACCATGTGGCTAGAAAACAGGAGTTAGAGCTGGTTAGCAGTGAAGCTAATCCTTGAGTTGCAGACAGTCGGAGTTGACGTCTGAACTATTGTAATCTCTGAAGAGAAAGAGACTAGATCGAGAGAAGGACTCCCAGCTGTGTGCGTGGAGTTTCCTGGAAAGATCTAAGGCTGCAGCTGTGTGCGCAGCATAGTGTATAAATCTATCATTTTCTGGTTAATATAAGATACTCCCGTAGACATGGTTTCCCCCGTGGAGGTGGACTTCATATCTCTTAATGCTGTGATGATTGTGATTGAGTGATTGCCTGTTTTTAGTTTACTAACAGCGTATACAGGAATGTTGCATTAACTTTATGAGTGTGTTAAGTAAGTTCTTGGAGCTTCCTTGGGGACTATAATCGCTAAGGGTCGAAGGAATCGGTAAGTCGACGATGCCGCAGCGGAAGGAGAACGTGTTGCTGCACCAGGCGTGCAAGCGAAACGACGCATAGAATATCGGCGCAGAGGATAATTGGTCCTAGCGCAGGAGTGGATGTCCCGCGCAGCCGAGCTGCTGAGTAGGAGCTTGAGAGCTGTTGCGCTCGTAAGTCTGAAGAGGGGTCAGACATTCGCCTTAGAGGAATCGTCGAGGAGGAAAGAGCAGTCTCCGCGTCGCCTAGGTTAAGGAAATCTGATTCTTTAACCCCCCCATAGCCACTTCGGGTGAGACCTTGAGCTGCTGCGCAGCTCGTTGCCGAGAGGGCCAGTGCGCCAAGGGGTTTTGTTGCTGCGCTTCATTAAAACCCGGGTCTGTCCAAAAAGCAGCCAACATCTATGGATGAGGGTGTGATATTTTAGGATTAGGATCACTCAGCTGTAGCAGACCTCACTAAAACTCACTCAAGAAGTGCAAAAAGAAGAAGAAGAAGAAGAAGAAATGGAGATTCAATAATCACTCATACACAAGAAATGACAAAAACTGATGTATCATACATCAACTATGAGCTGGCACTCTGAATAGTGAATAATAACTTAATACAATCAAATGAATTCGAATTCCTCCTAAGGTCATTCGAATTCTCCTCAATGTGTGGCTTGGATGACATTGGAGACATCATCCAATCAGTAATAGTGGTCACAAGTGGTCAAACATCAGTCAAATGAGTCTAACTGTGTCTAACTGGTGCATGTGGCACAAATGTAGGGAATGAGACTCCAATGTGGACGCATGAGGAGCTGTCAGTAGTCAGTATAGTTGATCTAGTCTCTATGGAGGTCTATCTAAGTGGTTCAGTTAGTTAAACTAGTAATCAATCCCCAAAACAAGGAACATATCCACTAATCATGGAACTAACTAAATAATCTCCTAAATAGGTGGAAAAGGGCGCTCTTGTACTCCAATGATGAAAACACGGGCGCATCTGTGGCTAGGAGGGATAGAACTGGGCAGAAACAGGCTCCTGGGACTGAAAAACTGAGGACTAGGTACTGGGAGACTACCATACTAATGAATGGATGCATGCAATTGCATGCAGATGCATGCATGATCACTGGATGCATGCAGAATGCATGCATGATGACTGGATGCATGCAGAATGCATGCAGGCATGCAAAATATAAAAATGATGGTGAGAATATGCCAACAGAGGGCGGGAGATAGAAATGTTTCCTTCTTCCATAAGTAGACGCAAATGCATTTGCACCAAAAAATAGTAACATAAATTCATAACAAAGAGGAAAGACGAATTCAGGAATTTGATGGAATTAAGGATGAAGCATATAGGAAATATAGATAGATATATCATGAATAAGGTGAGGGAAGGGAAGAAGCTCAACATGAGGTCTTGTTCCACCTACGACACCTCATCTTAGAGGAAGTGAGCTCAATACTTATCAAAGAAATTTTGGAGGAGGAAATCAAGGTTGTCATTTGGGGAATGGATCTGGACAAGGTTCGGGGACCTGATGGATTCTCAATTTATTTCTATCGTCTATGATGGAATATCATAAAGAAGGATCTCAAGAGAATTTTGGCATACGCCCAAAGGAATCCAAGACTAGGTGGAGCAATAAACTCATCTTTTCTATCTCTCATCCCCAAGGAATCTCATACAACTTGCTTTGCTAGATTCATACCTATATCATTATATAATGTCTCTTATAAGATCCTAAGAAAAATCATTTCCAATGGACTCAAGGCGGTCCTCCCCTCCATTAATTCAGCTAATGAGGGAGGTTTTATTCAAAAAAGACATATTCTAGAAAACATTGTTTAGCTTAGGAAGCTCTCCATTCAAGAAGGTCTCGACAAGAAAACAATATGATTTTATAGTTGGATATGGCTAATCCATTTTATAGAGTAAATCATCAATTTCTTTATAAAGTCCTATAAAAAATTGGTTTTGCTGGGAAATGCATAGAATGGGTTAAATCCTTGTTGTAGGCACAACAGATCCCATGTTTTATCCAAAATATGGGAGCCCCAATTTTATATGAAAGGGTAACTTAGTCAATTTTGGGGGTTGTTCATCCTGTTTGCATGCATTCTCACCTTTGACATGATTTGATTTAGTTAACAATTTTCCCTTTTGAAAATTTATGCATTTTTGTGTGTTTTTTGTGAGTTGCGGTAAGAATTAATTTTTTCCAAAAGTTTGTCTTTCTCGCAACCCGCAATGCGGATTGCGGAGCTTGGTTTTGAGTTTGAAACTTTTCCATTCCACAACCCGCAATGCGGATTGCGGGTGCGGAAACATTTTTCAATAATCGCAATTTGTCATCTCCGCAACCCACAATCCACAATTGTTGATTGCAAAGAGGTCATTCATTTTTTGTGTTGTTTTTGTTTCCGCATCCTGCATCCCATAATTGCGGATTGCAGATTGCGGACACTTTTTGTTTGTTTTTGTTTGGAATTGCATTTCCGCAACCCGCATTGCGGATTGCGGAAATAATGTATTATATATTTGCAAGAATAAATTCCCGCAGCCTGCAGTTGTGGGTTGCGGAATGCACATTATTTTCATTTTTAATTATTTTTTTTTATTCGTTTGAGTTGGTTTTTATCATTTCAGTTGGTTCCATAATCTCGGTGGTTAACTTAACATGTTGTCTTTCGCATTCCCCACCTAGATTTGGTCTTCACTGCATAAGTTGATTGTTCGAAATGGTGGCTGGTTATTTCCTTCATTTTGGGATTTTGATTGATTATATGGCTTCTTCTCTCATGATTTTGGGTATTGCATTAGTTCGATATTTGATCTTGATGGAGTTTTATTTTCACTTTTGCATGCCTAGAATTATAATTTTATAAATACTTAACTTTTACTTTTCTTTTTCCTACTAGCTTTGAACGTCATCTTATGGATTTCATTTTCCGATTCTTCAAATCTTTACACTTTGGCTTGATTTTCATTTTATTGGTTTTCGTAGATTTCAAAGATCTTTTCATTTGATTCTGACTATTGTGTGTAATAATTGCTTATCCTTATTTGAACTTGTTTGAGTCATTTACATGCTTCAATTTTGACTAATTAAATTCATATGATGTTTTGATAGTCTTGGCAACAAATTTGAACTCCATTGAATCAATAAGTTTTAAGAGCATCTTGACGGGTTAAAATAATTTGATTGAACACTTATTTGTAATCATTTTGATTTATGACTTGAAAGGGTGTATATCAAATAATGGAGCCGTGCATTTAATTCTCAACTTTGAAAGGATTACTGAATTTTACTAGCCTTGAATATTTGATAAAATTTGTCCTTTGGGTAAATTTATAATTTTAGGACAACTTTCTTTTTAAGGCCTATGTTATATTTAATTGAATCCTAAAAAACATACTTTCAAACCACGAAAAGAGTCCATAACTTTTTCATTAAGCAAACTATTATATTTCACAAAGAATAATTAGCTTTGCTTGTTGATAAGATTATTATTATTGTTTAAATTATATTCAATATACTTTTGAAAGACAATATTAATGATTTGTTTATATAATTGGCTTTTAATATCATATTATTTATAATATTAATGCATAGTATTTCGTTAAACCCTAATTTGTTATTGACGTGAAGGATGAAGTTTAAAAATGGATCGTGCACCTATAGAGTCATGTTTTTGCGTGGAGGATTGTGAGAAAATCGTGAGGAATTAGCTCAAACAGTTTAAAACCCACTTCCAAAATGGGCTCATTTACACCTATCCATGGACAGTTTTGCAAATCTCTCAACATTTTGGAAGAAAAACGTGACCGAACAGAGGTGAATTTTCCACAAATTTATTACGGTCGTTTTTGAACGAACCAGACATCTGGGGATTTGATGCTATCCTTCCCACTGCTCTTCACTGCTATAAATTTGACCTCAGCATTCTGAAAAGGGAGGAGAGGAGGTCTCTAAAGAATGGAAGGTTTTTCATTCTTCCTATATCTGCATTCTTCTTGCAATGTTTTTGTTGACAGGGAAGAAGGAGGAACGCTGCTACCAGAGGGAGTGGATGATTTCTGTATGACAGAAAACTGAATTTCTTCTTTCTCTGCTATGATTCTCTTGATATCAATGTCTTTTGTTTAAGAGACTGTAGATTGTAGGCTCTGCTTGAAGTAGCTACTGATTAACAATTTGAAGCTTTGTAAATGTTTTTATCAAGCTGAGATGGTAATACAATTTCCTTTCTGCAATTATTTTCCATTTGTTCATGTGCATTTAATCAGATTTTTCTTTTTGGGCACAGATCGGATCATAATCAGATTTAAGTAGTTTTCTATATGTTTATAGTTTATGTGTTAACCTGGTTATGTTTAATCATTGCATGAATGATTCTATGTTCAAACAATTTTAGCATAGTGAAGATAATGTTTTACTTCTCATGTTAGAATTGATGTGCTTATGACATCAATGATTTGAATGTTTTTAAACCATTGATGATCTAATTATTCTTTTGAGCATTAAATCATTCTCTCCATTTTAAATTACTTTTCTCCCGGGATAGATTACTAATTAATATTTAATTTAGCTATTATTTTACTTTAATATTTTGAGTTTAAATCTGTAATTCTGTAATTATAGAATTTCTTCTCATAGTTGCAGAATTATTAATTTTAGTTTGCCTATTAATTTTAGATTGCATTCAAAATACATTTAGGATTAGTTTCAGATTTAGTTCAAAGTCTCCCTTTTAAGGAGCAAAATCACCAGCTCAAAGAGTGCCAACGGAGGCCAAATATCTATCGAAGTTAGCTACACCAAACAGCTTGAGGATAGGATAATCCTTGCATAGGAATATTTGAAGCCTTCGGCTGGGACATCTCCCTTATGCTGTTGCTTGGGGTACTTCCAGCACATCTGAGGCATCAACAATCCTGTATTGGGAAACCCTAGATTGCCCCTCTGGTGAATGGGGCAATCTAGCGGTTAAGATATGGGTATCATCTCATTGAGAAAATGGTTGGACTTGGCTAAGGTATAAGTCCATATTCCAAAAATAAAGATTGCTAAGGAAGTGAAAGATATTAACCACTCCCAATGTGTTGATGATACCCTTCTAATTGGAGTCCTAATCCTCCTTGATTATTGCTAAAATATTTAAAAGGATATTTGGAAAATTATTGTAGGACTTATGGAAGTAAGGTAAACAATATGAAAAGCAACATCTACGGGTGGAATGATGACCAAAGTACTCTCTAGCCATCGCAAAGGAGCTAGGTTTTCAGGGGCAAATTAAATGGGATCACTTCAAGTATTTTGTTATTCCAATTGCTAGGGATAGACAAACTGTGGAACACTGGCAATAAATCCTAGATAAAATCAAATGTAAAATGAAGCAGTGGGGAGCAGTATGGATGAATATTGTTTGGAGGGTGATCCTCATAAAATGATTCTTTTTCGTCCCTTCCACTTTACCTCTCTTCAGTTTTGCTTGCTCCTTCAAGCATTTAGAACCAGATAAATAAGGGGATCAAATCCTTTCTAAGGAAAAGTGGGAATAATAATGAAGGAAGGACCTCCCTTATCAACTAGAAAATATTTAAAGGCCCAACACTCAATGAATGGGGGTTGTATATAAGAGACCCAAATTTAAATAATATTTCTCTAGGCGAAAATTTTCTATGGAAGATAGTCTCCAAAGGAAAATATTGGGTAAAGGAAGTGCTCAATAAGAAATATTGAAACGGAAATAGGCTAAGATGCTTGGATCAACCTCCACAAAAAAATAAAGGAACTCAAGTATAAAATTTACGTACAGAGGCTTGGAACTTATTCCAATGGAAGCTATATTGGATCCCAAGAAATAGTAAGAGAATAAAAATTTCGAATGATTGCATTTTAAATGACCCCCTCCCCCCTTGTCTTAATTCTCGCTCTGGAAGATCTTCAATGATGGATGAGAAGCCAAGCGATCAAAAAAATTGGAGATTTGTCTATTTGGCATCCCTAAAATCAAGGTCTGTGTAAAGAGTGGATTGAAATATCTCCCTCGATACATTTGGAACCGATGCTCAACATGCTACTTCAAACGTTAAAGGGGAAAGATCTAATTAGTAGGAATAGTCAAGACACTAGAGATTGGGGTAATAAGAATGGAAAATATTTAGTTAAGTAGGGCTATCGAACACTGCGACATTTGCAAAGCAATGATAATCGTTCCTCTATATGGGTAGGGTTCTAGAAAAATAATTCTCTTCCAAAAATCAACATATTTTATTGGACTACTATACATTGGAAAATCATCACAAGAGAAAACCTTAAAAGGAGATGTTTCTCTAGCCCTTCATGATGTGTCGTATGTCTCACCAATGAGGAATCTATCAGTCACCTATTTTTATAGTTCTCTTTTTCCATGACAGTTTGGCTTGAGGCATTGGATCTGATTCATCAAGATTTCTCACTTCCTCAATCATTCAATGAATTTTTCAAGTCTTGGGGAAAAGCCTATAATCTTTCTCTAAAGAAAAAACCATTGTTAAAATGGTTCTAGTTTCCTCTTCCAAAATTTATTTATTGAAATATATTGTTGGCATGAAACCAGGCAATATTTCATGACACTTCTTGTAATCCTGGGTGAGCGGCTTCAAGGGCCAAGGTGCTAATGCTGGAATATTATATAAAAAAGGGACCAGTAAAGCAAAACATGCCAACTTTGATGTAGGACGAAAAATCCCGGATTGACAATTTTAATATTAGGAACAAACAAGGTCAAAATCATTCCAGCATTCAAACCCATCAAAGATGGGAAATCAAATCAAAAGGTTTTAGTTCGAGGAGTGGAGGAAAAAGAAGGGGGGCACATTTTTTTTTATAGATTGGGCTACAAAAGGAAACCCAGAGTCGAAAGGCATGGGGGGTATCTTATATGATCCTAGAGGAAATATGAAGGAAAATGTTTCCCGGGGTCTAGGCTGATCCACCAATAACATGGCGGAGACCCTAGGATATATCAAGGAGCCAAAATTATGGTGAAGGCAGGTATTTTTGAGGCCATTATCATTGGAGAATCTCAGAATCTGCAAATCCTTCCTTTTCAAAACCCCTCCAACAGATCTAAATCTTGCTAGAATATATTAGTGAACAAGAGAGCTACTAAAATCCTAGGATACTTTCATTTCTATCATCTCCTCTAGGAGAACAATAGGGAAACATATCAACTAGCCAATATGGCCTCAAATTTTCCCAAAGGAATTCTTCAATATTTAAGTACTATGAGCGGCATGAACGTATACCCTATGAAGCAAGATTTAGAGTGGGGGAACTATGAAGAGGAAGAAGTAGAAATGATAGCCCTTGGTCACACTGGGAGGGATAATGATCATAATAAAGGTGACAAGCATGAGGATGAAAGGTGTACTGGGTGGAATGGGAAAATAGGGCATTGGGATAATGCCATGAGGCGATAGCAATGGAGGATAGGTGGGATCGAGAGATTCAACATGCAACTCCTCAAGTGAATGTTAGATGTTAGAAGGAGGTTGTTTGGGATGGATCCTAGTGATATCATGAATTCAAATAGGATGGTAGGTTGATAGGACAAGATCCATTCTTCGCAACTACTACCATTAAATTTTCATGCTCCTATGGCTCAGGAAATCATCATGTTGAACAGTCGGGATATGGATCTAAATCTTATTCGAGTTTGAAAATTTTTGGGACTGAAACAATTGTGGTGGTACATGATGGATGTTTGCATATACTTGGATGACACAGAAGGTGTTCTGGTTTTGTGCTTCTATGGGAAGTAAGGTAAGGCATCAACGAAAATGAAAGTAGAGCAATGCAGTTTAGGCCTCGTAACTTGGGATGGGTAAATGAAAAGGAATGGGTGGAGTGAGGATGAGGATTGTTGGGTTTCCCATGGTCTTTGGCATGTTAAGGATATCCAATGACACCTGAAACTGAAGATCCCCTTGGTTTCTAGCAACGCTTCGTCAGCATAATTACCACTCGGTCTTGAAACCTCAGCTCCTTCAACAATAAAGGGAGCTATCCACATTCGCAACCAATAACTCTCCAACAAAGAAGCAACAACTCCTCTGGTTCAAGAGACAACCCCCTTGATCCCCAAACCAACAATGAGTGTTGCTCAACCACAAGCATCGACACTTCCACCTTCATGTACATCACCCTCTATAGAACTCTACATAGACCGGGTCTTGTAAGCTCCGTGGGTCTTCCTTCCACGCACCTCCAATCCCTGGTGCACTTCTTTGGGATCACGCATAGGCTGGTCTGTTCCACACAAACGATGTCGAATCTCTTGTCGCCTTCCACTAGGATCATGGTGAACACCAGATCCAATATGTATCTGTGACTTTCAATTTGGGATTTGATATCCACCTCATGGAGCTCCAACTGAAGCTTTGATTTTTGGCCTCCCATCAACTCCACTAGCATGATCTCTAATAGATTGGATCCTCTTTAGGGCCTCCACTAGAATGTTGTTAAGTTTCAAGACTATCACTCCACCAGATTTGGGCATGTCCATTGCAGCTTCCACCAAACATGGTATCATGCAACTGCTGGAAAATGGAAGGGGTCTCATGCAGATCGAAAACCCTTTCTATCCTTAAGTGGAAACCACCTCAACATCGGCCTCTCAGCAATGCTAATGGCCTCCACTAGGTCCAAAACTATATATGTCATCCACCTCCACCCTCTTCATGCTATGCAAACATTAGATTACATCTGTGCTAGCATTTTTGTCTCCTTTGGTAGCGCCACACACAAAACAATGGACACACAAATAAATCAAATCAACTTTGTCTCTCCTTCTATGTTCTGATACCAGTCTTTCATCTATACGCTCCTCCTACTGCAACCTTCCATGCAACAACACCCTCCTTCTCTTTTCCTTCTTCCTACACAGCCTTCCATGCAACGATCTAGAAAAGCCTTGCTCTAATACCAATTGTTGGGTCTTCAAACCCATAGAGATTACTTTCAAGAAGCAAAGAAACAAGACACATGCACAGAACAACCGTCACATGACAAAGATAATACATAACGATTTACGTGGCAAAACCCTTTGTAGGGAAACATCCATGGGACAATGGCAATCAATGGTTCATTCTTATTGTTCAACAAACAGATTTACAATCAGCCCAGGGAGCAAGCTTGGAGCCTTGACTCAATATTTGCCTCTCAAGCTTATATATTTAAACCATTCTTTACACAGTTATACAAAACTGCTTGCATTAATTGCTTCCTCCTATTATTATTATTGTTGATTAGTTTTAACTAAATCCAACAATAAACTATTGTTGAAACAACCATGAACCTCCTTAACATAAATTGGTTAATTAGTTATCACATTCCAACACCTATGTTGTACTAATATGTCCATTACATAAGTCTTGATAATTATAGCATTTATCCTAACTTTGAAACAATTTAAATATCCAACAAACATAATCATCAAATTTAAAAAAATTTATATATGTCATCGTCATCAAATTTAACAAAATATATATATGTTTTTAACATTCAAAATACACACATATATAAAATAATAATAATATTTTTATAAAAATTCATGATACTCAAACCAATAGCCCATATTTCATAATTACATAGGAGGAGTAAAACAAGTGGTTTAGCATGAGATTAAGTAGGAAATTAAATAAAACCTTTCCCATAAGGACATAGTATCTCTCTATACAAAGGTTCCAGTAGACAACGCTATTGAGGTGATCAAAGACCCAATAGACAACGAGACAGCAAGATTAGTCAAATTATGTCTAAAATCAACATACTTCAGCTATAGAGGGACAATATATGAATAAAACCATGGGGTGGCTATGGGGTCACCATTATCACCCATAGTAGCAAATATCTATATGGAACACTTTGAAAACCATGCTCTAAAATTGTTTCATTTAACTCCTAAACTATGGAAAAGATACGTGGATGATATCTTTGCAAAATGGAGACATGGGAGGGAAAGACTAAATGACTTCTTAAAATAGCCTCTTGGAGCATATTAAATTCACGATGGAGGTTGAACAAAACAATAAATTACCCTTCTTAGATGTTCTTCTCTCAAAGAAAGAAGATGGCAACATTGGCTATCAAGTATTTAGGAAAAAGACACACATGGATAGATACTTACATGCAAATTATCACCACCATCCAAACCAAAAAATGGGGATCATAAAAACTCTGACAACCAGGGCCACTAGAATATCGGATCCAAAACACCTTGACCATGAACTAAATCACCTCCGTAAAGTCTTTGATTTAAATGGATATAATAAAAATCTTATTAACAAGACAATTCACCAAACACAAAAGAAAAGATGAGACTAACAAAAGAAGGAGATGCCCAAAGTATCACTGCCATATATAAAAGGGACCACTGACTGAATTGCAAAAGTACTAAAAAAGTGAAACATCGTGGTGGCCTTTACCCCCCTAAACTCCATAGGCAAGATGGTATACTCTGCGAAAGACTCCATGGATCCAAGACACCTAAAAGGTGTATATACAATACCCTGCTCTTGTGATGGGGTCTGCATTGGGGAAAAAGGGAGATCAGTGCAAACACGTCTAAACAAACATGTGGTGGATGTGCAAAAAGACAGATCGACCAATTTTGCCTTGGAAGGGCATGCACACAAATTCTCCCATCATATATGTATAGAAGATTCCAAATTAATCATGAAGGAATATCATTATCTAAAAAGAAAGGTAAAAGAAGCATTGGAAATAGAAAACAGAAGAATACACTAAACCGGGATGGTGGATTGAGACTAAGCAATACATGGAAACCCGTAATCAATAAATTAGGGTTAAATACCTGAAATTCAAGCCGACTTAAAATAGAAAACCATCCAACTAGTATTTATGATTTCTCTCTTAGAATTAAATGCACCACCTCATCATTTGTGGTCTTTCTCCCCTGATGATGGACTCACTTGGAAGTCTGAAATGTTGGGTAAAATCTAATTAACAGGTTAATTTTCCTTTTCATACAACCAGACCTGTAATGGAATCGCTCTTGTCATTATTATTATTTTGTTTCCTTGAATGTCTCTAACTTGCAGGACTGACCTTTGGTCTAAGAAACCATGACCCAGAAGCATCTAAGCCGTCAAAATCACCCAAGGATCACACTCGTCTCGGGCCACACCAACCCTTAGCATGGATGGAAGTTTTTAGTGTCTCCTCCCACCATCAACGATTTTCAAACCCCGGGACTCCTAAGAAATAGAACCCCTTGAATACCAACTGCACTAGTAGGACTTGACCACAAGAACATAATTATTTCATAGCTCCAATCTTTACCTTACATACCATTATTGCAATGCACTAACATTTAAAAATAAATATTGTATTCCACTAAACCATACCCATATGGGCATAATTATTGCACACCTAGAATATTTACACTACACAATATTATTGTATTGCACTAATCTTTTGAAAAGTTTATTATATGCCAATAAACCCTACTCCACATGGACACAATTATTGCATGGCTCCAATATTTACACTACACACCATTTAAGTTTATTATATGCCAATAAACCCTACTCCACATGGACACAATTATTGCATGGCTCCAATATTTACACTACACACCATTATTTTATTACACTAACATTTTGAAAAAGTTTATTTTATGTCGATAAACCCTACCTCACATGGACACAATTATTGCAAGGCTCCTATCTTTACACTACACTTTATTATTGTAATGCACTAACCTTTTGAAAAACAATAATTCTATCTCAATAAAACTTGTTTCATATGACATGTCCCACTAAAACTTACCTCATCAGTACCAGAACATGATATAAAAATACTTATTACCAAGTTACCAAACAATAGTAATTGTTGGGGGAGTACTTTGACTTCCCACAAAATTTACTTTCAACTTCCCTACCAAACCAAATTTACATCTTATAAATTAGTTTTGATTAATGGTAAATACTAAAAAAATCACAATTATCAAAATATTATAAAAAACATAATCATTAAATTAATGCAATTAAAAAAAACATGATCATTAAAATAAAGCAACAAATCAATACATGTGAATTAATTAATTAATTATACATACATACATACTCATTGTAATTCTTTGTTTTTGACACTTAAAAATTGACAATATGATTTTAGTTGTTTCATATATTCATTTATATATATATATATTTGTTTTTTACTCCTAAAATTGACAATATGATTTTAGTTGTTTCATATATATATATATATATATATAATGTTTTGTAGATGATTTAATAAAATATATCGTCTATACAATGTTCATGTAAGATACAACAATTGATTTATTCATTGTAATTCTTTGTTTTTGTCTCTTAAAAATTGACAATGTGATCTTAGTTGTTTATTTATATATCCATATCCATACAACTATTATGTTTTGCAGATGGTTTAATAAAATGTATCATCTAAACAATTTTTATTTGTGATTTTTATCTAGGAACCTTTATAAATACCACGTCCCATTATTGACCAGAGCCCTCAAATCCCAAATCTAACACTCTGATGAACTACCCATAATCCCCATATGAAGGATGCTCATAATTACAACATTGTAGATGATTTGGCTCAATCCCCCATCTCCATGTCCAATTTAGAAGTTCTTTTGTATTTCCCTTCCTAGAATAAGGCATTACTATCAATGTTAGATGCAATTGATTCATCTAATTCATGCTTAATGACCTTTGACCATGACAATGGCAAGCCTCAGTTGCCTACATTTGTTGCTTTCCAAATTCCAGTCACTATCAAGAACATGATCATTCATCGATGCATAGTCGATGAAGGAACGTCTAACTTGTGTGATGTCAACACATGTTTGGAAACGTCTTGGTTCACCAGACTTAGTCCCATCATATATCTCCCTTTGTGATTACGATTACAGGCCATAAAAACCACAAGGTCTATACTAGAATGTCCCCATAGGGTTGGTGGGAAAAATAATACTCCTTGATCTTGAGGTAGTGAATGCACAAATCAATTATAATGGAAAAATTTTCACCCTTGAACAACTCATGATGTTTCTCCACAATGGGAAAATTGTCACCCTTGAACAACTCATGTACTATGATCCTCATCCGAACTCAAACCCTGATAATATCCTACCCACCATAGGATCAGAAAACCAACCACCATATGTAGATATCAGTCTTGGCATTTATAAAGACTTAGATTTTATGGGGGCATACTATAGCTCTCCACTAGTAATCCCAACCTCCACAGAAGGTCCTATGTGCACTATCTTCTCATCAAAAGATAACACATTAGTTACCTCTACATCATCATCTACACCTAAGAATGATCACCACAATAAGGGAGAAACCATTCCCTTGCCTCCTTCAACACCATTAGTGGTTCAAATCCCCTTCTTGTTTCCCCCCTTGGGTGTGCAAGGAACCCGGGTTATGGAAACACTCACCTTGAATGGGCTCGCTTTGGGGATACTAGTTTGGTAGTTAACACCACCATACCTAAAAATTGTACCGAATCCCTACCCATTAATGTTGATGTATATGTAACTTCGGAATGTATTTCATCTATGTATTATATATATATTTATTGTACCCTTAATAGAGATGTGTTATTCCTCTATAAGGAAGTGTCGTCATGTGGATTGACAAGTGTCGCAAGTGTGTATACTTGCCAATGGGTTATTAGACCACCATGTGTGGGGTCGGCCTTGAAATATATATTATAATGTGGATGTACCTAGCTAGACAAGTCGGTCCCATAAGGTCACTGGGAAAACAGATTAGTATAAATAGAGATCAGATGATCTCTATTTAGATCACTCGGAAAAGTATCTCACTCTCACTCAGAAAGTGGCGCACTAGTGAGGAGGAGGATCATCTGCTACTAGGAGACTATCCAAGTGTATTTTGGTTGTACTTTGGTTGAGCCATTGCTCTCTCTATCTCTGAGGAAGTTGTGGGGTTTTTCACCTTAGGGTTTTCCCCACGGAAACTCTGTGTCTCTTGTCTCTCATGCTTTTGATTTGTGTGATGCATGTCATGCTTATTGTGATTGTCATGCATTGATATACTGTATATGTTATTCTCTCAGTAAAGATCCTAGAGTATTGTGAATTAATGCTCAAAATTTAACATGGTATCAAAGCTAACCTGAGAAGAAGACATTTTGCAGTGACGGAAACTTGAGTTTCTTGTTTATTGGGTTTCTCTCCACAGATTTTGGAAAAACAGTATAGTAGATTGACTCTACTCATCAAGGCGCATCTATCTGTCCAATCAGAATTCAATTCCGAACATTTTCAGATTTGGCCCTAAAACTTAGGGTTTCCACAAAAATAGGAATTTCTGGAATCTGAAGGCACAGCTGGAAGCTCCTTGCAAAAATTGAAGTTTAGAGCTTTGGATCGAGATTTTTGGCTGGGTAGATCTCTGGGAAACTCAAACCCTAATTTAGGGCTCTCCCTAGTGAACCCGGGAGGACAAAAAGGCAATTCTGAAGGGCAAAGCTTTGCTGATCTCAAATTCTGAATTCACTAGGCTGATCAACTCATCAAGGTGCATCTTTCTATCCTTTCAGAAATTTGAAATTCACATTTTGAATTTTTAGGGTTTTTTCGACAAACCCTAATCCGAGACCAGATCCAGTTTTTCAACATTTCAAGTGGTAAGACCTAATACTTTTCTATTTCCATTTGAAGTACTCTTTAAGATGTCTCACCACAACAAGCTTGATGATAAGCTTGAAGGGGCTGATAACTTCCGAGCTTGGAAGTATAGGATTGGGTTAATCCTGGAAGAAAATGAGTTGGACTCATATATAAAAGAAGACATCTCTATCCCAGAGGATGAAGAGGCCAAGGTATTGCATAAGAAGAACTTGGTCAAGGCAAAGAGAATCATTGCTGATTCTATCAAAGATCATCTCATACCCCATGTGTCTTCTCTAAAGACACCCAAGGAGATGTTTGACTCTTTGACCAAGCTATTTGAAGGGAAGAACATAAATCGAAAGATGACCCTGAGGAACCAATTGAAAGGAGTAAAGTTTCAGAATGGAGAAACCATTCAATCTTATTTTTCTAGGTTCTCCCAGATTAAGGAACAATTGGAAGTAGTAGATGAAATGGTGGAGAATGGTGAAGTTGTCATGACCACTCTGAATGGCCTACCTAGGTCATGGGACTCCTTCATTCAAGGAATCTGTGCAAGAAAGAAGTTGGTATCCTTCAACAGATTGCGGGAAGAATGCTCTCAAGAAGAAGCTAGACTTGTAGCTTGTTAGGAAAAGATGGGAGGTGAAGATCAAGCTCTTGCAGCTCACACCAAAAGAAGCAAGCCCAAGAAGGAGCACTCTCGCTACAAGAGATCCTATCAAAAGAAGGATCTAAGATGCTTCACATGAAATGAGAAGGGTCGCTTTGCTTCAGATTGTCCCAAGAACAAAAGGGATAGTAACAACAACTCCAGTAAGAAGAAGAAGGGAAGCAAAAGAAGGTTTCATGCTCATGCTGCCAAAGATGTTGAACCCCCAAAGAAGAAGGCTAGGGCAGAAAGTGATAGTGATGATGACTCATCAAGTGAAGAAGAGTATGTTCTGATCTCTGCTCTCACAGGTACTATCTCCCATGGTTGTAATGATTGGTTAATTAACAGTGGGGCTTCCAAACACATGACTGGGTTTAAGGAATCTTTTGTGAACCTATCTGAACATGAATCACCCCATAAGGTGAAACTTGGGGATGATTATCAATACCCAATCAAAGGAAGCGGTGAAGCCTCCTACAACCTAGATTCTGGAAAATATTTGAAGATGAAAGAAGTCCTTTATGTACCTGGGATCAAGAAGAACTTACTCTCCATCTCTGCATTGGATGCAAAAGGTATGAGGGTTGCATTTGTGGATGGCCAAGTCCTAATGTGTCCAAAGGGAAAGACCATAGATGATGCAATAGTGATTGGAGAGCAAGAGGGAGGTTTGTATAAATTGAAGGGACGACTTGAACATGCCATGGTACATGAATCCATGGAGCCAAGTGAACTTTGGCATAGAAGACTTGCTCATATGCACTATAGGGCACTTCCAATTGCAAGCAAGGCTGTAGAGGGTCTTCCTGAAATCAAGACAAAACATGAAGGTGTTTGCAAAGGATGTGCAAAAGGCAAGAACATTAAGAAGGCTTTCCCAAGCAGTGAAAGCAAGGAAAAGGATATCTTGGAGATCATCCACTCAGATGTATGTGGTCCTATGTCATCCAGTTCTCTTAGTGGGTATGTTTACTATGTCCCATTTATTGATGACTTCTCCAGGAAAACTTGGGTATACTTCTTGAAGAACAAAGATGAGGTGCTTGATAAGTTCAAGGAATTCAAAACCTTGATGGAGAATCAAACTGACAAGAAGATCAAAACATTCAGATCCGACAATGGTGGAGAATTCACCTCAGGTGACTTCAAGAAGCTTTGCAATGATTCAAGGATTAAGAGGGATTTGACTGCTCCTTATAATCCTCAACAGAATGGAGTTGCAGAAAGGAAGAATAGAACTATCATGGAAGCAGCAAGGGCAATGCTGCATGACCAGGATCTACCTATGCATCTATGGGCAGAAACAGCTAGAACAGTTGTATATGTGCAGAACAGAACACCCCACAAGATATTGGACAACAAGACACCAGAAGAAGTCTTTTCTGGTAAGAAACCTGAAGTCAGTCATCTCATAATATTTGGTTGTCTAGTATACACTCATGTCCCAAAGGAAAAGAGGACTAAACTAGATCCTTCAGGAAAGAAGGGCATCTTTGTCGGTTACAGTGAAAGCTCGAAGGCTTATAGAATATACTTTCCGGGGTTCAAGAAGATTGATGTCAGTAGGGATGTAACATTTGATGAAAACTCAGCATTCATCAAATCAAGGCACCTATCGAAGTTTATGAAGAACCTAAGGAAACAAGATTTCAAGACACTACCATGACTGAAGCAGTTCCAGAAGTTGTTTGTGAGTTTGAAGATCCACAAGAACCTGTAGATCCACCCCGTGAGGATAACCCTCACAAGAGGAAACCTGCATGGGCTAGAGAGCTCATTCAAGATGCAGAAATATTTGGCATTCCAGAAGAAGAACACAGAGCAAAGAAGAGAACCAGATCACATACCAGCTATGTTGCTTTACTCTGTGACATTATGAACAAAGAACCTTCCAGTTATGAAGAAGCAGCGGAAAAGAAAGAATAGAAGGATGCCATGGTTGAGGAATACCAATCAATAATGAAGAATGATGTTTGGGATGTTGTCCCAAGACCTAAAGAGAAGTCTATTGTGACTTCCAAATGGATCTACAAAATCAAGCATGCTGCAGATGGTAGTGTAGAGAAATACAAGGCAAGATTCGTAGCTCGTGGCTTCTCTCAGAAAGAGGGAATAGATTATGAAGAAACTTTTGCACCTGTAGCCAGGTATACTTCCATCAGAACATTACTTGCCCTGGCTACATCAATGAAATGGAAAATACACCAGATGGATGTCAAGACTGCTTTCTTGAATGGTGTAGTTGAAGAGGAAGTATATGTGGAGCAGCCACTCGGTTTTGAAATACATGACAGGGAGTCATATGTGTGTAGATTGAAGAAAGCCTTGTATGGATTGAAATAAGCTCCCAGAACCTGGTATGGTAGGATGGACAGTTTCGTATCTAGTTTGGGCTTTACCAAGAGTAAAGCGGATTCCAACCTCTACTACAAGGTTGAGGAAGGAAATCCTGTGATTCTACTCCTGTATGTGGATGACCTATTTGTAACAGGAGATGACAGATTGATTGCCGATACGAAGAGGAAGCTTGCTGCTGAATTCGATATGAAATATTTGGGAATGATGCATTATTTCCTAGGTATGGAGGTGTGGCAGAGTGCAGGTGGGATCTTCCTTGGTCAAGGGAAGTACACAATAGATATCCTGAAGAGATTCGGGATGATGGATTGCAAGGCCATGGCCACACCTATGGCATCGAATCTGAAGCTTCTATGTGATGCTTCATCTGAGCCGGTTGATGTCTCTATGTATCGTCAAATGATTGGGTCCTTGGTGTACCCGACGAACATGAGACCAAATATTTGCTTTGCGGTGAACACATTGAGTCAGTTCCTGACAGATCCGAGGAGTGTTCATCTGGTTGCTGTAAAGCATGTTCTGAGGTACCTGAAGGGTACAGTGGATTATGGGCTCAAGTATGAGGCAAATCAAAAGTTTAACCTACAGGGTTATGTTGATTCAGATTGGGATGGCAGTGCTGCAGATAGGAAGAGCACATCTGGGTGCTGCTTCAGTATGGGATCAGGTGTGATCTCTTAGTTTAGTAGGAAGCAGTCCTGCGTAGCACTGAGTACAGCTGAGGCAGAGTCTGTTGCAGCCTGTTCAGCTAGTTGTGAGGTAGTATGGCTACGGAAGCTACTGTCTGAGCTATTTGATCTCCCGTTGGATGCTATTGGTATCTTCTGTGATAACCAGAGTTTTGTGAAGCTGTCCGAGAACCTAGTGTTTCATGACAGGTCGAAACACATAGAGATCAAATATCACTATATCATGGATATGGTGCAGAGAGGATCTGTGAAGCTCCTGTATGTTGCGATGGACGAGCAGATTGCAGATGTGCTGACGAAGACACTAGCCAGGGTGAAGTTCAAGTACTTCAGAGAGAGGCTTGGCGTTCTTCAGATCGAGGACACTTTGAGGAAGAAGTGATGGACACATTTTCTGAAGCCATTCCAAGCATGTTGGAAGGAGGATCCTTCACATGGCTGTGGATGTAAGCGTTGGATGATGAGCATCAGAATGATGTTCTGGTTTCCGCTTTGATATGATCAGTTGGATCATTCATATGTATGCATCATGTTGGATGCTGGATATGATCAGTTGGATCATTTTTATGTATGTATGTATGCATTATGTTGGATGCTGGATATGATCAGTTGGATCATTTATATGTATGTACGCATCATGTTGGATGCTGGATATGATCGGTTGGATCATGTGTATGTTTTTTTGTATATGCATCATGTTGGATGCTTGGACCATGTATCTGTATATGTATCAGGTGGATACATTGTATGATCAGGTGGATCATGTATGGTGATATGTATCATGTATTTGTATTTGTATCAGGTGGATACATTGTATGATCAGGTGGTTCATGTATGATGATATGTATCAGGTAGATACTTGGTATGCATCATGTAGATGCATTGTATGATCAGGATGATCATGGATGACGAGCTTCAGGATGTTGCTCCAGATGACATGTAGTAGGATGTTGCAGTGATGATGATCAGGATGATCATCTGTACATCAGGATGATGTATGGTGAGTATCAGGTTGATACTCTATGGCCGTGGATCAGGTTGTGCAGATGAGCATATAGTTTGGCCCTGGGAGATTTGCAGATAGTCTTTCGAGGTTTCGCCTATGTCATGTAATTTGTGCCTTGGGATATCTGGAAAATGCTCTTTTGAGGTTTTGCTCTGGGAGGACATATAATTTGGCCCTGGGAGATCTGCAGATAGTCTTTCGAGGTTTTTCCTATGGCATGTAATTTGTGCCCTGGGATATCTGGCAGATGCTCTTTCGAGGTTTTGTCCTATGGCATATAATATGTCCCTGGGAGATCCGATAGGTTGGGCTGTGTGCTCGTAATAAGTCCTGGGATGCTCTTGCAAGGTTTTGCCATGACCACATATAATCTGTCCGTAGGAGATCCTATAGGTAGAGCTGTGTGCTCGTAACAGCCTGGGATGCTCTTGCGAGGTTTTGTTGTGAGGTCACATATAATATGGCCCTGGGAGATCCTATAGGTAGATCCGTGTGCTCGTAACAGCCTGGGATGCTCTTTCGAGGTTTTGTGACGCACTTAATAAGTCCTAAGGATTCCACAGTAGGCCAGTGATGATGAAGACTTGCAGGTGGTGGGCCTACATCCAGTATGAAAAAGGACTAGCTCTGTAGAACTTCCTATGACGAGTAGAGTCAGAGATTGGTTGAGATAGCAGCAGTAGTGACGATGATGATGTCGATGCATCGATGACGATGATCTCGAGAAGAATACTTGTCTAGCAGATCTGTGTTGAGAAATACCTCCTAGTTAAGAGGGAGTGTTGATGTATATGTAACTTTGGAATGTATTTCATCTATGTATTTTGTATATATTTATTGTACCCTTAATAGAGATGTGTTATTCCTCTATAAGGAAGTGTCGTCATGTGGATTGACAAGTGTCGCAAGTGTGTGTACTTGCCGATGGGTTATTAGACCACCATGTGTGGGGTCGGCCCTGAAATATATATTATAATGTGGATGTACCTAGCTAGACAAGTCGGTCCCATAAGGTCATTGGGAAAACAGATTAGTATAAATAGAGATCAGGTGATCTCTATTTAGATCACTCGGAAAAGTATCTCACTCTCACTCAGAAAGTGGCGCACTAGTGAAGAGGAGGATCATCTGCTACTAGGAGACTATCTCAGTGTATTATGGTTGTACTTTGGTTGAGCCATTGCTCTCTCTATCTTTGAGGAAGTTGTGGGGTTTTTCACCTTAGGGTTTTCCCCATGGAAACTCTGTGTCTCTTGTCTCTCATGCTTTTGATTCTTGTGATGCTTGTCATGCTTATTGTGATTGTCATGCATTGATATACTGTATATGTTATTCTCTTAGTAAAGATCCTAGAGTATTGTGAATTAATGCTCAAAATTTAACAATTAAATTTCACTTAGTTTGTTCCTGTAGCCACACCATCTATAGAAATCCCAATCTTTGTGGCACCTATGATAAAACCATCTGCAATGAAACCAAGTTCCAATAATGGGTGCACCAAGCCACCCAAGATGAAATCATTTGTTTCTTCAAGTAACCCCCCTACCTTAAGAGTCAATCAACCATGTTCTCTGTGTGGTAAACCAAGACATGTGACCAACCTTTGGCCAACATTGTTGGAGCTAAGGAACTTGCTAAACACTCTTGTAACTACTACTTACTCATTTAGCTCTTCAATAGGGGTCATTCTTTGTACGAACTAATCATGTGTGCAAAATCTGTTCTCAGTTTGGTCATTATATGCATCATAATCCCAAACTCCCTCGATTTTGGGATGCACAAGCAATGATTCGTCTCACACATCCCATAGTTGACAAATCTCGACCAGTCTCTCATGAGATCACCACCATCAACTTTGTCACAACATCTAAGGCAATTGAAACTCACGAAGGGTGCTAGTAATGCGGGCACCATACTGACATGATTTTGGCTAACATGAGCATGAATATTCCCCCTAATTGCACCTTCCGTTCCACAATCCTAGCCCATACACCAACCCAGTCATGCACTACCCATCCATATCTATTTTGTGGGTTGTTAACACAATACTTACTCCAATGCACCATGTTTCATGTGGAACGAGTTGTTCTCCTTGAGTAGATATGACTATGTGATAGCCCTACTCCTCCCCTAGAAAACCCATCATTTGATTTACCTCAGGGAGATATCTTACCTCCTATGCATGATAAAACCGACCATGTTGATATCCTTTACATATCATCATCGCCAACCCTGTCTACTAACGATGACACTTCATCCTTACCATTAGAATAATATCTTCGTATAATTCCAACACTCACTCTTGTTGTGGTAGATGAAATGGATTCATCTCGCGCGAATGAAACCTAATCCACACATGGTGATGTTCCCCTTAACAACCCAAATACAATCACTCTTAGAACAACAACTCTAATCAACTTCTTTGACCACCTATTCCACTTGGACAAGGATATATTAGAAGCCACGAACACTCCCAAGGCTCCTTGGAATGATCTACATCATAGATCCTCCTTCTTACCTAAGAACATTCTAGCTCAACAATATACCATTGAAACAAAGGATTTTATCCCTCTCAACCATGTCAATTTGTTTAAAAATATTATCCCTTCTTCATACGCTTTCGAAGAAGAGAATATGAATATCATTTCATCCACTATCAAAGTGGATATTTCCATCACCCCGATGTAATAGAAAAATTTTCACTTGGATCCTCTTGTTCTCGGCAAGAGGTAGTTGCTTACAAAGCATTGTTCCAAGAATTCAAAGATATTTTCACCTGGTCATACATAGAGATTCCAAGTCTTAATCCTTCCATTGTCGAACATCACATTGACAATTGGCCTAACGTGTCACCAGTATGAGAGAAGCAACAACTTGTTGATCCCTCCAAAGCACCTACAATTGAGGCAAAGATAGAAAATCTTCATCATGGAAGATTAATTAATCCCATCGCTTACACGTCATGGATATCAAATCCTTTCCCTGTGAATAATAAGTAGGGATCCATCCATGTATGCACATATTTTAGGGATCAACCAAGCTTGTCCCAAGGAAAACTACCCTACTTGATTTATCAATCAGGCAATCGATGTGTGCATCGTCCATGCAATCCTATCCTTAATGGATGTCTTTTCCGGCTACAATCAAATATGGATCCGTCAACATGTTCAATATAAAATGAATTCCATGAAACCATCATGCACCTTTTACTACCATGTCATGCTGTTTGGATTAAAGAATCTTGGAGCCACATTTCAACAAGAAAGGTCCTATGTATTCAATTATCTAGATTGCAGAACTTGGCGTACTTCGATGACCTCACAACAAAATCAAAGAAACTCACCAACCACCTTGTTGATTTGTATACCATCTCTCTAATATGTCATAAATACAATATTCTATTAAACCTATCGAGTGTGTGTTCTATGTCACCACGGGACAATTGTTAGGGTTCATCATCTCTCAAACTAGGATCATCATCGATCCCTTAAAATTCCAATCCATCCTCTAACTCCCCCCATAGAAAACATGAAAGCAATTTCAAAGTATCTAAGGCCAGGCCAAATTGCTTTGTCATTTCGTCCCAAACTATGTTAAACAAGCACAATAATTTCTATGTCTTCTTATGAAATACATCCTATTTCGGTGGGACGACCAAGAATATATATCTTTCAAGTCATTTAAAATGGTTTAAAATATGCTCCCCATATCTCCCCACCGGAGTTTGAAAAGGATTTTATCCTTTACGTTTCAGCTTCATCTTGCTCTGTCATTGACGTCCTAGTTCAAAATGGAAAATTCAATGTAAGCACATCATTTACTACATCAGCAAGAAATGGGTAGCATCACCTCTCAATTACAATCATGATGAGAAATTATTGTTGGTTGGGATCCTCTCAGTGCATAAATTGCAACACTTCATATTCTTGCGCAAAACAACATTGATTGCCTACTCTAACCCAATGCAATACATACTAATATGATGACTAATCAATTGCAAGTTCACTTCTTATATCATCACCTCTAGGAATTCATTCTATATTTTGTCATTCCTAAAAGAAAAAATACTTAGACTCTATGGATTCATTACTAATCTCCCTACTATCACAATGGGACCCCTCAGCTAATGATCAATTTTAAGACGATCATCTCTTTGTCTTAACTAGCGAAGATCCATGGTATTGGATATGTCCTCACATATATCCACATACAAATATTACCCTCCCACATCTCACGCAACCATCGTTTCTTCATTCGTCACCAAGCCCCTTGTTACCTTCTTGGAGACATTCTCTATCGACGTGGGACTAACACCATCTCGTAGAGATGCTTATCTCATGATGAGTTTGAGAAAGTCCTCAATGAATGCAACATTGAAGCATGTGGTGGCCACTTATCAAGATTGGCCACCCCCAAAAAAATTCTCTATGCCGATTAGTTTTGGCCTTTGCTCTTTAAAGATTGCATTCATATCGTCGAATGATGTGAAAATTTTCAAATCTTCTCCAGCAAAACTAAAGCCTCACTCACCCCTTTTCATCTAGGTGTCACAGATGGCCCCTTCTGTAAGTGGGGAATATACTTCATGGAATGTCGTCCCACATCATCCCAAGGCCATAAGTATATCATCATCATCGTTGATTAATTTACCAAATGGTATGAAACGATTCCCACTTTCAACTGCACCAAGACCACATCAGCCCAATTTTTCTTTAATCGCGTTATCTCACGGTTTGGCGTAGCCAATAAATTGGTCTCTGGGAATGGAACTCATTTTCAAAATGATATCTTCCAAGAGTTATCATTCTTTTGGGGGTTCAAACATGAATTTTGTACCCCTTACTATTTCCAAGACAACAGGAAGGTTGAGGTAGTCAACAAAGTACTCAAAACCATGCTCCAACGAACAGTTAGCAAGAACAAAATCAATTGGCATCACATGCTATTTCAGGCACTATGGGAATAACAGACCTTGATTAAGACCACCATGGGGTTTACTCACTTTCAAATCGTCCACATAGTAGAAGCAGTCTTACCTAATGAGTGCCAAATCCCTGCACTTCAATCGGTTATAGAGCTACTACCAAAAAGACCGACATTAGAACAACAATTGTTCACTTTGGAACACATTGATGAGGAGCATCATGAATCGTTGCAATGGAATAGGGCCATGAAACAATATACCAAATGCCATTATGATCATCATGTTCATCCTCACACCTTTTGCGAAGGTGATCTTGTCCTCATTTTTTATGCTAAAAATTCAAGAGATCAGGACCTAGTAAGTTCATCCCCATTGGGAAGGGACCCTACATCTTCAAACAATGCTTACCAAAAGGAACATATATGTTGGGTGACCCCAAAGGAGGTCTTCTACATAGCCCCATCAATGTGTTGTATATGAAGTAAGTCTTCCCCATCATGCACTGGGTGACACCTCTACTCACCCACTACAATGTCCCTTTCACTAAACACATTGTAGGCACCATTATTTTTCTTTATGTAGTACAATATATTTCCAAGTTACATAGAATGTATGGCCAAAATTTTGTTTCTATGAATATGGATGCTAGCCCAGATTGTTACGTCAGCTTTGTTGATGGCGTGAGTCATTTGTCAAAGAATATAACACTTGTTGCTTGGGCCATTTACACCCCAACCCATTCTCTATACCACATAGGTGGAGCATGCCTCCGTTCAACCACTTCTAACCAAGATGAATACGATATAGTCATTAGATTATTAGACGTTGCCATCCATGTTGGCATTTGATATCTTCACATCCATTTAGATTCCCGTCTCCTCGTCGCACTATTTAATAATGTTTTTCATGTACATAATCCATGCCTCTTTCACAAGTTCTTGTGAGTGTGGCTCTTGGTCCGATAGTTTGAAACCATCACATTCATACATGTCCCTAGGAGTGCTAACGCATTTGTGGGTCATACTGCTAATGAAGTCCAAGATTGGCACTTATTACATTGACAATATACTTGATGAATCAAAGCAAACAAAAGATATGTGTTTACCGTATAGTTATTCTATATTCATCAGATATACATAAACTAAAAGCACATATAATCACATCCATAATCATACATCATCATGTATACATCAAACATAAACACATGAGCCAAGAAATCTGTAAAAAGTGGTGTTTATATATATCTAATCAAATATACAATGTGTAGCTAGGTTTTTCACGCTAGCTAGTGCAACAATACACTTACTAAGACTTGTGGAAATCTTAGTAACAATTCAGAATGGCGCGTGCATTTGGTAAAAACAGTAAATAAAAGTAAATGTAGAAAATAAAACTAAACTAAACATTTGGCATCCTTTCACACATACACAAGAGTACGGAAATAATATTTTTGATTTTATTAAATGAATGATGAAAATACAATAAGAGTTACCTCAAGTGGAGTGAGTAGGGGGCCCTTACAGCAGGTTGAAGCAGCAAGTCCTTGGTCTCCAAGTAGCTTTGGTTGTTCTCCACACAGGTGTCATTAATGGTAGCCAAAACTCACAATGGGTGAAACTAGAAGTCAAATGGAGGTTTCAAGGGTTTCAAGTGAAATTTCGGCAGAGTGACGGTAATGTAATGAGCGAATTTGTCATGTTGTGAATAATTGGATCCTTCACCATTTATTTATAGTAATTTTTGCACAAAATTTCTTGCCCGTGGTATTTGGTGGACCATGGTATTGGATCTTGGTTTTGGGTGGAAATTTAGGGTTTTCCCTCCTTTTTTGACTTTTTGAATGTTTTTCCCTTTTTTCTTTTTTCTTTTTCTTTTTTGCCTTTTTTTGGGGGAAATTTTCCCTATTTTAGGGAACTTTTTACTTTTTTGGAGGAAATAAAGCCACTTTTCCCTATTTTGGAGAGGCAAAAATAATTATGAGCCAAATTTTGGGTTTTTTACTTAGGATTTGGTGATTAGTGAAGGATTTTAATAGGGAAAAATAAGGAATGTGGTGATATCATTAGGGGATGAACATGGTGAGGAATTTTTTGGTGTTAACATATTGCCCCCTAATGTGTGAGGGCAGGAGCTCATTGTATGGCCGATAGACATCATAGGTGCTTACTTTTCTAGGATAAGGAATGTGACGGTAGTATGGAGAATAATAGTTGCATTGAAGGGTAGGACAAGTGCTTCAGCAGGACTACAAGAGCCAAATATGTAGATACAACACTCAATATGGATGAGGTGCATGTAATCTCAAATATATGGACGAGGCGAGCATACCCATGCTCGTATCAATGTCTCAAGATATACAAATAATGATGAGGCCCAAAGGGGACATAAACAATACATAGATAATTGTGATGTACATCATAATGGTCCAAAGGGGACACATATTAGTAATGTAATCATGGTCCAACAATGGCTGATCTAAAGAACTAAAACTGGAAAAAATGCCATTCATCCTGAATGTAGTATCACATCAACTGATGCTCTGTTGGATCTGAAGGTGTCCAACCACTGTATCAACTAAAAAATTAAGAGTTAGAATCTTGGAGGTACATTGGACGACATATGAACTGGATACACTAGGAAGCATATGACGGAAGGGATTCCAAACACTTTCACCAACACAACCCAGATACCCACAGGAACAAACTACTGGAGGGTTTCCAAAGAGACTCACCAAGGTGATAGAGTTAGGGTACATCTAGGGTCTTCGACCAATAACTAAAAGTACCAACACCCTCTACAAATCTCAATGGTGCGATGATGGAGCTAAAGTTGAGCACGCGAGAAACAACCATGTTAAGGGGAACTAAGGGCTCTCCTCAGATGGTTTGTATGAACTCTCCACTGATGGTGATGATACCAAGGTAGAGTGACCTCTAGGTCTATCCTATGGAATAGATGTGTTGGCGTCGACATAGGGAGACATGCAACTACCAAGGCAATGAGGTGTCCTTGATAGGAGCATAGGGGATACAACCAAGATGTGATAGAACTGGACATGGGACTGAGACATTGTGGGGGGATACGAGGGACACTAAGTAATGGGACTCAAAATTCCTTTGTTCAGAGTATGACAATAGGGATGACCTGGAAACATATGACACTGATATCGAGGGAAGAGGACCATAACTCAGGGGATCAAGAACTGTGACTGCAATGGGGGATACTTAGAGGGGGGAAATGATAGGTAATATCAAGGGGAATCCAAGGATGACACATCATAGAAGAATATGAACAAAGGCGACCATACTGAGGAATAATGCCATAATGTGGGACTAGATGTGATCTGCAGGGGCTCCGAAAGGCACCGTTTTGGCCTTCTTTATGGTTTAACGAGCTCAAAGAAGGGATAGAAGTGTGCACGATACAATACCATCATGTGGATTTGGACGAGCCCAATATGGTGGATTCCCATTGGTGCTTTCAATTTTAGAGAGTCTGAAAGAAGGAAGAAGACTTCGAGGGTGTTCTTTTTCGTAGGTTAGTCCCCAAAGACCAAAAAAGCATAAACATGTGAATTGGAGAACTCTTCTAGCCAAAGGGACTAGAGTATTCCTTTTTTGTAATTAGTCCATCCGACCCATAAAAGGGGTAAACTTATACTGGAGAGACGCCCTTTCAAATACTTTAATGAGCATGAAAGGAAGCAAGATTTCTCAGCAATCTTTTCATTCTTTAAGGAGTTAGAAAAGAGCTTAAAAGAAACTCCATACCGGGAGTCTATTTACCGAGATTGGCCAATGAATGACAATGTGAATGGAATGCATGCGACTTCATTTCTGGATGTCAAACTATGAGGACTCTCGTTCCTATGGGTATTTTAACAGCATGGGCACCAAATGCAGGGGTAATAAAACAGTCACCCATGTAAGGGAGGCTCTACTACCGAGTAAGGGTGAATGCAATGGTGGCTAGGATGGGCCACTTACTCAAACATGGGGGGTCCTACAGGCGTAAAGGAGAAACTAGATCAATGCATCAGATACTCTGGGGAGAAAATGACATATATGCCAGTTAAGAGATTATACCTACAGGGATCAATTGTCGACTACAACAAGTGGAGTTCAAAGCGACTTGGACCTGTACACATGGAAACGATACTAAAGCAAAAATGTGTGTCTGGAAATCAAAACAAATATACAAGTGACATGCGACCTCAGGAAATGGTTGAAATCATGCATGTGTAAAAGTGAGCAGGTTTAATGACTTGCCCCATGCTATGGGCATGGGTTTTGTGATTAGGGATCACATATGTATTGGATTGAGAGATGGGCTCATTGAAATAGTAATATAGATGTGACGGGGCAGGGTCAAAATAATCAAGCATGACTACTATCCTAGGGGAAAGGTAGTCTATTATGTCCCCTAGTGTAGAGGTATTAATGCGGTGCAGGTGTTCCCTTAGGGAGGTACTAACATGTAATTGATCAACTGCTCGAAGGGGAGTGCACCATAAGGTTACAGGCCATGGTGGCATACTGAATTGAGGATATGATGATGGGTAATGCCCCTTGTGAGGTGGATGAACCCAATATTTCCGAAGAGAATGGCGAGGATGATGAGTAGGAAAGTGGTGGGGCCTGCCCCCATGTTGTGGACATGGGATTTCCTCATTGGTTCGAAAGGATTGAATAAATAGGCTGGAGGGACTCGTATCTGTCGAAGCAATCGTAGTGATATGGGTTGATGATGAAGGCTCATCAGAGGATGAGATGAAACAGATGGTGTTCATCTCGCTTGAAGAAGATGTTGTGGGTGGAATTATTCTATGACGGTGACTTGAGACTCCAAGGACAGCTTACGCAACTGAGCCAACACCGAGCAATACTATGTTAAATCAAGGAAATGGTGGAGTAATGGTTGTAGAGGCCACAAATGACACACAAATAATTTTTGCACAACGACTTGTTATGTGATTGTGGAGGGGTAGGAACTTGAACTACCAAGATTTTATCGCCATCATCCAATGTCTATATGTGAGTGTGGAGGATGGGAAATTGTGGAAAATTTTGGGTAGAGTGGCACAGGAGATCACACAAAGCGCAAGGAGAAGCTGCTCAAGCTAAGGCAAGAGGAGGAGGATTCAAGGCTTTGTTCGCAGTTTCCAGGGCATTGGTCTTCGTATCTTTTCCCCCAACCTTCTTGGGAGTGGGGAATCTAAGTTGGAGGAAATTTCCGAAGACATGCCAAGAGGTGGATGATTAGTGGTGTCAATTGGTTGGACCGGTTGGAGCATGACCTGAGGGGTAGGAGAGGGATTTGGTGCGGGTAAGTACCAAACATGAATCCCTAATGTCAATCCCGGGAGGTTCATCGTTTCCATTACATGCATACTTACAACTCTTTATGGTGGGAACAAGAAGGGGATCGTGTGTATCAGGGTGGCTCCCACATGGCTTGGTATTGATGGTGATTGAGGTTTGGGTGGCCGCTGAGGTTGTGGTTGGGGTGTTGGCTGAGCAATGGGATGTGATTTAGGGGCTGATTTGATTAATGAAATGGTGCACAAGTCTGATATTTCAAAAGTCGGAGGAGGCAGGGGCAAGGTTGTAAATGTGGTGGTCATGGGAGCCTCACAATAAAGACATTGAACTGTGGTGGAAATATATGGAATAGACACACCAAGGGCATATTTGTCGACCATGGGGAGGAGATTATATGGAGTAGAAGGCTCGTTAGGGTCATAATAGGTAAGTTAGTTGAGTTTGAATACTCTTCCCTCATAGGGGAATATTATGATCCGGAATACAGACAAGGAAATGACCTTCATCGCATACATATAACTGCATCCTAGAAGAAGGTTGTAGTCGAGTTGGGCGTTAATGACTTCAATGCCAATTAGGATGATTTTGCTGGCTAACTAGACATGGACATTTGGGAGAAGGCCATGGGATTGAGTTGCACAACCATCATAAGCACACAGTGTCATCATGGAAGATTGCAATGGAGGGGACCTGAGTTTCTACCACATGAATGTGGACATGATGCATATAGAAGCACACTCATCAACTATCCATCGATGTATGACTAGGTTTCTGATCAAAACTAAGATCTAAAATGCGATGGATGAAAGCATGCGAGGTTCAGACTGATCCAAGTGGAATGCCATCAAATGTGATTCAGAAGGTTCGATTGCAACTAATGCGGACATCAATGCTTTTCTTTGCATGGGATAGTTCTTTAGAACTTCCAAGGCTGACAGGGGGGCAGGGGATTGGGCCAAATCATCGATGATGTTGTAGTTGAGGGTAGCACGAGCATTGGGGTTGTTGGTAATGTGACACAAAGGGAATTTGGGGGATTTGGAGGGCCTGTCATCCGACAGTGGGGGGATTTATAAAGACTAGTCTACAGGGGTAGACCCACCATCCTCATCCGTGGGAAGGGTCTCGATAACATAACCATATTGATTATGGAAAGTATGAAGGTTTAATTAAGAAGAATACATTATTAAAATATGGTGTACTCCCAACTCGGTGACCTTACTAGAAGATGCAATGTAAGTAATCGATGGTTGTGTGGTGACGAACAAGCTTGTGTAGGTAAGGGGTTCTACAACACCATGGGTTGTGTCGTTGGCTACGATGGGTTAGGCGGTACCGGTGGAGTAGCGGTCCCTTGACGTTGGTTATATTCATTCCAAATTTGTTTAGATCTACCCAAGTGGGGACAATGGTGTGTGTAATGGCCATAAACACCATAGAAAGAACACAGGTGGTTTGTTTGTAACTGAGGGTTCTTTACCTACTTGGGTTGCTTATTGGGGTTCTGATTGGTAGGAGAAGCACCATTATTATCTGGAGGATTAGGATTTCCTCCACCCCCTCCATGTCATTGGTTGTTACCACGATTTCTACCTCATCTCCTATTGGGATTTCCTTCCTAGTTCTGCGGGGCTCGTTGGTTCTAAGCCTGATTTTGTTGGGCATAAAATTGAGCTTGGGGAACAGGAGCAGATTGAGGTTGGGAAAGTGCAAGGGCGACCGGTGGTGGACTAGATCAAGGGTAGTAAGAACTAGGCGCAGGAGTGCAGACATACCCTTGCGAATTAGTACTGAAACTAGGTGCCACATAGGTGATCCCATGGGCATGGGAGTCGGGACTAAAGGAACATATGAGTGTGTCACTTTAGAGTGAGTTGTTGTGCATGAAACATTGGGGCCAAAGATCATGGTAGACTGCTTAGGGATAGGGGTGGGGTTATACATGGGAGTTGGTGCATAGGGCATAGGCACATAGGACCTGCTGGTGGATGCAACGTGACCAATGATTCTGTTAGCAACATGAGATGCCCTTGCCGCATCCTTCTAAGAGGAATCGATGCAAGGGGTATTAGGAAAAATCGTGTATAAGTAGCCGAATTGGGCATAGATAAGGTCAAATTTCTAGGCTTTGGGGATGGTCTCTTAATTGGTTTGGGGATGTTCTAATGCCACATCCTTAGCAATGGATGGGTAAGAGATTTCAAGAACCAATCTAAAAGGATTCAGTCGTCCAATTTGAACTTGCATAAAATTCAGTGTTTATGCCATTCATGGATATGGTCCATGATATGGGTGGTCATACTCTATCTAGAAGAAAGGAGAATATCAACACCAATGTCATAACGAACTGACAAATGAAAGAATTGTAGGAAATTCGAGGAAGGGATGCAAATGTGGAATGCGTCCCATGAGGCTAATCAATATACCACTTGGTTGCAGCACCAGTGAGGGTTCATTGTGAAAGGCGTAGTTAGATAGAGTCGTCCACTATGGATTTGGAGGAACACCACAAGTGGAAGTACATGATATGGTTATGGGGTTCCTCGCCACCTTTCCCTTCGAACTTCGGTTTGTATGAAGGTAGCTTGGTAGGCATGGGAGGCCACATAGGATCATTTCAGATCGAGTCGTTAGTCAATCTAGACAGGTCAGGGAGGTTGAGACTGGCCATGAATGGAAAAATAGCCGGAATATGTGACATGGTGGTACCAATCTGCATGCTAGCCATAGTAGAGATCATGGGGCCACCTCCACCAAAGGGGTTTTTGTCGGGTGGGAAGGATCCAGTAGCAATATGGACTATGGTTATCAAAATGGGCCCACTACCTGTGGGTATGGACCTAGTAATTGAATGTACTATAGTGTTGGAGGTAGGTTAAGTGGTACCAGGAATAGTGGCTTCCATGGATCCAATGGCTAGAATGGAGGCTGTAGTGGCAAAAGAGCCACTACCATTCCCACCACCAACGATGCCTCCATAGAATGGGTTAGGATTCATGTCGTCCATGGGGCTATGTGGGGGAGAATGTATAGGTAACTCTGACTGGGAGGAGTCGGACGTGAAATAAGGGGCCTCTAGAAAAATTTCTAGAGACGATCATGTGTTCCTAAGGGGTGGACGATGAGAGGGGTATAGAGGACTATGTTGTAGGGACTTCCCCCTGAGTCTATGGGAGTATCTTGGGGGATCAATGGCGATGGATGTATGTGTGCTAAAGAGGTGTAAAAAAAAACTCAAAAATCCCGATGCAACCGAGTGTCCAAGGGGAGAAATTGCAATAAAAGGGGTTCTCAGGCCAAAAATGAATCTAAAAAAACCTGCTTCAACCACGTGCTACAACAAGTGAGCAGCAACAAAGTGATCAAAATACCAACAAGCAGCACTACCTATAAAAGCAAAAAGACCCGCTAACCTATGGGGTATGGGTGCAAACAACCACCTAACTAGAAGATTGAAGGCTTTCTCAAATAACTTCCTATGTGGGGGTCTCAAGTCCCATCAAACAAAGTGAAATGGAAAACCAAAATGGCTTAGTTATACCCCCCTACTGAGAGGGATCCCAGTTACATGAGCCCTAGAAAATACTGGAAACTAAGGTACCTCCTTCATAGCACATCCATAAAGGTGTCTCACAACTTCAGTTTTGTGGTCATTGCACACCCAATATGGTGGCCAGCATGCACGATGAGAACAACGAATTGGTGTCCTTCAGTACAGAGTGGAGAGTAGCATTCCACCCATACCTCTCGAACCAACCTCGCCACTTTCCCTCCTAGAGGAGAGACTTCCCAACAAATAAAGGAGATCCCGCCCCCCCCCAAAAAAAAAAGTATCAATCATGCTAATAAATACTAGAGGATTTTGGGTCCCTAATTGGACAACTACTATGTCTCATATGTAAGTGGAAAAGGGGTGTTGTTTGGATGCCCAACCCCAACTCCCTACCTAGCTACCAGATTATTTTAATCCTCAAGTGAAGTTAAATGTCTGTTTGATTAATGTAAATTTTAGGGTCATCTTGGGGTTATGGACCAAGCATTGATACTTAGGGTGTGTGATGTGTACCCAAGTAGCCAACTATAAAGCTAAAAATAAACTACAATAATTGAAATAAATTGCTTCTTTTGATTTTCAATGGAAATAAAACATTTAACTTCTGATGTACCCAAGCAATATTTTAACCAATCAACTTGCTGAAATGTAAATACAAATGCACATGATCAATATGAATGCTCACAAGATGCAACAACCAAAGTAATACAAAGAGCTACCAAGTAAGCATGCAGGAAGGATCCAAACAAGTGCTACAATAAGCAATGTGATAGAAAATAGTTATGTAAACATAATGTTGGATGTGAAAGAATCGGCTGCAATAGGTAGAGGATAAACTGAAATGATAAATAATACTAAATAAACAATTGGATCAAATTCTATGAAAAAAATCCTAAATCTAACTGCAGATTTGGATTCCTTGTTCAAAAAAATCGTCCCAAACGGAGTTCGGGAGAGGGAGATATGGGCATTTCAAAATTTGAGTCGCACTTGTCGGGGCTTGATAGAACTTTATAAATAGGAAAAGTGCATTCAAGGGGGGCTTGATCGCACCTACAGAATGAGAAAATTGCATTCGAATGGGTTCGGCCACTCTATGGGAGCTAGAGGAGATGCGATCGAGCGCACAACTGGGCCATCTGATATGATACCGAGAGATATGACAGATGCCACTACCCATATCTATAGGGATTATGAAAACGATCGCAACCCAACTTTCATACAAGGTACAAAACTCAAAATATGTAGAAAATTTGAAATAAAATTCGCTTCGACCTCGGAAAGGGTGGTAAAGCAAAACTGAAAATCATAGGGGTCAAACCAGCGGAATCACCAAAACTATAGCTAGGTTATTCATGCTATCTAGTGCAAGAATACACTTACTAAGACCAATGGAAATCTTAGTAATAGTTCAGAATGCTGCATGCATGCGGTAAAAATAGTAAAAAAAGTAAATGAAGAAAATAAAACTAAACTAAACATTTGTCATCCTTTCACATATACAAAAGAGTAGGGAAATAATATTTTTTATTTTATTAAATGAATGATGAAAATACAATAAGAGTTACCTAAAATGGAGTGAGTAGGGGGCCCTTGCAAAAGGTTGAAGCAATGAGTCATTGGTCTCCAAGTAGCATCGATTGTTCTCCACACAGGTGTTACTAATGGTAGCCAAAAATCACAATGGGTGAAACTAGAAGTCAAATGGAGGCTTCAAGGGTTTCGGGTGACATTTCAACAGAGTGATGAAAAGGTAATGAGTGAATGTGTCATGTTGTGAATAATGGGATCCTTCACCATTTATTTATAGTAATTTTTGCCCAAAGTTTCTTTCCCATGGTATTTGGTGGACCAAGGTATTGGCTCTTGGTTTTGGGTGGCAGTTTAGGGTTTTCCCCCCATTTTGACTTTTTGAATGTTTTTTCCCTTTTTTCTTTTTTCTTTTCCTTTTTTTCTCTTTTTGGGGGGGACTTTTCCCTATTTCAAGGAACTTTTTACTTTTTTGGAGGAAATAAAGCCATCTTTCCCTATTTTGGAGAGGGGAAAATAATTATGAACCAATTTGTGGGTTTTTGACTTAGGCTTTGGTGATTAGTGAAGGGTTTTAATGGGGAAAAATAAGGAATTGGTGATATCATTAGGGGATGAACATGGTGATGAATATTTTGTGTTGACACAATGTACATCATGAGCCTCATAGGTTTTATACCAAAAGAAAGGCCTTGTGGGAGTACATTAAAAAAACACATCCTATAGGATACATTAGGACATATACAAAAATGGGCTCCTTGAACCATACAAAAAGGAGCTCATACACTCAAAATGTCTCACGACACATCACCAACCAAAGGAGGAGGTGTCCCAAGGATAGCCAATGGGGGCATGACTTCTATATACGGTATTGTTGGCACTAGTGATAGTGCTGGTCCTGGTCCTAGTGTTAGTGCAAGTGCTTCCAGTGATGGTGGCAGTCCCCGTCATGTTGTCCTCACCCAATTCCCTGCTACTTCCACCTAGCACGTCAAAATGTGCCAGCTTGGTCCCAAACCTACATGTAACCAAAGGCAGTGCTCCATGTAGTATTTCTTATCCATGTCAATAATATCTCACTTGTCAACAACCTCACTAATACATATGGAGTCAATTTTCAATGACATATTATGACGATATGAATAAACTCATCTGTATCGTCAATAATTACTACATACTTACTAATTTTTTTCATTCTTTTTTTTTGCTCTCCTCTACATTTTTAGAACTTTCGACACTTGTTCTATTATCATCTGTCTTCTGACAAAGTATGGTCTCTCTTACGATGAAAGCCTCAATATCATCGCATTTACGACGGAAGCCTCAATGTCGTCGCACTTCCGATGACAACCTTAATATTGTTGAAATTTCGATGTAATAAGCTACAAAGGTTTTCTAATGTGATGATGCTTTAATGGTCATTGAATTATGTTCTAGTCAATGTTGAAATGGTCAATGCTCATCAAAACACCGATGGCGGTGAATTACTATATAAATATGCACTTTTTGACATTTTTGTGTTATGTGCAACATTCATAAAAGCTCTTTTGGTCATTGTTCGATGCATGAAAATGTCTTTTTGTTGAACTTTGGTTGTCATTGATGTCAACCGATGTCAAAGAGGATTTAGTATCATTTTTCCAGTTTGAAGAAGTATATGAAATCTAGTTTGAAGAAGTACATAAGGTGTGTGTGCAAGTCACAAGCTAGTCATGACAATTCAAAGGTAATGCCAAATATATGGTTGGACAAGTCTTGGGAGTAAGCAAGAGGCTCAAGACCAAGAAGTGGTTGGACATGTATGAAACCCCTGGAAGTGTTCAAGGAACACCAATCGGAAGAAGTATACAATGTGTTGAAGCTCGCAAGAGTCCCAGAATAAAGTGGTGGTCAGACAAGTCGAGTGCGCAAAACCCATAAGAGATGGTACTTCAAGGGAACAATACCACACACAAAGTGGCTCCAAAGTGTGCTACCTACTATGCAAAGGAACAAGTATGCACAAGACCCACAAGGTGTGATACCTAAGTGGCACAAAACATGACAAGTGGTGAAAGCATAAGTCAGCTTGACCGTGAAGCAAGGAAGAAGGGATGTATTAATCCAAATTGTGGACACACAGTATGCATAGGACAAGTATAAATAAGAAGCCAAGTTGGAGAGTTGAAGTAATCTTGAATATTGGAAAGTCACACAATACTCTGATTTGGAAAGCTTCAAATTTTGGGGTATCAATGGCTTGTAGAACCAAAACAACGTAATCTAGCAAAAGATCTAGATGCGCAAAATGCAATACAACAGATGATGCAAAGAAAGGTGAAGTGGTTTATCTGAGAGATATGTGCAATGATAGAAGAGTAGCACAACAGGAGATGTGCAGTATGATAAGGTTTATTTGAGACAAGTGCGTAAGAAAATAAAGGCATAATGGTACATAGAAGGTCACAAATTATCTAATACAAATGTGCCATGACATAAGTGTAGCATAGAAGAGGGTTTGCATAATGATGTCAATGATATGATACAAGTGCATGAAGTAAGAACAAGAGCACAACACAAGATGTGCAGTAACCGTTGAGTTTGTATATGCACAGAAACAAAATGGCATGTCGAAACAACGCATGGATTGTAGAAGGTTATGCAGTATGAAATCTAATGTATAATTTTGATGTAGTGAAATTAAGTACGTGATACAATTCAACGATTGCAAGGTCTCAATATATAGAAGGTGTGCACAAAAGAATGAACTGGAGTTAATCAGAAGAGTGCACAGATTAATGGAACAACAAAGAAGTATCTTCTACAGTCATATCAGTGTGGCGGGATGGGGCAAGGCATGTGAAAATGCTCACAGTAGATCCAAGAGATGAGGTAAACCTCACAATGAAATAATTTAGGAATAATAGAAGAAGAATAGAGCAATAGAACATAGATCCAAAGGAGCTCAGATAGAGGCAGAATAATTACACATGTTACATTAATCTGAATGGTAAAACAGTAAATATATAATGCTCATGATTCGAATACACTAGGTGTGATTTGAATTAGTTTGCATGGATAGATCCAAAATCAGTGGAGTGTCATCAAGCACAACTAGAAGTCTATCTCATCATCGGTGGAGTCATCAATGCACAAGTAACTGTCAACCATCAGTCAAACTGAGTCTAACTAAGTGTGGTAGGTGTAACTGGCACATGGAGGCACTAATTGAATGAAGGATGCTCAGTGGAGGGCGCATGAGGAGATATCTGGAGTCAGAATGGGTAGTCAGGTCTCATCGGAGGTCCATCAGAGTGATACAGTCAGTTGAGAGTCATTCGGGCCTTAAATCAAGGAAGGAACTAATGATAACTCAACTAACTGAAGTACAACAAGAGTGGTAGGTGAGAAAAGGTGCCCTTCTCAAGTGGTGGGTGAGAAGTGGGCGCATCACTGGATAGGAGGGCTCAATTTGAGTGGAAATAAGCTCTCGAGTGCTGGAAGACTAGGGACTAGGTGCTGGAGGTGTCAACCTGATGACTGGGCAGCATGCGGATGCATGCAATGCATGCAGAATGCATGCTGCATCGGTAGAAATGCATGCAAGACTGATAATGAAAATAACTGAAAGGTTGTAGGACTAGGATGGAGTATAGAAATATCCTAACACCCCCCCTTAATCCATCCTAGGCCCTAGTAACTAGGACCAAAGGTCACCCATACAATCAAATAAAATATAAAATAAGAACTGTCCATAAACCGAGGAAATGGGGAAAACCTCATGGGAAAAATACCCCCCCTCAAAAGAACAGTAAATAACTCAAAGAACCATCATACTAAGCGGAAAAGAAAGAAGCTTTCATTAGTGAAAACTTTTGCAAAAGACTTGGCAAGTTGATCCTCTATAGGATGCCAAAGTAGGTGCAAGATTTGGATCTGGTCTTTTGATGTGCCTCCCACTGTGTAGAAGATGTATTGGACAAAGCAAGTCTTTCAGGAATACTTTCTGCAACTGGAACAAATGGATCATGATGAGTTTTCCCAAGGGATGGAAGAGAGAAACCCATCATCATGCTGCATCTCTCATGGAGAGGTAGATGGCATAATGCAAGGTTGGCATGATGCTAACATATGGTAGTTCTGTGAGCAGATGGATCCTCAACTATGTTCTCAGTAGCTACAAGGACTGTGTGAGCCCATGTTGGCCTTGTCTCTGGATTGAGAACATGTGTTGGTTCTGGATCTCAATGTTCTTGAACTTTGATCTCAACATCAAGATCTTCATCTTCATCTTCATCTTCATTAGAAGAAGAGTCACTTGAATCTTCATCAGATTCCGAAGGAGTAGGAAGAGAGAAGGGCAGAAAATGAGAGAACTCATATGCCTTGGAGGCATGATTTGCAAACCCTTTCGTTATAGTCTTCCCAGTAGAGATCTCTGTAATATCAAATCTATCGGAATCAAAAGTCACCTTCTGAGGTGATCCGGTGTGAGTCATCTGATATACAGACAACAAATTTGTTGTCAAGGAGGGAACGAATAGAACATTCTTGAACTTGCCATACTCCATATGTACTGTACCCAATCCTTTGGCAAAGATCTGAGAGTTGTCTCCCATGTGAATAGTAGGCCCATCCTTGATATCTAAAGAGGAAAATGATTCTTCAGAGGAAACCATGTGGTTGGAGGCTCCAGAATCTATGAGGAGGGCCTTTGATTGTGAAAAACCAGCCATCAATGCATGGAAATCCTCATGACCATCAGATCCACTTCCAGAATCAGACATCTTTGCATCTTTTGGAATAGAAATTTTGTTATGTTCAAGAAGCTTGGTTAGTAGGTCTATTTTATTGTGCATGCAAGCTTTCTCAGGATGGTATCCTCTCTTACAGTAGGGACATTCAGATCTCTTATGTTTGTCCTTCTTGGAGCTGGAGGCTCCTTTTGATGGACTTGACTTATCATTCATCTTGGATTTAGATGACTTCTTATCCTTGTATTTTTTCCTCCCTTTCACATTCGTCTTACTGGCTTCTCCATCTAGAAGAGCTATATCTTTGGAGGTTTTGATGACACCCATTTGAATCAATTTGTCCTCTTCTTGAATGAGCGCTTCAGTAAAGGATGTTAAGGTGGGAAACTTCCATCCAGGGATTGACATTCGTACAGAATGGAAGGTAGATACAAAGACATAAAATTGAGATCCAAGTTTTCTCAAAATGGAGAGCACCAATTGCTCATCACTTTTGGTGATGCCACAATGCTTGCACTGAAAAACCAATTTTTGAAATTTTGAGAAGAATTCTTGAATGCTCTCGAAATTGCTAGGTTGTAGGGCAGCTAATTCATTTTCAAGAATGTGACCTCTTAGCCCATCTTGTTTTCCAAAGAGACTCTCCAATTTTGTCCATAACTCATTTGGAGACTTCAATCCTTCAACATGAAACGATAGATCTCTAGACATATGAAGGCATATGAATCCAAAAGCTTCATCCATTTTATTTAGATGATTTGTTCTCTCTACAACTGTATGTGGTATGGCATATTTTTCAAATACCATTCTATTTAGCTGTCTATTACACAAGTGTAATTTTATCTCACCCTTCCATTCGAAGTAATTGAAGGGAATGAGGATCATAGGAGAGGAAGGAGCATTCAAATTGCTCATCTTCACTGCTGGAACGAGTGCAAAAGTGAAACTGCTGATACTGCTGCTGCAACTGCTAGAACTTCGAAATACCTGCAAAAAACTCTCAAGAATGGAGGTAGAATATACTCTCAAATGGCTCTGATACCATGTGAAAATGCTCACAGTAGATCCAAGAGATGATGTAAACCTCACAATGAAAGAATTTAGGAATAATAGAAGAAGAATAGAGCAGTAGAACATAGATCCAAAGAAGCTCAGATAGAGGCAAAATAATTACACATGTTACATTAATCTGAATGGTAAAACAGTAAATATACAATGCTCAGGATTCGAATACACTAGGTGTGATTCGAATTAGCCTGCATGGATAGATCCAAAATCAGTGGAGTGTCATCAAGCATAACTAGAAGTCTATCTCATCATCGGTGGAGTCATCAATGCACAAGTAACTGTCAACCACCAGTCAAACTAAGTCTAACTAAGTGTGGTAGGTGTAACTAGCACATGGAGGCACTAACTGAATGAAGGAGGCTCAGTGGAGGGCACATGAGGAGCTATCTGGAGTCAGAATGGGTAGTCAGGTCTCATCGGAGGTCCATCGGAGTGATATAGTCAGTTGAGAGTCATTCGAGCCTTAAATCAAGGAAGGAACTGATGATAACTCAACTAACTGAAGTACAACAAGAGTGGTAGGTGAGAAAAGGCGCCCTTCTTACGTGGTGGGTGAGAAGTGGGCGCATCACTGGCTAGGAGGGCTCAATCTGAGTGGAAATAAGCTCCCGAGTGCTGGAAGACTAGGGACTAGGTGCTGGAGGTGTCAACCCGATGACTGGGCAACATGCGGATGCATGCAATGCATGCAGAAATGCATGTTGCATGCAAGACTGATAATGAAAATAATTGAAAGGCTGGTAGGAATAGGATGGAGTATAGAAATATCCTAACAAGGAATAGGGAGTTAGTGCCTCCTTCCAGTTAGAGATGGATGAGGGAGTATGTGCTTCCTTCAGGTCGATGCCTGTAAACTAGGGGGTTGGTGCCTCCTTCCATTTGGTGTTGAATAACTTCAGAATTTGGTGCTTCCATGAATGTAATCTTTTTAATATGAGAGAGAATTCCATGGTTTTCTCCCATTTGGGTTTACACATAAAAACTTTGTGTTTTTTGTTTTGCACATATGTGGATGAATATTATTGTTTATGGTGAACGCATAATATAACTACTATTTAAGTTTGATAAGAAGTGAAATTTTTTCATAATTGCACTAATACCGATTCACCCCGCCCTCAGTATTAATAATATTCCAACAATTCGTATTAGAGTAGGTGTATTTAGTAACAACTTAACATCTTGAAGATAGATCCTTGCGCAGATATGGACATACAGGAAAACATCTTCATGGATAACGAAGAGAAATCTAAAAAATATGGACACAAAAGATGAAGGCATGACTAAAGTAGATTTTGAAGGAGATTTGATCAATGCATTGGAAGAACTAAAGAAATCAAGGAAGAAAAACAAACATTTGGAGGAATCATTATTCAAATTAGAAGTAGATACAACAAGGAAGTTGAAACTAAGAGAAGAAAAGTGTGAAAAGCTAGAAGTTGAGGTCACTTCTCTAAAAGAAGAATTACAAAATATCAGCATTCAGTTGGAATATGGACGAAAGTTCAGGAACAACACCAAAAGTCTATCAAAACTATACTATGAAGGTTTGAACTTAGTCTGTGAAATAAATATTTATGCTGATGTGATTAAAAGCTCTATTCCAAAGAAAAATCAAAAGTTTGGAGAGGATAACAGGGAGTCAATCCACATGGAAACAGGATCTACACAATTTATAAGAACTCATCCAACTAGGTATCAAACTCTCTTTTTGGGTAACTGTTATTTTTGTCATAATTTTGGTCATAAGGAAATAAACTGCAAAGCACATGCACATGCGAATGCTAGAAGAAATAACAATTGTAATCAGGGTAGTCCCAGACAAAACAATGTCAAAAAAATAGTTGAAACTCCAAAATAAAATTTCAATCCATTTAGCCCCCTGGAATTAGATAGTGAATGCTATAAATTTCACAATCACGATCATGATAGTTAGGAATGTAAAGATAAATTTCCACCTGCGCAATTGGCAAAGCCAAAAATATCTCTAGCAAAATATAGTTTGCAAAATTTCAGAAATATCAATTTCGTCATGAAGGATACAACCTATATTTACATGTGCAAAATAAAAGGGTACAAAGGTACATTGATAGCGGTTGTTCCAAGCACATGACCAGGTAAAAAATAGTTTCTTGAAATACAAGTAATAAAAATGAGGCAATGTCTATTTTGGAGATAATGACTTTGCCAAAATTCTAGGTAAGGTCTTAGTAAGCTTGGTAAATAGGAGGACCAAAGCAGAGAATGTCTTGCTAGTTGAAAACATGAAACATAATATCCGTAGCGTAATCCAAATGTGTGATTAAGGACATACACTTACCTTTGACTAAAAAAAATGAAAAATAAGAAACAGGAATACAAGTAGACTAGTTGCAACAACCACTAGAATCCCTAATAATCTATATATTCTAGACGAAAAAACCAGTCATAGCATATGATCCACACATTCTCTCACTTAGAGTCTTCAGGCAATGCATAAGGTTGGTTGCATATCACTTGTGGATGTAACAGAAGGTTGGAGTATATTTATATAATGGATTTTGGGATGGGGTGGTATGTAATTTTTTCATCTCTCTATCTCCCTTGCAATTGTATGTTACTTTCCATGTATTTAATAAATGCCTAGAGTCGAACATTTCAATATTTGGAATATGCTTATTTTCTTAAAATTTGGTCATCATATTTTTTGTTTCATTTTTTCAATATGTGATTATGTAAATTTTGTAGAAATCTACAAAATGGTTTTAAAGTAGTGATGCAATTTCAGAACTTAGCAATCTTGCCTCGGTCAAAATAATTGCTCCAAGCAATTTCTCTAAAGTGTGTAAGGCATTGAAAAATGCAATTTTTAGAAATTAGAGTCCATCCCTTATTAATATATTTCCTAGATAAGGTGTTAAGGAAATAGCATGAAGCTGCTAACTTGTTATCATATGTTGGAACAACTTATTATAGATGTCAATATAGCAGTGGCAACTTAAGTTGTCCAAGAAATTGAGAATTTATCTAGAGGTTCAATATCTATATTAATTTATTAGTTTATGAAAACCTAACCAATAATTATAGATTGTATTAGGTCAAAATTTTACATTATAATCTCGTGGTTATGGTAGGATGGAGGAATATATATTGGTGTATCAAGTTTAAAACCTAAAAATGTTGGAGTCCCGATAGGCATGGATCACTCTTTCTAGTTTATTTATGCTCTTTTCATGCTATTTGGGGGAATTTGTTGCATAACAAACTTCCTACTTACAAATGCAATTAGGCGATCTAAGTCTCCTTCCCCAGGTTATGATAAAAATTCACCCAATGTTATTGATGACACATCCACATGTACATGAAATTCCTTCTTCCAATCCCAAAATACCAAGTTTGGCGCAGTCACCAACTTCTACTTTAGAATATCCAAACTTTGTCATCACTCTTCATTCCATTGAAAATTCACTGCCTTCTTCAATAGCTTCTCTGGTGGTGTTGTTATCTACACATATCCTTTAATAAAATTTATGTAGTACCCATTGTGCCCCAACGTAGCTTGCAACTATCGCACTAAATTTGATAAAGGTAAGTCCAGAATAGATACAATATTCACTAGATCCACCAATAGCCCCTATCTGCTAACTAATGTCCCAATAAGATCCCAAATGGTGCACAAAAAATACACTTTTTCAAATTTAGCGAGATATGGAATTTTCTGCACCAATCCAACATCAAGTGCAAAACCTCAATGTGATTCTTCAACAGACTAAACATTGTCTAGTCATCTAGGTACACATCTAAAAACTTATGAATAAACTCTTTCAATGTTGCGACAAACACCCTGGAAAATATTGCATGTATGTTCTTCAAACCAAATGGCATCACTATATATTGCATTCCCACTCAGACGCAAATGTCATCTTATGTTTATCCTCCTTTGCAATATTTATCTGATGGTACCCAGAAAATCCATCAGAAAACGATGTGGGAAATCGATCATGTAGACATGCATCATTTAGTTTGCTCATATCCACAGAGATTCTTATCTCACCTTTCTTCTTATTTAGGACTACCATCGAACTAATTCATTTTGATTCTTCAATAGGATCTATGATCTTGAATTCTAGCATCTTGTCGATCTTAGATTTAACCTTCTCCTTGTATATTGGATGCAATCGGTATGGTCGTTGCCTTACTAGTTTAGCATATGGTTTCAGGGGGATTTTCATTTGTCCTAGCTCTCCTGCAATGCCCTTCACCTATGAAAACTTGGTACGAAAGAGATCATGATACCCACATAGTAAATCATAAATGTTCTCAACTATCTCGTTTTTCCAATAGTCCCCTATGTTGGAAAACTTCAAACTCTCCTTTGTGCCAATGTTCACTTTATCGATCTTTCAATGGTTACTTGTAACTACTAGATCTTGGCTCGGGTCCCTCTATTGCGCACTCTCCCTCAATCTATAGTATTTGTTGTTTTCTTGGATTGTCCTTCACTTTTCCTCTCGTATTGATATTGTAACATTCCAAAACTTCATGCATTGTGGGAGGAGGTAGATGCACAGTACATAGGGGTCTTGACTCATTATCTCTCATGGTGCGAAAATATTTTCTTTAATATCCTATAAGGCTATGTCTGCTACTGGAACTTCATCTTCAAAATTGAAGGTTACATTAAAATTACTAATCATCTCTTCCCAGTTTGATGTATAGGATATGTGCATCTCCAACCCAGTGTACCAATTCTTTGGAACTGTCTCCAGTATGTGTACGAACCGATGCGTCAACTCTTCATTTTGCACTGTACTCCATGTTGTGATACACTGTGTGTAATACCCCATTTTGACTCTTAGGATATGTTAGCTTTTAATGTAAATGTTGTATACATGTGATGTATGTTTTCCTAGCGTGGAGCTCAAGGCCAAGGCCCCGCTAGTGGAAGCTCAAAATTTATTTAAAGGCAAGCATTAGACATTATGTTGCCCATGTGCTATTTAGCCATGGAACATTGTAAAAATGATGTAAATAAACATCATGCAATAAAATACCAAAACTAGCTATGGAGGCAACGAATGAGAAGGGGCCATGTGTATCCACTAGGGAGTGGTGAGGGGGCTATGGGATTGAACCATAGGCTGCCATATGTCACCTTGAGAACCCATTTGACTTACCTTGCTGACATTTATTTATGTTGTAAGGAAGTGGTTGAGGAATTCAGTCCATGGATTCAATGGAGTATGGGTAGCCTAGAAATTCGTATGGCAGAGTATGGGCTCTATTTTCTTGTACCACAAGCCACTCTACCTCATGGGAGTTGCTTCTTCCTCATCCCCATTCCATTGTGGAAGTTACCAGCATCATTTTCCATCCAAAAACGAATTGCGAGTAGAGAGAAAAACCAGAAATCGCAACTTTGAAAGAACCCACGTTTTGAAGAGCCATAAACACCCAGAATTGGTATTTGATAGTGAAATCCAATGGGGGATCCATAGGTATGAACCTTGGGGTGAATTTGGGAGCATTAGCTACCCTGAAATCCATTGGGAAACCCAGTTTTGATAGCCTAGAAACCCAGTGATGGGATTGAGTTATTTGTTGCCAGAATGGTGAGAAATCCAAGTGTGGAGGTTTGAACAAAGGATGGGATTGCTTGAATTGAGCTTGAGATGTCTGTATCTCTGTGGTTGAGCTCACGAACTTAGCATCCTCATCATTTCCTTATTGCATGCTTGATAAACCCAGTTGTTTGCTGGCATAGCATGACCGTTTGAGTGAATCCATGGCTGTGAGTGAGCTTGTCTAGTTCCTCCTTAGTGGATACACAGCCCAGCTCGAGGGTGATCTCTCAACTGAAAGAATATAGGCTAGACAGAGATCTATGGTTGGGTGGAACGTTGCTCTCACATAGCCAGTTGTTTGGACATTTGCATTTCAAGATAAGTATTCTCTGTGGATTAATTTATTTGCATTATGTGTTCAACAATGTGTTAATCCTATATGTTAAATTACTCATGTTACTTGGATGAAATGATTATCTTAAGTTAGTTGGCATGATGCCTGTGCATAGCATGAGAATGGGATGGATTATTGTATGACCGTTTCATCATTCTGCACGGAAAAAATAGGCCGATGCATCTCCTTCTGCTTGTATGTTATTATGGTTATTCATCTGTGTTTATTAAATGAGTTGTGTTAATTCTATGTTCTATAATGTATTAAATAATGACTGGTATTTGGACGATGAATGCATATCTTATTAGGGCTAACATGTAATCTGTGTATATCATGAGAATGTGATTGCTTCCTCGCATTATAATTCATCACCTGTTTGTGAATGGTATGCTAATGCAATCCATTCTAGCTGTGTGTTAATATGTTTAATTCCGCTGTGTAAATTAATTGTGCATCTTATTTTAATGGCAAAATTTTATCATTATGGCTTGGGGACGAATTAGACACCCCATGTTGCAGTTATGTTCCCTCGCTTGCATTGGATAGATGGAAGGGGATGTGACAGAGTGGTATCAGAGCCCAGCTTGCAGCACTGGGGCTGCTTGGGCCAAACTCTGAGTTTGCAGGCATGTAACATGACGTTTTAGCACAGTATTGGGAAGTTGGGGGCGTCATTTTGATTGGGAAAAATGACAGGATTAGATTTTTTAGATGTGGAAGAGGATCACACAGGTGCATAGATCTCTCCAAGAGCTTTCCAGCGGTACCAAACCTGCCTCATTTGGCCAAGGGACGAAGGAGATACGGACCCCGAAAGTTACAGGAAACGTGGGTGTTTTCCGGTTTTCGGCTTCCGGTTTTCGGCTTTCGGCTTTCAACTTCGGCTTCCGGTTTTTGGCTTTCGGCTTTTGGCTTCGGCTTCCGTTTTCGGCTTTCAGCTTTCGGATTCGGCTTCTGGTTTCGGCTTCCGGTTTTCGGCTTTTAGCTTTCGGCTTCGGCTTCGGCTTCGGCTTCTGGGTTTGGCTTCCGGTTTTTGGCTTCTGGTTTTCGGTTTTCGGTTTTTGGCTTTCGACTTCGGCTTCCAGTTTTCGGCTTTCGGCTTCGGCTTCCGATTTCGGATTTCGGTTTTTGGCTTTCGGCTTTCAGCTTCGGCTTTCGGTTTCGGCTTCCGGTTTTCGGCTTTAACTTCTGGTTTCGGATTCTGGTTTTTGGCTTCGGCTTCCAATTTTGGCTTCGGCTTTCGGCTTCAAAAAAAAAAAAAGGGGGTATAGAGCCCGAAATTTAGAATTTTGGGAAAATGTGAAAAGTGAGAAGTAGTAAAACCTAGGAATTCATAGAAGATGAATGGTGCATCGGAATAGAGATCCGCGAGATGCTGAGAATTCCTTGTTATATGGGATAACTTCGCCCAGTAGAAAAGTTTTTGTGATTCTTCATAGATTTTCCTCCACAGGTGGCTGAAGTTGGCATTCGGGACCAAAATACAACTGTGTAAAAGTATGCAGAATTGGGGTGAAAGTTGTCATTTTGAAATAACGCAGTTTCCACACCCGATGTCGGAATGGAGCAAGTGGACAGGCATTGGAAAGCTTGCCCAGAAAGAAACAATGGTGCATAGTTAGAATCTGTATGGGGTTATCATACACCATAGTTAATTGGAGCAGAAAAGTGTCAGTGGATGTTTCGGCAAATAGGGGCAATTTTTAGAATTGCATGCCTGGAAGTAGCATGCCATGAAATCATACCAGCTATGATGTGGAAGAGGAATTTCATGCAAAGATGAGGGATCAGAAAGGGAGAATTCTTTAACCCCTGTCTTGCTAACTGCATTTATATTTTATAAGCTTTATGTGCATAAAATTATGGCATGAGAATGTTGAAAATGCAAGAAGTTAGATGAGTGGCATGAATATGCATTGATTAACATATTAATAAACATTGCATAGTGCATGAGTATATGTTTTGCATGCATATGACATTACATATTGGTAAAAGTAGTGAGACTTTACATATGCAGTGAACCACTAATGGTAAATATTGTGGTTGATAATCACTATTGGTGATTGGTTTTGGTTGTAGGACCAAAGACAACAGAAGCATGGCTAAATATGTTGAGGATGTTGTTGCATGAAGCCAACAACCTTATGAAGAAAGGATGGTGCAACAAATCTGTGATCATGAGGTTGGCAAAAGGACTGTGTAGCCTTGGTAAGAGACCAACGGGTCAGGTAACATCAAAGGTGTAAATGGGAGCCATGCAGGTAATGGTTTACTTATGATGATTGCATAAGTATTGAAGGGGATTGGGTAAGAATCCATTGAACCATATTTGGTAATCATAAAATGGTATGCATTTAGAGTTGAAATGCATTCATGTGAACGCCTTACTGCCATAGTGTGGTGGAGCATGAAGTGGTGAAGGAAAGAGGCCTCATACCATGTGGCTGTTTGGAAATTTAGATTGCATTCATATAAAATACATCATGCCATGTGTATGTTGGTTATGCGATTAATAACCAAAGCAAGTGAGGACTGGTGGTCATGATTATGGTAATGCATGTTATATGAGATAGTCATGATTAAGTCATAATATGTTGGAATGCATAAGTACTCATGAAACAATGCAAGGTGACATTGAGTGGATGTGTATTAAAAGATTTTATAAATCTTGTAGTTAAGCATTGAGTGAATGCATATGAAAAACTTGAGTAAATGTTGTGAATATGCATGCATGTGGGTAACTACACCTGAAGGGATATATTGTGTGCATGCATGATTGTGATATATGTATATGTCTCATTACAATTGAGTAATAGATGAAATGATGAATTAATGATAATTATGAAATGATTTCATGAGTTGCTATGAATGCAGGGGAAGAATTGCATGAAGGTAGTCATGATTGACAGGCTTCCAGAGTGCTCTGTTGGAAGGCCAGAGTTGTATAAATGATATGGCTATGAATTAATGAGCATTTAAAAGCTTTAAGTTGATTGCATAAATGATGTGACTGTACCTTGCAATTTTATTATGATAATGATTTACGTGAAGTAAATGAGTTTGTTATATTGATATGTTAACAGCTGGAAGTGTTTGAATTATGGAATGTTATAATTCTGGAAATGCTTCAGTGATTGTTGCAGTAATGAAATATTATATGCATGGAGACTTACAAAGTGTTGGCTGATTGAAGTTTCAGATTTCAGGTAGATTGTTCTAGGCATGGCAATGTGGGTAAGTCCATGATGAAGGATGGAGTCTACCATGTACAAAAGCCAAAGGTTATGAGAAGATTCTCATGGGTGTGAAATTTAACTTATGCATGAAACAAATCTGAAATTATTCTCATTTAAATTTATGAGAATAATATCATGGTTGCAAATCTAATTTCGGTAGGGAGCAGATTTGAAAATTCAATTTAGAGCTTATGAGAAGGGATCTCATGGTTGAGGAATCTAAGCTCTGTTAGAAAGAAGAATTGTAAATCTCAGATTTGTAAACTTTCAGATTTGAATTGCATTGTTAAATGTTGCTGACTATTTGGCTTATGTAAAAATTGTGTCAGGAGGACATGTCGTAGGTGGATGTCCATGTATGGAAACAAACATAAATCCATAATGGACATAATGGTGCCATTTACAAGAGCCAAGCAATATGAGGATAGCCTCATGGCTAAGAAAATCAATTTCTGTAGTAGACAAAGTTGCAAATTCATATTGAATTTAATTATTAGTGCCATTGATCAGTTATGAAACAATCAGATTTGAATTACATTGTTAAATATTGCTGGCTGTTTGGCTATTTGATAAGTGTGCCAAGAAGACACATTGCAGTAAGACCAAGAGACAGGGCCTGCAGAAGCCAAACTTCATGCGAGGGATTCCATGAATTGGAAATGGGTTTCGGGTGAAACGCCATTAGACATTATTAATGTCTCATTTGCACTGCATGATTGGTAAACAATATGAGTGAGATGATAAAGATTATGACAGTAAGACATATGAGAAGTATGTAACATCAAAAGGAGTTGGGATGAAAAACTGAGGGACTGTCAACTCAGAGAAGGAGCCCCCATTCCTCATTAGTAAAGAGAAATTACATCTTCAAAATGGATAAGTGTTCTATAAACATTGACTGATATATATATATATATATATATATATATATATATATATATATGTACCTATATGTATGCAAGTCTAATTGTTAGAATTACTATGCGGAACGTATTCTATTTATGTACATTATTCAAACTGCTTGAAGTATGATTAGGACTTGCATAGCTCCCATCAGTGAGGAGTGCACGCCTTTCTGATGATGAGTTATGTTAGGGATGCCAATATTGATTACACCCTAAGGGAATGGATGCATTCCTGGTGTTTCAATACTTGATATTGAATGCTATGGTTATGGTTACAATTTTAGAATAACAATGCTGAAAAGTTTGCCTATACTGCTTGTGTTGTCAAGCTTAAACAGATGCAATATGGTGCTACACACTAAGGAGGAAAAGTAAAAGGTTGTTGTGAGGGGTTGTGGTGGAAGGGTTAATGTGTATGAAAGGATGTTGTGGAGGTTTTGGAGGTTGTGGGAATTCTGATGAAAGGTTGTGAAGGTGTTGATGAAAGGGTTATTATATGCATATGGCTCCATAGTAGAGCCTTGACTTAGAAATGGTCGTAGTGAAGTTTCCTTCCAAGTCGGCTGAAGGTGTACTGGTTGGACATTAATTATTTGATGTTTTGGAGTAGCCTGCGTGCTGGCCAAACATCCTAGTCCGCAGGAGGATCCCAAGGCTTGTAAAGTAAAAGCAAGACCCTGTGGACCAGAGAGGAAATGCACAATACAGATAAGTATTCAATTTCATTTATTTCTTGTTTGGAATAAGGAAGATTTCCAGTATAAGTCTTGTAACAGTTAATCTGATGCACTATTGTTTCTTTGTTGGAAACATTGGCCATTACAGGAAGCAAGGACCCTGAAAAAACTATAAATTGCTTAGTAAACCCAGAGAGTGACTGGTCGGGCATTAATTATTTGGTGTTGTGGAGCAGCCTACGTGCTGGCCAAACATACAAGATTATTTGGTGTTGTGGAGCAACCTGCGTGCTGGCCAAACATACAAGATTATTTGGTGTTGTGGAGCAACCTGCGTGCTAGCCAAACATACTAGATTAATTGATGTTGAGGAGCAGCCTGTGCGTTGGCCAGACATCCAAGTCCATAGGCGATTCCAAGGCTTGTAAAGCAAAGAAGGACCCTGTGGAATAAAGTGAAGACCTCCAATGCAGATAAGTATTTAGTTACCTTGTAATTTCTTGCTTATGAATATACATGTGTATATGATTTGGTTATGATTTCCTATGAAAATAAACTAAACATCTAAATTAATTCAATGTTTGAGTGTAGGTATTGCTGGAAGCAATGACTATGAAAGAATCTTAAGGATGCGTGTGGACATGTGACTATCCTAAAAGGGCTCGGCTTGTGCATAAATGAATGATGGTGCTATTGGACTTGTAGGGGTCCTAGAAGCCAAGGGAGTTGTAGACAAACCATGTGGAGGGGCTCCATGGTTGAGAGGTCTGAAATAGACCATAGACGCTAAGTGTCAGCCAAGAAGGGTTGGTCAAGCATTCACATGGAAGTGAAAGAGGCTAGGAGCATGAAAACCACAATGGTGGTGTGGGTTCCAGAATGGAACAAGACGAAGAGGAGAAAACTCTTACTACTCTCTCTTTCCTTTTTATTGACGCATTCATAAAAACAGAAAAATTTGAATGCGTGTATGGCTGAAAGTAGAGTGTGTTTATTTGTTTGAAATAAATTGTGAATGCTGAAGTAGTTAATTCCTTGTGAAAGAATGGACATGAATGAGCTCATGTGCCTGTTGGGAAAGTATGAAAGTATGAAATTCTCATGGGCAAGGCATGGGATTTCATATCAATTGGAAAGCTAATTGACTGAGTTATTTTAATGCTATATTATGCTTGGCCTAACAGAAATTATAATGATGAATTTCACAGGTGAAAAAGTGAAACTAGTTTGTGGCAGTTGTTGCAAAGCAAGTGTTGCTTGTAAGTACAGTGAGAACCAGTTGCGCACAAATATCATGGAAGCAGACCATAGGCTGTTGGAATTGGCTGAAAGTCTTCTTCAAACAATTTACAAGACCCAAGAAAATTTTGGAGAGATGCTCAAGATACAAAAGAGGCAGAATGAGATGAAACATAAGGTTTTGCAAAACTCTATTGGTATGCAAAGAGAGGTAAAAAGCATTATGAGAGAAATCAGTAAGGGAAAAGAAAGTAGATCAAGGATGAGGCATTCATCCAATCGGTCCATTAAGAAACGTTCCAGGCATGAATACTCAAAGGAAATTGAGCATGTAAAGATGAAGCAGCCAGTGAAATGTTGGAGATGTGGAGGACATCATTGCCTCCGCAACTGCCCAACAAGGGAACCTCAAGAGGGTAGCAGCCATAAAGTTTTCAGACTTGTGGATGAGCTGAAAGACCAGAACCAGCGGGAGAAGTTCATGGAAGTCAAGGGACTTGGTCCTGGAAGTTCAAAGTAAAGGATAAAATGCAGGGCAGACCTGCAAAGTTTTTGAAATTTTGGACATGTATAAATTGTATATGTATTCCTAAGTCTTGGAACACTGAGGACGGTGTTATTTTAAGGGGGAGGGGATTGTAATACCCCATTTTGACCCTTAGGATATGTTAGCTTTTAATGTAAATGTTGTATACATGTGATGTATGTTTTCCTAGCGTGGAGCTCAAGGCCAAGGCCCCGCTAGTGGAAGCTCAAAATTTATTTAAAGGCAAGTATTAGACATTATGTTGCCCATGTGCTATTTAGCCATGGAACATTGTGAAAATGATGTAAATAAACATCATGCAATAAAATACCAAAACTGGCTATGGAGGCAATGAATGAGAAGGGGCCATGTGTATCCACTAGGGAGTGGTGAGGGGGCTATGGGATTGAACCATAGGCTCCCATATGTCACCTTGAGAACCCATTTGACTTACCTTGCTGACATTTATTTCTGTTGTAAGGAAGTGGTTGAGGAATTCAGTCCATGGCTTCAATGGAGCATGGGCAGCCCAGAAATTCATATGGCAAAGTATGGGCTCTGTTTTCTTGTACCAGAAGCCACTCTACCTCATGGGAGTTGCTTCTTTCCCATCCCCATTCCATTGTGGAAGTTACCAACATCATTTTCCATCCAAAAACGAATTGCGAGTAGAGAGAAAAACCAGAAATCGCAACTTTGAAAGAACCCACGTTTTGAAAAGCCATAAATGCCCATAATTGGTATTTGATAGTGAAATCCAATGGGGAATCCATAGGTATGAAACTTGGGGCGAATTTGGGAGCATTAGCTACCCTAAAATCCATTGGAAAACCCAGTTTTAATAGCCCAGAAACCCAATGACGGGATTGAGTTATTTGTTGCCAGAATGGTGAGAAATCCCAGTGTGGAGGTTTGAATAGAGGATGGGATTGCTTGAATTGAACTTGAGATGTCTGTATCTCTGTGGTTGAGCTCACGGGCTTAGCATCCTCATCATTTCCTTATTGCATGCTTGATAAACCCAGTTGTTTACTGGCTTAGCATGACCGTTTGAGTGAATCCATGGCTGTGAGTGAGCCTGTCTAATTCCTCCTTAGTGGATACACAGCCCAACTCGGGGGTGATCTCTCAGCTGAAAGAATATAGGCTGGACAGAGATCTATGGTTGGGTGGAACGTTGCTGTCACATAGCCAGTTGTTTGGATGTTTTCATTTCAAGATAAGTATTCTCTGTGGATTAATTTATTTGCATTATGTGTTCAACAATGTGTTAATCTTGTATGTTAAATTACTCATGTTACTTGGATGAAATGATTATCTTAAGTTAGTTGGCATGATGCATATGCATAGCATGAGAATGGGATGGATTATTGTATGACTGTTTCATCATTCTTCCTGGAAGAAATAGGCTGATGCATCTCGTTCTGCTTGTATGTTATTATGGTTATTCCTCTGTGTTTTTTAAATGAGTTGTGTTAATTCTATGTTCTGTAATATATTAAATAATGACTGGTATTTGGATGATGAATGCATATCTTATTAGGGCTAACATGTAATCTGTGTATATCATGAGAATGTGATTGCTTCCTCACATTATAATTCATCACCTGTTTGTGAATGGTATGTTGATGCATTCCATTCTAGCTGTGTGTTAATATGTTTAATTCCGCTGTGTAAATGAATTGTGCATCTTATTTTAAATGGCAAAATTTTATCATTATGGCTTGGGGACGAATTAGACACCCCATGTTGTAGTCATGTTCCCTCCCTTGCATTGGATAGATGGGAGGGGATGTGACACTGTGCAACATGGTCCGATGGGAAACTCAGCACTGCATATTTCTGTATGGGATAATCAACACCAAATATGTCCTGCAACAACTTATTTCACTATTTCCAATCACTCATTCTTTCTTATGAGCTTCCCACCAACACGTGGGTGTCACTTTCAGCACGACATCTAATGCTAACAAAACTTTATTGTTTAGGTATATGTACTTCAAAATCTATTACAAACAAAGCTACATCTATCAAACCATCATATTGTTGGATCACATACCTCTGTATCAATCCAACATAATGAAGTTGTAATGTGCACACACCTTCTAATAGGAACTTCATGCATCATTTGTTGCCAGTCTTCAAGGGATTCCTCAGAATATGATGTGTAGGAACTGACGCTATGACAACTTATCGCACCATTAGCAATAGGATCCACATAATCCTCCATTCTTTCACTCATGTTATATATATTTTCCAGCTTCCCATTCTGGACTGGTTCTACATGTATTTTCCCTTCTATTGGGTCCAATGGCGTAGTGACCCTAAAATTATACCCTTCAAAAATCATTTGTATTTTTTTTCAATTCAATGATGGCATGATTTTCAAAATCCCATCCAAGTCCCAGTAATCCAAGATATGGCTTATTGTCATCTACAATTTCAATAACTTCAAAATTAGTGGTGTTGCGCACCCCATCCACATCCACAAGTACTCTGGTCAACCTTCCAATTAGGATAAGTCTATGTTGGTTGGATAATCTCAATTGAAAATTAGACCAAATCAGCTTCATCCTGCCCATCATTTCCCACATCTACTTCAGCAATACATCTACATAAGAACCCAAATCTAGAATGATGTAGTCCATGTAATAGTCTCCAACCTATGCACTCAAGCGGAACTCCTTATCGATCCTTCTGTTGCATTATAACTGATTCACAGCACCAAATTCTTCCTTCTCTTATGTGTAGCAATCAATCATCCAGCATAATATGACCAGAGTAGATTCATCCTTTATCAATTCTAAGGATCTTTTCAAAAAAATTCTCATAGTACTTACCTTCTCATCTGGTCCTTCTGGTATTGAAGAATCATATATTGGAGGCATGCCATATACCTATCATGATGATGATGCTCCAAATTCTAGCCTTAACATCTTTTGTCTTGCTTTCTTGTATGTGTCTTTCTCTCTCTGGGGATCAAACATCAGTGGTTTCCCTACAACTTTCCTCACCTAGTGTCTAGTGCATAGTTTCTATTATATCACATCAGGTCTCATCCTAGCTCCTCCACGTGTAACGGTTGCTATCCTTGGATGGTCATCATGATCTTCTACTATGATCATCTAGACATTTTGATTCTGGTTTGGATTTGGAATCCGGTTTTGGTTTTGGTTTGGGATATTATTCAAATTCTGGTTCAAGTTCAGATCAATATTATGATTGAGATTGAGATTCAAATTTGGAATCTAGATCTAATTTTCATTATGATTCCTCCTTTGTTTCCATTTCACAACCAGTAGTGGGAAATATTCTTTCGTGTGGAGCAACTTTTTGCAATAGGTGCATGTCGTGCAAAGTGTCATTTTTTACCACAATTATAACAAATGATTGGTCCTCTCCCTCTTCCAAATCCTCCTATGCCTCAACCTCTGAATCCTCTACATCCTCCTTGGTTGTAATCCCTTGGTGCATTGTTTTGTTGTACTGATCCTTCTAGTCCAACCTCCCCTTGGACTCTATATGCATCTAATGTGGGATCACATAAGGTCTACTGTTGCAGTCCTTCTCATCATGACCCACAGATTTGAAAAAGTTGTAAAAACATACTTCTTGAGGCACTTACATACTTTTGTAGTGTGGAAAAAACATGGAGAGAATGATTTCCTCTACATATTTCACACCATACGACTCCTCCTGTAGGAAAGGGATTTGGACCTCTCAATGCAAAATATTCTATATATGTTGGACACTCATTCTTATGGTGGCCATCCATCCTGGAGGTGGTACACCGTATCTCTTCGCGCTTATATTTTCCCTTGGTAATTTCCTACAATTGGATCATTAGTGTAGCAACCTGCGTCTGGACCTGAGCAAACATCGCACTGCTCTCTCTTACTGGGGATTCTTACAACTTCATAGCTAGCTCCAGTGCATGTTTCTGTGTTATAATCTTCTGCTACATTAGGGGGCAACATATATGTGGCAATATCCCCACAATGAACCATTATTTATGCTACTCTTTAGGAATTTGGAATGTCACCTTGTCCATAAACGCTTTGAATCTTTGGTCAAATTACCAGAATGACTCATTTGACAACTGTTTGATCTCCTTTAGCTCAGAAATATACTGTGACTCACACTTTGGATTCTCAAATTCCTTTATCAATGCCTCTTTGACACAACCCAAAGTTCTATTTGGTACAGTGACCTGATACTTCAAATACCATTTCATTGCGTGATCCCTAAAAGTGGTTACCAATTGTGCCAACTTTATGGCATCATATTGAACTTTCTTTTCCTACCATATCGCTTCACATGCAAACGAGTGTTGATATGGATCATTTGTCCCCACCTCATGAAAGAAAAACATATGTAAAGTAGGGTCTAACCCTGCCATTATATTCTACGGACTACTACCGCCTAGTGTCACAGACTGTGTTTGAGCAGTCGACTTACCCCCACTACTTTGAAAACCTTTACTATTATTACTAATTGGAAATGAAATAATTGGATTTCTCACCTCAGTTGTTGGGGATGCACATGGGGTCGTGGGTTCAACGCAAATCTCGGCATGAACAGGGCTACCTTCTTCAGACGATTTGATTTGATAGCCATTTTCCTTCTCTTAGTACAACAGTACTTCGATATGGGTTCTTATGCAAGTATCTCTTTCTTCAAACTCACTGTGCTACTTCTCTACCTTAGTTGTAGTCCTCTTCCTACTGTCTTTCTTAAATCTCTTTCCATTGCACAGTAATCTAGTCACTTCTACTGTCACATTGTCTTCCCTTCTCATCATCCTCAGCTCATCCTCTCCTCATTTATTATTTTCTTCCTTTACTCAAACCATTCTCGGTTCAGCCCCAGTTCCCTTATGCGCATAGAGACCTTTAGCTGCTAGGTTGATATGATTCCAATATCATCATTCCTTTATCGAACAACAACATCTTAATATAGGTATGTAATGACTTCAGGTACCTTCCATGCGGACCTTTAAAGAACTCCCTCTGTGTTGTGTTGTAAGATTGGGTATAATCTACAGAAAACTCTGTGACATACCCCTTCAAAATACTATCCATCCAACAATCTATTGCGTGTGATATTGGATTACTTACAGTGTTAACTAGCTAGATCTGTTCAGGATTCCAACTCCTCAGACCATCAATGCAATATGTTGGGTTTCATTCAACTAAAATAAACAGCCACTCCACTATAAGTATGGGGAACTCATAGATGAAAATTTCGTATAGATTTCTATAGACATACTTCTACAACTAGTGTTCTTGCTAATCTGTGGATTCTTTTCTACTCTATGGCGAACTCATAATCAGTTTCTTTCAACCAATTTTCTATCTCTTCCTTCGTTGGCCTCAAAAAAACCATTAGTTAACCTCCCTCTTCCCTTAAATCACAGATCTTGGTACCGGCAATGAAACCATTTTTTGGTGTGCGGGAAAACCCAAAGTTCAACATAAACTTCACCAACAAAACCCAAGACACCGACTCTTTCAGCATCACTTACAAGCAGATGAAGTCTCACCTGAGGTGTCAAGGGGGACTATATGAACCAAGATTCCATAGTGCTGAAGAGATGCAAACATGCATTTAACAAATATACTATTTATTCATCTACTAAACAACATAATACAACTCATTCATGGAAATAGATAACATAATCACAACAACAACATAACATAGCATCCATGTGCACATCAGACGTAAGAATTCATCACATTTCATACAAGTGTGAAGTGATTCAAAATAGAGTACTCATTCTCATTATCAATGGGATAGTCTTACATAACCTACGCAGTGTGCATCGATTATCTATTAAAGTCTCCAAGTACCCAACAAGAATAGCGACTCATGGACACAAAAAGTAACTAACTAGAAACTCTCCCACCAACGCTTTGCCCTTAGATATCTTACATATTTATACATCAAAATATGGGTTAAGCCCATTACAAAGTGGACAAAATATCTAACTAACTCCTAACTAACTTCTTCCTTTTGTGCGGTTTGGTCCATTTTCTAAGTTGTCACATGGTCCATCTCCGGTGTGTGACATCCAATACAAGTCCAAAACCCAGGTGTCGACGCCTGGAAAAAAATTTGCGTCGACAGTAGGGTTCTCCCCAATGAAAAGTATCAATTAGACTCTTCATTGTTTGGAATAGGGAACTCGTAAGACTTACGATCCAACTATGGTTCAAGATAGTCTTGGAATAAATTTATCAGATATGGTCCTACCTACCATTTAATATTTTGATTGGTTTTAAATAAAATGCAATTCAATACCCTACATGTGAATGCTTATGCTTACTACCTATGATTGTTTGACCGATAAGAATAACCCTCACATAGTGATGTGCAAGTTCTTACCTCTCATCTGATCCACTCTTTTATTATCAGTCACCCAATTAAATGCCCTAATTAAATGCAATATTCTAATTTAAGCTAAACTATCCTTGCAATGAGAGAAGTTAAGAAAGAGAAACATAAGGTAACTGCATCATGCATTTATAGAAGATAACCATTGAAAATAACGCATTTAACAGTCACAAAATAAAGTTAAACTCATTAGATATCTCAAGTATTAACATTCATTGCATCCATTTCTCGTAGAAATCAAAGAACACTGTGTTTGCATGTACAAACACCAAGATAATTTAGAAAATATTAGAATAGTCCAATAAAACAAGAACAATCTTATTGCATTGCAATAGACAAAATGAAGAAATCAATTCAACACATTTCAACACAATCTTCGGTGCAGGCTTCCACCCATAAAAATGCTTTGTTCATTATCGTAAATAATTATCACATATGATATATCCAGCAAAATATTTCGAAAAAGGAAAAGCCCCTGCTCCCACCTAATTTCTTCTATTTATCCTTATAATTAGACCTCCCAGGTGACATGTCATTTCACCTTCTTGTAGCTATGACCCTTTGTCTTCCAAAACTTTTATTATATTATAATTGCAGCATAAGTGGACAAAATATAAAAAATACAACAAAATTATTACATCATGAGGGTGGGGTGCCCTCTTGATCATGTATAGACTAATCCCAAATGTTGCTTTCATAAGATATAATATTTAAATGTTGAGGATCCAATAACCATAAGGCCACTTCATAAAAAGATAAATATTTAACCATTGCGTTAATCCCTTTAGTTGTTGAACTATGCCCATTAGCCAAGTATTGCGTTTTTTAAGTAGCTTTCCCAGTACGCTCTTGTAAATCCTCTGGAGTGATACTTTCTAGACTTCAAATAGCAGCTATATATTCATATTTAATGGTTCTCAACTCGGTCAACTATTGTTCTTTTGGTATATGGATTTCAAATGGGTTAGGAGAAGGTAAATGACATTTTTCAAAGGCTCTGGCTATGTTCTAATGAATTGCTTCACACTTGCAAATAGAAGCTGCCAGTTCATTTTGCAATTTTCTCTTAGCCTTTTGGAAACTGTCTAGAGTTGCAAAATCCAACTTCAATTATATTGTATATATTTTAGGAAAATGGGGAGGAATTTCTTTAGCTGACTTTCTCCAAGCAGCAAGCTTCTTCATCCTGTTATGAATTTCTCCTAGCTTATGTCGAGTGGCAGTGATTGCCTCAGATATCTGTTTGAGCCTGGTCACCATTCCCTGCACTTCAAATGTTTGTTCTGTGAGCAACTCCTCTGAATGGAACATTTTTTCTTGAAGAGTGGAGGCACAGTCATAAAATGGGGTTAAATCATGTTTATGTTCATGTGCAACAATGTTCAATGTAATCATCAACGACTCCTTTTCTTGGTTAAGCTCTACTACCTGTGCTTGCAGATCCCCTTTCTCGATAGTGAGGGCTTCTATTTGTTGGTCCCATTGAATTTCCTTTACTTGCATCTCTTGTAATTGGGATTTTAAATTCATTTTCTAGCCTTCCAATATACCACTTGAACATTTAGTGAGTCCCTTTCTACTTCTAGGCTTTGCACAGTGTGCATGGATTCTTCCTTTTTCAATTTGTGGGTATCCCGCAGACGTCTCATTTTGATCCCTTCATTCCTAGCTTGAACCAAATTTTCTTTAAGCTTAACTACCTTGGCCTTACTACTTTCCATTTTTTTATTAACTTGTGTATATTGTCTTCATTGGACAAGGTTGCAACTACACCAATGGATTATGTGAATTTCGAATCCTTGTTGGTGGATTTAACAAATAGAACTTCTTATATTGTGACAACATCAAGATGTGAGGCAAATTTAAGCCTCTTTTCTATCCTTTTCGTGATAGTCTTTCTTTTGTAATCGTAAACTATAGTCTCTAATTTAGCAACATCATGTTGCTTGGATGGTGAGTCCTAACTTAGCAAAAGGAAGATGTCCTCCAGTGAGTGGAACTTCTATGTGGGTGTATGCCATGGAATCAATATCCATATCCTGGCCCTCATTTCCAAGTTCATAACCTCCTTGTAAACTTTTATTTTCCATGGCTTTCTTGAAGGTTTCTTCTTCTTCTTTTTTTTCTTTTGTATCTCCTCTTGCCGAGTTGATTCATGTTGTTGTTGTAATAACTCTGATTTTTGTTTTTCATGTTCCCCTGCAAGCATATCCAATTGTTCATTTTCCATCCCTTTATGTAATTATTTTTCGTATTCTCTCGCTTTGCTCTCTTCTTCATCCTTCTTTGATGCCTCTTCTTCCTGCAGTTTCTTGTTCATTTCTTCCAATAGGGCTTCTTCCACTACTTTCTTCCTATCAACTTCTTCTAAGTTTTCTTGGGATGAGGTGTCGGATGGTTTGCTTGAGCTCGCATATTTACCACCTTTCCTTATGCTCATGAGTCTCCTATCCATTCCTTCAAAATTTGACAGCCGCCTATATATTTCGTCTTCCCTTAAGAATTGATCAGCATATTCATAATGAATTTTAACTGACGCGCAATGCGATGCAACCTTTTGGTGACTATCATTCCTTACAAATATTTTCTCACCAAAGTGAAATGAATCCAAATCCTTCACCAGCTCTTGGGAGTCCTTGACCTTATTGACCCTATATGCACCGACTTAAAATGGAAGTGGAGTCCAAGAAGCCTTCTTATTCTCATGTAGGAAATGGCCAATGCCATTTAAAAATGTCGATCTCACAATTTCCTTTAAAATAATGAAATTAGTAACATATTTGGGTAGAAAAAGTATACCTTTCGATCCTCTGTAGATACATAGGTAGGTACCTTCAGGGGTTAAATAGTAATCCCCTAATTGAGTGACCATTGTAATAACCTCCTTAGACATGAAATCTGGTTCTTTTATATAAATTAGTTGGTACAAGGGAACCAATAATTCCTCACAAATTTGCTTGTAGTAGCTCACATGCTTTTGGGCCCATAAAATATCGTGTTCTACATAAACAAGATACTAGTTGGGATTCCACCTACATCCGAGGGCAGGAAAGGGATGCAAAGTCATGATACAATCTATCAAGTAAGAAGATGTGGAATTCATCCTTCTTTACTTTGAGTCCTTGATGCACATCATTGATATCTTGGAATGCTAATAAAGCTAATATTCATAGACTGGGTAACATTTATCTGCATTTTGTGGAATGCAGGTCATAGACGGATTCAAAAGAGTCTAGAGCAAACATGATCCATGAAGACCAAATGGGGAAATAGAAAATATGAACGATGAAAAATGTCCAAGAAAAATGACAATTTTAAGCATGAATGAACAAAAATTTCTCAAATTTTCCGATGTCATTTGAGGAGATAACACAACTGAGCTTGTAATTAGCTGAGTTGGACCTCCCATATAGCCTGTATAAGAGAGTAGCAACAATTTTAAAGGGATCCTTCAAAAACTTGGTTTCATATTCTCCGCTACTTCTTCTCTGGCGCAATTGCTTTCCTGGAAACAACATTTTCTTTGCACGATCTGCATAGTATAGTTTCATACTTTTGAGCCAATATTCAGTAAAAAAGACTCTCAGGGACGAAAGCCTGTAAGATATTCCTATGTGGATGAAACAAAGAAAAACATTTCTCCATGGCACTTGTGATGATACAATATTTGATGTCGATATGACGAAGAATCCATCATATCACCTCAGTACACGGGAACAACTTAGGTCAGGCTGCAGCCTTGTGGATGCCTGATTTCTTGATGTTCTAGTATATTAAGTCTTCCTCAATTGCAACTTCTGGTACACTCTGATCTCTTATTAGATCATAAATTTAACGCCATTTGAATTCAGGGGTTATGCGTGTGATATGATGGGTGTCATCGAATTGAATCTCCAAAGATGTCTCCTGAATCACTTCGTCATGAGATGTTGGCTCTGATACAACTTTGGAGGGGAAATTAGGACCTCTTTATGACATCTCTAGATCCTATAGGACAGAAGAAGCATTATCATGTTCTATAAGATCCATTGACATTATGAAAAAGATGCAATTTAGCCTTCTTGCTAGTTCTCATATCTTGACAGTTGTAACAAGCCTTCAAAGGCTGATGAGTAAGGTTGAAACTGCCGCCTAGGGGATTGACAGACCATCTTTTGCCCAAAATAGACAAAAAGATTCCTCTTCTTACCTTGCTGGTGCCTTTCATTATGGAACAGAATTTTGATCATGATGCCTTTAAACGTTTATCTGTCATTAGAAAACGTCCTTGTGCTATTTGGAGCCAAAAACCAAGATCTGAGTGAAAACAGATATCATTATGTCAATTCTGCATTTTTAAAGGAGCCAAAATTTTAAGCCTGTAAGCCACTGAAATCTCTGCTTTCAGTTGATAAGGGAAGCTATGAAAACCCGCCTACGCCACCGAAAGCACAGTTTAAAAAATAGCTTTCAAAATTTATAAAAATGAATTCTTTCAGTCTATTTCACCAAACTGATACTTTATTTTAAGTTCATGGCTGCCTCCGAATTTCGTGACACTACTTAGCATCATCTTTAGACTTGTGATAAGAGTCTTCTACCATGTCTTGATGTCCATGGTCTTCATTCTTCCAGGTAGGAAGGAAAACAGAGTATAAACTAGATGTGAACCCTAGCTTCTGAAGAAGGCTTTAACTGATGATAATTTGCCATGTTGATACTCTGATAGTTGTAGATCGTATCTTGCTTCCTTTACCAGGTGCCAATTCTGCTCTGAATGGTGTTTTGAAATCCATATTTCATATCTCATTTCATAGTTTTAATAATCAAAATTTGAATATGATTTATAAGCCAAAAGATGTATACTGCTTCCATGCACCGTATGATAGCCCGCTCTCCTTAAGGCTGGTGAGACCCAGGTTTCTGTACTCCATTTTATTTTCTATGTCGATTACAATTCATCCATAAAGCATTTCAACCGAAAACGTATACAAATAGACAGCCAACTATTCAAACCATAAATGAGGTAACAACAAACTAATATCAGTGCTTGAAGTTGTCTTTTGGATATCAAACCCGCTGGTCCATTTTCTTCATGCGTTTGGCTTCCTCTGGCGCTTTAATACCGTGGCTTGGGGATTGTAGACTTGGACCTTTGGCTTAACTTGTGGCATGACTCATGAAAAGGGCTATGTGTGTCGACATGATACAATGCTTCCATTTCAATGTCGTGGCCTGAAGTCATAATAGCACCTGTAATCTCTGGAATTTTGAATTTTCAACCCCAAAACCCTGCAGCTCAGCAAAAATCCTTTTGTTGGTGGCTCCTTTTCGTGGCAAGATGCTTTTGACATGTCAATGCTTCCAATAATCAATGGTACACTCACCATTTAATAGTTGCGCCTTCATTGACACCTGTATCTTCAATCACTTGGTAGCCTCTGCATTTTTTATTATTGCTTGGGACAAAATTCCCCATACATCGGGACGTTAAGACACTCTGTCTTTATATATACAAACAATTTCTATGATATATGATGAAGTGTGTAGAATATAGAGAATGGCGCTCAGTGCTGGGCTCGGTGTTGGTTTGACTGTTGTGATTTGAATTCGAGGCTTATTGTTCATAGAATCGACGAGATATGTAGGAGATGGGCTTGGCATTCAACCGATTGGTGAATTGACATGTGGGTTGGGCTTGATTCAAATGCGTTTGAATATAAATCATAAAAAATGAAATAGAACTCAGTGCAGCATGTGGCTTGATGTGTCAACATGTGTATCAATTCATAGCTTGACTTATGGATTGGATGCATAGCTTAGATCGTGGGTCCCTAAAACCCGAGAGATCTTTAGTATGAGAACTAGCCTAATGGCTTAGTATGAGAATAAAATATGTAACCTAACTCATGGCTTGGTTTTGAATTCAATGCGCTTGACAGACTTAGGCTTTGGCATAGGTTTAGAGTCCCTTCAAACACCCATCACTTTATAATACAAAAAAATGCATATTTGTTGTTTTAAAAGCTAATAAAGCTAAGATTCATAGACTGGGTAACATTTATCTGCATTTTGTGGAATGCAGGTCATAGACGGAGTCAGAAGAGTCTGGAGCAAACATGATCCGTGAAGACCAAATGGGGAAATTGAAAATATGAACAATGACAAATGTCCAAGAAAAATGACAATTTTAAGCATGAATGAACAAAAATTTCTCAAAATTTCCAATGTCATTTGAGGAGATAACATTGGCTCCAACTGGGATGGTGACCTCCCTGCGAGATGCCAAGAACCTAGTAGTTCTAGTCGCCTTTACCATTGGGATATGGATTCATTTGGCCTTTACAACTGATCCCTGCAAACCTAGAACCTGTATGTAGCCTGCCTGTAGTCTTCTTGTATCCTGCCTAGTTATTGAAGAAAACTGAAAACAATTGAAAGAATCTACTTGCTCATAGGACGAGCTTATTTTCTCTACCTACTGCTAACCCATTGTACTGCTTCTTGATCAAGTAAACTCATGCTTCCAATGAAGCCATATCATAAATTGATTTACTGAACTTGTTCTTGATTTTGACCCAAAAAATAATGGAATGCATAGCCAACAGAAAAGTAGTTTGAACTCATGACAAAGCCAATTTTCATCTGACCAAAATACTTTAACATATATGTTGTTCATGGATTCCAAATAGATTGCGATAGGGTCATTAAATCCATAAAAGAATACCTCTTTGAACTACTGATTCAACTAAAAATTGAAGTGATGTTGGATGCCTTCAATGCTGAATATGGACTGCTCAACCTCTGTCAGAGAGTCATAAAGGATGGACTGCTGATCTAAAATTTTCAGCACACCATCTCCCTCTTCATATATGCTGCAATATTTCTTTGTTTGTAAATCAGAAAAATGTGAGCTGCCCTCGGCATCTAATGTAGATTCAATACTTTCACCTGTTGTTCTGTCAATCTGCTCATCATTTTTCAAGTCTTCAAAGGGGATAATCTGATCTTCCTGACAGCTTAAGACAATAGATGCATTTGGTACAATGTCAAAAGCATCTATACTATAGCTAACATTATGAAGATCATCAATGTCTCGGTCACAATGAGAGATATCCCCTATAACAGCATACTCTTCATGATTTTTTGAATCTTTAGTTAAGAAATGGAATTCATGACAACATTCAGGAAATAGAAGGTCAGCTGAAAATATTCCTCTGCAGAACAAATGAAAGGAAGCATGAAAATATTCCAAAGAGCTGTTACTGGAAATAGGAAGAGACCGGTACCAATCATGAGAAATCCCCTCTAATGAAAAAAAGAAGAGTCAGATCTGAACATCTTCATGCACAACTTGCAACCGATGAATGTAATCATGAAAGTCCAACAGATGTTCAGCTGGCACTTCCCACTCTTCTCCTCGAAATCTGGGAAGACTATTTTCCCATTCATCTCTACTAAGCACTGGATTAGGGAAACCAACAATTTTTTAAAAATCACAGAACGCATACCTCTTTGCCAAGATTTTGTTCATGTCATACCAATGGAGTCGCCAACAAATTTCTGGGCAATGGAGTCACCAAAAGATTTCTGGGCAATGGAGTCGCCACTGAATCCGTCCTTCATGGAGTCGCCAGATAGATGATTACAACCAAATGAATGTCCAGGATTTGTCTATCATCGAAGCTGGATCTATGTCATTCTCCCAAGGAAGTTGAGCTTCGATCTCTTCTCCCTGGCAACGGCGCCAATTTGTTAGCACTCTAGGATTCCTTCTAGGCTGTAGGTCAAAGGAGCCTGGTAACTTAACTATTTTTTCAATGATGGGTGGATAATCGGATCAAAATGGAATGATTAACTCACTAAATTTGTACTCATAACAATCTAGGCGTATCAAGGGTTACAAGGCTTTCAAAGCTATAATCAGATAGATAATTTTATCAAGATGAGCGAAGAAGCTAACTGTATCAACCAGAACATATATATTTGACAATATATATGATGGATCAATAAAACCAGTAATAGATACTTATGATCCTTGCTTACAAATCAGTAGGTAAGATAACAGTCACCAATGGATTATGTAAACGCATCTAAGAATATAATTAAACTCATAAGCATAGAATAAGTATGAAAAAGAGAAGTCTGACCAATAACAGTGAAAGAAGCTTGCATCTCAATATATAAAAGCTAGTGTCTTCTTCAAAAAATACAGTAAAGTAGAGTCCCAAAATCCCCTTTGTTCTACATAAGTCACAGGCATTATAGCCTTTACAAAAACCTTTCAATATCCTGAAAAACTAGATCGAATCTGCTAAAAATAGCTAGTTGAAACCGATTTCTGAAAAGTATGAAAGAGTCCTATATTAAAAGGATAACCGCCATCTTACTAGTTCTCATATCTTGAAAGTTGTAACAATCCTTCAAAGGCTGATGAGTAAGGTTGAAACTGTCGCCTGGGGGATTGACAGGCCATCTTTTGCCCAAAATAGACAAGAAGATTCCTCTTCTTACCTTGCTGGCGCCTTTCAATCTAGAACATAATTTTGATCATGATGCCTTTAAACGTTTATCTATCATTAGAAAATGTCCTTGTGCTATTTGGAGCCAAAAAACAAGATCTGAGTGAAAAAAGATATCATTCTGTCAGTTCTGCATTTTTAAAGGAACCAAAATTTTAAGCCTATAAGCCACTGAAAGCTCTGCTTTCAGTTGCTAAGGGCAGCTGTGAAAACCCGCCTACGCCACTGAAAGCATAGTTTAAAAAATAGCTTTCAAAATTTATAAAAATGAATTCTTTCAGTCTATTTCACCAAAATGATACTTTATTTTAAGTTCATGGCTGCCTCCGAATTTCATGACACTGCTCAGCATCATCTGACTTGTGATAAGGGTCTGCTACCATGTCTTGATGTCCATGGTCTTCATTCTTCCAGGTAGGAAGCAAAACAGAGTATAAACTAGATGTGAACCCTAGCTTCTGAAGAAGGCTTTAACTGATGATAATTTGCCATGTTGATACTCTAATAGTTGTAGATCGTATCTTGCTTCCTTTACCAAGTGCCAATTCTGCTCTGAATGGTGTTTTGAAAGCCATATTTCATATCTCGTTTCATAGTTTTAATAATCAAAATTTGAAGATGATTTATAAGCCAAAATATGTATACTGCTTCCATGCACCGTATGATAGCCCACTCTCCTTAAGGCTGGTGAGACCCAGGTTTCTGTACTCCATTTTATTTTCTATGTCGATTACAATTCATCCATAAAGCATTTCAACCGAAAACTTATACAAACAGACAACCAACTATTCAAACCATAAATGAGGTAACAACAAACTAATATCAGTGCCTGAAGCTGTCTTTTGGAGATCAAACCCGCTGGTCCATTTTCTTCATGCGTTTGGCTTCCTCTTGCGCTTTAATACCGTGGCTTGGGGATTGTAGACTTGGACCTTTCGCTTAACTCGTGGCATGACTCGTGAAAAGGGCTATGTGTGTCAACCTGATACAATGTTGCCATTTCAATGTCGTGGCCTGAAGTCATAATAGCACCTGTAATCTCTGGAATTTTAAATTTTCAACCCCAAAACCCCGCAGCTCAGCACAAATCCTTTTGTTGGTGGCTCCTTTTTGTGGCAAGATGCTTTCAACATGTCAGCGCTTCCAATAATCAATGTTACACTCACCATTTAATAATTGCGCCTTCATTGACACCTGTATCTTCAATCACTTGGCAACCTCTGCATTTTTTATTATTGCTTGTGATAAAATTCCCCATACATCGGGACGTTAAGACACTCTGTCTTTATATATACAAACAATTTCTATGATATATGATGAAGTGTGTAGAATATAGAGAATGGCACTCAGCGCTGGGCTTGTTGTTGGTTTGACTATTGTGATTTGAATTCGAGGCTTATTGTTTATAGAATCAACGAGATATGCAGGAGATGGGCTTGGCGTTCAACCGATTGGTGAATTGACATGTGGGCTGGGCTTGATTCAAATGTGTTTGCATGTAAATCATAAAAAATGAAATAGAACTCAGTGCGGCATGTGGCTTGATGTGTCAACATGTGTATCAATTCATAGCTTGACTTATGGATTGGATGCATAGCTTAGATCATGGGTCTTTAAAACCCGAGAGATCTTTAGTATGAGAACTGGCCTAGTGGCTTAGTATGAGAATAAAATATGTAACCTAACTCATGGCTTGGTTTCGAATTCAATGCACCTGACAGACTTAGGCTTTGGCATAGGTTTAGAATCCCTTCAAACACCCATCACTTTATAACACAAAAAAAATACATATTTGTTGTTTTAAAAGCTAATAAAGCTAAGATTCATAGACTGGGTAACATTTATCTTCATTTTGTGGAATGCAGGTCATAGACGGAGTCAGAAGAGTCTGTAGCAAACATGATCCGTGAAGACCAAATGGGAAAATTGAAAATATGAACGATGACAAATGTCCAAGAAAAATGATAATTTTAAGCATGAATGAACAAAAATTTCTCAAAATTTCCAATGTCATTTAAGGAGATAACATTGGCTCCACCTGGGATGGTGACCTCCCTGCGAGGCTCCAAGAACCTAGTAGTTCTAGTCGCCTTTACCATTGCACTATGGATTCATTTGGCCTTTAGAACTGATCCCTGCAAACCTGGAACCTGTATGTAGCCTGCCTGTAGTCTTCTTATAGCCTTCCTGTTTATTGAAGAAAACTGAAAACAACTGAAAGAATCTACTTGCTCATAGGACAAGCTTATTTTCTCTACCTACTCCTAACCCATTGTACTGCTTCTTGATCAAGTAAACTCATGCTTCCAATGAAGCCATATCAAAAAATGATTTACTGAACTTGTTCTTGATTTTGACCCAAAAAATAATGGAATGCATAGCCAACACAAAAGTAGTTTGAACTCATGACAAAGCCAATTTTCATCTGACCAAAATACTTTAACATATATGTTGTTCATGGATTCCAAATAGTTTGCGATAGGATCATTAAAACCATAAAAGAATACCTCTTTGAACTATTGATTCAACTAAAAATTGAAGTGATGCTGGATGCCTTCAATGCTGAATATGGACTGCTCAACCTCTGTCAGAGAGTCATAAAGGATGGACTGCTGATCTGAACTTTTCAGCACACCATCTCCCTCTTCGTATATGCTGCAATCTTTCTTTGTCTGTAAATCAGAAAAATGTGAGTTGCCCTCAACATCTAATGTAGATTCAATACTTTCACCTGTTGTTCTGTCAATCTGCTCATCTTTTTTCATGTCTTCAAAGGGGATAATCTTATCTTCCTGACAGCTTAAGACAATAGATGCATTTGGTACAATGTCAAAAGCATCTATACTATAGCTAACATTATGAATATCATCAATGTCTCGGTCACAATGAGAGATATCCCCTATAACAACATACTCTTCATGATTTTCTGAATCTTTAGTTAATAAATGGAATTCATGACAACATTCAGGAAATAGAAGGTCAGCTGAAAATATTCCTTTGCAGAAAAAATGAAAGGCAGCATGAAAATCTACCATAGAGCTGATACTGGAAATAGGAAGAGACCAGTACCAATCACGAGAAATCCCCTCTAATGAAAAACAAAAGAGTCGGATCTGAACATCTTCATGCACAACTTGCAACCGATGATTGTAATCATGAAAGTCCAGCAAATTTTCAGCTGGCACTTCCCACTCTTCTCCTCGAAATCTGGGACGACTATTTTCCCATTCATCTCTACTAGGCACTGGATTAGGGAAACCAACATTTTTTTAAAAATCACAGAACGCATACCTCTTTGCCAAGATTTTGTTCACGTCATACCAATGGAGTCGCCAACATATTTCTGGGCAATGGAGTCGCCAACAGATTTCTGGGCAATGGAGTCGCCACTGAATCCGTCCTTCATGGAGTCGCCAGATAGATGATTACAACCAAATGAATGTCCAGGATTTGTCTATCATCGAAGCTGGATCTATGTCATTCTCCCAGGGAAGCTGAGCTTCGATCTCTTCTCCCCGGCAATGGCGCCAATTTGTTAGCACTCCAGGATTCCTTCTAGGCTGTAGGTCAAAGGAGCCTGGTAACTTAACTATTTTTTCAATGATGGGTGGATAATCGGATCAAAATGGAATGACTAACTCACTGAATTTGTACTCAAAACAATCTAGGCATATCAAGGGTTACAAGGCTTTCAAAGCTATAATCAAATAGGTAATTTTATCAAGATGAGCGAAGAAGCTAACTCTATCAACCAGAACAGATATATTTGACAATATATATGATGGATCAATAAAACCAATAATAGATACTTATGATCCTTGCTTACAAATCAGTAGGTAAGATAATAGTCACCAATGGATTATGTAAACGCAGCTAAGAATATAGTTCAACTCATAAGCATAGAATAAGTATGAAAAAGAGAAGTCTGATCAATAACAGTGAAAGAAGCTTGCATCTCAATATATAAAAGCTAGTGTCTTCTTCAAAAAATACAATAAAGTAGAGTCCCAAAATCCCCTTTGTTCTACATAAGTCACAGGATTTATAGCCTTTACAAAAACCTTTCAAGATCCTGAAAAACTGGATCGAATCTGCTAAAAATAGCTAGTTGAAACCGATTTCTGAAAAGTATGAAAGAGTCCTATATTAAAAGGGTAACCACCATCTTACTAGTTCTCATACATTGAAAGTTGTAACAAGCCTTCAAAGGTTGATGAGTAAGGTTGAAACTGCCGCCTGGGGGATTGACAGGCCATCTTTTGCCCAAAATAGACAAGAAGATTCCTCTTCTTACCTTGCTGGCACCTTTCAATCTAGAACAGACTTTTGATCATTATGCCTTTAAACGCTTATCTATCATTAGAAAATGTCCTTGTGCTATTTGGAGCCAAAAACCAAGATCTGAGTGAAAAAAGATATCATTCTGTCAGTTCTGCGTTTTTAAAGGAACCAAAATTTTAATCCTATAAGCCACCGAAAGCTTTGCTTTCAGTTGCTAAGGGTAGCTGTGAAAACCCACCTACACCACTGAAAGCACAGTTTAAAAAATAGCTTTCAAAATTTATAAAAGTGAATTCTTTCAGTCTATTTCACCAAACTGATACTTTATTTTAAGTTCATGGCTGCCTCCGAATTTCGTGACACTGCTCAGCATCATCTGACTTGTGATAAGGGTCTGCTACCATGTCTTGATGTCCATGGTCTTCATTCTTCCAGGTAGGAAGGAAAACAGAGTATAAACTAGATGTGAACCCTAGCTTCTGAAGAAGGCTTTAACTGATGATAATTTTCCATGTTGATACTCTGATAGCTGTAGATCGTATCTTGCTTCCTTTACCAGGTGCCAATTCTGCTCCGAATGGTGTTTTGAAAGCCATATTTCATATCTTGTTTCATAGTTTTAATAATCAAAATTTGAAGATGATTTATAAGCCAAAAGATGTATACTGCTTCCATGCACTGTATGATAGCCCGCTCTCCTTAAGGCTGGTGAGACCCAAGTTTCTGTACTCCATTTTATTTTCTATGTCAATTACAATTCATCCATAAAGCATTTCAACCGAAAACTTATACAAATAGACAGCCAATTATTCAAACCATAAATGAGGTAACAACAAACTAATATCAGTGCGTAAAGCTGTCTTTTGGAGATCAAACCCGCTGGTCCATTTTCTTCATGCGTTTGGCTTCCTCTAGTGCTTTAATACCGTGGCTTGGGGATTGTAGACTTGGACCTTTGGCTTAACTCGTGGCATGACTCATGAAAAGGGCTATGTGTGTCGACCTGATACAATGCTGCCATTTCAATGCCGTGGCCTGAAGTCATAATAGCACCTGTAATCTCTAGAATTTATAATTTACAACCCCAAAACCCTGTAGCTCAGCACAGATCCTTTTGTTGGTGGCTCCTTTTCGTGGCAAGATGCTTTCAACATGTCAACGCTTCCAATAATCAATGTTACACTCACCATTTAATAGTTGCGCCTCCATTGACACCTGTATCTTCAATCACTTGACAACCTCTGCATTTTTTAGTATTGCTTGTGACAAAATTCCCCATATATCGGGACGTTAAGACACTCTGTCTTTATATATACAAACAATTTCTATGATATATGATGAAGTGTGTAGAATATAGAGAATGGCACTCAGCGCTGGGCTTGGTGTTGGTTTGACTGTTGTGATTTGAATTCGAGGCTTATTGTTTATAGAATCGACGAGATATGTAGGAGATGGGCTTGGAGTTCAACTGATTGGTGAATTGACATGTGGGTTGGGCTTGATTCAAATGTATTTGCATGTAAATCATAAAAAATGAAATAGAACTCAATGCGGCATGTGGCTTGATGTGTCAACATGTGTATCAATTCATAGCTTGACTTATGGATTGGATGCATAGCTTAGATTGTGGATCCCTAAAACCTGAGAGATCCTTAGTATGAGAACTGGCCTAGTGGCTTAGTATGAGAATAAAATATGTAACCTAACTCATGGCTTGGTTTCAAATTCAATGCACTTGACAAACTTAGGCTTTGGCATAGGTTTAGAATCCCTTCAAACACCCGTCACTTTATAACACAAAAAAATACATATTTGTTGTTTTAAAAGCTAATAAAGCTAAGATTCATAGACTGGGTAACATTTATCTGCATTTTGTGGAATGTAGGTCATAGACGGAGTCAGAAGAGTCTGGAGCAAACATGATCCGTGAAGACCAAATGGGGAAATTGAAAATATGAACGATGACAAATGTCCAAGAAAAATTACAATTTTAAGCATGAATGAACAAAAATTTCTCAAAATTTCCAATGTCATTTGAGGAGATAACACAAATGAGCTTGTAATTAGCTGAGTTGGACCTCCCATATAGCCTGTATAGGAGAGTAGCAGCAATTTTAAAGGGATCCTTAAAAAACTTGGTTTCATATTCTCCGCTACTTCTTCTCTGGTGCAATTGCTTTCCTGGAAACAACATTTTCTTTGCACGATCTGCATAGTATAGTTTCATACTTTTGAGCCAATATTCAGTAAAAAAGACTCTCAGGGACGAAAGCCTGTAAGATTTTCCTATGTGTAGGATGAAACAAAGAAAAACATTTCTCCATGGCACTTGTGATGATACAAGATTTGATGTCGATATGACGAAGAATCCATCATATCACTTCAACACACGGGAACAACTTAGGTCGGGCTGCAGCCTTGTGGATGCCTGATTTCTTGATGTTCTAGTAGATTAAGTCTTCCTCAATTGCAAATTCTGGTACACTTTGATCTCTAATTAGATCATAAATTTAATGACATTTGAATTCAGGGGCTATGCGTGTGATATGATGGGTGTCATCGAATTGAATCTCCAGAGATGTCTCCTGAATCACTTCGTCATGAGATGTTGGCTCTAATAAAACTTTGGAGGGGAACTTAGGACCTCTTTATGACATCTCTAGATCCTATAGGACAAAAGAAGCATTATCATGTTCTATAAGATCCATTGACATTATGAAAAAGATGTAATTTTAGCAGACGAACAATAACTTCAAAATTTTGCAATGAATAAACACTTCTATATGAATAAACTTATAGTTCATCATTAAAACCAGGAACTCCCTTTTTCATCCATTAGGCTCTGCATCTGTAAATCCATTATCTAGCAAAATAAAACACAATGGTTCGAGATGGGTGAGTAGAGTTAGGGAGAGTCTGCGTATCCTCTGAGATTTAGGGCTTAGTGTAGGGTTTAACAAGACTGTAAAAAAAATTTAAGGGACGCATGTTTGGCAACAAGGATGTAGGCTTAGCTTTAGGGCACGAATTCTTAGATATGAATAAGGTGACCAAAAAACCCTTGGGCCCCAAAATAAGAACTAAGTTGTCCAATGATTGGAATTTTAAAGAAAATTGTCAAAGATAGGATCACAAGACCAATCACGGGGTTTCACCATTCAAATCTCACACTAGAGGAAATCTGGGGTCTAAAATGGGCCTTATAAGAAAACGAGCCATCATATAAGAAAATGAGCCAACCATAATTTCTTGATGAGTTGGAATTCAAGAACCAATAGAATTTTAATAAAATGAGTCAACCATAATGGTTGACTTGAGATATTTGTCATAAAAGAAACTACTTTTTTTGTTCATATTTTCAACATATCTCCCTGTGTTTTTACTCAAATTTCGAGGGGGAGCACTCGTTGGATGCAGAATTAAATTCTGCATCCAACGACTACCCACACTGCATACTTTTGACGGACTCCACTGCCTGAAAAAAAAATACCTAAAAAACGTGATGATTTCGAGCGGGAGCACTTGTTGGATATAGAATTAAATTCTGCATCCAACGAGTACCCACACTGGATACTTTTGACGGACCTTGCTGCCCCAAAAATAAGAAATACCTGAAAAAATGTGATGATGATGTCATTGTCACATTTTTTCAGGTGTTTCTTGTTTTTGGGGCAGCGGGGTCCATCAAAAGTATGTAGTGTGGGTACCATCATCACGGTTTTTCAGGTATTTCTTATTTTTGGGGAAGTGGGGTCCGTCAAAAGTATGCAATGTGGGTACTTGTTGGATGCGGAATTTAATTATGCATCCAACGAGTGCTCCCGCTCAAAATTTGAGTAAAAACACAGGGAGATATGTTGAAAATACGATAAAAAAGTAGTTTTTTTTTCTTCCTTCAAAATTAATAAATATTATTTTATTATTTTAACTATTATTTCATTATTTTAACTATTATTTTATTATTTTCCTTAGGAAGCCCATTTTTTACCTCAAATTTCCTCTAATGAATCGCCAAGTGGAAATAATAATCAATTTAAACCCACAATTAGGGGGGAAATGCACCTACCTAGATGATGGACGACAGGTATACAAGGTGGGTTGTCAGCAGATGCAGACATACCGAGTGAAGGAAACTCGTCCAGGTGGCGTGGGCATGAACGGGGTTGCATACTAGCATTGAGGTGAAACCAATAGTGTTTTGCTTTTAAAAGTCTTTTAAAACCCTAATTCCTTTCCCAAATGGACCTAAAAAGCGGCTTTGGTAGGCTTTAAAGACTCCAAACAAGTCATTTCAAGGAAAACAAGCAAATCACCCCGACGCATATCGATGGCGTATCCAATTTATTTTGTGATGATATGTCTCAGCACTAAATATGAATGCTTTCTGATACATGTCGGCGGAGAAGTAAAATCATCCGTGTTGTTGTCGGATCGTATCGGCAAAGAGTCAAAATGTGTGCTAGAACGTTTTGGTTGAAGGATTTATAATTGTTGCGTTGTGGAGTTTCGACAGAGATGAGGAACTCGTCGCGACCGTGTCAATGGAAAAATATAAGTTCTGTCGATACGGTTTCGGTAGTAAAATAGACAAGTCTTCCAAGTTGTTTCATAACTCAAGCTACAAATCCGACAAAAAGGAAAACAAGAAACTCCAATGGTTTCAGTGGGTTTTCAGAAAATCTAGCAATCATTTCCAAGAGAAATGGGAATTCTTTGGACTTTTCAGCGTACTTTCCTAAATCTTGTCGATCCTTTGGCACATATCAGTTAGTCATGCCGAAGTTTCGGTGGAAATAATGAAACTTCGTCGAAGCTTTGGTGAAGAAGTCAAAAGTTAGTCGATGTTTCAGCAAGAAAGGTGAAACTTTAGCGACGTTTATGCGAACTTATGGAAACTCGTTGAAACATGAAACTTAGGAAAAGTTGAAAATTAGCTAAGGACTTCCTTCTTTTTTTTGGAAACATTCAGCTTTAAGCAGTACTTGACTTAGCCTATGAGGGATCCAAGCTTTGAAACAATCAAATGTTAAGTTCAAGGAAGGGGCCCCAGTGTTTCCAAAAGAAAATTCCGAGGAGGGTGATTGCAGATGCAACACCACTCCAACACCTTAATTGAGGCTTGTCCTTAAAAGTCTCCCTTTTAATGGAAAATGTGAGCAGAAGTTGTGTGCATTCAACCTTGGAAAATACTTATTTAATGGAAGAAGAATCAAAAGAAAGCAAGTGTAGCTCCTTTGCAACAATACTAAGGAGTTCAGTGGATGCATATTCAAACATGAAGACAGAGTCAAGAGAGGTAGTGTGGTCCTAAAGCATGAGTTTAATAAAATACATGTAGTCACAATCATACATATCAGCCTCACATTTGGGACAATGCCAACCATTGGTAGCATTTTTTATGAGTTTTTCCATGCATTGTTTTCCATCGACAAGCAAAGGGCAGGAAAGGTAGTAGAAGCTATCAGGAACAATCTGTCTTATGGTAGCCTTTACAGAAATCCATCATCTCTTTCATAGGGTTAGATGTTTGCAACTTCAAGAAGGGTTCTTTTCTTGCTCATTTGTTTATGAACATTTGTATATTGTGTAGTCAAAGATGGGGATGAAGTGTGGAAGCCTTCTTTTTCAAACCGAGCCTATTCTTTTTAGGTATATATGGGTTCAAAAGAACGATGGATTTGGAATTAGTCCCAACAGTCCTACCTTTAAACTCAACTACACGACATCCGTTTATTGCAAGCATAGGGTGGGCATTTTCAGAGTGACAGTTAGCTAGATTATTTCCTTCTACCCAACAATGTTGTCCTCACAAAGCAATATCCATGTTATAGCTTGACACGTCCTTTATATTGAATTTCTTTTATAGGTTCAGACCCATCTTTCCAATATATGGGGGAGGTAGGGGATTGTTAGGAACCCATGTCTTTACTTTGTTAGTATATTGTTGTTGGACGCATATGCTTTGTAAGTTGTCCCGTAGTATTTGTTGATCCATAGTTTGTGTTATTGTTGTTTGGTGCATATGCTTTGTAAGTCTCCCATAGTATTGTTGATCCATAGTTTGTATTGGCCCATGGTTTTGACCCATAGTATTTGCACTTAGACTTACTATATAAGTGTGTGTTGAGGCCTATGAAGGCACCGTGAAGTTATTTGTATTGAGCTTGCTCAAAGGATGCCCCCTCGAAGTGGCATGCGATCAATAAAAGTGATTCTGAGTTCTGTCATTTCTGCTATTTCGCATATTCTTATTAATTAATTGTTGTAGGTTCATCACATCTGGTATCAGAGCACTATCTTTGGCATGTTGGGTGGAATTTCTACCCAAAAACAAATTTCACATCTGTTGCAAGTTCGGATCTGGGAATAATCCTTATCCGCTTAACTGTGGGAAGTACTTGGGCATAAGCCCTAAAACTCATTGTGAGGAGTACCATAGTGTTGAGATATTGTAACTTCAAAGAATATTATAATTGTACTTTATTATTCCGGAGATGTTTCATTCCTCCGTAAAGATCTTATTGTATATCCGGAGATGTTTATTCCTCCGTCAGAATGTGGTAACTCGGGTTATTAGACTTCCCTAGTGGAGGTCGGCCCTTTATGTGTTATGTGGGTCAAAGGGTTATTAGACCACCCTAGAGGGGTCGGCCCAGTTAGTTGTAGTGGGGTATTTAACCCATTGGTTAAATACGATCCTACGTGTACTTGTGTAAAATACATATCAGTGAAGTGTATAAATAGAGGAGGTGTGTTCCTCATTTGACACACACACACACTTGAGGATAGCGCATTTGTGGAGGAGAGGTCTGCTATTGTGGAGGAGGAGATCATGTCTCAGGGTTTCATCTTTGTATATTGCTGGTCATCTATATTGAGGAAGCTTTGCTGGGTTTTCTACCCCATGAGGGTTTCCCAGGATAAATCTCTGTCTATTGTGTTTATGCTGTGCTTGTTGTTTCTTCAGTGATCCTGTATATGCTATTATTGTGAAATGGAATGTAATGCTGCTATTTTCTGTCTTAGCATATTGAATTTTAACACATAGGAACCCCAAAGTAGTTGGCCCATTGAGAGGACCCACCAGCGAAATAGGAAACGACCCCTAACTGATTGACTAGTTCCCACCCGTGAGGTAAACCAAGAGCTGTCGTTTGTGGCAAAGCGGTTATCAGTTTTACCTGAGCCGTGGCGTGAGAGGTAATTTCCCAATACTCAAGCCGTCATACAGCATTGGTGGCCAAGTGAAATCTATGAACTATTAGGAAGCCGCACATACCTAGGGTCCATATCTATTTCAATTGAACTCTTGCCGATCATTGCTGCACCGTTTCAGATCCATTCTGAACGTCCTTCTAGATCTAGTCGTTTCAGATCTATTTTAGATCCAGCCATTTTCGATCCATTCGGCGTCGTTTCAGACCCCTTTGTTTCCGATCACTTCCGCGCCATTGCAGATCTATCTGTTTCAGATCCCTTCTGCATTTGAAACTTTCCTGGAACCCCTGTAATCCCATTTTGCATATTTCATTCTTGAGGACCCTATCAAAAATTCCACTTCCCAAAGCCCGAAATCCCACATTTTTCTATTTTTAAGGTTTGCCATAACTTCCTCAGATTTCACCCAATCACCCTCAAATTTTACCACAGATTTCCTTTCCTAATTCTGCTTCTTTGTCCTTCTCTGCCAAATTTTCCCATTCTTTCACCCCGCTTCTAAAATCCTCCTTTTCTGCTTCCCTATCCATTCGACAGTGTCCAAAACCTAGTCAAATCCCAATTACCCTTCAGATTTTTTCCCAAATCTAGATTTTCCTTTACTGAAACAGTTTCTATTTTTGTTTTTCTACCCACTCAAAAAAAAAAAAAAAAAACCTCCTGGTTATGGTTGTCACCCGCGCAGGAGCAAAAACCATGGAAGAAGCACTTACAGCCATCCAAGCCAAACTCCAGGATCTTGATGAAAAATTTCTCGGCCTCCATCTTTAGCATTCATCCATGAACAACAAACGACAGTCCGAATCTTCATCAGACAATGGGTTCTCTTCTTCCAGCAATTTTCGTGGTCCGAAGCTTGATTTTCCTCGCTTCAATGGTACTGATCCGACTGGATGGATCTTTCGTGCAGAACAGTATTTCAGTCTGCATAATACTTTTGATGTCAACAAAGTTCTACCTGCATCCTTTCATTTGGAAGAGGAAGCTCTTCAATGGTACCGTTGGTATATCAAGGCTCATGAAGAGCCAAAATGGACAGATTTTTTCTAGCTCCTTTTGCAACGATTTGGTCCCAGTACTTTTGATGACTTCATAGGAGCCCTCACTAAAATTCGCCAAATTGGCACTGTGAGAGAGTACCAAACCGAATTTGAGAAACTAGCCAACCACACTGAAGGATTGCCTGATGACTTCTACCGGAGTTGTTTTATCAGTGGTCTCAAGGATGCAATCCACTCTGAGGTCAAAATGTTCTGTCCCAACACAATGATGAAAGCCCTAGGGTTGGCTAAGTTGGCAGAAGACAAGATTCCATCCCAACGGTGCTCCAAACCCACTTTTGTTCCCTTCCGAAATATGGGTTCTCAACGACCTCCCATTCCGTCAGCTCCTCGACCAACTCCTATCAAGCATTTGTCTGAAACTGAGATGCAGGCATGCAGAGAAAAATGGCTTTTTTATAATTGTGATGAGAAATTCACTCGGGGACATAGATGTGTTCAACAAAAGTTCTATCTCTTGGATATGGATTCTCCGCCTGCCTCTGAAATTCGTGAAGAAGCTCCAAATACCATGGATGCTCAGGTTGACATTCCGGAGCCTCCTATTGACCCTTCATTTCAGGATGACCAGCCAGAGATATCTCTCCATGCTTTAGCTGGAATCACCACCCCCCAAACCATGCGGGTCAGGGGTTACTTCAAGAAGCTTCCTCTTACAATACTCATTGATTCTGGCAGCACTCATAATTTCATTGACCCTCGGATCACCAAACAGGCTGATTGTTTTGTCCACCCTTGCTCCAACTTTGAAGTCATGGTTGCTAATGGGGGCACCTTACCTTGCAAAGGGAAGTGTCGTAATGTGCATATCTCTATGGGAGATTATAACCTACGCTCTAACATGTTTGCCTTGACCTTAGGCGGATGTGATGTGGTTTTGGGCACTCAATGGCTATGCACACTTGGCCCCATCTTATGGGATTTTGCTGAACTTTGGATGCAGTTTTCCCCCAATGGACAAAAACACACATTGAAAGGATTACAACCAGGGTATCTCAGCATCATCATCTCACATCGCATGGAAAAACTCCTTAAGAAGAATTCACATGGTGTCATCGCTCAGATCCATTCCATTCAGATGCAACCATCAGCGGTCTCCACTACTCCTTTGGATCTACAACATATTCTAGATCGATATACCAGTGTCTTTGCTGAACCAGTGGGATTGCCACCTTCAAGGCCAGAGGACCATCGTATTCAACTCCTTCCTGTAAGCATTCCTCCCAACATCAGGCCCTATCGCTACCCATTTCACCAAAAAACAGAGATTGAAATGCTCATCCGGGACTTACTGAAGCAAGGTATTATTCGCCCAAGCACTAGTTCCTTTTCTTCACCATTTCTTCTCGTCCGCAAAAAAGATGGGTCATGGCGCCTTTGCATTGACTTCCGAGAACTGAATCACCTCACTATCAAGGACAAGTTTTCAATTCCTATTGTTGATGAGCTTCTTCATGAGCTTCATGGTGCTCAATTTTTCTCCAAGTTGGATCTTCGTTCTGGGTATCATCAAATTCGGGTTCATGAGGATGATATCCCTAAAACAGCTTTCCGCACACATGATGGCCACTATGAGTTTTTGGTCATGCCCTTTGGCCTCACTAATGCTCCTTCCACATTCCAGGCCTTGATGAATAAAATATTTCGGCCCTACTTGCGGAAATTCATTCTGGTATTCTTTGATGATATCCTCATCTACAGTAAAACCTAGGCTGAACATCTCCAGCACCTGGATCTTGTAATGAAACTTTTCTCTGACCATCATCTCCACGCCAAACAATCTAAATGTGTTTTTGGACAGCAGGAAGTCGAGTATCTCGGGCACATTATCTCAGCAGAAGGGGTTCGCGTGGATCCTGCCAAAATCGTTGCCATGAACAATTGGTCATGTCCTTAGACACTCAAGAGCCTTCGTGGTTTTTTGGGGTTGACTGGCTACTACCGCAAGTTTGTCAAGGATTATGGGAAGATTGCAGCTCCATTAACTGCTCTATTGAAAAAGGATTCTTTTACATGGACACATGCTACTAAGTGTGCATTTGACAAACTGAAACAAGCTATGTGTACTACACATGTTCTAGCTATGCCTGATTTTTCCAATCCCTTCACTATTGAGAGTGATGCTTGCGGAAATGAACTTGGTGTTGTTCTCCTTCAAGATTAACACCCCATTGCATTCACCAGCAAAGCCCTTTCAGGTAAGAATTTAGCTGACTCTACATATGAGAAAGAAATGATGGCTTTTTTGCATGCAGTACAAAAGTGGTGCCCATACCTATTAGGGAATCATTTCTGCATCAAGACTGATCACCAGAGTCTGAAATATTTCCTGAAACAACGTGTATCCTCCCCAGCACAACAGAAATGGGTTAGCAAACTCATGGGTTATGACTATGAGATCACTTACAAGAAGGTTAAGGACAATATTGTGGTGGATGCTCTTTCTCGCACATTCGATGACCAAGGTTCTCTTTCAGCTATTTCTATGCCTGTTCCAAATTGGTTGCAATCTATTCAACAAGGATATGACAATGACTCTTCATTATCTCAAATCATTCAACGCTTAGCCAACAACCCTTCTGTTGTACCACATTACTCTTGGGATGGTGATTCCCTAAGATACAAGGGCCGTCTGGTGCTTCCCCAGAGCATAGATATTCAACAGGATTTCTTCTATGAACTCCATGCTTCTCCATCAGCAAGGCACTCTGGGCTCCTCAAAACGTATGAGTGGGCACGGCATAACTTCTTTTGGAAGGGCATGAAAAGGACAATTCAACAGATGGTGGCTGAATGTGATAACTGCCAACGCAATAAGGGTGAAACGACACTCCTTCCGGGATTGCTCGAACCCTTGCCCATACCTACACGGATTTGGACAGATATTTCTATGGATTTCATTGAAGCGCTCCCTAAGTCTGGAGGGAAGACAGTGATTTTGGTTTTGGTTGATCGCCTCTCCAAATATAGTCATTTTTGTGCTCTCAGCCATCCCTATACAGCCTCCTCAGTCGCTCAAATTTTACTAGACCAGATCTTTCGTCTTCATGGCATCCCTTCTTCCATTATCTCAAATTGTGATGCGACTTTCACCAGTCATTTCTGGACAGAACTATTTCGCCACACTGGCACCAAACTGAAGATGAGTTCAGGGTATCACCCACAGACAGATGGTCAGACTGAAATTATCAATAAATTATTGGAAACTTATCTTCGTTGCTTCACCTCTGAACAACAACATCAGTGGGCAAAGTGGCTCCCTCTTGCTGAATGGTGGTACAATACCTCTTACCACACTGCCTCTAAAATGAACCCATATGAAGCAGTGTATGGCCAGGCACCGCCATTTCTTCTTCCATACACCCCCAACAGTTCACCAGTTAAGGCAGTTGACACAGTCCTTCACAACCGCGATCAGATTCTTCGCATTTTACGGGACAATCTTCACATAGCAAGAAATCGCATGAAGCAACAAGCCAATCAGCACCGTTCTTAGCGCACTTTTCAAGCAGGTGATATGCTTTTTCTTTGTCTCCAGTCGTACAAGCAATCCTCCCCGAAACTCAAAGGGCGTCATAAGCTCGCTCCAAAGTTCTATGGGCCACATCGGATTCTTCAGAATATTGGGTCCGTTGCTTATAAATTGGAACTTCCTCCTTCTTCCCGCATTCATCCAGTATTTCATGTCTCTTGTCTGAAGAAAATTATTGGCACCAACATCAGAGGACAAACTATTTTACCCGAACTGGATAATGAAGGATCCATCCTTTTGGAGCTGGAGGTCGTCATCAATAAGCGCACTCGTCAGCTACGCTCTCACTCTATCACAGAGGTCTTAATTCAGTGGCACGACATGCAACCAGAGGATGCTACATGGGAACCACTCCTTCAGATTCAACAACAATTTCCACATCTCAAGCTTTGAGGACAAAGATTTTTCTAAGGGGGAGGGGATGTTAGGAACCCATGTCTTTACTTTGTTAGTATATTGTTGTTGGACGCATACACTTTGTAAGTCGTCCCATAGTATTTGTTGATCCATAGTTTGTGTTATTGTTGTTTGGCGCATATGCTTTGTAAGTCGCCCATAGTATTGTTGATCCATAGTTTGTATTGGCCCATGGTTTTGACCCATAGTATTGGCACCTAGACTTACTATATAAGTGTGTGTTGAGGCCTATGAAGGCACCGTGAAGTTATTTGTATTGAGCTTTCTCAAAGGAGGTTGCCCCCTCGAAGTGGCCTACGATCAATAAAAACGATTATGAGTTCTGTCATTTCTACTATTTCGCATATTCTTATAATTAATTGTTGCAGGTTCATCACAGGGATGTGTTTGTGGCAACACCAATGATGTCAACAATGGAGCCGACAATGGAGGATTTTATTTCTTTGATTGTTTTAAAGTTGAATTGCATCTCGGGAAGTAGAATGCTCTTTGGTGGGAAATGTTGAACAATGGAACTTGGTTGTAACAAGATGTAGTGTTCATATCTGAATACACTAAAACCCAATAGAGAATAACTCCATATGCAAAGATAAATAATTTTGAATATGATTTGATAAAAATGATGATATTACATTTACAAAATATGTTGGGTTTTTTATAAAGAGCTTTGTGCCTTTTCAACATAAAGGACACACCATTTGCTTATAATTAGTGAGTTATATATATTAGTGTTTTTCATTTATTATTTATGATTATTTATTGTTTAGGCTTATTTATTTATTTAATGTTTATTTTTATGTTCATAACATTGCCTTCCTCTTTAGAAAGGATTTGTCCTCAAAGCAATTTGAAAAGGTCTTTATGCCCTTGCTCTGTAATTCCATTGCATAATTGTATATTTGGTCATAGTTAATGACACATGATGATATGACTTGTTGAGTGTCGAACAAAACCTTCAAAATCTAGAAGGGTCGATCCATCCAAAATCGATTCAGTGCTAAATGTTGTGCTTCCATAGTGAACTGGCGTCATGGAGTTTGAGTGCACTGGAATCAAAATATTTCATTAGTTGTTCATGATTTTTAGGACATCTGATTTTATGATTTGGATGTCGATAGGGGATTCTTATAGTGTTATTTCCCTTGATTACATATGTCGTGATTTCTTGTTTTAACCTTCACATAGTTTTTCTTCAACCGGGTTGACATCTTGAGCGGTGATCTGAACTGGACTGTAATGGTGCCTTTTTATATAAATTGTATTTTTGAAGAATTTGATGTCTCATTTTGTATTTCTTCTAATTTTTTTTCTAATAGCTTGTGATCATTCTGAATCTTCTTAACCATTTCTTCTTGCAACTTTTCTTCATCTTTGGACTTCTTAAGTTGTTCCTTAAGATCTTCATTATGATTTTTGAGATGGCGATTTTCTTCTTGCTTTTCTAGAAGTTTTCCTTCAATGTCTTCATTAAAATGCTATATCTTTCGAATATTTTTCAATTTCTTGATTTTTGTAACTAATATCTTGGTATGGTTTCTTAGCCGAAATATTTCTTCAGTATTGCTTGATAATTTGTTATTGGCCTTTGTGATCTCTAACTTGTATATCTTTGATTCTTGGCATTCTAATTGCTTTTGGATTTGTGCAAGTTCCTCATCTTTGTCGTTTAGGAGGGCGTTCGTGCGTGTAACTTCCTCTTCTATATATTTAGTTGTAATTGATGAAGGAAATCTCCACGATGAGCCATGTATTGTTATTTTCTTCTTCTTAAGAAAGAAGGTCATGACTTTCGTTTCTCCATTGAAGGTGAGTGTATCCAATGTTTCCAACCAATTAGAACCTAACATTATGTCAGTAGTACTGTCATTTATATCTGCAACGGTGAATTATGATGTAAGATTATAACTACTAATCTATAATTCTAGATGCTTTATTTTCTCTTCATTCCTCTTATTCTTCTCTACATCTACTTTTAGAACGTGTAGTTGATTAGAAGGATCAACATTAATAAAAAATTATCTATTATTTGTACTTATGATGATGTTAATAAAACTTCCATAAAATGTGCCAATAACTTTTAGCATCATCACAGGAATTTTCGACGAAACATCGACGAATATCTTCTTCTCTGGAGTAATATTTGTCTCTTCCATTTTGATTTTTCTTTTTTTTCCTTAAGACTTCTTTAATACTTTAATACTTAAAAATTTCTAAATCAGGGATGTTTTATTCGATGAATCAACGTTGATGATGGATAAAATCCATTGCTCGGATCCAAATCCCGACTGCACCAATGACTCCAGCTTGCGAAAACTATGAAGAATGACTATACACACTACCATCTTCGTCTCACAACCAGCCACAACAGTCTTTTCCTCTCTTTGCACACAATGCAGACTCACATATAGAAATTTGTGCTCAAAAGGCACTTGGATCTCCACGTTGGTTAACCTTTTGTTTTAGATTAACTTCTTTGTGGATTGTGTGTAGATCATGTGGTTGGGAGGAATGATTATTACCCTTCCCACCCAGGTTCAAATCTTGCTTTATACCCTTCACTTTTATATAAAGAACCCATTTTGATCTCACTTAATGTAAAAAGTTCTAATTTAAAATTTTCCAAAATAAAAGAGTAATTAGTTTCTCACTTTTAACTAAATAACACCTTCACTAATAAAGTAGTAAACTACTGATTAAAATTACTCTCCTCTTATGATATATGAATAATCTATTTCTCTTTTATTACAAACTCACTTTTATATCTTTTTTTGTAAATGCTTTGTTTATTTACGTCTCCTTATTTATGTTACTTCGGTGTAGTAGGTTGGGTTAAACCATGTGTTGGTTTCTTTTCTTTCTTTCTTTTTATTTTTTTTTATTTTTTTACTTTCCCTCGTTTTTAATTTTCTTTATTTCTATCTTCTTTTTATTTCTTTTCTCGCTCTCTTTCTTTTCTTTTCTTTTTCTTTTTATTATTTTTAGTCCAAAGACCCAATGATTCATAAAAATCTGAGATGATGACTAAAAGCCAAGATATGGCCAAAGGCACGGATCAGGAACCCTACTCTGATACCAATGTAGTATTTGTACCCAAATACACTAATATCCAATAGAGAATAACTCCATGTGCAAATATAAATAATATTGAATATGATTTGATAAAACTGGTGATATTACATTTACAAAATATGTTGGCATTTTATAAAGCCCTTTGTGCCTTTTCAACATAAAGGACGCATTATATATATATATATATATATATATATATTAGTGTTTATAATTTATTATTTAGGTTTGTTTATTTATTTAATGTTTATTTTTATGTCCATAACAAAAGATCTCCTAGACATTTTTCAACTGGCTATAGGTCTTGTTTGTTGGTTTGATAGTGCCTTTGAAAATGAGGTAGACATGTCTAAGGAAGATTTGACCATAAAAAGCATCTGCAGAATCATTAAAGCAACTGATGTGTATTTTTTTCCTCTCTACGTCAACCAAGTTAAAGCCCAACACCTTCCCAGGGCCTTTTTGGTTGTTGAAGTGGCTAAGGGTATACTTTTCCAAAACATGTCCCTTTATGGACTAGTTGGAGCTGTAGGGACTCAATGCATTGATAGTAATCAAGGTTGAAACATTGGATGATGGAATTTCAAGAAGCATGCATTGTTTCTTGTGAGGTGGTTCTTGCATTGAAGAAGATAGGACGGTCATTTCAAAAACAGGAGGGCAAGAGAAAATAGTTGGATTTCCAACCAATGCTGTAGAAGATTCAATGACTTCAAAGTATTGTAGTACGATAGACCTATGATAGGAAAAATAGAATAAGAAAACAAAGAAATAATGGTTTGTATGCAATGGAAAAGTACTTACAAAACAATAGTATAAGAACAATGAAGCTTACAAGCACTAGCCAAGAGATGCACATGTCCATGTCTTCAAGTGTATAATGGAGCCTTGTTGAAGTGTTCCTGAAGCAATGAAAGCATTGAACTTTATTGAAAGCATGGTGTGGTGCATGTGTGTCCCATCAAATATTGTCGCACAAAAGTGCATGGCGAAGCTGGGGATAGATCTGACTTGCTCAACACCAACAATTTGCAGGAATGGTTCCACGTCGAAGGACAAAGCAAGCAGCGATTCAACAACATGTTCAGTCAAAGGGTGGCTATTTTTTTTATGCAATAGGAAATATAAAAGTAAAGGCATGCCGGTGCAAGGCATAGAGTTAAGAAAAAGGGGGAACAAATGTAAAAAATTACAAAGTAAAGTAAAGAGAAGTATTTAAAAGATAGCATAAGAAAACAACTACTAATTAAAATGCAAACATATAGGAAGTCAAAGAGGAATTGAATGAGAATTCAACAGCATAAAAGGAAATATAAGGACTGAAAAGTGCGCACGGAAGGTGAATTGATCCTGAAGATGAAAGGGAAAAATAAGATATTGATCGCATTGTTTAAAGGAGAAAAAAATCCATAAAAGCAACATGGAAGGGAAACAAGTAGAGACGGCATGAAACAATGTTTTAAAAGGCATTAGTTCTATACAAAAATCCACATCAAACCGGATGAAGCCAAATTGGTATAATTTGAATAGTGAAGAGAATGCAGGATTGTTGTGGACATGATAAATGATTTGATAGAAGCATAGGATGACCAATGCTAAGTAACATGCACACATAGGAGAAGGTGAAAGAGGAGAAGAGTGAGCACACAGTAGCATAGAAGGAAAAATACAAGATTTTTGTTCTATGTGCAATAGGTGCAACTGACATAAAAAGAGAAAAGGAAGATGTTGAGCAAATTGTTTAAAGAACAACAAAGAAGACATAAACACAACATGAAAGGGAAACAAACAGAGATTGCATGAAATAATGTTTTTTAAAAAAGGTATTAGTTCTGTACAAAAAAGCTACATCAAACCGGAGCAATCCAAATAGATATATCTCGAACAATAGAAAATGTGCAAGGTTTATGCTCTATGTGCAGTAGGTGCAACGGACATAAAAAGAGAAAAGGAAGATGTTGAGCAAATTGTTTAAATAACATCAAAGAATATATAAACGCAACTTGAAAGGGAAACAAACAGAGACAGCATGAAATAGTGTTTTAAAAAATGGCATTAGTTATGTACAAAAAATCCACATCACACCAAAGCAATCCAAATAGGTATATCTTAAACAACGGAAAATGTGCAGGATTATATTGGAGAGACAAAATGATTTGAAAGATAGAAAAGGCATAGAATGACTGAAATATATATATATATATGCGCACAATATAGAGAGCATGCAAGTTTGTATTGTTTATATGATGTTGATAAAAGAAAATAAAAAAACAAGGAACAATAAAAGGAGTGGGAACATGGGCAGGAGAAACTATAGATAATTTTAGGAAAAGGCTAACATAGCTCACGACACATGGAAAACAAAACAAAGTATGATAAATCTAAATAATTGTAGGACCGGTGTTCCAGTATTCTTTTAAATAAGTGTTTAAGTAACATGCATTGCTTATTAAACATAAAAAATCGTTTTAAAAATACATGCAGTGAGGAACTGAGGTATACGAACACATATTCAACAAACTAAATTGAGTTGACCAATATAATCACATTTAACACCCATAAAAAAATCAAATTAAATGAAATATACACCATATTTCTTGTTCAACAACATAACTATACATATGTCATGGTGAGGAAATGGGGTATACTAACATATATTCAACAAACTAAATTGAGTGAACTAATATAATCACATTTAACGCTAAAAAAATCAAATTAAATGAAATGTACACCATATTTCTTGTTCAACAACATAATTGTATACATGTCAATATTAAAACGAAAGTGTTGATTTTTGTACCTAGGAAACTGTTCTCCTAGGTGACTTTTGCCTTAGTCACTTAAAAGGGGGAAATAAAGTGACCCTTGCATTAAATGACTTGAGACGACCATTTAATTAGACTTTAGAGAGTAAAGTCACTTTTTGATAAATTTAAGTGAGGTGAGTGAAATTAATTTTTATGAGAACTTAATGAGCTTTTATTCTCATCCACTCATCTCATCTAATCTCAGCCATTGGATCGAGTGACCATTCACTCACCCTAGGGTTTAGACCAAAAGGACAAGGGAAGGCAAGTGAACTCACTTTTTTTTCGAGAAGAAAGTGGAGAGAGCAGTAAGAGAGGGCACAGATTTCGAGGCAGCTCGGTGGGCATTTATTGAGCAGCATAGTTTTCGAGGTAGAGTGAGTTTAGTAAAGCACAGATCCCGAGGCATTGTACAGCAAGGAAGTGGCATAGTTTTCGAGGCACCGTACAACGTGATTCTGGGCACAAATTTTGAGGGAATATACTGGGCACATATCGCGAGGCATGGCACGGTTTTCCAGGCAGTTTGCTGGGCACAAATCCCAAGGCAAAAGGCACGGGTTTCTAGACAGAAATCTGGGCACTTTTTTCCAAGAATTCGAGCACAGAATTCGAGGGTCCATACAGATTGTACTTTGGCATAGATTTCGAGACTGTATTTTTTGCACAAATTTTGAGGTAGGGCACAAAAATCGAGGTGTTGTGATTTGGCACTAAAATTGAGGCAGCAACTTGGCACAGAAATCGAGGCAACTTCTGGGTGATAATTTTATGGTGGAGATAAGTACATTTTTACTGTAAAATTTATGTACTGAAGATTTACTGAAGAAATATAAATTCTCTCTCTTTGACAGGTTTTCCCCTTGTGGGTTTTTCTTGGGCTATTGGCCAAAAATTTCTGAGTCTGAAATTATTTATGGCATGCATGAATATTTAATTTTCTGCCTGTATTATTGATTTTTAACAGTGTTTTAAAATTCTGAAAATTACATGTCATTTTCAGTCTTTATGAAAAACTAGGTTTGGCATTAAATAATGGTAACTTGACTTGAAAACTGGGTTGAGTTAAAATATCAGAAAACTTTCACAAAACATATCCATTATATCCATTTAAATGAGTTGTGCGAAAATCCTATAAATCAATATATTTGACTCTGATTCTGCAACAATATTTGTATATAGGTAATAAAGAGAAAAAGTTTGTAAAAATACTATGTGGTCAATCCCATGTTAAAAAAAAAGAGTACACATCTTGTACATCTTCTTAATATTGAATTATAAAAAACATCATTCAAAATATAAAAAACATCTTAATAGTAAACCAATAAAGAAATAGCATTCTAAATAATTCAATTAAATGTTGAAATATTTATGTTAGGTAATCAGGTCTATAGTCCTCCATTTCTAACCTGATTAAATTTTAGTTCATTTAAAAATTATAAAAAAGACTTTGAAAATTAAAATAATTGGTTAAAATGATGAATATACACAATCAAGGAAACTAAAATGATAAAAGGACATTGAAAATTAAAATATTTTTTTAAGCTTGGTCAAATTATAAGAAGAAACTTATCACCTAATCCGTTTCCCTTTTCACAAAGAAGCCATTGATTCAAGATGGCATTAGATAATTCATTACAGGATATGGGTTACTGGCTTACCTTGGTTTTGTTGGTCGAAATTTTCCAGATTGCTCTTGTAGAAGGGCATGTACATTTTGTTGGTAATTTGATAAAAGCATTTATAATGTTTGAACATATACAAATTTTATGTGACCCTACAAGGGTAGGTTGAATTATCCAAGATTGCGTGAATATTTGACTATGAAATTCACATGTGCTTTATGAAACTATGGTATAGAAGGTATCTGGTTGTGTCTTTGTATTTAAAGAATGGATACTTAATTTATGATAAGTATGCTTCATGTCAGTAACAGAGAGTTGCATCCCATTTTATGTCAATCTTGTACAAATATTATTTGTGTCTTAATTATTCCTCGCATTTCTTGTTTATGAAATATATAGATCCTCTTGGACTATGTCCTTGTTCTGCAGAAATATTGTGACATTCAATAGCAAAAAAAAAATTTGGATCTGGGTTTATTATTATTGATAATAAATAATTTTTTGGCAAAATATATATTCAGTTCTACTTTGTCAAATATATATGTCAACATGAGTTCAGGTTAAATGGGTTCAGTCAAGTAATAGGTTAAACAGAAAGCAATAGAGATATGTACAAATATATATGTCAACAGGACTTTGAGTTAAACCATTTTAGTTTCATAATAGACATATCCAAACAGAAAGCAACAGAGATATGTCTAAACGTGAAAGCTATGCATGCTGGGAGAGACTTGACAGTGAAACATGCCTGAAAATTGTAGCGGCCTGGATTTCTAGCACCAGAAAGCTTGCATTGTGAGAAAGTGCGAGAAAGCTGCACTCTATCTGCAAAATTGTGTGGTAGGAACAGGAATTAGGTGGAAATGACAAATACAATGGAAACACCAATGTACCAAAAAGCTTGCAGTGTCAGAAAGCTACACTCTACCCGCTGGAAAATTGTGTGGAAGGAACAAGAATTAGATGGAAATGACAAATGCAATGGAAACAACAATGCATGATCCAGGTGGATCTTTGTAACCATGTAAAATTGATTGTCTTGGATTCTAATGGAAAGGGTTCCATTGCCTAGAGCTCGTTGGGAGATTTTTGGTGACGCTTGAACGGGCTCAAATAGAGTTTATATGAAGAAGTTATAGCATTCTAAAGCTTTGTGCCAAAAGGAAAAAAGTGGAGCAGGGGTGTCATGTGGCACTCCCACAAACTACCATGTCAGTCCGAATTACAGTTGATCTATGACATGGCAGCACCTTAGAATGACAAGAAACAGTCCAAAGTACCATGTGGCAGTCCAAAGTACAGTTGATCGATGACATGGCAGCACCTTAGAATGACACGCAACAGTCCAAAGTACAGTTGGTCGATGACATGGCAGCACCTTAGAATGACACGCAACAGGTTAAACAGTGATGTGGCAGTACCTCAGATTGACACTTGGCAAACAGGTGGCAGGTTGGCTGCACAGTTGGCATGTGACATGACCACCGCGTGAGCCAAATCAGGGGCCTCCATGAGGCAGGCCCAATTTGCCCAAGCAAGACCTTATCAATCTAGAATAGCATCTTGGGGAGAATCTGCGGTAGGTGGATCAAGAACGAGCCAGGTCATTAGCGAGCCATCCTTGACTCATCATCTTGTGGAGAATCTGCGGTAGATGAATCAAGAACGAGCCAGGACATTAGCCAGCCATCCTTGACTCATCATCAGGACATGGATCAAGAACGAGCCAGGTCATTAGCGAGCCATCCTTGACTCATCATCTTGTGGAGAATCTGCGGTAGATGAATCAAGAACGAGCCAGGACATTAGCCAGCCATCCTTGACTCATCATCAGGACATGGATCAAGAACGAGCCAGGTCATTAGCGAGCCATCCTTGACTCATCATCTTGTGGAGAATCTGCGGTATCATCTTGTGGAGAATCTGCGGTAGATGAATCAAGAACGAGCCAGGACATTAGCCAGCCATCCTTGACTCATCATCAGGACATTAGCGAACAACGGTCTTCACCACATTAGCCAGCCATCCTTGACTCATCATCAGGACATTAGCGAACAACGGTCTTCACCACACCAACGTGACACGAATGTTGTTAATGATATGATTTAATAAACTTTTATTTAAATTAATATTGTCAAGATTATGCAACGTGACACAAATGTTGTTAATGATATGATTTAATAAACTTTTATTTAAATTAATATTGTCAAGATTATGCACAGAAACTGAGGGCGGACGGGCTTGAAACCCAAACATCGGCCTAACTGACCGCTTATACAACAACTACATGACCGTTGGCCCAATCACTTGATGCATGTTAAGGCTTAGAATGAAAAGAAATACTTTAATATAACCATATTTTATTAGCCCTAAAAATCCTATGGCGAACCATATATTATATGGTTAGTTCAAATATTTTCTTGGTTATCATAATATATATGGTTATTCACCATATATTTTATTACCAAAAATATATTATATGGTTGTTAACCATATATCTTATCACCATTTAAAATGGGTTGGATAAGATTTGAACTATGGACCTTTTTGGTATATAACCATAGTCATTTTTTCCATTCAGAAATGGTTTATTTGGTAAATAATTGTTATTATGTTTTCATTTATGCATTTCCTTCATAGAAAATACTAGAGAAGTGGCTTTTAGGCTTAGATTTTGGCAATCCAAGTGCGGAGGTTTTTCCATTGTACTAGAATCATTTGCAGCAGATCAACAGGGGAAGATCCATTTTGATGGTAATGTTGCAAGACATTCTCAACAATTGTTTTGCAATTTCATTTTAAATGTTGCATTTTGTAATAAGAGGATTATTTAGCCACTCTTAAGAGGTTGAGAGTGCGAGGCATCATGATTGGTTGCTTAAGCTTCTTTGGCAGCATTGAAGACAAATCCTGCAATGTTGTAGTCTTATTTTGCAGCTAGAGAATTGTATATTGCCATGAATTTCTTAAGTAATTCTTGTTTTGAAGTATAAAGGTGAAGGAACGGAAGAATACGATGTTGAAGACATTTGTCATGCAAAGTTGGTGAAGACATTTGAGTGCAGATAAAAGACCATTATTGATGTAACAAAGCTTTTGGACTGGTTGGCATCTTTATAATGGATCGGTCACGCAATTAAGCGGGCCCGGAGATGTAGCCATAATTTGGCAAACTTCATTAACGTATTGTTGTCAAATTGTATGTGTGATTTTTATTGCATCCTCACTTGTTGAAGTAGAGATATTTTGCAAGTATCCACATGATTAATGATAATTTGATAATTTCATTAATATATTCAGCAATGAAGTAAAATCTAATTTCGCACATTTTCGAAATAAGTTGGTCTCTAACCTCTCATTTTCAGATCAATGCACCGCATTAAGATATGCATTGAAGGGATATGGCGGGAGCAATGGCAGCACCCAATCCGCATTTAATTTACAAGTGCCGCATTCATTCAATTGCAAGTGTCGCAGATGTTGCATTCAATTTAATCGCAAGTGCCGCATAGAGAATCAACAGACCATATCTTTGCAATTGTTGAACAAGCAATATAACAGCTAGCATTAAACACAAGGGAAAATAAAAGAAGTCACTTCCCATTTGTGAAATTCCTTACAGCATAATTATACAAGAAGGATATAAGAAAAAGGGAAGTGTGTGTGTGTGTGTGTGTAAAGAGAAGAGGACATGGTAGGATAATTAAAACCTAAAGTCCCATTGAGAGAAATTATGAAGGTATATTTATATTATTCTATATTATTAACGAATTCAAGTTTAAGTGAAGCACTAAGGTAAATTTACTAAGTTCTAAAAAAAAAGTATAGGTCTTTAATAAGGTGTATTTTGAAGAAAAGCTTGACGAAATCAAAATGGAATCTTAGGGTGGAAAATAAGGAAGGTTCCCTCATACTTATAAAACACATGCCAATATCTATGCCTTTTTTAAACTTAATGGGTTTATTCAAGAAAAAAATTTCAACATCACTATTTGCCCATCCATTAAGAAGAAAAAAACAGTAACGTAGAAGCTTCTGGCTTAAGGAACCTTAATTAGAGTTTGCTTGAGCAAATCAAAAGATTAAAAGAGACACAATTAGAAAACCACAACCTTAAGGACAAAGTTTAAAAACCAAAGAACAATGAAGAACTTTATTGCTTAAGGATTCATAATCAGAGCTTACTGTTGATGTATATGTAACTTCGGAATGTATTTCACATATATGTATATTGTATTCCTATAGAGATGTTATTATTCCTCTATACGGAAGTGGTTGTATTCCTATAGAGATGTTATTATTCCTCTATACGGAAGTGTCGTCATTTATATTGTAAGTGTCGTAACTTATACTTGATGGGTTATTAGACCACCTTGTTGGGGTCGGCCTTGTATAAGTCATGTGGGTCAAAGGGTTATTAGACCACCCTAGTGGGGGTCGGCCTAGTCAGCATTATGTTAAGTGGTTAAGTTAAGGCCGACCTAGTTGAGTAAAGGTCAAGTCAAGTTAGTGTATAAATAAAGAGTGTGTCTCTCTCATTTTACACATTCTATTCTCTCACTCACACTTGGGAGAGTGGCGCACTTGTGGAGGAGGAGGCTCTGCTGCTAGGAGAAGACTATCTCTTGTATTCTGGTTGTATCATTGCTCTATCTATCTCTGAGGAAGTTATTGGGGTTTTTCACCTTTATGGTTTTCCCCAAGTAAACTCTGTGTCTCTTGTGTGCTTGCATTATTGTGTCCATGATTGATATGCTGTAGATTTGTTGTACATGTTGTTCTCTCAGTTAAGATCCTAGATCAGATTGAAGTAAATTCTGAAAATTTAACACTTACTTACCTAAATCACAAAGCTAAAGAATTATAAGATGTCGTTACAAGGGAAGCTAGAGAAACTTGTCAATAAAGAATCGATGACTGATCTCTTTGAAATAAAGAAGACATCGAAAGTAAAAATCGAGATGGGAACCAATACATACCCAATTGAAATTGTACCTGCCAATAAATCACCAGAAGCATCAAAAGACAAAGGTTTAGAGAACATGAGACCAGAAGCAAGCATACCCTTTTTCCCTCCTAATTATAAGGGTCATAAACGAACTAACCGAAGGAAAAATAAATATACGAGGTTAAGTAGAGATCTTACTCTATTGACAAGAAGTTCAAGTATGGAATCTTATTATCATAGAAATCATTGCCAAACAAAATCACAAAAGATCGAATTGGGGTGGTCTGACCCTTACACAATTCGACAACTATGCTCATCACTCAAAAGATCATATCGCCTTGTGTCCTCAACAATGATGACCCTAAGAATGAAGAATCCTAAAAAAACATTACAAGACAGAACAAGGACATAACCTTTGTATGCTTTGAGGACAAAGCATTTTTAAATGGGAAGGTAATGTAACATACATAATAATAATAAATAACAATAATTGATAATAATAATAATAATAATTAGGGATTAAGATTAATGAAAGGACACATCCTATCTAGAAGACATGGCCTATTGAAAGGACAAGACTTACCATTATAACCAGTCAATGCTATAAGTACACCGCCATATGGTCATTAATCACGAATCATCTCTTATTCAGTATACATTTATTATATACTAGTTCATTTATGGATTAATTGTCATATTTACATTGGATGTTTCTTTTGAAATGAACTTTGTTCGCCACTGCCATTTTTATAGGACATTTTTGGAAAGGCGATCCTAGCTTTGGGAGAAATTATATTTTGAAAAACTGCCCAAAAATTTGCCATCTCAACGCCATTCGATGCAGAGTGGTCGCGATATTTCTAAAAGGTGGTTATAATAGCAAATTTGATAAATAATGAGAAAGATAGCAATTCCAGTACTATCATTTAAAGAACCGTGCCATATTTTTTTCGTGTGTACCTTTTGGAGCCTTTTCATGGAGAGCGTTCACCTTATTTAAGGAAGCACTCCACCTTTTGAGGCCTTTTGTTGGAATGTTACCTTTGGAGAGAGGTATGACTTCTTGTCATTATTCAAGGCTTCATTTAATGGATGCACCCCCTTCTTGGGCCTTTCTTCTCTTGGATATTGTACTTGTAGCTTTGACCACCATATTTTATGTATCATGTTAGAGTTCGTTAGGGTTTGCTGAAGCATTTTGATTTGTTTACTCCTACCTAGGATAGATCTAGGGTTTTGGTAGATATATTATTATTTTATTGTAAAATAAATTGAGCTCACCTCCTATATAAAAGAGCCTTTTCCTCGTTCATTTCTCATGATTGGATTGGGGGAGAAATCCCACTAATACTTAATGAAATATATCTTAGTGTTTATGGATGGTTGATGTTAGCACTGTGATGAAGAAATATTGCTGAGGCTATGGTGTATTTTTTGGAACAACGGTGATTATTGCTTAGGATGACTTGCAAGTGATCCCTTTACCTTTCACGGATGAATGTGGAACTTGGTTCTAAATGTATGCAGCAACATTAATGGCTTCATCCCAAAGATTTGTATCCAAACCTTTTAAATCAAGCATGCAGGTAGCCATCTCTTTCAGTGATCGATTCTTCCTTTCCGCTACACCGTTCTGCTGGGTGTGTAGGGAATTGTATGTTGGATCTGAATTCCGCTTTCGGCACAAAGTTGCAACAACTCAGTCTTGATATATTATCCATCATTATCATATCTAAGAGATTTGATCTTGCTCTCAGTGGCGGTCTCAACAGAAGCCTTAAAATCCTTGAATTTTTCAAGCACTTCTGACTTGTTTTTGAGAAAAAATACCCAATTAAAGCGGGAAAAGTCATTGATAAATGTCAAAACATACATTGAACCATTCATGGACATATTTGGAAGTGGACCACTGATATCAGAATGAATGAGGCCCAAAATGGTGGAGGCTCTGCTAGCTTTTCTGCAGTCGAACCTGTGCTCGAGTGCTTCCCAACAATGCAACCGGGGCAAATTCCCTTCGAGGAACGGAGTTGTGGAAGACCATATACCATGGATTTCTGTTGTAGCAATAGAAAATACTTTTAATTAAGGTGTCCAAACCTTTCATGCCAAATCCTACTAACCTCGTTGCCATGAGTGAGGAGAGCAGTGGGCTTTTCAAGCGGCACAAAGTGAGAAAACTCATAGTATTTTGCAGTGTGGTTTGCCTTTCCAACTGCAATAAGTCTTCCACTTTTGATATCAGAAATTTCAACTGTATTAGGGCTGAATGTAACTTGCTTCGGTTCACCAGTGTGTGCCATTTGATACACAGAAAATAGATTTGAATCCAAGGAAGGCACATAGAGAACATTCTGGAAGCTTCCATGTTCTACATGGACGGTACCTTTGCCCTTCGAAGAAATTTTTGATTCATCTCCCAAATGGATGGGGATGGAGTTGTTTGGATCGAATGAAGAGAAGGAATCAATGTTTGCAACCATATGATTCGAGGCACTGGAATCTATCAGTAGAGTGGTGGGTTTCGAAACAGTTTCCATGAGTGCTTGACCTCTTTCATGATCATCATTCCTATCCTTCTTCCTTGCACCGTCGAGAAGACATATGTTGTTCTTTTCCAAAAGGAGGGCCATTTGATCTATTGTTTTCTTCATGCATGAACTTTTAGGATGAAAGCCACGGTTGCAATAAGAACACTTAAATTTTTCTTTGCCCTCTTTACCCTTTTGCTTGTTTCTTGAACTGGATGGTGCATCCGTCTGCTTGCCTTTCTCTCTTTGCTTGTGAGGTTCGAATTTGGGCTTCTCTTTCTTTTGCTTTCCTTTACCATTTGAATTCTTGGGTCCTTGAACAAATAGGGCTGAAACTTTGGAGCTTATGGACCCCATTTGAATCAACTTATCATGCTCTTTTGTGACGGACTCAATGAAGGCATTCAAGGTAGGCATCTTCCAATTCGGGGTAGTTAGCCGACCGGAATTGAAAGTAGAGACAAATACCGAGTAATATTTTCCAATATTTGTGAGAATGGAGAGGATCAATTTCTTATCCTCTTTCACAACACCATTGTTCTTCAAATGCAATGACAAGTGCTTGAATCTTGTGAAAAACTCATTGATGGTCTTGAAATTCTCAGGACTAAAAGCAATCAATTCATTCTCTAATTGAAAATCCCTAAGCTCATCCTGCTTGCCAAAAAGTTTTTCAAGTTGCTCCCATATACCTTTTGGAGACTTCAATCCGCTGAGATGGAAGTGAAGATCCTTGGAGATGGAGAGGGAAAGAATACCATAAGCTTCATCAATCTTGTTGAAGTATTTTGACTTTTCAATGAGAGTGTTTGGCTCCAATTCGAGGCCCATGGTGAATCTATAGTATCCTTTTGAGCGCAATATTATCTCCATGTCATCTTTCCAATCAAAATAATTGAAAGGAGTTAGCATAGGCTTTGAAGAAGAGGAGTCCATCACTGAAAACGAGTGCAATCTTTGAGGAAGAACCTATAAATCAAGAGATAGCGAATGCACTTGATGGAGAAGGTTAACCTGCAAATCACAATCAAAACAAGAACAGTAAGGTCGAACAGTCCACCCTTTTAGAGTTGCATCACACCTAGGATTGGAGATCAAGCAATGTTGAATGGGTCCAATGTATCAAATCCAGGAATTATGTGGAAAACTCAAGCTTCTGGAGTGGATTGGAGTGTATTTTTATGCTTTGCATGCACATGAGCGAATTCTCTTAAGATCTTTCATGCCAAAACTTCTGTAATTTTGAGCAAATTCACTCAAATCTTCTTGTAGAACACCTGTAGAAAAGAGATCTTGTCCCTGCAATGGCTCTGATACCATGTAAAATTAGTCACAGCAAATCTAATGAACAAGTAAATCAATCACAATAGATGAACTCAGAAAATATGGTGTAAAACTGTGCAAAACATGCATCAGTACTCAATATCCCAATCAGGGTGAAAATACAATACAATAATGTCACAATGAGTGAGCAATTCAAATTGCCTTAGGAGGTCATTCGAATTAACTGAATGGTGTATCTTGGATTCAACTAGGAGTCCACATCATTAGTCAATGATGGTCATCAATGCACAAGAACCAGTCATCCAGGTGTCAATATGAGTGTAACTAGTGTAACTGAAGTGTGTAGCACTGATATAGGGAAGGAGGCTCAGTGGAGGGTGCATGGGAGGCTTAACTGAAGTCAGAACAAGTCATCTAGTCAATCTGGAGGTCTAACGGAGTGAAACAGTCAGTCAGGAGTGAAACTAGCCTCAAATCAAGGAGAATCGGAGCTAACTGAGTGTAAACTGAGTGGTTAGGTGAGGAAGTGCGCCCTTCTCTCACAGTAGGTGAGATGTGGGTGCCTTCATGACTAGAAGGGCCAAAACTTAGAGGAAAGAAGCTCCTGAGTGCTAGAAAGAAGTGGATAAGGTGCTAGAGGCATCAACCTGGTGACTGGGATGCAAGCAAAATGCATGCAAAACCCTAAAAATGATGATGTGGATATCCGAACAGAAAGTGAACCAGAAGTAGAGGATGGTGAGAAAGAAGAAGAGGCAACACCAGAGACAGTTGAGATGAAGTTGTTAAGGTCTGTGTTAGGCTCCAGTTCTAGACCAAATCCCTCACTGTCTACTTACGATGGGTATTTTTCAGCAGAAGGACTGATAGACTGGATAGGGGAGTTAGACCGATATTTTTATTATGAAGAGATAGAGGAGGACAAGAAGGTAAAACTAGCTGTGACTAGATTGAATGGCCATGCAACAATATGGTGGGATAGTGTGCAGGCTGAGAGGAAGAAGAAAAACAAGTCAGTGATAAAAATTTGGGATAGGATGATCGCTAAGATGCGAGGTAGGTTCTTGCCCAAGGACTACCAACTGAGTCTCTATAGACAGATGCAGAACCTTACGCAAAGGTCATTGACTGTTAGAGAGTATACAGAAGAGTTTTACAAGGTAAACTTAAGAGCAGGTTATGTGGAGGATACCTCTGAGAAGACAGCTAGATACATAAATGGGTTGAGAATGGAGATCCAAGACGAGATCAGTATGTTATCTCCTAGCACTATGGAAGGAGCTTATCAGTATGCTCTAAGGGCAGAAGAGAAGATAGCCAGGAAACAAACTTTTGGTAGAGGAAGAGGAGCTACCAAGGGAAGGGGACAAACAGTGGGAAGAGAGAAAGTCCCAACCTGCAAGGATGAAGCTGGTGGTTCTAACCAGCAATACCAAATAGGGAAAGGAGATGAATCTCGAGTTGGGAGACCCCACCATAGAGGTAGGGGTAGAGGCAGAGAGTCAGTTTACTGGTGTTACAGATGCAACAAGCTAGGCCATTGGTCCTATGAATGCCCTGACAATGAAAATGTAAGACAGAGAGGAAATTATGTTGCATAAGGAAAGCAGGCAGAGACACAAGCGCTCATGGTAGAAAACGCACCTGAATTTGGGGAGGCTCTCCTTATGAACAAGGTACTATTGAAACCAGAAAAGGAGGTGATAGAGTCTTCACAAAGGAAGGCCTTGTTTCGAACCACGTGCAAAGTGCAAGGAAAATGTTGTAAGGTAGTGGTTGATAGTGGGAGCACCGAAAATTTGGTGTCCACTGAAATGGTGGAAAAGCTAAAGCTTAAGAAGGTCAAGCACCCAACACCTTACAAGGTATCATGGCTGCATAAGCGGCACCAACTAGTTATTACACAACAAAGTGAAGTAGAATTCCAAATAGGTAGATATCAAGACAAGGTGACTTGTGATATCATACCCATAGATGTGTGCCATGTTCTGCTAGGAAGACCTTGGAAATTTGATAGGAAAGTTGTGCATGATGGGTGTAAGAACTGTTATAAGTTCTAGATGGGTGGTATCCAACACACTTTACTACATTTACAGGAAGGAGATGGAACTGCAAAAGAGGTGCCAAAAGCTCTGGTGCTCAATGGGAAAAGGTTCCTACAACAGAGGACAGAAGAAGAGGTAAGTTATGCTATTGTTTGCCAACCAAGATTTGAACCTATTAGTTGTCATGTCCCAAATTTGGCATTGGGTCACAATGGCCTAATAACATTGGCCCTATTCATTAGAGTTTGTCAAATTGATGCTAAAGGTCAAATAATTGCCAAGGAGGAAAATTACTAGTTTCCTAGGTTTGGGGTGGAATCTTTGGGGTTTGGAATAATGGGGATAATAAATGATGTTTGAACATTATAATGGCATAAATATTTAATAAAGGAGCTAAATAAATATATACAAGTGAAAATCAAAGTGGCATTTGATCATGAAGACACATGGAGGAAGTGGGACCCACATATGGCTAGATTTCCCCACTACACTTGGCATCATTCTCTCACCAATTCGAATTCAAGGTGAATGGTAACATACTTGGGGGAGTCCAAAAGGTATTATTTATTGCATGACTCATCCAACGTCGAAATATAGAGGAAGAGGAAGAGGCAATTTGGAGCTAGTGAGACACTTGGGCTAGATTCCCTAGCTTTATGACAGCAATGATGAAGATGTTATGACACATATGACACAAATCAGACCTGAAGGCTGACATATGACATGTATGACATGTCAGGGATAAAAATAGACTCCAAGAGGGCGCTCAATGGTGTTAGGGCAGCTAAGATGCTTCCACATGTGATTTGGTGGAAGTGGGAGACTAGGAATTGTTGTACAAGTGGCGTTCTTTGGAATCTCTTCCCAACTTGAGTTGGCATGAGTCTCTTGGAAGGAATTCCCCTTGGAGGAAATTAGAAGTTTATAAATTTCAGTAACAAATAATTAAACCAGCTTTTGATCATTTGTAAAATTTGCAATTGCATTTGTGAAGAGGGAGAGCTAGTGGATGACTAATTTCTTGCCTTAGCCAATTTCGAGGGTGAAAGATTCCCATCCAAGTTAGTAATTGGAAAGGCCATTCAGACCTTTCATTTGGAGCTTTAATGGAGTATTTATTTGTAGGTGTAAGCTACAGGGCAGCTCATGGTTTCTTCCATTGCAACTCTCTCCTTCAACCATTTCCAGTTTTGATGGCATATTCTTGATCCTTGAGGGAGGGCATTTTTGGTGAGCTATTGCACTCTTTTGGGGAGCTTCTAATGCACCATTTATTTTTTAATATGAATTAAATACTCTATTCTTCATCTCCAGAAATTTTCAGGTCGAAATTCCAAGTAGATATGTATAAATCTCATTTTTAATGGAAGAACAATGCCATTTCCCCACTACCTTGTTGTGAACTAATGTATTGATGATGATTTTGAATGAATGTATGATTATCTGATGCATTTGTTATTAATGGACTGCCATGGATGTATTTTACAAGTTTCATGTACTGTACTTGAGCATTTGAAGTATTTTTACTCAATTTAATTGCATTGGGAGAGGAAATAGTGTCATTTCCCCAAGGGTCAAATTGGTGATTTTTGCAGTTGAATGGGAGAGGGTTGGAACAGATATAATAATAAATTAATGGTGCACATGAGACCTTAATAACATCCTTAACACATTACATACCTATTTTCATAAATTTGAGTGGGTTTGGAGGCAATTGGGAAGCCATTTTCAATACTTACCCCAGGGGGATTTGAACCCCAAATTACTAGTAAAATTGCATACTTGGTCCAGAATCTTAAGAGAGTTTGCAGAGGTCTTTTGGTGGCCATATGTCATCCCTGAACATCATATTCAAGTACTAATATCATTCATACACCTTCCTTAAATATTTGAAGGTATTTGGAGTCAATTTGAGATCTAGAGACCAATACTAGTCAAAGGGAAATCACTAGTAAAGTTACCTACATTGACCAGAATTGAAAGAGTATTTGAAGAAGTATTTTAAAGGTCCAAAGGAATCCCTGAAACCCATATTTATGTTCTAACATCATCCATATACCTTCTCAGAAGATTTGGGAGCAATTGGATCAATTTGGGGACCTAGAGCTCAAAACTAGTCAAAAGTCAAACTAAGGAAAAAAGTGAAAAATTGTCATTTTAATAAAATTCCTAACAAGGGACATTACAGTGGTATCAGAGCATGGTCCTTGCACCTGTGGATTAGGTACATACATTCAAGAATAATTGGAATCCATATCTTACTATTATGATGAATCCTATGAGTACAATTCTTATGAGGAATATGCAGATGCTTATGAGCAATATGAAGCAGAATGTGAATGGTACGAGGAAAAGGTGCCATCATGCAACACTTCTTACAATTTTAGGATAATGAAGATTATTCTTATGACTTTCAATCTGATGAATATGAGTGTGTCACACCAACCAAGGATAATTCTATGAGTGAGTTCCAAAGATGGAGAGCAACATATAAAACCTTGCCCCAACAATATCAAAAATATCAAGAATATCTTGATTTTAGCAAAAATACACAAAATGCCATGTCTTTTGAGTACTATGCTGAACATGTTTTTGAAAATAGGCCCAAAAATGAAGATGTGGAGTTAGTAAAGAAAGGTTTATGCCCTTCTTGTAAAGAACCTTGGAGTGAGTATCATACATGTGTGCATGAAATTATGTCCCACTTGAGGAGAGCTTTTGGGAATTCTTCAAAAAGAGATTCCAAAGATATTGATCCTAAGGAAAACAAGGGGAAAAATGCATCAGCTTGCTTGAAGGAGAAAAATGAAGAGACATCACAAGAGCATGAAGAAGATTCTATTGAAAATATGGAAGATCATTTCGAGACACCTTCTAGCTTAGACATGAACCAAAGAGCATCTACTGATGGATGCTTAAACTATGAAGGAGTACCTACTGATGGGTGCTCATACCTCTATGTTGGTGACATAGAGATCACTTTTGAAAGTGTTGTTGCAATCCCAAGTTCCATTAAGCATGATAATGAAGACCTTGTAGCAGTTGAAGAAGAACCAAGATCAACTTCCCCATCACCACTTGAGCTTCATGAAGTTGGTCCAAGCAAAAATGAAGAAGATGAGGAGGTTCATTTACAAGAGCCTCATTTTCTTGAAGGGTCCTTAAAGATGAATGAAAAAAAGATCCAAGAGTCCCTCAGCATTCTCCATGACACTCAAGCATTGGTGTCAAATTCTTGTTGGAGAGCTACTTCATTGGAGGAAACATCATTCATTGAAGACATGGAGAAGATTCAAAGAGCAATGTGCCACATCAAAGATTGTCAAATGGTAGATTGTTTGGAGGACTCTCATGACATGGTGCATCATGAGAAATGTGGAAATTTGAATGTGCTTAATATGTTTGAAGATGAACTTGAAGATATCCAAACACTTGATGTGGTGGAAGAGGAACTTGAGTTGTCTCTTGATGAAGGTTATGCAATTTTTAAAGAAGAGCATGATTCCTCTACATTGGAACCAATCTATGAAAAAGGTTTCACACTTTCGAAGGAGCTGCATGATACTACCCATATGGATCCTTCCCATGATGAAACTTCTGCACTTTTTTATCATTTGGTGAGTTAGTTCATTATCCTACATCCTACAATTCCATGTTTTACAGCATTAGTCTCAATGAAGTATGGGTGAAAGGGTTCTTTTTGATGGTGCCACATGAGGAGTATGGAACTCCTAGATTTAACTTTTATGATGACATGGTTGGATCACATTTGCAGCAACATCATTTGTTACTTTATGATGATGCACATCTACACGGATGCACCTATGATATGCATTTGAGTCACTTGAAGACTCATGGTTTTTCTTGCTCAACACTTGATTCATTTGATGTTGGAGGAACTTCATCCAACACTTGGGTGAATAGATTTATGATTGGAGAACATTTTTGTTGCAAGCCACATACTTTGTTATATCTTTATGACTCTCACATTCAGGGATGTATGGGTGAGACTTCTTTGAGTCATTTGAAGTCTCCTTGTTTTTTCTGCTCATTATTTGGTTCAGATTTTAGTGGAGATTCTTCATTCACTTCTTGGATGAAAGAATACATGGTTGAATATTTTGATGCATATCACATCCTTTTGAAGCAGCATTATAGGACATGGGATCCTCACCTATGTCATTGGAGCATATTTGATTGGTCACTTGAAGCTTGTATGCACTTGGAAAATGGTGGTCTACTTGCTTGGAGGTATAAGCACTTTCATGACTCTTTGATGAACCATATCCTTGATGTACATTTTCATTATGTTGTTATGTACTTTGATGATATATATTTGGTACTCATGATGTTTGGAAGGATGCATACAAGAAAATGGGATCCAAGAATCCTCTTAACTAATGGTGTGGGTTGGAGAGCACTCTTAATTATTGGGGTGCAATACAAGCAATGGGACCCTGGAATAATTTTTATCTCATTGGTTTCAAATTTTTTGGGGAAACAAGCAGTATGGGAGATGGATTTCCCACTTAATAAAGTGATTTTTATCAGAGTAGTGCAGCAGCAAACATGGTGGTTCCTCTCTAAAATCTTCATGGAAACTCAAAGACTCAAGGTTGGGCAATTCAATGGCAACTTCAAAAAATTATATAGAAAGCAGGTTCTTCAACACCCATGTTTAAAATTGCTTGAGGACAAGCAATATTGGGAAGGGAGAATTTTTCATGTCCCAAATTTGGCATTGGGTCACAATGGCCTAATCACAATAGCCTAATCACATTGGCCCTATTCATTAGAGTTTGTCAAATTGATGCTAAAGGTCAAATAATTGCCAAGGAGGAAAATTACTAGTTTCCTAGGTTTGGGGTGGAATCTTTGGGAATTGGAATAATGGGGATAATAAATGATGTTTGAACATTAGAATGGCATAAATATTTAATAAAGGAGATAAATAAATATATACAAGTGAAAATCAAAGTGGCATTTGATCATGAAGACCCATGGAGGAAGTGGGACCCACATATGGCTAGATTTCCCCACTACACTTGGCATCATTCTCTCACCAATTCGAATTCAAGGTGAATGGTAACATACTTGGGGGAGTCCAAAAGGTATTATTCATTGCATGACTCATCCAAGGTCGAAATATAGAGGAAGAGTAACTCCCATGGAAGAGGAAGAGGCAATTTGGAGCTAGTGAGACACTTGGGCTAGATTCCCTAGCTCTATGACAACAATGATGAAGATGCTATGACACCTATGACACAAATCAGACCTGAAGGCTGACATATGACATATATGACATGTCAGGGATAAAAATAGACTCCAAGAGGGCGCTCAAGGGTGTTATGGAAGCTAAGATGCTTCCATATGTGATTTGGTGGAAGTGGGAGATTAGGAATTGTTGTACAAGTGGCGTTCTTTGGAATCTCTTCCCAACTTGAGTTGGCATGACTCTCTTGGAAGGAATTCAACCCATGGAGGACATTAGAAGTTTATAAATGTAAATAACAAAGAATGAAACCATCTTTTGATCATTTGTAGAATTTGCAATTGCATTTGTGAAGAGGGAGAGCTAGTGGATGACTAGTTTCTTTCCTTAGCCAATTTCGAGGGTGAAAGATTCCCATCCAAGTTGGTAATTGGAAAGGCCATTCAGACCTTTCATTTGGATCTTTAATGGAGTATTTATTTGCAGGTGTAAGCTACAGGGAAGCTCATGGTTTCTTCCATTGCAGCTCACTCCTTCAACCATTTCCAGTTTTGATGGCATATTCTTGATCCTTGAGGGAGGGCGTTTTTGGTGAGCTATTGTAATCTTTGGGGGAGCTTCTAATGCCCCATTTATTTTTTAATATGAATTAAATACTCTGTTCTTCATCTTCGGAAAGTTTCAGGTCGAAATTCCAAGTAGAAATGTATAAATCTCATTTTTAATGGAAGAACAATGCCATTTCCCCACTACCTTGTTGTGAACTAATGTATTGATGATTATTTCGAATGAATGGATGATTCTCTGATGCATTTGTGATTAATGGACTGCCATGGATGTATTTTACAAGTTTCATGTACTATACTTGAGCATTTGAAGTATTTTTACTCAGTTTAATTGCATTGGGAGAAGAAATAGTGCCATTTCCCCAAGGGTCGAATTGGTGATTTTTGCAGTTGAATGGGAGAGGTTGAACAGATATAATAATCAATTAATGGTTCACATGAGACCTTAATAACATCCTTAACACATTACATACCTCTGTTCATAAATTTGAGTGGGTTTGGAGGCAATTGGGAAGCCATTTTCAGTACTTACCCCAGGGGGATTTGAACCCCAAATTACTAGTAAAATTGCATACTTGGTCCAGAATCTTAAGAGATTTTGAAAAGGTCTTTTGGTGGCCATATGTCATCCCTAAACATCATATTCAAGTCCTAATATCATTCATACACCTTCCTTGAATATTTGAATGCATTTGGAGTCAATTTGAGACCTAGAGACGAATACTAGTCAAAGGGAAATCACTAGTAAAGTTACCTACATTGACCAGAATTGAAAGAGTATTTGAAGAAGTATTTTAAAGGTCCAAAGGCATCCCTGAAACCCATATTTATGTTCTAACATCATCCATATACCTTCTCAGAAGATTTGGGAGCAATTGGAGCAATTTGGGGACCTAGAGCTCAAAACTAGTCAAAGGTCAAACTAGGGAAAAAAGTGAAAAATTGTCATTTTAATAAAATTCCTAACAAGGGACATTACATTAGTACTGTCATTTCAGATCTGCCAGCAGAAATTAAGGACATGTTGGAAAATTACCAAGACATTGTATTTGATGACTTACCCAATGCATTACCACCTAAGAGAAGCATTAGTCACCATATAGATCTGATACCTGGAGCAAGCCTACCAAACAAGGCTGCTTATAGGATGACCCCAAAGGAAAATGAGAAAATTAGAAATCAGGTTCATAAATTGTTGGATAAGGGCCTAATTAAAGAGAGTTTAAGTCCATGCGTTGTCCCAACAGTGTTAAGCCCAAAGAAGGATGGTGAGTGGAGGATGGGCACTGAATCTAGGGAAATAAATAAAATAACCATCAGGTATAGGTTTCCTTTGCCCAGGATAGATGATTTGATGCACTGTCTGAGTGGAGCAAAATACTTCACGAAGATTGATTTAAAGAGTGGTTACCATCAGATTAGAATTCGGGAAGGTGATGGGTGGAAAACAGCTTTCAAAACCAATGATGGGTTATATGAGTGGTTGGTCATGCCGTTTGGGTTGACCAATGCCCCAAGCACTTTCATGAGACTCATGAATGAAGTGCTTAAGGATTCCGTAGGGAAATTTGTCATAGTTTACTTGGATGATATTTTGATATTTAGCCAAACAAAGGAAGAGCATTTGAGACACCTCAAATATGTTTTGGACAGGCTGCAAAAAGAGAAGTTACTAATGAATGTTAAGAAATGTTTCTATATGCAAGAGGAGTTAGTTTATTTGGGATTCATTATTTCACAAGAGGGACTGAAGATGGACCCAGAAAAGGTGGAGGCAATCCTAAACTGGCCAACACAAAGGAATGTTTTCGAAGTCAGGAGCTTCCACAGATTAGCAATTTTTTATAGGAAGTTCATCAAAAACTTTAGTGGTATTTGTGCTCCAATTATTGAGACCATTAAAAAGGATAATCAACCATTCTACTGGACTGTAGCAGTTGATAGAGGTTTTAATCTACTGAAAAGGAAGGTGATGGAGAAACCTGTGTTGAAGTTGCTAGACTTTGACAGTCTCTTCCAAGTAAGATGTGATGCAAGTAGTACACCCATAGGAGCTGTGTTGAGCCAAGAAGACAGGCCAGTGGCTTATTACAATGAAAAATTGAATGAAGCTAGGCAGAAATACTCTTCCTATGACAAGGAGTTCTATGCCATAGTGCAGTCTCTAAAGCACTGGAGACACTACCTAATGCCCAAAGAGTTTATACTGTTCTCTGACAATCATGCCTTACAGTTTATAATGCAGCAGCCCAAATTAAATTAGAAGCATGTGAAGTGGGTTGAGTTCTTGCAAGGATTCACCTTCGTTATCAAGCATGTAAGTGACAAAGCTAACCGAGTTGCAGATGCCTTAAGTAGGAAAATCTTAATGGTGCAAGAGAGCCAAGTTCAAGTCTTAGGATTTGATTTCCTTAAGGATTTGTATAAGTCTGATATAGATTTTAAGGAAGCCTTTGAAGTAAGTTCAAATCCTACACAAAGAGATAGGGGGCCTTGGAATGACTATATATTGCAGGATGGACTGTTATTTAAGGATAGCAAATTATGCATTCCACAATGTTCTATGAGGGAGAATTTGATTCAAGAGAAGCACAATGGAGGATTGGCTGGGCATTTTGGCATAGACAAGACAGTGGGACAGTTGAGTCACTTTTACTTTTGGCCCAGGATGAGGTCATAAGTAGAGAAGTTTGTGAAGAGGTGTAGGATTTGTCAGCATGCTAAGGGGAGGAGCCAGAACACAGGGTTATACACTCCTTTACCTATTCCAAGCAAACCTTGGGATTCGGTGAGTATGGATTTTATTCTGGGTTTACCAAAGACACAAAGAGGTAATGATTCCATCTTTGTAGTTGTAGATAGATTTAGCAAGATGGCACATTTCATACCATGCTATAAGACCAGTGATGCAACACATATCGCCAATTTGTTCTTTAATGAAATTGTTAGGTTGCATGGGATACCAAAGAGTATAGTTTTATACAGGGACACTAAGTTTACTGGACATTTTTGGAGGACTCTATGGAAGAAGCTGGGAACTAAACTGAACTTTAGCTCAGCCTATCACCCTCAGACAGATGGTCAGACTGAGGTAGTGAATAGGAGTCTGGGAAATATCCTGAGAAGCCTTAGTAGTGAGCAGCCGAGATAGTGTGACCATGTTCTAGCTCAAACTGAGTTTGCATACAATGATTCTCCCAATCGAAGAACAGGCCTAAGCCCTTTCCAAATTTTGTATGGAATGCATCCTAGGGGTGTACATGAACTAAGAGAATTAGGGAAATTCGAAGGAAGGAGTGCTGAAGGGGAAGAATTTGCTATAGCCATGACCAAATTACATGAATAGGTCAAGCAACAATTACAAGAGAATAATCAGAAGTATAAGTCTAGAGTGGATTTGAGGAGGAGAGAGGTCAATTATGAGGTAGGTGATCTAGTCCTAGCTTACCTAAGGAAGGAAAGATTTCCGAAAGGTGAGTATAATAAGTTGAAATTCAAAAAAATAGGACCCTGCAAGATTCTTCGAAAGTTTTCAGCTAACGCATATGAGTTGCAACTACCAACGGGGATTGGTATCTCCCCTATATTTAACATAGCTGACTTGTATCCTTATGAAAAGGATGGATCAGAACAGGTTACAGATGGTAAGGACTGGGTATGAATATGGATGTGGGGTGGGAAACATAGATGCCAATGGCGAAGCCTTTGGAGGCTGAAAAGATCTTAGACACCAGACTAGCTAAGGAGACTAGAGGCAGGAAATACCTAGATTATTTGGTCAAGTGGAAAGAACACCCTGAAGAAGATGCTACCTGGATGAATGTAGCAAAGATCCAGAAGAAGGGCTACTCCATTGAAGAACTTATGAATAGGGATTCATAAGCATTTAACCCTGGAAGCCTGATGCAGGGGCATCTTGATAGCTAATGAAAAGAAAAGAAAAAACAAGAGGCCTGAATCCATTCTCCTTCTTGCTACAGGTGCGATGTTTGGAATGACAGGTGGTAGGGTGAGGAATAAAACGCATTTTTCAATAGTGTAGTAATGGCCTCTAGCTTGATCGCAGATGGGGGGATTGTTAGGAACCTATGTCAACCCTTCTCTTTACTATGTTAGTATATTGTTGTTGGATGCATATGCTTTGTAAGTCGTCCCGTAGTATTTGTTGATCCATAGTTTATATTAGCCCATAGTATTGACCCATAGTATTGGACGCATATGCTTTGTAAGTCGTCCCGCAATATTATATGTCCCATGGTTTTGACTCATAGTATTGGGCATAGACTTAGTATATAAGTGTGTGTTGAGGTCATTGAAGGCACCGTGAAGTTAATTGTATTGAGCTTGCTCAAAGGAGGTTGCCCCCTCGAAGTGGCCCGTGATCAATATAAAAGCGATTATGTTCTATTATTTCTGATATCTCGTGTATTTGCATTAATTAATTATTGCAGGTACATCACAGGGATCGCTGTTGGTTACCCTCATTGGAAGAAGAGAGCAAGGCTCTATTGTTTTGTTTTTTAAGCTATTGAATCCATTGTTTAGGTTTTTTTTTAAAATACAGTGTGTTGAGATTGTGTATTGTTTATCTTCTGTGTGAATAAATAGAAATCAGAACTTGTCAATCGGATTATATTCTCTGTTTGAGTGTGTATCCTCCATTTTTATAACAGACTAATGCAGTAGTGATAGGAGAGATGAGACTCAGCCATTAATGCTCTGTTTTGAATGATCCCCTGTGTGAAAGGGCGGTTACCAGTTTAAGGCCAGGTGGCTGCGAAAATCCCTACATGAACCTTGGTGAGAGGCTCGTCCTTTCTGCGTGAGGAGCAAGAGCTCACTCGTGGGGTCCCAAGAGATTATCGGGGTTCCAATAGAGGGTGACCTATCCTGAATCTACGTGGTGATAGCAGTGTTGGACATCCAGGTTGACATCAAAGAGGTACTGTTGATGAATCCGTGATTGATTTTCCTCCCACCACAACTTTGCTTGCACCTTCCCAAATTGTTCGTGGTTGCACCAAAACAATATGATATATACAGAGACGAATCCAGTTGTATAGCATGGAAGGTTATTATGAAATGTACCTGAACCTGACGCGCCTTAACTCCTTGGAACCGTTGGGCGTAGATCTGATCGTAATGAACACTCCTGGCTCGTCCTCTGCCACCCATTCCATCTCTTGATCGCTTGCATTGCTCGCTGTAATGGACACGTCATTGAATCGATCCACGTCTCGGGAAGAACTAGACGATGTCTCTGCCTTGGCACTCATGCTCAACAAATTGGGCGTCGCCACTAAACTACTACTATGGTGCTCCATGGAGTCCGACGAAGAATAACCTACGGCCACGCCCGGCACACATTGGTGGTAATATCCAACCTCAGCAAGGTTTTCATCGCTTAAAAATATTTATATATCATTCCCACTTGTTTTAGAATTGACACTTTTATACTTATTTTGCAATGTTAAAAAAGAACATATTTTTTTAAAAATATATGGGAAATTTGAGGCCAACCATATTCCAACAAAATAAAATTTCAAGATTTCCTCTAAAAGGAAGACTTTATGGGCATTGGAGAAAAATAGGTCAAATTCCAATACATAGACTACACATGTAGGTAAGGACTTTTTTTTCTTCGTATATTAGTAAAAAGTAAAAGTTCCAAATAACCATTCAATTTCGTACAGACATGGAAAGTTAACTAATATCACATGTATGTAAGTCTGTATAGAATTCTAGAATGGTCATGCAGTGAAAGGAGGATTACGGTTGCACACAGTGGCTCTTCCTTTTTTGCATGGTTTCCTTCCTTTCCATTAACAAAGGCTGGCCGGGGGTGAATTATAGAACAGTGATTAACAATGACTAAAGTTGTTTGTGTGATCTTCAAATGTAAAAATACTGCGCTTTATTACAAAACACCGAATTGAAATTCAAATTCAAGCAAGCACCAAATTGGAATTCAAAATGTTCATACTAGAGAAAAGGAGGAGATTTCAAAAATATATCCGCTGCAACTAAACTGGCATAACCTTGATGCCAAATGTGGAATTCTCAAAGACATTTTACATTGGCTTTAGATACATTGAAGAACATTCTACTTGCTTCTCATCAATCACAACACATGATATATAAATCGAATAAGTACCCAATCGATCCCTTCAAAAGTTTACCATCTGAAGCCTGGGATTTTTCCAAAATTAGTCATGACCAACTATTTATGTTTATGGTGGAAACCATATATAATAAATCTGATAAATGTATTGGTGATCATATTTAATAACATTGATCTAATACCAAAATTAAATAGATATAAATGCTACTGAACTTGCCTGTACCCGATTGGTCACTGGTGATCGCTTTTCCTGCTTCACTCCAAGGTTTACATATCCAAATGTTAAGATTATTATTTTTAATTTTTAATTTATTTTAATATTTTAAAATATTTAATTATTTATCTTAAAAAAATTTAAAAATCAAAATAATTTGTTATACAATTCTTTTATCTTATTTTTTCATATTTTAAATTATATTTATTTCACCATTTCTAAAATTTAAAATGTTTCTAATTTCTTTCTTGATATCGTGCTCTTATTAGATATTCTTACAACTCGCAGACCTGTCAAGTGTGCGTTTTAATTCATTTTGGGTCAAACATTGTTGTATACCAGTCAAAATACGTTTATAACTTTACACTAATGTTTTATCGTTGGATATGTAGATGGTTTCGACTTCGAATTCAAGGGATATTCTTTGAAACCTATATACATACCAATCTTCTTTTAATATTTTTTATAAGGGTTGGAAGATTTCTTAAAATTCTCAATCAAAGCGCTTAATGCTCTTCATAGCCTTACGTATTCTGCACTCATTGCCTTCCTGAAGAGCCACAGTTCGTCGCCACGTTCTCCTGGGATAAGATTCTCACCACCTTTTATGCCTCGGTTAAAAATTGACAGGGGGCGGCTCTTCATAGGTCGTCGATAGACAACGATGGCCTCAGAGGAGCCGGCCCCTTAAAATACGCCTTCAACGTAATAAATCTTAATATTTATGAGTATAATATTGTAACTTAAAAATAATAAAAAATATTAAAATATAAACGCTTTTTCCAAAAGGGCCATTTTCATCCCAACACTTTGGTTATTTGCCCCCTCCAAAACTTAAATCGGCCCCTTCGAGGAAATTTCATTGGACAAAATGATAAAATAATATTTTTTTTATTGAAATGTGACAATCGGCTCCTTTGTCTCCTCTCAAGATTTTGTCTTTTTAGGAGGGTTTCTAAAACTCCATTCCATAACAAAGTGTGATACAAACATTAGAATAGCTAAAATACCAATTCGCTCCTCAAGTTGAAAATTATGTTTTACAAAGGGTTTGATAAAGAGCTAATGTCATAATTATTGAAATCTCAAACCAAATTTAGATTCCTTGAGATTATTTCGTTTGATCCTTACACAATCATTAATGAATACTTGTGGCACACGTTATATTGAAGAAAATAATTGTTTTGCTCATTTTGAAAAATAGAAAATAAATAAAAGTTATATAACTTGTGTTAGTTAAAAAAAAAACAAATTTACTTGGGAATATCATTTCTGGTTTTAGGCTTCTTTTATTTGGTGGAGAATTGCAAACCTTTATTGATATTTGGTGCTTCATTCATCAACTAGATCTTGATATCGAGTTGTTTTGTCTTAGACTTTGAGGATTTTTTTTGTCTTGAAGTTTATGTTTCTTGGTAATCAATTCTCATTTAAAAACTTGAATTTATTATATTTGTAAAAGCATTAAGCTATTGTCACCCAGTGCTAATGAACTAAAGTGATTTTAATTATTGGTAATTGTGTTTTTGGGTAGCTGCCTCATTTTGCTAGGTTCCCTTGTGTACTTGTGGGGATTAGTTGTCAGATGGCTTTAGTGACTTGGTCATTCTATTGGAACACTTTTATTTGTGTTATGGTGTGGATGCTCCTTGTAAATAATTAATAATTAAATAACACATAACACGATGACAATTAAAAGTAATATTCTACACAATGAAAATCTAATATCTAGTAGTTAAAGTGACAAATGATGGCATTTTGAATTAATGTTACCAGTACTTTCTCTTATGTGGAAATTGATAGTGACTAATCGTTGGATGATGTTATTTTAAATTTTTGGATTTATCTTATATTGCTCATTTCATTTATGGTAATTTGGATTTCATCACATTATAGTACTTGTATTCAATGTATATGAATAACATGGTGCTTTAATCTTTAGATGCATCGTTGGGATCATCATTATTTGGGTAGAAGACGTGTTCCAGCGTCTCTAAAGAACTTTGCAAAGATCTGTGATTGGCATTTAAACCTGCAATTGGGGAGCATACCCATTTCAAAATAGTTGGTTCGATATCTTTAGTGTTGAAAGTGCAGACTGTTGTTTCTGGTTAGCCGGATATTGTGTTAGCCACCACTGTTAATCACTCCAATACCCCATGCAAGAAGTATCGCACTAGACATACTTTGAACACGGAATCAAGCCCCATGTACCATCAAGTATATCGGGGATCCCCTTAGGAATCTTGAACCTATCCATATTCAAGCCTCGGTTTCTAGGCATATGAAATATATCATTTTTTTTCTTGTATGTATGAGTGTTGAAATGCTTGGATATCATGTTCATGGTTGAATATTTATTGATGAATGTACTTTATTTCTTACTGCAAATAATTTCATATTGAATGCCATGGTTAATGGTGCATATACTTGTAAATTGAATATTAATAATCACCTTAACTTAGAGAAGGTACTCGTCATCATACTTCATTATCCATAAAAAAATCATTGTTGGGTGTATACTTAGGATTGTCTTCAGATAACCTTAAGCAAAAGTTTGTTCAAGATCTCCCCCTTGGATAGTCTAGGTTCATCCACTATTGGACCTAGGAAGCCAAAAGCAATGAATCCCCTTCCATAGTTACACATTGGGTTGGGGGTTCATCGTTGTGTCAAATTAGCAGTTGATCAACTTGTCCATAATCTTGGGTTGCTAGTTTGTGCATCAACAAGACCTTCACTCATTCAAGATTAGAAGTGTTTAGATAAGTTAAAGCATCCCACAAAATGTTTCAACCAGAATGATGACATGCCAAGTGATAAAAGCACTTTATAGAAAAGATGATTACTCAAAGATGAAATAACCATGAATAGTAAATGAATAACTTATGGAAATGTTAACCAGCAATGTACCACAATGTATCAATATCAAAACTTCATCAAATTAATTGGCTCATTGCCCTAATTCATCCACAAGTAGGTGTATTCAATGGTAACAAATTAACTTGATTAGGTTATGAAATTGTTTACTTGAATGAGACTCTCTTGGAAAGATGAAAATCTCTACAAAAAAAGTGTCACCCAAACTTATTAGATGTCCACTGATTTTCAAAAAAGTGTCACCCAAACTTATTAGATGTCCACTGATTTTCAAAAACGTGTCACCCAAACTTATTAGATGTCCACTTGAGTTACACTAACTGAAATCACTCCAACAAAGAAGGCTTACTATTAATCCCATGAACTTAAAAATTATTAATTAATTTTTTCATTGTCACATTCATAATCCATGAGATATAGAATAAACAAGAGCTGCGTGCAGCTTAGTCCTTGCCTTTTAGGTTAAAAAATATAAAGAACTGAAAAAAAAAAAAAAGCTAGTCAATCCCATTTTAACACTAGGATATGCACGCCAAATTTCACTAATTTGGAATCCCGGTGGGCTAGCTCAAGTGGTTGAGTGTTCCGAGGTGGCTATACATCCCTATATAAGGGCCTCACCTGATGTCCCCATTGAGTGTTTGTGAACCACGTCTATAAAAAAATGTTCAATGAATCATATGAAAGTACCAATCTAACAATATTACATTAGTATCCAAGAATCCAATTTGAAAATTATTGTTATCCATTGTTATGAACAAGATAGAAAAACCAAAATGATGTCCCCATAGAAAGCATAAATTAGAATAATGGATATGAAAGTACCAATCTAACAATATTACATTAGTTTCCAAGAATCCAATTTGAAAATTATTGTTATCCATTGTTATGAACAAAATAGCAAAACCAACTTGATGTCCCCATAGAAAGCATAAATTAGAATAATGGATATGAAAGTACCAATCTAACAATATTACATTAGTATCCAAGAATCCAATTTGGAAATTATTGTTATCCATATTTGTTATGAACAAGATAGCAAAACCAAAAGGATGTCCCCATAGAAAGCATAAATTAGAATAATGGAGAGCCAAAGAATCATCTCCAAAAAAACCAAAAACTTCGCCATCTTGGGTTAGTGCATATCTCTATAAGCATTAGTTTTTGGTAGCCTCGAGGTAAAATATGCATTTGTCTCACATTTTCAACATTTTATGTTCAACATTCTTTAAATTTGTTTGAACAAAAATTAAATGGAAGTGGAAATATTTGGTCGTCTTGAATTTTGTATTTGATGAGAAATGGTGACCATAAAATTTCAATAGTGATTAAACATATGAAAATGGTCTCTCACCTATGATACTATTTTTTCATTGTGTTGAGAAGCTACATAATAAGTCCAAATAAGGTAGGTACATAGTTCTTAGCCATAGTGCTAATGACAATATTAACATAACATTAAAGGAAACATTCTCTAGAGTTTAATATTTATCACCATCTTGATTATTGGAAATCCAAGTTATTTATCACCCTCTCTTGTAAGTACAACTTAACAAATTAATTGTCATAAACATCCCCTAGGACAAAAGTAACATAGTACTTCACCAAAATGTAGAAATAAAATGTTGCATTGCATAACCTAGATACAATGACTATAAAAACATAGTACATAACTCATAATAAAGAACCCAAGTATGGGTCTATCCTCATGTACCTAGAGAAGAAGGTTGCTCTTAGAACTTAGGAACCCCTGGGAGGTGAGAGAGATTATACCTAAGGAGGAAGATATTATAGTTTTTTTATATTTACACTTAGCTTGTCTATAAAGCAAAGTTAACTACTATTTTTATAGCCTAAGCATAAAAACGTTTATGTATCTAGAGAAGAAGGTTGCTCTTGGAACCTAGGAACCCTCAACATGAGGTGGGAGGGATTCTAACTAAGATGGGATATTTATGTGGATACAATTTTTCCCTCTCATATTTAATGTCCAAAAAAGTTAAATAAACCATAACTGAGATGGAAGAGATTTATGTGGGTAAAAAAATTTCCTCCCATATTTAATGTCCGAAAAAGTTAAATAAATTGGTTTAGATGAGGCTAAGATTAAGAATAAGATGGATTTAAAAATATAAACTAGCATAAATCCATCTTACCTTGGAATTTTTTAAATATAAAATTTTTCATCCAATATTTAATGTCAAACAAAAACAAAAAATTTAAAAAACTAAACTTAACTAATTTTAACTTAAACATGAAGAAGTTTAATGCTTTTATTATTGTTCTTTCTTAATACTTAACATAGGGTAACATAAATCTATTCTAGTTAGACTTCAAAAATATGTTCCTATTGAGATAGGACACCATTTGAATTGATTTTTTTTAAAAGAAAATATGTGATCATTCTCTCTTTTTAAATAATGCCATGCCCTTTCATAAAAATTTCCTTCATAAAATAAGTTTTCTTTCTCTTCGTACAAAATAATTTTTCTTCTCTCCATACATCATTCTCTATCCGTACATAAAATTAGTTTTCTTCTCTAGGTATATTGAAACATTTTGTCCATAATCAAATCCTAAACCCTAACTTAAGATCTTGAGTTCAGTCTCTTCGAACGGTCGCAATGTAACACTGTCACACAAATAAATAATAATAATCTTCCTGTTTGGTATTAAGTGAACCGTGAAGGAAATATCTCTACGCGAAAAGGTAATAACAACTTTGAGTTTAATGGTGTTCTATGAAAAGGGAGAAACTCCATCAATACGCATTTACAGTAAGATTGGAATCTCCCACACGCATGAGGTGCTCTCTCAAATACAGAGAGATTGGATACCCACAACATGACAGAAATGCCAGAAATAGCACCGTCACGCATTTTAAAACACAATTACAAAAATAAACACCACATGCCAAATACACCAATTCATTAAATAAGAATTTATTTCTAGATGCATCTCTGGTCGAATTTGGAAGTAAGATTTTCTTTTTCCACTTCAGGAGATTTGGGCGTGTACCTCACACCATGACCAAACTATCAATAGAAGAATAAATTGCAGCCCTCTCTTTTGATCGTTATAAGTAAATCTAGAAAAGAGAAACATAAAACTAAAGGTGCATCTTGTTGTTTTTACTATTCTAATCTATACACCAAAATCAATACATTTTTTTCATATCTTCTTGCTCTTAAAACAAATTAAGTTTCCTTGAAACAAATTGTTAGGTGATTTTAATTATTATATTATAGAACTATAAATATAGGATAATAAAATCATTTACATCGTTCAAGGTTTTGAAAAATGTAATAAACACTATGATGGATATAAACCTTTCAAGCTAATCCAATTGCAAAATCTAAAAAATATGAATAGCTATGCCTATGATTGTACTGCATTATCGTCTATTAACTATATAGAATTTCTATGTGCTAGTTGGTAAAATAGAAATTCAAATCCCTTCAAATCAATATCATCTCTCAAAACAAATTTGAAGCCCTTTAAACCCATAAACTTGTATTTCTATCAAAACCAGGGAAATTGAGTGAACGCAACCTTTCACAAGAATAATATTATTTAGAAGTAGTTCTTTTACCGGGTCTCCTCAGGAATCACTTAGGCTCCATGCTAGTTTGCAGATATTCATTTAACTAGAGAAAAATAACAAATACTAAATAAATCCGTCCCTATACAAGAATTACTCTTGTGCATCATAAAAACCTAAACAAAAGACATAGAATTGAAGGCAACTAGAGAAATAAAACCCAAAATTGATGCCCAAAATTGATAGATAGAAATTCCAAAGAAAAATGAAAACGACAATGCACCATGGAAACAGAGACAAGATTCTAGTGAAAAGGATAATACTGAAACTACATAACCAGTAAAAATGGGAAAATGCCAAAACAAAATAATACAAAAGCTAGTTAGAGCACCTTTTTTACTTTCCCTTTAGAGATTCAAATTGTACTGTTGAATTTTTTTAGGGAAATACATTAGTCAAGATTCCTATCAATATTTATTTCTATATGATTTCTTTCCGATTAACAATCTCTGTCCACCTTCACAAGAACGTCTGTAGTTTTCATCTGCAATCAAGATCCTCAAATTTAACTCTTACTGTAAATGTTTCCATAATCATCTCTCCATATCTCTAACCGAAGGATGATGTAAAATAATTTTGAGTCACAAAAGTTGTTGGACATAACTCATTTGCAGTTTCTTTGATAAACCCACCAACACTATCCACATTTTTAGAAGAAACGAATGCCATCCTTGTAGATTGGCAATAAGAGAGTGCAGTAGCAGAGCACCAGGGTTCCAATTTCATCGAAGTTAGTGGGGCTAGGGTGAGGCATTTTCTTCTTGGGACCTTCAAGGATATTTCAACAATTTTAAATTAAAAAAATTGATTAATAAAAAATATCAAACATAAGGCTGCAATTAAATAAAAGAAAGGAAAATATACCCTTGGTCGATTGAGCCAAATAAGGACAGAAAAGCAGAAATCAGAGATGAGGCACGAACAGGGGATGGAATATTTGGAGGCAAAGAAGGAGAATATGACGAGGTAATTTGCATTGCAAATCCAAACACTGGTAATTTGCAAAACCCTGAATCTATTTTTTAAATAAAAATATACTATTTAACAATTTTAACAAAACTTTCAACGCCAAATTTCATAAAAATAAAAATTCAAAACCTAATTAACTCACTAAGAATAAAATATGTTTGACATATCCATGGAATCACATGGTTACTTCTCACCCTTCAATTAAATCCTACCATGTAGCACAAAACCTTGTCCTGAGTTGTTTTTTATTGTACGCAATCCCATACATCTTTTTTCCTATAAATGCCTTTAAATAGTATCTCAAAAAGTACATTTCTGGAGCTTTACGGAAAAATAATGACTATAGTTACTGATCTTTTAAAGATGCAAATGAAGAAAAGGATTTATGAGATTTATGCCGGAAAGATTCCATTTTGTAGGTAGATTACTAGAAAATCATAGTAGGTAGATTACTACATTGGAGTTCTCGCAACTTGAAATTTGCATGCAAATCCCAAATATGAAAGTCAAGTCACTGGTATGAACTCAATTTTCATTCCGCCAGATGAAAGGTTCCCCCATAAGGATTTCACTTATTTTGGAGCCCACACCATCCCGCTTTTGCTAACCTAATTGTGCCTACGATCACAGATGAAACTAAAACTTCCTTTGAAACCTTCGAACAAATTGAACAAATCTACATTCGGGGATTTCAATGTCCATATAACTCCCAGGAGAAACTTCTTCAGCACAGTAATCCCCTTTGGATTGTGCATAGAATACTGGAAGCTGCCGAGGACAATCCACTGATAGATTTTGTGCGCCCTCAAGTTTATGTAGGTCAGAATGTATTAGTAATTACATGTATAACTAAAATCACAAGGAACAATTTCCTTGCTCTGAAAATGCTTATGTCACCTGTATAATTAAAATCACAAGGAACACTCAAACACAATCCATGTTTTTGGGTATCTAATGTAGAAATTTGAAAAACCTAATTACTTGTAAAAAAATCCTTGAAATATGGAGAGAACATAACAGGTTATAGGACTTGGCTTCGGCTTCCCGTACATATATATAAACATAAAGAAAACGAGGGAAGGAACTTGCCTATATCAAATTATTTTTACCAAAACTTCAAGTAGTAGTCAAGCAAAATTGCTTTATAACACTATTGAACATGTTGAAGATCACAACTGAGCAAGAGATATTCAATCCAACCCACGTCTCCATTGTGATCACCAAGAGCTATCAGGAACTTGCATATATCAAAAAATTTCCAGAGAAATTCAAGTAGCTGTTAGGTGAAATTTTCTACTGAACATGTTGAAGATCACAACTGAGAAGATCACAAATGAGCAAGAGATATTCAATCCAATCTAGCTATTGTGACCACCATGCACTTAACCTGTTGAACATGTTCAAGATCACAACAGAGCAAGAGATAATCAATCGTACCCACGTCTCCATTGTGGACATTGTGACTACCATGCATGAGTACTTGGGTAGGCCTCTGCAATTGCAACAACCGAGTAACTGAAGTGTGTAGGCCTCGCAGCTGAGTATGGTATCCATGATCGTGTTCTAGATATTTTGTTGTATTATGGGGAGCTGAACAGCATATCTGATCAGTGTTAATTTATGTTGAATACTGAAGCAGGAAGGAGAAGGATAGTTTTGTTCAAAATATGGGCAAAGACATAGCAAATGAGTTACAAAGCACAAACGACTAAACTACATATCTCATATTATACATTAGTATATATATGTTGTTGGACACAATGGCCACACTGAGAGGAGGGGGTGAATCAGTGTGAGAGCAATTTAAATCTTTTTACCTTCTTTTATTCAATCAAATTATATCAAGCATTAATCACATAATCATATGTATTTGCTAAGTCAACCATAAGTCATAAGCATAAACATCACATCAAAGAGACACAAGAATGTTTGCAATTTGATATTTATTTATTATACATGGAAGACAACAATCTTCTCGATTACAATCAGCACCAACTGATAAGAAGAGCACCAACTCTAAAACAGGACCCAGCCTAGTTTTCTTAGTTCCAACTAAGATGGGGTTGAGGAGTCCAATCCTAATTCTACTTGCATCAATCTCTACTCATGTACCTTTGTACATAGATCTTTGTCAATCTGCTGTTCAACACCTATTCATCTGCTCATCACTCTTGCTCATCAATATTGCTCATCACTGCTACTCATCAACCTCTGATCAATCTGCTCATCGTCAACTCATCTCAGCATCATCAACATGTCATCATCATCAACAGGTAACCATCAAAACATTGCCATCATCCATATATACATGTGTAGTGTTTATCTTGATCAAAATTCAACTATGCAAACTATCATAGCGTGTACATAATCATCACTATATCACTGTAGATGTATATGCTATATCATCATCGTCATAGTATAGTATCTTCACACATCATTGATTCACAACTGTTGGATACATTATTGTTCATTTCACTGTTCATACACCGTTGTATGTATCATTGTACATACACCCATGTTCATGACTTGTACTCTCACTGTACATACATCACTTGCATAAAGCATCATAGTCATCAATATCATATCATCATCATCATCATAGGGTATACTTCACATCCATAGGGTTTGCATCATCATCATATCATGCATTATATCATAGAGTGTAAGCATCATGTATCAATATTGAATCATCACAACTTCATACTTCACTATACATTTACTATTGTATTCATCACTGTATCACTGTATATTCATTGCATACCATCGTCATACAATACATTATCAAGGATAATGCTTCAAGTGTATAGGGTAGCATTATCATCCAAGCATCATCATCATCACGAGGTAAGTATCAAGCATGCACTGTAGAGTATACCATGTATGTGTGACTGTACATATACCACTGTATGTGTAACCACTATGCGTCAACGTTGTTCACAAATCACCATCATTGTTTTATCTTCTGTAGATGACTGTGTATAAGCTTGTACTGTATATGACCCTTCAAAACCAGACTGTTGAAACTCAGACGTGTGCTGAGAAGGAACCCACCTTTGGACTGAGTATTCAATCTTATTTGACTGTGCTATTTCAACATATCTTCAAAGGATTAGAAGATCACTGTAGCCCGAGAATTCAAGGAATGATCATACCTCATCACATTTTTCTCTGTTGTTTATGCTGGCTTACAAGTCTTCAGGAGTGTAACACTGGGTTTATCTGTGCAGGAGGAGGTGTCCTTGGATGCCCTAGCAGCACAGCAGTAACCCTGATATCCTTCAAGCCTTGTCAAACTCCATCACTCTTCACAACTCGGATGCCCTAACAGAGAATTAGACTTCATCTGATTTTCACTACGGTTGCCTCAGAGACCCGAAATTCAGAGATAATGACTCATGTAGCTGCAAAAATGATAGATAGGATTCCAAGTAAATGTTGGCAGTTTGGTATACGAATTTTCTAAGAGAAATATCAGTCCTAAACCGAATTTATCAGAGCTCCAACTCCACCAAAAAATAAGAATCTTACTGTGGCTGCTTCAACTGTATACTCGAGAATCTTAGAGCATAAACTTCCACAAAAACATCACAAATTTTTTGAGTCACGAAATTTGAAATAAATGCTTCAAACAAGTTGAAATTTTCAGAGTTCTACTGCTCCATAATCTCTGTCTGCAACTGTTCTTCTCCAATTCAGATCTGACTACCTTTGAGTAACATTGACAGCCTATCTGTTGCCTTAGATGTCAGCTTGAAGCTTGCTATCACTCTCCTGCAGCTGCCTCAGTAGGTGATGCCCAAAAATACAGAGATTAGTTCACTGTGGCTGCTGCTGCCTTAGATTTTAGCTGCTACCATCAAAAAAATCAGTCTTCTCTGTTGCTGTGAAATCTGCCTCAGAGGGGGTCCGAATTTCAGAGCTCATCCACCACAAAAACTTCTTTTGGAATGAAACAAAACCGTGGTATTTATAGTGGTATAGTGATTTGTTTTTTATTATTATTTTGGGCCAACCTTACTATAACTAATTTAAAATAAATATTAATTAAATTTTTAATTTTAAAATTCTTTTGCAGAACTTTATGGAGCCGACCTAGCATATGTTTTATTTTCTTTTGTTTGGGTCGTCCTCAAAACTTTAATTCATCAAGCTCCACGTCAAAGAGTTAATAATTACCTCCATAAATTTAGGGTCACCACAAAATTGTTGATTGGGTGTTGTATATGTGAATATATTATTTTAGTAATTTTCAATTCCAAGAATACCATGATCATCAAGCCTTCAAGGTCCATCATACCACAATGTGTGTGGTTCCCAATCCTTCTCATGCAAGAGAATCATAATGGGCTCCATAGAAAAGTTGTCATCATGATAAACAATATCCAAGAACCATCAAACCACCATATGCCAAGGTCCAAAATCCCACCATGTGTATGGGTTCCAAGACCCCATCAAGCCACAAAAGACCCAAGTCTCCTTATGCAAGTGGGTCAAATGCATCATCAAGCCACCATATGCAAAGGTATGACCATGCAAATGTCGAGATCGATCATGCTACCTCTTGTGGTGTTGCTAGGCCTTCTCCTAGGGTACCATGACACCATCAGAGCATGAATGACCACAAAATGGGTCATTAATGCTTTTCCAACCCATCTAGGGCTTCTCCATCATCTACAGTGGCTTCAACACCATCTCCAGGGCCTTCAACGTCATGTCCAGGGTCTTCAACATCGTCAACAAGGTGGTGGCTCCAAGATCCATCCTTGTGGGTACAAGGACCTTGTCAACTGGGTACAAGGTACTTCAAAGCAAAAACCATTTCTGCAGGTGCTCCAAGGCACTAGATGTGAGGGTACTGGGATCATCTATAGCTATGCATTGCAGGAGGGACTTGGTGGCATCAATGACTACCTGTGGGGCCACTGCAAGTCCATGTTGGCATCAATGACAATTTCATCAACAATCTCCCCCTTTGTCATTAATGACAACAACTCATGCTCCCCCTGTGAGCATGCTCCCCTTTTCTCTTCATCTCTCTCCCTTTGGCATCAATGGAAAAGGGTGTCCACAAACCTGTATCTGAAACCACTGATCACTGATCACTTCTCCCCCTGTTAATATGCCTGATCCTAGGACCCGTCTGTATTCTTGGAGTAACCATTCTTCCTCCTTTGAGTTCATCCTCCAACCTCATAAACTCAATGTGTGCTAAGGTCTTTGAGAGACCTTAAGCTTGGCTTGCCATATGGCAGCCATCCTCCCTAATCCGATCAACCTCTCCTATCTATAACTGCTCGGTCTAATTTCATCCATACTTGCTTCTTGGCATTTGTCCTTTCAACATTTGTTCCTTCATTTGTACTGTCTTTCCTTGATAAGCTGTATAGGAAACTTCTCATGGGTTGTTTCTGTGTACTCCAACAATCTTGAGCTTTGTGCCCAAAGCCACTACACCCATAACATCTCATCATACGACAATATGCAGCAATGTGACCAACATGATTACACGTCCAACACCTAACTGAGTTGTTGGAGCTTCCAACAATCCTTTGATCAACTTCATGTTTCCATGCCTGAGAGTGTCCCTGACTGTAGGCCTTTGTCTTCTGATCTTCAAATCTTCCTGGATTGATTTTCTTCCAAGGTTCACTAATTCTTCTTGTTGATGTGTATGAAGGACTCCTCCTGGGTTGACTTCTTTGACTTGCACATTCTTAGGCTTTGTGACCAAACCCCCTACAGGTGTAGCATCTCAATGTGTGGCAAGTAGCAACAATATGTCCAACTTGGTTACATTTCCAGCATCTAACTTTTTCATTGGGGCTTCCAGCACTACTTCTTCTGTATAGTCTACAATCCATAGCCTTGTGACCAAAGTTAGAACAAAAATAACAATAACCATTAAATCCATTTTCATACCTGGGACTTTGGTTCCATCTTGGAGTTGTTTCTTTTCTGAGCTTGCTTTGAGGAACAGACCTAACTCCTTGTTGCAATTTTGAACTTCCATTGCAATTTTGAACTTCCAAAGTCCTTGTTGTCATTTGTAGGTGCATGGGGAGCAACTTTGGACGTTGATGGACCTGCTTCTGGAGTCTTAGGAGACCAAGTGCCATCTTTCAATTTTTCTCCTTCCTTCTTGTAACCAAGTCCAGACTTGTCAAATGGAGATCTTTGGCAATCTAAGATCTTATCTAGGACAACTGAACTGTCCTTGAACTTGAAAAAGGCATTCGTCTTTTCTCTTTCTTCTTGAGACCAACTACCTCCATTTCCAGCTTTTGGATTGTCTTCTCCTTTTCTTCCAACTGATTCTTCAAGATGTCTTCTATCCTCTTGGCTTCCTCCAGCTGAGTTTTCAAATCAAGATTATCCTTTCTAGTTTCTTCAACCTCTTTTGAGTCTTCACCGGGATCTTCTTGTTCTTCCTTTTGACTGATCAATTCAGTATTTAGTTGTTCAACTTCAACATTCTTGTCTTTCAGTTGATCTCGCAGCTCTTTATCCTTGTGTTTGAGCTTCACAAGCAGTACTCTCATTGTCATGGTCTTCTGCTGATATTCATTCAAAGACTCCAAGATTCTCCTTTTGAACCTTGTGAATTCACTATGGTTCAAATTTACAGTTTTCAAGACCCAATTTGCTCTGAGATCAATATTTATCAAAGTGAGATGTATCTCCTGTGCAGCCTTTGATAGATCTTCATCATCTTCTGCAAGAACCTTCTCAATTTCATCACACATGCTATCATTACAATCAAAAGAGTCCATACCTTTACTGGAGTCCTCTTCTTGCTTTTCTTCTTCTTGATTGACCTCTTCCGGGGGCTTGTCTTTTGATTCCTGATCTGTCTTTTTGGGTTCTAGTCTTGCCTTCTGATACTCGCTTTCCAACTTGAACCATAGGTCTTTGGCTAAAGTGTACTCCCTTCACTTTCCCTTGCTGAGCTGGGAAGTCCATCCATGAGGAACTTCAAGGCTGTAGCATTGTCCTTCTTTGCTTCCTTCTGTGCAGCTGCCTTGCCCTTCTTATTGGATGGAGTGGGTCGATTGATCACAATCTCCCAAACACCAAAATTCTTAAGATATGCTTTCATTTTTCTCCTCCAACTGAAATAGTCTGTCACATCAAGTATAGGCACATCATTACTTGATGACTCTGCTTTTGTCTCCATTGTGTGTCCGCGGATCTCCTTCAAGCTTGCAAGGCTTGTGACGAAGGCCTGCTCTGATACCAATTGTTGGACACAATGGCCACACTGAGAGGGGGGGGTGAATCAGTGTGAGAGCAATTTAAATATTTTTAAATTCTTTTATTCAATCAAATTATATCAAGCATTAATCACATAATCATATGTATCTGCTAAGTCAACCATAAGTCCTAAGCATAAACATCACATCAAAGAGACACAAGAATGTTTGCAATTTGATCTTTATTTATTGTACATGGAAGACAACAATCTTCTCAATGACAATCAGCACCAACTGATAAGAAGAGCACCAACTCTGAAACAGGACCCAGCCTAGTTTTCTTAGTTCCAACTAAGAAGGGGTTGAGGAGTCCAATCCTCAAGTGCAAGATTCTACTTGCATCAATCTCTGCTCATGTACCTTTGTACATAGATCTTTGTCAATCTGTTGTTCAACACCTGTTCATCTGCTCATCACTGTTGCTCATCAATACTGCTCATCACTGCTACTCATCAACCTCTGATCAATCTGCTCATCATCAACTCATCTCAGCATCATCAACATGTCATCATCATCAACAGGTAACCATCAAAACAGTGCCATCATCCATATATACATGTGTAGTGTTTATCTTCATCAAACTTCAACTATGCAAACTATCATAGTGTGTACATGATCATCACTATACCACTGTAGATGTATATGCTATATCATCATCATCATAGTATAGTATCTTCACACATCATTGATTCACAACTGCTGGATACATTACTATTCATTTCACTGTTCATACATCGTTGTATCTATCATTGTACATACACCCCTGTTCATGACTTGTACTCTCATTGTACATACATCACTTGCATAAAGCATCATAGTCATCAATATCATATCATCATCATCATCATCATCATAGGGTATACTTCACATCCATAGGGTTTGCATCATCATCATATCATGCATTATATCATAGAGTGTAAGCATCATGTATCAATATTGAATCATCACAACTTCATACTTCACTATACATTTACTATTGTATTCATCACTGTATCACTGTATATTCACTGCATACCATCGTCATACAGTGCATTATCAAGGAGAATTCTTCAAATGTATAGGGTAGCATTATCATCCAAGCATCATCATCATCACGAGGTAAGTATCAAGCATGCACTGTAGAGTATACCATGTATGTGTGACTGTACATATACCACTGTATGTGTAACCACTGTGCATCAACGCTGTTCACACATCACCATCACTGTTTCATCTTCTGTAGATGACTGTGTATAACCTTGCACTGTAGATGACCCTTCAAAACCATACTGTTGAAACTCGTATGTGTGCTAAGAAGGAACCCACCTTTGGACTGAGTATCCAATCTCATTTGACTGTGCTATTTCAACATATCTTCAAAGGATTAGAAGATCACTGTAGCCCGAGAATTCAAGGAATGATCATACCTCATCACATTTTTCTCTGTTGTTTATGCTGGCTTACAAGTCTTTAGGAGTGTAACATTGAGTTTATCTGTGCAAGAGGAGGTGTCCTTGGATGCCCTAGCAGCACAGCAGTAACCCTGATATCCTTCAAGCCTTGACAAACTCCATCACTCTTCATAACTCAGATTCCCTAATAGAAAATTAGACTTATATGATTTTCATTGCGGCTGCCTCAGAGACCCAAAATTCAGAGATAATGACTCTTGTAGCTGCAAAAATGATAGATAGGATTCCAAGTAAATGTTGGCAGTTTGGTGTACGAATTTTCTAAGAGAAATATCAGTCCTAAACCGAATTTATCAGAGCTCCAACTCCACCAAAAAACAAGAATCTTAATGCGGCTGCTTCAGCTGTATACCCAAGACTCTTAGAGCATAAACTTCCACAAAAACATCACAAATTTTCTGAGTCACGAAATTTGAAATAAATGCTTCAAACAGGTTGAAATTTTCAGAGTTCTGCTGCTCCATAATCTCTGTCTGCAACTGTTCTTCTCCAATTCAGATGTGACTACCTTTGAGTAACATTGACAACCTATATGTTGCCTTAGATGTCAGCTTGAAGCTTGCTATCACTCTCCTGCAGCTGCCTCAGTAGGTGATGCCCAAAAATACAGAGATTAGTTCATTGTGGCTACTGCTGCCTCAGATTTTAGTTGCTACCATCAAAAAAATCAGTCTTCTCTGTTTCTGCGAAATCTGCCTCATAGGGGGTCTGAATTTCAGAGCTCATCCACCACAAAAAACTTCTTTTGGAATGAAACAAAACCGTGGTATTTATAGTGGTATAGTGATTTGTTTTTTATTATTATTTTGGGCCAACCTTACTATAACTAATTTAAAATAAATATTAATTAAATTTTTAATTTTAAAATTCTTTTGCAAAACTTTATGGAGCCGACCTAGCATATGTTTTATTTTCTTTTGTTTGGGTCACCCTCAAAACTTTAATTCATCAAGCTCCACGTCAAAGACTTAATAATTACCTCCATAAAGTTAGGGTCACCACAAAATTGTTGATTGGGTGCTGTATATGTAAATATATTATTTTAGTAATTTTCAATTCCAAGAAGACCATGATCATCAATCCTTCAAGGTCCATCATACCACAATGTGTGTGGTTCCCAATCCTTCTCATGCAAGAGAATCATAATGGGATCGATAGAAAAGCTGTCATCATGATAAACAATATCCAAGAACCATCAAACCACCATATGCCAAGGTCCAAAATCCCACCATGTGTATGGGTTCCAAGACCCCATCAAGCCACAAAAGACCCAAGTCTCCTTATGCAAGTGGGTCAAATGCATCATCAAGCCACCATATGCAAAGGTATGACCATGCAAATGTCAAGATCGATCATGCTACCTCTTGTGGTGTTGCTAGGCCTTCTCCTAGGGTACCATGACACCATCAGAGCATGAATGACCACAAAATGGGTCATTAATGCTTTTCCAACCCATCTAGGGCTTCTCCATCATCTACAGTGGCTTCAACACCATCTCCAGGGCCTTCAACATCATCTCCAGGGTCTTCAACATCGTCAACAAGGTGGTGGCTCCAAGATCCATCCTTGTGGGTACAAGGACCTTGTCAACTGGGTACAAGGTACTTCAAAGCACAAACAATCTCTGTAGGGGCTCCAAATGAGTTACAAAGCACAAACGGCTGAACTACATATCTCATATTATACATTAGTATATATATGTTACATAGGTTGACGGTTTAAGGAAACACCGACTAACCGATCGTAGAACTGAATATTGGAATGTAACTAACACACTTAACTAATGAGATTATTATTTATAACACTCCCTCTTAATCTCAAGGGTTCCATTCTTACTAAACACAACACTCCCTCGTAATTATGATACTCTAAAACATCTAAAATGCAAATCTCACAAATGAAAATGCTTGCTGGTCTATGTCTCAGCCAAGCTTACAAACACTTAACAAAAATCTCAAAAAACTAAATTGGCTTCACATTAGGCTGCTTAGGCCTATTTCTTTCATCTTCATCTTCAAAGATAGAATGTTTTCCTGGATCCCAAATCTGATGTTGTTGTCGTCCTCTTGCCTTGCTTTCAAAAGTATTCTCAGTCAACTAATCTTTGTGGTTAACTATATTCTTTGTCTCATTGTGTCTCCACCAAAAAATCTTGCGCAAACACTTCCATAATTCTTCTATCTCAATGTTCAGCTCTATTCCTTGCAAGTGTATGTTACTGAACTTCATTTCCTGCGAAATTTCTGAATGCTAATTTCAAATTCTTGAAAATTAATGTTTTCATATTCTTCATCTGCTACAATATTCTTGTTCATGTATTCACAAATCCTTGGATTTTCTATCAATTCTTCTAGCATTCTCAACTCTTTAGCATAATCTGTTAATACTGTATCCAAGTGTTGTTCTTTCTTGGTACCTGCATAATCTTCAAACACACACAAATTTTCAGTTCCAAAAACATGGGATTCTTTGGTCTTGATTGATGCTTCAACCATCTTTTCGATGTGTACGAATGGACTTTGCAAACACTCTACAAAATCTTCATCTTGTTTCTCATCAAATACTGCTACATGGGCAGTTTTATCTTCAACTGAATTGTCATCATCAAAATTTGTTTGGTTCATGAAGTTAATGTCGTCAGCAATATATATTGTTGGATTCACCAAAGTTTCTTCATCATCAAAGGCTTCTACAATGACAGCTTTATCATCCACTGGTGTATCTACGCAGTGGGATTCACCTTCCTCTTCATGCTTTGTGGCACACATAAGGTCTTCAATATTCTTCTCCTCTACTTTATCAAGGACTTCTTCCACTTTCTTTTCTTCATCTTCTTTCTTTGCTTCAGACACAAAAGCTTCTTCTAATGTACCAATATGCTGCAAAGTATTAATGTTTCTTTTCTTTTTACTGTACCTCACCTCTAAAGCATCCCAAAAATATTTTGCACTAACAACTTGATGAAGTTTATAGAAAACACAATAAAAAACATTTTCATCCACTGCTGACAAAATAAGAAGTCTTGCTATTGTATTTTTTCTATGACGGGGTCTACAAAATCTTTTTGAACAAAACGCCACAAATTTACTGAACAAAGAAAATATTCCATTTTATTTGCCCAAATTTCATAATCCATACCTGAGAAAAATTGCAAAATCGGCATAGATCTTCTCAATATTTCATCTATCTCTTCATCTTCATTAGATTTATTCTGCTCTTCATCTTCATCGATCTGCTCGATCTCCGCAATCTGATTCTTGTCTTCATCATCTTCTCGATTTGTGACCCCAACTGGAATCTCACCATACATCTCTGCAAAATAGGCTTCCTATGCCCTTCTATTCTCTTTCACAATTTGTTTAATATTTCTCCTTGATTGTTTTAGTCTTCTCATATGACCCATCACAAAGTTTATTTGTATCTTCAACACAGCTTCAATCTTGACAAACAAGTTGTATTTCTTTGGTTTTTTAAACCAAAACCTTTGCACTACAATCACGGGTCAATTTACAAACTATATCTTTAAATCCTTTCACAATACTTTCAAAACTTCTTTATGAGATAGGTAACTTATAACTCCTTTTTTCAAAACATAATTCCATTCACCTTTTAAAAGACATCCACAATCTCTTATCAATTTTAAAATAATTTCCATGTGAAACAATGGTGTCATAAAGAAAACTTTTCATACGAATTATTAAAACTTAAACATTTCTTTTCGAATGGTAGAAACAATAGTTTTTATTTTATTACCTTCTAACTTTTTGTTTTTTAGACCAATGGGTCTTTCACACGGACTCAAGGTTTCTTTCGCTCAAACTTTTCTTCACGTCAACGATTCTTCACACACCTGCAAGATTTTTAACTGACTAGGCTCCTTCTATGCAACGGTCTCATCAATCAACCAACCGTATTTCTGGGCAGCAATTTCTTTCTCTGTTCACGGCCAAATTGTTGAGAACAACAAACTTCTTTTTCTAACAGAAGTTTCTTACAAACTTCTTTTTCTGACAGAACTTTCTTACTTTCTTACTGCACTATCTCAGGCCGACTTTCTCAGATGAATGGTCTCAGGCCGACTCTCTCAGATGAATGGTAATCTTCATACACCGGGGTTTTCTACAGCTTAACAACTTCAGCAAATTCTCCTTACGCTAGACTTCATAGCAATGGGCTGAAAAATTTTAATGCAGCGATTTCTATTTCTAACAGATGGAGTTCGAACGCAGCGAATTTATTTTCCTCACAAAAAGATTTCTTGCAGCGATTTTTTCTTGCTGGATGGCACTGTCCAACGGCAACGGTTTTCTCAACCTTCTCCAAACAAATCTATTTAAACAGATATGCTCCTACTTCAAGGGGACCTTCTCTCCAAGGAAAGGTTCTCCAGAAACTAATCCAATTTTGGATCAACCAAACACTCTAAGTGCAACACCGGTTTCAACAACTCACTTTACTCTGCATGCTTCTATGAAAGCAGAGTGTGCAGCAACAAAACATCCAACTGCTCAACAAAACCTCCAACGGTTCAACAAAACCTTCAATCAAGAAGAGGCTCTTAAATCCATCTTGGATTGACCAACGGATTAACCAAACGCTCTGATACCATGTTCAAAATATGGGCAGAGACATAACAAATGAGTTACAAAGCACAAACAGCTGAACTACATATCTCATATTATACATTAGTATATATATGTTACATAGGTTGACGGTTTAAGGAAACACTGACTAACCGATTGTAGAACTAAATAACGGAATGTAACTAACACACTTAACTAATGAGATTACTATTTCTAACAAATTTTAGGTTCAAGAACCATGCCATAGAGGTAATAATGCCATTGAGGGCAGGCGGGTGAGGAGCGTTGGAAAGAGGAGTTGACGTTATGGTGTCCATGGACGCAAAACAGAGGAGTTGATGTGATGGTTGTTCATTGATGCAAAGCAGAGGATGGTTTTTCATGGATGCATAGCAGAGGAGTTGATGTGATGGTCGTTCAGTGACTCAGAGTAGAGGATGGTTGTTCATGGACGACGCAGAGTAGAGGATTTGATGTGATGGCTATTCACGGATGCAAAGGAGAGGATGGTTGTTCATGGATGATGCATAGCAAAGGAGTTGATGTGATGGTTGTTCATGGACGCAGAGCAGGGCTTGAATTTGTGTCCGCTCTTTTTGTTTTGGGTTTTCTTTTGGTTGTTGTACTTGTTTTTTGTCTTTCTGTTGCTTTGGTTGTCTTTTTATTTTCATTTCAAGAATGGCCATGCTAATGTGTAGTTTGGTGTCTTGTCTTTTCCGTGTGTTTTCATTTTATTTTTTTCATAGTTTCTGTTTTTGGGGTTTAATGGATGGGAAATTCAGGCAGTCTCAAATGGCCAGGGTGATGTTGATTCCACACATACTCTGGGTGCATGGTAAGGCTAAGAATTTATGTATGATTTTCATTTAAATGATTTTATGGTTTTCTTTTAAATGCAGGCAAGGAAGATGGAGCAACTGATCTCTTATATGTTTTTGTTAGATCTCTCATAAGTTTTTTTGTCTTGTTTTAGTTGGATTCAATGATGGGAAATGAAGATGATCAGTTGATGCAGATTCTACAAATGTAGTGGGCATAGGTGAAGGTGAAGGGTATGTGTAAGTGGGCATAGGTGAAGGTGAAGGAAAATGTATATGTAATTTAATTTCATTCATTTTCTGTTGTATAATTATATAACATGCGTGAGCTCTACATTTGTCCACAACAACCCATATTGAGGGATTAGGGTTGACGCATATTTGTAGGTACAATGGGCAAGGGGTTGAGTCTGGTTTTTTAATGGTGTGCATGTTAAATTAATTTTTCTGCCTGTTAAAGTGTTATTACAGCGTGTTTAATTGTCTGAGATTTTTCATAAGTAATTTCCAGCCAATGCAAAACCGGTTGGAAATGAAAAACACTAAAATGTTGACATAAACTAGCAAGCTACAAAACACAGAAAATTTACAATCCCAAGATGTCAAATACCTCTAAATGCAACATACACTAGCATATGATTAACCATGTAGCAGCACTACTCTTCAATGGTTTAGCAAATAGAAATAACAATGATTAAATTAAGATAAGCTACCTCGGTTAGAACCACAAAGTTGAGCTCACCATGAAGACACGAAAAGGAAAAGAGTCAAAGATAGAGCAAGAGCAAGTAGTTTTGGACTAAAGCAAGTAGAGCTTACGGAAACTATTAGTTCTTCCACTACAGGGGTAATGAATACTATTTATCTATTGTGGAAATATGAAGAATAATTATACATCTATAACTTATATACCCCTACCCTATCTCTTCTTCCCAACTTTCCTATTTGACCTGGGATTAGGCTACCCCTTCTTTTAGCAAGGGATAAATGATGATCAATTGTCCTTAGATGAGATATGTGGTTGCAATATAAATCAGTGGTCTGAGATTTATCCAACAACGTCATATGATCCGAGGTCATGATATGACTAGCTAGAGACAGAGGATCACCCCCTATTGTTGTGGTATCTCTAACCTTTATCTTTACTTAGCATGTTCTCTAGCATGATGATATGTTATCATGAGATTACTCTAGCACTTTCATTATTACTCACACACACTTTGATCATTTATTTGTCTTAATTTAACCTTGGTGTTTCTCTTTTAACTTAATAAGTGTGTTATTTGATGTTAATGTGTACCATGATGAACTAAGTCAATGTGATTCCATCCATCTCACACACAATATTACCAAGCCATTTTCATTTGATTAATCCAATTCATCTACCCCTTCATTTCCCCTTGGTGAATGATCTATTATTAATGACAACATATGGTCTCGCTACTATTCCAATGTATTAATGCCTTTATCAAATTCAAAACAGTAGTGTACTCTCAAATAGGAAGATGTTCAATAAATTAAATGCAAATAGAATTTATCATGGGAGATACTCCCCATCTCAAAGACCAAGTTCCCTTGTCCCAGGTTGTCTAAGGCACATCTAAAGAAAAAAATGGACTAAGCCAATGAAAGGGCTAAGCAAAATGTGTTTAATAAAAGCACTAAGAAAAATTAAAATGAAAAAAAAGGATCGCAATATGAAGACGCGAGGATTGATGACCCATGACAGCGCTTCCTAGGCACACATGGAAGAAAATTTTAAAATTCCTAACTCTTGAAAATTAAGGCTAGAACAAACATTCGTAAATTGCTATGATAGTAATGTCACAATATATTAGTAAAATTAAAATGATTTAGGGATTTCACCCATAAAATGAGAAAAATAAATTGGACAAAGATATATAAAAAATTTATATAAAGTTGAATAAAATAAAGTGATATAAAGTGACAAGGATATATATATATATATATATATATATATATATATAATTTGATTTAATTAAATTATATAAAAAATAGGATATATATATATATATATATAATTTGATTTAATTAAATTATAAAATAATTAGGGGAAGAATAACTTAATAAATCAATTAAAAAGTGTTATTGTATATACTATAATGAGTAAAGTAAAAAATATTAATTTACAATACAAATCAATTATTCAAACTGAGGAAATAAGGTTATGGGAGATTTAAAAATCTATTCAAGAATTAAAGGAGACCCTAAGGATGAGATGTAATATCTCAATTTTCACCCCATTTCATTTAACATGTAAATGATGTAATATCGTTATGAAATTGTGGTGAGGAGCTCAAGGCCAAGGCCCCACCATCGATTTATTGTTTTCGTAGTGGCAATTGAAAATTAATGCATGTGGATCATATGCTAGCTTGGCACGATGGAAATCATAAATATGATGTAAACATGTATTTTAAACAAAAATGCCCACAGCGATCTATGCAATGCAACAAAAGTATGGTGGCGTGATTTTTACAAGGAATTGGGAGGGAAATATTCAAACCCTTGGAACCAATAAAGTCAAGCCAAGTGTCAATGAGAAAACCCATAAACTCTCAACTACTCATTTTGACTTATGCACCCAATCATTTATTTCTTCCAAGAGTTTGTTGAGGAAGTTAAAGTTTTGGGAAATGGAGAGTATGAGTGCCCCAATTTCGTGTATGGGAAAGCTATCAATTTTGAAAAACATGTTTGCCTTCATAAGCAAGAAAAGAGCCACAAAATTGCACCCCAAGCCATTCTTCATGCACGAGTTTTTCTCTCCCACGATTTATGGGCCAGTTGGGCGTTTTCCCTCACATTTTTCCTGACTTTACCCTCATTTTCCATAGCTGGGGGGTCATTTTTGTGCTGCAGAATGTCTGGTAGGAAGGAAGTCACGATTTGGGGGCCCATAGAGGTCGTTTTTTTCCCTCTGAATGCCCACATATTTGTTGGGAACTCGTTTTTGCTCCCTGTGGCCGATTTCCCTTCCCACAATTCGTTTTGGGTGTGCCACGAATTGGAAGAACCAATGGAAACCCTGTTTTGTAAATCCCTTAGTAAAAACGTTTATCCATGCCAACATTTATGCTTGTTGTGTGTGGAAAGATTATACTAGGGTATGAGTTATGGGTGTCCCTTATTTTGGCTTGAGCTTGAGTGTAAGCATCCAAAAATAGAAGAGGGTACACATTTGGCTTGATAAACCTAGCTATGGACTGGCTTGGCTTAAATGTGGTGTTCATTTTGTTGTGTATGAGTTTGAGTGTTCCCATTCCTTGTGGAAATCATGCCCAGCTCGGGGGTGGCAGTTGTGTTGAGATATTGATGAACACAACTGGCTTATGGCTGGGTGGAACATTGCAGTGACATAGCTAGTTGCTTGGGACAACATTACATCGAGATAAGTATTCTCTCTATGTGTATTAAATTCTGCAATGTTTTTAATTATTGACAATTCTGATTATGCTGACAAATGCATGATAGATGTGTGTAGATAGTTTAATTCCGTTGTGCATAGATGTGTGTAGATAGTTTAATTCCGTTGTGCATGTTTATTTTGATTTGCATCTGCACACATGTGTTTTATTTGCTATGAATTATTCATGATGAATGGAGCTGAGTTTTGTTAAAGCGCCAAATTTTCAGTCATGTTTCCCTTCCTTGTGTTGGATCGATGGGAGGGGACATGACATGAGAGTTGTAAAATGAGGGTTAAACAGTGATTGAGATAAAATCTTTGTTTGAAGAAAAGGTGATGATCGTGAAGGAGAAAATAAGACACAAAGGAGGTTGTGATGAGAATTTAATGAGAAGAATTAAGACGATGGATCAAAAGTTTCCACGATTGGCTATGTTTGTATCCATCTTCTCGATTGAAGTTATTGGAGTGTTTTTCAATTTCCAGAACTTCTCTGATTAGATGAGAGGAGTAGTTAGTGGTTGAGGCCAGGATTCAAGTGTGTCAAAACATATGTGATGCTTGGTGCTGAAAGAATGTTATGTTATGGCATATTTTTTGTGTTGGTTATGGTTAGTATCCACGATGTGTTCTTTGAGACTAGTGTTCATCTCACAGCTTCTATGGATCCTGATGATGAGCGGAGGTTCCACTCGAAATGCGTTGATCAACTCCAACTTTCAACACAGTTAATCCAAAAGACTTAATACAATGTCTATCCACTATAGAAGTATCCAATCTCAGATACTTTATGCTTGTTTGGACCTCATTTCATCACTTGGACCCTAGTCATTGGCATATTGGAACACTTCTTGAGTTGGTTTGTCCACACATGTGGAGTTTTCTCCTTGGTTTTGGCACTCATTGGTGGCTTTGACCATGATTTGTTGGAGCACCCTAGGTTATTGGGCATTATGGTTGAGCATTGACCATTATTCTTATAGCGCCCCCTCTATTGGGGATATTTGTTACTACTTGCTCATTCTCTTGCCCATATTGGTTAGTGCGCCCTCCTTCATTGAGGATATTCTCAGTGTTTTAGCATTAGTTTATTATTTGGGAGTACTCCTAGATTAAATCTAGGGTTTTAGACACAATATCATTGTTGTAATGTATTAGAAGTTGAGTTTTTCTCCTATATAAGAGAGGTCGCTTCTCATTTTCATTTGTTGTTGAACTTGGAGTAATACTATCATATTTTTCTATCTTTGGCTCTTGTCTCTTGATGTCTTCATGGTGAGTTCAACTTGGTGCTTCTAACTGAGGTAACCTGTATATTTTTTATCGTTTCCATTTATATTTGCTAGTCCTTGAAGAGTAGTGTTGCTACATGGTAAATCATATGCTAGTTTGTGTTTCATGTTAAGACATTTGGCATCTTAAGAGGAGTATCCAACCAATGACATAGGTTGGTGTGTGAGCTAGACAAGTAGATTGAAGATGCATGTAAAGTTTCCCTTCCTTAGTAAATTAGGCAAGCCAAATCAATTATTTGCAGGAGAATTTGTCATGCTTTTTGTGGGGGTTCTTCAACGAGCATATTCAAACAAAGCTCAAGTTGGAAGATCTAGGACTCCAAAGCCTAAGCATCTACATGGAACTGGTCTTTTTTGCATCCCTCAACCATATTTTTTTTAAATCTCTTTAATTTCAAGGTAAAAAGTTGATAAATTTTAGTAGAAAAAATACAAAAATATTATTTTTGATTTTTTATGAATTTTAGAATTTTTTTTAATTTTTCTATATTTTTAAGGGCAATTTTTTGAATTTTCTATAGGCTTATTTTTTTGTTTCTACAATTTTACAGTAAATTCCAACCACATAAAACCCTAAAAATTTCACATTTAAGGTTTTACATACCCAAACTTCACTAATAATTTTTTGGGCACATCTAATTTTTTTTGAGGTTTTGATTGGATTTAAGGTCACTGAGATCATTAAAAATTATTCTAAATTTTATTTTTTTGCATATTTCATATTCTAGAATTTACTATTTACAATGGCCTAACACATAAAATTCAGATCTAATGCTTCACTTTTATGTCTCAAAATTCTTCCAAGTTTAAATCTGAATTTTAGAAGTTATTTCTTTGCTAATTTGTGCCTAAAAATGACTGTGACAGCAATACTTTAAATTACAGAATTTTTTTAGTATTGGATAAGTGCATGCTTAAATGATATGTTTGTCAAATTTCACACCGAACTAATTTATGGAAATTTTTTATCTACTGTCATAACAAGAGCCACGAGGTGGCAATGTCCCCGATGTTGCTCTTGCCATAAGATGGTAGCTATAGGAACAAGAACGTAGACGAAAAAACATTGTTGGATTCGTTTAGTTTGTATAAACTGTAAGCAAATAAGCTCATGCAATACTCGAAAACGCTAGGGTAATTTGTTGTAGACTCCAAATTTGTTTAAAGAAAATAACCTGAGTAGACTCTAAATTTGGTTGTGGGTTTATTACCCTAGCTGTGCAAATGTTTCTAGATGACATAAGAATGCAAAGTATTGAACAATGCGAGCACAAGAAAAACAAATTTATGACGCATAAATATTATAATTATTGAATAAGCAAATAAACTATGTTGCGAAGACCTTGAAGTTCAATACACAGAATAATATCTACATAATGAAAATGTAGTGAACAAGATTATATATATATATATATATGAACTGGGAAATCCGTGGAACAGTCCATCAAAAAAGATTTATAATTTCTATTATTTATAAAAACACTAATATAAAGGTCCATAGAAATTACATAGTCTTGTAATCGAGGAAAACTGGCTGAAACCCTAGATTTCCCATGTTGAAAAAATTAAAAATTAAATATTAAAATTAAAACACAGTCAACATATGCGGACAACTCCTCTGTCGAAGGGCCAAGAAGGTCTCGACCATAAGGCCATCTAGTTCCTACAGATGTCAAGAACGAACGATGGCACACCCAAAATAAGATCTACTTGCTCATACATGTTATATCGCAACTATCGAATAGTTGTATGGGTGGTTCCACAAATTAATGAAGCATTATAGGTAACATGTAAAACATCAACCCAAATTAAGAGGTAATGTAAGTGCAACTCGAAAACCTAAATCAGATTCATGATAATATCAAGAGAAAATTACCTTGAATAGAGAAATAGTTTCCCCTCCTCTCTGAATAGCTTGACTAGCTCGATAGCTAATAAATAAATCAAAACTGATAACAAATGCAACAAACATTAGAAATCTTATAGCAAGAAATTGTTCTGTAAATATTCTTAACTTAAACATATCGAATATAGAGAACAAAATGTAAAGCATCGTGGGTTATTTGAGAGGAATAAGAATGACTTCAAGTTCTTGTTATGTTGCTCCTTGGAGAACATATGTAAACAATGCAATGTATAATAACTCTAACAACGGATTCATGGACTATATGATGAATAACTAAGGGCATTAGAAGGGGCGTCCATTCCTCTTTCCCTCTGTGTAAATGCAGAGGAGATCCGAAACTTCATGACTAAGCCAAAATGAAAATGAACATTGAGCAAACCGACGTGAAGTCTCGATTAAACCCTTGTCAGAAGAAGTGGTATGAGCCAATGCGTTGGCCATTCACCTGTTATCTCTATGCCATGCGAAGTCACAGTGCAAGAGCTACACATTAAAGAGAGTAGGTATACGTTCAACTCCGTCACTTTGAAATGGAGACAAGTGTCCACATGACCTACTACGATATCTGGAAAATTGTTGCACTTTAATGTATAATGCCTAGTAATATACACCATCATAAATCATGATTGAAGCTATGTTAAGACCCGCGAAGTATATTACCTAAATAAATATTACTATGCCAAACCATGTATTTCATGTACCTGTATGTCAAGTTGTTGGTTGATATGCAGGAAAGAAAATGGAAAAATTTATCTCAGGCGATTGACGGTGCCCTCCGAGACAAAGCGAAAAATACCTCTTGAAAACACAGTATCTTTGGAAAACATGACGTTCAAGAAATTGGAATAGTTTGAAAAAAAAAAGCAGGCGTAGGTGGTAACTCGTCCCCTGTAACCGAGGCATATTTAAGATGGGAGTACACATTTTCTATGAAGCATTTAACCAGCAAGTCAAGTCTGACACTTGTGCCGACGTTTTCTTGTTTCCCCCTCCTGGGAAGGGAAATACTAGGTAAACGTCAGCAAATTAAAACCAATCATGTTTTAAATAAATGTTTTTTTTTATTTAATATATAATATTGGTTACATTTTTTAAACATTCTAAAATGTAAAAATTTATAGCTTAGAGAGTCAGATTAATAGGGGTTTGGCGATATATACATATCCCCTTTGGGGACATAATAATATAGCAGCAAGTTAATGTCAATGGGATGACTAATAAATGTTAAATCTGTTATTTTATTTTATGAATATTGCTTCAACACCTAACTATTTGACTTTACAGTTTGTTCATGAGTATTAAGTTCTAATTTAATCTCATTTTCTAAAAAGTATCTTATTGTTTATTGATACTTGTTATGCCTCAGATTCTCTACAACGCACCTTACCAGATGTGCCAAAGAGGGGGGGTCCTTTTTCCATTGTAAAAGGCCAAATCGGGGTTGTCTTATGTAAACGTGTTGGTCTATTGGTGGTATAGACACTTAGTTGGTCATGGAAAGTCCTCTTGGTCCTCATTTCAAGGTGTATTGGTCTTTTATCCCTACTAAGTACCCCTTGATGGGTGCTAACTCCTCATCATGTCAAGCATTTATGCACCAGGTAGGTATTGGTGCATCTTGGGGTGACTCCACAAGGACACATGGCTTAGGAGCCCCTAGCCAAACTCATGGTTTCATGCTTTGTAAAGGTGATTACGCTTGTAAGGGTTGTCATACCCACTCTAACACACCTCATTTGTACCCACTTGGACCTTGTTTATTGTAGTAACCCCTCCTCGTGCTCATCTTGATCAAGAAAAGCAAATCGTCCACCATTGAAAGCTACTTTTGAAGGTTGTACCGTGAAAGGTTGTTGAGGGAAAAATACACGTTGTTGGGGTTATATGGAGCATGCCTCAATTTTCACCTCATTGAAGCTATCATCACTTTTAACCATTATTTCATGTTTTATGAGGTTTAGTCCCAAGATTGTGGCTGACAAGCCCTTAAAAATCATTTTAAACTCAAATTATCTAGGTTGATCTAGAGGAGGGATAAATTCATACTTTTAGGCTATAAATATACACTCTCCTCTCATTTGTAACCAAGATCATCAAATCAAATATGACTGAAATTTTATCTTACTTGTGTACATGAAATCTTAAGTGGTGTGCACCTCTCTTCTTGACTTATCTAGGGTTTTCAAGGATCAAATATTGGTGTTTGAGGCTTCTTTACTATTTTTCAAGGCTATTCAAGGAGGAAGGATCCTAGGGTTTGGTTCACGTTTCTTGTTTCTTTGTTAAAAGTGGTAATATCTTGAGTCTCTTGTCTTGCATTGCTTTGGTATCCAAGGTAAGAGTATTCTAAGGTTTCATCCATGTTAGGTTAGTCTTGTTGGTGAGGTATTCCTCTTGAAGGATCCCTCTTGTTTTGGGCATTGGCATCGTGTTTTCCCTAACTAGGTCAGGTGCTAACATAACCTACAGTTTCATCACCTTTCCCTAACTCATGAAGCATTGAATTGTCGATTCTTTGAAGAATGCTAACCCTAATTTTTCTCATTTCCTAGGAATAAGACCTAGGTATATTTCCATCATCTTCTCCTTTTTAAAATTACAAAATTTTATGTATTATATTTGAAAAATACAAAAAATTCAAATATATATATATATAACCTAAAAATCAAAAATATTTATTTTGTTGTTGTGCTTGGAGTCGTATTGAATTTATTTGCAAAAAATCCAAAAATATTTCTTCTTTTATTTATTTATGACTTGTTTATCTTATTAAAAAATCCATAAAAAGTCAAAAATCCACAAAAAAGTACATTCTACAGCTTGTTTTAGCCCTCAAATAGGGTGATGTCGGCCCTAGAAGTGTGACGCCAACTTTGAGGAGTTGTTTCAACCCTAGAATATATATGGTATTGTAGGTACAATCATCTATTTGGGTGAAATCAAGCCCTAGGGGGGCTAGAAGGGACACATACATCACCCTAAAGCATTGTTGGATACCCTAGGGGGGTTTTGAAGTGTTAAATCATTTCACTTGCTATTCTACAAAGTTGGTGCATATATGAAGTAGTTTGAACAACCATAAGTTGCAATGAATATTTCCAACCCTATATTACTCCAAGAGGTTACAAGTTCAACATTGGTTGGTAAGAGATAAGAGGTATCTATTTGTGATCTTTCAAGGGTTTGATTCAGGTTTTCATATAAGTTAGTGGTGCTGGTCTTATATTGCAGTTCATAGATATATCTTAGTGTCAAGATAGTACCAAATCATATTTCTCCTAACCTCTTAGTCTTGTGCGTGATCATTGAGTGTTTTGTTGAATATCTTATTGACTCCATAAGGCACTAAATTATTAATCTAGTATGAGGGTTTTTTTAGAAGTGGATTTGTTCTTGTTGTTGCACTTTACATAGCTACCTTCTACGCTCATTTGGGAAGCCTCCCATGGCAGAAGGAGAAAGGATTAAAGAGAGAGGGGAGTGCATTGTGGTGACAGTGGGTACATCTCTTAGTTAGTTGCCAATCTTAGCACCATCTTTGTGCCCTTTCGGAAGGGTGCTAATTTGTGCGGCAATAATACTTATGGACATTGAATGTGATGGTGATAAGATTAATTAATAACTCTTGAGTTTGTGGAATTTCCAACAAACCACTTCGGTTGAAGTGATCCACAAGTCACTACAGCTCAAGTGGGTAACTTAATAATTTTGAGTGACACTCTTTTGCAGAGATCTTTATCTCTCTAGGAGGGCCTCATTCAAGAGAATAATTTCCTAAACTAATCAAGTTTAGTTTCCATTATTAATAACAATAGCTTGTAGATGACTTGGGGCAATGAACCATTTATTTTAAAGGCATTTTTATCATTTACTTGGTATGGTACATTGTTAATTTTATTTCTGCAAGTTATCTTTGTCATGTCCATGAATATTTTACGTTGAGAAAATGCTTATGGAACACTCATCTTTCGATCATCTTACATGCAATTTCTTGAAGTTATTTTTTTGTGGGATGCTTAACTTGATTATGTTTTTCTACTTCTTAAAGCTAAACATCCTTAGATCCTCTTAGACTTGATAGGGAAGCCTTCATTGCCCGAAGTGGCCCAAAAAATGGGAAAACTCAAACTAAGGTGATAGTGGTAGTAGTTTTCCATAATCACATATCAAAACACTAGTGGAATTCACCACTAAAGTGTCAAATTGAGTTGTAATAGATAGTATTACTCTCCGAGAGCAACAACAAATGACAATGAGAAGTGAGTCTTATTATATAGGAGAAAAGTTCAACTTCCTCTACAATAAAATAATAATAAAGATGTTAAAATCCTATATTTATCCTAGGAACTCTCCAAGGTAGAGTCAAAATACATAAAATAATGTTCAACTACTAAAAAACTCCTCAAAGAGAGAGGGAACCCTCATAATCATGGTCAAAATAATTGACAATGGTATAATATAAGCACAAATAATGGTCCAATACATAACAACTGGCCTAGAGAGCGATAGCACTTAATAAACCTAGACCAAACCTAACCTTCATGGCCCAAAAATCAAGGGTGCTCCAAGGGACATGGTCCATAACTAAACTAACTGCAATAATGAGGTCCAAAGACCTAGAGCGCTCCATCGAATATGGTCCAAAGGTCAACTCCCAAGCCAACTAACTCCAACAACCTCAATAAAATCCAAACGTGTGACCTAAAAATGGTCCAAATGGTTCTCAAATGGAATGTACTACGGTCCAAGTGGTTGGGAAGGTCCCAAAAGTGGTCAAAAGGCCCAACGACCTCATCAATAACCTCAACAATCCAAGTCCAAGTTCCTTGGGTGATGAAATAATGGTCCAATGTGCAATCTCATGGTCAAATAAGCAAGAGAGACCAATATAAAACCTCCTCTAATTGACACCTTCTAAGCAATTCAAGGGTCTTCATCATGAAAAGGGGGCAAACCCTTCTCCTAGATAGGAAAATCATCATGAACTGGCCTCTGAGTGTAGCACCTCATAAGATCGTGCCTAACAGACATCAATAATCCCCAAACATCGAAATACATGTGTAAATCATTCCCTCTAATGAAATAATAATCAACCAACATCAAAACTTAGGCAATGTTAATACAAAATGATGATAATACACAATGTGTACATTACAAATACACTTTCTCTAAGTAATTCATTAATTAATAATGTTTACCTATCTAGTCTAACATTGGTGTAACATTTAGAACCTGTTTAGTTGTGAGATTCTAAATTAACATAATTTACCTAAGTCAAGTGAGGGTATATGGAGTGAATTACATAAACAGGGAAGAAAGGGGGTCTTTGTGAAATAACTATCATAGCAACACAAGAGTGTTTGGTCTATCCTTAAATTTCAAGAGTTACGATTTTTTTGAGATTTTTCTTCTACATGTATGCCTAGGAAGTGTTGTCATGGGTCATCCATGCTTGTGCCTTCATATTGTGATCCCTTTTTATTTTTTCTTTATTCCGTTGACTTTGGTGCCTTTTTATTTGCACCTTTTGCTTAGTCTTTTCATTGGCTTAGTCCCTTTTTTCTTAGATTTATCTTAGACAACCTGGGAGAAGGGAACATGGATTTTGCGATGGGGAATATCTACCATGATATTTTCCTTTATATTTGATTCATCAATACCATCATCTTTTTAGAGTACAAGACTCTTTTGACTTTGACTTGAGGCATTCATGCATTGGAATAGTAGTGTGACCGTATGGCATTACTAATAATAGATCACTCACAAGGGGGGAGGTGAGGAGGATGGGTGAATTGGATTAGAGAATGAAAATGGCTAAGTAATATGTTATGGAATGAATGAAATCACATGAAATAGTTCATTAAGGGACATGTTAACACAGTAATAGCACACTTATTAAGTGAGAAGAGAAACATGAACGTTAGACTAAACAAGTAATAAATTAAGGATGTGAGTCATTATCAAAGCATAAATGTAATATCTTATGCTAGCATACTATCATGCCAAAAAACATGCTAACTAAAGATGAGGGTTAGAGATGTCACAACACTAGGGGGTGGTGATATGTTTTTAACTAGGCATATCAAGGACCATGGACCATCTAATGCTGCTAAAAAAAAACTCTGACCATTGATCTATAGTGCAACCACGGATCTCATTTAGGGACAATTGATCATTTACTCCTTACTGAAAAAGAGGCAACATAGCCCATATATTAAAGTATTATAGTTATGTTAGGCTTGCAAGTTGAAACATGTTTCCAACATCTCTTCGAGGAGTTCCCATGCCTTCTCTACATTACCCATCTTGCAAAACCCATTTATAAGTGCATTATATTATAATTCATTAGGTGGGTTTCCTCATTGCACCATAACATGTAAGTTCGTAAAAACCAGAGAGCTTCTTAAAGCTTGCCTTCTTTGCAAAGACATTAATAAGAGCAGTTTACGTGAAAACATTTAAATGGTATCCCTTATCTAGTGACTCATGAAGCACTTTGGTGGCCTTCCGCCATTTCCCTTCTTTAAATAAACCATCATTAAGTACACTAGATATAACAACATTAGGGCATTTGTTTTTGTTGGGCATTTCACTAAAGAGGTTCCTGGTCTCTTCCAATTTGCATTCCTTATAGAAACGATCAATAAGGGTATTGTATATGACATAAAAACCATCAATAAATGCATTGTATCTAACAACATTAAGGTGTGTGTTTTTCTTGGGCAATTAAAACAAGAGCTTCTTAACTTCATCCAATTTGTCTTCTGACAGAAACCATAAATGAGTGCATTGTATGTGGCAGCATGAGAGCATATGGTTTTGCTGTGCATTTCATTAAGGAGATTCTTGTCCTTGTTCAATTTGCCTCCTTTGAAAAGACAATCCATTAGAGCAATAAATGTAACAACATTAGGGTTATAACCTTCAATTAAAATCCGATACAGTAATTTCTTAACCTCTTGGAGGTTACCATCTTTGCATAGTCCATGTAGTAAATGTGATTGTGTTAGTCTCATGGCACTTTTGCATCATAACAGGTATCAACCTGTTGATGTATTTGTAACTTCGGAAGATATTCACTTGTATATTGTATTTGTACTTTATTGTATCCCCAACGGAGATGTATTATTCCTCCGATTGGAAGTGTCGTCATGTGTACTTGCATGTGTCGCAAGTTATATTGTAAGTGTCGTAACTTATACTTGATGGGTTATTAGACCACCTTGATGGGGTCGGCCCTGTATGAGTCATGTGGGTCAAAGGGTTATTAGACCACCTTAGTAGGGGTCGACCCAGTCAGAATTATGTTAAGTGGTTAAGTTAAGGCCGACCTAGTTGAGTAAAGGTCAAGTGAAAGTTAGTGTATAAATAGAGAGTGTGACTCTCTCATTTCATACATTGTCTCATTCACTCACTTCGCATTAGTGAGAGAAGAGAAGGGTGCGCTCAAGTGGAGGAGGAGCATGTTGCTGAAGATATCTATCTCTTGGTTTTGATCATGATGATCCTTGTATTGATGCTTATTCTATCTCTGAGGAAGTTGCGGGGTTTTTCACCTTCTTGGTTTTCCCCGGTGAAATGTTTTGTGTCTCTTGTCTCTTATGCTTGATATGTTGTACATGTTGTTCTTTCAGTGAAGATCCTAGATCTATTGAATTAAATGATGAAAAACTAACATGGTATCAGAGCTATCCTGAAGGAAGGCAGGCTATGGCATTTATGAGACTTGTTGCACTTAGGACAAATTGAAAGCTAGGGCTTGATATAGAAAAAACCAGTCATCGTGGCACTTTCATTATAAATCCATTTTGGCGAAGGTTCGGGCTCTGAAAATTCTACAGGTCGTAGATAACATCCCCATGTACCTTGTGTCAAAAGAACAACATCTAATTTGTTGTACTTTGTGATTTATGATCTGTACAATCTAGGGTTTCTGCCTCTTCCTGATCTCAGTCATAAACAGGTGACCTAGGAAAAAAGGTCACAACTTGGGCTAGGAAGCTCCAAATGAAATTTTGTAAAAAGTAACAGGTATAGCACGGACTCTAGTTTCTCAGGTAATTTTTTCAGAGTCCGAAGTTGAACCAGTGACACTTGGCACGCCGCACAAGTTTGCTCTCCTGTTTCATCCCATAAACAGGTCACGTTGCGACACTTGGCAGAACTCTCTCTCAGAGAATCCAATTGAGGTCAGACCTGTGGGGTTGGAAAGAGGACAGGTTAGGCTACCACAAGCCGAAGATTCATACCCTGTGGATTAGTAATTTCAGAGATGCACTAGAAAAAATCAGGTGCATATTTCTGTCAAAACAGAATTGGATTCTGAGCACCTTCATTCTTGGCTTGTCACTGTTGCAGGAATTTAGGGTTTCGGAGAAAGTTGGAATTCTTGGAATCAGAGACCACGGCTGGATGATCCTCAGAAAAATCAAAAATTAGAGACCAAGATCGAATTTTTTGGTTGGGAAAAAGGTCAGGCTTGATCAAACCCTAGTTCGAAATTTTGATCGGAAAGGTGGAAAATTAGGGCTTCTGCGAAAGTTGGAATTTTTGAAATCTCTGACCACGGCTGGAAGCTCCTCATAAAAATCGAAGTTTAGAGTACAAGATCAAACCTTTTGGTTGGGAAAAAGACCGGGATTTATCAAACCCTAGTTCGGGATCCTGTCCAAAAGATCCAGAAGTTTCAAAAGCAATTTTGAGGGGTGAAACTTTGCATTTTTCAAATTATGAGTATACCAGCTTGATCAGCTCAGCAAGATGCATCTTTCTATCCTTTCAAAAGTTTGAAATTCAAAGTTTGAATTTTTAGGGTTCCTCTGACAAACCCTAATCCAGCTCTAGATCCAGTTTCAGCAAATCAAAGTGGATTGGGTTAATCTTAGAAGAGAATGAATTGGACACATGCATAAGTGAAGAAGTTCCAGTTCCAGAGGGAGATGAGGCTAAGGCTTTACATAAGAAAACTACAAGCAATCCCGACAGGTATGACTTAAAAAGATACAGGTATGTTTTGAAATATGTTCATGATTAAGTTTATGATATGTTTGTCTTCATATTATTGAGTTTAGTAACAATCTTATTTAATTTTAGACTTGTCTTATCACCCTAGTAAAAGTATGAATGCATGATAGAAAACATTCATTGATTAGGGTTATCACATTTATGATTGTACTACTGCACTGTGGTGTTGTATGAGGAGAATGTTATCCGTTAACATGAAAGGTACAAATCAAGTCCTAGATCAAGACCATGGTGACATGAAGATAAAGACTCATCCATAGTCATGGATCACATAGAGGTATGTATATTTTGATTCTACAATGGTTAACTTATGAGTTATGCGGGTCGTTGAAGAGAGCAAGAAAACATTGCTAGATATAACTAGCAAATATGATGACCAGGTATGTTTTTCTTATATCAAGTTAGAATCCTACCCTATGTTAGGATCTTATACTTTTGTATGAATGATAATGATTATTCTTGAAGTTCGAAGTTTAAGCAATAAAGGGTTTATGCATATTATGTTTCTTACTTTGATTGATGATATGACTATCCAGAAGAGTCCTATGGTCAAATAAGAATATGCACGAGTAAAAGAAGTAGTCCTTGAAACCTTGAATACTAATGCTTATTATCTGTGTTTGAAATGATCATGACTATACATGCTTAAGACTATTGTGTTTTGATAGTATTAATATTATACTAATAAATGTATGATTATGTATGAGATCTCGAGGATAACACAATGATGATACTAGTAAGCATGCATAGTGAACGAGGATGGATGTAAGTTCAAGGACAAGTAATCCAGGAAGCAAAGATCAAGAGAGAGCACACTCCAGTAGTTCCTGCAAGGAAACAAAGATTGAGAGGGAGTCCACCCAACAAACAAACAAAGATAAGTATTTGAATTGTCATTTCTTGTATATTTGATTGTTTAAATAATACTGTTCAAAGATGTATATACTTATGTTCCTAGAATTAGGTTGTGTATTATGCATATTAGAATAATTGCATTAATGAACAGCATACTACTAATATGCATGTGATGGGTAAGAGGCCTATGGCACTATACAACATTCCATTGCTACTTATCTAGAATGAAACCTCTTTGCTGACATGTTGGGGGTTGTGCACACTCTTAACAATGTTCTGGTAGAGATTGGCAGGCATCTAGAAAGTTATGGGATATGGATAAATGTTGTATTGAAGCATTGGCTAAAATAATTGCATGATTGTATGACATATTTCTTTATGTGTAAGAATTTGTACTAAAAACTATGAGATGTTTCTAATCATGCAATTTAACTTGTCTTGTAGGAAGGATCGTATACCATCACCTACAAAAGAAGGACTACAACATTTGTTCCAGCAATGAAGTTCAAGAAAACTATCTATTGAGGATATTGAAGAATCTAAAGTTCCCAGGATCTGGGATGCAGTAATTGAAGGATGCCATGGTCAAGGAATACCAGTCGATCATGAAGAATGATGTTTGGGATGTAGTCCCAAGACCAGATGGGAAGTCTGTGGTGACTTCCAAATGGATCTACAAGATCGAGCATGCTGCAAATGGCAGCATAGAAAAATACAAAGGAATATTTGTAGCTCGTGGCTTCTCCCAGAAAGAGGGGATAGACTATGAAGAGACTTTTGCTCCTGTAGCCAAGTACACTTCCATCAGATCAGTACTTTCCCTAGCTGCAGTGATGAAATGGAAGATACACTAGATGGATGTCAAGACAGCTTTCTTGAATGGTGTAGTCGAGGAGGAAGTGTATGTGGAGCAGCCACTTGGTTTTGAGACACATGACAGGGAGTCATATGTGTGCAGGTTGAAGAAATCCTTGTATGGCTTGAAGCAAGCTCCTAGGACTTGGTATGGTAGGATAGACAGCTTTCTATCTAGTTTGGGCTTTACCAAGAGTAAAGCGGATTCCAACATTTACTACAAGAATGAGGAAGGCAATCCAGTGATACTACTTTTGTATGTGGATGACATGTTTGTTACAGGTGAGGATAGATTGATTGCCGACATGAAGAGGAAGCTTGCTTCCGAGTTCGGGATGAAGGACTTGGAGATGATGCACTATTTCCTAGGCGTGGAGGTGTGGCAAAGTGCAAATGGAATCTTCCTTGGACAAGGGAAGTATGCAGTAGAGATCCTGAAGAGGTTCGGGGTGATGGACTGCAAGGCCATGGCCACACCTATGGCATCGAACCTGAAGCTTATGTGTGATGCTTCATCTAATCCGGTTGATGTCACTATGTATCGTCAGATGATTGGGTCCTTGATGTACCTGACGAACACGAGACCAGACATTTGCTTTGCGGTGAACACATTGAGCCAGTTCCTGACGGATCCCAGAGGTGTTCACCTGGTTGTTGTAAAGCATATTCTGAGGTACTTGAAGGGTACAGTTGATTATGGGCTCAAGTATGATGCGAATCAAAAGTTTAACCTACAGGGTTATGTTGATTCAAACTGGGCAAGCAATGCTGCAGATAGGAAGAGCACATCTGGGTGCTACTTCAGTATGAGATCAGGTGTGATCTCTTAGTTTAGCAGGAAGCAGTCCTACGTAGCACTAAGTATAGCCCAAGCAGAATATGTTGCAGCTTGTTCGGCTAGTTGTGAGGCAGTATGGCTCCGGAAGCTACTGTCTGAGTTATTTGATCTCCCGTTGGAGACTACTGGTATCTTTGGTGACAACTAGAGTTGTGTGAAGCTATCTGAGAACCCGGTGTTCCACGACAGATCAAAACACATTGAGATCAAATATCACTATATCATGGATATGGTGCAGAGAGGAGCAGTAAAGCTCCTGTATGTTGCGATGGAGGAGTAGGTTGCAGATGTGTTGATGAAACCACTAGCCAGAGTGAATTTTGAGTACTTCAGAGAGAGGCTTGGTGTTCTTCAGATTGACGACACTTCGAGGAAGAAGTGATGGACACATTTGCAGGAGCCATTCCAAGCATGGTGAGAGGAGGATCCTTCCCATGGCTGTGGATGTAAGCGCTGTGTGATGAGCATCTGGACGATGCTCCAGTTACTGCTTTGTATATGCATTAGTTGGATGCTTTGATCAGTATGATCATGTATTTGTATATGCATCATGTTGGATGCTTGATATGATCAGTTGGATCATGTATATGTATATGCATCACGTTGGATGCTTGTATGATTAGGTGGATCATGTATTTGTATATGTATCAGGTGGATACATTGTATGATCAGGTGGATCATGTATTTGTATATGTATCAGGTGGATACATTGTATGATCAGGTAGATCATGTATGATGGTATGTATCAGGTAGATACTTGGTATGCATCAGTTGGATGCATTGTATGATCAGGATGATCATGGATGATGAGCTTCAGGATGTTGCTCCAGATGATATACATCAGGATGATGCTATGATGATGATCAGGATGTTCATGTGATGATGTACATCAGGTTGATGTATGGTGAGTATCAGGTTGATACTCTGTTGGCCATGGACAGGTTGTGCTTGGGAGGACATGTAAGACCTGGGAGATCCGATAGGTTGGGTTGTGTGCCTGTAATCAGTCCTGGGATGCTCTTTCGAGGGTTTGTCTTATGGCATGTAATGTGACCTGGGAGATCCGATAGGTTGGGCTGTGTGCCCGTAATAAGTCCTGGGATTCTCTTTCGAGGTTGTGCCATGACCACATGTAAGACCTGGGAGATCCGATAGGTTGGGCTGTGTGCCCATAATAAGTCTTGGGATGCTCTTTCGAGGGTTTGTGGTGGTGACCACATGTAAGACCTGGGAGATCCAATAGGTTGGGCTATGTGCCCGTAATAAGTCCTAGGATGCTCTTTCGAGGGTTTGTGGTGGTGACCACATGTAAGACCTGGGAGATCTGATAGGTTGGGCTATGTGCCCGTAATAAGTCCTGGGATGCTCTTTCGAGGGTTTGTGGTGGGGGTCACATGTAAGACCTGGGAGATCTGAGAGGTTGGGCTGTAATTAGTCCTGGGATGCTCTTACGAGGGTTTTTTATGATGTAATAAGTCCTGAGGATTCCACAGTATGGCCAGTGATGATGAAGACCTGCAGGTGGTGGGCCTATATCCAGCATGAAAAAGGGCTGGCTCTGTAGAACTTCCTATGACGAGTAGTTCAGAGATTGATTGAGATAGCAGCAGCAGTGACGATGATGCTCTGTGATCTAGTGACAGTGATCCAGCTCCAGAGTTGAAGACTTGTGCCTATTTGTATTGATGACTTGTGTCAAGAGAATACCTTCCTAATTAAGAGGGAGCGTTGATGTATTTGTAACTTCGGAATATATTCACTTGTATATTGTATTTGTACTTTATTGTATCCCCAACGGAGATGTATTATTCCTCCGATTGGAAGTGTCGTCATGTGTACTTGCATGTGTCGCAAGTTATATTGTAAGTGTCGTAACTTATACTTGATGGGTTATTAGACCACCTTGATGGGGTCGGCCCTATATGAGTCATTTGGGTCAAAGGGTTACTAGACCACCTTAGTAGGGGTCGGCCCAGTCAGCATTATGTTAAGTGGTTAAGTTGAGGCCGACCTAGTTGAGTAAAGGTCAAGTGAAAGTTAGTGTATAAATAGAGAGTGTGACTCTCTCATTTCATACATTGTCTCATTCAGTCACATCACATTAGTGAGAGAAGAGAAGGGTGTGCACAAATGGAGGAGGAGCATGCTGCTGAAGATATCTATCTCTTGGGTTTGATCATGGTGATCCTTGTATTGATGCTTATTCTATCTCTGAGGAAGTTGCGGGGTTTTTCACCTTCTTGGTTTTCCCCAGTGAAATGTTTTGTGTCTCTTGTCTCTTGTCTCTTATGCTTGATATGATGTACATGTTGTTCTTTTAGTGAAGTGTGAAAATCCTCACAGCAGATCTAAGAGATGATGTATACCTCACAAGAGAATAATTATGATTAAGCAGAAAAATAGAAGAAGAGTGGTCAATGCAGTATAATGAGCAACAGAATAATAATACAGTAGAACTCGAATAGAAGCAAAATAACTTCACACACGCTAATTAATTAATCACAATATGGACAAATAAATAGTACAATGCATGAGGATTCGAATGCCTAAGGTGGCAATTCGAATTAGCCTTCATGGAGTGATCAAAGGATCATTGGAGTGTCATCGGAGCACAACTAGTAGTCTATCTCATCACCAGTGGAGTCATCAATGCTCAAGTAACTGTCACCATCAGTCAAACTGAGTCTAACTGGGTGTGGTAGGTGTAACTGAGTGTAATTGACACTAACTGAATGAAGGAGGCTCAGTGGAGGGCGCATGAGGAGCTAACTGGAGTCAAAATGGGCAGTCTAGTCTCACCAGAGATCCATCGGAGTGATACAGTCAGTTGAGAATCAGTCTAGCCTTAAATCAAGGAAAGAACTGATGATAACTTAATTAACTGAAGTGCAACTGAGTGGTAGGTGAGAGAGGGTGCATGAGATGCATGCAATTGCATGAAGGGGTGCACTAAGCACTAGGAGGGCTAAAACTGATCTGAGAGAAGCTCCCGGGGCTGGCTAACTGAGGGCTAGGTGCTGGACTGATGACTGGGATGCATGCAAATGCATGCAAACCCTAAATAATGCATGCAAACCCTAAAAGTGCATGCATGATTGAAAATGCAAATAATGAAAATACTGCTAGGACTAGGATGGAGTATAGGAATATCCTAACACCCCCCCTTAATCCATCCTAGGCCCTGGTAACTAAGACCAAATGTCACCCAATACAATGAATAATAATAGTCAATAAACCGAGGAAATGGGGAAAACCTCATGGAAAAAATACCCCCCCAAAAAATAGACTGTAAGGCACACACAAAAATAAATGCTCCAAACTCAAGCAGGTGTGATGCTTGGTCATATGTCTAGACGTATCTTCTTCTTGGGAAGAAGTGGATCATGCTCTGAAAGCATGTGCTTGTACTTGCTCTTCAGATCGAATGTGATGAGAACAAATCCAAAAGTATGAGGATGATCCTTGAACCTATGATTCAAATCAACTGAGGTAGGATCAAAACCATGAATATGCAGATAGTCTTTTGTCTTCTCCTTCGAACCATCATAGGTGATATTATGCCAAAAAGAACCATCAAATATCAGTAATTGCTTGGAATCCAAATCAGATCCAAGACTTGAATCATGGTTGCTTAAGATCTCCTTTGAACCATTTGAGGTGAGATCTAAACCAGTAAGTGCATGAGAAATTTTCCCAAGCGAATGGCAATGGCAATTATCTTCAATAAACTTCTGAGAGCATGAAAGAATGATCTTACAGTAGTAAATGAGAGGTGATTGCTTGGAATCCAAATCAGATCCAAGGCTTGAATCATGGTTTCTTGAGATATCCTTTGAACCATTGGATGTGAGATCAAAACCAGTAGATGCATGAGAAATTATCCCAAGTGGATGGCAATGGCCATATTCTTCAATAACCTTCTGAAAGCATGGAATAATGATCATATAGTAGTAAATAAGAGGTGATTGCTTGAGGAGAGCGAATGCATTACTTCCAATAGCTGATTTGACCTCCGAAACATTCAATAGATCATGATGCAGACCAACAGACTCTGGTGCAAGAGAGGATTTAGGACCTTCTGCAATATCTAGAGTGTGAGCTAGCACAAAAAGAGAAGAAATTTGGAGCATGAGTGTAGAATCTGCAAGTTCTTCTTCTTTGTGGACAACTTCAATATGAGATGTGTTTGATACTGGTTCATGATCAATGAGATCATCAAGGAGGGAAAATGCGTCACTTTGCTTGTTCTCGAAAGGGTTTGGACCAATTCCTTCATTCTGTGTGCCAAAACTTTCATCCAGGTGAGCCCATAGCTCTTTTGGAGTTTCAATATCAATGAATTGGTGTGTCATGTATAGAGGCATAGCAAACATCATGGCTGCACAAGCTCTGTCACCTTCAATTAACCAGTCATACTCTTCTTCAGAGGATTCGAACTCTCTTTCAAAACAATAATCAAAGAGACCATTTCTCTTCAAATGTGCTATCATATTCAGTTTCCATTCATCATAGTTGAATAGAGAAAGAAGATCATAGTTGAATGGAGAAAGAGGAGGGATTTCTTCTGAATTCATTGAAGTTGTAGAAGACCTGCAAAAACAATAGAGAATATCTGCAACTGCTATTGCTGCAAAAATGCAAAAACTGTTGCAAATGCTGCACTCGAAATCTTGGTAATAACCTAAAAAAAACTCTCGGGAATGGAGATAAACAATAATCTCAACATGCTCTGATACCATGTGAAAATCCTCACAGCAAATCTAAGAGATGATGAATACCTCACAAGAGAATAATTATGATTAAACAAGAAAATAGAAGAAGAGTGGTCAATGCAGTATAATGAGCAACAGAATAATAATACAGTAGAACTGGGATAGAAGAAAAATAACTTCACACACGCTAATTAATTAATCACAATATGGACAAATAAATAGTACAATGCATGAGGATTTGAATGCCTAAGGTGGCAATTCGAATTAGCCTTCATGGAGTGATCAAAGGATCACTGGAGTGTCATCGGAGCACAACTAGTAGTCTATCTCATCATTAGTGGAGTCATCAATGCTCAAGTAACTATCAACCATCAGTCAAATTGAGTCTAACTAAGTGTGGTAGGTGTAACTGAGTGTAACTAAGTGTAACTGGCACTAACTGAATGAAGGAGGCTCAGTGGAGGGCGCATGAGGAGCTAACTGGAGTCAAAATGGGCAGTCTAGTCTCACTAGAGATCCATCAGAGTGATACAGTGAGTTGAGAGTCAGTCTATCCTTAAATCAAGGAAAGAACTGATGATAACTCAATTAACTGAAGTGCAACTGAGTGGTAAGTGAGAGAGGGCGCATGAGATGCATGCAATTGCATGAAGGGGCACACTAAGCACTAGGAGGGCTAAAACTGGTCTGAGAGAAGCTCCCGGGTGCTTGCTAACTGAGGGCTAGGTGCTGGACTGATGACTGGGATGCATGCAAATGCATGCAAACCCTAAATAATGCATGCAAACCCTAAAAGTGCATGCATGGCTGAAAATGCAAATAATGAAAATGCTGCTAGGACTAGGATGGAGTATAGGAATATCCTAACATGAAGATCCTAGATCTATTGAATTAAATGATGAAAAACTAACACAACCCGAATGCCACATGGGGATACCATGTCTTGTAAAGCTCATTTATTAGGGTAGTGTATGTAAGAATATTACAAGCATATTGTTTGCTCACCATTTGATTGAAAATTTTGGCAATTTCCTCCATCCTACTCCACCTTGCAAAGCCCCTTGATGAGGGTACTAAAGGATATGAAATTTGAAATATAGCCATGTGGTTCCACTCCACTCTTTCAATGCATAATCTATTTTACACCTTATCCAACATCTCATGATGTAATTTGATGGCCACGTGCAATTTCCCTTCCTTACAAAAATCATCAATGAGTGCATTGTATGTGACAACATGAGAGCATATGGTTTTGTTGTGCATTTCATTAAGGAGCTTCTTGGCCTTGTTCAACTTGCCTCCTTAAAAAATAAAATCCCTTAGAGTATAATAAATGTAATAACATTAGGGTTAAAACCTTCAATTGACATTTGATACAGTAGTTTCTTAACCTCTTGGAGCTTACCCTGTTTCCATAGTCCATGCAAGGGGGTAGTAAATGTGATTGTGTTAGTCTCATGGAACTTTTGCATCATAACAAGTATCAAACCAAATGCCATGTGGGGATACCATGTCTTGGAAAGCTCATTTATTAGGGTAATGTATGTAAGAATATTATAAGCATATTGTTTGCTCACCATTTGATTGTAAAGTTTGGTAGTTTCCTCCATCCTACCCCACCTTGCAAAGCCCCTTGATGAGGGTACTGAAGGATATGAAATTTGGGATATAGCCATGTGGTTTTGCTCCACTCTTTCGATGCATAATCTATTCTACATGTTTCACATTGACAATTGATGACAATGTTCATACTTATCATTTTTGTAACAATGTTTTCTTCAGTAATAAGCATGTAAATAGAAAATGCTAAATCATGTTGATTCCATCAGAATAGGCTACTTAATAAATGATTTCAAGAGATGAAAGTGGGGGTGGATTTAGCTGAAAGAAAATGCTTGAATGTCTCCACTGCCTCTTAAATCTTGTTGGTCTGACATAATGTTTTAATGAGCATGTTTGTAGTGGCATTCAAAATGTGGGAGGAGTGTTGACAAATGACGTTGAATACTTATTCAAATTGGAAGGAATTGTCTTACTCCTCATAATTGTCATCATTTCCATGTGTTGTGTTGGGGTGAGAAAAGTGAGAGTAATATTGAAATTGCATTGTGTAACACCCACGCCTTACAACCCTAAGCCATTCATCATGTTATGCCTCAAATTGTCTGTAGCGTGCCTTTCAAAATGTACCAAACTGAAGGGGTCTTTCGCCATTGTAAAAGGACAAATATGGGATTTCTTATGTAAAAGTGTTGAGCCCCTTGGTCTGGTAATGGAAGGTTCTCTTGGCTCCCATTGCAAGGAGTATTGGCCTTGTGGCTTTCTTGACTACCCCTTGATGAGCGGAATTCTCCCATCATGTTGGGAATTTATGCCATGGGTGGGTGTTCTAGTGCTTCTTGGGATGAATCCATTATGACACATGGCTCAGGGGATCCTAGACACACTTATGTTCATGTTATGTAGAAGGTGATTGCATGTGCATTAGAGAGATTTTGAGGTCAAAAAATGGCCTCCTAAGAGATGTACTACAAAAATATGAGATATATTAAAATATGATGAATTTGGGGTTTTATGGAGTAGGTATATATGACAAGTCACCTCCCACACTATTTTCTATGCACAATATAAATAACCATGGTTGAGTTGCTTTTCAAAATTCACTAGAAATAAAATTAATAAAATAAGTCTACATTGATGTGACTAAGATTCATTGTAAATTCTCAAAAAATTATTGTCCTTTAGCATTTATTTGTCTTGAACTTGCAAATGAAATTAAATAATAAAAAATATTTTTAAGAGCTATTTTTTTAATTTTATGTTGACTTTTTATATTTAGTACTTTTCTCATGAATTTAATATAATGTAATTTAATTGAGAATTCATTTACATGAAAATGTTAATAATATTATTATAATCCACATTGCATTATTATTATTATTATTATTGTTTATTAAATCTATTATTATTCTTTATTAGTTTGACATTATGTTATTAAATAGAATGGAGTGAATATATAATTTAAAATTAAAAACATACAAATGATAATATATTATTTTATAAAAAAAAAGTGAAAGGACTTTCTTTATGAATTAAGAGTACTTCACTTGAAAATGACAATAATATTATTTTATGAGAAAGTGTGAAAAGACATTCATTATGAGTACTTTACTTGAAAATGACAATAATATTATTTTATGAAAAGACTATCATTATGAGTACTTTACTTTATGACTTAAAAGTACTTACACCACTACCTTGGTTAACTATGTGTTTTCATTCACCATATAAAATTTGACAAATAAACATTCTTAACTCATGTAATGCCACCTCACCAAGGGGGATGATGGCATCTACTAGAATGTGATTGGTTGTTTTTTATAGTACATTTTCTTTGTTTTGGGGCCATTTTTTGACCTCAAAATTTCTCTAATGTAAGGGTTGTCATACCTGCTTTAGCACACCTCATTTATGCCCACTTGGACCTTCTCTTTTCATATATTACCCGTCCTCTTAGTCTCTGCATGCAAGATGATGATGATGTCATCCTTTGAAGGAAGCCTTACCTTGCTAAAAAGGAGGACGTTGAGGCAAATTCTACAATGTTGGGGTTAGTTAGGGCTTGGCGTCCTCCTTTAGGATCAACACTCCACTTGGTTGAACCCATTTGCATCATTTTATCATTATTTTTAGTCTTTTGTGGTTTAGTCCCCGGCTTGTTAATTTTTCTTATTTTAGCACTAGATAAAATAACTCCTAGTGATTTTCTTTACTTAAAATTTAATTTCAGCTCACTGATTATTTTACACTTGTTGAGATCTATCAACAGTAAATCAAAATAGCGGAAGAAAAATAGGAAACAGATCACATAAACACACACAAACTTTTGCCCTTCAAAAATTAGTTTTTCATTAACAAATAATCCAAGCTTCCAAGGGCTCCCTTTTTTTTCAAAAGAAAAAAACTCATTCCTTGTTATTCATAGTGTGAAACAAAGAGAACAATGTATACATAGATGAATGCCAACCTTTTCACCAACAGTTGGAAACAAAGTGATTCATGTCATACCTCCAAAGTAACTTCACTAATACAAGCTAGAAAACCACTAATAAGTTCCGATCGAAAATCAAAGTATTACATCATATAACAAAAAGGTTGTAATAACTCTACTTCCCAAAGGAAGAACCAAAAATAAACCCCAAAGAGTAAAGTGCCTGAGCAGTCTGCTCCGATATACATCCTGACTAATAAGTATCCAAAAAAAACTAAAAATAAAACATAAAAGGAAGCTCTTTTACTGAGAAAATGGCCCTGAGAAATTACACAGCAAACCTGGGAAATTCTGCCTTGCTGAAGACAAACTTCAACCTACAAAATAGCCCCTGAAAAACATAGCAAAATCTGAATTTTCTTCCCTTACAAACATTTTGTACGACCTCCCTGTACGGCCCATACACATGTACGAATCAGTACATTACAATCGGTACACATGTATGAACCTGTACAGTGTCCATACAACCTATATGAAAATCCATACAACCGCATCCGTATGCTTGCATGGATCTGTATGACATGTTCATACACTTGTCCATACAATCCATACGACCAACCCTGCACAAAAAAAAAAGTCATGATCAATTGAATGTTTTTCCTGAATGTTGTCTCTTTCTCTCTTGACCTAGAAATCAAAAAGACCTTCTCTCCCTTGGATGAAAGTCCTTCACCCTTTCCCAAGATCCTAAAAATTAAAAAGTCCTTCTTCAAGATTAGATCTCATCCACTTGAGATCAAGGGATGAGATTCATTTAATTAACTTAAATAACTAAAACCCCCAAACTAGGATTTTCTCCAAATTAACTCCAATTAATTATAAAAGGGCATTCACATTAATAAGTCCTGTAATTAAAGTAAATTTCCTAAGTGCCTGAGAGGTCATGGTGACAATTCCCATGGGAAATACACCATTCCATAGAAATACATTTCCAATGCTCATTATTGTGTCTGGGCTAGCTCCCTCTGGACAAATGAGTACTTTCCCTTTCTTGATTGTGATGGAAAAACCCTTGTCCTCCAAAACTGATAGTGAGAGCAAATTCTTCTTCATCCTTGGAATCCAAAGCACCTCCTAGGCCTCCAACAAACCTCTTATCTCAAGTTGGAACCAAACAGTTCCCACCCCCTTCACTTCAAGCTGGAACCAAACAGTTCCCACCCCCTTCACTTCAAGTTGGAACCAAACAGTTCCCACCCCCTTCACTGCATACTTGGCATCATCACCAAGCTCAGATTGCTAAAAATCTCTCATGTTTCATTCATGTGATGCAATGCACCACTATCCAAGTACCAAACACTCATTTTGTAGGTGTTGGTGGTGAGGCAGGAGACCAGTGAGAATTCCTTCTCAAACTTCATTGCAAACTCATCCATCTGTGTCTCTATGAATGTTGCTGTCTACTTCCTCTCTTGCCTCTTCTTCTCCAAACACTGAGATGCATAGTGCCCATTCTTGTGGCAAATAAAGCACTTGATTTTAGTCAATTCTTTATTCCCCGACTATGAGGATGCTCCCTCATTGTTACCTTTGGAACCTTGTCCTTTGCTCTTTCATGCCTCACTAATAAGAACTAGGTTCTCCTCCTCCTCACATTCTTGCTTGCATGCTTTAGACTCCTCTGAGCCTCTTCTTGGATGCAATCATCCCAAAGCCTCTACCAATATGGAATATTTTCTTGAGCTACATCTCCCTTGACAAATGGATCCCAAGACTTAGGGAAGCCATTCAGTGACACATTCACGAGTTTTGCATCAAGAATCGTCTCGCCAACAACTTCAAGTTGATCACAAATATGAGTGATCCTCATGAGGTAATTGGTAACATTATCAGTTTTCATCATATGGACTTCTTTGAGCTTGCTTCTCAAAATCAACTTCATGTTCATGTTGTCACTCTAGAACAAGTCCATTAGATATTTGTACATTGCATGGGTTTTTGTCTTCTCTGTTACATGAGGAATCAGATGATCCTTCACGGCATCTAGGATCACTCTTTGGGCGTTGATATCTTTTTTCTCATAGGCTGGAAAATCATCTGGATCTATTACTTTGGTAATTGTCTTCTCCATAATCCCCCAAATATCATGCTCCTTCAACAACAAGACAACTCTTGCCTTCTCTGCAAGGAATTTAGATGCCCCATGTAAACTATCTTCAAACTTGAGACTAGTTGTTGTCATAAGTGGATCTACCACAAATAATTGACTTATGCGTTGTCCTTCAAGCACCCACCAAGTTCAACTGCTCTAAACCATGGATATGCTCTAGATCTACCTATTGGTCACTCATATCTATTAGATCTACTGCAATAAACTTCAGATCTGCTCCCTCTCAAACTCCAAGCTCTAACACCATGTTAATTTGTTTTTATTTCAACACTAGATAAAATAAATCCTAGTGATTTTCCTTGCTTAAAACTCAATTTCAGATCACATGTTATATTACACTTGTTGAGATCTATCAACAGTAAATAAAAGTAGCAAAAGCAAAATAGGAAACAGATCACATAAACACACACAGATTTTTTCCCTTCAAAATGCATCTTTTCATTAACAAATAATCCAAGCTTACAAGGGCTCCCTTATTGAGAAAATGGCCCTGAGAAATTACACAACAAACCTAGCTAATTATGCCTTGCTGAAGACAAACTTCAACTTGCAAAATAGCACCTAAAAACGCAGCAAAATGATAATTTCATGCCCCCGCAAACCTATCATACGACCTCCCTGTATTAATTGTATAATCTGTACACATGTACGGATCCATGTGATATAATCTGTACACATCTACGGATTTTGTACACTATTTGTACGACCTATACAGAAATTCATATAGCCTGATCCATATGACTGTACAGATTTGTACAACTTATCTGTGCACATGTATATATGGTTCGTACAGCCACCCCTGCATAGACAAATTATGCCCTGATCAACTATTTGTTTTTCCTAAATGTTGCCTCTTTCTCTCTTGCCCTGGAAATCAAAAAGTCCTTCTCTCCCTTGGATGAAGGTCCTTCTTCACCCTTGCCCAAGAGACTGAAAATCAAAAAGTCCTCATAATTCTCACTCAATGCTTAAGTGTCTCTCTTGTGTCTTTCTCCTCTCCCCTTAGCTCCCTTTTATATTTTTGGTTGAAACAAAACCCTAAATTCAATGGCCAAGATTAGATCTCATGCACTTGAGATCCAGGGCTAAGAATCATTCGATTAACTTAAAACACTAAATCCCCCAAACTTAGGCTTTTCTTCAAATTAACCCCAATTAATTATAAAAAGGCATTTACTTTAACAAGTCCTTAATTAAAGTGAATTTCCTAAGCGCCTCAAAGGTCATGGTGACGATTCCTATGGGCAAGACACCATTCCATGGAAATACCTGTCCAAGCTATAAAACATCAACAGTTGTGGGTGACAAACCCTAATTTTAAATTATTTTATATTTTAGTAAGGTAGGCTCTACAACTCAAAAAGACTAGGATGCCTCATATAAATAAAGGCTCATACTCCCATTTGTAAACAAGGCAAGGGTTCAAATATGATCTTACTTTTTCTCTTGGTCTATGTCACTCTATCAGAGCTTCTGAGGCATGTGCACCTCTCTCTTTGGCATAATTTTCTTGAGATGAAGGTTGGATGATGAATTTCTAGAAATTGTGCTATCTCTCAAGGTTGATCCATTGAATGGTTGTTATAACTCAAAGCTAAGGAAGGACCTAAGACTTCTCTCTTTTTTTTTCTTGGTGGATGGTGGTAAGATCTTTTAATTTTTTTGTTTGATATTTCTCGTGTGCACCTTAAGCAAGGAAAGTTAGGGTTTTGTTTACATGTCGTCAATCTTGTTTTAGGAGAATTTCATATTGGAGGATCTCGAGCCATAAGTGGGTCCCTAAAAGTTCATTATTTTCCCTTATTAGGCTAAGGCTACTTTGGCCTATCTAGGGTTACTAATTTTTCCCTAATTAATAAATCTTGAATAGACGAATTAAGAAGAGACACTATATTGATCTCTTATTTCCCTAGGGTTAAAGGATTAAGGTCTAAACCCCTTCTCATCTTCAATTTTATCAAATTTCTATTGTATATATTACAAAAAATACAAAAATAAATATAATATTTGGAAAAACACTAAAAATATAGAAAAACCATATCTCAAAAATATCATGAATTTTTTAATTGTGCTCTGCTAGAAAAGTGCACCCTAGGTTATTTATTGTTGAATCCTCGAGGGAGTCCCTTTCATGTGGTTGGATTGAGAGTTATACCGTGTTTGTGTTATCTTGGGCATTTTTCATATATGTTGTAGCAGGTAATGTTAAAGTTTGCACTTTAATTCAATTTAGTTAGATATTTAAACTGAAAGATAGACAAGCACAGCAAAACACAAAGACACAAGAATTTTCCTTGGGGAAACCATAAAGGAGAAAACCCCACAACTTCCTCATAATAGATTCATCACTAGTACAATATCAAGCAAGATGGAAAATCCAAAATATAAGATGTCTTCTGCAGCTTGCTCTCTTTCTCCTCCAGCGAACTGTCTTCTCTCTCACTTGATGCAAACTTGCTTGAGTGAGTGTGATTCCAACTGAGAGAGTGATCCTCTCTATTTATACTTTAAGTGTGGGTGACATTTTTCCTAATGGGGCCGACCTCTCTAACTTGACTGGGCCAACCTGTCCTAGGGAGACTCAAAAATACAATTTACAATTATCTTTTGGGGAGCTATTGCCCCGACTTACAGTGGAGGTTTTACCTCGATATTCTAAAATGACCAAATATAATAATTACATCCCCGAATGGAGGAAAAACATCTCCGATGGAGGTACAATAAAAGTACAATAATAATATAATAATAATATACAAAGAATAGCTTCAGAACTTACATTTACAACAACAGTACATCAATCAAATCAACAAGCTTTAAAGGCCTTAAAAAGTAAGAAAAAGGCTTAGGTTTGACTCCTGGGGGATTGAGAATGTATTGGAAGAGTTTGAGCAGGTCCACCGTCTATTTTGAGGGTTGGTTAGGGCTTAAACTAGGTCTAGTTAATCATTTCCATATGTAATTTAGTGGCCTCTTTTACCCTCTTGAGGTATGTTCTTTGTTCTTACGCATAAGGTACACCTCATATGAAAAGTTGGTATTGTTTCAGCTGGTTTTCCTATATTTTCTTAATTTTTATTGACTATTGTAATTTCATAACAACAACAAGGTATTGAAATTTTCAATATTGAAATTGATTATAACGTATTATAACTCCTACCCTCTTTAGGTGTCATATTTATGCTTCATTGTTTTGACTCCGTAAGGCACTAGTCTTATCCAAAAGGTTGCTTGTAAACAATATTTGTGTGTTGTTGGAGTGATTGTAGATATCATTCACTGATATTAAAGAGTCCCCCTTGGTATTAGGAGTTGGCCTAAAGTGTTGAGAAGTTGGGATGTGGTGACATTGAGCTCTATCTTCTCTCGTGTTTACCTCTCATAGCACCAGAATCCATGGCCTCGATCAAGGGTGCTAATTTGAGCGATAACATTTTTTGGCACCGTTGTCGGGGACACTTGAAGATTGTTGCATGATAGTTGGGGCGTGTTGCTCATGTCAAAGTTCCATCCTCCTAGCAAGAACGACAAATTTAGTAAAAATTTGAAATAAGTTTTGCTTTGTACTTTGATGAGGTTATTGTTGAGGACTAACCTTGCAGGTATTATATGGAGACTCCACTAAAGAAAAATACAAACAAAGAAGTGTACTTCGAAACAAAAGCCTCAACGATCGATGACATTGTCGGGTGTGGTGTTGAGCACATCTATCAATTAAGAAGAAGAGCTCATCTTCGCGACTCCGCACATTTTAGGCATCAATAAAAAGATGATATGGCATTTTATGATGAACCATGGAACAAGATTGGTTTGGATCCATTGGATTTCTCGGGGATCTCGAGATATCCTAATCAACTCCATGGCTATAATCTGAAGAAGGATTATTGGAAGAAGAGAATTCCAAAATTTTGTGGGCATGAGGATTCAGTTAAATGTCATGTTATGACGTTCATGTTGTCTCTTAATCTGATGAATGATGATATATACAAATGGTATGATGGGCTTCCTAAGAAAGGAATTCGCTCGCTCAAAGAATTTATCGAGATTTTTTTGTGAGAGATGAGATTCTTATTTCAGAGGGGATATTTGGTATTTCACTAATGAAGACACTTCTAGCCCATCACTTGAAGAAGAAGATAGTGACGAAGATCAACTTCTAGAAAGCTCTCATGAAGAAACAATTGTTGAAGAATATTACTTCAAGATTTTGTTGAAGCAAAGATAGATGACATCTCGAGCCTTATGCTTGAAGAGAATGGTACTTTTGAAAATGAAGACAAAGATGCTCGGTAAAGTAAAGCCCAAGAAGCACATGAAGAACAAGAAGCCCCAATCAAAGAAAATGAGGAAATGGCAAGTTCTCCTTGCCATTATTTCGAAGATTCTCGTGATGTCTTGGGCCTTTTGGAAGAAAATGGCAAGATTTCTGTGTGACGAAGACAATGATTATTGGAGCTTCCTTGGCCCTCCCATCTATGATTCTTCAAGGGCTGCAAGTGTGGTACTTGATCTTTTGATCCGCAAAGGTTTCAAGGAGGATGTCGGTGACTTTCTCCTATCGTGCAGAAGCAAAGAGATTTTCAATGTGGATCAGCCAAAGCCGAGTTTTAATGTGGATATGGAAAACATGGTTGATGAAGATGTAGTTGATGCTTCCCCTTGTTCCCTTCATGATGAAGGTTTGGTGATATTTCCTCTCTATTTTACTTTTGAAGACAAGATTTTTTAGGATGACAATTGTGGGGATCTTTTTGCTATTAATAATGATTGCCATGAATGCAATAATGTGCATTTTCTTGATGAGCATGATATGGGTATGGATTATTGGAAATTTGTTGGAAAGTTCATATATGATGCTTCCAAGGAGGAAGTAAATTTTGAATACCTTGGAAATCCCACCTTTGGTAAGATCTCCCAAGATTTCGTTCAGCCATACTCGCTCACCATTGATGATGCTATGAGGTCGCATATAGATATTTCTATTGCAAATGTTGAAAAACCAAGTTTACCCCCTCCTAGGGTGGATATCGACAGTCATTCTCAGCCATGTCTCTCAAGGATTAATGTAGGTTTTGGACAGCAAGAAGGTGGTTTTATTACAAGATCGTAGCAGCAAAGTGTGCCCTCTCCTAAGGTAGATTTGACGTCCCCTTTTTCAGTTGTATCTTTGAGGACTTCTTATTGGTTTTGAAAGTCACTTGAGGTAGCAAACAAGTTTTGGAGAGCACATTCATAATGAGGGTAGTTTGTACTTAAGCCATATCCAAGTTAGGATAGAGGGAGCTTGTGAAAGGAGCCTTTCTCCTTGTCAAAATGCATTCAAGTTTGAGATTTCTTCTTTTCATCCAATCCTACTCCGCTCAAGGTAATGACATCTACTCAACTCGTCTTTAATGTGATTTTGGCTTTGTCTATTGGCAAAGGCAAGGGAATAAGTCCTAGCATGAATGACAGGCTAAGGTGGCTTCATCGGTGGTATGATTTCACTTGACATATTTTTTTACCATGCTTAGGGTAGGTAAGTAGGTTACATGAGCATTTTGATGTATCATCAGTTCCACCCATGCATTGCACTTGTTATTTATTACATTTCATTTTGATTTGAACAAGACAAGACGGAAGTGACTGCCCCTGATGCATTTGACATTTTGGTTATTAGATGTGTGTAGGTCTACCAATTCCAATAAATTACGGGGGGTTCTCATACACTCCCGAGAAAGGAAAATGTCTCGTAGTTGGACCCAATTGTTATGCTCACATTATCTACAACGTGCCCTTCAGGATGTGCCAGAGTGAAGGGATCTTTTGTCGTTGTAAAACACCAAGTCTGGGATTTCTTATGTAAAAGTATTGGTCTAGCGGGGCTCAAGACCCCTAGTATGTTCATGGTAGGTTATCTCGGTTCCCATTGCAACAAGTATTGGCCTTGTGGATTTGCTGACTACCCATTGATGGGAAAATGTCTCCCATCATGTTGGAAATTTATGCCCCGGGTGGGTGTTCTTATGCTTCTTGGGATGGATCCATTAGGACACATGGCTCAAGGGATCCTAGCCACACTTATGTTTATGTTATGTAGAAGGTGATTACACGTGTAAGTGTTGTCATACCTGCGCTAGAACACCTCATTTTTTCCTGCTTGGACCTTCTCTTTTCATATATTACCCTTCCTCTTGATCTCTGCATGCAAGAATGATGTTGACGTCATCTTTTGAAGGAAGCCTTACCTTGCTAAAAAGGAGGAACTTGAGGGAAATTTTACATTGTCAGGGTTAGTTGGGGCATGACATCCTCCTTTAGGCTCATCACTCCACTTGGTTGTAGCCATTTGCATCATTTTATCATTATTTTAAGTCTTTTGTGGTTTAGTCCCTGGCTTGTGGGTGACAAACCCTAACTTTAAGTTGTTCTATCTTTTACTAAGGTAGGCTCTAAAACTCAAAAATACTAGGACTCCTCATACAAATAAAGGAAACTACTCTCATCTATAAACAAGACAAGGGTTCAAATATGATCTTACTTTTTATCTTAGTGTATTGGAGCTTCTAAGGCATGTGCACCTCTCTCTTTGGCATAAATTTCTTGTGATGAAGGTTGGATGATGAATTTATAGGGTTTTGTTATCTCTCAAGGTTGATCCATTAAATGGTTTTCATAACTCCAGGCTAAGGCAGAACCTAACACTTCTCTCTTGCTCTTTTCTTGGTGGATAGTGGTAATATATTTTAATTTTCTTGTTTGGCATTGCTCTTGTGCACCTGAAGCAAGGTGAGTTAGAATTTTGCTTGCATCTTGTCAATCTTATTTGAGAAGACTTTTCTCTTGAAGAAGCTCTTCATAAGTGGGGCCTTGGAGTTCATTATTTTCTCTAATTAATCTAGTGGCTACTTTGACCTATCTAGCATTGTTAGTCTTTACCCTAATTGATAAATCTTAAATAGCCAAATTGAGAAGAGACACTAACCTTGACCTCTTTTTTCCCTAGGGCTAAAGGACTAATGTCTAAAACCTTTTACTTCCTCAATTTTATCAAATTCATATTGTATATATTACAAAAAATACAAAAAAATACAATATTTGGAAAAACCCTAAAAATATAGAAAATCCATCTCTAAAAAAAATCATGAATTTTGGAATTACGCTCCGTTAAAAAAATGTTCCCTAGGTGATTTCTTGGTGCATACTCAAGGGCGTCACTTTCCTGTGGTTGGATTGAGAATTACACCATGTTTTTGTTGAACCTTTATTCTATTTCCATGTCTTGACAATTATTTCACAATGATTTCAAGCATTCATTTCATTCCATGGTTTTCATTGAATAATTGCACACTGAAAATTTCAACTTAAACTGCAACGGAAACAAAGGATCATAGAAACACCACCATGCACAATAGGCACAAGAATTTTATCCTGGGAAACCCAATAGGGAGAAAACCCAGCCAAATTTTCTTAGAAGAAATCAATCCAATTCAAGTACAATACCATTCATGAAGAGAAACCCTAGCACATGGAAAGGTGTGCCCTTCTTCACAAGAAACCCTAACAAGGGTAGAGAACCATTAGAGACAATAAGATAACCCCAATAATTACTCCTTGGACATTTGATATGCCCTCTTGGAAAGTGCACACCAATGTAGCAGAGATGATGTTGGATGATGAGTGAACAAATGAAATGTTGGAGCCGTTTCTTTATATTCCTTAGTTGACCTTTAATTCCACTATGGGGCTGACTTGTACGCTTGATGAGGTCGACTTGTCTTTTTCACTTCAAGTTTCATTTTATCTTCAAGGTCAACTTGCACTTCTAGTCTTCCATCTTTCTTGAGGCTTCTTCAATGCTATTTGGGACTTCTTCAATGGTTGACTTGACTTCCTGGTTATTTCTTCATCATACAAAAGTTGTCCTTGTTGATGATAATCTCCTCACATGCACATATATTCACGCATAGAGATCTAATGTTGATTTGACCTCACTTTAAGAAGTCTCGAACACTTCTTAGAGCCTATGTCAATTTCAACATTAAATTAGACTTTATATATTCCACAAGGAGATGAAATCCCCTATCAAATAAACAAGTCAGCTCACTCTAATATAGAATATATCACTCTATCATGGAGCACTCCCTTACAGAGTATGCAATGTGACCTCTAGCCTTTTCACTCTTAGTCAACACACATGACTAATAAAGGCTAAGCATCTCGGGCCTTATTCACTCTTAGTCAACACACATGACTAATCAAGGCTACTCCAAGGCCATTCTCCACTAGCCATTGGTCAACTCACAGGACCCCTCTGGGAGAATGTATGTAGAATATTTTCCAAATGTTGCAACCAAGAGAAACATCAACACTCCCTCTCATCGAGGGAGACATTTTGCATCACGCCAAGCATCACACTTGGTGAGAATGTCTGCATTCGGCATCACGCTTTATTCACACTTAGTCAACACACATGACTAAGAAATATTGTGCATCTATAGAACCATCGTGGTGTCTGGGCCATTCATCTCACATGAATGTATGTTGCTCATCTATAGAACCATCATGGTGTTTGGGCCATTCACCTCACGTGAATTTCTGTCGCTCATTTGTAGAACCATCACGGTGTCTGGGGCATTCACCTCACATGAATTTCTATCGCTCATATGTAGAATCATCAGGGTATATAGGCCAATCACCACTAGCCATATGACTCGGGATCTGAGGGTGAATGTTTGCCCAATGTTGCTCATCCATCAACGCTCCCTCTCACTAAGGGAGACATTCTCCATCATGCCAAGCTTGTCCCTGAATTATACAAACTTTTCCTTGGACAGAGGCTTGGTGAGAATGTTGGATATCTTCTCATATTGTGGATATATACTGGAGTTTCATTGCTCCCTTCTACACCATGTCTCAAACGAAGTGATATTTGATCTCAATATTCTTCGAATTGTCATGAAACATTGGATTTTCTGAAAGCTTGACACAACTTTGATTATCACAATGTATCAAGGTCATCTCTAGCTCCTGTTGGAAATAGTGCAACTTCGGAAGTTATTCTTATTGGTTTTGATCATGTAAAACCCTTGAAAGAATCAATGTAAACCTTGGGGTGAAATCACACAAAGAAGAGATTTATTAAATATAAATCTTGTATTCCCCAAGACAAGTCAGCTCAGTGGGTAAACTGTCCCAAAACAGTGGGTAACTACCCCAGTTAGGGAAAGTCAAGTCAGCCCAGTGAGGGAAAAAGTCACTTTTTGAAGTGTATAAATAGAGAGTTTGACCTCTCATTTGGTCAATTCACTCAAGCAAGTTCATTCTAACTAAGAGAGATTCGCTACTACAGCTAGGAGACTGATTTTTGGGGTTCTCCACTATTGGAGAAGTTTCTCTCTTGTTTTCTTGGGTTTTGCGCTACGACTATTTGGATGTACATCGTTCTCTATTGGAAGGTGTGATCTCGGGGGAGACAAATAGATTTGTCTATGGTTGGGAGATGATTGTTCTTATCATCATGGTTAAACAAGCTCCAAACATTTTTTGTTTCTGTGCTTTGCCATTCTTTTAGTGATCCTGGTTATGCTGCTAGAACATCAACATGGTTTCAGAGCAGTTCAAAAAGAAGCCATTGCTGGAAACCAAGGTTTCACATTTCAGGGCATTCCCTTGTCAATTTGGCTTGAAAAGTACATTGGAAATTTCGCCCTAGGGAAGGCGCACCTTTTTTGGAATAAAATTTCAGTTTCAAGAATTTTCAATTTTGACCTAATTCTGCAGTTGTTGTAGTTACTGCAGAAATTAGGGTTTCAAGTTTTATGATGTTCCCTCCACAGATTTGGCTCAACCCTACCTTCTCTCAACTCGCCTTGATAGCGCGCATCTATCTGTGGAGTCAGTTTTTCAAGATTCTCAACTTCTTTTTTGACCTAGCTCTTGCTAGGGTTTCTGATCCAGTTATGCAGTCAAGATGATTGGAATGAAGGTTGAAGATCGACTTGATGGGGCTTCCAATTTCATTTCTTGGAAGTCTAGAGTTCTTCCCATATTAGAAGAAAATGAAGAACAAAGGACTCTCATGGTTCCCACAAGGAGGCAGTGGGATCCCACCCACAAATAATAAAAGATAAGTATTTTCATTATCATTTGTCATTATTGCTCTTGTACATCAATCTGAATGTTCATAACAGTTGTATGCATATATGTATCAAGAAGTGGGTTATGCATGTTATATGATTGAGATTGACTAGCAGTAGGATCATAGTGTGCAAGTGTTGAGTAAGCAGCCTGTAGTGTTGTACAACATTCCATAAACCCTAGATGGAACTAGTCCAGGATGAAACCTCTTTGCTGACATACTAGAGCAGTGCACGCTCCTAACAGTATGTTTTGGTAGAGATGGAAGGCATCCAGATAGTCACCAAGTATGTTCGGGATATGGATGGATGTTGTGTTGAAGCATTGGCTAAGATGCTTACATGGTTGTGTGAACTATTGTCATTAAAATATGATTTAATTTCTCATAATTATGCAATGTTGTTGACTATTTGACGAAATCTAACTTGTAGGGAAAAACCATATGACTATGACCTACAAGAGAAGGATGATGGGACTTGTTTTGAAGAGAAAGTGATGGATGTATAGTCAACCATATTAAGATCTTGTTGATACTCGGTATTTGAGAGGGAGCAGAATGCTCAAAATTGACTCTCAAGATCAAATGGCGGGGTGGCTTTCAGAGGGAGCCGACAGATCCAGTAGGTTCTGTAGATCCGATGGATCTAGTTGATCCAGTAGAGCCCACAGATGTTCCTAGAGATCTTTCTATTGGAAGGAAGAGGCCTATTTGGTCTCGACAGAATTTAGAAGATGCAGAAAAGCATGTTGCTCCCCTAGGTACATTCAGGGAGTGCAAGAAACCTCGAACATATTCAGGATATGTAGCACTAATGTCCTCCAGTTACGAGGAGGCTGCCAACCAGCAAGTTTGGAAAGATGCTATGATGGAAGAATATCAATCCATCATCAAGAATGACATATGGGAAGTTGTGTCAATACCTGAAGGGAATTCATTTGTGGCTTCCAAGTGGATCTATAAGATTAAGCATGCAGCAGATGGGATCATTGAGAAGCACAAAGTGAGATTTGTGACTAGAGGATTCTCTCAGAAAGAGGGAGTCGACTATGACAAGACATTTGCTCCAGTTGCACGATACACGACCATCAGATCAATCATAGATCTAGCTTCAGTTATGGGATGGAAGTTACATTAGATGGATGTTAAAACTGCTTTCCTCAATGGAGTAATTGAGGAAGAAGTATACATCTAACAACCAGAGGTTTTCGAGATTCATGGGAAGGAATCCCATGTGTGAAGACTGAAGAAGGACCTGTATGGCCTCAAGCAGGCACCACGAGCATGGTATGCCATGATTGATGGATACTTGGTGAGCTTGGGATTCACCAAGAGTGAGGCAGACTCCAACCTTTTGTTGAAAATTTACCTAGGAAGTGTTTGTTCACCTAGTGTTTCCTTGGGGTGGACAAGAACACTTTAATTAGTGACCCCTAGTCATTTTTAATTAATGAAGTGAGATGCACTTTATAATTTTAAAGTCACTTCATTAAAAGGTAAAGTCATGGTTTATTCTAAGTTCACATTTAATAAAAGTCAAGTGAGTGATTAATTAAAAGGGGTGCTCACTTTATTAAATGACATGAAGTGCACTAAATGTCATTTATTATTTATTTATAATCTAATCTGGACCATTAGATTGAAAAGAGGAAGTTACCATGAACAAAAAGGACTTGGACAAGGCAACCTAATTCATTATTCACTTTTCTAGAGTGGAGTTTTTGGAGAGGAGAAGAAGAAGAAGAGGGAGGTCGAATTTTTGAGAAGGAGAGAACAAAAACCCTAGCACAGAAATCGAGAGGATTTGGCTGGGCACATTTCCTAAGGTGTTGACTGGCACAGATTTTGAGGAGTTGAACAGCAGGAGAATTGCACTGCATTTCAAAGATGGTCGTATCGTACCTGGCCGTACTATTGCATAGATTTCGAGAAGAGAAAGTGGGCACTGTTTTCAAGAAAAGAGCATTAATTGTTGTCCATACAAGGCACAAAATTTGAGGCAGTTTACAGCAGTCTCAACACACAGATTTCGAGGAAGATTTCAGACACAGGAAACGAGAAAAATTTCGTACTGTACTATTTTGTACAGCTCGCACGTGTGACCATTCTGGCATGGTTTTCGAGGTTCTGATTTGACTGTACGTACAGCAGTTTTAAAGTACATTCCTGGCACGTATTCCAAGGTAGAAAAAGATAAGTATTGTTGTTATATTTTGGGAAATTTCTCTATTAATAAAATTCACTCTCTCAGTCAGGTTTTCCTTCGGGGTTTTATCCTGGACCTATTGGTCAAAAATATCCGTGTTATTTTATGTGTGAATGGCTGTCATAAATTTGAGTTTGAATTTATACACTGAAAATTAATTTTCTGAGTAGTAAAAATTTGAAAAAGAATGTCATGTGTTTCAAGTTGAAATCATTTTTATGAATGGAAATGTGTATACTAGGGTTTGGGCATTAAACCATATGCAGAGAAGCTTCAGAGCTTGAAACCGGGTTGGGGTTCGAAAACTTTCATGGTATCATAGCAGAGTTAAAAATCAGAATTTGAACACTCAAAAAAAACAGGGGTTTGTGGAAAAAAATTCAGATTTGAAGAAAACAGGGGTTTTGAGAAAAAATTCAGATTTGAAGAAAAACGGGGGTTTGTGAAAAATTCCAGATTTGTGAAAAAGTTCTTGAACACGTTGCTTGAGTCATACAGGATGTAGCTATGGTATCTGGACTTAGGGTTGAGGACAAATTAGATGGGGCTACAAATTTTAGCCCATGGAAGGCTAGAATTATGTTGATACTTGAAGAAAATGGCGGCTATGGAATATAGTGAACAGTACAACAGCAAAACCTGTGACATTACCTATTGATGCCATTGATAAGGAAACTTTCATGAAGAGAGATGTGAAGGCGAGGAGGATTATACTTGATGTCGTGAAGGATCATGAAATCCCCCACTTATCAGCAAAGACACGTGCTTTTCAGATGTGGACATCTTTGATGAACCTTTACAATAGTTCAAATGAGAATAGGAAAATGGTGTTAAGGGAGAAGTTGAAGAATGTAGACATGGGCAAAGGGGAATGCATGGCTTCCTACCTTACTAGGATTACACGGGTGAGGGATAAGCTTGCAACTGTAGGAGAGGTTATACAGGGCACTGAGATGGTGGGTACAGCCTTAAATGGCATGACTCAGTAGTGGGGTGTGTTTGTGCAGACTATTATTGGTCGAGAGAACATGCCTACATGGGATCGTCTTTAGGAAGATTTCATACGGGAGGAGACACGTAGAGGATACTTACAGATCAGTTCGTCACATCACAGAGATGATGAGGAAAATGTGGCATTGGCAGCGAAGGGAAAAAAGAAGAAGAACAAGAAGGGTCCCAAGGGTGGGGCCAAGTAGCATACAGGTGAGAAGAAGAAATACTTGAGTAAAATCAAGTGCTTCGCATGTCAGAAGTTTGGACAATATGTTGGGAAGTGTCCGAACAAGAAGAAGAAAGGGCAACATACAGTAGCTACAGCAGAAATGGATGAATTTTCCTCACGGTTTGAGGGAGAGTTCTCTCTATATGCTGGATGTACTAAGAGGACGTCATTCACCAACAGTGATATGGAGAGTGACATGGAGGATCAGATTCAGTGTTCATTATTAGTTGACCAGTGTTATAGTGCCACCACTACTACTTCTACTTGGTTCATAGATAGTGGGGCTTCGAGCCACATGACAGGTGCTCATGATGCGTTCACCGAGATGGCAGAGACGAGCTTGAGTCTTGAGGTAGTGTTGGGAGATGACATGATTGTTAGAGCATTTGGGCGAGGGACTGTCACCTTTGAAAGGGATTTTTTGCAGTCCATGACTTTGAGGGATGTTATTTATGTCCCCAAGCTGAAGAAGAATCTTGCATCAGTTTCCACGATTGAGGACAGGGGCTTTGGAGTGTGTGTTCTAGATGGGAAAGTTTATATCTTTCCCATAGCAGTAGGACCATCCACTTCATGTGCCATTGGAGTGAGATGTGGGAAACTATACAAGCTTCTCTTCCAACCTCACCATGCATTAGCCCATACTAGCAGTAGCATTGAGATGTGTGAGTTGTGGCACAAGAGGATGGGTCACCTACATCATTCAGCTTTGAGGTTGTTGAGAGAGACGTCTACAGGTTTGACTCAGTTTAGCACAGAGCAGGGTGGTGTATGCAGAGGGTGTGCTTTGGGAAAGTACACCAAGACTGCTTTTCCGAGCAATGACACCAGATCAGGTGGGATATTGGATTTGATTGATTCAGATTTATGTAGACCTATGTCATCTGCTTCAGTGACAGGTTTTGAGTACTACATTAGTTCATTGATGACCATTCCAAGAAGACATGGATCTACTTTCTGAGAAGTAAACAATCTCAAGAAGTCCTACAGAGGTTCCAAGAGTTCAAAGCTCTTATGGAGAACCAAACAAGGAGGAGGATTCGGGCACTCAGGTCAGACAATGGGGGTGAGTATACCTCCATGGAGTTTGATGAGTTTTGTAGATAGGAGGGCATCAGGAGACAGTTGGCATTACCATATAATCCACAGTAGAATGGAGTTGCGGAAAGGAAGAACCGAGTCATAGTGGGATTAGCTAGAGCCATGTTGGATGATCAGAGTCTTCCTTTCTTTCTATGGGTCGAGGCCTGTAGTATTGTTGTTTATGTTTAGAACAGGAGTCCACACCGAACATTGGGGTGTAAAACTCCTGAGGAGATGTTCACGGGGAAGAGACCTAAGATAGGTCACTTCCGCATATTCGGATGCCTTACATACTCTCATGTCCCTTCTGAGAAGAGGACAAAGTTAGAGCCTACAGCGGAGAAAGGAATCTTTTTTGGATATGACGAGACTTCGAAGGCTTTTCGCATATACCTTCCTGCATAGAGGAAAGTTGTGGTGAGGAGGGAGGTTAGATTTGAGGAGGAGAAATCCTTCAGGAAGTCTTATGATTCAGAGGTGGAGGAGCAGCAAGTTGTGTCTCCACAGGTGTCAGGATCACAAAGTCAAAGTACAAGGTCACAAGTTTCAGGTGTGACTGGGTCACAGGATACAGGTTCACTAGTTTCAGGGACTCAGTCTAGAGGGACTTCTAGTATAGGGACAAGTACAGGTTCATGAGTCACAAGTTCACAGGTTTCACCTTCATGTGATTCGGGTGGTACAGGTTCAGGATCACCAGGCATACGATCTCAGGCCACAGGTACTTCTTCAGGGAGACAGTTGTCAGATGATGTTGAAAAAGTACCTAGGAAGTGTTTGTTCACCTAGTAGTGCCTTGGGGTGGACAAGGACACTTTAAGTTGTGACCCCTAGTCAATTTTAATTAATGAAGTGAGATGCACTTTATGATTTTAAAGTGACTTCATTAAAAGGTTTAAAAAGTCATGATATCCTAAGTTCATATTTTAAATTAAAGTCAAGTGAGTATTTAATTAGATGTGAAATCTCTACTTTATTAAATGACATGAGGTGCACTAATTGTCATTTATAAATTATTAAATGAGCATTTAATGAGAACCCTTCATCTTATTTGATCTTGACCATTGGAGTGGAAGATGAAGTTATGATGAACAAAAAGGGCTAGAGCAAGGCATTTCTAATTCATTATTCACTTTTCAAGAGAGAAGTTTTGAAGAGGAGGAAGAGAGAAGGCAAGTCGATTTTGGGAGAAAGAGTTCAAACCCTAGCACAGAAATCGAGGAGGATTCTGTTGGGCACATTTCCCAAGATTTTCAACACAGTTTCCTAGAATCTGTACAATGAGATTGGGAACAGAATTCGATGCAGAAACTGGGCACAATTTTTGAGAAGGTACAACAGGTCGTACAGCATTTATTATAGGTCGTACAACACGGATTCCAAGGCAGACCATACAGCATTTTATGATGTCCGTACAGCACAAGTTTTTATGTAGCATTAATATCAATCCGTACAACACAGATTTCGAGGCAGATTCTGGGCACATTTTTCGAGGCATTCAGCAACAATTAATCTCACACGTGTGGGTTGTACTGCTGGAAAAACAGTTTCTGATTTTTGTTGTGTTTTTTGGCACGTTTTTCAAGATGAAAAACTGAGATAAGTATTGCTGTCCTGTTTTGTAAATTTGCTAAAGAAAAATAAAATCTCTCTCACATACAGGTTTTCCCTTCGGGGTTTAATCCTGGGCTATTGGCCAAAACTTCCTGTGTTAATTTTTTATGTGTGAATGGTTGTCATTAATTTCTGAGATTGAAGTTATTGGCTAAAAATTTAATTTTCTGAATTTTAATGGTGAAAAGAATCTCATGTGTTTTAAGTTGAAGTCAATTTTTTATGAAAATTTGTGCATACTGGGGTTTGGGCATTAAACTATGCAGAGAAGCTTCTAAAGCTTGAAACCAGGTTGGGATGTGAAAAACTTTCAAATGAGGAGGTTCAGGAGGAGGGTTTACCACAGGAAACGCAAGCCAAGTTGGCTTAAGGATCTTGTGAAGTAAGTTGAGGAGTCGGTGGGGCCACCCAAGAGGGAGGTCAGAGAGAGCAGAGCACCAGAGAGATTTTCCAGTTAGATGGCGATGGTGATTAGCTTGAGTGAGTCCGAGCCTACTACATATGAGGAGGCTATTCCACACCAGGTTTGGAGAGATGCCATGATGGAAGAGTACAATTCCATCATGAAGAATGGAGTGTGGGAGGTTGTTCCGAGACCAGAAGGGAAGTTAGTGGTGAATTACAAGTGGCTCTATAAAATCAAGCATGTTGCGCATGGCAGCATCGAGAAGTACAAAGCTCAATTTGTGGCACGAGGGTTCTCATAGGTAGAGGGAGTTGACTACTATGATACCTTTGCACCGGTTGCTAGATTTTCTTCTATCAGAGCAACGATCCCCATTGTGGCAGAGATGGGTTGGAGGATTCATCAGATGGATGTGAAAACCGCTTTTCTGAACAGTTTTCTACAAGAGGAGGTATATCTAAAGCAGCCTCGGGGCTTTGAGATTCATTTGAGAGATTCACATGTTTGCAGGCTGAAAATGGCCTTGTATGGTCTGAAGCAAGCCCCTCGGGCTTGGTATTCCAGGATTGATTCCTATTTGCTTACGATTGGGTTTCAGAAGAGTGAGGCGGATCCCAAACTATACTTCATTGTGGTTGATGGTGTTCCGCTCATTCTTCTGCTATATGTTGATGACTTGTTCATTATTGGAGGAGAGCACTTGATTGAAGCATGTAATAAAGATCTTGCTTCAGAGTTTGAGATGATTGACCTTGGGCTAATGCATTATTATTTGGGGATGGAGATTTGGCAGGAGGATGGACATGTTTCCTGGGGCAAGGAAAATATGTTACAGATGTTTTGAAGAGATTTCGGATGGAGGATTGCAGACCCATGTCCACACCCATGATCACCAACTGGACGAAGCTTCATGCTTCTGAGGGAGAGTTGGTGGATCCTACACTATATCGCCAGCTTATTGGTTCGTTGATGTATCTGGTTAACACCAAACCATATTTGAGTTTTCCAGTTAACACTCTCAGTCAGTTTATGGTGGAGCCCAGGAGAGTGCATTGGACTGCCGCAAAACACATCTTGAGATATCTTGCAGGTACAGTAGATTATGGTTTGGACTACAGGAGATCTGATGGAGTGGGATTGGTTGGATTTACGGATTCAGATTGGGTAGGTAGTGTTTCGGACCGGAATAGCACTTCCAGTTGTTGCTTCAGTTTGGGCTCGGCAGTTGTGTCGTGGTTCACTCGGAAGCAAAAGTCCGTGGCATTGAGTTCTGCAGAGGCTGAGTACATGGAAGCCAGTCAAGCTAGTTACGAGGCATTGTGGCTTCGCAAGTTGATGGTAGACTTATTTGGTCATGAGATGAGACCTACAGTTATACATTGTGATAATCAGAGTTGCATCAAGCTCTCTGAGAACCCGATATTTCATGAGAGGTCAAAGCATATCGAGATCATATATCACTTTATCAGAGATTATGTATAGAGAGGAGTTGTACAGTTGCAGTATGTTTCTACTGATGAGTAGGTAGCTAACATTCTCACGAAGTCTTTTGGTAGAGGGAAGCATGTCTATTTCAGAGACAAGTTGGGAGTGGTGAAGAACACCTTCCTCGGTAAGAGAGAGTGTTGAAAAGTTACCTAGGAAGTGTTTGTTCACCTAGTGTTGCTTTGGGGTGGACAAGAACACTTTAATTAATCACTCACTTCACTTTTATTAAATGTGAACTTAGAATAAACCTGGACTTTACCTTTTAATGAAGTGACTTTAAAATTATAAAGTGCATCTCACTTCATTATTTATTTATTGAGCATTTAATGAGAACCCCTCATCTAATCTAATCTCGAGCATTAGATTGAAAAGAGGAAGTTACCATGAACAAAAAGGACTTGGGAAAGGCAAACCTAATTCATTATTCACTTTTCAAGAGAGGAGTTTTTGGAGAGGAGAAAAAGAAGAACAGGGAGGTCGAATTTTTGAGAAGGAAAGAACATAAACCCTACCACAGAAATCGAGAGGATTTGGCTGGGCACATTTCCCAAGGTGTTGACTGGCACAGATTTCGAGGAGTTGAACAGAAGGAGAATTGCACTGAATTTCAAAGATGGTCGTATTGTACCTGGCCATACTATTGCATAGATTTCGAGGAGAGAAAGTGGGCATGGTTTTCAAGAAAAGAGCATTAATTGTTGTCCGTACAAGGCACAAAATTCGAGGCCGTTTACGGTAGTCTCAAAGCACAGATTTCAAGGAAGATTTCATAAACAGAAAACAAGAAAAATTATGTATTGTACTATTCCGTACAGCTCACACGTGTGACCATTCTAGCACAGTTTTCGAGGTTCTGATTTCACTGTATGTACAGCAGTTTTAAAAAACATTTATGCCACGTATTCCAAGGCAGAAAAAGATAAGTACTACTGTTATATTTTGGGAAATTTCTCTATTAATAAAATTCACTCTCTCAGTCAGGTTTTCCCTTCGGGGTTTTATCCTGGACCTATTGGTCAAAAATCTCTGTGTTATTTTATGTGTGAATGGCTGTCATAAATTTCTGAGTTTGAATTTATAGACTGAGAATTAATTTTCTGAGTTGTAAAATTTTGAAAAAGAATGTCATGTGTTTCAAGTTGAAGTCATTTTTATGAATGAAAATGTGTATATTGGGTTTGGGAATTAAACCATATGCAGAGAAGCTTCTGAGATTGAAACCGGGTTGGGGTTCAAAAACTTTCACCTTTACTACAAGGTTGAGAATGGAAGACCATTGATACTAGTACAATATGTTGATGATTTGTTTCTCACAGGAGATGAGAAACTTACCGAATGGTGCAGGAAGATGCTATCCTCTGAGTTCGAGATGAAGGATCTTGATCCAATGCATTACTTCTTAGGTTTGGAGGTGTGGCAGAGACAGGATGAGATTTTCCTGAGCCAAGGAAAATATACCATTGATATCTTGAAGAGATTTGGTATGATGGAATGTAATTCCATGAACACACACATGGAGATAAAACTTAAGAAGTTGAGTGACTTAGCTTCTGAGTCAGAATTGATAGATCCTACCATGTACAGACAGCTGATCGGTTCATTGATGTATCTAGTTAACACTAGACCAGATATCTGCTTTGCAGTGAGTGCTCTCATTCAGTTTATGTGTAAACCAAGACAAGTACATTGGGTTGTTGTGAAGCATGTGCTAAGATATTTACATGGCACTATAAAATATGGACTGAGATATGCTTCTAGGAGTGATATGAGATTGTATGGATATATAGATTCCAATTGGGAAGGAAGTGTTGTGGACAAGAAGAGCACCTCCAAGATTTGCTTCAATTTGGGTTCTGTAGTGATTTCTTGGTGCAGCAGGAAACAGACCTCAGTAACATTGAGCACTGCAAAAGCAGAGTATATTGCAGCAAGTCTTGTAGCACGAGAAGCAATATGGCTTCGGAAGCTCTTTGTAGGATTTTCCGAGCAGACACTTGAGCCTACCGTAATTCACTGTGACAATCAAAGATGTGTGAAGCTTTCAGTGAATCCTGTATCTCATGACAGATCGAAGCATGTGGGGATCAAGTACCACTATATCAAATATATGGTACAGAGAGGAGCAGTTCAGCTCCAATATAGCCCGATGGATGAACAGCTGCAGACATTCTCACCAAGCCTCTTTCCAGAGTGAAGTTTGCGTACTTCCGTGAAATACTTGGAGTATTGCATAATTCTTCCCTAAGTGAGAGGGAGTGCTCATAGTCTAGGATAGGCGGTCTTTGTAGACCGACAATGAACTCTGTTTAGGATAGGCGGTCCTTTGTAGACCGAAAATGAACTCAATCCAGTTTGGACAAGAGGTCCATGTAGATTGATAATGAGTTCAGTCCAGTTAGAACAGGAGGTCCTCGTAGAACGACAAGGAGTTCAATCCAGGTAGGACATGAGAAATCTATTCAGGACGGGCAGTCATTTGTAGACCGAAAATGAACTCAGTCCAATTAGGACAGGCGGTCCTTCTAGACCGATAATGATTTCAGTCTAGTTAGAACAAGTGGTCCTCGTAGACCGACAAGGAGTTCAGTCCAGTTAGGACAGGTGGTCCTTGTAGACCATGATGAGCTTAGTCCAGTTAGGATTGTTGTTCCTGTGAACAACTTTCTCCTGTGTGGAGAGGACTCTTGTATAGAGTATACTTGGATCCCTGTGTGGGATGTCGTCCTGTATAGACGATGTTGACCCTTTCTTATGATGAAACCGGTATCTCTACTCGTTCAGGTTCTCAACCAGGTATGGGAGGATCCCATCGGCAGTAGAGACGGACAGGTAGTAGAAGGTTGTAAGGAGATCTCTCGAACATCCAGGTAGGATGAAGAGACCACTGTATTCTCCATATCACTCTAGGATAGAGTGAGGATATCTCGCAGACATCCTGGGACGGGATGGAGAGGTTAGTGCACATAGGTACGTTGTTCTTGTGCATGTTCCCCGATGGACTGGGTTGAGATGAGGCACATTGTATTGGACTTTCCGAAAGAAAATGAATATTTGTTGATCTGAGGCACGAGTGACTCCCCTATGGATAGGGCAGAGTCGTGGAACTAGTGCATGTTCTCCGATTGACTGGATTGAGTCGATGCATGAAGATTGATTTGTTAACACTTCTCGATGAACTGAGATTGTGTTGGAATACCTTCCTTATGATATAAAGAGGTTAGAGATAACTATGATGTACAGAGGATATCCAGATATGTTCCAGTATGATAATACTGATGATGCCTCCCTGTATAAGAGGGAGTTTTGGAGTAGTATATGCGTGAGGTGTCACCTCATAGGTCAACCCAAGAAAGAATAAAATTAGAATCCCATGTCTGAAGAATACCTTCCTTGTTGAGAGGGAGTGTTGGAAATAGTGCAACTTCGGAAGTTATTCTTATTGATTTTGATCATGTAAAACCCTTGAAAGAATCAATGTAAACCTCGGGGTGAAATCACACAAATAAAAGAATTATTAAATATAAATCGTGTATTCCCCAAGACAAATCGGCTCAGTGGGTAAACTGCCCCAAAACAGTGGGCAGTATGCCCCAAACAATGGGCGGTTATGCTACTAGAACATCAACAACTCCTTATCAAATAGTCCTACAAGAAGCTTTTGAATCCACATTGTTTGACGACTATGACACTGGCTACATAATACTTTGCTTCTGATGTACTGAGTGAAACAGAAGTTTGCTTCCTACTAAACCAAGATATCACAGCTGGTCCCAAGCTAAAGCAACACCCCAAGGTGCTCTTTCTGTCTAGTACACTCTCCACCTAGTCAGAATCTGCATAACCCTACAGCCTCACTTCACCACCTGAGACATATCTCAAACTATATCCAACTATACCACGCAGGTACCTCAACACATGTTTTTTTGCAACCCAATGTACATGCCTCGGCTCAACCATAAACTGGCTCAAGGTGTTCACTCCAAAGCAAATATATGGCCTGGTGTTAACTAGGTAGATCAAGGATCCAATCAACTGCCTATACATCGTGGAATCCACCAAATCTAAATCTGAAGCAAAATCACTTAGCTTCTTCAGATTTGTCACCATAGGTGTAGTCATGGACCTACAGTCCATGATACTGAATTTTCTCAAGATCTCATCTTTGTACTTCCCTTGACTGAGGAAGGTCTCACCTGATCTCAACTACATCTCTATCCCATGAAATAATACATCAGGCCAAGATCCTTCATCTTGATTTCTAAAGCTAACTTCCTCTTAGTAAGGGAGGTATTGTTGACTAGGGCACCTCCTCCATCATCAACAAACTGTGTTGCGGCTACTCCCTCTGTGTTGGAGCACCCTGCTCCATCTGCACCTGAGTATCCTACTCCCTCTGCATCTGGACACTCTGCTCCCTCTGCATTTGAGTATCCTGCACTCTCTGCATCTAAACACTTTGATCCCTCTACATTGAGTATCCTACACTGAAGCAACTTGCTACCTTCTGCATTGTTGATCCCTGTGCATCCATCTTTCATCTCCCACCAAGTGGGTCTGGTGAGCCTCCTGCTCTCTCAAGAACCCTAAATACCATCCATGACTCTCTCCAAACTGGATGACTCCATAGCCTATATAATGTGCCCTCTTAGACGCCAATTTGGACTACATGCTTGATTTCATATATCCACTTGGAAGTCACCACGGACTTCCCCTTAGATCTCAACACTATCTCCCACACATCAACCTTCATCATGGCATCCTTCCAGACTTGTTGTCCTGCTACCTCCTCATAACTCGAAGGCTCGTAATCAATGATGTGACTCATCAATGCCATATAACATGAGAACCTCTGAGGTCTTTTGTTCTCCTTGAAAGTACAAGTGGGAGCTACATGCCTCTCTGCATCATGCAAAGTATCACAAAGCCATGTTGGACTCTTCCTGGTCACATCAACATCTCTAGGTATATCCATTGGCTCTACAAACTCCTCCTGATAGTCTGAAGGACGAATAACTGGAATAGAGGGCTTTGTACCCTCGTCTCTTGGAGCCTCCTGATCCTCACTCAATCTAATGTTGTCCTGAATGAAGATCATGTAGGCCTTCGAAGTCTTGTTGTACCCCACAAAGTACCCATCTTCCCAAAAGATTCTATGTCTAAGCCTTGAAATTTTGGAACCTACTCAAGACTTCATCCTTGGTCTTTATGAAGTAGATCATCAATGGCATGCACATAGTACAAGAAACCATCCTGAGATGATACTGTCAGCAATGCTCATACATCTAAATGTACTAGAAAAAATGCTCTTTCTGAAGTACATCTACAATATCATCAAGTTTTGTCTTCTTCTCTAGTGGATGCTCATCAGCATCGGTTATTGATGCATGTTGTCTTTCCTTCCTTTTCCTCTGAGGACACTAATAAGCAAAATGACCAAATTTATTACAACTGAAGCATTTGACTTTTGAAAGATCCTTCTTCCTCTGATCTTGAACTGGGGCTAATCCTTCACCTATATTTATCTTCTTCTCAAAATTCCTTCTTCCTTTTCTTTTTCTTGCATGGGTTGTAAGAGCTTGCTTTTCTTCATTTTGAGGCCTCTGCAAACTATTCTTAGACAATACTTTGGCCTCCTCTTGGACACAATCAACCCATAGTTGATCAAACTTGGGTAACTCTTCTCTTCCACAAATACTATGGACAAATGAATATCGTGAAGAAGGAAACCCATTAAGAGTTACCATAACAAATTTGGTATCATCAACGGTGTCTCCAATGGATTTAAGTTTATCTCTCAACTGGGTGACCTTCATCAGATAAATGGAAATTGAATCTAAGTTGGTCATCATGGTACTACGGAGCATGTTCCTCAAAGCTAGTTTCTTGCTATTGTTTTTACTCTAGAACAATCCTACTAAGGCATCATACATTGCTTTGGCAGTCTTAAATTCAGCAATGTGTGGAATCAAATGATATTTTACAGAATCTATTCAGATCATCTTAGCCTTTGCTTCATTCTTCTTGTTCTTGGATTTTTCCTCTGCACTTTCTAGTTCTAAGACATCCTATTTTACATCATTTTGAATCTCATTTTCATCTAGGATGAAGAGTATCTTGGTCTTCTAGGATCTGAAATTTGAGGCACAATCCATTATGTCTTCTACTCTGAGACTGGACTGCTCTTGACAAAAATCTAAAATCTGATCCAAAAACCCTAGTGACGACAAAAAGTAGGTTAAAACTGAATTTTGTCAAAATTGAAAACTAACTCCATAGATAGATGTGCCCTGCCAAGGCGACCTCCATAACACTAGGATGGAGTTCAATGATGAGCTAGAAGAGTCCAAACCTGGAAGCCTTAGTTTCCACACTTAGGGAAAAAATCTATTAAATGGTTGTCTTTCAGACTGCTTTGATACCATGTTGAATTTCCAGATCTTGACAATTATTTCACAATTATTTCAAGCATTCATTTCATTCCACAGTTTTCATTGAATAATTGCACCCCAAAATTTCAACTTAAACTGCAGCGAAAACAAAGGATCATAGAAACACAACCATGCACAATAGACACAAGAATTTTATCTTGTGAAACCCAATAGGGAGAAAACCAGCCAAGTTTTCTTAGAAGAAATCAATCCAATTCAAGTACAATACCATTCATGAAGAGAAACCCTAACACATGGAAAGGTTCATCCTTCTTCACAGGAAACCTTAGCAAGGGTAGAGAACCATTAGAGACAATAAGATAACCCCAATAATTACTCCTTGGACATTTGTTATGCCCTCTTGGAAAGTGTGCACCAATGTAGCAGAGATGATGTTGGATGATGAGTGAACAAACGAAATGTCGGAGCATTTTATTTATATTCTTCAATTAACCTTTAATTTCACTATGGGGCCAACTTGTACACTTAATGAAACGACTTGTCTTTTTCACTTCAAGTTGCATTTTATCTTTAGGGCCAACTTGCACTTCTAGTATTCCATCTTTCTTGAGGCTTCTTCAATGGTTGACTTGACTTCCTAGTTATTTCTTCATCATAAAAAAGTTGTTCGTGTTGATGATAATCTCCTCATTTGACCCGACTCTAAGAAGTCTCGGACATTTCTTAGAGCCTATGTCAAATTCAACATTAGATTAGACTTTGTATATTCCACAAGGGAATGAAATCCCCTATCAAATAAACAAGTCAGCTCACTCTAATATAGAATAGATCACTCTATCATGTAGCACTCCCTCATAGAGTATGCAATGTGACCTCTACCCTTATTCACTCTTAGTCAACACACATGACTAATCAAGGCTAAGCATTTCGAGCCTTATTCACTCTTAATCAACACACATGACTAATCAAGGATATGTCAGGGCCATTCTCCACTAGCCATTGGTCAACTTACATGACCCCTTTGGGAGAGTGTCTGCATAATGTTTGCTCAATGCTGCAACCTGGAGAAACATCAACAGTCTTGTGTTATCATGGGAATTTTTCAGATCTGTTGTAACAAGTACAGTAGATACATCAGTCAAATCAGCAAGCTTTGAAAACCTAAAAAAGTTTTTAAAAGGCCTATGTTTGACCCTTTGGGGGTTGAGCATCTATTGGAAGAGTTGAATTTGGTCCACCATCTATTTTGAGGGTTGGTTAGGGCTTAAACCAAGTCTAGTTAGTCATTTACAGATCTAATTTAGTGGCCTATTTTACCGTCTTGAGGTTATTTATTTGTTCTTACACATGAAGTACACCTATGAAAAGTTGGTATTTCTTCAGCTAGTTTTCCTCTATTTTATGAAGTGTTATTGATTGTTGTAATTTCATAACAGTAAAGTATTGAAGTTATCAATCTTGAAAATAATTATAAAGTGTTATGACTCCTACCCTCTTGAGGTGTCATATTTATGCTTCATTGTTTTAACTCCATAAGACACTGGTATTAGCCAAGAGGTTGCTTTGAAGGGTATTTGTGTGTCGTTGGAGTGATTGCAGATATTAGGGATTCCCCCTTGGTATTAGGAGTTGACCTAAAGTATTGCAAAGTTGGGTTGTGGTGATATTGGGACCTAAAGTATTGAGAAGTTGGGTTGTGGTGATATTGGCTCTAGCTTCTCTCGTGCTTACCTCTTATAGCACCGAAATCCATGACGTCAACCAAGGGTGTTAATTTGAGCGGTAACACATCCTATAATCATCTCTTCACCTTTCACAACACTTTGACAAGAAACAAACTCATGGCCATCAATGGACATATAAACATCACCTCTTCCTTTCACAAGTATTAATCAATTAGAGAAAGGATTGAAATGAAAAAGGTGACTTGAACTTACTGCATGTCATTAGAATATATATCATAACATGTAAGGAAAATATTGGAGATATGCTATTAGTTTATTAGGTTACTCTAAAAGTGTTTACACCATGATTGGGGTGCTTTATGAGACTCAAGGTACATGGTGTATGTTCAGCACATGGATGGTCCAAAATGGATCGGCACGTGGGAGATTATCTGTGATGGATTTGCACATGGAGATAGTTTGCTTAGTGATTGCTTGGACTTAGTTAATTGTTGGCTTGGAAATATTCCCTTACACTTTAGATTTCTCTTAACAACTTGGGGGACGTCCTTCATGATGGCCACATGGAGAGGTTCTCTTGCTTGAGCTTGGAGAAATCCCTACTTGAGAGGAGGAGAGTTGTGCATCTTGGAGGAGGGCATCGGGCCCTAGATGGTACAGGGTTGCTTGGGATTCGATTTAAAGGCTTAGAATTGGCTCGAGAACACTTGGGCTGCGACAATGTTATACCATGGGGGACAACTAACCCAATGGAGTACATTGCTTAGGAGGATTCATCAAGTCCAAAGAGGCTTGTCACAAATACATGTAAACTTACCTTATGTAGCTACATCATCTTCGAACCCTTTTGTGTATGACATCACCTTGAAGCATGATAATTGTTATGCCACATTCTATGGGCATACCAATAACACAAACTTATTTTTGTTTTTCCCAAATGGATGGGAGTCCATCTTTGATACTCTTGGGATCCCCATGATATGATCGAGATGTTGCATAATGGATGATCAAAGGATATGTATGAATTGTTATATGTCAATACCATGATGATGATGATGATGTGTACCTAATAAAGTAATGAATAGGAATGCTTAGTGATTATCTGATGAGTATAGCTAGTAGTATCACCCTTAGGTTGACGAGGGTGAAAATGTGTGGTTTGCTTATTAGCCAATGCACCAAGGTTACTCATATTATTGTTAAAAGCATTTACCCCCTCCTTCAGGTCCACCTTTACCTTCTTCATCCATTATCCATATCCACTCCACTTTTTGGTTTAACTCCTCTAGTCAAGGCTTCATAAATGGATTCTTTACCTCTCCCCTTTGTGACATCTTCACCAGGAGGACCTCCATGTTCTACCCTTGTGTCTCGAATCTAATGTGTGCAAAAAAATTCTTCGAAGCTGTATGCCTTTCTTCTTGGAAACAGTGCTTGATTGGCTATGATTTCCTAGGAGAGTTGTTCTTCTAAAGCCTTATGTGATTCATGTCGGATCACCACTGATGATTGACTCAGAGCCTAGGATTACCACCATCCGACCTAGTTAATCATTTTCTACTTGTAAATCCTTGTGGATTGGGTGCAAGCTAAGGTTGGCATAGTTTCCAAGAGTGTGCTCCCTATACTTGAAACAAGTCTCCCCCATCCTCGAAATTGGTTAGTGGTTCGAAGAATAGGTACTCCTTGAATTAAGAGGTAACGCTTATTTGCTTTAAACAAGCATTATTGTGGCAACTCCTTCATGCCTATGGACGGTCGCTGGCAATGGAGCTAAATTCGTGTCAACACTAGTGCCCAAAAGGCATCCAGGGTCAGTACCATTCAATCATTAGCCAACTAGAGGACAAGAAAGGAAAAAGCTATCAAAGTGAAAATATCTAGAAGAACAAAATGAAATGGAAGAAAAACGAAAGTGCATGTGAATAATGGGGAGCTTGCTAAAGTCGAAGGGGTGTCATCTTCTAACACATCATCCATATAGGAGACACACATCCCTAGTGTTTTTCCATTTCATGAAGAACTCAAATGTCTCCATTTTCCCTCTTGCCTGGAATCCATCAATCTCCATACACTACAACTTCACTTGACTAACCTTGTTTGACCATAATTAACTCCACCCGGAAAGAGAAAATAGCTCTTATCAATGCCTTGGTCTTGATGGATAAATCATGCTTCCCACGAACTTGTTCGGAGATATTTATGTGGTGGTATATCATCATGCAGGGCATGATTAACTATGTGATGAGTCAAGTATATCATCATGCAGGGCATGATTAACTATGTGATGAGTCAACTATATGGTTATTACTCGTATTCTTGTATCGGTTCACATGGACACTCTTTTTTTAATCCATCAAGGACATATGACACAGGTATACTTCATCATGACAATGTTTCATATCTATTCAATCAATACAGGGTTATCAGTGTCATTTTTCAAAGTTCCAAGGTGCTCAAAATTGGTGTATGTTATATATTGAGATGTACTTGGTATAATTTCATTCCGAGGACATTTTTGGATACCCATTTGGCCCTTTACTTAGACATGTTCCATCAAATTGATCACTACTGCAACAAATCAGATGGTTCAGAAAAGGTGGTGGGGTTTCCATCAATGATTGTAGTACAAATTTTCATGAAGATACTTTTGGGGGAAAAACTTGGTGTTTTTCCAATCTGAGAGATGTTCTAGATTCCTCTTGGTCTATACTTTCATCCTATGTACTTGCATGCCAGAACACCTTCACCATTTTGGCAGGATCTAAGGTAGAGTCAGGACTCTATTAGTGAGCAAACTAGAGAATTTCATGGGCGTGCATGGGAGCTTCCAATTCAGCTCTCTGCAACATTTCGACACTTTTGTGGACCCATTTTCCCCTACGACACAGATCGAGGCTCGGTTTGTGGAACATTGTCCTCCTTGGTAGTTTTCCAGGCAGTGTGGGTTCATATAGGCTTATTTCAGCACATGTGGGATTAATTATGGCTATGACTATGGTTTTCATTAAAAAATTCCTAAGTCTAGTCTAATCAATCATTGAGGATGAAAAAGTGCACTAGAGTTTATATTTTTACATTGAGATTGCACTCTTTGATTAATTGAGGAAAATTAAATTAATTGTCCTAAGTTATTTGAGTTAATTGGATCATGGCACACATGTTGAGGCAAAATTAGATGACTTGGTACTATGGCACACATGTGGAGGCATCTTAACAGCTAAAAAGACACAACTCAACTCAAGATTAAGTCACAACCCTTGATATTGCTCCTCTTCACTTGGATTAGCTTCTTTCTCCCTCACTCGTGTGGCTCAAAGACTTCTTCAAAGGCAACGATTTGGTTATTCCTTGGAGTGAGATCCAAGATACCACCCATGGTATTTGGCCCTTGGAATTTGGTTGCCCTTGGTATTTGCCTAGACCCATGGTATTGGGATTTATTTTAATATTTTTCTCTCTCAAAGGTGGAAATTGTCCTCCCTAAGCCAACAATTTCACTTAAACCTACAGCTGGACAACAATACTCATTTGAAAACAATTTGGTTCGATAGCTTTTATGTTGAAATTGTAGACGGTTGTTCTGGATAGTTGGATATCATGTCGGCCACCACTGTTATTCACTATGGTACCCCATGCAAGTAATATTGCATTAGACGAAATTTGAATCTAAAACCTGAGCTTTGGGGGAAACCATTTTACTACTCAATTTAATGGTTATAGATCTTGTTTATTAATGTGTATGTTCCATATGGTTATTTAATTCATTCTATCATGCCTTTACTTATTTCATGATGAGTGTGCTTGTATTTCATATGCAAATGATGTTATCATGGAGATTATGGTTAATGGTGTATTTGTTTAACTTTGAAAACTAATAATCCTAAGTCACCTTTAGCCTAGAGAGTGTCTAGCTTCCATCGTTTGCTCACCCATTAGGCACCTCTTCCAAAATCAATGCTAAGTGTATACTTGAAGTTGTCCAAGGATACCTTAAGCAAAAGCTTGGCTAGGGTCTCCCCCTTGGATAGTCTAGACTCATTTACTATTAGGTCCAGGAATCCTAAAATGACGAATTTCATATCAGTAGTGACACAATGGATAGGAAATTCATAGTTGTGTCAGGTTAGTAGTTGATCAGCTCGTCCATCTTCTTGGGATGTTAAACTTGTGCATCAACAATACCTATACTTTGGACTATAGTGTCTCACTTGTGTTAGCCTTGTTATCACACCATAGTAGCAGGGCTACTATTCTTGCTGAGCAAATATTTGCACATTTCAGAGCTTCACTTTTGTAGAGTTTGGCTATGATAAGCCTATATTTTGATATCACTCATGATCAGAGCAATGTATTTTTTTCAGACATATGTTAGACCTTGTGCCAAGGCTGAGCCTTGAGAGTTTGGATTTGATGACTGATGTGCCCCTTTATTCCATACAGTTTTAGTTCAGTGCCTAGAGATGTTATTGCAGCAGTGTTTCAGATGAATTTTGGATGATTATTATGATGTGATATAACTTATTGACTCCTGATCATTGATTATGGATTATTATCTTGTTGCTTTAGTCATCTTCACAGCATTTGCTTGGTATATGATTCATGATGTGGCAAACTTTGTAAAATGAAAATGAACTATCTTGATGATGTTATAATTTATAAAATGGGCATTCTACTTGCACTTTTAGGTTTCTTGACAAAACCCACCGGTTTTACTACCCTCCTATGCATAGATATGGTCTTTCTTGACACTATTGTCTGCTAGCTTAGGCACCACATTCATTTGACTCCATCCATCCATGACCTTCTTGATTTAGCTTTCACCTTTTGAGTTGCCTTTCTTGACCTTTTGATACTGAGGACTTCCCTATTTCTACCTCTGTGTTGGACCGCATCCATGTTTGTTTGTGTCTCGGCTTTGAGTTGGTGACAGAACTTGCCATTGATGAGTTGGATTGTAGGCCTAAATCATTCTGGTCGGTTGTCCTGATGTTTGGCACTGGAAGAAGTCCCCCTAGTCACTTGAGATGTTGTTGGCTAAAACTGAAAGCTCATGTGCTACTTGGAAATCTTTATAAATTCGCCCATGGAAACTGTAAACTCTAGAATGTGTTTCTTAACACACGTGAGTAAAGGGCAAGAGCAATGAAATGCTAAAAATACTCCTCGAAGAGTATAGAAAAGGTCCCAAAAGCAAATGTTACTTAAAAGTTATATCTATTATTGTTGACCTTGTGTATGTATAAGCATGCCCTGGATGCAAGCTACAATTAGTTGTGCTTCTTAGCACATCTAAAATCCGAAGGGTTATGTAGGCCAAAAAGGCCCTGAAATGAAATGAATGATCCTAACCAACCTGGATCAGCTTTATCTAGACATGATGCCTAAGTTGAATAAACACTCTCTAAACAACTTATCCATTTGTGAGGCACATCCATTCCCTTTGTTATTTGTCCGGCACCGAGTGTAGCTCCCCCTTCCCCGTTCAAAGTGTCTTCTGGTTGAGTTTGGTCAAGTCAACCCCTTTTACCCAGCTTTGTTCCTAGCCTTCATCCTTAGCTAGCAGTTAGGCCATGTCCAATGGGTGAGTCTGTCATTTAAGTTATTGTGCAAATAAATATAAATAACAATGGAATATGCAAACATGATAAATTCCACTGAATGATGTTTTACTTTAAGTTAAGCTGTGAGTATGATTAGAGGAACATGTCTTAGTCTATTGATATGATTTGTCCTTGGTTGTATCTTGACCTAGTCAAACCTAGTTTGACTATGGTCATTCTTGGGATCCGTGATGATGTGGGCCATATATGCTTATGGATGATGATTGATGGTCCCACATACTCTTATTCATGATACCATATGGTGGGCATATGATTCAGATGTTGATTGATGCACTTCAGCAGGTTTATTATTATTCCAGATCATCAGATTATGTATTGTCTGGATATGGTGGACCTTATTGTTGACCCCTCAGGTCAACCCATGGTGTATGAGTACACATTCTTAGTAGATTTGGGTCTTCTGGATCCAATGAGACACTTATCATTCAGTTCAGGGCACTTCTGACAGTGATAGATGCAGTTATCCACTTGATGACCAGTTTTCGGGTTGTTTTCCCAGCCTGTCCAGCAGGGGCCATGAGAGGCCAGTTCACCTAGGGCATTGTATGAGGAGGGGGTGGTCCAGCCACTTGTTTTTACTATTCTACCCCCCTCCTAGAGAGCCTGGTGGGCTCATTTTGACAGCGCAAGCACCCTGGGTGTCAGTTTTGGCAGCCTCACAGTTACCCAGGTGGATAAAAAATGGAATAAAGGGTCACTAAGGAATTCGATTTGGGAAATTGAGGCAAGGTTTTGGCACTTGGTCTTCACAGAGATCTTCTAGGGTGAACCCCCCATCTTCCAGCCAGCAATCATCAGTCAGTGGGGTCCACAGAGGCCATAGGAGGCCTTTTACTGCATGTCTCTCACAGATTTTGAGGACAAGATTTGGTCATTTGTATTGATTTGGACATATTATTTTATATTATTATGCCATGGGGATGAGTTAGTAAGGATTGATCCCTCTTAGCCCCACCATGAGCTTATTGAGTCATGTCCTAGTCATATGAGGTGGGCCCATGGGTATTAGCCCACTCCTAGTGATGACATCACCCTCCATGAGTCACTTTAGGCTATGACGTCATCCCTCTTTTGAGTGATCCATGTGATATTATGTATTGGCTCATCTTAGCCATTGATTAGATTATGAGATCTTTTAATCTCAACCACTCATCTTGTTGTGTAAGTGGTTTTGAGATCTAGGGTTTTGGTCTTTATTATCCTATATAAGGAGGAGACCCCCTATTGTAAAGGTCACCTTTGGGCTCTGGAAAACTTGGAATGAAAATAATATTTTGGAGATCTACTTCTTGGCTTTGATTGGGTTACTCTTGTATATGTTCTTGCATCTTGTTTCTAGACATTCTTTGCTTTACCGATGAAATCGACATCAATTGAAGGGAGGCCGAATTGCTTGAAGCTAGCTACGATTTGCTTGATGGGAAGATTGTAGGGTTTACTCACATCCCCCATGGGCAAGACATTTTCATCCTAAGGGAGTTTTTCAATTGTGATTTGTCCATTGATTGCTTCTTTGATATGACATGCTTAGATCTTATGGATTTGTGGATCAAATCTAACTTGATGTAGTTTGATTTACAAGTTTTCATGAGACATCTCTCCTCCTAGGGCTTCGACGATTTTGGTTGAAGACACTTGGATCAAGCTTGGAATTGTAACTAGGGCAAGATTTCTCCATATGCTAAGAGGCCGCAAGCTTTGAGGTAAGATCTACAAGGTACGTATTGATTTCGCTTTTTTATCCATCCTATTGGTCAAAAACTCCATTAAAATCAAAACCCTCATTTTCGACTTTCTTAGATGTACTTGGATATAGCTTGGCTTTGGGTAAGATATTGAAAACCCACCTCTATAGCATCCACGGCAATTCGGATCTATAGTTTGGTGTGGATTGGGCTTCATTTTGACACACTTTCCAAGGCACTTAGCCTTCCTTGGGTGAGGTCACACTCCTTGGGCGGGTGAGTTTTGCTACTTCCAAGACATGAGTAGGTGAGATCCCACTTGATTTGCACTCCTCTCACTTGATAACCTACCCCTAGTGCTTCACTTCTTTGATTTTTGTCTTGTGGGCCCCATTCCTCATTTTGAGGGCTGTGCCCCACTTGGGTCATTGGGTGATGCACTTTCAACCTTAGATCTATGGAGATCTAGCCTACTTTGGGGCATGCCACTTAAAACCCACCTTGATAATTGCTTTGACCATCCCGATCTACAATTTGGCATACTTTGGACTCCATTTACTCCTTCAGCTTAAGGCACTAGTCTCCTTGGGTCAATTCGCACTCCTTGGGGATTGTGTCATGTGCTAGATCCCATATGTGAGTGTCTCTAAATCTAACTTGGATCCATAGATCCACATCATCAAACACCCCTTAGTGCCATATCACTCCTAACTTCATCTTGTGGGCCCCATTTGGGTCATTTCCATACTTTAAGGAAGTGGGTCCCACTTGTGTATTTCATGGTACTAGATCTATCTCTTTGATCTCCCTAGGTGGCCTAACTCATTTATTGCTTGAAACACTTCTCATATCTTAAGCCTTTTCAACCACACTTAAACTCTTGGGCTCACCTAAGGTTGCATTGGTTTCCGTAACTCAACTTTCACACCCCCCCAGGAACCATTGATTTGGTTAATCTTCTGTTGATTGGCTATAGGGTCTCCCCCTTGGTCTTGGCTTTGTCTAGATCTAAAGCGAAGAGTGCCTCGGTTGTCGTGACTCCCAGCTTGCATTGGGAACGGTGGCATCTCTTGGGTCACCTCTTTAGTTGTCCATCTCCTCTACCATCCCGGATGGGATATCATTTGGGACATCTACAAGTTGTGTGATAACAAGCCTACATAAGCTTATTCTAGAACCTAATGTTTGTAAGGGTTTGGGCCCACATAGTATTCTTGGCCTCCCTTACCTCTCATATAAATAAAGGAAGTAGAGAGTCTTCTCAATCATATTGTTCATTCACTCACTTGTATTCACTCTTGTGATGAGATGTGACCTAGAGAGTGTGCACTAGTCCTCTCTCTCTCTCTCTCGTCGCTAAGGTTTCTTGGTCTTTTTCAAGTATTTTGAAGCATCTTGGAATTCTAGGGTTAGGGCTTATCCCTTGAAGATTGAAAATTAGGGTTTTGTGAATATGCACATAGCATTGAAAGTGCATATTCTCTTTACACTCTTATTCTTTTAATAAAATGTTTGATGATTTTAAGAAACATTGAGTGACACTATCGTTTCTCACATTTGTTATATAATATTAATACAACCAATATTATTATAACTAATATAACAAATATATATTCTCTTTTTTAAGATTTTCTATCATATATGAAATGAAATTATATTAATGTCCATGAACAACAAATGTAGATCAAATGGAACTCTAAAGTAAAATAATGAATAATAGCACCAATGGTTTGCATAAACGAACAATTAGAGATAACAAATAATTGCAAATACTTGGGACTAGAGTTCAACAAAAAATTAAACCGGGACACATGCACAAGGAAGGGCCTACAGGTCAAATGGAAAGCAATCTTATGCTTCAAAACATGATATAGAACAATAGAATTATGGTATTGTAGCATGGTATGCTACCTATTTTAGACTTTCACAGTCTCGATGTTTTTGTATGGATGTGAGGTATGGGTACCAGAGACTCCCAAACACGTGGAATTAGACTGAGTTCCAAAACACTTAATGATAAGCTCACTTGAGATAAAACCAACCACCCCCTAACAAATTTTGTCGGTTAAAACAAGCTTATATCAACTGGGATTAAAAGCAATGATGAAGACACTCTTATACAAAAAGAGAATGACAACAATAGAAAACAATGGATTGTCAATGGAAAACAATGGACTTCTATGTACGGTTTGTTACCTCACATTCTGACATGGGTGCCCACATGTGATTTTTGTCACACATTCAGTAGGGGTTATAGGTTGATGGAGCTATGGATGGCCTAGGTTCCTTGTTGCTAGACTTTTGCTACATACCTTGATAATGTTCTAGTATTGACAATGCTCTAACATATGGGTCTTCATGATATATTTGGGCTAGTATCTATGGGATGTGTCTTCTCATGATGTTTGGTTATGGATGTGCTCTTGTATGGACAATGGAGCACTAGTATATGACAAACAAATTACTTTATTGAGAAGAGCCCTAGTGCATTGGGTATCACATGGCATCTAGATCACATGTAGTATCCTTTCATGATAGAGCGCCCTTGGTCCTATACACTTGGTTTGCTTGTATGGATGATATGGTGACCTTTGGAGACCTTTCCTTGTGGAGCACTCTTCTTCACATAGTGTTCATGCTCATGGATGCTTTGTGGTTAGTTTTCTATGGAGTGTCCTCCATTTTAGCATGGTGACATATAGCATTCACATATTGGAGCATTATTTCCTTTTAACATTTGGATGGCATCTTGGTTTTACCTATACTATAAAAAGACCCAAACACTTTTCTACACCATCTCTTCACATCACCTTGTCCTTCATTGTCATAGCCTAGCAATCCTATCCTAGGGAAGCCCCTCTTAGTTGGAGAAGAGCCAATCTAAAGCATAGAGAGAAAGTTATTAAGGTGACAATGTGTAACCCCTTTAAGTTGTTCATGTGCTATCATTGTTCTTTTGGGCTTCAATTACATGATAGCTTGTGCTGTAACATTTTGGCTATGTTACCAAGAATAAAGCCCATTTTGCTTCATGATATTTTGTGAGAGATTCTTAGTACAAGTTTTTCTTCTCACATGGCAACTCCATGAAGGAACGAAGCCCTTGTCCCTTGCAGAATTTTGAAGATTTGTTGCATGAAGAGTTGAACACAATCATTAATTTAAATCATTAAGGCTTCAAGCTTGTTGCCCACTAATTCTTACTTAGTTGGATTTCAAGTGAGCCGGCAAAGACTTGAACAATTTAATTGTTCATCATCATAGTTCAGAAGTCCATCAGGCCTTCCAAGCCTCTTATTATTTTTGTACCACATGTTCATACCCCCTCGAGGAATTTTTTAATAATGTGCTAGCATGGTATCTCTTTGTAAAAGACTTGGCTTCTAGGACTTAAACGTTAATTCGACTAGCCCAGAGTGTTTTTTTTTCTTGGAAATTATTTGTTGTTGAATAAACAACAAATAATTTTCAAGTTTTTCACTCAATCCTCCAAAGTTGGGGTGGTCGTCGTAATTTTTAAGCCTTAGGAAGTTATTAGAGTCTACGGTTCAATGTATTAAACCATGCTCGGCATAGGTTTTGAGTCGTATGAACATGTCTAAGGTCCCCCTAGGTTTTTTTAAGTTCCGACAAATTTTTATTTTCCGTAAAACAAGCCATTTTTTAATGGTTTGGTCAAAAAAATTAAAAAAAGTGTTAAAATAATGGTCTAGGGGTTGTTTTGGCCATGGGGATGGGGGTGCTTGTTTTCTAACCCGGAGCACCCACATTACCCCGAAACCCACTTTTCATAGTCATTAGACACTTTATTTTTCATCTTTTTGCAAAAATCCAAAAAAAAAAGTCAAAAAGTGCAAAAAAACCAAAATTGTGAAAACCAAAAAATTCCATTTTTGAGGAGATTTTCGACCAGCTATATTTTTGGGATGTGTAAGTGGCATTTAGAAACATTTTGGAGAAGCTAATAAAGTGGGATCGACTCCTAAATAGGTGGGCGCATTTCCCAAGGAGGAGGAGTGGCCCACGACTTAAGGAATATTGCAACTGAATTATCGCTGAGTTTGGTGGCTAATTTTGGGTTGTTTGGGCAGCCAAATAGGTGGGAGTTGGCAACCCTATTTGCTCCACCCATCTCTCCATCACTCACTCCACTCTCCCTCAACTAATGCGCCCTCCCCTCCTTGTTCATTCTATATATTTGAGGCACCTCTCTCATTCCAAACTAGTTAGAGTTGGAATGAGAGTAGGCTTGCAATTGTAATTTGTTCTATCTTGCATTGATAATAAATAAAGCTTTGGAGGCTTAAGTGTGTAGTGTATTTATGTGTGGTGCAACATTGTCATGCTCTGTTCATGAGGTAACTTTGGCTTCGTTTCAATTCTGTGCTTCTTCCATTTGTAGATTTGGCTTTGAAAGTGTTATTTCTGAATCAATAGGAGTGGAGATTTGTAAGTAAGATTACTTATTCATTTCCATTTTTATATACATGTTTAAAGATCTAAGATTTACATGTTAAATAAGTTTATTTGCATGTTCTTTTTTGTCTTTTTGCATACATATATCGAGATCTCTTCGGGTTGTTTGCAAGATTGTCATCTAGCTTTCAGGTTGTCAAGCTTGGAGGAGACTTGGATCTAGTTGGACTCCACTTCATCTCCAAAAACATTATAAGACATTGTCCCTCAACACTCCACGATTAAGCCTTTTTAGTTGATCTTTCGGGCAACAAGCTTTACCCTTCTTACTATTTCTCTTCTTAAAATTTTTATCCTCTTGGTTACTGGTTCGTGGTTTTTTCAGATCTTTTTTGTTTAGCAAGATTATCAAAAGGAGTAGATCTGAAAATTATATGCATAGGTCCAACGTACTTTAAGTTTTCATTTCATGAGTTTGGATCTTGCTTAAAAGAGGTCATTAGATAGTTTTTACAACTCAAAATTCTCAGATTTGTTTAATGATTTCCTTTATCAAAGTTTAAAAGTTCATATCAAGCATCTAGTGCTTCATTGGCATCCTTTTAAAGGTTGTCCAAGACCCTAAGTGAGTGGCTCTTTAGCTATTCCATCTTAGTTCATTTTCTTGTACTTAGCTAGTTTTTTTACTTATTTTTTTTAGTCTTTTGTTGTTGCCCAAAAACACTTTTAAAGTGATTTTGGACACTTTTTGGACTAATAAAATTTGTTGGTTTTTGTACTATGACAACAGGTAAAAGGATCTTAAGCACATTTTTCAACCATTTGGGATGATCCAAAACTTCCTTTGAACCTCACCTTTCTTCCACTACTTTGCTTCCATCTTTGTAACCTCTTCTCTCCAGATCTGTAAGGAGAAAGAGGAGTTCTTTACTTTTAGCATTAAGCATTGTAATTGGTAATAAAATTATTTTTGAAGTAAGCTCACGGAGCTTGCTTTCATCCCCCCAGGGGGAATTGGTGTCGATTCGAAGTTTTTGTGATTGTTGTCATTTTTCGAAAACTTAAGCGAATTTTAACATTAGATTAGATTAACTTAAAATTAACCAAGTAGATTAAAATCTAACGTCTTGGTCCAATCCAAATATTGGGCCATTGACACTCAGGACGTAGGAACAATTTGTTTTATTTTGCAGACCGTATACTTTTTTTTCGCTACAATATTGTTTATCTTTTGCAAAGAAGTAATTTGAATACTAACCCACTACCTCGGTAGTCTAATAATTAGAAAACATTTACTTTTCAGTCATTTACAATTCAAAACACCCCCTTGCTTTCCCGAAGTTAGGTTTCAGGATAAAGGCTTGCCCGAGTACTGGCCCGAAAAGAGACTCTTGGGGCTCTAAAAAAATAAAATTTGTGTTCTAAATACTTAAAATTTCCAAGGCTTTTCTCTGTATGCTCTGTGGTCACTGCAACGTAGTCTGAACATGTTGACACACAGCAGAAAGGGATAAGTGACTAGTAATAGGATCTAACACACCCCAATAAAATACCTACTTGTGAAAATCCGGCACAATCGATTATTCTTCTGTGGTAGGCAAATTTCTCAAAGGACATGGGAACCACTGAGTAGCGACCTTTACGGAAACCGTTAGACTATACCCTCATTTGGTATAGTGTTGAACACCTCCCAAGGACTCCGATCCAGCCCACATGTCTGAGTGAGAAGCCACCTGGTTGAATTCCGGACATATTCCGAGTGCCTTTTGGTATATCAGGAATCCCCCAGCCATAATAAAAAACTCATTACCACATTAATTTTAAAATTGACCAAGAACATTTGCACAATATTTTCTTTTCAGCATTACAATTTTGACTCCATTCTTCAGCATTGGTCTCTTTATTTATCATTATAGATTATTTTTTAATTATTATCATGTGTTGAATGATTTGTTAATCATGTTCAAGTTATATGTTGTTTAGATCTTTATGCTGCTATACTTTAAGTTATATTGCAAATCTCTTATGTCAGTTTTATCATTATTGAAAAAACTCCTAAAAAACTAATCCATCCACTTAACTAGCTTAGCTTAACCAGCCTTAGCAACTTTAGGGTCCACCCCCCCTTGGCTTCGTTAGGAGTTTGCCTAAACGGAGGAGTCAAGATTCAAGTGACAGTACTTGACTCGAGGCTTGCCCCCAAGGACACACTCTGTGGCTTGAAGATTTCTGCCACGTTTTACCCAAGGTGTGTTTTCCGGCAGCAACAAAGCTCACCTAGCTGACTCCAAACATGTGATATTTGGTACAAGGTATGCAATTTTCAGATTTCAAAAATCAGCACTTCTTATGTTTGAAGAATTGAAGAAGAAAGTATGTCTCCATAAAATGAAAGAAAGGTTGTTGAAGATTGGCTTAAACCTTTGGATTTTTTATATGTCTCGGATACCCACATCCCTTTCAAGGTGAGATTTGGTTAAATCATCTTCAAAAATTTCATGGGACTCATCTTATGGCTTTAAAAACATATTGCATTATTCATGGATTTTTTTATAAACTTTAACATGGTTGGTGAGGATGTCTTGATGAAGGCATTTGCACTCTCGTTGCTTGGGAGTGGTGCATGAAAATGGTATTACAAATTGATCCTGATACCCCTCTATTTGCATGGGGTAGATTTTGAAGTCATAACAAGCCTCATTAGCTAATCTGGGTGCTATTGAACAAATTCTTGGCAGTATTTGGGAAGTCCTGTGCATGATTGTGACCTCCAAAAGACAGCAAAACCTACACTTTGCAAATTTGGGCATGCTGAAACAAATTCACCACTGTTCCCCCTGTGGGCAAGAGAAGGGCATCAAACAACCTCATTATCTGGATGGTTGGATAAGCAGCAGCTGAGTCTAATGAGGATCCTGTAGCAGAAATAAGGTGCTAAGCAGAACTTAATAACAGCGTTCATGGCAGCCTCAAACTAATCTTAAACTCAAAAGAATTGTACAGGACGATGCTAGGATTTTTGGAATTAGTCCATTGGTGATATAGTAGCTTCAGGAAACGGACCTAAGATTGTTGTGTCCCACAACAATTTTCAAGTCTGGGCATAATTCATGGGCAGATCCCTGCGTAGAAAATTGTAGTTAGAAGCACTACCTTCAGATCTGGGCAATCTTTTTTTCGTGACAGTTTTAACATTTGTGAGGGTCCATTGCATAGTTTCCAGATCCAGATCCAATGATGACAACGTGCCAGGAACAAAAGAAAAGGGAGATGATATACAAAGCACAGTTCCACAGTCAGTGACAAGGGGTTCACATCCCTCTACTGGATCAATGCAAGAGAGAGAGATTGACTTCTTGATTCATATGTTTGACAACCACCAAAATAGCCAACTAGAGACTCGTGAGTGAAATGCAGTGTAACGGCAATAGTCAAAAGCAAGGGCGCAGCATTTCTCACCTGGAGATTAATCAATGAACGATCTGGAACACAGAGGCAGAGGTCATGGATCTCGACTTAATTCATAGAGAAAACACTGAATGTGGGAGCCATCGATTTGCAGCGAAGGTGGATATAAATCGACCAAACATCGACTGACTATCTAAATAAAAAACTGTCAAATATTTCATCTTTCACCCATGTAAACTAAGCAAGTGAGTTTGGCAATATTTGTGGGTATACGGACAACAACGTTCCCTTCGGAAGATCCGTGGCACAATTCTTTTGAAGTGTTCTTCGAAAGAACCGCCCCATCACTCGTTGAATGGGCATGTATCGTGGACATCATATGTTGGAGAGCTATCATTGTGGCATATTTTGGGTCATGGGCCTGTTTATTGGACGACTTTCATGTGAGGCGTGTCAATGGAGGCAATTCCCAGCAGGGGGTCATGACCAGGGTTGAAATTTGACGGGTAAATAGACGTCATTTTCCATTTTACACGTCAAAATACTGCCACTTCATAAAATTAAATCTCATTAATGAAGCGATAATTTTAATTTCACCTCATTTTAAATTGCATTTTTATTTTTACACGTCATTAATATATCCCAAGCATATATATGTGTGTGTGTGTGTTATATATTACTATTACTAATTAGTTATTAGTAATTAAATGTGTATTAGTAATAGTAATTACTAATTAATATTAATAATAATAATAATTACATTTAATTAAATGTAATAATACATTTAATTACTAATAACTAATTAAAAATAGTATTATATATATATATATTCTCTTCATATTTCTACTTCTAATATGGAAATTTTGACTTTTGTCATGGTCTCATTGTTTAACTCGGTCATGGTTTTTTGGGCCCATGGTATTTGGTGGCCCATGGTAATGGCCCGTTGTATTGCTTGTGAAGAAGCCAATTTAAAGGTTTCCAAGATAAACCTTCTTTGTCATTGTGGATGATTGGTTTAATCATTATGTTTATTATGTCCTTTTGTTTATTATATTTTTTAAACTCTTTTATTTTTGTATTATATGACGCAAGATATGAGAATTCAATGTTTCATATAGTTATTATAAATGTTATTTAAAAAAAAACAATTATTATTATGACGGGTAAAATTAAAATTTAAACGTCAAATGAAAGGCAATGTTAAAATTAAAACGTCATATAAAAATTTCTCGACGTGCAAGGTAAGACGTCAAATTTCAACCCTGGTCATGACTCTCATTCAAGTTGCACGTCGTCATTAGTTGCTGCAAGAAGAATTTGTTATGCTAGACGGCCCACATCAAGGGCTTACTTTTGGACCCCCTCCTTAGGGATAAGGTGGGGTTACTTCCATGTGGATCCTCATTTAAGTGAAATGTTTAATAAAGTTAAGTCATGGACGATTTTTAAGGGTGGACTTAACTATTTTTCCATTTAGGAAGTGGTTAAAGGTTATTATTATTATTTTATTAGTTGTTAAAGAGAGAGGTGGATTTAACCACTTTTGGTAAAGTTTGTTAAGAGCAAAAAGGGTATCCAACAAGTAGCATAGGTTTGTTTATAAGATAAAGTGAGGTGAAAGTGTATGTGGATGCTACCTTTTTTATAGGGATTATTGAATGAATCAATTGCTTGCATAGAAACTTAACTATGCAATTTGTAGGGGTTTTCATCAAACACATATGAACAAGGCCTAAGGGAGAATCGTCTGAAACTCCATATGTCATCAAATTGGCACTAGTCTTCAAAGTCCTCCCATCAACCATTTTAAATATACTATGAAGACCTCAAGTATTGCTAGTGCTAACTCTTCAAATCACCTTTGATCCCTCACTGCCATAGCTTAACAAAATATCTTAGGGAAGCCCCCCCTTCAGTTGGAGAAGAGCCAATCAAAAGTGTAGGGAGGTAGTTACCAAGGTGACAATGGGTAACACCTCTAGGCTACAACTATGTTCGCCTGTTCTTTGGGGCATTAATCACACATGCTAGTTCAAACTATAACAAAGCCCAAACGATGTAAATTCATCTCCTTAAGAAAAATATTGCAAATTTGAAAGATGAATATTTTTGGCCTCCTCTTTGTTATAAGTTGAATTTAAAGGTTCATAATATAATGTTTGTATATGAAAGAAACCCTTCAAAGTTTCTCTTGGATGAATTGAATAAGAGAGTTAGTCCTCTAGTGTGGGTGCATCAAAGATAAATAAGATAACATAATTTTATTAATGTCCAACTAAGAACCCAAAAGTAGGTCAATGGGGTTGTTGAGTACAAAGATGTTATTACAAAGCGAGAGTACCAAACAGCCTCCTAAAAAAAAGCAAAAGACAAAAAAAAAAAAAAATAGATTGGAGCATGAAATCTATGCTAGGTCATGGAAAACATGAGGAACCTATTATCACACCACTTGTAGTTGTCCCTAAAGGTATCCCATCCAGGACGTTAGAGGAGATGGACAACTAAAGAGGTGACCCAAGAGGTGCAACAATTCCCAATGCAAGCTGGGTGTCATGATAACCGAGGCACTCTTCACTTTAGATCATGAAAAGTCAAGACCAAGGGGGAGACACTAGCCAATCAATGAAGATTAGTTAATACAAAGGTTCATAGGGAAATGTGTAAGTGAAGTTACGAAAACCAATGCATGAGTTAGATTAAGTGGACCCAAGAGTTAAGTATGGTTGAAAAGGCTTAGGATGTGACAAGTGTTCAACCAAAGTATGATTTAGGCCACTTATTGAAGCTTAATGGATAGATCTAGCACCATGAAAATACACAAGTGGGGCCCAATCCTTAAAAAATGGAAAAATGGTCCAAATGGGGCCCACTTGGTCAAATTAGGGGTAAGATGGTACTAAGTGGATGAGACAAGGTATATCTATGGATCTAAGGCAAGATAATCAACACCCACATATGGGATCTAGGAAAAGGCCACTAACCCAAGGAGTGTGAATTGCCCAAGGGAGACTAGTGCCTTGAGATGAGGGGGCAAATGGAGTCCAAATGATGCCAAAATGTAGATCAGGGTAGTTAAGGCAATTATCAAGGTGGGTTTAGGATGGCATGCCCCAATATGGCCTAGATCTCCATAGATCTAAGATGCAAAATGCATCACCAAGTGACCCAAGTGGGGCTCAATCCCTCAAAATGGGGAATGGGGCCCACAAGGTAAAAATCAACAAAGTGAAGCACTAGGGATAGGTTATCAAGGTAGTTCTATGCAAATCAAGTGGGATCTCACCTACCCATGTCAAGGATCTAGCCCAACTAGCCTTCCTCAAGGAGTGCGAATTACCTCAAGGAGGGATAGGTGCCTTGGAAAATGTGTCAAATGAAGGCCATTTGCCACCAAACTATAGATCTGAATTGTCATGGATGCTATAGAGGTGGGTTCTTTTTATTATCTCCAAAGCCAAACTAGATCCAAGTAGATCTAGAAAAATATAAAAATGAGGGTTTTGAAATCTAAGAGAGTAGATGCATAGGATAGAAGAATATCATACATCATGGAACATACCTGGAAAATGTAGATGGAAGAGGCTTGAGATGAGGATCACTGTAATATCCATAGTTGGATATTCTCAATTAACTCGGGATGAACCCATAATTTCTGAAATAACCCACAAATCCGTAGATGTAAAATGATATGTGAATTGATAAGATAAGATATGAATTACAATTGAGGGCCCGTTATTTATACTTTGGCGGAATACCCTTTCAATAATAGTCATGTCTTTTCGGAAAGACATTATTAATTATCATTATTATTATTATTATTCGTTATTATTATTATTATTATTATTATTATTATATATATATGTGTGTGTGTTGATGTTTATTATTATTATTATTTTATTCATAACATTGCCTTCCCCTTAAACATGCTTTGTCCTCAAAGTATGATTTATTGTATGACTTTGTTCTCTTGCTCGTAATGACTTTTCTTGATGTTGTGAGCTTGGAACTACGATGCTTGATGAAACCAGGCGGTATAATCTTCGGATTGCTGAACTAATGTGTTGCATTTTTTGGGAAGTGATCCATCCCAAATCTACCTTCATTGGAACTGTTTGATGATCGAATGCTCGTTCATAACTTCTTAATTTAGGCTTCCATAAAAGTTATCTATGTTGTTTTCGTTCATTTTCAGTGTTGTAATTGGTTTGTCTATAAGAAGAACAATGTTTATTTTCTACTTTACTTTGATGTTGGTTGTATCGACTTCTGTGATTTGGGTGACGATAAGGCATTCGAGCCATTTGTGGAACCCTTGTATAAAATTCAATTGTTTGTGATTCACGCGATTGACTAGTTGATAATAACTCTGAGGATTTTTCTAACTTCTCATTTTTTAATTTTTCAATTTGTTCAATCAACCCTTGATTCAAATTTTTTAAGCAAGAATTTTCTTCATTTTTTTCTAATGGATTCTTATTGAATTCTTTTTGGAGATCCACTTGTTTTTTGTGGAATTTTTCTTGATTATCTTCTTCTAGCTTTTGATTCTGTTGTACTTTATCCTTCATTTTTTTAATTTGAAGAAGCAATTTTTTATTATGATCTCTTAAACGGGAGATCTCTTCTTCTTTGTCCATGACAATCTTTTCAACTTCTTTCTGCTTCTTTTGTTTTGACTTATGATTGCCCTGAGAAATCATCTTTGATATATCCTTGAAGTCTTCAGATGTTGGAGCTTCTACATCTGACTTCATTGTAATGTCTTGAAATGTGATTCTCTTATGCTTATAAGAAAACGTCAGAAACTTCCTTTCAGCATTTAAGATGAAGGTCCCCAACGTTTTAATCCAAGGTAACCCTAAAACTATGTCACCATGAAAGCTCCATAAGGAACTAACCATGAATTGTGATATGACCATATAATCTCCCACATTCAATTCTAATCCACTTATTTGAAATTGCTTCCTGTTCCAAAGGTCCAGCCTTTCACCTACATTTGATTTAGGAATCACTAACTAGTTAGCAATTTCAGCACTAATATAATTATTTATTTCACTAGGGGCAATAGAAATAATGACATCCTTCCCTGCAAGTGTCCCTTTAACTCTAAATAGTATTGAGACATTCAACAGTGAGGTGCTAGGAAACTTTCCCTTCTTTTCAACATTAAAACCCATCTTCTTGAGTTTTCTTTGAAATTTATTCAATATCTCTTTCTTTTTTAAAATAAACAATATTCAATATGATTCTTCTTCTAATATTATTTTCCCCTTAATATATGTAAAATGGTGTAGATTGGGTGGTTGGGAGAAATGATTGTTACCTTCCCCACCTAGGTTCAAATCTCACTTTTGGTTTGTTGCTAGGGAATAAAACCAAAGCCACTTCTCACAAAACCACGTGCACCTTAAAACCATGTGCGATTTTACTTCTTACTTTTACTTTTTACTTCTACTCACTTCTAAACTTTACTTTTACTTCTTCTTTTTTTTCCTTTTTACTTCTTCACTTCTTTTTATTTATTTATTTATATATTCTTTTTTCTTCTTTTTATTTTCTTTTACTTTTGTCTTTTTCTTTCTTTCTCTTTTTTTCTTTTTTTCTTTTTTACTTCTTTGGGCCAAGGACCTGGTTTTGGACAAGGTCCTAGATTGGTGGCTACAAGCCTAGCTCTGATACCAATGTAATATCCATAGTTGGATATTCTCAATTAACTCAGGATGAACCCATAATTTATGAAATAACCCACAAATCCGTAGATGTAAAATGATATGTAAATTGATAAAATAATATATGAATTACAATTGAGGGCCCGTTATTTATACTTTGGCGGAATACCCTTTCACTAATAGTCATGTCTTTTCGGAAAAACATTATTAATTATCATTATTATTATTATTATTATTCGTTATTATTATTATTATTATTATTATTATTATTATTATTATATATATGTTGATGTTTATTATTATTATTATTTTATTCATAACAATTACTTCCCGCAAAGATCAAATGCCAAACTTGATGAGCCCTTCTTGCCAATGTTTTGCCTCCTTCAACCAAATTGGCCTCCCTATTCCTGTCAATCAAAGACACAAAGATCAATCAATAAACAAGAATGGAAGTAGATGCAAGCAAAGAGATGAAGAACATGAAATTGTTGGTACAAAGACAAAACAACTCCCTGTCACCCAAAACGTCCTCTTGAAGCTTGTAGGGTAGGCCTCCCCACCAATACGCACTCCTCAAAATCGTCTTCTTTGCCTACAAAACAATGTTAGTTGAAGATAAAATCAAGATGGCCACCAATGTCTGTCAGTGCAGAGGAAGAAGCATTTACAATCACCGCAAGCATTCCAACTCCAAGATCCAAGATGCCCAAGAAAGTATTTTTATTCCAATACCCAAGAGCCAAAAATCTCTAGATAGCTTTTACAATAGGGGGTCTCCTCCTTATATAGGATAATAAAGACCAAAACCCTAAACCACAAAACCACTTTACAATACAACAAGTGAGTGGTTGAGATGAAAAGATCAACAAATATAATCGATGGCTAAGATGAGCCTACAATATATCACATGGATCACTCAAAGAGAGGGTGACGTCATCCCTCAAAAAGACTCATGGAGGGTGACGTCATCACTTAGGAGGGGGCTAAAGCACATGGGCCCACCTCATATGACATGGACATGACTCAAGAAGCTCATGGTGGGGCTAGGAGGCATCAATCTTTACTAGCTCATCCCCATGGTACAATAATGTAAAATGATGTGTCCAAAATAATACAAATGATCAAATCCTATCTCCAAAAATGATAGAGACATGCAATAAAAGGCCTCATGTGGCCTCTATGGACCCCACTGACTGATGCCAACTGACAGGAAGATGGGGGGGTTCATCCTGGAAGATCTCTGTGAAGACCAAGTGCCAGAACCTTGCCTCAATTGCCCAAATCGAATTCCTCATTTTGAGGGTTGTGCCCCACTTGGGTCATTGGGTGATGCATTTTCAACCTTAGATCTATGGAGATCTAGCTCACATTGGGGCATGCCACTTAAAACCCACCTTGATAATTTCCTTAACTACCCCGATCTACATTTTGGCATCTTCTGGACTCCATTTGCCCCCTCATCTCAAGGCACTAGTCTCCCTTGGTCAATTCGCACTCCTTGGGGTTAGTGTCATTTGTTAGATCCCATAAGTGGGTGTTGCCTAATCCACCTTTGATCCATAGATCCACATCATCAAACACCCCTTAATGCCATATCACCCCTAACTTCACCTTGTGGGTCCCATTTGGACCATTTCCATATTTTAAGGAAGTGGGCCCCACTTGTGTATTTTCATGGTACTAGATCTATCTATTAGGTGGCATTATTCATTCATTGGTTAAAGCATTAGTCACTTCTTAAGCCTCTTCAACCACCACACTTAACTCTTGAGCCCACCTAGTCCTAATCAACTCATTGGTTTCCGTAACTCATCTTTTGACACACCTCCCTAGGAACCTTTTAGGTTAGTCAATCTTCCTTGATTGGCTAGGGTCTCCCCCTTGATCTTGACTTGTCTTGATCTAAAGTGAAGAGTGCCTCGGTTATCGTGACTCCCAGCTTGTATTGGGAACCGTGGCATCTCTTGGGTCACCTCTTTAGTTGTCTATCCCCTCTACCATCCCGGATGAGATATCTTTAGGGGCAACTACAAGTTGTGTGATAACAGAACCCTCAATCCCAAGCACATGGATGGAGATGTACAAGAGTAAATGATCCAGAAGCAAGAAGATCTAGTAGTAATGAAGTATGTCTATTATGGAATAGACCCATCTCTCCTAACATTCAAATCCAAACAAAGGAAACTCAAGATAGTATGTTGTCCAAAGAGAGCTAGTGGAAGACATGGGTCACCCATTGTGTTGTTGTCGAGAGGATGTAGCTCATAGTTGAGGCATGGGGAGTTCATCTACCTCATGGGAAGGGGTGGTCTAGTCTTATCGTGCCACTGAGATCTCGAGGTCTCGCAGATCTGCACTAATCTAGAAGTTACAGTGGTGTTGCTATCGCATTGTCTCTTAGTGCCCCTTCCTAAGGGTAGCACTGTAAAGTAGGAAGTAATCCACTGAGTCGAATCTAATCGAGCAGAAGACTAATGAAGAATATGGGATCGAAAGACTGATGGTCTCCTGCATGTATAAAGCCAAGCATCTCTGGTCGGGATATCTGATGAAGCTAATGAGGGTTTGAGTCCCCCTAAAAATGCAGTAGAACCTCCCTTTGATCTCGTAGTAGATGAGGCAGTAAAAAACAAAATGCTCCTTTGTCTCGATCTCCTGAAGATGGCACAACTGACAGATCCTTTCAGAACGATTGATCTGGTGCTCTTTCTCTACCCAAAGTCCATGAAATCCCACTTCGAACTAGTCGAGGGGAATGCGAAGAGCATGTAACCAATGGTAGAGGGTACACTGTGGTCAAATAATTCATCTCCAAGAAGTGCTCAGCATAGAAGGCGATCTTCAGGCATAACTCGCCTAGAGGGTTAGGTTAACCCAAGTAATATGGATAAACTACCTGTAAATGTCATCTCTAGTTATCTTGTTCAATTCCTATCAGGTAGGTAGGAGGTGGCCAGGTGTATCCAAAGAATATCTAAAAGGAGGGTGTCGATCCATCTGAATGCCCACAGAATCCAAGAGAACTAAGACCCCTGCAAACCAACCTCGAACACATCCTGGAGGAATAAATGAGGCAATAGTCTCTAAAGACCAATAGGCCAAGTACAAATACCAGTCCCGCCTTGTTGCCGAGTCAGCAAAGAAACGTAATTGGTGATTTATGCCCATCAAGCATTGAAGTTGAATTATGGCATGAGGTTTTATCTCTAGAATATGACAAGCCTATTATCATACCAAGAGAAATCTTTGAACTTGATATTGTCGTTGATGACTGGAGAGATTGTGATGATGAAAAGGCTATTGAAGAAAACCTAGTTGTTGAAGACACTCAAGCACCCACCTCATCACCAATGGAAGACCACAAGCAAAGTGATGAAAACCTTTCTCATATCTCCATGGAAATCCTAGCACAAGAAGAAAGCAATGATGAGGGAAGCACTCAAGCACATGAAGCGCATCATTATTCTTTTGAAGATCAAGAATAGACACAAGACAAGGACCATGGAGATTCTTTTGAAGTTCAAACACTTGAAGAGCATAGTGAAGATCAAGCATATGAAGAAATCCGAACCATTGAAAATAAAGCTCTTGATAAGGCATATGTTGAAGACCCTGTTTTTGAAAGTTTACAAGCATCCATCTCTCCTTGACTTAAAGAAAACAGTGCGGTAAGCTATAGCCATTCTCAAAATTCTGAATTTGATGATATAATCTATTGATGATATTGAGAGGAAAGTCCGTGAAGACAAACATGTGGGTGATGATGTGTTGGAAAATGGATTTGTTTTTCCTTTTGATGACGATAAAGGCATCCTAGGCATGAAGTTATGGACACTAATTTTCAGAATTTTGGTCATGATAGCTGTATGGATTGTTGAAAATTTTAGGTCTACCCATCTTTGATGCAAATAGGAATGTTTCTAAGCGAGAAAATGCAAATTTTGAGCTTTCGAGACAACCATGCATGTTGGGGGTATATTCAGAAATTTTCTATGATTTCCATCCATACAATCTTAATTCATGATGCAAGTTTTAGGCAGCATTATGCAGACATGTCTGTAGATTTGTTTCAGCCATGTACTCCCATTTTAGGAGCACTTTTTCAACCATGTTCTCTGGGATATTTGTGCAGATTTTTTTTAGCGCTTAGAGCAGATGTATGAACCTGATAATGCAGACTTCGGACGGTAGTCTACTTTCTCTCTTAAAACATATTTGGGGCAGCAATCTAAGAAAAAATTTCAGCCATGTACTTCATTGCCTAACACTGATTTTTGTCAGGTTTTGGAGTTCTTTTCTAATGCTAATAACTCAAAAAATTTCCAGCCACAAGATGACCAAATTTTTTATGCATTTATGGATGAAAAATTAACTAAGAGTCATTTCTTGGAGGATGGAAATTGCATAAAACAGCCAGGTTTTGAAGACACTGTTTTGTAACATTCTTTTTCTTCGAGTTTTTTTCAGTTTGCATATAAATTTTCAGTTGTTGATGATAATTTTAGTGCCGGTAATAGGGCAACAAGATGTTTATTGCCGAAATTTTTGAGTCATCTCCAGTTATGCTTGAGGAATTTTTATGCATATTTTTTCTGCATATGGAGCAGATTTCTATCCCTAAAAACACAGAAAATTTCCAGCCATCTTTTGCCCAATGTCTTGGTTATTATTGCCTAATTTTTCAGCTGTAAAGATGTTTTCAGAGCTGGAAATTGTATGGTACAGCAGGATTTTTATGACAAAAACTTCCAGCCACCTTTCTCTTCCATTTCTTCTCATTTGGACATGTGTTTTCAGCTGAAAAGTGTAACAAGCCAGCCACCTTTAATGCAAACATTTGTTGAGGGTAACAAGCCATTCATTTGAGACTTAATCGCAACAATTTCCAGCAAGCTAAAGGCTGTTTTCAAGCCTTTAATTTGGGGCCGAAAATGTTTCTAATACTGGAAATATGTCATATCTCATGTTTATCTAATGTGAAGAATGATATTGAAGAATATTGCAGATTTGAAGAGCCCTTTAAGCTTTTGTTGCTTGAGAGAAGTGATGATAATGATGGGTTGATCCATGACATTTTCAGCCATGAGGATGCTTACACTAGTCCTATCCAAGCTTGGATAGAGGAAACTTGTGATGGTGTATGCCTTTCTTCGCATTATTTTGGTGTTCTTGGCTTCATGGACACATTTCAGATTTCAGCCTACATTTCATGGAAAATTCCAACTTGTATCTACTTGACATTTGATATATCATTGTTTTGATTAGTGACCAAACACAAGGGAAGATGCCATGGCATTGATGAGATGAACACATGGCTACATTGGGTTTATGATTTCACCTAGCATTTGTTTTATCTCATATTTAGAGTAGGGTGGAAAGAATAAGATCTTGAAAGCATTAGAGTAGAATGAATAAGCTCAACATGTGAGCATTATATTTTATTTTGGTATTGTTGGGTTATGCCCTTCTTTGTTGTAAAGTCAAATTTTGATGTAATGAACTCTTGATGTGATGCAGTGTTTAGGGATGTTAAGGTTATCCATCCCGCTACATGGTTTTCAATTGTAGATGGTGATCATTGTTAACAGGTACATTCCAAGAATCTAGGGTTCCCATGCACTCCCAAGATGAGCACATGTCCCACAGTTGGAGCCAATTGTTACCCCCCATTTTGACATGGGTGTCCTCATGATTTTTGTCAGACATTCAACATGGGTTACAGCCACAGGTTGATGGAACTATGGATAGCCTAGGTTCCTTGATGCTAAATTTTTGCTTCATGTTGTGATGATGTTCTAGTATTGATGATGCTCTAACATATGGATCTTCATGATATATTTGGGCTAGTAGCTATGGAATGTGTCTTTTCATGATGTTTGGTTATAGATGTGCCCTTGCATGGACAATTTTGCACTAGTATACAGCCACAGGTTGATGGAACTATGGATAGCCTAGGTTCCTTGATGCTAAATTTTTGCTTCATGTTGTGATGATGTTCTAGTATTGATGATGCTCTAACATATGGATCTTCATGATATATTTGGGCTAGTAGCTATGGAATGTGTCTTTTCATGATGTTTGGTTATAGATGTGCCCTTGCATGGACAATTTTGCACTAGTATATGACACATGGATTACTTTCTTGATAAGTGCCCTAGTGCTTTGGGTATCATATGGCATCTAGATCACATATAGTATCCTTTCATGATAAAGCACCCTTGGTCCTATACACTTGGTTTGCTTGTATAGATGATTTGGAGACCTTTGGAAGCCTTTCCTTGTGGAGCGCTCATCTTCACATGGTGTTCTTCATGCTCATGGATGCTTTGTGGTTGGTTTTCTATGGAGCACCCTCCATTTAGCACATGTATTGTGGCATATGGCATTCACTTGTTGGAGCGCTCTTGCCTTTTACCATTTAGATCGCATTTTGGTTCCATTGGGTATTATTATTGGTTGAACAACTTCCTTGATTATCTCTCTTGACACGTGATTATCTCTCTTGACACGTGTGGAGGCATGACATGTTTTATGGATGACTTGGATACTTGTATTTATCGATTGATGATCTCCTTGTTTCATGGATCTAACATAGCATTGAAGATTCGGATTTAATTATTATGTGGACATCATTGCATATGATTTGAGGATTTGGCCCTTGATGTGGTTAAATGAAGTAAAACTTCCACCTTTTGTAGCCTCATTATTCCCCAACTCATGCATAATATATGGTATGTTTCACATGTAGTATTCCCACGTGCCATCTTGCATGGAGTTTGTTGCTTCATTCTTGGAAGGCATCCACCATTTGAAGGTTGATTGCTCACTAATCTATGGATAATTTGTTGGAACATTCACTCTGGAGGTCTACTTTGACTCATTCCTTGCCCATTATGATGGAATGTTCCACTTGGATATTAGCTCTCATACTCACCTATGCCTTCCCTTCATGCAATCATCCACTTGGTTGTTGGTTTGCACTAATTCCTATGCCATTATGATGGACGTTTTTGGTTAGAGGGCCTTGTTGCACATCTTCCCATGCTTATGTGATGGAGCATTCCACATTTGGAGATGAAGCTTGATCTTTATTTGGAAATGGCATCCACCATTGGAGGGTTTTGTGCCTAGCATCCTATCCTAGAGAGGCTTGTTGCACCTTTTGAGGAGGTTGTTTCACTTTCGAAGGAGATCTAGGAGATCAAACCCTAGAACTAGAGTTGTTCATTGGTTATTGGACCTTATCTTTTGGAGTGCTACTCTTGGAGAGCCTCTGGAGGCTGGGTCATTGGGGTTCTATTTATCATTCATCCTCATTTGATGGAGGCACCCCAACTCTTGGGCCTTTTCTTGGTTGGATATCGTACGCATGTGGCTTTGACCACCATGTTTCATGGATATTGTTGTGTTAGTTGGAGTATGTTGGTTTGTTTACTCAATTCTAGGCTAGATCTAGCGTTTTATTATTATTATATTGCAGGAGGAAGATGAGCTAAAATCTATATCAGGCTTTGCTCTCTCTCATTTGTCATGGTTGGATTTTCGGAGCTCTGTCCTTGGAGGTTAATGGATATATCTTTCTTGGTGCAATTTGAAGTATAAGGGTTTCTTCTCCTATCAAAATGTGGCATAATGTTCCTATTTCTCTATGCTATTGCCAATTGGTGAATTGTAGAATTGCTAGAACTTGTTTGATTCGGACCATATGATAAGGGTTTAATAACCTCATTGGAAGGGTTTTATGTGAGAAGTGTTTCCACTATTTCCCTTTGATGTCTTACTGCATAACACACACCCTAATTAACAATGTTTGGATGTGGCACCATTTTGGGCCCTCCTAATTTAATTTTTGCAATTATTTTTCAGCATGTTAGGGTTTCATTATGGCATGTGTATGAAGCCCTAGTTTCTCTAAACATCCATAAAATCACCCTCTTGACTAGCCCCTTGACTCCATTTTATCTTGTTGGATTGGCACTAATCTCTTGGTCCTTCCATCACCCTTTATTTACCTATACTACAAAAAGACCCAATCTTTTTGCTAAGCTATCTCTTCTCATCACCTTGTCCTTCATAATAATAGCCTAGCAATCCTATCGTAGGGAATCCCCCTTTGAATTGGAGAAGAGCCAACCTAAAGTGTAGTGAGGAAGTTATTGAGGTGACAATGAATAAGCCCTCTAAGTTGCTCATGGACTAGCATCATTCTTTTGGGCTTCAATTTCACATGCTAGTTTGTTGCACCAAGAGGAGTGAGGTGCTCTACAGCCCAGTATGAGGGAGATGTGTTACTAACGTTCCTAACATAATAAAATAATAAAAAAACATGTCAGCCTAAATTAAAAATTTATGTACTAAAAAAGTAAAAATAAAAATAAAAAAGTAACTTAACATAAGGTTATGTTATCAAAAATAAAATAAAAAAATTCATGTCCTCTCATAAAATAATTTCTTGAGATATAATATTTTTCTTGGTGTGTAAAAATTTTAAGATAAAAAAAAATTACGCATCAAAATATTGGATCTCTCTCGGTACTTGATAGATTCGGGTTTAAGATGGATCTTAATGTAACAAAGTTCATGAAGAAGAATTAAAGAGGAGAAAGAACAGAATGGACCAGTGCCAAAGGTGGTTTCAAGGTTGAGGAATTATAACAATCAATCACCCAAGATAAAAGACAACATAGATTCCACATATAGGACTAATAGATAAAATATAAATGAAAGAGGCATGTTGGGAAAAAATACAATACAACATACACAATTAGAAGAGGAAATTAGAATTCAAGACGAATTGTATGCACACATTTCATGGAGAGAAAGGCAAGTGGTGGCCCAACTAAAAACCAACTCACACAGGTTCAGAAGTGAAATGGGAAGATGGAAAGTACCAAAGGAAGATTGGGAAGAGTGAAAATGTTGGGTCTTCAAAAAGGACAAGGTGGGAGCAGAACAACACTTCTTGCTACATTGTCAGGCATATAATCACATCTGAAAGGGATATTTATGGGAAAATAACAGATGGGAAATGATATTTCGATGATATTAGAGTCATAAAACCTTAGGGTGCTTTGTTGAAGAAGATGAGAATAGGATGTCTTGCCTTGGAAATGTGTTGGAGTGATTCTTGCATATCAGAGCTCCTTGGTTGAGCTAGGGCTTTCATGTTTTCCCTAGCTAAGGTTTTGAATATCTAGTGGATTTGTACTAGCCTTAAGAAAAGGCTATGGTATATACATGTACTTCATCTTAAGCATATAAATGAAGTTTTCAGCTGTCCAAAACTTGTGCATTTTCCAGATTTGTTTTTCAGACAGATATGTTCTTCATGTATTATTATTTACAACAACGTATGTCTTGATGATTCAACATAAGTAAAAGGACAATTATTAAGTGATTTGACATTATCATTGAGGAATCTAAGAGTTATTTTGTTGCTGCTATACTTGTTGTTTCACTGGTGTTATAACTGTCATATAAGTTAATTTTCAGATCTGGTTTATGTGGGATAAGTTGCTTGAAATGACTGAGACTTATCCAAGTTGTTTAATATCTTTTCTCCTTGGATTGCCCAGAAGATTGGACTGTTTGCAAGTGAAATATTGTACTCTTTCATATGTTTTTTATACATTGTTTTACAACAGCCCTAAGACTGAAAATTAACAAGGTTAAGATCCGAGAAACATCTAGTAAAGAAGTGAAATTCCTGTTTTGCATTAAAATCTGAGAAAAAAAAAAATTGCAGTTCAGAAATTTCACATGGAATCAAAGCTTGTTTTAGCTAACATGACTCTGGAGTAAGAGAGCTTGTATTTTGGTTGGAGATTACCTGGGAGAGGTACTTGACCTTGTTTGAGGTTGTTTTAGATGAGCACTTGCACCTATGAGAGGTTTTGATGGGTTTCTCTCATGAAGAGAGATGATGGATATACTACATTCAAGGTTGTTTTGGATGTATTTTCAGGTAGTGGCCTAGGAATACTTGTGATAGGTGGTTGATTTCTTCCAAAGGTTGTTAGTAATAGGTGGTTGATTTCTTCCAAGGGTTGTTAGTGATGGGTGGTGGATCTATGTGAATATTGACTCGTATGATTTTATTTTCAGCGAGATACTCAGGAGGACCTACAATAGGTGGTTGATTTGTCCCTGCAGATGCCAATTTGATTTTCATTTGTGATAGGTGGAGGATCCTCTTCTTAATGCACATTTTCTAGGATGGGTATCGCTTTGGTTTCTTGCTTTTCTTCTAATACCATGTCTAGTGTTGGATGGTATGTCAACAGTGGAGCTTCATGACATGACATATGACAGGTTAAGCCTTTATTCACGAGATTCAACAGCAAAAGGGAAGCATGAGTGTGGAGCTTGGAGATGATGCTACTTATCCTGTGAAAAAAGTGATCTTTGTTTCCTTCCAAATGCCTTTACGTGATGTTCTTGAGTTGGACTATGTTTTGTATGTTCCTAGGTTAAAGAAGAATCTTCTTTGAAAGTCTTGTATGACAAATGTATAGTGGAGAGTTGCTTTTATCGGACAACAATGCACCATGTTATCACACAACTCCTAGTTGCCCCAGTGGATGATCCTATTCGGGATGACAAAGGGGACGAGAAACCAAAGAGGTGACACAAGAGGGCGTCGATCCCCAAGATGGAATGGTTGTCACGCCAAGCGAGGCACTCTTCACTTTATACTATCAAAGCCACAGATAGTAAAGGGGGAGACCCTGATCTACTCCCGACAAGAGAGATCTAACCATATCACCAGATCAAGCTATGGAAATAGGGTACGTAAGGTGATAGGTGGAGAACCCTAGATTTAAGGAAACAAGGTCACTGTGGAGGCTTAAGAAAGATAAGATTAGATTGTGAGTGTTTAGACACAGTGACTTGATGATTAAAAGTGATTCCAGGATTCAAGTGCTAGTACAAATGATCAAATTCAACTGCCTTGGGAAACGTGACCCTTAAAACAGGGAAAGTGCCCCAAAGAGTAGATCTAATAGTTTAGGATTTCTAGCACAGCTTGGATGAAAGATCTAACAGTATCAAAGTATGCAAGCTCGCAAACAAGGTTTACACAATCTGGAAAACAGGCCAACCAGGGAGGGCGCAAGGGTTAGAGACCAGTGCCTAGGAAAAAGGGGCAGATGGAGTCCTCAGAGCATGACGCCCTTGAGAACCCACCTGGGGATAGGCCGTAAGATGAAAACCCAAAAATGGTTTGCCAATAAACCAAGAAATGCGACACAGAGAATTTTCCGAATGATTTAGAGTTAGGGTTTGAAAGTAAATGACAGATGGGTAGGATAGAAGAATAATTTACATACCTTGCAAGCGTACCTATGTCACGGAAATTGATGCTAGTATGTCGAGGATTGTTCCCGCAAAGATCAAGTGAAGATTTGATGCTTTATCTTGCCCAAACAATTTTTCCCAGTTCCACTGATGATGCAACCCAAAGAATTTTCCGAATGATTTAGAGTTAGGGTTTGAAAGTAAATGACAGATGGGTAGGATAGAAGAATAATTTACATACCTTGCAAGCATACCTATGTCATGGAAATTGATGCTAGTATGTCGAGGATTGTTCCCACAAAGATCAAGTGAAGATTTGAGGCTTTATCTTGCCCAAACGATTTTTCCCAGTTCCACTGATGCACCCCTCTCTTCCTGCAATGCCAAGGAAAACGATTTCAATCAGCAAGCAAAAATGAAGGTAAATGCAAATGACGAAAAAGATAACAAAGAGCAAAAGGTACAAAGACAGTGATACTCCCTGAACCAGACGAAGAGAAGAGAAAGAGACAAGGAGAGTCTCCTCAGCCAGTGTGCCCCTCCTCCAATTCGACTTCTTCACCTGCAAGTAAAACATGGATAATAGATGTGCAAAATAACCACCAAGATCCTCAATGCAATGGACGAACAGTTTCAATCGACATATCAAACACCCAGAACCAGATCACAAGAGTTTTGCAAATATATTTTATTCCAGAAGCCAAGAGCCAAAAGTCCCTTTACAATGAGGGGGGTCTCTCATATAAATAGCAATGGGAGAGACCAAAACCCTAACCACCTTTTTGATGAGTGGTTGAGATCAAAAGATACATAAGTCATAATCAACAGTTGAGATGAGCTCAACATAAAGTACATGGATCAACTCAAAAACATAAGAGGGCGCACTAGCTAAATCGCCCCAAGGGGGACGTCCCACATAAAGTGACTAGGAAACATAACAACAAGCTCATGGTGGGTCTAGGAGGTGTACTCATCCCTCTCTAGTGTGTCCTCATGGCACAATAACATTAAATATATCATCAAAGTACAATAATGTGACCACATGGCCAAGTTGCGCCCCCTCAAAGACATAATAAAATCATAAAATATGAGCCCGGAAAAGTGTGTGGGCCCCACTAACTGCTGTAACTCTCTGGAAGGTGTGGGAAGCATCACACACAATATCAAAATCAATCTCATGCCATTTCCCTGCCTCAATAGCTCAATCGAATTCCTCTGTAGCCATTTTACCATTTTTTATTCCTTTGTAAATCACCTGTAAAAGATAAAAATGCATGTAACTCACTGCCTGATCACCCGGGGCCAAATCTGACTACACCAAAATGTCTAGGAGTATGGCAATATAGTAAAAACAAGTGGTTGGACCCCATACTCCCTCTGTAGCGCCCTAGGTGAACCAAATAAAACATCAAACTACTCTGACGGGCCATTTTTAATGGCAAATATACACTGAAGTGGTAAACTGGAAAAAATCTCAACTGAAAATGCCCGAAACTGCAAACTAAGTATCCCAATGGACTCGGAAGGTCCAAATGCAGTAGAGATGCATACTCATACACCATATGGATAACTGTATAACCATATAATATCATAACCATGCTTGGACAGATAAAAAAAAATAATCTATAAATGATCAAAATCATAAAAATATCACAAATCACCATCTGAAACCTGTAACTACTGCATGGAACCACCTGGTGGGTAATGAAAGACCATATATCACCAATCTCTAACATCAATGCTCTAATTCATCTCATGTCCTGTGGTTGACTTGGTCAAACTGGGTTTGACCAGGTCAAACTGACCCATAATATGACCTAGGCTAAAACATCAAAATGCTGCAAGTGTAATTGATTAAGAAATGCTTCGCTAATCATTCTAATAGCAATATTATAAACATAAAGTAGCATTTCATTGGCGATCTAAAGCAAAATATTCAAAACTCCATTAATAATAATAGCTCAGAATAGAACCTCAAGGATATACTCACTTCATGGTTGTGATCAATTTGCTAATAATGGGTGAAGGTGGACAAATACAAGGCTAGGCTAAGGGATGGTTGTACTAACTCAACACTGTGATACTTTGGAGGTAGGAAAGGGAATACACACTAAACCATATGTTGGATAAAAATAACGCAGGGGATGGCAGTGTCTCACAAATGGATAAGTTGTTTGGGAAGTGCTTATTCAACCTTGGCAGATGTCTACAACTCACATCCAAGCTGACTCGGCTCCGTGAGGATCTTTTCTAGATCTGCCATGACTAGGTGCCTGGCTAACCGTAACTTGAGACTCTAGGGGACACTTAGAATTAGTTGTCCCTTACTTCATCTCACATCCCAACCCATAGGCTCAGTGAGGAATTAATCATTACATATAAGGCCAACAATCATTGGATTTAGCATTTACTTAGCCATTGCTTTTATTAGGCCTTTAATCTCCCTTCTTTGGGGATTTCACATTTCATAGCCCTTCTTTCATCGTGTTTAGAAACACAGTTTGTGAATTTCATTTCAAATGGGCTTTCATAAGATATACAATAGTTTCCAGATACATGTAATGATGGTAGTACTATCTGCTTCAGGCTTTAGCCAACACAACTTAGGCAACTCAAAGCCAAGACACAACTAAACAAGGATGCTATCCAACAAAGAGGCTATAGTGGGGAAGTCATCCATATCACAGGCTACGGTGTAAGTCAGGATAAAATTACAACTGGAAGATGACGAATGGATGGGGAAAGTGAAAGATGATGCCAAGACTAGCAAGCCATACAATGGTGGGAATGATCACCTCCATTCTCCTAAGGAGGGTGAAACCAATGAGTATAGACAAGAACTTCATAATTCCGAGCAAGGTAGACCATATAGATATAAAATAACAACCATGTCCATAATATATATATATGACCGCCAGATCATGACCAATAAATGTTAGATCATGCTACCAAAATGACCAGAGAAGCAATATAAACCAATACACATGAATATACCTGTCGAGTCATATACCTGTACAAACCATCTGAACCATCATCTGTCAACTGCTGCTGCACATCTGGGCACTGCATACTACTTTGTATTGCAAAAATGGCTACATCGGTCATCAAATCTGAGTTTCTTGAGACTCAGTCATGGCATAAGACTATACTGGTTGCTCATAAAATAAGAGTGATCCTAATATAAATGCTCATCTAATACTGATCTCAAGCATCTCAATATAAAGGACTGGCTGAAAAAAGGACTGGAATCTGATCTGACGATATGGTAGCTCCAGCTACTATAAATGTGATAACACACCATCAATAATTGTAGTCTAGCTAGTCCAAGGACTTTGGCTAGAGGGGTTAGAGAAGGTGTCCTTTATAGGTTAATTGTTGAGCCGGTAGCACATGTAAATTCCAGTGGGAGGCTCAAAGGACTTTCTAGCTTTGAGGAAGCACATGCATGGTGGGATGCCATAGAGACATGCTTAGAACCTATTATGGCTGTCGTGATAGCATCTTGTGTTGATGGATATAGTAATGCTTGTATAGCTTACAAGACCAATATTTCAGCATAATGGGACTGTGGTGAGAAAAGATGTGATATTTGATGAGCATGTGAGAACTTTTAGTTCATAGTGTCCTTCGGTGATTAAGGAGAATGTGGAGGTTGTTGTCCCAAAGACCGATTCAAAGACTTGAGATCAGTTAGATTCAGAGGGAATTGAGGTGAGAATGAGCATGGATATGCCCTCACCTACTCCAGCTGGCTAGAAGCTAGTATGGCTTACCCAAGCATTACAGGATGCACTACACCATGTAGGATCACATAGATATTTAGTGATGGCGAGTGTACCTTCCAAGAGATATGTTAGTCATGTTGCATTGGTTTCTTCCATCCAAGAAACTTCCAGTTGTTTACTGGAGGAGAGGTGCAAAACCTTGATGGAGGATGATGCTAAGAATGATTCTAGGTGTGCAGTTGATGGGATTATTATACAGTATAGGGACATCCTTATTGGATTCTCTTAGACAAAGGGAGTTGCTCAAGGACTCTCTCAGATAGAGGGAGTTTCCCATGTTGTTAATGTTACTTCAGGATTCTCTCAAGATAAGGGAGTTAAACTAGTTTAGGTTATTTTAGTTTCCAAAGGATTTGAGGTACATGAGATTTGTAGCCGATACAAATTTCCAGGTAGCAAGTTTGGTGCCATTGCAGAAGAAGTCGACAAGTGTCAATGTGAACACTTTTCTTGTAAAAAGGGAGTGTTAGTTTTTCAGGTTACTCTAAAAGTGTTTACACCAAGTTTTGTGTGCTCTATAGACTTGGGGTATATGGTTCAACCCCTATATGGTCCAAAATGGATTGGCGCATGGGAGACGATTTATGATGGATTTGCATGGTGGAGATAGCTTGTTCAATGATTGCTTGACGTCAATTAGGTTTTGACTTGGTATTCTTCCCTTAGGCATTGGAGTTTCTTAACTTGGAAGACATTCTTCATGATGACCACATGGAGAGGTTCTCTTGCTTAGAGAAAAACCTACGTGGGAGGAGGAGCATTGTGCATCTTGGAGGAGGGCATCAAGCCCTAGATGGCATGGCATTGCTTGGATTCCTATTCGAAGGCTTGGAGATGGTAGGAGAACGCTTGGGTGGAGACAATGTTCTTGCAAGGGGCAACTACCCCAATGGAGCACATTGCTTAGGGGGGTTGATAGAATCCATGGAGGTTTGTGATGGAGACATATGGACTCCTTGTGTAGCTACACCATCTCGAAGCCCTTAATGTGTACAACATTACCTTGGAGCATGACATATGTACTCAGAATGTAGTGTCTCACTTGTGTTGGCCTACATGAACTTATTGTAGGTTGTATGTAAGGGCTTGGGCCCACATAGTATTGTTGACCTCCCTTACCTCTCATATAAATAAGGAAGGAGAGATTCCACCTCATTCATATTGTTCATTCCCTCACTTGTGTTCACTCTTGTGATGTGTGTGCACTAGACCTCTCTCTTTCTCTTGGTCTTCTCTTGTACTTGATCTCTCTCTCACTTGAGTCATTAGGGTTTCTTGGTCTTCCTGGAGTATCTTTGACTATCTTGGAGGTCTAGCATTAGAGTTTATCCCTTGCAAATTGAATATTAGGGTTTTGTGAGAAAACCCTAGGGTACTTTTGTTGAAAAATATGAGAAAATGATGTCTTACCTGGGAGGATGCGTTGGAGTGATTCAAGCACATTGAAGCTCCTTGGTTGAGCTAGGGTTTTCATATTTTCTCTAGCTACCATTTTGGAGAGTTAGTGAATTTGTACTAGCCTTGAGAGAAGGCTATGGTATGTACATATACTTCATCTTGAGCATATAAATGAAGTTTTCAGCTGTCTAAAACTTGTGCATTTTACAGATTTGATTTTCAGCCATATCTGTTCAAGTATTCTTATTTACAGCATTTATGTCTTGATGATTTGAAATAAGTAGAAGGACAATTGTTAAATGATTTGACATCATAATTGATGAATATAAGGGTTTTTTATTGCTGCTATACCTGTTGTTTTACTACTGCTATAACTGTTGTAAAAGTTAATTTTCAGATCTAGTTTTATGTTGCCCTAGAAAGCTGAAACTTATCCAAGTTGTTTGGTATCTTTTCTCCTTGGATTGCCTAGAATATTGGAATGTTTGGAGGTGAAATATTGTTCTCTTTCCGTTGCTGTTTTATAGACTATTTCACAACAGCCTTAAGGCTGGAAATTCACAAGGTTAAAATCCAGGAAACCTTTACTAAAGAGGTGAAATTTCTGTTTTGCATTAAAATCTGAGAAAGCTCTTCGCAGTTCAGAATTGATAGAATTGAAGTTAAGTATTTAGAAACACAAATTCTAAATTTTAACACGATATTTAATTGCTTAGAGGCTCGTATGTAGTTCCATCCGCAACATAGGTGCCATGTAACTAAGATATCAAGGTCTAGCAAGTGTGCTAGGGACATCACAATGTCTATAATGTTGCTTGAATCCTTAAAATAACATCCATTGCCCAAAATGATGCACCCCATAATTAAAATCACCATAGGGTATATATTATCAATATGCATTTAGTTGCATTGAAATAGTGTAATTACACATTGTTCCACTCTCCCATCAAGTGCTTGCGTCAATTAATTCAACCTTTCACCAATATGCAATAAGAGGTTCTCCATCATCACAATCTCAACATCACTCTTTAATGACTTAATATACCAATGCCATCATTCTACTTGAATCGCTCTGCACATCCTGATTAGCAATTTGAGATCTCTCGCACACGTCATAAAAATGTAGTTGAGTGTTCTCTTTAACTTCTTATGTCGCACATGTTAAGACTGTTCCCATGTCTTTTATTTCCTCAGAAAAAAATTCGTAATTTTATTTCAAAGATGAACAAAATTACATTTTCAGATGCATAAGCATTCATGAAAAATAAGCTAAGTGCCAAAGCACATAACCGAAGAGCAAGCCTGCAGACCCTAAACCGAACAGCAAATAATCCAGAAAATAATCAGAACTGTGCAATGATGTCAGGATTTATAAAAAATCCTCAATTTTCCCTTTCTTCCCCTTCCTCTTTGATTTCACTTCAGTCCATACTCCTCCTGGTGGCGCAGCAACAATCATCTGGTTGGATGTTGCAACCAGATAATTCGACATAGAATCTTATTCCTTGTCTGACTCAGAGTTTTCCGATTCATGTGCATGCTTTAGCCCGCCTAAAGATGAATCCATAGGAATCGCATCCTTTGAAAGAGAAGGTTCCAAAATGTGTGGTTCCTCGTAGGAGTTCTTTCGTCCATCATTCTGCTCATCCTCTATTTCTTGATTCTCCTTTGCTCCCTTATTATTCTGAGTATCCCCCTGTTCATCTTCTTCTTCCTCTTCAGGGGGGGGGAACGTAGTCAGCCTGCCATCTTTTTGGTTTTGTATTCTGCCCCTTTTTCTTCTTTGAAGTCTTTCTAGATTGAGGACATGAGTCCTGGAAATGGCCTGTCTGATGACATATTCTGCACCTAAATGCTGTATTTTCATAGTCCAAGCTCTGAATCCATTGAAAGGATCCGTGATTCAGCTGAATTCTTTCTGGAAGACCTTTGCTAAGATCTATTTCCACACAAATTCATGCATAAGTGAATAATCCCTACTCATTCCTTTCACAATCCCTTTTAATATACCTCCCCAGCAGATTGCCAATGTCTTCCAAAACTGAATGATGCCAGAAAGGTAGAGGCAAGTTTGACAAGATCACCCAAACAGGCATCTTGGAAACCACCATGGAGTTTGCATCAAATTCTAGAAACCAAGGGGTAATGAATAGCCCAGCTCTCCCCCAAAACCATGGACCCTGTTCAAAGATCTTCTGATAATCTTCATGCCAATCGAACTGAACAATAAAAAATCCCTTGGAGCATAATAGAATTTGGCAGTTTGTAGTCCAGTTGGAATAAATCCATTGATGAAGATCAGTTGAACGAGGCCAAAATCCATTAAAAAGGAAAATGACAGCCTCAGTATGGAGGGAATTAAAGATTTGAGAACCCTGTGAGTTCTTGACCTCCAATGATGGCATTGAGTCCAGGTTTTCCACGATATATGGACCGGGTAGGGTGGGGAGAGGGGCTGAAGGCTGGGTCCCCTTTGGACGAACTGCTTCCCTATATGAAGATGTGGAAGAGGGCCCTCTATTGCCAACAGCTCCCCCCCGCAGGCAAGACACCATAATTAGTGTCGAGTCCCCGGATATCTGCAACTCCATCAGCTGCAAATCCTCGTGCAATATTTTGCCCCCATGTGCAGGATAATAGGCGGATCCATAGATCCCCACCCTATGCTCTAATTTGCCTTTAACTGACTTTAATCTGTCTAGGCCATGCGCCCAGTGTTGAAATATTGTAACTTCAAAGAATATTATATTTGTATATTATTTATTCCGGAGATGTTCCATACCTCCGATGTGATTATACTATAAATCCGGAGATGTTTATTCCTCCAAGTTGGTTGTGGTAACTAGGGTTATTAGACCCACCATGTGGGGGTCGGCCCAGTCAGTTATAATGGGGTATTTAACCTAATGGTTAAATACGAGCCTACATGTACTTGTGTAAAATATATATCAGAGTAGTGTATAAATAGAGGAGGTGTGTTCCTCATTTGATACACTCACTCACTTGAGGATAGCGCACTTGTGGAGGAGAGGTCTGCTATTGTGGAGGAGGAGATCATGTCTCAGGGTTTCATCTTTGTATATTGCTGGTCATCTATATTGAGGAAGCTTTGTTGGGTTTTCTACCCCATGAGGGTTTCCCAGGATAAATCTCTGTCTCTTGTGTTTATGCTATGCTTGTTGTTTCTTCAGTGATCCTGTATATGCTATTATTGTGAAATGGAATGTAATTCTGCTATTTTCTGTCTTAGCATATTAAATCTTAACACCCAGAACATAATTGACTTCCCTGAGAGCGTTTTAATACAGATCTGAAATCTATCCAATTTTCCAGGTCGCCATCCTCGTGCAATATTTTGCCCCCATGTGTAGGATAATAGGCGGATCCATAGATCCCCACCCTATGCTCTAATTTGTCTTTAACTGACTTTAGTCTATCTAGGCCATGCGCCCAGAATATAATTGACTTCCCTGAGAGCGTTTTAATACAGATCTCAAATCTATCCAATTTTCCAGGTCGCCATATTCTTAGGAAGAATATTTGCTTGAGAGATCAGCCCCTGAGAAGGCCAAGAAAAAGAAGTTGTCTGACAGATCGGATTCGGCCTCTCTTGGATCGATTTCCAAAGATCACTGTGCAAAAGCTCATCCTTTAGATCTTGGTCTAGATTAGGAAGGTCCCAAAGACCGCCGACAGGATTTAGCCAATGTCCAGAATCAGCATGGATTTCCTTGGACTTCAATATTGAAACTCTAATCTGCATCTGACATCCTCCTAGGGGCGGCTTCGGCTCCTCTCTACCGCAGATCGCATGTCCGGGAGGGAGTTTGTGGGTCAAAAACCCTAATACACATGGATCCCTACAAAAAATCAGCCCTGAGAGCTCCACCACGGCTGCAGATCTTCTTATCTGATCCCACTGGATACAGCATAGGTCACGATTGGGAGAGATCTGATTGAAAAACCTGACAGCCTCCACAGGATCGACCCCATTCCCACCAGATCCAAAGGAGAGATACCAATGTCCATCTACATTCCTGCGGCGGATGATAGCTAGAAACCCTTCCATCATCAAAACTCCTCTCGCCCCCTTTGTTATCAACCATTAACAAGCCAGTATTATTAATAATACTTGCATTCTAGACTATTTCCATGTCTTATCATTTTAATAGTTTTATTGAAGTTGTGCAAAGTATTGTCTAGGTTAGGGTGAGCTGAGGTTGCAGTGAAGTCCATTGTGATTATGAATTCACTGGGAAGTGCAATAAACGCAATAAAGCGTGTTTTAGCATGTGACCTATGAATCTCTCTCCAATCAGGGCAACCCAAGGTTGATTAGAGATAAATTTACACAAACTGTCAGCTTGCCCCGTCAATATCTTCTCCCAAGGCCCTCCCATCAATGCCCTACTTACTAAAATGCCATTAATACAACCATCGAGAAAACATTTCATTATGCTTTCAATATAAATATTTAACATTCATTACTATTGGACTCTAGGATCAATTATGGCACTTAATGAAGCAGTTAACCCCTATTATACTTCTCGGTCAAGTTCTAGTTTTCAATATTAAAATATTTGCTTTTTCTCAAATTTATAAAGCTTATCCTTTAAATGTAAAAAAATATTCAAGAGAAAAATACTCTAGGTGGCCCTTGAAAGTTGAAAGAATCCCATGGCTGTCCCCATGGACCATGGTTGCATGTCACTTTGAAAGCCTCTAAGACTGAATATTTATGGGTTATTAAACGGATTCAAAGACAATGCGAATGAGGACAAGATTAACTTCATTCCCATTGATTCCCAATAAAGTTGCCTCATGGAATGTCATAGGCTTAATGGGCCTCTATAGAAAAGCATATGATCATAAAAATTAGATCCATATGCAAAGTTTTTTATTCGTAGAAGTTAAGGTTGATGATATTTTGTGCAAAACATATTTAAATGTAGTTCAGCCACATGTCACTTTTTTCTCAACAAGGAATGAAGGAAGGGGTGGAGTAGCCTTTGATTGTTGTTAATTGGGTAATTGATCCCACGGAGCAATTGGTTTGGAATCTGGATTTTTCCCAACTTAGATGGACATTTGCTTTGGTTTGGCCAATATTGACGCATCCAATGATGCAAAGGAATGGACAACCATTTTGGAGATGCATGAGTCATGACCAATGACCTGCCATAGACCCCTGGCTTGTTTGTAGCAACTTTAACATAGTTGAAACACATGATGATAAATAAAGCACGTCGCTGGTCCGAACGGCCCAAAGGGAAAAGGACATATATGTTATGAACTCAATATTTAAAATAGGACAGTAACCTTACATATATATACCAAATTTAGGCATGGAGCACAGCTCCCAAAGTGATAGTCAAGATGAATTACAAAACAACTCCTTGTACATAAGTCCATGTGTACAATAATGAGTCTATTGACCTCTATAAATACAGATCAGATCCTCACTCATTGCCCATGTAAGCCCACCATCAAGTCAGCCCACTATTACATATATTTACCCACATATATAGGCCCCATCAGGGTCATAACAGCCCACAATGCCTTAAAATCCAAGTTGTGTGATCCGATGCATGAGTCTAATCTACAAAATGTAACTGAACGAGTTGTAAAGAGATTAGACTGGGTCATTCCTTCTAAGCAAAATAACTTTTACTTCAATTGCGATGGTGGTTGGCTTGTGCAGATCTTGGGGGAGGCTACTTTCTCAAATCAACCTATCTTATTTTCATAATCTTGGAGAGTCGAAAGGAGATTCACATGACCCATTTCATTTGAAATGTTTCTCACCTTAAGAGTCCAAGTTGTATCATGAGTATTAAAATAATTTAGAACCCTCTCCCCTTCTCACATAGTGGGAGGATGGCATTTCATAGATTATGGGGAGGATGTCATTTCCTAGATTATGGCGAGGATGTCATTTCCTAGATTATGGCCTCCCTTCATGGTTATGGCCACCATATTATTGTTGTTCTTTGGAAAGGGCACCAAGCCATTCAAAATGCATTGGAATATGTTTTAAAACTATTATAGCATACCTTCGAATCAAGCCCTTGTCCCACTTTTGGGCCAAAGATTCCTACAAGATTGCACACGTTGCGATTTGGAGCCCTATTAATGGACCATGAACCATAGAAGCAACGTATGGGCCAAAGAACTTGGTTTTTAGCCTTGAACAATGTCTTGGGCCAAAAAATCCACGCATGGTGTGTAACCTTTTAATAGGGCCCATTCCCACTCCTAGACAAAAACCTCATTTAGAGGGCCTATCTCATGGATGGCCCATGTGTCATTGGAGTAGCTCATTTAGGGCCCAAGCCATCAGATTTTGGCTTTGTAGCATGTCTCGGATAAGGAGACCCTGCCTTGGTTTTCCAAATCATGGAAACAAACTCATATCCCACTCATGTGTAAAAGAATCCATCCAAAGGGAGTGTCTCATGGTTCAGGACCCAGGTCCCCAATCATGACCCATACCCATGTGCCTTAGAAGTAGCTCTTTAGGAGCTTGTTAAGGCTTAAAACCATCCAATTTAAAGCTAACTAGGGAGGGTATGTTGTCACCTATTATACATTACCTCTGCACTTCAAGGTAGTGTTATCACCTAAAATGTAGTTACCCCTATGGATGTATCCACTCATGGATGGCAATAGGGAAGGACAACTCAAAAGGTGCAACCACGATCACCTCGACCTCCAATATATGGTTGTCACGCCAGTCGAGGCAACCTTCACTTTATGTTATCTAGCCCAGACAACAAAGGGGGAGACCCGATCTACTCCCGACAGGAGAGATCAAAACCAAGACACCAAATCAAGTTAATTCTAAGTGAAGTAAGGTGTATGGTTTATCCTAGACCTTAGGATGAAGTCACAAGACAAGTGAGGGGTTCAATGAGTGTAGCTTTGGTTCATTGTTGATGTGTGAGTGACTTATAGTATTTGAAAATAAGATCCAGGATTATGGTACTAGTTCAATATGAGAAGATCCACTGCCTTGGGAACCGTGTCCAATGCAGGGTAGTTTAGGGGTTGAATTGGGGCTAACTAGTACAAGTGACAAGCTTGATCATGACACATGATGACATCAAAGGGTTTAGTTCACCACACAAGGGTCAAACCACAAGTTAATCCAACAATCTAGGAAAGTCGAATTGACTTGGAGAGAGGCTAGTGCCTTGGGAATTGGGATAATGGAGTCAAAGTAAGGTTAACTTGTGGTTAAAGACTCCTATTGCATGAGACAAGTGGGCAATTAAAGTCTTGATGGATGAATAGGTCTAGATCTAGGTTTGACCTAAGTGGACCACAATCCCTTAAAACAAGGAATGCTATCCCCAAGGCAAGATTTGACAAAGTGACCTACTAGACCTAGGTTTTGAATTATTCCCGTTCCAAATCCACTGAAATCTCAAGTACCCACGTCCTAGAAGTGGGACAACTCCCTTCTCCAAGGTGGTGCGACTTTACCCAAGGAGGCTAAAATGTGGGGTAAGTGGGTCAAGACAAGTCCAATGGCATCCAAACTTTAGATCCAAGTGGTTTAAGCAAGTGAGAGTATGGATCTACAATTTCAAGGCAATCCAATGGCTAGATCTTGCTAGATCTGAGTTTAAAGATACCAAGTGGTCCAAAATGGGGATTAAATCCCTTAAAATGTGGAATGGGGCCCACAAGGTAGCAATCAGAAAAGTGACAACCTGGGGATAGGTTATTGGATGTGTAGATCATGAATCAAGCGGGATCTCACCTACCCACATACTAGATCTAGGTCAACTCACCAAACTAGGAAGTGCGCCCTTGCTTGGAGAGGCTAAATGCCTTGGGAAGAGGATCAAATGGAGGCCAATCCTCACCAAACTATAGATCCGGGATGCCGTGGATACTATAGAGGTGGGTTTTCAATAACTTACCCAAGAAGCCACTAGATCTTAGTAGATCTGAAAAAATGTAAAAAATGAGGGTTTGAAGAAATAAGGGTTTTATCAATTTATGAGCTATGTCAATGGATTGGATCAAGGTAAGAGAAACAAACATGTGGATCTTACCTAGGTAACTTTGTAGATGCCTTGATGATGATGATCTATGCAAACCCGATCAATTTGAGAAGCTTTGAGGTAGTTTTCTATGCAATCGATTTAGTCCAAGAAGCCAATGCGCCCTCCCTCCTACACAACAAATGTCAACAATATCAGATTTGATGTAATCAAGATATAAGACTAATGCCACAAGAGAAGTAACAGAAAGATAGCATAGATCACAAATGATACTAATGATAACCCCCTGATACAAGCAAATGCCAAGAAAGTCGATTTGAAGAAGCCTTGCAAAATCGCCCTTGTTGAAGTCGCCCTCCTGTAGACAAGACAATGATTTCCAAAATAGATAGATCTTACCACAAATTCCCAATGCTAGGTTGCAATAGACTTTCCAATCACCATCTAAGAACACCAGATGCAAAGGAGACCACAAGAAAGTTTTTCTATACCAATAATCCAAGAGCCAAAGACCCCTTACAATGAGAAGCTCTCTCCTTTAAATAGGAAGGAGAGGCATCAAAATCCTAACCACTTTTTGAATGAGTGGCTAAGATTAAAAGATACAAATGTCTAATCAATGGTTGAGATGAGCTCAACAATAAAATACATGGATCACTAATAAAATATAATATGAGTGGACAAAATCGCCCTAGAAGAGGGGAATCCCACCAAATCATGATGACAAAATATAATAAGAAGCTTATGGTGGGTCCAAGGGGTAATTTTAGCCACCCTTGGTCAATCCCCATAGCACAATAATAATAATATAGTCATCAATATACCAAATCGTGCCTCCATGGTCAAATCGTAGGCCTCAAAAGACCTCAGAAATCATCAGAAAGTGCCATAAGTGATGGATGCGGACCCCGATGAAGCTGAAACTGCTGGAGGAGGTGTGGAAGACATCAATCCATCATCACTGATCATCCCATGCTATAACATTGCCTCAGTAGCCCAAATCGATTTCCTCAATAGCTATTTCTACCAATCCTGAAATGCCTCAAGAAGCGTGAAACTGCCCCAAACTGCCTCCTGGAGTGCCTGCGCTGTCAAGGTGAGGGCACCAGTGTGTCCGGGAGGGGGGTAATATGGTAAAAACAAGTGGCTGGACCACCCCCTCCAAGCACAGCGCCCTAGGTCAACCGGATAAAAATCTCATCTGCTCTGACAGGGTCTCCGACAAACCAAAACTGCACTGGGATAGCCTACTGAGGCTCAATCATCACTGTAAGTGCCCGGAACTGAAAACAAACTGTCTCATTGGACTCAGAAGGTCCAAATCCATCCAAGATGTGTACTCATACACCATATGAGTCTCTGCATGATCAATATATATATTCAATATACTGAAACAAGTCAAAATAATAATAATCTGTAAATGATCAAATACTGTTGTAAACCATGAATCATCATCATAACCCTGTAGCTGCTGCATAGAATCATCATGTATGTGTACATAGACCATATATCATCAATCCATATCATCACAAGGTCCAACCATCTCATGTCCTATGGTTGACCTTGGTCAAACTATGTTTGACCAAGTCAACATGACCAAATATAACTCAAACCATCATCGGAAGCTGCTGCAAAGTGTCCAAGGTTAATGCATGCTCTACAACTTATTCAAATAACAATTATAACACAAAGTAATCATTACTGGCGATCTAAACCCAAATATATAATGTCATTAATTATTATTATTACTCAGACTAGACTTTCAAGATCACACTCACTTCATAGCTGTGATCAATTTGCTAGTGAAGGGTGAAGGCTAAAATAACTGGCTAGGCTAAGGGATGACTTGACTGACTTAACTTTGTGACACTTTGGAAAAGGGAAAGGGAATACACACCATAGTATATACTGAATGAGCAACAACACAGGGAATGGCGGTGTCTCACAAATGGATGAGTTGTTCAAAGAGGGTTTATTCACCTTTAACAGATGCGCACAATCCATAATACAAATAAGGCCAGCAATTGTTTAGATATAGCATTTAAGTTCCATTGCTTTTCGGGCCTGAAATTTCCATAGCCTTGATCTATGTGTGTTTATAAACACATTGCATAGATTTACATTTACTTAGGCTTCCTGCTGCAGGTGTGTTTTTAAGGCACTTGTTTACCTGAGCACTTCTAGGTGTGTCACAGACAGCTTGTTTACCTAGGTATTTACATTTCCAAAAGATATAACATTTTATTTTCATGGCCATTTTCATTTGGCATGCCTTTCATTCATGTGTGTTTAGAAACACATTGCATGAATGGGCTTTTCATACAATATATAGCATTTCATTTTTTCCAGATTTTGTATTCATGGCAGCACTAAAAGTTTCAGGTTTAGCCAACACAACTTTAGTGACTAGGGGGAATTCACAAGGAAATCCAACTCACCATAGGTAAGTTTTGTCACCAACTCAGAGCCGAGACACAATAAACAGGGAAGCTCATCCAATACAGAGGCTACAGTGGGGAAAAGATCCTCCATGTCACTAGTCAAGTAGTAAGTCAGGGTGATAAACTAAAAGGTAGGCAATGGATGGATGAAGACAATGAATAATGGAGCCAACACTAGCAAGCCAAGGTATGGTGGAATGATCACCTCTATTCTCCCTAAGGAGGGTAAAACCAATGAGTATGAATAGTGAACTTCTAAGTCTGAGTAAGGACAATATAATATATATAATAAAATCAACCAGGTCCACATATCTATATAATCGCCAGATCATGACACTAAGTGCTAAGACATGCTATAAGAATAAGTATAAAAGCAATATAACCATAACACAATGATATACCTGCTGAGTCATATACCTGAATGCTCATCAACCTATACCATCATCTGTCCTCTGAAACTGCTACTGTAACTCTGGGCACTACTGACTGCTTTGTACCAATGGTATAATGGCTACATCGGTCATCTCTCTGAGTGTCCTGAGACTCAGTCATGGCATGGGGAATACAACTGCTAAAAAATCTGATAGTGATCCAATATAGATGCTCATCTCAGCATCTCAAATGTAAGGGAACTGGCTGAATAGTGTACTGGCATCAGAAAAATAATGTATGGTAGCCCGGCTACTATATATGTGATAACAGGTAGTGCTTGCTAGACTTAGGGATGATTTAGAGAACAACCAGTTTTACACACAAATATGAAGTTATATATATATATATATGCACTACCTCTGCACTTCCAAGGTAAAGCTTGCTAGATTTTGGGGGTATTTAGAGAACCCGTTTTACACACAAATATATATATATATATATATAAGTCACCTGACACGGGACACGAAGGACACGAAAATACGAGAGTCTGACACGGACACGGTGACCCCCGGAATTAGGACACGAAGGACACGTTTTATATACCTATATACTTTTTTTTTAAATATATTAAAATTTAAAAATATAGACATATAGATCCAAAAATCTTTAGAAACTAGAACATTTACAAATATTCAATAGAAATTAGAATCAAAACACATTAATGATTACACATTTTTCATTCACAAATCACGATTCACAACACATTTATCATTCACAAATCACAAAAAGAAACCCAAATTTTTGTTTTAAAGCCAACCCGGCCGCACTTTTCCGCCATTTGCGTGTCCTGTTTTTAGGACTCGTGTCCGACAGTCGGGGACACGAAGTCAAATCGTGTCCGATTCGACTTTCGGACGTTACCCGATTTCGAACACGATTTGACATCGAATCGTGTCCGATTCGATCCCCACGAGACACGCAGGGGAGTTTTGACGAATCTGGTTTCTTATATATATATATATATATATATATATATATATATATCTGTGTGCATTGGTTTCCATGCAAATCTGCTTTTAAACACCTCAAATTAGTGAATTCTTGTTGCTGATATGTGGTTAACAACTCTAAAACAGCAAAGTAAAAATTCACAATCTTTAATTTGAGGACTGGTATCCTTAAGACCATTGGGTATAGGTTTGAACGAAGAAAAAGATTGGTGAAGCAAGAGTGACTCCCAATGTTAACTAACTCATTAAATTCCAAATAACAGGTAAACACACCAAAAAGAGAGATTTAACCACCAAAGCTTAATACAATTACTCCAAAGATGTGTATATAATGTCCAGGGGTATTGATTTCAAGTTGTACTCCAATAGAACCAAAGTCACTTCCAAAGCATCCTCTTTCATCAAGTCTAGGGGTTAGATCTAATCACGATCTAATGGACAAGATGAAAGGACCTCCAACTCTCGCAGATTGGTATGCTCTCTCACAATCACTAAAAGAGCCGAAAACAAATGATGAGGTACTCAAGCAATTAATCAATCAGCCCAATCAATGCTAATATCCCACTCTTATAGGATGAGCATGGGAGTTTGCAAATTATAAATTGCTGTAAAAGAATGGAAAGACCCTCTCTGATTGGTCCAAAGGAAAGCATCCCACTTTTGCCAAGAATGGAATAAGAAGGGAGAATAAGTAGAATGAGAAGGGAGAATAAAGCGGACTGTGAGAAAGTAAGAAAAGCTTCAAGGTGGGCTCCCTCCTCCAAACAAAATGGGGCAAGTACACATGCCAAAAAACACTATCCAAGTAATATGCCTTCCTTCAAATGTCATCCATAAGTGACAAAGTCTCCAAATTAGCAAGGAAAGACTCTTATGAGTAGTATGCCCTCCTTTAGGAAATGAAAGACAAAAGGAAAACATGTTAAATGGGAAAAATGGAATCTCAAGTAGAACCTTCTTTTCCAAACCTAGAAAGTTTTCTCTAGGGAGGAAATACAAATTCATTTATCTTTTGGAAGTTTTTTAGCTTTTGGAGGAAAGATAAGTCAAAAAGCAAATAAGACAAGTGGGAATTAGAAAACATGCACTCTCCTCCTCTAGTCAACCACATGTCAAACAAATGCCACCTGAAACTCTATCCACCAAGATGCCTCATCCACTAAGCCACATCATCCCATAACGCATCGTCGATTAGAGTGCACATCTTCAGGCCAAATCAACACTAAGAAACATCATACAAATGAGTCCAAGCCCGCAATTGTTTCTAGAACATGCATAACCTCTACTTTTTCCCTAATTTTAGGGTTTCTCAAAATCTTTTAAAACTAAACCTCGTCTAGATTCTACACTACTAGAAGAGTAATCCATGAAAGTTACTTTTTAGAAAAAGAGAGAAGCACAAACGTGCAGGTCCTCCATGTTAGCTTTTGGGGTTGCTCGAAAGTATTTAATCTTGCTAGGAAAGCACTTGAGTCTCCTAGCCCCTTGGAGATGCTTCATGGACCCCCTTGGAGATGCTTCATGGACAGATGGATGCCTTAGTTAGAGTGAATGCTTGACCTTACAGTGCTAGCATAGTGCCTATTACCGGGCAAATTAGCAGGGCTAATTCACAGTAAGCATAACTAAGAATAGTGACCCAATGTCACCTCGGTCACCATTCTAACTTCTTTGGAAGTCGAAACCTCCAAGGAGAAGTATCCTTAAAGACACCTGTAAGAACACTAAGACAACCACAGAATATATTCTCTATGCATTCTTATAGTTAGACCAGTGCCTATATGGAGTCAATAATATTATGATCAATGCTAGCGGGTGCAAGAGATATGATCCAGATCAAAAGTCCACTTAACTCACTCAATGAAATGCATAAACGTGTTCACATGGAATCAATATTGGATCAAAAGACTATATTGTCAATACACTTCCACCAATAACCTAAACAAGCATCAAGTAACAATTGTCAATGTCTTTTACCAAAACTCATAATCAATTGCAACTATCAATAAATGAAATGTTGGTGCAAAAATGTGACTTAATAGCATTCAAGTGTCATTTAATAGGTGCTATTCATCAATCAGTTTGTATCATGTAATGATCATAAACAAGGTAAAATGCAATCAAGTAAACCCCAGCGATGTTCACCATTAACTAGCTCACGTCAAATAGATAATCAAAGCACTTTCATCATCACCAATAATGTATGAGAACCAAGGATTGCAATTCATCCACTATGTAGTTCAATAAACTAATTTAATCAATACGTCATTTTCAGATCTGTATGTAAACCAAAGAGTTAATAACCACGTTATGTATAAATGAACTGAAAGTAATATAGCAATGAAATATATCAGTTGTATTCATGAATTACAAATATGTATTAGGCATGCAAAAATATCCCATTAACAAGGTTTAACTAGTTATAAATAAAATGATGATAAGTCAATGTATTCTTGTGCAAACAAGTATTACCTTAATGTTATTATTTAATAAAACAATCGTAAGTCTCAAGACCCTAACTATGTAACTCAAAAATTTAAAAAGGAACACAATACAAACTTTATTTCGGATTTTCTGTTTGCATTTGTTTTAAAGTGGGCAGGTGAAGGGCAGACAAGAGCACGCGAGGGCTGCCTGATAGGGAAGGCCTGTGTAGAGATAAGGGACAAGGAGAGGCCAACGATGGGAGGAGAGGTCGCGGGCAGGCGTAGCTTGAGAGGAGGTCGCAGCAGAAAAGGAGCCAAGCTTTGGAAGAGGGCAGCGAAGAGAGATCAAGGAGGACCGAGAATGGGGGCCGCAGAATGTGGGAAAGAGGAGGTGCAGGGAAAGACGTCGCGTGTAGCAACTTGGGAAGGAAATGGGGCAGCGCGGAGCTAGTGGGAACGGGAGAGGGAAGGCCATGGGCTAGGGGCAGCGAGGGAGGAAATGGTCGTAGGCTCGGAAGGGATGGCCACAGGTAGAAGGACGTGGCTGCGGATGGCAAGCGGAGAAGAGAGAAGTGAGGTGGAGGAAGGCCGCGAAGGGAAGCGGAGCCGCGATGGAGGGAGAGGCTGCGAATTGGCGAGGGGCTGCAGATGGAGAAGGAGCTGGGATCCGAGGAGGTGCTAGGAGGTGGGAGCCTGCGGGTTGGAAAGGAAAAGGAGGTTGCGGATTGGAGAACGTTCCAGCAGCAAAGGAGAGGGAGATGGGTCGTGAATGGGTAATGAAGGATGGCACGGGTTTGGCAGGGAAGAGAGCTGCGGGGTTGCAGGTAGCCGCAGGTGTTAGACCGCGGGGGTAAGATAAAAGGGAGAGCCCGTGGATTTGGGAGTAGCTGGTAGGGCAGCTAAGGGTACCGGCCGAGAGGGATAGGAGGGAGAGCAAGGACTTTTGAGTGGGGCAAAGGTAAGTCGTGGGAGGTTTAAGAGCTACAAATCTGTAGCCAGGAAGCATGTAGCAGAAGTAGGGTTTAGGTAGGATTTTTCTAACTTCAAAATTTAAAAAGAACATTAACATAACTTTAAAAAAAAAAAATTTACAACATAAACTCATAAAATTTAACCTTGAAAGATAGATGAACAAATCGGGTTTTAAAGATAAATTTTCTTCACCTAGGGTTTCATGGAAAACCCTTACTTGAGATGGTACTTGCCTAGCTTGGGAAGCCAAAATATTCTCCAACAACCTCTAGAGTTGGTTGTGAGGAGATTGGCCAAGACAAACCAAGGAGACCTAAAGCTCAAGCCTCTTGCTAGGGAAACCAAAATACTGAAACTTCACTAGCCTAGGGCAAAAATGCAGCATTACAACCACCATTCAAACCTTAGGCAAGCATGGTTTCAACATTTTTACAAAAAGACATCAAGAGAGAAAGACTTGGATACCTCTTTGTGCATGTGTCAAACAAACAACTCTTAGCAATCATCCAAACAAGATGCAAGAAAGAAAGATGCTCCAATAATAAGTCCCAAAATCAGCTCATACATTCATCCTCAAAAAAGTGTTTCTCCTCAAAAGCCCAAGGAGGTTGAAAATCAAAAGAATAGATTTTTATCCCTTCAATTGTTAATTTTTGAAGTGAGGAGAAGATGAAGTTATATCTTTCTCACACTCACTTTTACACAAAATAAGGTGAATTTAATATTAAAAATGTCAACTTAAAATTAGAATTAAAATAATATAAAAATAATCAAAGTAGTGGGTAAATTGGGTGTTTTCCCAGTTTTGACCCCTACTTGAGCAAAAATGGCTAGACAAGGCCAAATTCGGCGAAACTGAATGTTGAGACGCAAAGGGGGGATTGTCATACCCCTACTAACCCCAAGAAATAGTGAAAATCCCTCAACGCCACCCCTCAAAGTACACATCTAGCAGCCTGTGGGGGATGACATCATCCTCTGTGGAGGCCAAGGAGGCATGGTGTTGGAAATTTGGAGCAGTAGGAGGGTGCAGGAGGAAGCCTAGGTCAATGACAAAGGCCCCAGTGCTAAAAGATAACATGCCATCAATGTAAAAATGCTTGGGGAATCCATGTGGTTCAATAACCCATCCCTAGAGGCCCCGGACACCAACCTCAAAGTTTCAAACCCTTTTATGAGGCAGTCAGCAGTGCCATTAAGCCATAGTACCCCCAGAGGGGAGCTAAAAAAACCTGGCCATGGTCCCATTGTGATGAACCTGCAATAATTAATTAATGAAAACACAAGATAGAAAAAATGACAGAACTCAGAATCACTTTTATATTGATCGCAAGCCACTTTGAGGGGGCAACCTCCTTTGAGCAAGCTCAATACAAATAACTTCACCGTGCCTTCATAGGTCTCAATACACACTTATATACTAAGTCTAGGCGCCAATACTATGGGTCAAAACCATGGGCCAATACAAACTATGGGTCAACAAAACTATGGGCGACTTACAAAGCATATGCGCCAAACAACAATAACACAAACTATGGATCAACAAATACTACGGGACGACTTACAAAGCATATGCATCCATCAACAATACACTAATAAAGTAAAGACATGGGTTCCTAACACGCATCCATAAAGTATGGTTGTATAGCACCCTCCAAGTCAAAATATAAGCCGCCACCTCCCTAGGGTGTATCTGGAACATGTGTTGGTACTGGTCCCACGTAACAGTGCCCGTACCCAAGTGGTTGTTAGCCTGATCAACATTATGACTAACCCATTAGGTGCACATAGTGGGGGACTCAATTGCTCGAATAAGGGAAGTAGGTACTTAGAAGGGGGTGTGTTAGGGTCTTGGAGGAGGGCACTTAGCCCTAGGATCTTGGGACCATGTGATATACATCTTGGAGGATGGACATTTGTCTTGAAGATGCTTGGGTTGAAAAGCATACTTCATGGAGGTTGGTGATGGACCCAAACACATATGAAGGAGCATTGGAGCTTAGTGACCACATTGGCACACATAAGAGTAACATGAAGCACATTAGAGGACATGTGGAACACATTTAAAGTAGGAGCACCTTGCATGAGGACACTTCAATAGCTGTCAATTGTGAAAGAGGAAGCATTGGACTAACAGCTTGTTTAAGAGTGCACCATCTTGGTTGGAGAAGGGGTGTTGTCTCTGTGGAGAATCATGCATAGAAGGCATTTCACTTTGGGGTTGGACAGACCCTGATTTGACACATGTACAACCTTGTATTATAAGAAGCTCCATGTGGGGTTGCCTTGTTGATTACCTGTATAGATTTATGTCCTTGTTTTAAGGTAGCCTCTGTCACCTACTCTATATATAAAGGGAGAAGAGAGCTCTTATATTCATTATCATCACCGTACTTGATTCTTGTATTGTCTTTGAGAAATCTTGTAGAGAGCAAGATGTTAGGGGTTCATGAGGAAATCCTAGGAGCATGACAATAGGGTTCATGAGGAAACCCTAGTAGAAGAAGACAAGGAAAGAGATATCTTAGATGTTCTTGGTGAGACTGCTCGTGTGATGCTTTGTGAGGTTAGGGTTTGTGCTATGCATGTAAACCATAAAGAAGAACATGACGCTAAAGATGATGATAATTATTATGGCTCTTGTTGTAGCACCAGGGTCTTTACCCTAGTAGAAGGCATGCAGAGTGGAGTTAACACCTTGCATGATTTTGGAGCCTTATTCTCGTGGGATGTGAGGATAGGGCAAGATCATGGACAGACTAACTTACAGAGTCTTGAGCTTGGTGTGATGCTTTTCTTGGAAGAAGACTTGATAATTATTTTGCCTCTTGGTGTAGCACCAGGGTCTTTACCCTAGTAGAAGGCATGCAGAGTGGAGTTAACACCTTGCATGATTTTGGAGCCTTATTCTCGTGGGATGTGAGGATAGGGCAAGATCATGGAGAGACTAACTTACAGAGTCTTGAGCTTCGTGTGATGCTTTTCTTGGAAGAAGACTTGGTTATTGTGTCCTTGATGTTCCATGGAGGTCTAGGTGCTTGTATCTAGGATGGACATGTAGATTTGGAGGCTAGTGCTAGAGTTGTCTTTCCATGTACTTGTGTGATGCTACATGGCTAGGGTTTGTAAACCTTAATAAAGACAACAATGCTAGTGTGGAGAGTTTGTATGATACAAGCTTGATGTATTTGCCAAGGGGGACTTGTCAATGTTGATGCTAGCATGTAGAGGATCTTTGGTTGGGAGTGATTCCTAGCTAAGAGGAGTTGGTGGCTAGGGTTTTCTTATGATTCCCCTAGTTAGGGTTTGGAGATCTTGACTTGGACCAGATTGGTATAAAGTTGTGGTATGTACTTGTACTTCATCTTTTATATATATATATGAAGTTTCCAGCTGTCCCAATTCTGTGTACTTGCATATTTGATTTTCAGCTTATGTTACCTTCATGATTGAGTAGACTTCAGCCCTGGCTGTTCATGCTGATTTGACATAACATATTATTGAATTAGTTAAGTGATTTAATACATATCCAGAAGAAAAAGGAGCAGATTTGTTGTTGTTAGATTCTGCTGTAATAAGACATTTCAGAAATATGCCTTGAACAACTTCCAATCTGAAGACAAATATGCACTCCACATTTTACATCTCAGGCATGTTACGATAGTGTACACAAAAGTAGCTTTTAAATGTACCACCAAGACTCTATCACAAAGCTGTGAATACTTTAGGAGAAAAATGAATAAAAACTACTACACTTCACAGACAGAAAATGCATAGAAACATGGGATGGCATGCTACAATGTAAACAGTTGAAACTTGAAACACATTTAGCATTATCAACATAAAGCAAGATCCGGCATGAACAATCTACTTCCAATTTAATAAAGAAAATTAAGCCAGAGCAGGACGGAAGAAATAAGCAAAGTCTTACAGGTCATAAGAATAGGCCAAGAGAATTGAGGACACTGATTGGTGTGAGAATGATCCTCTCCTAGGGATGATGGTATCTACATGTCATGCAAAATTAACAGTCCCCTGTCTTCATGTAGAACTGACATCCCAGTGGACCAGACCTTCCATGGAACATACTTTCCTTCTGGGTACTGTGTGACAGCAATGGCAATATTAGTGGCCCATGCCTCGGGATCCCAATGGAAAAGGAGAAAAAATTCCCTGAATTTCAGCAGTCATTGCATCTGTTTGACAAGTGGGCTCATTGACTAAACCAGCTCCTGTTGCCTGTTGGCAGTGGCTGACCATCTGGAGAGAAGATTGCATCCACCTACCCATGCTATAAATAAGAAAACTTATGACTGAGAAAAACAGAATAATCTCCAATTTATATCGTCTCCAACTGAGACACATACCAAAGATGACTTGCAGATGAAGGCGATTGCTGCAAGGATAACACAGACAGACACCAAGACCATAGTTGTCTTAGCTATGACAATTTGAACATATTAAAAATGCACTGCAACTAATATTTGCAATGATAATAATTACCACTCGCTTATGCTATGCTATGACAGGAAAAAAGTACTCAATAGTTCTAGAGTCTGGGCATTCAACAAATGAAACAAAATATTTCACAAAGCCTCGTGAATGTAAAACATAACAAAAATGAGGCATGCCAAAGCAATATTTGTAAAGATAATAATTACCACTCGCTTATGCTATAACAGGAAAAAAATACTCAATAGACTAGAGTCTGGGCATTCAACAAATGAAACAAAGTATTTCACAAAGACTCATGACAATCTAAAACATAACAAAAATAAGACATGAAAGCAAGCTGCGAAATTGAAAACAAATCTCAGTTCAGGGCATAAAAAGCTGGTTAGTGAACTTCATAGAAGTACAACCAATTATTCAAATTCACAAGGTACACTTTTAAATGTTAATGACAGCCACTAATCATTTTAGCAAATTAATTCCAGATTATTAATGTGGACAATATATTGAAATTTACCTGGAACAAACTTTCCTTCTGGGTACTGCTTGACGGCAATGGCAATATTGGTGACCCATGCCTCAGGATCCCAATGGAAAAGGAGAAAAAAAATCCCTGAATTTCAGTATTCATTGCATCTGTTTGACAAGTGGGCTCATTGACTAAACCAGCTCCTGTTGCTTGTTGGCAGTGGCTGACCATCTGGAGAGAAGATTGCATCCACCTACCCTTTCTGTAAATAAAAAAACTTATGAGTCTATGACTGAGAAAAACAGAATAATCTTCAATTTATATCCTCTCCAACTGAGACACATACCAAAGACGATTTGCAGATGAAGGTGATTGCTATAAGGATAACGCACAGACACCAAGAAGCTATGACAATTTGAACATATTAAAAAATGCACTGCAACTGATATTTGCAATAATAATAATTACCTCTCACTTATGCTATAACAGGAAAAAAGTACTCGATAGATCTAGAGTCTGGGCATTCAACAAATAAAACAAAATATTTCACAAAGCCTCATGAATGTAAAACATAACAAAAATGAGGCATGCCAAAGCAATATTTGCAAAGATAATAATTACCACTCGCTTATGCTATAACAGGAAAAAAGTACTCAATCGACTAGAGTCTGGGCATTCAACAAATGAAACAGAGTATTTCACAAAGACTCATGAGAACCTAAAACATAACAAAAATAAGACATTAAAGCAAGCTGCGAAATTGCAAACAAATCTCAGTTCAGGGTATAAAAAGCTGGTTAGTGAACTTCATAGAAGTACAACCCATTCTTCAAATTCACAAGGTACACTTTATAAATGTTAATGACAACCACTAATCATTTTAGCAAATTAATTCCAGATTATTAATGTGGACAATATATTGAAATTTACCTGGAACATACTTTCCTTCTGGGTACTGCTTGACGGCAATGACAATATTGGTGACCCATGCCTCAGGATCCCAATGGAAAGGGAGAAAAAAAATCCCTGAATTTCAGTATTCATTGCATCTGTTTGACAAGTGGGGTCATTAACTAAACCAGCTCCTGTTGCTTGTTGGCAGTGGCTGAGCATCTGGACAGAAGATTGCATCCACCTACCATTGCTGTAAATAAGAAAACTTATGACTGAGAAAAACAGAATAATCTTCAATTTATATCCTCTCCAACTGAGACACATACCAAAGACGACATGCAGATGAAGGTGATTGCTACAAGGATAACGCAGACAGACACCAAGATCAAAGTTGTCTTAGCTATGACAATTTGAACATATTAAAAAATGCACTGCAACTGATATTTGCAATGATAATAATTACCACTCGCTTATGATATAACAGGAAAAAAGTATTCGATAGATCTAGAGTCTGGGCATTCAACAAATGAAACAAAATATTTCACAGAGCCTCATGAATGTAAAACATAACAAAAATAAGGCACGCCAAAGCAATATTTGCAATGATAATAATTACCACTCGCTTAAGCTATAACAAGAAAAAAGTACTCAATAGACTAGAGTCTGGGCATTCAACAAATGAAATAGAGTATTTCACAAAGACTCATGAGAACCTAAAACATAACAAAAATAAGACATGAAAGCAAGCTGCAAAATTGCAAACAAATCTCAGTTCAGGAGATAAAAAGATAGTGAACTTCATAGAAATACAATCCCAATATTCAAATTCACAAGGTACACTTTATAAATGTTAATGACAACCACTAATCATTTTAACAAATTAATTCCAGATTATTAATGTGGACAATATATTGAAATTTACCTGGGGCACTTCATCAGTTGAAAGCTGCATCATGCTAACAGCTAGGCCAAACCCAATTTAAACTGAACAACTGGTGCATTTAATCAAGATGTGCAGCCTGCTAAACACTAAACCAAATATGTTTTTAATGAAACACTTAGTGCACTCTTATTGAAATTCTCAGGATGCTTCATCAAGCTTAGCCACCAAGCCTGTTGCAGAGAGATTGCCTAATGCATTATTGCCAAAGTCAACCCTGCACTTCATAAATTGCAATTCACTTACTATTCGTGAATATTGCCAGGTGCATTTCAGCAATATGTTTGGAGAGGCTGTTGGTAAGTGCAGAATATGTCAGTGTCAGTGTCCCACCTTTTTTAAGATCTCATGCAATAGTCTATTGGCCTCTTGGAATGTGCCTTCCTTGCATAGCTTATCCATGAAGATGGTATATGTAGTCATATCAGGGACATGACCACTATCTATCATCAGTTTAAATAACATTATTGCCTCCTGAAGATTACCCACTTTGCAGAGTACATCCATCAATGTGTTGTATGTAACAACATTGGGTTTCAAACCCTGCTCTGGCATCTCATAGAAGATTTGTTGAGCTTCGTTAATCCTGTGATGCTTGCAAAGTCCATCTATTAATGTGTTATAGCTAACTAGGTCAGGCCTGCAACCTTTCTCTGACATTTCTTGAAGGAGCTCCCTAGCCTTCTTCAGATTGCCCATCTTGCAAAAGCCATTTATAACTGTATTGTATGTGATTTCATCAAGCTGATGACCTATTTGCAGCATAGCATCTAACAACTGAAGAGCCTCTTGAAGCTTGCCTTCTTTGCAAAGACCATCAATAAGAACATTGTATGTTATAACATTTGGTTTGTACCCCTTACCTAGCATCTCACGAAGCACTGTGGTAGCCTCCTGCCATTGTCCTTCCTTACAAAGACCATCAATAAACACATTATATATGACAACATCAGGGCATATGTTTCTATTAGGCATTTCATAGAATAGCTTCCTCGCCTTGCCCAACTTGCCTGCCTTCAAGAAACCATTAATAAGCGCATTGTATGTGACAACATTAGGGCATATGTTTTTTCTAGGCATTTCACGGAAAAGCTTCATTGCCACCTCCAACTTGCCTTCCTTACAGAAACCATCAATAAGTATACTGTATGTGATGACATTAGGTCGTATGTTTTTGCTGGGCATTTCATAGAAGAGATTCATAGCCGCCTCCGACTTGCCTTCCTTACATAAACCACCAATAAGTGCACTGTATATGACAACATTAGGGTATATGTTTGTGTCGGGTATTTCATTGAAGAGCTTCCTAGCTTCATACAACTTACCTTCCTTGCAAAAACCATCAATAACTGCACCATATGTGACAACATCAGGACGTATGTTTTTAGAGGGCATTTCATAGAAATGCTCCATGGCCTTGTCCGGCTTGCTCTCTTTGCAAACACCATTTATCAGGGCATTATGAGAAATGTCACTCGGATTATACCCTTTTTTTAACATATGATGAAGTAGTTTATTGGCCTCTTGGAGCTTACCTTCTTTGCATAGTTGATCTATGAGGGTGGTAAACGTAAATGCATCAGGCTCGTGGCCCTTTTGCAGCATAATAGCTAACAACCCGAATGCCTTCTGGGTTTTCCCTTTCTTGCAGAGCCCGTCAATAAGTGCACTGTAGGTGACAACATTAGGGCATATACTTTTGTTTGTCATTTCACAAAAGAGCTGCATACCTTCATCCAACCTGCCTTCTTTGCAAAAACCATCGATCAAAGCAGTAAATGTAATAACATCAGGGTTATGCCCTTCTTTTAACATCTGATACAGGAGTTTCTTGGCCTCTTGGAGCTTACCTTCTTTGCATAGTTGATCCATGAGGCTGGTGAATGTGACTGTGTCAGGCTCATGACCTTTTTGCAGCATAACAGCCAACAACCCGAACGCCTTGCGGGATTTTCCTGTTTTACAGAAACCATCTATTAGGGTACTATATGTAAAAACATCAGGAACCTGTTGTTTGCTCACCATTTTATTCAAAAGTTTGACAGCAACATCCATTCTGCCCTTTCTGCAGAGCCCTTTGATGAGAGTATTGAATATTATGGCATCTGGGATATACCCATGTGCTTCCATTCCTTCAAACACTTTGAATGCATAATCCATTCTACCTGTTTGACAGTGACAATTGATGAGAATATTGAAAGTTATGAGATCTGATACAATGTCTGCTTCAACCATATGTCTATAAACCAATAATGCTGATTCATGCTGGTTCCGCTTGACTAGGCTACTAAGCAAAAGATTGCAGGTGATGACAGTGGGGATAGATTTAGCTAAAAGCAGATACTTGAAGGTCTCCACCGCCTCTGTAAGCCTGTTATTCTGACATAATGTTACAATGCGCATGTCTGCGGTGGCATTGGAAGTGTGGAAGGAGTGTAGATGAATGGGATAAGCATGTGTAATCTTTTTCCATATGGAAAGCGTGGTCTTCCTCCTCGTTGTGGCTGCCATGGACATGTTTGGGAACCTTTAAAACTTCTTGTTATTTAGTACAACAGGGTTATTCATATGGCAGGAACAGCGTCCACTAATTCACTCATTCGTCCGTCCTAGTATTAGGTTTCTCCCTGCCCTTCCTCAACAGAAACCAAATGATGGGCTATTATGGATCTCTATTCATATTTGAGGAGAAATATTCCCTTTGCGTTTGTAATCTCTTGGGTGTTTCTACGTTTGCTATAACATAAAATTGAGTTTGCAAGGAACAAACCTGCCTTCTTAAATACATAAGCAACCTTGTCATATATCATTATCCATTGTTGTGTAACATTGGTGAATGTTCTCCATACTTCCATAAAGTTCTTTTTATCACTTCAAAAACCATTAGGTTTACTTCTAGGGGAATTGATCTCGGTGGCGACTAGCGGTCAAATTTGAACCCGTCCGAGCCCTTCCCAAGGTCTTTAGCCCGTCCCTGAAGGATAAAAAAAAAATTACTCGTCAAAAAAAATTTGGAATTTGGAATTTACCCGTCCAGAAGGAAGGGCTAACTAAACTTCAATTTTTCAAAGGAAGGGTTACTCTCGTCGTTGCCCGTCAAGATTGATTTGCTGCGGTCACATCACTGATTCACTACTCGCCGATTGCCAATTCACCGAATCACCGTGACAGGATATACAGCTACAAGTAAATGTCAAATTTAAAGTTCTTACCAATACCGTGTCTACTATTCAGTTCAGTCTTACCAATACCGTGTCTACATCGCTGATTCGCTGACATGCTGTGTGATGTGCAACGCGGGCGGCGGGATATGAGTAATTTTTAAATTTATTTTAAACTATCCTGACTCCCGAGCTACTTGGAAGTTGGAAGTGATGTAAACATCTTGATCTGATATCTGTATCTGAACATTGATGTAGATGCTTCAGAGGTTGTTTCTGATCCAGGCAGTTAACGCAAATAGTCCTGTGCTGTGTGTTTTAACTTTGATGATTTGAAGTTCCACATTTGAAAGTGTGTATAGTTCTTTAGTTGGCAGTTACTCCAGAATGGATTGATCTCGTGATTGTGAGGCAGTCTTCGGTGTTGTATGTGATAATCATCATATTCCAATATCCGATAGAGGATTATACAGTCTGTCGACTATAAAATCATGATTACTTGGAAGTGATGTTACATCTGATATCCGTCTGAACATTGATGTAGATACTTCAGAGGCTGTTTCTGATCCAAAACGTTAAAACAAAGAGTCATATGCTGTGTATTTTAAATTATGTTTTGAAGTTCCATATTTATAAATGTGGTCCATTAGTTGATGGTTAATCCAGTATGGATTGATTTATTATTTTTCCATCGCTACGAGATAATATACAGTGTTGTTTATGATAAATATCAATTTTTGATATAGGTAGTCTACTGTGGTGTAGTTTATGATAAATACCATTTTTTAATAGATGCTTATACACCAAGGTTGTTTATACCCGTGGAAGGATCTTGAACCAATTCGCTAATATATCATAAACGACATTGCAATTTGTTTATACCCGTGGAAGGATCTTGAACCAATTCGCTAATATATCATAAACGACATTGCAATTTGCAATGTGAAATGCATTATTCTTTAGCGAATCACCAATTTACAGTAAAACGAGTGACATGACCAGTCAAGAGTGACGTCGACGGCATGGAGTTTCATAAATGTTTTACCAACTTCACCGGCACTGGGCCAGCCTTCCATAATCATTCACGCAAATTGTCAATGCTATTGCTCATCTAACACGGTGTGACGGACTGACGGTAAGTGTACTGTGTAACACCTTCGGCTTCCATAGAGCCCTGTGCAGTGTGCAGTGTGCACCTGCCTTAATTAATTTTTTACCAGCCACCACGAATTCATTTTGATTTCCCGCCAGCTACGGTAAGTGTAACATCTTGAAAATCTATTTAAAGATATTTCAAACTCAGCCTCATACAGTCTCCAAGTCTCCGACTCTCCAGAGTCCAAAGACCAAATACTTGGCGTTTCTAACTTGGAGCTCCAGTGTGCAGATTCTGTTTCTGAGCCCGTTGGCGTTGCAGTCTGCAAACTTTAGTTGGTCAAGGTAATATTTTTATGCTATCATGATTTGTTATTTCTTAATTCACTCGTTGGAATACTTTTCTTCTATATTATTATGGATTATCGTTGTCTAACTGAAATAATTTTCACGCCAGAATATGCACAATATTATCTTGCCTTTCTATTCCTCTTAGTTCATTGAACCGCTTCTGCTTGACCCGGCCAAAGGTGCTCCAATAACGAATGCCCATTGCCCATGCTTTATGTCTTCCTGAGTGGTTCTTAACATACAAGTGCATTATTTCAAAAAAATCAGCGATGGACAATAATGAAAGTCTCGGTTAAATGAATTACGGATTCTCGGTAATATTAGACAAATTAATGTGCCTTTCTTTTAATCAACATATCTGTAATCATATAATCTCACTATATTTTCCCATGATATCCATGCAGTACTATTTATCTTTATCATTGCTATACATCTTGTGTTTGGGGCTTTTCTCGACTCAGATTTCTAGTTTTCTACTTCCAAAAATAGTAGTGTTGGAATTGTGAGTATGACAACTATTTCATGCTTTCTGTGTTGTTTTCTACTTTAATCATATATTCATTCATCAAAATAAGGTAACAAAATGCATTGGCCCAACCTCCATTTGCCACTGGCTTTTATATGGTGCCTAACTATTATCGTTGCATGATTGCACATATTGTCAAATTAAAAAATATATATAGGTTAGTCTTTTCGTATACATAGGATCTCTTATGGCTCCATTTTAAATTCATTATGTTCTGAGCTTAGCACAACTAATAAACAACAAATTTCATAAATTTAACAAAAGTGTGATAACAAAACTCGAAGATAAGGAAACATCCACAGAAGTAAGACCTTATTCTTCAACAAACTCCTCCCAATTAGTTTAATCAATTAAATAGATATAATTTATCAGCTCAATGTTTTATATATGCCTAAATTGAAAAGAATAATAAATTAATAATTCTTTTATATTTCTTTCATTTTGATATGAATTTAATTTTTATATGCATTTTAAGATTAAATGTATTATTATTTTATAATGATGTATTTACTTATTTTATTGTTTGTATTGATTAAATAGGTGTAAAGCTTGAAAAATGTCTCCAATTGGTCGCCCCAAGAAAGATAAAAAACAATTGTCAATTGTTGATGCATTTGGTATCCCGCAACGTTGTAATCAACCATGTAATTTCAGAAATGAAGTTGATACTCATCCACATGAAGATGATGAATTTGATAGTGTAGAAATTGTTGAAGCGGAACAATCATCAAAGAAACGCAAAAGAACATTCAAATCTAAATGGAAAACAAGATTTCCATGGGCTTATGTTGTAAAAGATTGTAATGGTAATGAAAGGATAAAATGTTCTTGGTGTGTTAAATTTAACAGAGATACTCCATTTGCTAAAGAGGGAAGTACCACTTTTCAAGTTAGCGATTTAAATGGCCATGCAGAATCAGAAGCACATAAATTTTCTTTACAGTTTTTGGAGGGAGAAACCAAACGAAATAATCTTCCAATTACCAAACATGTAGAACTAATGGTAGATGCTGAGAAGGAGAGAATTATATCAGTGATTGAAAACATGTATTTTGTTGCCATACATGATTTACCTTTAGAAATGTACAAGTCAATTTGTGACTTGAATAGATACAAATGCACTCCACACATGCCTTTAACAGATGAATATTCTGCATACACAAATACAAAATCTAGAAAAGAGTTTCTTCAAGCTGCCAAAGAGGTATATTGGAAAAAGTTAAAAGATGAGATTTTACAGAGCCCCTTCTACTCAATTTTAGTTGATGAAAGCACTGATAGAACAATGGCACACCATTTGATTGTTTATATTACATATCTGACAAAGGAAGGAAGAGGTAAATGTGTAACAAAATTCATATGCTTGCTTCAAATAAAGGATGGAACGGCTCAGTGTATGTATGATGCAGTGAGGTCTCTTTTAGCAGAGATGGATCTATCTTTGATGAAGTTAGTTGGCTTTGGATCTGATGGGGCATCATCCATGAGGGGTATTCGTGAAGGTTTATCTTCAAAGCTTCGTTGAGATGCTCCTCATTTGTTAGATGTCCATTGCATAGCTCATAGAGAAGCATTAGTAGCGAATGATGCTTCGTCTCATTTTCTAGAGTTGCAATATATTGACAAATTTGCAAACAAAGTTTATTCATGGCTTGGAAAATCTACTAAAAGACATGGAGAATTGAAAGAACTAATGGAATCATTTCAAATCACTAAATTAGAGGTCTTACAAATTCATCAAATCAGGTGGCTCTCTAGAGGTAAGATCATGGAAAGACTTGTTAAACTCATGCCTGCTTTGCTAAAAGATTGGGAGTTAGGAGAGAAAAAAATGTATGAGTTGGCAACAATATTTCAAGTACAATTTTACATCCATTTACTTGCAGATGTGCTCATTGAGTTAAATAAGTTGAATCAAAAATTCCAAGAGGATCATGTTGATATTACCTCTATTGGCACTACTCTAGATGTTTCTATTAGCATGCTTCGCAAACGGTTTTTGGGAGGTATATTTGCAGCAGGAGCAATGAACATATCCTCTTTTTTAAGCAAAGCACAAGGAGGAACTCTTGAATTTGCAGATAGCACAGGTATGGTACATTTACATCCATTGAGGTTTGAAAGTTTGCCAAAGATGCAAAAATAGGGGACATTAGATGATTGTATCATTTTGGGAAAATGTTTTGTTATGAAGGTGATTGAATCTTTAGATAGGAGGTTCACAGATTTGCCTATATTCAATGCTGCTAAGTTCTTCAGTCCTCGGCATTATTATGAAGAAGTGAATGATAGAGACTCTCAAACAAAAAGATGGTTGCAATGTTTATGTGAAAAATTTAGTATTGGGGAGCCACCTATTGTAGATACTGCTAAATGTTTGGGTGAAATGGATGAATTTATTTGTACTATTTATAAATCATACCCCAAAAAGCAGATGTTTGGAGCATGGGATCTATGTGGAGATGAACCTGAATGGTTTGAAGGATTTCCCTATCTGATGCACTTATGGCAAGCTATTCTTGTTATTCCAGCAAGTACGTCAGTGTGTGAAAGAGGCTTCTCAAAATTAAACAGGATTAAAAATGAAGATTGATCAAAACTTTCATTGGAGACATTGGATATGCTAATGTTTCTCTCTCTTAGTGCACCTCATGCTTTAAATGAGGTAGATTGGAATGGAATTTATGATGTATGGAAACAAATGAAAGCTAGAAAGCCTCTTCCATTGGGCTAAGTTCATGTTTTCGATGATGTAATCCCAACTATTTTTGAAGGATATCAAGTGAATGGAAGGAGGCTAAGTTCATGTTTTTAATGATGTAATCCCAACTATTTTTGAAGAATATCAAGTGAATGAAAGGAGGCTAAGTTCATGTTTTCAATGATGTAATCCCAACTATTTTTGAAGAATATCAAGTGAATGGAAGGAAACTATGTTTTCTTATTAATTTGTCAGTGGGATTTGAGCGAAATATTACAATGTTTTGATTGTTTTGATGTAGTTGCTATTTGATTTTTTTAAATTATAAATATTTAGAAGGGTACTATTTTATTTTCACATTTTTTTATTGAAGGGTCAACTTAAGTTAGACTTTTCCATTGAAGTGCAATTATTTTTATAACTTTTCATCTTTGAAGGGTTGGATAGTTACATGCCCTTCCAAAAAAAATTATGACTAGCCCTTCAAATTTGACCACTGGTGGCGACCATTTTGATATCAACTCACTTTCTTGGTCCATGCTATCGTGTAAAATGTTAACATGAAGAGATATTTTTAATTTTCTTCCAAATTTGATCATGTTTTGGTTTTGGGGTGTGGGGAAAGGTGGATATAACTAGTTTGATCTTTACTATTTGTTTTTGTAAATTTATAATTTAAAGTCATAGTTTAGCTAGATGATAAATTCTTGTATGAGATCTATGTTGATTAGACAAGGGTATGTCTTTATATAGTAATTTGACTATTTAATTTACAAAGGTGTACATATCATAATCTCTTATGTGTTCAAACCTATAACCTTCTGATTTAACTAATACAAATCAACCTCACCTTTTGAGAGATTCGATCATACGCAAGTTATTAAATAAAGGGTCTAGGTGTCTTGTGTGTTCGCATTATTAAGCATAGGAATTAACAACACTTCTCTTATTTTTTCTTATTTGCCCACAATGTCGAGTAAGGTGGCATTAGCATGTGAAATCTTTGGCTCATATGACTCGACAATTTAGGGTCATTGTAGATATTGTTGTTATTAGATGCCAAGGTGTATTGTCATTGTCATTTCTCTCCTATGATCATTGATCTAAGTAATTTTTAGGTATTAGTTGTCAACCTGGGTTTTAACAAGGTGTAAAGGAATTGGAGAATGTCATAGATTTGTAGGATAACCTAAGTTGATATTTTAGCCTAGGGGGTTAGCTCGAGTAGTTGATTGTTGTGAATTAAAATAAGAAGTATCGGGGTCAAATCCTCAGGACGACTATATGTGATATGTTAATACTCAATTCCAACTCATGTCAAGCATACTATAATCTACACCACTGGATTATCATGGTTACCACCAATCGATGGCAATGAAGTATCTGGGGATTTCCTATGCATGGATTACATGGATAAAAAAAGAAAAAAGAAAAAAAAAAACATAAGTTGATATTCACTTTTGGGGACTTCCATGAAGAAACTTAAATGATCTTGAGATGTGAATGGCTTGTTAGGACTTTTTGTTGCATTGTAATGACATTTCTAACAATTTGCTTGACAAACAGGGGTGGAAGGTGCATGAGGGTCTTTTTTATCCCGTAGAAAAAGCATGAATAGATTTCACTTGGGGACTAGGCATCGCCACAAATAATGAGACAAACACATTGGTGGGGTTTCAAGGATTACACTTATTAAAGTCTCAAGGAGTAAAGAAAGTATCGATGTTTGGAGATTCCTCTATCATCATCTGATTTCTTCTACAATATTCTACTCCTCAAAACACTAAACTAAAATGATTAATTCAAAGAACTTTGAATCCATCTCCTTCTTTCAAGTTTTGAGGTCCCATCAAGTTTTATCACTTAGATAGTGTGGGGTTGTAATTAAATGAGGAGTTAGTAATGGTTTCATTGCACAAGTGTATAATCATGTACAATCAATAGGACATGCAGTTATGGCATCCAATCTTGCCCATAGCTTGATGCATAAGTATGTCGTTCTTGTGAATATCGTGAAGTTTACTTTTGGATCTTTTTAGCATGTGGTGTAATTCATATGGGTTGATGGTTCTCGTCCACATCTCTTCCATCCTAATAATTTTGGTTCTAGAGCGGCCTTGGTATGTTTCTAGAGCGGTCTTGGAGTGTTTCTACGGTTTTAGAGTGATTATGGATTGCTTTTCCATCCCTCTTGATTCCTACTTCTTGCTTCTCAATGCCAAGGGCCTGCAACATTAAAAAGGGGGAGCAAACTCTTGTGTGGAGGAAGGATTCCTAGGTCAAGTGGTTTCATTTATTAGTTTGGTTTTTTCTCCTAGTGGTGATTTCCATGGCTTAATGTAGAAATAGGAGGTTGTGATGTCTAATTTAGTTAAGGTTAAAAGTCAAATGTATTGGTGTAAATGGAGAATCTCAAAGGTGCAAAAGGAGGTAGTTAAGCTAGCCCTCCAATGGAGTCATTGGCATGAAATGTGGAAAGATATTTTACTTGTAGAAACTCAAGAGAGGGATAGTTAGGTGGTCAAGACTAAGGTTCAACATAAAAAAATTGCAAGAAATGGAGAAGGAGGTTAGAACCCTCATACATATTCAAGAGCTTAAGTATGTGGAGTTAGATGAAAAGCTAGGTTCAGTAGTTTCTTTGGTAGAATGTATTGTCATTTTTTAAACCTTCCCCCAAGGTAACTCAACCATATCCATCTCTAGATACTAGTGTGGGGTATGGTTTGAAACAACATAGCATCGTGGGGATCAAGGAGAAGGAGAAGTTGGAAACAATATTATAAGCATGTCATCCAACGCCCCAATTATGCTTGGTTAAGCACAAGGAAGAATATGATGTAGAACTCCATGTTATAGAGGGTGCATGTCACGTCCCCAGTTGCCTCTATGGCCTATCGCAACCATAGGGGATATTTTTTTTCTTTTTTCTTATGATACCAAGACATTTTGTCTAATACTGGGCTATTTCGCTGCGTGACACCCTGCGCACATCACACTTTAGCCTACTTGTAGTTTCGCGTTGATCAATTCTTTACTGGGTAGCCTACTGCGTGCACAAATAAGACTGCCACACGATCCACTACGCGACCGCCTTTACTCACTGCACATATGTCGCCGCACAGTATAACCACTCTGTGTCAACTTAGCTTGCAATGCCAGTTCATTGGCTACCTACAAAGTCAGCGCTATATATATAGTGGGACTTCATATACATACAATCATCTGCATGCAAGCCATTCACCTTTACAATTATTCTATATAGCATACATCTTATCATTCATACAATGGAAATACATAACAACCATAAAACATCACATAACACTTATATTGAATGAAGCTTTTCCGAGCAACTAATTGCACAAGAGCAACGCTCCACCCAACCGTAGGCATTTTGTCTAGCATATACTCTTTATGTTAAGAGGCCACCCCCACACTAGGCATGATTGCCTTAATTAGGAAGGGAAATTATCCATAGCTCCCTCCCATAGTCAATTAGGCACAAGGCCACATGCAAGCCAACCTCTATGGTATGAAGCTATTACAACCATAATGAATCAAATCTTAAGCCAAGCTAGCCTCTAGGGTGCAGGGTCGGTTGGCAGGACCTTCTTGCTTAACGATTTCACACAACACACACACACGTTCACATGGGTTGGATGTAAACAGGATGCCAGAAGTTGGCTTCTATTACTTCAACAAATTGGTTACAATGCAAAATGCAAGGAATGTAAATAACTAAATTATGTCGGCCTCAGCCTATTACAATATACATAAGTAATGGTGTTCTCTCTCTGTGAGTCGATCTTCACCCTCTCCTAGTTCACTGCGGAACTCTGATCTATGGTTCTAATCTCTGGTGCGTTCGGTTGATGTGTGATTGTTCCCTCCAATCTACCCATCCACTCCCGAACTCAACTGTTTTCCAAAATGGAACTAACTCCTCTGATCCTCTATTGATCGAAATAACTCTTTTGTTACTACGCACAAGTCTTCTACCCGACTGCTGCTCTGTTGCGCATCCCGAGGTCCACTCCAATCCCCGAGACACTCCTCCTCTGTCCGTCGAATCCTCCCGATCCTGCAGACCTACAGTTTTCAGTGCCCCTACCGTGCTGCACAATCTCTACCTGTGGTGACATCTGCCATGATCCCCAACCACCTGCAATAACTGCTCATAACTTCCTTCGCAACCCCGAACGGCTACCAAGTACTCGCCTCGAATTCTGAACTTCTCTAACACTACTACAATAGTTGGCCCCTACATCTCGACCATACTGTCTTCTGTCAGCATTTCGTCGACTTCACTTCGCGTCTTAGGCTTCGCCAGTCCGCCCTTTCCTCCTCGCTTGGCTCATGCCCAAACCTGTCAATGTCGCGGTTTGACACATGTCGACCTACGACACCTTCCGCTACAACTTTGTCAGCTGTCGACCTTCAAAATGTTGACTCTCGACCTTTCACATCCTTTTGTCGATCGCATATCGACTGCTCCTGCTCGACTTATTAACTTTGACAGCCAATCTTCCTTCACTCCAGTGGTCGTCGACACTTTCCCTAATCGACTGCTCATGTCGGTCAACTTCGACTGATTTGCTTAGGCCCCGATGCTCCTACATCAAACTCCATAGGTGAAAAAGAACTCTACTGCTCCATCAGTCTCCTGAACTCTTCTTTGGAAATCCATGTCGCTTCCTGCAACTCATCATCTTTCCATTGCACTAAGTATTCTTTCCTTCACGAATTGCGTGTCCTTTCGACTTCGTGTTCTTCTATTACCTCTGCAATTTCCGCTTTGTGTCGGTCTGGAATCTGCATTGTCCAGTCGATGTTTGACACTTCTGCGCTTCCGCTGCTTGAACCTTCTTCGAACTTGTACAAATCTGAGACATTGAACGTTGGTGAAATGCTCAAGTCCTTCGGCAACTCCAACACATAAGCATTATCTGAAATCTTCTTCAGAATCTTACATGGTCCAATCTTCTTCAGCTTCAGCTTGTTATATGTTCCTGTCAGAAATATCTCCTTCCGCAAATGTGCATAGGCTAAGTCTCCTTCGCTGAACGACTATAGCCTCTTCTTCCTGTCGGCTCTCAACTTATATGCCGCGTTACTCTTCTCAATGTGCTTGCGTACATCTTCATGCACTTATTTCATGTGCTCTGCGAATGATTCGGCATCCGTGCTTTTCCTAGTTTCTATCGGTAACTCGACCAAATCTACCAATCCATGTGGGATTCATCCTTGAACAATCTGGAACGGGCTCAAACCTGTCGATCGATTCACAAAATTGTTATACGCGAACTCTGCTTGCTCCAATATGTTCTCCCATTGCTTGATTATGTCGGTCGTCAAACATCTCAGAAGGTTTCCCAAACTTCTATTCACCACCTCGGTCTATCCATCTGTCTGTGGATGATATGCCGAGCTAAACTGTAACTTCGTGTCCAGTTTCTTCCATAGGGTTCTCCAGAAATGTCCCACAAACTTGGTATCTCTGTCAGACGTGATAGTCTTCGGCAACCCATGCAATCTGACTATCTCCTTGAAGAATAGTACAACAATGCTTGTGGTGTCACTTGTCTTCCGACATGGAATAAAGTGTTCCATCTTCGAAAATCTGCCTACTACAACAAAGATTGAGTCGCTTCCTTGTTGCGTCTTCGACAATCCTAGCACAAAATCCATGCTCAGGTGCTCCCATGGGGTATTCAATACTAGTAATGGCGTATACAACCCTGTATTCTGACTTCTTTGTTTTTCCAACTGGCAAACTCGACACTGGCGTACCCACTTACTGACATCTGTCGTCATTCCTGGCCAATAATACTTTTCCTCATCCAATTCCTTGGTCTTGTCGATGCCAAAATGACCTGTTAATCCTCCGATGTGCAGTTCTCGGATTAGGTTCTCTCTTACGGATCCTCTGGGAATACACAACTAGTGTCCCCTGAACATGTATCCTTCTTGGATGAAATAATCCAAGTATGGATTTCTGTCGACACTCCATGGTTCATGACAAGCCTTCCATGCTTTCGCAAAATCCTCGTCGGTCTCATATTCTGTCTTCATCGACTCTATTCCTGTTGCTTGAACTGTCGTCGTGTTCAACAATGCAACTCTTCGACTCAGCGCGTCGTCAACCTTGTTCAACTTGCCCGACTTATGTCGCAACATGAAAGTATATCCTTGCAGAAACTCAACCCATTTCAGGTGTCGTTGATTCAAATTCGACTAAATGTTCAAATACCTCAATGCTTGGTGATCTGTGTAGAACACAAATTCCTTGGGAAACAAATAATGCCTCCACTTCTTCAATGCCTGCACAATCGCATAGAACTCTTGGTCGTAGACCAAATATTTATGCTTCACATCATCCAACTTCTCACTGAAGAATGCAATTGGTCAACCCTCCTGGCTCAACACTGCTCCAATTTCCATCCCACTCGCGTCGCAATCGACTTGGAAAACTTTGTCGAAATCGGGGAGCGCTAACACTGGGCTCTCAGTGACCTTTTCTTTTAACTTGTCAAAAGCTCTCTACGTAGCTTCCGTCCACTTAAACTCCCCTTTCTTCATGCACTCTATCAATGGTGCACAAATCTGACTGAATCCCCTGATGAACTTCTGGTAGAAACCGACAAGTCCATGGAAACTTTGCACTCCAGTCGCACTTGTCAGTTCTAGCCATTCCAATATAGCCTTCACCTTCTCTGGGTCCATCACTAACCCTTTACCTAACATTACAAATCCCAAGTACACCAATTCTTCCTTCATGAAGAAACATTTATGTGGGTTCACCATCAGTTTCTCTTCTTGCAGCTTTCGTAATACTTGTCGAATGTGCTCCAAGTGTTCTGTCTTGGTTCGATTGAAAATCAGAATGTCGTATAGGTAGACTACGACAAACTTTCCCAAGAATGGTTTCAGTACCTCGTTCATCAATCTCATGAACGTACTAGGTGCATTAGTCAATCCGAATGGCATGACTAACCACTCATACATCCCTTCTTTCGTCTTGAATGTTGTCTTCCATTCATCTCCTTCTCTAACCCGAATATGGTGATAACCACGCTTCAGGTGGATCTTTGTGAAGTTTCTCACTCCACTCAAGCAATCCATCAAGTCGACCATTCTCGGCAATGGAAACTGATACTTGATCTTGATCTTGTTGATAGCTCTGGAGTCTGTACACAGCCTCCATTCTCCTCCCTTCTTAGGCGCTAATACTGTTGGTACCGTGCAAGGGCTCAGACTTTCCTTGATCATTACTCTGTCCAACAACTCTTGGACCTGTCGATTGAGTTCTTGACCCTCTGCTGGAGTCATTTTGTGCGATGCCTTGTTTGGCAAACTCAATCCTAGAATCAAGTCAATCTGATGGGATATGCTTCTTTTCGGTGGCAATCCCATCGGCGCTTCGTCGACTACTATGCTCCTAAACTCGTCGAGCATTTTTTTGACTTCGACCGGAATCCTCACCATTGTCGACCTCTCGACACATGGTCCCTTCAGAATGATGGTGAAACATCCCGACTGCTTTTCCTCCTCCGTGAGGAATTCTTTTGTTGAGCACATCAACACTCGCTTCTTCCAATAGTTTCTCTCGCCCTGCTTGCAGTCAGCTTGATCCTCCTGCTTTGGCTTCAAATTTCTTCGCGTGCCATTTTTCCACACTATGACTGTGTTGGCTCGACCATCATAAATCATCTTCCGATAATATTTCCATGGCCTCCCTAACAACAGATGACATGCGTCCATTGGGATTATGTGACACAGTACACTGTCTTCAAGCTTCCCGACCTTGAATTTAATCAGGCATTGTCTGGTTACCTTGACATGATGTCCTTTCTGCAACCAAGATATCTTGTATGGGTGTGGGTGTTCCCGACATTTCAACCCTGCTTTGTCGTTGGCCTCTGTCGACATAGGATTCTCTGTACTGCCACCATCAACTATGGTCTTGCAATACCAGCCGCTAATCCACACTTTGGTTCAAAAGATAGCCTTTCGCCGCAGTGGCTCTTTCTCATCACGTCGGTCATCCTGAACCAATGTTTTCCTAGCAGTCATAACTCGACTCTTTCTTTTCCCATCTCCACTGCTATCGGATGTCGACTCTGCCCTCTCCTCGACTTGCTCATCTCTTTGACGTTCGGGTTTCGACTCCTTTGCAGCATGCAGGTTTTCTGGGCACTCATATGCCTTATGTTTGACTCCTCGACACTTGTAATAGACTATGGATGGTTTGTCAGCTCCTTTTTTGTTGGATGGACCACTTCAACCATATGCACCTCGACCGCGGTTCTCCCTAGTCAATGTCCCTTTCGCATGGCGGTGTTCTTCGACAGATTCTCTCCTAGTTCCGCTACTTTGGCCTTTTGCAGAAACAGTCTCCGCACCACGACCAGTCATCCTGCCTCTGGTCAATGCGGATTTCCTTAACAGTTTCTCTTATGCCTTCAAAGCTAACTAGTAGGCTTCACCGACCGCTCTGAATCTTGACAGGCTCAACTCGTCTTGTATAGCATACTTCAAGTCGTTCAAATATCCAGCGACAACTTCTTCTCCTTCATCGGTTTGCCCTGAACGAATCGACAGTTTGTAGAACTCTTCCATGTACTCCTTCATGGTCATCTCTTTCTGTCGAAAGTTTTGGAACTTCCGGAACAAGGAAATCACATAGTCTCCTGGCAAGAACTTCCCTTTCAGCTTGGCGACCATCTTGTCCCAAGACTTGATCTTTTCCTTGCTTTTCTTGACTCTATCAACCTGTACATTGTCCCACCACAATGAGGCATGACCCTTCAACCTCAGACATGCAGTCTTAACCCGTTTGGGATCCTCGATTTGCTTTATGTCGAAGTATTTCTCCATTTCTCTAAACCAGTCGATCAAGTCTTCTGGATCCAGACTTCCTGAGTAGGTATGCACATTTATCTTTGTTCGACCTCTCATCTCCGTTAGAATCTTGATGAATTTATCTTATGGCTCCTCGACTGCCTCTTCCTGTGCTTCCACCTCTTGGAATTCCTTGTCGTTGTGGTCTAATGCATCGGGAATGCATCCACGTCTTTGACTTTCTTTGATCGCTGCGACTTCACTAGTCAAACTTTGCATAGTTCGCATGCACTCGTCAAACATTTCGCAATCAACTGTGACTGCTTTGCCACACACTCTTTGTCCAACTCCTCGGACATTAACGCCTCTGTGAGCCATTTTCAACCTCAGCTAAAACTCCCACTCGTCCAATCGCAACCGGACTTACACAAGTCGTGTACAACTCTACCCAACCGCAGCTGGAGCTGTTAACACACTTGCAGGCTCTCCCGACTCAATGGACTCAACATTGAATTTTGATAGCGACTATCCTTCCACTCATAGGATACTTCCGCTCTGATACCACCTGGCGCAAGGTTGGTCGGCATGACCTTCTTGCTTAACGATTTCACACAACACACACACACGTTCACATGAGTTAGATGTAAAAAGGATGCTAGAAGCTGGCTTCTATTACTTCAACAAATCGGTTACAATGCGAAATGAAAGGAATGTAAATAACTAAATTATGTCGGCCTCAACCTATCACAATATACATAAGTAATGGTGTGCTCTCTCTGTGAGTCGATCTTCACCCTCTCCTGGTTCACTGCAGAACTCTGAGCTATGGTTCTGATATTTGGTGCGTTCGGTTGATGTGTGATTGTTCCCTCTAATCTACCCATCCACTCCCGAACTCAACTGTTGTCCAAAATGGAACTAACTCCTCCGATCCTTTATTGATTGAACCGACTCTTCTGTGCCTGCACACAAGTCTTCTACCCGGATGTTGCTCTATTGCGCATCCCGAGCCCCACTCTAATCCCCGAGACACTCCTCCTTTGTCCGCCGAATCTTCCTGATCCTACAGGCCTGCAATTGTCAACGCCCTTTCTGTGCTGCTCAACCTCTGCCTATGGTGATATCTGCCATGATCCCCAACCACCTGCAATAACTGTTCATAACTTCCTTAGCAACCCCGAACAACTGCCAAGTACTCGCCTCGAATTCTAAACTTCTTTGACACTACTACAGTAGTCGACCCCTACGTCTTGACCATACTGTCTTCTGTTAGCATTATGTCGGCTTCACTTCGCGTCTTAGGCTTCTCCAGTCCGCCCCTTCCTCCTCGCTTGGCTCATGCCCAAACCTATCAATGTCACGGTTCAACACATGTCGACCTACGACGCCTTCCGTTGCAACTCTGTCGTATGTCGACCTTCGACATGTCGAATCTCGACCTTTCGCATCCTTCTGTCGATCGCATATCGACTGCTCCTACTTGACTTCTTGACTTCGACATCCAATCTTCCTTCGTTCTAGTGATCGTCGGCACTTCCCCTGGTCGACTGCTCATGTCGATCAACTTCGACTGATCTGCCTAGGCCCCGATGCTCCTGCATCACTCTACTAGGTTAACAGGATTCCACGATACTATAGGGAAAATGCTAATTATTGACTCACCACGGAGTTTCGGAGTCTCCTAGAGACTCAGTTAGTTTGGGGTCCACAATACTCACCCCACACAACACCGCACAAGTGTTATTATAGTGTGTGCATAAAAAGACCACTCAAACCCCGTTATTTCGCTAAGTGGCCTTAGCCTTCACTAGTCTGTTAGCCAAATCTGCGCTCTATACCACTATGGTACTCAACACCAACAAACGACTCTGCACAAAATCGGTTAGTTTGAGGTCCACAATACCCGCCCCACACAACATCCCACATGTCGTATTCCATTGTGTGGATAGAAAGACCGCTCAAACCCTGTTATTATGTCGGGAGGTCGCACAACCGCTATTGGATCTCAATCCACTCGATGCTCGACACTTTACCCACTCTTCAGGTATCACAACAAATCAAATAAAACAAATATTCAGATCTGGTTTACCTCTAAGACCATAGATGCCTCGGGCAGACTCGACTAGCTTGGCGTCCACAATACCCACCCCATACAACACCAAAAAGGTACCCCTTCACCCTCAATGGTCCCTCGGGCGTCACCTTTCTCCAGGTGTTATACCAATGTGTGCATCGAAAGACCACCCAAACCTCGGATCATCTGCCTTCAGACTTTGTTTTTCCAAGGCTCGCAAATCTTGTCCGCGCACAACCAATGGCTCCAAGGAAAATCACTTTGGTCACTATCCCACAAACCATTATGCTACAACCAGTCTTACACATGACCGCAATTAGGTTGAATTAAGATCAAGGAAGATGGGCCTTCTCAGGCGTGCGACTAAGAATTCGCGGTGCTTCACCACCCTCTAACCACTCTGCAAAGACTTACTCAGACACATCTGGGGACAAACTCAGTCACATAGGTCTTTGGCACAAATTAGCATGTTAAGTCTCAACTACAACTTGTTACTTCAATACCACTATGCTATCTAGATCCAAAAAAGAACGCATAGCAGTGGCACTCTTAGTTAACTCTTCCATTTATGGTCATGCCCATGAACCAGAACATAGTCCACTCTTCACTCTATCACTGCTCATGTTCAACTTTCTCCCATATAAGGTTCAATGAAAAACATGGACAACATGAAGAGTAACCATCCTCTTCCCCTTCTCAGGCAAAGGGTGAGATTGATATGCCCACCCCATACTGATTTACTTGACCATATAACTAATTAATTTGTTGACAAGCTGATTGATAAACTCACTAACATGTTATTGTGCCATCCCCAACTAATGGGTAATTTAAGGATGATATCAATCAACTGATCACTTACCTAATAAGCGATCCCCATTCCCAACTCTGCAGGGCGATTGACACATCTCTACCATAAGGTAACTCAGACCCACACCTTCCTTTTCCTAAGTCATTAAATGTCTCAACTACCTTCCCTCTTGGAAGCATTAAATGATTGGTTCGCATGAGTCAAACTGACATCTGATGGCCCATAAATCCTCTCTACAACACTTGGCTCTCAACTATTGGCTTCATGGATTCAATATGTCCCTCTCTAACCTTAGAAAAATCATGCTCCCTTGCTCTTGTTCCCTTGCGCAGTTAGTTGTGGATTGTTTATTATTGTCATGCACATGTACATCATGTTTACATTGTTACTACACTTGTCCCGCGCATGGTTCACTAACCATATGCATTCGGGGAATCCATGGTAGGGACTTTGCCTTAAGCTCCTCACCATGTTCCTTACAATTATCAGTGATATTACATCATTTGCATAATTTATGTCAAGATTCAAAACTAGGGACATTGCAGTGCCCTTCACAGGCCTAAATTATGGTCCTTTCTTTGCTTGATATGCACTGTAGGTTCTTGTTAATTTTGGGATAGTTTATTCAGCAGTGTAGTTGCCATGCCAATGTATTTAGAATTTGGTTAGGTAGTTATCAAGTTTCTTATGGCTTGGACTTAATAGTTTTGTACCCAGGTTGTGGCCTTTCTCTTTTTTGCTTGTATTACATTGACGATTGGTTAAACTGTGATGTTTTCTAATGCAAATTGCTCGTGATTGTTAAAAAACAATTTACATAACAAATAATCATTTGGAATCAAAGCACATAATTATTATGAGATCTCATAAGCATAGTTTCAATATTTTTTAGGGGGTGAGGTGAGGTCATGCAAATATGCAAAATCATATCATAGATGGTTAAGATTCAATATTTGATTTAATTGGTCGAAATAATAAGAAATAAAAGCATTGATTCGAATGCCCGCAAACTTACTTGTGCGCCATGGTTCGGGCCCTGTGGATGCACCTAGGGGTATAGTGCTAGCGATATTGGATCCCTAGACCCCGTGTCACGCGAGTACTATCCCAACTCTAGTTGTCGATTCCCCTAGTAAAAAAAAAAGAAAAAAGAAAAAAAAGAAATAAAAGCATTGATTCAAGATGAGACACATTAGCAAGGTTGGAAGGTGCAAGGGGAGTCATCTTTGATCCTAAGGGACCAGAGGAAACTGAATTTGAATTGGGTGTTAAAGAAGCAACTGATAATCAAGCTAAAGTTATAGCACTCTACCAAGGGCCCAAGGGCTCGGGATTCTAGATACTAATCAAATTAGAGATTTGATAGTAGTTGGAGACTAATTGCTCAAAATAAGGCATATGAGGAACTCATCTGCCTCGATTGATTGTTTTTGGCACGGAAAATATCCATAATACATCAAGAAAGAAGAAGGTTTGCATTGATTAAATACTACCATTTTTTAGGGTTCTAAATCAAAATGAAAATGGTTTAGCTAATGTAGCCTCATGCCTAAAAAAAGGAGAACTGACATCAAAATGTGGCACCTTCTTCACCTCAATGTCATTGCTCTTAATCCAATGATTGATTACATGTTAGATATGCCCGGTGGAGGTATAATTGTGCCGAGAGGCACTCTACAACCCAGTATGGAGGAAATGTTGTCACGTCCGTAACGTAGCGTTATGCACACCAATAAAAAATTAAAACTAAATTAAAAAATATTTATGTCGGCTTAATTAAAAAAACAAAAACAAAATTCTAGTATGGAGGAGATGTTGTCACGTAACATAGCATTATGCACCACAACAATCAAAATTCAATTGATGTCGGCTTAAAACAAACTTTAAAATAAAATTTTAAAAGTAATTAAATTTGTAGCTAGGGTTTTTACCGTAGCTTGTGCAAATGAGCACCTATTAAGGAGAAGGGCCTCCTTAGTAGCAGTTCAGTAAAACAGTAAATTAAAGTAATAAAACAATATGAAATTTAACCTAGTATGAGCATTGACAGAAATAAAAAGACATGACAATATGATAAAGATTTTCTTTTGTATTAAATTTACCTCAAGTGTTGAGGTTGGTGGAGCTCTTGCAGTAGTCCAGGAGGGCTACTTCCGTGCTCCAATGGGTTCCTTCTCCTTCTCCAAGGTGTTTGGATAATGGGCCAAAAGGGGCACTCAAATGGGAAAAGCTAGTTCAAATGATAAGCTAGGGTTTCAAGAGTGATTTTGGTAGAGTGAGGATAGGGAAGATTGTGGATATGGAATGGGGAGCCTCCATCACCTATTTATAGGTTTTTTTGTGGTGGAGTATTGACCCATAGTTTTTGGCGCCATATGGTTTAGGTCAATGGTATAGGGTTTTTGCTTCATGTTTCCCCTCTCTTTCCTCTTTTTTAATATTTTTTATTCCCTTTTATTTGATTTTTGGGAATTTAGGGTCCTTTTTGAAGGTTTTTACTATTTTTGAGGAAATTTAACTATTTGAAGAGGAAAAAAGGGGTTTTTTTGGCCTTTTGGTGGCCATTTAATGGTTTTTTTAATGTTTTGGAGGCAAATATGATAGGAAATATGGATGAATGAGTCATGTAATGAGGGAGATGAGATGGTGAGCACTTTTTCGGTGTTAACAGATTGCCCCCTGATGTGTGAGGGCAGGAGCTCATCGTATGGTCGATAGACATCATAGGTCTTTTATGGTTTTCCTGGGATGTGGAGAGGAGAAGAAACGAACTAGAGCCCGGAACAACGGTCTCGAACAAACTGCAAAAACTGAAAATACATGACCTCAATAATGAATGAGGAATAATCTCAACATATGGACGAGGCGGGCATACCCATGCTCGTATCAAGATTTATAACAATAACAATGAGGTCCAAAAATTGGGACCTGAAAGATACATGACCTCAAATAATGAATGAGGAAGAATCTCAATATATGGATGAGGCGGGCATACCCATGCTCATATCAAGATATATAAAAAATAACAATGAGGCCCAAAAATGGGGACCTGAAAGATACATGGAGAACCACTGTGTACATCATAAGGGTCCAAAAGGGGACACGAATCTGGGACATACTGCCGAGCTGACCATGTCTGAGCTGAAGAACTGAAACAATGGAATATCAATAGCGGTGCTGAGTATGGTACTAGAGGAACTGATGAACTGGAAGATCATAATGACAGAGAGTCACACCCTCAATGGTATACTAAACTGGAGCTGAACTGGGTACTCAAGGAAGCATCTGAGTGAGTGGCTTCCGAATACAATCGCCAACGCAACCCGGATATCCGTGGGAACATATAACTGGGTGTTCCAAGGTGACTCACCAATGTGCTAGAGTCGTGGGAAGTCTGGGGTCTTCGACCAATAATTGAAGGGATATATACCCTGCACGAATCTCAACGATGCGATCAAGGTGTTGAAGTCGAGCATGTGAGAAACAACCATTCGGAGAGGCACTGATGACTCCTCTCAAAATGGTCCGTAGGCACTCACCATAGATGGTGATGAGTCCAAGGCACAGGGACCTCTGGGTCTATCCTCTGGAATAGATGGGCTGTCGTCGATAGAGGGAGACCTGCAACTAGCAAGGCAATGATGTGTCCTTGATAGGAGCACGATGTGGATAACCAAAGTGTGAGAGTACTGATGGTATGACTGACATACTGTGGGGGTGGGGAATAACTGGGCAAGTAGAGTGGGTGGACTCAAACTTCCTTTGTTCAGAGTATGATGGTGGGGATGATCGGGCAGCATATGAAACTGACTGGTGGGAAAGGGATCATAGCTTTAATGGATCAAGGATGGTGACTGGGATGAGTGATACTCAAGTTGGTGTAAGATGGCAGGAGACTCTGAGGGTGGTATATCGCAGAATACTCTGAACAAAGGCGACCTTATTGGGGGTGCTACCGAGAGGATCGATCATAGTGCCGAGGGGTACCGGTGGGGGCTTCTTCATGGTTTAAGGAGTTGGAAGAAGTGTGCTCAAAATGGTACTGTCCTGTGGATTTATATGAGCCCAAGACAGTTCACTCTCGTGATTGCTTTCAATTTTAAGGAGTCTGAAAGCGATAAGAAGACTCTGAAATAATAGAATGGTATCGTCGTGTGGATTTGTACGAGCCCAGGACGATGCATGCTCGTGGTTGCTTTCATGTTTAGAGAGTCTAAAAGCAATAAGAAGACTCCAGGGGGGTTCTTTTTCGTGTGTTAGTCTCCAAGGCCCGAGAAAGCATAAAAGGATGCAATGAAGAACTCTTCTAGCCGGTGTGACTAGAGTATTCTTTTTTTGTAATTAGTCTACCAAGTCCGGAAAAGGGTTAAACTTATACCAGATAGACGCCCTTTCAGGTACTGTAACGAGCATGAAAGGAAGCAAGATTGCTCGGCGATCTTTTCATTCTTTTAGGAGTCAGAAAAGAGCTTAACAGAAACTCCCTAAGTGCCTTTTTCGTAAAGGACTTGTCCGGCCCGAAAAAGGGATAAAATTATACCGAACAAAAGAAATGGTCAAGCAAGGAGGAAGTGCTCATTCAAGGGACACGAATGAGAGTCAAGAATGGGGGGGGGGGGAACACTAGTGGGGCCTCCTTGCAGGATGATGAATGGTAGCAAAACAACGCTATAACTGCAGTATGGATGGAGTGAAGGGCTCGTGAATAAGTTGTGATGCAAAGGTGGTGTAAACAACTGACCGCTGCCACTGTGGTACGCAAATTGCGGCAACAAGGTGAAATGTCACGATGTCAATAAAGGTTCTGGTGAGAGCGAGAAATGATCTCAAGCATCATCACAAACACGAAAATATGAATCCGGCGATATAAGGAACGTTAGAACGGACGACGGTCGAGGTGGCACGTGAACCAAGGCGACGGGGGGCGTTTTGGAAAAAATACCTGAAAAATCTGAGGGTGAGAGCGAGAAATGATCTCAAGCATCATCACGAGCGCGGAAAAATGAATCCGACGACATAAAGTATATCAAAAACGGGCTACGACCGATGTGGCATGCAAATCGAGGCGACGAGAGGTGTCTAGAAAAAATGCTCAAAAACGGTTCGGAAAAAATAAGAAAACGAGTCGACCATCATGATGGTTTCATCATGCTGAGTCCAGTGGTGGAAACGGTTCGGAGAATAGGCTCCGTATGGATCCATAATGGTCGAAACAAGAAAAAGTCAACGGGCTATAAATAGTAAGTGGACCCAACATGACAAGTGTCAGTTGGACTGTTGACTTTGACAGGAGATCGTAGTGGACCAGATCTTAGGTGGTGTTTCTGGACGATCCGACCGGCCGATTTCAGATCCATGAGTTGCAGGTATTTCGTTAAACTCATACCTTTAACTTTTTGCTGGGTTCGGGGGGGGGGGGGGGGTGATGGGTCCCGAAGGGGGTTTGTACGGTCCACGAGGGCATGGATCACGGGTGTCCGGAGTGGAATCGCGATCTTGGATCGCGACTTCTGAGGCTGAATACGTGATCCTGGATCGCGAGTTCAGCCTCTACAGTCGCGGTCCGAGATCGCGACTCGGGTCAGGAAATCCGCAATTCGGGACTGCGACTGTAGAACTGACAGCCGCGATTTGCGATCGCGACTCAGATCCCAAGAGCCGCGATCTGAGATCGTGGCATGGGGCCCTAAAGCCATGATCTGAATCGTGCTTTAGTGTTATACCGGGGGGGAAAATGGTTATTTATTTGATGAGGGTCTAATGAGTTTTCATTGTGTGATTGACAGGATGCCGATTGTGCTATGGCGGGAGCGGGAGATCCCTGATGACATGATGGAGTTCATCCGGGAGGATCGACATGTTCGGTCGAACTTGGGGTTGTGTGAGCTTCTGAAGTTCGCAGAGGTACCAATGATGCGTTTAGCGGGATTATTGCTGAACAGGTTGGTAGGGTTTTGGGACCCGGAGATACAGGATTTCATGGTGCAGGGGGAGAGGCTGGATCTCACCCTGGAAGATGTATACTTCGTGACGGGACTGCCCCGTTTGGGTAGGGTGGCTGATACATAGCCACGGGTGTCCACACTTTGTATTAGTGACCTGCAGGAGCCAGCAGTGCGAGCGATTGCGACGTGTGTGGTTCGGGTGTTGGGGTCTCAGGCGCCCGAACGGGTGTCGGGTGGCCAGATGCAGTTAGTGGAGCGAGTGCTGCATGGCATATACTTTGCTTGGGGTCAGATGTTCCTTACCTGTGTTCAGCAGGAGCTGAGCAAGGTGAAGGTGGCTAGCAAGGGGTTCTGCTATGGATCCTTTCTCTGTTCCTTCTTTATGTATCGAGTACCGACACTGTGGCCGCGTGTGCCGATTAGGCCAGGAGGGTTGAGGGAGTCGTGCATGGTGCAGTGGGGACAGATGATGTGCCAGCGGGGTGGTGGAGAGGTTGGGAGATACTTCACAGGGGAGCTCTATCTTCAGTGGTTACAGATGCCGCTGACTTTGGACGACTATTCATACAGGGATATGGATTACACATGAGATCCGAAGGCGCCACGACCTCCAGGGCAGGCATGGGGGCCAGATGGTATGTATCTACCTGTTTGATTGTTTTATGTCATATTTTGTGTATGTTAGGGTTGATAGATGTATATGCTGGTATTGACTATGTACGTTCTGTAGATGTTGGACCGAGGCCGCCACAGGGACACATAGACCGCAGGGGACATGTGGCTGTACTAGCCCAGCCAGACCGAGGGGAGGTGCATCGATGGGATGCTGAGGGTACTTTGGAGTCCCTACAGGTTCTCCTAGATCGTCTACTAGTGGGGGTTACTAATGAGGGGTGGCGGGACCTGGATCGGGATGTGATCGAGGCCTTCCTCGAGGCTCCACGGGACTTTCGATCGATTGCGATTCAGGTGGCCATATTGGTGGAGAGGAGCAGGGCGCAGGATCCCTCAGGGGATGAAGAGCTGCCAGAGGAGGAGCGGGGTAAGGAGTTAGAGGTAGCCGATACAGGCAGTGATGGAGGTTACGACTCTCATTAGGGAGTATGGAGGACTCCCCCGATGTGTATGGACACTCGGGGTTTTTTGTAGCTACGACATGTATGTGATGAGGCTTTGCTATGTATATATATTTTTTTTATAGCTGAGTGCTGAGGTACTTAGGACATGTGTATAACATTGATGTTTATTTATATAGATATGCACATGGATGCATTTTTTGCGGTTATGATTATTGTACGCACGTGGATGCGCTTGTGGTCTCTTGTATGTGTATATTGCATGTGGATGCAAGTGGTGCATGATGATAGGCACGTGGATGCCCCCTGTTTATTTTGTATTATGTATTGCACATGGATGCAATAGCGTGTGTTAGGATAGGCATGTGGATGCCCCTGTATAGTTGTCTTTATGTTATTGCACATGGATGCAAATAATATTTGATGATAGGCACGTGGATGCCCCTTGTTGTAAATACAGTATTTTTGGGATTTTTATATGTTTTTTGATGTGATGATATGGTATGATGATGCATGATGGATGGTTTATATGGTGTGATTTATATGCCAATCAAGGATGTTGTTAGCCATTTGATCTGCGACACTATTATGAGCTCGTGGGACATGGGTGAATGAGATGGATTCAAATTGTCGGCTCAGTTGTTTTGTGCGCAGGAACTTGCGAAAGAGGCAGGGGTCGTGCACCTGGTAGAAGTTGTTGAGCTGGGAGACAAGTAGCTAGGAGTCAAGGAACACATGAAGGTGACATATGCCCATCTGAAGGGCAACAGTCAGAGATCGGTCACAGCATCATACTCCGCCTGGTTATTGGTAGTAGCGCCTATGCACATTCCGTCAAGGTGGATCAACTCATGTGAAGGGGAATATAAGACCCAGGCTGCAGAGGCCAGGTTTGGAGACTAGTGGCTTGCTCCATCGGCGAAGCCAATGTAATAAGGTGGAAGATGGTCCATTTGTGATCATGCAAAAAAGGACTAGTGTAAGGTTGAGGTAAAAAAGTGAAAAACAAAAAGAAAGTAAACTGTACAATACAGACCAATGGGGCCGCGGGTTTGTTTAAGGATAAAAGTGTTTAAGATACAACCCATTACAGGGGTTGCACAAAGGGTGGCCTTCTAAGTCAGTTAAAATATATGCTCCATGTCCGAGGTAGGTATGCACGATGTAAGGGCCTTGCCACATGGATTCAAACTTCCCTTTACCAGTCTTGTCGTGGGCTTGGTTGTAGGCGAGGACTAGGTCTCCTTCATGGAAAGTGCGTGGGGGTACATGTTTGTCATAACCAGCCTTGGAGCGGTTCTTGGCAGCTTCAATGGTTTGGAGGGTGGCGCGATGGTCTTCGTCAACTTGTTCCAATGATAGTAGATGTTGTTCGAGTGGGGAGGTGTCTGGGAGAAGCTCGATGGCGATGTGTAAGGCATGTATCTGACACTCGATGGGGAGGACAGATTCTACACCGTGAACTAAATGAAACGGGGTAAAACCGGTGGCGGTCTTAGTTGATGTACGATAAGCCCATAATGCAGGGAAAAGCATGTGATGCCAATTGGACTTATGCTGGTCAATAGTGTGTTGGAGGATGGTTTTTAAAATTTTGTTAATGGCCTCAACTTGGCCGTTCCCTTGGGGGTAGTAAGCAGAGGAATACTGATGTTCGAACTTCAGAAGAGTGGAAAACTCACGCCAAATGACATCTTCAAAATATGAACCATGGTCTGAGACCAGCTGTTTGGGGACATCGAATCGTGTAATAACATGGTTAAAAAAGAAACGGGCAGCGGTGTCGGCTTTACAATTAAAGGTGGGCATGGATTCAGCCCATTTGGTGAAGTAGTCGATGGCGACAATGATGTACTTATGGCCGTTTGTGGAAGGGGGTTTACATTCCATGAAGTCGATGGCCCATTTGTAAAACGGGCCAACGGTGACGACTGGGTGAAGTGGGGCGAGTGGTGTCCATGCCTTTGGGGAAAAGAGTTGGCAATTATGGCAATGCTTGACTGTTGTGATGCAATCGGTAAACAGTGTGGGATAGAAGTATCCGGCGCGGATGACCTTCTGGGTAGTGGCCATCCCTAAGAAATGTCCACCGCAAGCGCCGCTATGACAGTCATTGAGGACTTGTTTGGCTTCCTCGTGTGTAAGACAACGACGGAGGATAGTATCAACCCCTCCTTGGTAAAGGACATCGCCCAAGAGGAGATACCGAGAGGCATGGTGACGAATACGACGGCATCCATCACGATTTATGGCAGGTCAAAACTTCTGCGTGCGAAGGTACAGCAGAATATCACCGTACCAGGGGTCATCTGACGAGATGATGAACAAATGATTGTCTGGTAACTCATCGGAGATTGGCAGGGATGGCAAAAGGGATGGGAGGTTGGTTATGATCTGGGCGAGTGCAAGGGATTTAGTGCTCTTAGGGGTTGTGAAAGTTATGTCGTATTCTTGGAGTATAATTACCCATTTAGTGACACGACCTTGTAGAAGTCGTCGGTTCAAAAGGTAGACCATGGGGTTGGAGTTGGCGACAACTGTAGTATGACAACTGTAAAATGTAATGGCGCAAATTTTGGACGAAAAAGACGACGACAAGGGCCAGTCTTTCCTCATATGGGTAACGTAGGGATGGTCCAGACAAGGTTTGGCTAACATAATAAATGACATGCTCCTGGCGAGCAACGTCTTCTTGGACAAGGACTCCTAACACGGCGTGTTCGGACGCGGAGACGTAAAGGATGAAGTCGTGAGAGAAATACGGAGGGGAGATCAAAGGGGCTTGTGTGAGAGATTTTTTAAGGGCTTCGAATGCAGCTTGCGCCTGCTCATCCCAAACAAAGGGTATGTGAGTACGAAGCAGGCGTAAGAAACCATGAACTATGGTGGCATAATCAGGAACGAAGCGACGGAGGAAATTAGATTTCCCCTGTAAACTCTGGAGCTGTCGGAGCGTGCGTGGTGTGGGAAGGTCTATGATGGCTTGGACTTTGAGGGGATCAACAACGATTCCTTTATGGGAAACAATGAAACCCAACAACCGGCCTGCCGGAACGCAAAAGACACACTTGAGTGGGTTCAAGCGGATCTGATACTTGCGACAACGCAGAAAGACTTGCTGGAGGTCGTTAAGGTGGTCTGATCGTTTCCTGGAACGTGCTGTGAGGTCGTCAAGATAGACTAGTAGGATATGGACCAAGTCATGAAAAAAATAGGTCATGGCCCACTGGAAGGTGGCGCCAGCATTTTTAAGGCTGAGAGGCATGACACGATAGGCAAAGTTGCCCCATGGGGTAGTGAAGACAGTCTTATATTGATATTCCTTACGGATCTGAATCTGGTTGTACCCAAAGAAACCGTCCATGAAGGAGAGGACCTCATGCCCCGCACATGCATCGATGAGTTGGTCAATAAATGGCATGGGGAAGTTGTCTTTGGGACATGCTCGGTTTAAATCAGGAAAGTCAATACATACTCTGATGGTGCCTTGTTTCTTGTTAACAGGGACGGGGTTGGAAACCCAAGAGGTGTATGCAATAGGATAAATGAAACCTGTTGCACGAAGTTTCTCAATCTCGGCTTTAACGACGGGGAGCTTTGATGGATGAATGGGGCGCTGTTTCTGGCGAATGGGGGTACATCTAGCCACATGTCAATGTGGTGTTCTATGATAACGGGGTCAAGACCAGGCATTTCGGTGTAGGACCAGGCAAAGACATCGCAGAACTCTTGGAAAAGTTTCTTGTACTCTCTGATCTCGTGCTCGGTGCAAGAGGCTCCCAAAGTAATGAGTTCAGGGGCACTGCCTGGGGCAGAGATATCAATATGGATTGTGGGTGAGATATTGACCATGTTACCGTCCTCGAAGGCATTGGGGGCGGGAATGGGATCTTTAAACCAGTCAACTTTGGTGGGGAGGAAATCTTTGGACTCAACCGAAAATTGGGTGGCTGTGGTGGGGAAAGACTCTTCCAGGAGGAAATAGGAACGATGGTGCATATCCTCCCAGGGGTAATTAGGTGCAGTAAGAGCCTCGAGAATCTCCTCATCATTGTGGAAACTTTGTGTCGACAACTTGGTTGACGAGGGAGTGCTAGTAGTAGAGATCATATAAATAGTATTGATCTTGCTTGTTGGCGGAGATTCTGGGGGGTGGATCTCTTCAATGGTGGGGGGAGACGTCTTGAGGTCCAAATTATTCATCTCATAGAGGGCAGCTCTGTAATCTGGGAGATCAGGGCAGTGATGTGAGTAATGGCCGTAAATACCGCAAATTGCACAAGGGTGATTGGTACACAGTGATTTATCGTGAGGCTTAGGGGTAGGGTCGAGTTGGACAACCGGGATGTTGGGGTTGTCGTCAAGCATTTGCATGTGCTCTTGTAATGCGGGTAATTGTGGGCATTAATGGGTAGCATGGCTCAACTCATCACACAAAGAGCATTTGGGAGGAGCGTGAAACACGGGGGGGATTTTTAACTGGTTTGGGCGAGGGTAGAGCGGTGTATGGTTGTGGGCCTCTGCGCCCAGTGTGCTTGATAAGAGGGGTGGGACTGGTGGATGAGGAAGGAGTAGTGACACTGGGAGGTGGTTGACTAGTAGTGGTGATGGGTTGCACCAATTGTAGGACGACATTTGGTGTCGGAGGGGAAACGGGAGGCGTGATGTACCATACAGGTAATCCTAAAGTTAAACCGGGGAGGCTGAGAGTAGCCATAACCAGGGTGCTTACTACTCCTGAAGGGGGAATAGGAAGGGGATTGTATGGATGGGTGTAACACCAACATGACTAGGTACCAATGGTGGTTGGGGTAGCAAGGGCGGTTGATGGTTGGGTGTTGGTGTATTGTGGGAAAGGGTACATAAATCAGATATTTCGGTTGCTGGTGATGGGGGTGGAATGGATTGGAATGTTGAGGTCATCGGCGTATCTGAGTAAACTCTGGGTCCCACTGAGGAAAACAACGAGGTAGATGCACCACAAACAGGTTGTTCAACCATGGGAAAAACATTTTCGGGTGCAGCGGGGGAATTGGGATCGTAATAGGTGAGTTGATCAACCTTGACCACGCGTCCGTCATGGGGGAACATCATGGTACAAAAAATGGATGAGGCAACCGCCCGCATGGCGTACATGTAACTGCGGCCAAGTAAGAGGTTATAATCAAGTTGGGCGTTGATGACCTCTATGTAAATAAGCACTGTTTTACCAGCCAACTGGACGAGGACATTAGCTAAGAGACCTCGGGGTTGAGCCGAACGGCCGTCATAGGCTCGCAACGTAGTAGTGGACTGCTAAAGAGTAGGGGATCCCAACTTCTACCAAACAAATGTGGACATAATGCATGTAGAGGCACCCTCATTGATGATGCACCGATGGATGACAAGATTCTGAACGGATACAGAAACTTGGAACGTTAATGTGGAAGGCAGGCGTGGTTTGGATTGGTCCAAATCGAAGGCCATCATTCGTGAATCAGTTGGGTCAATAGCACCAATGGTTGAGAGCAAAGTCTTGTGCTGTGTAGGACAGTTTTTTAAGACCTCTAACGCAGACATGGTTGCAGGGGACTGAGCTAAATCGTCCACAATGTTGTAATTAGACCCAGTGCGAGCATTGGGGTTATTGTTGATGTGACGAAGTGGGAAGCGAGGGGCTTTTGAGGCGCCATCTAATGGGGCCGGCGGTAGTCGTAACGACTGATCGGTGGGAAGAGAGTTGTTGGTTTTGTCGGCGGGAGGGCCTTCAGGTGTGGAGGCATATTGATTCCGTCGGGTTTGAAGGTTGAAATTGGTGGATGACATCATTAACAAGTGATGGGTACCTGAGTCTAGCATGGGTTGATCAGGAGCGCCATAAGTGATTTGTTGTTGTGGAGGCACGTTTCCTCGAGGGGGAGCTAACGGTTGAGTGTTCACCACACCTTGGGTTGGTAAAGGGTTCTGTAACACCAAGGGTTGAGTCTGAGGTGGTGGGGGGTTAGGTAGCGCCTGAGGTGCCGCGTGTCCTTGGCGGTGGGCATCATCGGTCCAAAGTTGTCGAGCCCGCTCCAAAAGTGGGAAAGCATGTGTGTAATGGCCATAGACCCCGCAAATAGAACAAGGATGGTTCGTTCGCAAATTAGGGTTTTTGGCTTGCTTGGCCGGTCTATCGGGGTTTTGGTTGGCAGGTGCCGCGTTATTATTGTTCGGGGGATTAGGGGGTTGGCCACCTTAGTCTAGAGGGGGGTTGTTCCCGCAGTTACATCCTTTGCCGTGGTTTTGCTGGCCTTGTTGGCGTTGGTTATTTTGGTTGGGCTGCGGATTTTGTTGTGCATACACTTGCCCTTGGGTGGTAGGTGGGTTTTGGGGTTGTACATGTGCGGGAGCAGGCTGCGGTGGATAATAAGTGGGTGGAGGCGGTGCAAGTGTTGAACCTTGTGGGGGTTACTGATATGTCTGTGTGACGGGTTGTGGGTTTTCCGTAGGTGCTTCCTGTGGCGGATAATAAGCAGGGGGGGGCTTGAGAGGGCACAGGAGCGTGCACGACTTGCAGGTAGTAATATGGATGAGGTGCGACTAGTGGGACGTAAGCGGGGGATGTATGGCCGAAGCACTGAGGTGGACATGATGGTCTGTGGGAATGGTGGTTATGGGCTATGGGAGTATATGAATTGGTTGCTCCAGAGTGGGATGTAGCCCGCGAAAGGTCGGGGCCATGGCTATTGCGTGCTATGGAAAAGGGCTGGTTATGCAATGCGATACGACCAATGATGCGATCGACGGTATGGGATGCCCCCGGTGCATCGTTGCGGGAGGAATCGCTACGGGGGCATCGGGTATAATGGTATATAGATAACCAGACTGGGCGTAAATAAGGTCAAATTGCTGGGCTTTGAGGATGGCCTCTTCCTCGGACTGGGGTCACTCGGATGCCACATCCTTGGCAATGACAAGAAGGAGAGATTTTAGAAACCAATCTAAGACGGTCATCTAACTTGATTTTGCACAGGCTTTGGCGTCGACGCCACTCATGAATGTGGTCAGTGATGTGAGTGGCCGTATTCTGTCTGCAAGACAGTAGGATCTCAACCCCTGCATCATAGCGGACAGGTAACTGAAAGAACTGCAGGAAGGTCGAGGCGAGGGAAGTAAAGGTGGCATGGGTCCCATGGGGCTGCTTGATGTACCATTTGGCTGTAGAGCCAGTGAGAGTGCATTATAACAGACGGAGGCAGACAGAGTAGTCCACTATGGAGTTGGAGGAACACCATAGATAGAAGGACATAATATGGTTTTGGGGGTCTTCACCTGCCTTGCCCTCAAACTTAGGGATGTTTGATGGGAGCTTGGTGGGCATGTGAGGCCACGCAGGGTCGTGTCTGATGGGATCGTTGGTCAGTCTGGCTAGGTCGGGAAGGTTGAGACTAGCCATGAATGGCAAACTAGTAGAAGGATGTGATATACTAGTGGTCGTGGCCATGTTGGGGCCAATGCCCCCAAGTGTAGGGGCTAGGTTCAGGTTGGGGATGTTTCCCCCAAGGGGAGGAACGAAGGTGGTATGGGATGGTCCTACGCCGTCAAGGGTACTGTGAGTCACTGGTGGAGTTGGGTTGGGTATGCTAGCCACTGGAATTGGCACAGTTACCGGAATGGTGGGTGTGGGCCCCATTGAGGGCATACCTAAAGCGGGTGTGGTAGCTAGGGTGGTCGTGGACGCTCCACTAGTGGTTCCTACAAAGAAGGGGTTGGAAGTCATGCATGGGGCTGGTTGGTGCAGTATAAGTGGGGTTCTCGGACTCTGCCTCAGAATCAGATGTAAAATAAGGGGCGTCTGGGCCAGGGGATGGAGCTCTATGTTGTTGACGAGTGGAGTTGAGTGATAAAGCTCTACGTATGTGACGGGTGATGTCAAGTGAAATGTGTTGCGGGGGCTCACCCCGGAGGCGCCGAGAATGTCTCGGGGACTCAATGGTGACAGATGGTGTCAAGTATCTGGGGGTTGTGTTGAGTGGAAAACAGCTCAAAAACCCTAATGTAGCCGAGTGTGCAAAAGGAGAGTGCAAAAAAGATGACACTCGGGCCAACAACTAGCTCTAAACGCTTACTGTAACAAATGTGCTACCATAAGCGGAGCGTCAACAACAATGGTCATAATACCAACAAGCAGCAGGTTTCCTAAAAAATAAAAATAGTGGACTCGCTAGACCAAAGGGAGGTAAGGGAGCATGCAAACACCTAGCTAAATAGTATTCTGACTCAACCAGACATATCCTCTGCAAGGTGATGAAATCCAAGTCAGACAATATGGATAGTAGAGCCAAGTGGCTATAGATATCCCCCTACCGGGAGGGATACCAGGTAAGATAATCCTAGAAGAAAGGAAACTAAGATACCCCGTTCATGACACGTCCATAAAGGTGAATCTGCAGCTTCGGTCCTATCACCGTGTCGGCCTAAAAGGAATCACCACACGCAGACCAACGAGTAGGTAGCCTTCGGTTACTGAATGGATTGCGGTATTCCACTCAGGCCTCCAGAACCAGTCTGGCTACTTCAACCCTCCTAAGAGAGAGGCCCTCTGATAAACTGGTTGTGACCGTGCCAAAAAATACTAAGGGATTTTGGTTCCCTAATGGACAACAACTATGTCTCAAGTGTAAGAAACTGAGGGGTGTTATTTGGATGCCTATCCCCTCTGTCCTACCTAACTACAATATTCTTATGTGTTCCCCAAGTGGGGTTAGAATGTTGGTTGTGTTAAGTAGTATTTTAAGGCTCACTTGAATTAGGTGACAGAGTGTGTGCGTGTGAGGTAATGAACCCAATCAAAAGTGCCACGGGGTGGGCAACTTTCAACCAATAACAATAATGCATAAATTAAACTTGTAATGCAAAATTTTATTTTTTTTTTCAATTGAAATGCTTAAACTTTTTTAAAAACTTTGTAAATGGAACAGGAAGCAAACTGCAGAAAAAGGCTGTTGGTAAGTATGGCTACAGACAGAACAAGTGACTGTGCAAGTGCAGAAAATATTGCAGCAAAGTTTTGGGTTCAAAAAAAGTAAAAAATGCAGAAAACAGAGAGCGGGTCTGTGCCTGAAATGCGCGGTCTGGAGCGCGGCTGTTTGGGGAAAACCTGCGGGTGGGGCGCGGGTCATTGGCCGAAAGGCGCGGGCCAGGCGGAGATATAGGGCTAAACCCTGCGGTCGGATCGCGGGTCAGTGACCGAAAGGCGCGCTTTGGGGCACGGCTAAAGGCCTGAAACCTGCGGGCGAATCGCGGGTATGGGGTAAAGAGGCGCGGTTTGGGGTGCAGCTAAAGGGGGAAGAGTTGCAGTCAGATCGCGGGTTTACGGCCAAAATGCGCGCTCTGGAGCGTGGAAAAATGGCAGAAAGCCGAGGTCGGATCGCAGGTTAGGGGCTAAAAACTGCGGTCTGGAGCGCGGGAACGAGGCAAAAGGCTGCGCTCGGGCCATGGGAAAAGAGTAAACAAATGCAATTTGGATCGCGGAAAGATGGCCGAAAGCTGCGATTTGCGGCGGAAAACCCAACTGGCCGTAGCCACAACCGAACAGGGAAAACAGAAAAATATTTGCGAAAAATAAAAACTTGTAAATTTGTAACCAGAAATTCAAAGGAACAATAGTGGAGTCACCAAAACTGTAGCTAGGGTTTTCACCCTAGCTTGTGCAAATGAGCACCTACTAAGGAGAAGGGCCTCCTTAGTAGCAGTTCAGTAAAACAGTAAATTAAAGCAATAAAACAATATGAAATTTAACCTAGTATGAGCATTGACAGAAATAAAAAGACATGACAATATGATAAAGATTTTTTTTTGTCTTAAATTTACCTCAAGTGTTGAGGTTGGTGGAGCTCTTACAGTAGTCCAGGAGGGCTGCTTCCGTGCTCCAATGGGTTCCTTCTCCTTCTCCAAGGTGTTTGGATAATGGGCCAAAAGGGGCACTCAATTGGGAAAAGCTAGCTCAAATGATAAGCTAGGGTTTCGAGAGTGATTTTGGCAGAGTGAGGATAGGGAAGATTGTGGATATGGAATGGGGAGCCTCCATCACCTATTTATAGGTTTTTTAGTGGTGGAGTATTGACCCATGGTTTTTGGCACCATATGGTTTAGGTCAATGGTATAGGGTTTTTGCTTCATGTTTTCCCTCTCTTTTCTCTTTTTTAATATTTTTTATTCCCTTTTATTTGATTTTTGGGAAATTAGGGTCCTTTTTGAGGGGTTTTACTATTTTTGAGGAAATTTAACTATTTGGAGAGGAAAAAAGGAGTTTTTTGGCCTTTTGGTGGCCATTTAATGGTTTTTTTAAGGTTTTGGAGGCAAATATGATAGGAAATATGGACGATTGAGTCATGTAATGAGGGAGATGAGATGGTGAACACTTTTTGGGTGTTAACAAAATTGATGTCGGCTTAAATTAAGAATATATACAAAATGTTTATGTCAAGGATACAGTGGTCCGTTGGTGGGGATAGATGGATTTCATTCCATCCACCCGGGTTCAATTCCGTTGAGACATCTTCAGGATTGGATGATCGGCCGATGGTTTGCTTGACCTACCATCCACGACATGTGGGGAAGTTTGTTGAGATTTCCTGTGTGTGTGAGCTTTCCTTGTTTCCTTCGGAAGCAAGTGCTTCTCGTAAGGATTCGGTAATTGTTTCTTTAAAGGCACATTATCACTAAAATAATTTCTTTAATGTGATATTAACCTTTGTAAAAATTATATATTTTTACTTTTCCTTTGTATATTATTCTTTACTCAATTTAAATGACAATTACAAAAAGATAGATAAAAATAAATAAATAAAAACTTTAAAATAAATTAAAAGAGTAATTAAATTGACGTCAGTTAAAATTTAAGAATATATATGAAACTAATGTAATTTTATCTTTCTATCAATTCTCGCTAGGTCACTTGGTTAAGGTGTGGGTCTCGTTAGCAAGGCAACCTCAGTTCAATTCCCGTTGGGGGTGATTTCGTTAGGAGGCGACACCCAAAAACCCAGTCAAGTTGAGGCTAGTGCGATCCAGATCGGGTGCAATCCCCAGGTGATTTTGACGACTTAGATGCCATTGGGTCATGGTTTCTCAAACCACAGGCCACTCCCGCAAGTCAAGGAGATTCACACAAACAAAAAAAATGTAATATTGTCTTCCGAGAAGTACTTTAATATTATGAACAAAAATATTTAAAGAAAAGTTTAATTGTTCAATGCCTAATAATAATTTTAATTTATTTATTAAGTTAATTTTAGTCATTTAGAAAAAATGTTTGTATATACTCTCAAGTTGCTAAATTAAGATTTATAGCAAGTAATTCTCGTACATATTGGGTAATTGTTTATTAGCAATTGCTTCTCATATGGATTGGGTAATTATTTTGTAAATGCACATTCTCACTAAAAAGATTTATTTAACGTGATATTAGGCTTTGTAAAAATTATTTATTTTTACTTTACTTTGTATATTATTCTTTACTCAATCTAAATGGCAATTACAAAAAGTCAGAAAAAGATAGATAAGATGGCAATATACTTAGACTATAATTTTCTTGAGATGGATTCAAGGGTTGAATAGTTTCTTTTCTTTTGGAATTGAGTTACAACAAAATTTACTAAAATTATGGATGTTTATAAGAGTGAGTTAAGAATGAAATAAATTATTGAGTTATGAATCATAGTAAGAGTGAGTTAAGCATGTATTTAGTTATGGATTGTAATAGGAGTGAGTTAATAATGTATATTGTAATAGGAGTGAGCTAATAATGTATTTAGTTATGGATTGTAAAAGGAGTGAGTTAAGAATGTATTTAGATATGGATTGTAATAGGAGTGAGTTATAAGGTTAATAATATTAGGGTTATATTTAAAAACATATAATATTAAGGTTGATAATATTAGTTGGTACAAAGAGGTTTAATAATATTAAGGTTATAGGGTCAATAATATTAATTTTTTAGTTGAAAATATTACGGTTAATAACATTGGTTAACAATAATATTATGGCTCTTGATTAAGTATAGTGCATTGATTTTAGCGCTATTTGATTTAATTCAATTGACTATGGTTCTTGATTGAGTACAGTGCATTGATTTTACTGTTATCTTATTCATTTCACTTGAATATGGCTCTTGATTGTGTACAATGCAATGATTTCAGTGTTATCTGATTCAATTCAAATTACTATGCCTCTTGATTTAGTACAATGCATTGATTTCAGTGTTATCTCATTCAATTCAATTGACTATGGTTCTTGATTGAGTACAGTGCATTGATTTCAGTGTGATTTGATTCAATTCAATTGATTATGGCTCTTGATTTAGTACAATGCATTGATTTCAGTGTTATTTGATTCAATTCAATTGACTATGGCTCTTGATTGAGTACAATGCATTGATTTCAGTGTTATCCAATTCAATTCAATTGACTATGGTTCTTGATTGAGTACAGTGCATTGATTTCAGTGTGATTTGATTCAATTCAATTGATTATTGCTCTTGATTGAGTACAATGCATTGATTTCAGTGTTATCCGATTCAATGCAATTGACTATGGCTCTTGATTGAGTACAATGCATTGATTTCAGTGTTATCCGATTCAATTCAATTGACTATGGTTCATGATTGAATGCAGTGCATTGATTCTAGTGTTATTCAATTCAATTGATTGTGGCTCTTGATTGAGTATAGTGCATGATTTCAGTGTTGTCTGATTCAATTCAGTACACTACGGCTCTTGATTGAGTACAGTGCAATGATTTCAGTGTTATCCAATTCAATTCAATTGACTATGCCTCTTGATCAAGTACAATGCATTTATTTCAATTTTATGCGATTCAATAAAATTAACTATGGTGCTTGATTGTGGTACACTAATTCATGTTATAATGTCTTCTCATAATGGAGATATGGATGATTTGCATGTCGAGGAAGTAAGAAGGTAGACATGAAAACATGTTAGGCGTCATAGAAAGAAGTTAGCAGATATCATTAATGAACAAAAGGAAGAATAAAGAAGGAAAAAAATGAACAACAAAGAGCACAACGACAAATTCAATCACAACAACTGACAACTGACCAAAACAAGGAAGAGAGAAAAAGAAATTATGAGAAATAAAGAGCATTTTTCAAAAAATGATCACAATAAATGGAAGTTGACTGAAAGCCAGAACAAAGAATGATATATTTTGATATATATGCTAGAGTTGAACATGTAACTGTTAGACCGAATAATGATGCAAGAAATGTTGAGATAGCCCCAACAAAGTAAATTCAAAATAAGGGTAACATATCGGTAGCATCTACAGATATGCTATGGTAGCATTTGTAGATAATATATTCTCATTGATTATACACATCCTCTTACTTTCTTACTATTGACATGTTTAATCATTCAACAATGTTGTTCATCTGATTTCTCATTTAACAATCGAAGTTACCTTTTACATACTTCATATGATGCAAGAAATGTTGAGATAGCCCCAACAAAGTAAATCCGAAATGAGGATAATATATTGATAACATTTGTAGATATGCTACTGGTACCATTTGCAGATAATCTATTTCTCATTGATTATACACACCATCTTACTTTCTTACTATTCACATGTGTCATCATTCAACATTGTTATTCACTTATTTATCATTGAACTATTGAAGTTACATTTTACATACTTCATATACATAATCATGATTATCTACAAATTTAATGTGACCACCCAGGACTACAACCAGCTTAGATCCATCTAAACTCTGGATCTACCATGCGCCGAGAGGGATCAAATACCTTGAGGTGAAAACCTATCCAATAAGAGATTGACAATAAAAAAGGTTTGCACCTCAAGGGATTTGACCCCTCTTAGCGCATGGTAGATCCATAGTTTAGATGGATCTAGCCTGGTATCAAACAAGCCATGCAAATCTAAGCTGAGGAGCATAGTCATGTGGAAAGGACTGGAATTAATTCCCCTACCCGTCATAGTACACCCATTGAAATTTCCTATAGTGTTTGAAGGTGGGATTATGCTACAAAAGTTGTTTGGTGGCCTGATTTTGGGAATGTATGTTGATAAGTCCTCTCTTTAGGATTCATGTTATGGTCTCTGGGGCTTGAAACTTGAAGGGAAAACTAGGCCAAATGTAATTCAATTTCTAGCAAGGTTCCCTAAATCGAGTAGTTTTATGTAAGTTTATTCTAAGGTTGATGGTTAAGTGTCTTGCTTTATTCGATTCATTTGGTCCACTTGAGTTTGTTTAGTCTACTCGATTCCTTTTAGTTTGTGTCAGAGATAAAGGATCCTAGCAATTTTGATTGTTGTGCTCTCTACAAATTAATGGGTATCTGATGAGTTCTGATGCACCATGAAAGTTTGATTTCAATTAAGCAATTTACAATCATCAACCTTTCATATCATATTCATACCCTAAAGGAGGCTACGAACCTAGGCATGCAACAATATTGGAATATGTTGTTCAACAAAATAGGCAGGTTGAAATTCTTGGGGAGGAGTGTAGTATGTTATGTCAAATGGTGATGAGCTTGGCAAGGAATACCCAATTAAGGATATCTCAGCAATGTATATCAATTGGCTTCGTTCCTGAGGAGTCAAAGAGGAGGAATAAGTGCAGCAATAACCAAGAAAATCACCATGAGTATTGGTGCGTAGAGTGAGAAGGTCACATCTCATAACCCAAAAACCAAAAATGTTTTTGTGTCAAACATGTACACAAATCTTCCAATTTCTTTAATTTCATGCATTCAAAGCTTTTTGATATAGTAATAGTAAAGTTCTTTTGTCCTGTAAATGTATAGTAGCATTGATGTTTGCATAGGAATATATAGTCGTAAATGTTTGTAAAGGCCTTTCTTTTAAGAACAGAACTGCATAAAAGAGTTCTTGTGAATGTGATTTTAATAGAAGCATGTATGGAACAGTTCTTGTGATTGTATTTTCGAGTGAATAAGAAATACCCTAATAAATGTGGGCGTGCTATTTGTTCCATATTTCCATGTGTCTATTGTGGGAATATATTCAATTTATTTAATGATTCACCAAGGCCTATGAAACATTAATGAAATTTTAAATTAATTAAAAAAACGATATCAACAAAAATATATTTTTGCCATTGTTTTAAAAAGATTCAAATACAAAAAGTAATATCAATATGAAAAATTGAAATAAAACACTCCAAACTTGAAATAAAACACTCCATCAACACACTTATCTAAGTTCTTATAAATTATCTATCTCTTACAAAGTTCCACATATTTCAATGCAACAAATCTTGGTGACTAAGATAAGTTCGTTGATATTAATTCATCAAGTATTGTTGGGTGGAGTGCAAGGGCCATAGGACTGCAGTGGAGAGGCCATCTCTTACCAACTTACACTGAAATGAATGCAACATAGATTGATGATTCATATACGTTTGTTGAAATCAATGCAGTGAGTATTGTTGGGTGGTGTGAGAGGGATGCAAGACCATAGAGGAGAGACTGTCTCTTGCAGAGTTACACTGAGATCAATGCAACTGAGATTGATGACAGATACATTTGTTAAAATCAATGTAGCAAGTATTGGCGGGTGCAGTAAGAGGGCCACAGGACTATTGAGAAGGGTCATCTCTTATAGAATTACATACAAATCAATGCAACATAGATTGATGACTGAGATAACTTTGCAGAAATCAATGCAATGAATATTGGTGCGCAGAGTGAGAAGGTCGCATCTCATAACCCAAAAACCAAAAATGTTTTTGTGTCAAACGTGTACACAAATCTTCCAATTTCTTTAATTTCATGCATTCAAAGCTTTTTGATATAGTAATAGTAAAGTTTTTTTGTCTTGTAAAAATGTATAGTAGCCTTGATGTTTGCATAGGAATATATAGTCGTAAATGTTTGCAAAGGTCTTTCTCTTAAGAACAGAACTGTATAAAAGAGTTCTTGTGAATGTGATTTTAATAGAAGCATGTATGGAGCAGTTCTTGTGATTGTATTTTCGAATGAATAAGAAAGACCCTAATAAAGGTGGGCATTATTTGTTTCAAATTTTCATGTGCCTATTATGGGCATATATTCACTTTATTGAATGATTCACCAAGAATTGTGAAACATTAATGAATTTTTAAATTAATTAAAAAAACAATATCAACAAAAATATATTTTTGCCATTATTTTTAAAAGATTGAAACACAAAAAGTAATATCAACATGAAAATATGAAATAAAACACTCCAAACTAAGATATTTGATTTTAGTATAGGAATCCCAATTCACTTAATTAGCAGTTTGTTAAAAGCAATTTCAAATTATAAACAAGTTTACTCTATGTGAAAAGCATTATTCATAAATTAAAATAATTTACATGGTTTTCCTTAAGAAGTAATTTATTTTTAAGATACATACTTTTAATTTAATATTGTTTTTTTAATAATATGTTAAAAGCTCTCCAAGGAAAAAATATGTTAAAAGCAATTTTAAATTATAAATAAGTTTACTCTACTTGAGAAGCATTATGGTTTTTAGTAAGAAGTAACAAAAAAAATTGCAGTAAATAATTGCATGAGTGCCATTCAAAAAGAACCTTGAGTTAACAAGGGTCAAATTTAGAAGAAACTTTTTTCTATTATTTTAATCATTTATTTCCTTCTCGCCAAATTATAGATTTTATTATTTTTTATTTCAAAATCCTTTCACTATAAACAGATTTAATGAGGACTCGACTAATTGTACACTATTGTTTGGTAAAATAGAAACACTGATAAATGTAAAAAATTAAGAAGATTTAATTATTCGCCAAGGCTTTTGAATTATTGTAAAATAAACTATTGTAACAATGATAAATATATAAATAATGATAAATGTAAAAAATTAAATGTAAATTTGTTGATAACAATTGATACTTGCCTTTAAAACTTTGCAAGTGTCCACCTTCGATGATGTTCTTTTTTGGATGATGTTTTATTTAGATCAAGTGTGAATTGCAATGTTTATGATTTAATTATCTAATTTGTGTAGTTATATATATATGCGGTTCTAAATGTTTTAATTCAAATTTGAGCCGACTTGTATATTTTTTTAATAAAATAGTATTTACATTATTTACCTAGCAGGCTCTCCAATGCAAATCGATGCTAAATTCGTCCTCACAGACATGAATAGCTTTAGTGCACGAAGATAGTAATCTATTTCCTCTTACCCAAATGTGGGTGGGTTAGTTCGTTAAATTCGATTCAAAAGACACGGATTTTTTGAAACACTTATTAGATTACTTTGATAAATGTTTGGTTTATTTTATATATATATATACTTTGATCAATTAATTTGATTATTAAGCGGACAAATTTTATTATGTTATTATTTTTATTTGATTTTTATTATGTTTTGATTGTTAAGCCGACAAGTTTTTTTCTATATTCAAATGCTTTGATTCTAATTTGAGTCGATTATAAGCACCGAAGGAGTTACACACCCCCCTACTGGGCTGTAGAATGTGCCTCTTGGCGCAACTAGCATAGATCCATCTTAAAAGTGGCTCTACCAAGCGCCGAGAGGGATCAAATCGCGAACTAAAGAAATAGGAGGATACTCCTTTCAGGAGGATTAGAATGAGGCACACAGTGGTAATGCCTTTGGCTAATTTTAGGTTTGCTTATGGTTGCAAAAAAAAATGATATTATGTCATATTAATAGGATTTACACCAATGGATTACAATGTCATCCTCATGAAAAAGACAACAGGATATGTTATGTTTTGAAGTTCTCAAAAGACTATAATAATTTGATATCATGGCACCTAAACAACCTTTATATTTTGTATTGTTATGCTAAATAATATGACTACAACCTTTTTTCAATACAAAATTAATTGTTTAAAAAAAAGAGATAGAGAACAAATCATAACAAGGGAAATAGAAGCAAATCTTCAAGTCCCTGCCAAGAATTTTATGCGATTACCTTTTGATTTCCTTTATGAAGAGTTCGAGCTCGTCCATCATTCCATAAGTGTTGTAGATATCATCTAGAACCGTGCCAATATAACTCATTTTGACAAAGCCCAATCTAAATGCTAAATGTTTGGGTTTAGAGGATGACAATGCACTACACATGCATATGGATAATAACATTTTTGAATTCGTATTTGTAGTTTCTATGCGGAAGAGAATTTTAGAATTGGATCATCTGCGCAGGCTAGGGATCGTGTACATAGATATGTAGCCCAATAACCAGAAGACTTGGTTGGCTAAAACATACACTAAAATAGAACTAGGAACAATGAACTATGAACGTCGCTTGAAGATTTGCATAATTTAAAGTTTTGCATAATCTAAAACTTGATGGTGAAAATATTCATAACAAAATTTCAGCATTGAAAAATACCAACATACTTACAATTTTATTTGTTCATGTCATATGCGATGTTTATTATGTAAATTTATTTATGCGATGTCTGTTATGTAAATTTATTTTTTTGACTCGGTAGGGCTTTCCAAGTTCCTTTCAATAAGGTGATTTTATTTGTTTGAACTTATCATTTATAATCCATTAAAAAAATAGTGAGTATTTTGCTAGAGCTAAGTAAGTTTTACTTAATTATTTTATTTATTTAAATCGTAAGAATTAATTGATAATTTACATCTTGTTTGACACTATTTAGTATCCAGTATTAAAATTTTAATTCCCATAAAACTTTATCATTTTATTTATATATTGTTTAACATTATTGATGTGCCATATATTAGGTCCAATTACTTCAGTCACTTAGTGCATGAATGCAAAATTTGTTTTTAGATGTTTATGTTGATAAAAACTTGATCAGGTGTTAACTATGTGGCAAATCGCTGCACTAAGGGATATAGGTGGCCGCATTAACCCAACAGTTTTAGAGCTCATTTTCAACCTCCAGGCACCACTCTCCGTACCCGAGGATTGAGTATCTAGACTCTAATAAAGGTAATTTTTTGTTGTTTGTAATAAGAATTATGAACCGTGTTTCCCTTTGACATTGTTGTGGGAAGAGAGAAACTTTGCGACTTTTCTGTGGCTTTTTTTAACGTGAATCTAGGGCAAGTGTCAAAAAGAAAAAAATGAGGACGAAAAATGTAAAGGCATAAGTACAGGTGTCACTTTTTACATCTTCCAAAACATAGCATCTTGAGAAATAATTTAATGCACTTGAAATAGGTCGAGGGATGGTTGGTCAAGAAAAGAAAAACGGGGTGGCAGGTGCTGGTGGGGTCTTATTTGATCCCGGAGGAAATAAAATTGAATCTATCTCGTGGGGATTAGGAATCGAGACAAACAATGAAGCTGAATGGCTTGCTCTCGTCTTATCTTTCAATATGATATCCTCCCTCAACATCGATAACCTCAGAGTTTATGGGGACTCCAGACATGTCATTCAAACAATAAGAAGGGGCGTCGTCCCACATGGATCTAGAGCTTACAGGTACATGCAAAGAATAAAATCTAATCCTCACTTTTCTCAGACTTCTTTCTTTCACATCTGTCGAGCAAACAACAAGTTAGCAGATGAAGCGGCCAACAAAGGAACTTTGCTAGACATCGGGCACATGGAGAACTTAAATGGTGCCTTGGGTTTTCAATTTATCCCTTAATCTTTTTTCAATGGTTAAAAATATTATGGTTTTGGGTTTGAAGGGGCTTTGTGGATTGAGGGTCCCCCTCCCCCCATCCCCGTCCTCCTCCGTAGTCGACGGTATGCGTGCCCCTGCCACACGCCCTCCTCTCCACAGCGCATGGCACTCGGGCCCTCGTGGTGCTGTCAGCTCCCACGAACTGCACTTAAATGGGCCAACTGCCCCTCCCTTGCTGTATAACGTAATGGATCGAGCTCTCTCCAGTGCGATGAACAGGCTTTCCCTCGGCGACTTGGGCTCTCCATCCTCCCGTCCCGGACTGTTATTCCACCACAGGGCGGGCAATATGCAGAACATTATGGCGGCCATTGCCGCGTTGAGTCGCACCATGGTCGATATTAAGCTGTCTGTGCGTAACACCTACAACGAAGTCTGCACAAGCGTAAACCAAAACGTGGAAATGGCCAAGGATTTGAGCTACACGGTGAACCAGCTCGCTTGCCAGGACTCCAGAATTGATGACCTGGAGCGAAACCTGTTCGAATTGATGGGCAAGGTGGATAATATGCAGGAAGATATTGCAGTGCTCACCGGGAAATCGCAGGGAAGCTGCGTCCATGGCAGTCTGACGGTTAACCAGGAGATTAAGCAGGAAAAGCCAGACGCGGCTTCTGTCTACCTCAAAAAATATGGATAGTTTGCAGTTTCAGTTCAGGTTCCTCTTTTTTGATGCTTAAGACTCTATGTTTTTCTGTATATTCCTAAATCAGCAGTTCGTCAGGGTTTATCCCTGCTCTACTTTGAACAGTTTTAGCCAGATTTTGTTTAGAACTCATGCAGGTAGACAGATAGAAACTTCAGTTTTAAATTCTCAAGCACTGGTTACTCTGTCAAATTTTTGTGAAAACTTGTAATGAATGGCTGTGCACAGCCTTTATAAATATATCTATTTCCCCTGTTCTTGTTAAAAAAAAGAAAAAAGAAAAACAGTGTTTGAATCCCCTTCATTTCTGGGATAATGGTTTATCCTGTACTCTTGATGTCGTGGGAAGAAGGAAATTTGCACATGCCCTAGGGGTAATACCACACATTGTGGGCACCTTCGTTCAGGTTTACACTATTTACTCCGCCACTGATGCCAATCAAAGCACCAGGGACTCTCACGTTCCTGTAAGTATTATACTTAATGAAGTAATTTGTAACATCCCGTAAATACTGAAAAATTAAAAAATTAAAAAATAGCAATATTTAATGAATTTGTTAATGCGAAACATATAAAAATAGTTAAATCTCTTAACTAAGATAATAAATAACGATGACACGTCGAATTTCTCAAAACAAAATATGATGCTAGTTGTAAATGCTATTGTAGACTAAATGGATGCTAATCTTTGTAACGAAAGATATTTTATGATCATAACACAAGAATACAATCTTCAGATCTGCTTTAGTTATAAATGTAACTACATGTTGTACATAGGTTTGTATTATTATAATTTTCTTGGTAATGTGCTGACAGTTTGTTTTGAATGATGACGAAGGGGTCCTACGAGGTACCCTGGGGTTTACTTAGCTACGTTTAGCTAAGGCATTTGAATCATGTTTCCATGTGCAGAACGCAGGTAAGAAATTCTACGACAAACATGAGTTAAGAGTACATGTATCTTTCAATTCATCGTCAATGTAATATGAAAAATACTAAGTACTTCTTTGCAAAACAAGTTACTGAAGGTATGGATATTTTGGTTTCAATTCTCGTTTACGTGCTGGCTTACAAACTTTTCGGTGTTATTAAAATCACGCCGTCCTTTTGTTTTTACATTGCTATATTTATTATCTACGAAAAATCATCCTAATATGATTATTGTCATTAACATCAAGTGGTGATACTTTTGTCCATTTGTCACATTATTGAAATCTTGTGAAAATAGTGCTTATGCTTATTGCAAAATGAACTAGCATTAGATTGTACACCAACAGAACTTTAGACTATCCTAAAGTCTCACATTTATCAATTGTTTAACAATACATAGCTAATATATGAAATATATAGTGAATATAGTGCTTATGCTATGAACTATCATTATATTGTGCATTAATAGAATCTTAAACTATACCTATAGTCTTACTTTCATCAATTGATTAGCAATATATGGTTAATATATGAAATATATAAACTTTACCCTATATGACTATACATAAGCTATAGAAATGAAATATAAACATTCTATAGTGACTATGCATTCACGCACATACATTAGCATGTGATATTATTATCACGATGCCTAGTATAAACCTTAGGAACTATTATGAATTGTGATTTACGAATCTAAACCTTGCAATGATTATGATCGTGACAGGGTATTAAAGTTTGGTACTTGGCATGCTTCCAAACTGTTGATTTTTGGTCTCAGCATTAACGTCGCTCAACTGTTAAGTGAAGTGGAAAGCTTGGTTGGATGGTATTCACATGATTGAATTTACAATCAGCACCATATAATGCTGAGCTGTGCCATGCACTAGCACTCGGTCTGTTGATTTGGCAACTTGGTAGATGCAACAATCAATGTAGTATTAATTGCAATGATCTCTCGAATCTCTGCGTGCCCGACTAGCAGCTAATCCACCATTGATCTTTACAAGATCTAGGGCTTGGAATGAAACCCTAGTCTTTCGTTGGTAAGTAACCAAGAATTGTTTCCTGGCATTCATTTCGTGTTTAGTGGTAAGGTTTGAAGAGCTGACAGTGTTGCTGCAATGTAGGATTTAGAGTTTTACTGTGAGGAGGACTTCTTCCTCGGTTTCGAACCTTAGACCTGTGAGATAGAGTTTATATGTTACAGGCTTATGACCCTGGTGAACTAGAGCCACGACTCAGCCATTGAAATTGTGAAGAGGTTCTTCTGTCAGTTTGTTTGAGTGTAAGCCGAACTGGAGTTCGATTCTACTATTCAAAAATAGTCTTCTAAGTTTGAACTCGTATTTGCTGCACTTTCTATTAGGCATCATTGTTTTGTTGGTGTGGAGTGTCTAAGTCAAGGAGCTTCGACGCTAAGGTAAGTTTTTCATTGACAGTGGTAATAATACTGTACTTTTAAGTTATTCCTGCGTTTTTCTTGTTTTAACCCTTTTTAAATTGTCACTGGCAGGTGATACTACATTGGAGGATTTCTATGAACAAAACTTGGAATGGGGATGCTGCAACTACTTCCTGGTAAGCCTCGGTGGTTCTTGAAACCTCGTAGGTGCCTTTGGCATGGTTTAGCTGGTGATTACAGTTGTGACGAGAGTTGGAAATACAACCCTGTTCGGAGTAATGACTGAGTTAAAGTTTTGATTTGAACTATAATGTAAGAGGATAAACCCTTAGTATTTAGTTGATATTCGGCTCTGTAATGACTTGCTACGTCGTTTAAAAATGATTTGAACTTGTTTTAGTGTTGCCGGTTGTTAAGGGAAAGACCCTGTGTAAATTTGGAACATTGAAAGGTTTGCAATGTAAACTCTATTAAATTTTTGTTATACTGTTGAACACGAACTCATAAAGCCGAGGGTTCACTTACTTCTGTAAAATAATGGCTCATTTGTACTGAAATGTTATAGTTTTGTTTAAATAGTGGTTTGAGAAATCATTTGTATAAACTATTGATTTGGTAACAATCGTTGTCTCTGGTTGAGAGTAATAGGTTGTAAGTTTGTTGGTAGATAGACCCTGTACTTCATATCGTTTTTGAAATTAAGTTTGAAATAATGACGTGGTAAAGTTTGGTATGTTATATGTTTTTAAAAATGGCAATGTGCCACAAGGTTCGATTTTGTTTCAATGAATGAAACCCTACCCTGTAGGTTTCGTTGGCAACCTTGATTGTACTGAGAATTTGAACCCGAGAACTGGGCCTTAACTTGTGTCTCTAAAGGTTTCGACACTGTGTATAATTCTTGTTAGGGTTTGATAGATGACGATACAAAACAAAATCATGCCTTCTGATAAGTAATGTTATGTGATGTTAAGTGCCTTGTTGATATTCTTAATACGAAATGATAGATAGGAAGTTACAATAATGTTGTTTAGGGTTTGGAAAAACATGTCTGCTATAACTTCAGAAATATTTACTGTGTTTGCCATGAATGGCTTGATATGTAATTTATTGAACTGTATACTAAATAAATGTTTAGAATCTAGAGTATGTAAAATCCTAGGGTTTGATTCTAAAGTGAAAGTATCTATATTTAATGATTGAAATCTATATTAAATCAAACTGTGATAAATAGTGATGAAAAATAATAAGTGTTTACTTATCATTGGTAAGTAACACTCTATATAGAGAATAATTGCAGCTGCTGTATATTTCTAGAATATAAATGCTTGAAAACGTTGAATTTATAATATTGAAATGCATATTGTTACTATTCGAAAATAGATGGATTTGAATTTGAAAATATATATCTGTGCAGAAATAAAAGTGTTCTTCTTTTATTATGAAATAGAGGAATACTATACATCTGTTTACACTATGCTGTACTATTTCCTGAGTTTTAGACATGATTGAAGTGGCATAATTTAAAAGAATTACTACTGTGTTTATCTATTCATTCAAATGGCATTCTGCCTATCACTTATCTCTATTAATTCTACTTTTCTGTACTAGAGTACTATACATATAACAGTATGGGAAAAATACATAAAAGAATTTAATCATTCATCTAATTTACTTAATCATTCTTAAAACATATCATCTTTAAATCAGTAAGTAAAATAGTTTCTTTTGTATAAATGTAAATATTAGTTCTACCATGCAGAAAATCATTTAATTGTAAACAATAAGTCAGAACAGTAGAACCTGGTTGACTGTAGGAGAAACAAACAGCCCAAGGAACCTATTCCACCCAACCTATTCCTGAGGACAACCAAATAACTTGCCTTAGGACCCCCGAGCATGTTCACTGAACCACTAGTAAGAAGAAGAGTCCATAGAAGCTTAGTTCATCAACTTGCAATAAGATATAGATTTTCCAGTCATAAAGACTCAGCAATCACAGAGACCTGCACCAGCACCTCTGGTTTTCCTTCTCAGAATAACTAGCAGACTCACAATGCACTCACACTTTTAGCCTCCCTCTTCGAATCTCTCAGTGATCACCTGATACACTGGAGGATATTTTTGTAGAAAATATTGTGGGAGCTGCCTGCTCAATTCGAATTGCCTTATCTAGGATGCCTAGGCCTTTTAGTGGTTAACTGGTCATTAATGAGCTGACTGCTCTCTTCCACTCACCTGGGGGATAATGCCACAAATTTAGGGGCAGTTGTCCCATAACCAACAGCTAGTGGTGGAGTGCAAATGCTGCCATCTGTCCCATGCCTTCTAATAGCTCTCATTCCTCCTAGTGGGTCAATGAACACTCATTTAACAGTTCCCTTGGGTGTTTGTCTCCTATTTTAATTTATTAAATAATAATAATCAGTAATTATAATCATCCTTGACCAAACTTGGTCACAATTACAAAACTTTGTAATTATAATTTAACATAAAGTATTTTGCAAATAAAATAAATATTTTGTAATTAGGTGACATAATTGGTGGAAAGTCGATTATGGTGAAATGAGATGTTGGGCATCTGAATCTGCCTGTGTTGGGGGCCTCTCCTCTTCCTTGAGCGTTTCCATTCTGGAAACAAAAATTTAGGTGAGTTTGGGTTTTATGGGCGATTTTGATGAAGTTTGCATAGATTTGTACCAAACAATATGCATAAGTAAACAACGTTGAAAATTATGCTGTGATCTCTACACATGTAGCACTACAAAATTCGACCAAACTGATGAAGATTAAACTATGGCACATTTATTAAAGAAGCGTGACCTGATTGTAGTACCATGGTGACTCTTATAAAAAATGCTCAGAGGACATACCTGGCATTAGCATTCCATTCAACGAAGAGGATGTAAATCCCCGTCACCGAGTGATTAATATGCAATAAAAACAAAGTGGAGTTAATACCCATTCTTCGCAGCGAAATAATAAAGCTATAAATGAATCAAATATACCTTTCGAAACATTTTTTGTTCTTACCAAGTACCTTGTGGGTTTTCTCCCCACGTAGCTTGGAATTCTCAGACCCAAAGTAAGGGAGTTTCAAAAGCTCGGAGATAACCCTACATGCTACACTGTAACCATAACAAGGGTTAGCATGGAAATAGAAACAAGAATTACTGAATGTAAATAAAGGATAAACCCTATGATACAGTAGGTGTACCCGCACAAAAGACTACAAAGAGTCGTCTTCGATATCCATCGTTTCCTCCCACGAGAGAAAGGAAAAAGACTGAAAACCCTAGCTTAGTCCCATCATATTAATATAAATCAACCATCTAGGAATCAAAGCTTTGGAAGCTTCATCAACCCCCGTATGGTCTTCAGCTTCACACATTCCCTTTCCCTTAACACCACCCCACCAAAGATGCCAATGTTTGCATATTTGGCAGCTCTTCTAACTCAGAGCAACCCAAAAACAATTAACCATCAAAGTTTTGTTAGTTGTGCCAACCCTTGGATGCTCTTCAACTGCACACATCCACTTACATACAACTCCTCCAAACAAACCGACAATTGTAGAGATGCCTGCAAAGCAAAATGTTCAGGCGTTTCGACCATAAGAGGATTTACCAATCATAATTATTAGGGAGATAATTCATATTTTTCCACGTGAATGCAAAAATTTACCAATCGTTTACCATGTGAATGCAGGGAGATTTACCTTTATTTGGCCAACTTCGTGCATACAAAAAATAGAAGGTACAAGGCGAACATAAATTGACCAGCTAATGCAAAACAAAATTCCTAGTTAGGGGCCAGCGCCTAAAGGTCGATAGACCTACCAAACCACAGGATAATCGCAACAATAATCTTGCATTGGTTCCATTGCTTATATTGAACTAAATTGAACAATTGTTATACAAAATTCATCTAAATTAAGCATTTCATGAATATAGGAGCATACTTAATCAATTATAACTGAATATAATGGAAGCTATGTGCCATTTTTTCAAAGATTGTTAACTTATGTGGAATTTCAGTAGTAGGCATTTAGAAAATCCAATGCGAAGACAACAATCAATTTAGCATCTCCCCACAATAATATGCTCTCGTTTTCATCTAACTGCATTGGAATATGGATTAGACGACTTCTATAGGGGACTGGCTACAATGGCTACAATGGTTGCACCCACGACTGGCAATCGAAAATACATTGGTTTCTGGCTCATTTCCATCCATCCATTCAAGCATTGGGGAGGCGATGCTGCCAAAATGAGCAGGTAAGCATGGTTTAGCTCCCGACATGGATGGACGACACATCACGGATGGCCGAGAACAAGTGTACGGCATGAACGTTGTAAAAGCTTTGTGAAATACACCACGTAGCACATAAATTACATAATATAGCTTTTCATTTTAATTTATTTAAATTACTTATGAAAATACTATTAATAACTCTGAGTTCCTGCACGATATCCTTTTGTAAGACTTCTGCTATTAAAATTATAAAGTAACATTTAGAAGTCCACCTTCTCTTCTATTATTAGAAAGTAAAATAAGCTGTGCAACAGTCAATTTGACTGTAAAAACAAAAGAGGTGGTTATAGTTCACTGGTTCAGGTCTTTGGCGGTTTCTACAGTGGCTCGGTGGAAAAACAATATTGAAATTCAATGCCAATTTTGGGATAGTGGGATACGTAAGGAATATGTTAATCATTGTAGATATAAACGTCTCCATGTTGAACATTAAGACTGTCGAAGGGAGAGGTTATGCGGGTCGATATTAATGGTATTATGGGAAGCAACTTGTTTTTTCAATAGTAGAGCTGTGGATGTAATAATCTTTTTTGGGTTGAGTTTTCCAATTGCGGATACAGACAGTATGTTACGAATGAATGTAATGTAAGCGAGGAATTGTTGGATATTGTAATGTAAGGTTAAAGTTGGTGAAGTTACGCACTCAGTTGAGTTGCAGAAATATCAAGATACAAGCTTAGTCGACGTACTGTAGAGAGAAGAGGGAGCCACAGAGTAGTTGAAAAAAACCTGACTAGCTTAAACTTTGATTCAAGGTCCATGCAGATTTTACATGAAGAATCACACTTTGTCTATCTTGGGGATGATTGTGAGAACGAGTGAAAGAACATGCAGAAGCGGAGTCACATACAGCTCAAACAATGGCTCAAGTTTAAGCCTTCAAAAAAACTAACTAGAAATGGTTGTTCTAGACATATAGAGAATGCACAATGCATGTGGAGGTGCATTCGAAAGTGGAAGACGCTCAGGTGCCTGAGGTTGAGGATCAAATGCATAATGTAGTAGATAGATGTATGAAATGCATATTGCATGCAACCTGACACATGGTACACAGCTGTGGTGTTAAGCATACCCTCTCTACGAAATCTGCAAATCTGTAAGATAGTAAACATAATGTTACCAAGTAATGCTAACTTGAGTTTAGCATTAATCCACTTAGTTGTTTGTAACCAAGATCAGTGCCTCGGTATGGAAACTATAAGGGATCTAAAGAATTAAGCCACAAATGAAAATGGAGGAAAACGTTGTAGGATAACACAGTGCCTCGATCTGAGGCCAAATAAGGCTTTGAAACGACTGGTTGGTCTATTTGGGAAAATGCAACGAAAAGTTGGGATAAAATCGGTTTGAAGTAATGCTAAGAGAAGCCGAATTTCGCTTGGGCGATTCCTATAGTCCCTGCAGCCGGAGGCAAGGACTAATAGGAGTGAACTCTTTACTATTCAAAAGAAGGATTGGAAACTTTTTTTGTTACTTATAATGTATATCAAAAGAAGGATGTGAACTCTTTACTTACTTGCAATGATAGATTGGTTATCTTAAAATTGGTTTTTAAGACATTAAATAGTATGTTTCAAGAACTCATCCATGAAATATTTGACTTGGATACCTATTAGGTGAGTGCAAGTATGACAAATTGATTGTATCGCTATTGATATTTTGTGATGTTTCATATTTTATGAGAAGCACTCATTGCAGACAATAAAAAGTTTGAAGTGAAAAACCCATTAAACAAGTTTAAGTATGAAAATTTGGTTAACTTGGCCTAGGCATTTGGAATTTTGCATAGTATATTATGAGTGTTCATAATAAAGGACTACATGATGAACATATTAGATGAGTGTAAGTATGGAAAATTAGTTACAATGACATTTCTCTATTGAGACATCACATAGTGTATTGCAAGCACTTGTCATCACCGCCAAAAAGTTCAAACGGAGAACCAATTAGATGAGTGCAATTGTACAAAGGTAATAGAAGGATAATTATTTCAATATGGATGTGGGCCCACAATATTCATTGTTGGATGGTATGTGTTTTGGATTAAGAATAGTAGGTTAGTTCGAGTACACATTAATCATCAAGGGTCATCTAAGATCACAACTCATAATGGGGTGTTGAAAATGTGAACTATTTGACATGACGTAGTGTGGGCTCATACCATGAATTGTGCTAGTTTGCATTACTCATTTTGGGGTGGGGGAGATAGAATCTAGGATTTTTCACAAATCACATAACATAAAATTTATATATTAAAGTAGTGTTTTAGTTGTAATATATGTCAAAATATTTTGTAAGTAAGTCGAGGAAATAAAATGTTGGCTATAAAAATGTTTTGTATAAAGGGTTTGATAAATTTATGTAAGGGAAGATATATTAATAAAATATTAAAATAGAAGGAACAATGGCACACATACATGGTACTTAATAGATTTAACTTGGAAACCCTTAACCAAGAAGCCAACAAATTCAAAGACACACATTTATCTCTATCATTGTGTTTTATTATACATCTCACAATACAATATTTAGGTATTAAGGATCATCAATTATCCCTAATCCACTGAGTGAGATTATAATACAACCATAATCCCCTGACCATGATTAGATTACAATGCTCTAAAACCATTGACTGAAAAAAGTATGACAAGGGACCAAAACTGGACCCCTTACAAGTCATGTTGGGATGCATAATCTACCCGCAAAGAATGCAACACATCCAACACTATAGAGTCAAGGGGGGTTGATTTAAGGGTTGGATGCTTATGAAATGGTTTAAAGAGAATCGAACATGTAAAAGATAGTCAATGTTGGACAATGCACATATCTAGATAATTCAATTTTTACACATGTGGCGCTCTTGAATAAGTGCTTGTATATGCACAATGTGAAGGTGCGTGCATGGAATATAACACGGTGCATGTGGGATCTATCTTGAGAATAACTACTTATTTAGTGATTTTTCCATACAAAATAATGCATACTGCTGGGACATACGTTGTATGATTCCTGACATCATCTATAAAATGATTTGTGCATAAAAACTAATAGATGTCCTCATGAGAACAACTTGTGTGAGTATAATTATTAAATAATAAATAACGTGTTTTCTAGAAAGAAAAAAAGAAAAGAAAAAGAAAAACCCTAGATCTAAAATCCATGGATGGAGTTTGGAGAAGAATTAGTGGATTGGGCAAAATATGTACTAGAGGGACAAAATAGTTTGTGTGTCCCTCCCTTGACTTATTCAAAATTTCTAGGTGATCTTAGGGGGGTTTATGTAATGTCCCCATTCAAATAAATATCAAGTAGGGAAAATTCCACCAATCCACTAGTTTCCTAGGTTGGGGTGGAGACATTAAAACTGGAATAAGGAGACTAATAAACCCAAATGGAATTTGGTTTGGGCATAAATATATTAAGAGGGGAAAAATAAATATTTATGGTGAGAAAATAAGATGGCGCTTGGTCATGGAGACACATTGGTGGTGTGGGAACCCCAAAAAACTAGATACCCCATGCCACATGGCATTCCATTCTTACCCATTCGAATCCAAGGTGGAGTCCACTATTCTTGGGATAGTTGGAAGGGAATATTACTTGGCATGACTCAATGCGGTCTAAATGTAGAGGAAGAGTAACTCCTAAGGGAGAGGAAGAGGCATTTTGGAGCTAGTGGGACACTTGGGCTAGATTCCCTAACTTCTATGACACCAATGATGAATATGCCTATGAAATTTCTGAAAAATCAGACTTGATGGCTGACATCTGACATACATGACATGTCAGGGCTAAAAATAGCCTCCAAGAAGTCGCCCAAGTGAGTTAGGGCAGCCAAAGAGACACCAATTCGAATTTGGTAAAGGAGAGGGCTAGAATTGGAAGGACAAGTGGCATACATGGGAATCTCTAGCTAAATTGAGTTGGCATGAAGCTCATGGATAGAATTCGAATTGGGGAAGCCTTAGGAAGTTTATAAAAGTAAGGAATAAAGAAGAAGACCAACTTTTGATCATTTTACATTTTGCATTTTGCATTTGGAGAGAAGAGCTAGTACAGAGCTAGTCTACTTGCCTTAGCACCAAATTCGAGGGTGAAAGATTCCCATCCTAATTGGAAATTGGAGATTCCATTCAGACCTTTCATTTGGAGCTACAATGGATTCTTTAGTTACAGGTTGAATCTACAGGGAATCTCGTGGTTCATTCATCTACAACTTGTTCCTGCAACTCTTTCACATTTTCTTGCATATTTGGGCCCCTGGAGGAATTGCACCTTTGGTGAGATGATGATCTCTTTCTGAGAGTCCAAGAATGTCAATTTATTTGTATTCTAATATATATACTCTTGTTGATTCCTTGGATATCGCAGCATCAATCAGAAAGGGATTCTCTCCAGTGAACAGTCCCAATTAGATTGCTCACCGTTTGGTGTAGGGAATCCGTCTGGTTAACGGTTCCGGCTACCGTAAGATTTAAAGATTCTTATTCTTTTAACCGGTTACGGCCCGATCCACCGTTTATGTGTTTTATTTTAAAGATGATATGCAAGTGCCCTATGCTAAATGTAGGTAACTAATCTAAATTAATCTAAAACAGTATAAGTAAATCTAACCTATCCCTGCAAGGAGCAACGGTAAATATGAGTAATGTGCTGAAAGAAACATCTAAAGATTACATGGATAGCCATTTAAATCATAAAGAAGCATTTTCAGTAGAAGGTTAAAGATATTAAAGATAGCTTTAATTCACATTAACACATTCAATTACTCATTTAGGAGAATTATCATTGTACTGGAAAAGCAAGATCATTCAATAGACAGAAATAATTCACAGCAGCAAAGAAAGATCTCACAAGAATGTACGAGTGACATAAGAATAATCCAGCAGACATTCAACACATCTTTGTAGGCAAAAATGTCTTCTCCCAGGCTTTTATTAGGCAAAATCGAGTTCCTTATACATGCAGAGAAATAGTTCACGTACAAGCCAAAAAAATAGCTTTCACCTGCCAAAACTCCTTTACACTATTCACTAATCATCTATTTATAAGTTTACAAAATGCCTCTAGGGCTGCCACCTATTTCTTTACAATTTTCTTTAAAAGTTCTACAAAATAAATTAATTCGTGGCCTCCTTTATATAACAGAAAAAGGACAGCTGTCCTTGTGACTTCACGTTTTGACCACAGGGACAAAGAGAAATAAACAAAAACAAAACAACGCATCATGGCTGTTGCAGCTAACTTTGGGGTGGTGCCTATGCTGGTTGCTACTGCTGCTGCTGTCTTCTTCTCTTCCTCTGCTATATAACTAAACCACACACCAGTGTCTCTTACAACAATATTTGCTGGCGAGGGGAGCAGGATTTTTTGTGAAGTCACATGTTTATCAAGTTCTGCTTCAATACTTTGAAGTCTTGCTATTGCTATCTGGTGGACCTCCTTGAACATGTTATTGTGCATGGATGATAGCCCAATGTAGTGGTAGAGATCATCTCAGGCTAACACATCAATTTTCTTTACATACTCCATTTGAATGCCTAGCTCGTCTTTTAAATCGAACAGGTGTTGCTCTTTACTTGGAAATTCATCAAGGGTCTGGGGAAAAACAACCTTACACTTTTCATGCACTTTGTGAATCTTTTGATACAGGCTATTAGCTTTCCCCATCGTACCCTGGATCTTAGCAATTAGCTTGGCTCCGCAATTCTTGCAAAATTCCATGAGGGCTACATCTTCCTTAAAACCGGATACAGACTTGAACGGGAGGTGTTTAGGGAAATATGCCTTCCCTTCTCTCCACTCCATCTGGCTCAAAATGTTTGCTTTTACTCGAGAGTACTTGTTTCTAAGCCTAACAGGCTCGGCATTAACCTCCTTCATTCTATCCAACATGGTCTTGAGTCTGCAAACCTCCGCAGTAATTCGTTCTTGCGTGGCATGAATTTGTCTCAAGATGTCACAGGACTGTTCGTGAAAGGGAGACATATTCATTGCTCTGCTGTCTTCTCGCTCTAGCTGCTCAACCATCGGCTGTTTATCTTCTTCCAATTGAATAACTCTAGCTTTGGAATCATTCTTTTCTGCCTCAAGTACCATCATCTGGATTGCCAGGTGCTCCTTTTCTTCTTCCAGGTGTTGATACTTATTTGACAACTCTTTGTGGTCAGCAGACAGGCGATTATATTCGTTCACCACAAGGTCCTTGTAGGCCTGCTCGTTAGCCACGGTATGCTGCAACATACGAGCTCTTCTCTTTGTTGACTCGAACTCTTTAACCATGTCGATCACATTATCTTCGGTTGCTTTTGCTGCCGCCACAATGGCAGATGCCATGGCCACGGGAGCCATATTTGTATTTTGCATAACAGTGGTTTCTCGCTGGGTGACAATATCCGAATGAAAAGGTCTCTTTAACCTTGTCTCTGCATTTAAGACTACAGACTTTCTCTTCTTATAATATACAAATCTATCCCATTGGGACACAGTATGATCTTTGGATGGGGTGAAAGGGATGATTGGGAGTGTTGACACTCAATAACTTTTGTGCTAAAATTTCTTCCAACAGCATTGGTGATGCAAAAAAAAAAAATTTTCATGACAGGGGATCTCAAACTTGATCAAGAAAAAGCACTTGTCCTCAAGCGTGGACATCAAAATTGCAAAAGAAAATGGTTGAAAAAGGTCTCCAAAATTCAACAAATCTCAGTCACTCAAATCTATTTTTGACCTTGTGATCAAAGGTTTTCGTTTTTCATATAAAAAGAGTTTAGCTCGAGTTTGGAGCTTTATGAGGAAAAGGCTTTCAACTTTTAATAGACTAAGTGAAGGGTCAAATTCATAATAAAGCCAATGGTTGAAAGTTTATGGAACAAAGGGTTTTTTAATAAATCCAAAGTTTGAATATTAATTAAAGTTTTTATAAAGAAGGGATTTAATGTTTTTTGAAATAAAAGGTGAAACACCCAGCACCGAGGGCTTGCCTAGCCCGTCAAGTGACCGAGAGCCGAAGCAAAGGAGCTCCATGCACCCTTTATCATCCAAACGCCAATGCCTAAGGACTCTCCATCGTTTATTTCTTGAGTTATGATATAATTAATACGATATATAAGGAGTGTGAGTATTAGTTTTCGTTGGCATATGGGAAATGTAAATGATATTCCAACTAGCATTTTAAACACTTAATGACAAGTCAACATCAAGCAGCATTAAGGTGACACGATGGAGTTAGTGAGGCGAATGAAGTGGCTCCATGCAAATCATAAGTGCAACACGATCTAGTGGCAAATAAAATCGACGGTCTTCGCATCACCAAGTTGCTCAGGAGATAGTAGATGGGTCGGTCGCGGAACAAAAACCACCATAACACGTGTTCACTCTTGATACATCCGCATTTGGAAAAGCGGTATTGCAAACTACTCTATCGGCCATGCGAAACCGTCTTTAGCAATGTAAACCATTGGCGGGAGTATAAAAAGGGGAGGTGGTCTCCTCTTTTGGCGTCTTATCATTTGAAATAGAGCACCAAACCCTAACGCCATTCATCTGCAACCGAAGAGAAGATGCCTATGTCCGAAAGGTAGGAGGATTCTCCATTGAGTCGAGAGAGCTAGAGACAAATGAAAGGAATAAAACTGTTACCATGTTTTGTAGTTGAAGGAGAAAATACCATTCGTCCAGAAGGTGCAGAAGCTCGTGGAGGTCGCATGCATACGCTCAGGTGATGACATTGCTATTCTCTGTAGCAGAAGATCGACAGAGATAGTTTCTCTTCCCCACGATATGATGGCCATATAGCCTGTATTCAAACGTTACATTTAGTGATTGTTCCCAACATTGGGAGGTATCTTTCCATAGCGCCCATTTTAGAGTTTTCTGTCAATACAGTCAACACGTGGAATATTGTCATTTGGGTGAAAGCTCTCTCGAATGCGGACCGAAAGGACTCGCTCCATCCAGATTTAGGTATTGTTTGCTATTTGGAGGATGCATAAATCAGAGAACAGTTCAGGGATTACGATTCATCAACGTTTGCTTTGGGGCACAAATTGGACAGGGATATGGTCTCGCTGAAACTTGTGCTGGTGAAACTTTTTTTGACTGTGATAACACGACTGATGGCCATGTTGGTCCTTCATTTCCCTATTCCGATGTTGAATTGATTGATAGAGAGATGCGCTGGTTCTATACTAGTGACATAAGGAGGTTTCATCTTGATGGTTGCGTTGAAATTATTGACCATAAAAATGGCATAGTTAAGCTTCAACATGGAGAATATGTTTCTTTGGAAAAGGTAGAAGTAGTTTTGACAACGAGCCATTATTTGGACAATGTCATGATGCACGCAGGTCCATTCCACAGTTATTGTGTGGCTCTTGTTTTTCATCCCATCAGGCTCTTGAAAGTTGAGCTCAGAAAGAAAGAATCATTTTCAAGAATTTTGCAGACCTGTGTCAGAAAAGTGAAGAAATTAAAGAAGTTTGGAGTTCAATTTTAGAGGTTGCAAAGAATGCAAGGCTTGATAAATTTAAAATTCCTTCAAAGATCAAGTTGTCTCCTGATCCATGGACACCAAAAACTAGTCTTGCAACAGCAGCGTTTAAGTTGAAGCGAGAAATTATAAAGAATACCTTTGCTGAAGAACTAAATAAACTATATGGTTAAGTAGAACTATTGAGCATGGATAGTTGGAAAATGGGGTCACTACAATCATTGCCATTTCCAAAATTATGAGAGATATTTTTTAGGGTTTTGATGCAGACAGGGTCAATTTCATCGATGAAGCTACTATAGCTGCCATTATTTTCAAAATTATCCTGAAGTCTTGGAAAGGTTTTGAAGCAAGCGTCAAGAAGGTCATTTTGGAGAGGCCTAATCAATGTTTGCAGCTACTATTAGGTGAAACCTAACAAAACCTTGGAGAAGGTTTTTAAACGGTCAAAGGATGTAATACTTGGCATTCAGAAGTGGTGCAGCACCTATCGTTGGAATGATAAACAGAAAAGAGATTTTCAATGCTTGTGGAGGATTCAAAAGCTAGTGGGAGCAGCCACCTGGAGACCTTCCCATGAATATCTTTTTGCCATACTTTGTAATAAATTTATCATTTAGTGAAAACTGCTGCCGAATGTAAAAAGGCAATTAAGTTTTATTTCATTTTTTCTGTTTTGAAAAGGAACATAGGTGGCAAGAAGATCCATATTTATAGGCACTGAATTAGCAAACAGAAGTTCATTTCCAGGATACTCGACAGGTGGAAAATAAGGATGATTTTAAGCCCTGGAATTAACAATTTGAAGAAAATTTCAAAATTCCTCTATACTCTTTCACTCGAGATATTTTGCAACCGCTCCAAATTTGTTTCATTTGTAAAAAATTAGTTAGTTTATTATTCCAAGAAGCTATTTTTAGAAAAATACAGTTAGGGTTTGCTTAGAGGGCAAATTTTTGTATAAAATATGCATTTGGCAATGTAAACAGGGTTGGATTTTCTGTAAGGAGAGACCCATTTCGGGTGTTTTGAAGGGCTTCAGAAGTTAATAAAGATCTCAGAACTGAACAGATTTTTCATCAAAGATTCATGTGTTGTTTAAAAATTGCAGTCTGTACCCTTTCCCTTTCTCTACATGTGCAAGTTTGCTTTCTGCGTTATGCCTTTCATTATGTCATTTTCTTCTATGCTTAGATGAACGTTCATATAGATTGAGATTCATGTTCTGTGCCTCGATTTATCCGCATCTGAGTATCCATTTATTTCTCTAAAATTAACAGTGGATTCATCTGAAAATTGATGCCCGTTGTTAATGGACTGTCTTTATTTCTTTCCCTATCACCTGCAAAAATCTTATTGACTGTAATAAGGCAGCTATCTTGCCTTTGTATGAAAATATTTGTTTGACTGCTGGTCCATATTTTTCTGTTTCTCGACTCCATTGCCCAATGGTATCTTATTCATGTTGATCTAGCCACCTCATTTAAAGTCTACAAATTTTTTGTTATTATAATTTTACAAATTGGCCATTGAGTTTCATTGTCAAACTGCTGTCGTGGTGACATTGGATGGCAGATTTGTTGAGAGAGCCCTCTTTGGCTGAAGGAGGCCAACTTTCAGTCTAAAGATTGGTTTGAAATAGGTTACCTAGGGGTTTCTTTGATACAGCCCAAGGAAAATCCGAGTGCTAACAGGGAGATTTCTTATATGGATGTTTGCTTCCGCGAGTGGGGTCTGTACCATCTGAGATGAGTCTATATCCATATCCTGGGTGTTAGAACCACCCGCTTGTGTATCTTGGCTGGCCTTAATCTCTTCTTCGGCTTTAAGCCGTCTTTCTTCTTTGGCACTTTGCTATTTCTCAATCATCCCCCTTTCTTCTTCAACACTTTGCTCTTTCTCAATCATCTCCCTTTCTTCTTCAGCACTTTGCTCTTTCTCAATCATCTCCCTCTCTTCTTGATCCTTGGAAGCTTGCTGCAACCTAGCTTCTTCAAGTTTAAGAGCCTCTTCCTGCTCCCTTTGCAACTTTATCGGTAGCAATTTTCTAGAATCTCTCTGCCTCCTCTTTCAACCTTTGCTTTTCATGGGTCAAGACCGCAGCTGCTTCCCTTTCTTTCTGCAGGTTGGCTTCTCGGGCTGTGGTAGAGCTAGAACTAGCTTCACCATTGTGATGACAAATCTGCAATTCAATCATATTACCGATTCCTCTGAATGCCTCCTCTTCATTGTCATAGTAATGTCCATAATCGAAGTGAGCATGCAACTTTTTGTAGTGCTCCGCAACTTTGTTCCGTCTGTCATTTCTATGAAAGATTGCCTCAACGAAGTGAAAACCTCTTAACTCCTGAATGAACTATTCGGCTGCTGCAACCTCTTAATACAGTTACAAATCAACTAAGTTATGTAAGTGTGAACTTTGATGATGAGGTTAGGGCTCTTCTAATCTTGTGTTCATTACCAGAAAGCTAGAATAGCTTGGTCATGGTTGTAAGTAACTCCGTCTCTGGTTCAAAAACCTTGAAATTTGATAATGTTATTGGTGTTATTCTTAGCGAGGAAATGCGAAGAAAAAGCACAAGTGAGACATCAGGTAATGCGTTGACCATGGAGAGCAGGGGAAGACAAAGGGAGAAAGGAAAGAGATAAGGTAATCGTGGCAAGTCTAAATCGGACAGATCCAAATCCAGACTGAGAAAAATAGAGTTTTGGAACTGTGGAAAGAAAGGACATCTGAAGAAAGACTGTAGATCTCTAAAGAAGAAAGGAGATGGACAGCAGGAAACTACCCAGGAAGAAAATGTAGTAGGTGATGTGTTACAAGATGCTTTGATTCTTGCATTAGATAATACTAGTGATTATTGGGTAGTAGGTTTAGGGGCTTCATGTCATGCTACACCCCATAGGAAATATTTTCATGATTATGTTCCAGGTGATTTTGGACATGTCTTATTGGGTGATGATGAGCCATGTAAAATTGTTGGAATGGATAAGGTATGGATAAAATTTAAGAATGAAACTGAATGGCTGCTAAAAGATGTTAGGCATATTACTGCTATGAAAAGAAATCTGATCTCAACAGGGCAGTTGGGAGATGGTGGTTGTCTATCTACGTTTGGATAAACGTGGTGGAAGATCACTGAAGGATCAATGGTGATATCAAAACGAGACAAGGTAGGTACGTTGTATTTATGTCCTCATAATACTGACCATTCTATCTCTTTAGCTTCCACAGGAACATATACAACATTGTGGCATCATAGGATTGGCCACATGAGTCAGAAGGGGATGCAGATTCTCCACTCAAGGAAGTTGCTGCCAGATTTGAAGCAAGTAAGTTTGGAATTCTGTGAGAACTGTGTTTATGGAAAACAAAAGAGAGTTAGATTTCTCAGGGTTGGGAAATAGAAGAAGAATGAAAGTTAGAGCTGTGCATACAAATGTATGGGGACCAACTCAGGTACAATCTCTTTGTGGATCTCATTATTATGTTACATTTATTGATGATGCAACTAGAAAAACTTGGGTTTATTGCATTAGACATAAATCTGGTGTGTTTGCTACTTTTAAGAAGTGGAAAGCTTTGGTTGAGAATGAGACAGGAAAAAGATTGAAGTGTCTCAGATCTGATAATGGAGGTGAGTACTGTGTCAAGGAGTTTGATAGTTACTGTTCATACCATGGGATTCGTAGAGAGAAGACAGTCCCAGGAACACCACAAGAAAATGGTGTGTCAGAAAGGATGAATAGAAGGGCCATGGAGCGTGCAAGGTGTATGAGATTGCATGCAGGGTTTCCCTTACAGTTTTGGGTAGATGCTGTAAATACTGTTGTTTATTTAATAAACAGAGGGCCTTCTAGTGCTTTGGATGGTGGTATTCTAGAGGAGGCATGGACACGTAAAAAGGTAAACTACTCATTTTTTAGAACGTTTGGTTGTGAAGCATTTGTCCATATTGATAAAAAAAATAGAACAAAGCTTGAATCTAAATCCAAGAAATGTACCTTTATTGGATATGGAGTTGATGATTTTGGTTATCGCTTATGGGATTATGAAAATAACAAAATCATTAGGAGTAGAGATGTGATGTTCAATGAAAAGTTCATGTATAAAAATCAGTTGCAGGGAAAGCAACAGGAAAAGGAAAAAACAGAGTACACAGTACTTGATGAAATTGAAGAAAATGAAGTTCCAAAGGTGCTAGAAAATCAAGAACATCGGCAAGTACCTGAAAGTCCTGCAAGTGTAAGAAAATCTACCAGGTTAAGTAGACTCCCTGAACGATACTCTCCTTCAATGTGTTATTTATTGATGACTGATGCTGGTGAACCAAAATGTTATGAAGAAGCAATGCAGGTGGAAACTAGACAGAAATGGGAGCAAGGCATGAATGAGGAGATGGACTCATTGGTAGGAAACCAGACTTGGGATTTGGTTCAGTTGCCTGCTGGTAAAAGATCATTGCAAAACAAATGGATTTACAAGTTGAAGGAAGAAGAAAGAGGTAAGAAGCGGTACAAGGCCAGACTTGTTGTAAAGGGGTTTGCACAGAAGAAAGCTATGGACTTTGATGAAATATTTTCTCCTATTGTTAAAATGACTACAATTAGGACTATTTTAAGTCTAGTGGCGGTAGAATATTTGCATATTGAACAGTTAGATGTCAAAACAACCTTTCTCCATGTGGATTTGGAGGAAGAGATATATATGCAGCAACCACAAGGGTATGGGGTCAAAGGGAAGGAAAATTTGGTATGCTGGTTGAAGAAGAGCTTGTATGGTTTGAAGCAAGCTCCAAGGCAGTGGTATTTAAAATTTGACAGGCTTATGACAGAACAAGGTTATAGTAGATGTCATTCTGACCACTGTGTTTATTTCAAGAGGCTAGATAATGGAAGTTATATTATCTTGTTATTGTATGTGGATGACATGCTTGTTGCAGAGTCTAACATGCAGGAAATAAATGTGCTCAAAAGGAAGTTAGCAATTTCATTTGTGATGAAGGATTTGGGTGCTGCAAAGCATATCCTTGGTATGAGAATAACAAAAGACAAAAAAAATCACAAATTGACATTATCTTAGGGTGAGTACATACAAAAGGTGTTGGAGAGGTTCATAATGTAGAATGAAAAACCAGTTAGTACACATTTGGCCAACCATTTCAATCTAAGTAAGGAAATGTGTCCCAAGACACAGGAAGAGACAAATTACATGTCCAGCATTCTCTATTCATCAGCAGTCGACAACTTGATGTATGCCATGGTGTGCACAAGACCAGATATTGCACATGCAGTGGGAGTTGTGACCAGATATATGAACAATCCAGGTAAAGAACATTGGAAGGCAGTACAGTGGATTCTCAGGTATTTGAGAGGTACTACCACTCGGGCATTATGTTTTGGAGGTTCAGACATTGTTCTACAAGGATATGTTGATGCAGATATGGCAGATGATAAGGATAGCAGGAGGAGCACCACAGGGTATGTGTTTACTGTAGGTGGAACAACAATAAGTTGGATTTCAAAACTGCAAAAGGTTGTTGCACTTTCAACAACAGAAGTAGAGTATGTCGCTGTTACAAAGGCTAGTAAAGAGATGATTTGGTTGCAAAGGTTTATGGAGGAATTGGGTAAGAAGCATAAGGATATCATGTTGTATAGTGACAACCAGAGTGTCATTCATCTTGCAAAGAACTCAACATTCCATTCTAGGACTAAACATATATAGCTCAAGTACCATTTCATACGCTCTCTTCTGGAAGATGAACTGTTAAAGTTGGAAAAGATACATACTAGCCAGAATCCTGCAGACATATTTACAAAGGTAGTGACCAGAGAGAAACTGAGTTCCTGCTTGGTTTCAGTTGGACTTATAGCGTGAAGGTGAAGATGAGAAATTTTCCAAGTCCAAGATCCAACAAGTACAACAGCGGTGGAGTTGTTGTGATCAGTCTCCAAGTGGGAGATTGTTGGTTGTGGAGCTAGATCTTCCAGTATTATAGATGATATTGTCTCAGTCGTGTACCCCAACTTTATATGGTATGCAAAAGGACTGTACACTTGTTCCCCAACCTTGGGGTTCGAGGCAGCGCCCCTGAGAATTTTTTTTTTGGTTGTTTTCACCAATAGTTTACGAGCCCATGGTTTTGGGTAACCCATGGTATTTTCCCATTGTATTTCCCCTTTATAAGAAAGACATTGTAATATGGCTAGGGAAGATGTATTAGGTATTATGCATTGTAAAGATCTCTGAGATCGTGAAGAGAGACTATGAGATAGTGAAGAGGAGGTGCAGCGGATGTGTTGCAGGTTGTATCCCTTCATTTGTTGGATGGTATAATAATAAGGACTGGAAATTTCAGTGTGGACGTAGCCCATCTTGGGTGAACCACGATATATTGGTGTCTTTCTTGTAATGTGTCTGTGTGATTGTATTTGCATTTATGTTTATTGTTATTGCTCTGCGATCCTATTTTTCTAACAAACTTCACCTTGACCAAAATGTACTTTTTTCCTACAACAATGAGTTAAATTTACTCCAACAATGACTCTTTAAGTTGAATACTTGTTTAGTCAATATTTTGCTTCATGGACAACACACTATATCAAGTATTGTTCATTAGCCCTTATGTGACACCATTCTACATAGTTTATATATGCCTTGGAGGTTTCCCGACTCAACATTAATGAATCCTTTTATCCTTCCATCATGTTCAATTTCATCACAATATTTGGGACCTCACAACCCACTACATATGCCTCATTCCTTGTACAATATCCCATGTACATGGCCTTACCTATGAACTTTTTGTTTCCTTGGAAAACCCTAACCAGTTTGCAAACAATATGGAATGTTTTATAAACCTATATTGAATAAATGATTTAAATCCAAAAGAACTAGAACTTAACTATTTGATTCCCACATCCTTAATGTGAGACAAGGAACCAACATTGTGTCTACCTTGATCCTCTATTTATATGCTCATGCTTCTATTGGCTACCTTCTACTTATTTCTCGTTTGCTTCTACAATTCTTCATGATATATTTCATTAACTTGAATGAGTGGTGGAGTACAATATTTAGAGAAAACTTAATTCGAATTAGGGTCAGAGGTAATTCAAATTGTCCATGAAGTGGATGATCGATGAGTGAGGCTTAACAAGAGGCTAAAACCTCTCACTTAGCCATGCTAACTCTCATAAACCGAGTTATATTGACTCAAGACTTTACAATAACTAGTTATCTGACTGAATGCTTAGTTAACTGATTGAATATTCAATCAACTGACTAAAAGATAGTGCAAAACACCTAATTTAGTCAACAAGGATGCTAATGGCTAAATTAGGGCATGAATGGTCAGTTAGGAGCTAAGTTAGCAAAGTTGTCTCAGTTACTAATTGAGAATGAACTCTAGCATTCCTAAAATTAGGGAATCTCTCCCTAAATCAAAGCAGGTGCCCTCAAAACTAGGACAAAGCCTAGCTAAGTTGAGTTTGGCCATTAGAATTTTGTTTTATATGGTAGATAAGGTGGTTAGAGACCCTTAGAGTTTAGAAGAATCTATAGGGTGACTCAGGTGATCCAAAAATAGTGTGGTTTGGTCCTCAAGAGTCATGAAGTTAAGGTCTAGGTGTCTAGAAAGGAGAATGATTCTATGGAGAGGTTTTTGGCTCTAACATCCCCCCATAAGCTTGACTAGACGAGAACGAAAAAATGGGTCCTGACTATTTGCATCCATATTAGGTACCTATGCCCACAAAAAATAGGACCCGACAATTTGCAACCATATTAGGTACCCATGCACACATAAAATTCTCTGAAAACTAGGAAAGAGGGAAAAACCATATGGGAACCCCATCCCCCAACAAAAGAGAATGTAAAAAAAGTTAATCTACTCAGAAAAATTTGTGCGAAAATTGGTGAGTAGTAGAAGAAAAAGCTATAGCTCCTGAGACTAAAGAGACATGTTGGAGGTCTTCTTCAATGAGAACTTAATTTGGGAGAAGTTCTCCAATGGATTCTTCAATTTGAACTTGATTTGGGACAAGTTCTCCAATGACTTCTTCAATTTGAACTTGATTTGGGACAAGCTCTCTAATAGCTTCTTCAATTTGAACTTGATTTGGGACAAGCTCTCTAATAGCTTCTTCAATTTGAACTTGATTTGGGACAAGCTCTCCAATAGCTTCCGAAATTTGAACTTGATTTGGGGCAAATTCTTGAATGGATAGAAGAAATTTGTAGATCTCCTCTTCTTCTAGGCCTGTAAAAGGGTCTTCCTCAGAAGAGTGGTGAACTCATAATGGATGAGCATATGTCCTCATAGTCCATACATTGCCAACCTTATGGGGCCTCTTCCATCCTCTCAATGTATGTGAATATGTCCTTATAGGACATGTGTTGTGAAGCTTCTGGGGCCTCCTTCAAGAAAAATGGATCGAGCATACCAACTATGTCGCAACTGAGCTGGGGAGAAAGGAGATCCGTTGCTTCAAAAGCTGTCTTTGATGGTTGCAAAATCACTTTTTGATGGATGCAAAAGAGCTCTTTGGTGATTGCAAATGCACTTCTTTGATGGTTGGAAATGACCATTTATTTGATGGATGAAAATGAGCACTTCTTTGATGGTTGTATATGAGCACTTTAATGGCTGAAAATGAGTTGCAAATGAGCTCTTTGGTGGTTTCAAAATCATTTTTGATGGATGCAAAATCCTAGCTACAAAAGCCCTTCTCAACCTGCAAAAGCTAGACACCTGGCAAAAAATCACTAGTACACTAACTAATTTAGTACCCCTACTGCTCTGATACCATATGAGATTTGAACAAATAGATCTAGCTACATAAACTAATGAGATATACAGTGAAAATCAAATCATCCATCAATAAATTATGTAACAAATTAATAACATAGATCATTACACAATAAAACTAGAACAAAAGGGAAGAAGAATGATATACTTCATTAACTTGAATGAATGGTGGAGTACAATATTTAAAGAGAAGCAATTCAAATAAGGATTAGATGCAATTCGAATTGTCCATGCAATGGATGAGATGAGTTGGACTTAACAAGAGGTTAAAACCTCTTAGTTAGCCATGCTAACTCTCATAAATTGATTTATATTGACTCAAGACTTCACAATAACTAGTTATCTGACTGTTTGCTTAGTTAACTGATTGAATATTCAATTCATTGACTAAAAGATAGTGCAAAACACCTAATTAGGTCAATGAAGGCGCTAATGGCAGAATTAGGGCATGAATGGTCAGTTAGGAGCTAAGTTAGCAAATTTCTCTCAGTTACTGATTGAGAATGAACTCTAGCATTCCTAAAAGCATGGAATCTCTCCCTAAATCAAAGGAGGCACCCTCAAAACTAGGTATGTGGTAGCTAAGCTAAGTTTGGCCATTAGGGTTTTGGTTTATGTGGCAGATAATGTGGTTAGAGACCCTTAGATTTTAGAAGAAGCTAGGGTGACTTAGGTGATCCAAAAAAAGTGTGGTTTGCCCCCCATGAGTGACGAAGTCGAGGTCTAGGTGACTAGAAAGGAGAATGACCAATTTCTCATGATATCTTTAAATAGTTCACTTAGAACTCATTGCATCAGGCGATGCTCACAAAGGTGAAGAAGTGGGATTAAGGCTAGTGAAATGAATTACACGGGATTAATAATCACCTTTAAGGCTTGCACTTAGTAACCAAGACTCCCTAAGAGGTCACCCATCCCAAGACACCTTTGGCTTAAGCAAATTTAACCATGGATGTTCCCCCCCATATTCAAGACCACTTAGCTTGCTACACCATTTTCAAAACTTTAGCAAGTATTGTGCCTGATGAACTAACCATTTAGAATTCTCTTAATAGTGAAAGCCGTATGAATGATAAAATTTAAAGCCTCCCAATTGATAAAATAAAGAGCCAACTGAGTGCTAAATGAATAGTTCATAAATAACAATACTTGTTAAGGTTTTTCAAATGGGGTAGCAAGATAAGTGGGATTGACTATGGGGGAAAACACCATGGTTGAGTGTGTGCTTCTGCTGAAGGATTCCTTGGATGGGTGACCTCTCGAGAAGCAGGTGTAGACCTTGGAGTTCATGATTGATGCTATGTCACCTCTGTGATCATCACCCAATTCCTTCAGTGTTTTGATTTTTACATAACAAATATAAGCAACTTGCATTAGTCTTTAGGCATAAAGGTTTCATAGACTATGGTTGTGCATAAGTTTCTCAATCTAATTATGCGACATCACATTAGAAATGATTAATTGTAAAATAACATCTACACCTATCTATCTATCCAATTGTATAGATAGTTGGTGGGGATTCTAATCTATATTATAGCCACCAAGATAGACTTGAGTTTTGCACTCAACTAGTGCAAATATGTTTATAAAAATGAGAGATAATCTTGGTGTGTATTATACTATGAACATTGAAGAAGGGTGTTAAATAAATATTTATAATGGTTATATATTAGTTTTTTTATTATTCCCTGCCAAGGCAACGATATATACTAATGGATCATTAGTCAAAATTCATTGACTTGCAATGATTTACATTTTCACACAATTTTTTTACAAAGTTTAATAAAATTCCACAAAATTTTGTTATTAAACATAATATTATGCAAAATGCCTGCACGGGTGTGGCTCATTGGCGGTTCAGTTGTTATGAAGTCACAGTTGTAAATGGAGGTCACAAGTTCAAATCACATCTGGCTTTACCCGTGTCCCATGCTTGCGGGGTGTGTGGGGCACCTGGGGGTATAGTGGTAGCGGGATTGGATCCCTGGACCCCGTGTCACGCGAGTACCAGCTTAGTCTCCAGTTGCCAATTCCCCTAGTTACAAAAAAAAAAACATAATACTATACAAAATTAAAATAAATATAACAATTTTTAAAATTCAAAAATTCTATTTTTTAATTGGTTAGTACATTTTGGATGGGACATAAATCCCTACAAAAGTGCTTTCAATTTTCATAATTTAAAAATAAATAAAATTAATTTATAAAATAAAAAATGCTGATAACAACACCGATCCTATAACATTGAATACAATTTAAAATTTTAAAAAACAATACTCCACAACTGACTATCCGGATAAGTCAACCTGCAATGAACTCTTAGCCTACAATGAATGCAATTAGGGTCGGTTTCGAACGTATCCTCAAAATCCAATGAACTCTTAGATCTAAGATGCCCAGAGTAGAGGAATTACTATTATTTACAGACAAACTAGGGGCGCCATGTCATTGCTGCTAATGCCTTGTCTTGTTCCACAGTCGCCACCCCACTAATAATACCAAAAAATCCCGTTACACTCCAATGGCGAAAATTGTCTACCCGTCAGTTATCTCAACTGAAATAAAGTGACAAGTTTAACAAGTTGGAATTATAGTTTGAAACCTATCGTTGGAATTATGACAAGTTGTCGATGTTGGAATTGTGGTTTGAATTTGTTTAATTTATTATTTCAAAGTTCCAAATCAGATTTTTGGTTTCAATGGGTTTAATTTATCATTTTTAAACGAGGTTTTTGGTTTTCATGGATTGAATTAAGCATTTTTAGTGTTAAACAACTTGGAATCTTATTCAAACATGTAATTATATTTTTTATTACATTTATCTACTTTCCATTTAACATGTTTATAATTTTTATGAAATAGCACTATGTTTCACCACTTTTGATTTGATTATATGAATGAAAAATATAAAAATACATGAAACATATACAAATATATTAATCAGTGAACAAAGGGTGAAGATCTTAGGCATTGCTAATGTCTCGATGATGAGCTAAAGATGACTCGAAACGTTGACAACACTACTTTATCTATGACAGACTCTCCACAAGATGCTAATAATACATTATTTGTTATTGAAATATATATTTTACTTGAAAGTGATCTAATCTTATTTCGGGTATGTGAAATATCATACAAGCAAAACCATTGTTTAATTCAACGACTCCATATTGCTAGTGTATGAGTGGATTAAAAGTCAAATATGTTTAATGTTATATTTTACTTTTATACATAAATTTTATTAATAAGATTTTATATATAATTTGTATTAATACCAGCGTAGATCCATCTCAAACCCGGATCTATCAAGCACCGAGAGGGATCTAATTTCTTGACGTGTAATTTTTTTTGTTTTATCTTAAATTTTTTACACATTAAGAAAAATAATTACCCCTCAAGAAATTGGATCCCTCTCTTTTACTTTTTTAATTTTTTAATTTTTTAATTTTTATTTTGGATAAGTTATGAGCGAACATGAAATTTTTAATTACTTTTGATTTTTTATAAGTTATGAGCCAACATGGAAACGTAACATGACAAACGTTACAACATCTCCCCCATACTGGGTTGTAACGTAACGTGACAAACGTGACAGATGTGACAAACGTTACAACATCTCCCCCATACTGGGTTGTAACGTAACGTGACAAATGTGACATGTGACATGTGACATCCGTTACAGGATCTCCCCCATACTGGGTTGTAAGCACCTCATTTACACTCAGTGCAACAAGAAAGTTTAACTTGACAAGGGATTATAAGTCTTGATATATGTTTCAAGTTTTAATTATGCATAAAGTTATATATAACCAAAAAATCATCTAGCATCGTTGGATAGTTGATCCAAATTTTAGGGGGCATATGGTCTAAATTCGGATGTATAAGCCATAAAAGCATTAAATGGAGAGGCCACCCTCTCATATCCATGGTATTTGGTAGCACATAGTTTTGCCCCATGGTATAGCCTCAAGACACATTGTAATAATGCTATATAAAGGCCTAGCAAGCCTTCTCATGATAACAAGTTACTCATTTGGTTTCTATCCTACATTTCTCTTATTTTATTGAGTTATTATTGGGGTATTGGTTATGAGTGTCTTTCTTAGTATAGTTTGAGAGGTGAGGCTCAAAGAACCCTCTTTGAGCCTCACCCCTCCATGTGGCATATTTATTCTATGTTTGTCCATCTATGCTATTCATACCCCAGATCTCACTACTTTGTCTTTCTCACAGCTGGTTCATTGTTCGCTTCAGTTTTGAAGCTATCTCTTCTCCTCCTCTCTCGGCATTCAAGTCTTCCGGGTCTCAACCCCCAAGATCCAGATCAGTAGCTCAATTGGTTGGAGCCTCCGGGACCAAGCCATAACGAGGTCGAGATCTTCCAGGGTTAGGCACCCAAGTTTGGTGTTCGGGATATGATACAAAATAACCTAACAGGGCGAGGCCACTTCAACTGGGCCCCTTGGATTTTCTCCATGGATGTAGTGACCCGATCTTTGGGCGTGGACCACATTTAAAAAAAACCAAAAAATCATCTAAATAAAAAATATATACATGAACTTAGTAAAGGTAACAATTTGAGAGCATATAACAATAATGTATATCCTCTCAAACAAAAGGGGATAACCAACAAAATGTCAACAATAATGTTGGGAGACAAACAACTCCATTGCTCTACATTGATAATGCATATTGTAAAAGAAGTATGCTTAGTAAGCAAAAATAAACTCATTCTTAAGGAAATGCATATGTAGGAACTACAAACTTCTTAGGCATTCCACCACCAAGAAGAGACCTAGACCACACACCATTGACATTAGTATTAAAATCAACAAAATTATTAAATTTTGTTGTCTTATCACACAATAAACACTATTACATGAACTAGAGTTTTAATCTCCTTTAGATTAGTACTTGAACGACATTGTGGGTGGCAAAGGATAATGAGAAAAAATAACCATTGTAAGCCTTTAATAGCCTTTAAAGGAAGGTGAATATATTGTCACACCAGAAGCATTCTTGTAGCTAGGTGAAAAGACTTTCAAAGTAACCAAAAGTTAATATGAAATTGGGTTAAACCATGAATGATCCACATAAATTAAAAAAGAGTAATGTGAAATCTCCATAGGAAACACTCTTGAACTCCTTCAATTCTTGCATTTTTTCAAGCATTTTTCAGCATTTGGTGCGTTTCCTGTCGCAATGTGGTTCGCTTTTGGCCGACAAATTGATCCCTCTTCCAGGCCAATGATGCTGGAACTAGTCTCCATGCATATCTACACACCACACCAGTGTATCAGTTTACCAATGGTCACCGACATTATTTGGGTTGTCAAGAAACCAATCAAGTTATGTGCCATAAAATTGTTGCATGGGACAATCAACTCATAGGTTTATACTGAGAGCAGAAGAGGCGGAGCACTATTCAATAATGCTCTAACTACACGTGTTAATCTAGTGGTCTGGACGCATGTCTTCGGAGCGTTGTTCAATAGTGCCTTGTCCATTCTCTTTTGCCTCATTGAGAAATCCACTTTGTTGGGTCCGAGACAACCATTCCTCTACACAATATAACATTTATATGTCAATATAATATGTGAAGAATATTAAGTTTATAAATAGTCTAGTGTTTTACTCATTGAAAACAAACCGTTTAGGAAGATCGATGGGCAATCCTTGCTCGTTAAATCTCCAATCTTTATAGATCATAGATGACATCTCTATGGAATATTTTTCTGGAGTGAAGCTTTGTTCGATAAATCCTTCCGGTTCGAGATAGTATTACCCATGGCTTTAGCTATCCCTATGGCAATTTGCTATTAATCCGCAGGAAAAATTGGGCTTTCACATGATCTTTGTAGACGGCGACTTCAGGAGCTTAAACGAAAATGCCAAGCCTGGTCTTAGTCTCTTACGTAGCTCAAATGTTAATCAAATCGCTCCAGTGTTTTTGAAAAATTATTAGCTATGGGAATCTCTGATTAAAACCACAATGCAAAAGTAAAGTATCTATATATCTTCCATGAAACTATATATACAAATTTGAATGACTGCACCATGTTTGTCAAACATAAAGAACTAAGGGTCCAAATTCCTGCATCATTTTGCTTAAAGCAAATAGAGCATTAGGTTTGTGAAGAGAACATTGGCGAAATCTGACAATCTTGAATACTAAAATGAGTAATATGAATACAATAACACTGATTAAGCTTTATTCAATTTTACATGCAAAATCAGTAGCACCAAAGCGAGATACTGAAAAAGAAAAATATGTTGCAACAGTGTCCTGGATACTCCATATTTGTATGCTTATTTGCTAAGGCAATGCATTAAATTATTTTCTTTGTATAGTCTGTTTGACAGGTCATTCCAACTCTAGCCATAGCAATATTCTAGAATTGTAGAACACTAGTGCATAGATGGCAGTACTTCTTACTGTGGTACTGTTTGAACATGGATACTAAGATCAATAGTTAGCTAATTCACATTAACTGAGTATTGAGAGGTCAATGTTGGCCATGGTTTTGAGTATCAAAAATAGGTATTGTATATCATGATTATCTTCACTGAGTACCCACCAAAGTCATAAAGTGATTTTAATTTGTCTTCTTTTACACAGTATTTCTTGTTGCAAAATTGTATCCCAAGCATTCCAACTTTCCAAGATTTGGATGTATAAGTTAAATATGAGTTTCGTGACAGTGGTTAGAAGTTCTCTTTGCCAGGTTTCGCTCTCACTTTGTGGGTTCTGTTACGGAATACGGGGATGATACTGAAAAAGTAAATAGGCGGCTTTGGTTCAACTCAGCTAACAGGTGCCATATTTTCCTTTGCCTTTAACGACGGGTTCTTATGGTGCTGCTTAAACCGGTTTTGAATCACTTGCATCATCAAATGGGACTGCTTCTATTTCTGCGGCTGGGTCTTTTTAAGTATATAGCATTTCATTCCTTCCTTCGTATTAATAGGATACTATCTTAAATTGGTGCATCTGATTTGTTCAATTTCAATCTATAATTATATCAATATCTTAAATTGGTGCATCTGAATTGTTCAATTTCAATCTATAATTAGATCAATAGGTGTTTAGATATTATTTGAAATTTTGGACTTCTTTGAGTGGATCAACGATTAACTTGAGTGTAACACGTGTATAGTGAAAATTCATTTCATGGTCCTCATATTCTTGTTATGCTCAAATGCATCTTGATTAAGATTTAAATAAGCTTCACTTAAACGGTGGTTAAGAAAATTATGTTTATATTAATTAATTTAATGTTTATGTTAATTTAATATTTATATTAATTAGTTTAATGTTTAACTTTTGTTTAACAACTTGCCATCTCCACAAAACTAAGTGGTTAACTAAGTGGTTGGCAATACCTATGGGTGTTCACCGGACACGGAATAACCTGCTTTAGCTTTTGCTTTAGAAAGCTTGATCTAGATCTATGAAAGTGTTAGCTTTTTTATGGATGGCAAATCCCGAGTTTCATCAGATTTTTTATGACAGGAGTGCTATGATCAGTGTTAATTGCTTCAGCAATGAGGAAGCTAATATCTCAAAGTGAGATCATTCACTACTACACAAGGGGGTGTTTTGAGACAATAGTTTAAGACAAAATTATAATTTTTTCTCAAACTATAATTTTGTCTCAAAAGCTCCCACCTTCCTCTCCCTTTTAATTGAATGGTTTGACTTTTCTTAACTTATACTATATGAAAAAACTGATGCTTATTATTTACCGCTCTAGATCTATAGGACTACGGACCGAGTTGTGGATGGCCAATGGCATAGTTTTCTATGACAATGCCTTTTGTTGTTTGATTAAAATTCCAACAGGGTGGGCTTGCATTATGGGTTTCATCATCAGAGAAGACGAGACTTCCATTTTTGCACCCTTGCCAGAGATCGTGGACAAGAAAATGATCTTTCACCTGCTCGCATATGAGTTGAGAGTCGCGAGGGTTTTAATCCAAGATAAGGGACCGCATGCTCTGAAAGGAATTGCTTATTTTGGAGCTCGAGATGGTGAAGATCCGCAACTCCTCGTGCTTATCACCATCGTGGAAGAAGATTTCAAAGATGCCAAGTCCAGAGAGAGTGCAATGTTGCAGGGTTTGAAGTATGCTTGCAAAAACGGTCGCCCTGCTAAATAACAAGGGTTTCAACACAAGCGTTGCCTGGGTTTTCAACACCAGTGTTGTCACTGCTGAATAAAAGGGGTTTTCCACATAGGTGGTGGACGATTCTGGTTTGGTATATTCTTATTCTCATTCTATTTTTCTTTTTTTACTTTTAAAACTGGAGCAATGATCTTAGGAAGCAACAAACAACGTTTAATCTTGATTTTTGTTAGTTAATCATTCAAGTACTTGTATATTTTCATGTGGGTTTTTAAAAATTGGGGCTTTCGAGCGTTAACTTGTATACAGACTTGGTCTTAAGGGTAACCAGGGTTTGGAGAAAACTTTGTGCCAGGGGTGAACAATGTGAACAATTTGATGGTATTATTGAGAGACATTAATACCCTATTATCCACTACTCTTGATTCGATCCACCTTTCATCTTACTGATAGTTTATTATTGTTTCTTGCCTTGGGACCGACCGTTGCTTCCATAGCTCATGGCCTACAATCGGGCCATAGATTCCCAATACTGCCCCAATAATAGCCTAGAAGGGGCCTCTCGGTACCATAGGGTACTTGGTTCAATCTCTATTATGACTATGACCACGGATTTTGAACAAACAATTCGAAAAGCTCAGTTGATTGGTTAGGGATTACTTGTTGATTCTTGGTCTCTATTGCTATTGCTGAGTTTAAAGGCCCAACAATTATTGGGGTTGTGAGATTGGCTCAAGTAAATATGGAACTCTCTATAAAATAGGTTAACTTTAGTGGATTGTCAACTGGGGTCCATGGTTGGTGTACCGTGTATAAAACAATATGGGGATTTGAAGCAAGCTGCAACAAGCACAGGGAAAATTTATAACACTTCAAATTCTAGCTAGATCTCAAGATGATGATGGAGTAAATGTTTGTTGGTTGTATTATATACCTGATTTCACCTTGAAATCGTGTGTGGTAGCGATTTTGCCCCATCTTTTGCTCTTACTACAGCCCCCGTGATGGCATTTAATGCAATCAACAACTGGTTGCGAAGGGGGGACCCATTAAGTCATTTGTACCTATAATATAGGCTATGACCGATAGAAATTGATTCCATCAATCGTTTGATGGAACAGTTTTGATCTCTCTGCCTCATTTACCTAGAATATCCATTTCAACGTCCTGGTGTAATTTATTGAAAATACTAATCATATTGTGATATTTAAACATATATTGTGTCGTTCTTGCACTTAATAAATAGGAATTTGGTGCTCTACATTGATGATATGCTAGCTTATACTAAATTTTGTAAATGTAATAGTATAAATCCATTTTAACGAGCTTTACCTCGATATCTTTAATAGTATAAATCCATCTTGTAGGTTTGCTTGAATGCATCTTCATCTGAACAGTTATTTGTATCACCTCAACTCAAATCAGTTGTCACCTTCAGTTTTTTTTGTCTCCATGCTTAATCCAGGATTAAAAGTTCAATTCAAATAACAATAAAAGATGGAAAGACATATCCTGGATTATTACACTATTTAGAGACAAAAAGACATATATTGGATTGTTAGTAGCAACTTCTTCATCTATGAGGTTGAATTATTTGGTATTGCGTGCAGAATCTTTAGTTTGGAAGTAGTAAGCAGGAAGATAAGTTGGAGCTACAGAAGTTCCAATGCAGACATCGGCCAACAATGCATCTGTTAACTCATTTTGTTTGGCCAAGAAAAGAGATTGGGATTACTTTCTAATTCGAATTACTTTCTAATTCAAAGTTATACCTCTTCTATCACTAACATCATAGAAACTGCAACATGATTAGCAACCATGTGCCTTGTTGAGATACATAGTACTTCATAGCATAGCAGCAACATTCATGCTCTATATAGAAATTTTGGAATTCCAAATTTGATAAATATTATTGGACATAGTATGGATAGGGTAGTATAAAGTCGACTAAATACTTAAGTAGCAGCACTACCATTTAACTTGTGGCTCATGAATACGGATAGGCCACAAGTTAAGTGCCTTGTTTTCTATGTGTAGTTTGTGATTTTTGTTGAATTTTGTACCTAGGATAGTGTTCCCCTAGGTGGTGTTTGCCTTAGTCACTTAAAAGGGGAAATAAAGTGACCCTTGCATTAAATGACTTGAGATGTGCATTTAATTTGACTTTAGAGATTAAAGTCATTTTTTGATAAATTTAAGTGAGGTGAGTGAAATTAATATTTATGAGATTTAAATGAGCATTTAATCTCATCCACTCATCTCATCTAATCTCAGCCATTGGATTGAGTGACCATTCACTCACCCTAGGGTTTAGACAAAAAGTGCAAGGGAAGGCAAGAGCATTCACTTTTTGCTGAAGAAGAGTGAAGAAGAGAGAAGAGAGTGAGCACAGAAATTGAGGGAGCCATTTCTAGAAATTTTTCAGAGGGCACATAAATCGAGGCACTTATTGAGCATTAATGAGTGGCACGGATTTCGAGGAAAGGACAACAACCATACAGCGTGATTCTGGGCACGAGTTTCAAGGAAATTTCTGGGCACAAATCCCGAGAAGGGCACGAGTTTCCAGACCGTGTTTGCTGGGCACATTTCCCGAGGCATTGACACAGGTTTCCAAGCATTAATTTTTGGGCACACTTCCCGAGTTTGCTGGCACACATTTCAAGACCGTGCAGGCACATTTCTCGAGGCAACATTTATTACAACACAGATTTCGAGGAAGGTACAGCCTGACTGTACTGTCCTTCCTGGCATGAATTTCGAGGCACTATTTTAGCACAAAAATCGAGGCAGCTGATTGTACAGATTTCGAGGCAGCTTCTGTGGGTGAAATTTATGGTTGAGATAAGTACATTTTGACTGTAAAATTTATGTACTGAAATTTCTCTGAAGAAATAAAGATTCTCGCTCTCTCTGACATGTTTCCCCTTGGGGGTTTTTCCTGGGCTATTGGCCAAAAATTTCTGAGTCTGGATTTATTTATGGTGTGCATGAATATTTAATTTTCTGCATGTAACATTGATTTTTAACTGTGTTTTAAAGTCTGAAAATTACATGTCATTTCCAGCCATCACGAAAAACTGGGTTGGGCATTAAACAATGGCAAGTTGACTTGAAAACCAGGTTGGGTTAAAATGTCAGAAAAATTTCATGGTATCAGAGCTTGGGGGCAGAAAACTAAAGTTATTTCAGACAGTCACTGATTTCTTTTGTCAGTGGGCAACACCTTGTTGAGTTGGTAGTGAGATGGTTACAACACGTAGGTTGGAGGATAGGCTAGATGGGACATGGAATTTTGTTCCATGGAAAGGTAGGATAATGTTGATTTTGGAAGAGAATGAATTATGAGATGAAGTGGTAAACCGTACAACAACAAACCCTATAGTAGTTCCAGCTTCCACTGATACAGCGACATTAGCAGCCTTCAACAAGAAAGACTGTAAGGCTAGGAGAATTGTTTTAGATGCACTTAAAGACCACATCATTCCCCACATTTCAGGTAAAGACCGTGCATTTAAAATGCGGGTAACCTTGACTAGTTTGTACCGGAGCACTAATGAGAATCAGAAGATGGTTCTAAGAGAGAAGTTGAAGGGTATAAAGATGAACAATGGAGAGGCAATGACATCTTACCTTACCAGGATATCTCAAGTTGGAGATGAGCTAGCAGCAGTTGGGGAGGTAGTTACAGCTATTGAGCTTGTGCGGACAACATTGAATGGGGCTTCCAAGCCTTGGGCAGCTTTTGTGCAGGCTATAGTGGGCAAAGAGAACTTACCTTCTTGGGATAGACTGTGGGATGATTTTGTACAGGAGGAGACCAGGAGAGGTCTTGTACAGGGCATCTCTTCACAAGGTAGGGAGGATGAGGAGAATGTGGCATTGACAACAAAAGGCAAGAAGAAGAAGAAGGGCCCCAAGCAGGGTAGGGCCAAGCAGCAGCAGTAGGGTGCGCAGAAGAAAGACTTGAGTAAAATAAAGTGCTATGATTGTCAGGGATTTGGGCACTATGCTTCACAGTGTCCAAAGAAGAAGAAGAAGCAGCAGACAACAGCCTCAACGAAAATTGATGATTTTGGAGAGAGATTTCAGAGAGATTTTTCTCTTTGTGCTGAACATGTTGAGAGAGAGAGATCCTATATTGTTACCAACACGGATTTGGATATGGAGATGGAGTATTCTTTATTGACTGGCCATCAGATGGGTGCATCTACCACTAGCATTTGGTATATTGACAGCGGAGCTTCGAGTCACATGACAGGTGCTCGAGAGATGTTCTCCGAGCTTTCACAGACAGGTGTAGATGTGGAGGTTGTACTGGGAGATGATACCATTGTCAAAGCAGTTGGTCGTGGGACCATTACCTTTTAGAGGGAGTCCATGAGTCCTATGATTCTGAGGGATGTGTTGTTTATCCCTGGGCTGAAAAAGAACTTGGTATCAGTATCCACTATTGAGGATAGGGTTCTTGGGGTTTGTTTCTTGGATGGACGTGTGCAGGTATTCCCCAAGACTACAGGACTATCTACCTCCATGGACATTGGGTTTAGATGTGGGAAACTATGCAAGCTCTTGTTTCAGCCTTAGCATGCTTTGGCACACAGCAGCAACAGTGAGCTTTGCGAGCTATGGCAGCAGAGGATGGCTCATTTGCATCATCCAACTTTGAGATTGTTGAGGAGCATGGTTACAGGTTTACCAGAGTTTAGCACAGAGAACAGTGATGTATGCAGAGGGTCTGCTTTGGGAATGTACACCAAGACTGTTTTTTCGAGCAGTGACAGCAGGTCAGCAGGGGTACTTGACTTGATTCACTCAGATTTATGTGGTCCTATGTCATCCGTGTCCTTGATAGGATTTGAGTATTATGTGTCTTTCATCGATGACTATTCCAGGAAAACCTGGATCTACTTCTTGAGGAGAAAGAAGTCAGTTGATGTCTTGTAGACCTTCCAAGAGTTCAAATCTCTTGTGGAGAATCAGACAAGGAGGAGGATTCGAGTTCTGAGGTCAGACAATGGGGGTGAGTATACCTCCAATGAGTTTGATGAGTTTTGCAGACGGGAGGGGATACAGAGACAGTTGACAGTACCATATACTCCTGAGAAAAATGGAGTAGCTGAAAGGAAGAATAGGGCTATTGTGGGAGCAAGGAGAGTTATGCTTCATGATTAGAGTCTTCCTTTCTTTCTTTGGGCAGAGGCTTGCAGTACAGCAATTTACCTTCAGAACAAGAGTCCCCATCGTGCCTTGGGGAGGAAGACTCCTGAGGAGATGTTCACAGGCAAGAAGCCTGAGGTTGGCCATTTCCGCATATTTGGTTGCTTGACTTACTCTCATGTCCCTTAAGAGAAGAGGACAAAGTTGAACCCCACTGCAGAGAGAGGTATCTTTGTGGGCTATGATGAGACTTCGAAGGATTTCCGCATTTATCTTCCTGCACTCAGGAAAGTTGTTGTTAGGCGGGAGGTGAGATTTGAGGAGGAGAGAGCCTTCAAGAAGTCTAGAGAGTTGGAGTATCAGGAGCCACAGGTTTCCACACCTCAAGTGACACAGGGATCTTCAGTTCAGAGTACTGGATCACAGGTTTCCGGAGTGACTGGGCCACAGGTTCTACAAGTACAATGGTACAACCAACAGGTATTTTGGGAACAGGTTCTAGATCTCAGGTTATAGGTTCACCAATGACTATTTCACGGGCTACTGGTCCACAGGTTGTTGGACCATCTGCTTCTGGCAGTTCTTCAAATGAGGAGAGACCAGTTTGGGAGGAGCCTTCAAGGAAGAGGAAGCCTAAATGGCTCTGTGATACCTTCGAGGAAGCAGAGGCTTTTGGTAGGCCCCAGGAGCCCATTTGGACAGTTGTGATGTCTAACAGATTGGGTTCAACATTAGTTGTTAGTCTTCGTGAGTCGGAGCCTTCTACTTTTGAGGAGGCCTCTCAGCATCACGTTTGGAGAGATGCCATGATGGAAGAGTACCATTCCATCATGAAGAATGATGTATGGGAGATTGTACCAAGACCAGAGGGGAATTCAGTGGTGACTTCCAAGTGGCTTTACAAGGTAAAGCATGATGTAGATGGCAGTGTGGAGAAGTTCAAGGCTCGTTTTGTGGCACAGGGGTTTTCACAGGTAGAGGGAGTTGATTATGATGAGACCTTTGCACCGGTTGCACGATATTCTTCCATTAGAGCAGTGATTTCCATGGCAGCAGAGATGGGTTGGAGGATCCACGAGATGGATGTGAAGACTGCATTTCTCAATGGTCTTTTGCAGGAGGAGGTTTATTTGGAGCAGCCACAGGGCTTTGAGATTCATGGGAGAGATTCTCATGTGTGCAGGTTGAAGAAGGCCTTGTATGGTCTGAAGCAAGCTCCTCGAGCTTGGTATTCCAGGATTGATGCTTATCTGATGTCGATGGGATTTCAGAAGAGTGAGGCAGATCGCAATCTTTACTTCATTATGATTGACGGGGATCCACTCATTCTTCTGTTGTACATTGATGATTTGTTTATCACAGGGGAGGAGCGTCTCATTGGAGCATGCAAGAGAGATCTCGCTTCAGAGTATGAGATGACAAATATTGGGTTGATGCACTATTATTTGGGGATGGAGGTTTGGCAAGAGCCTGGTCATATTTTCCTGGGACAAGGAAAGTATGCTACTGATATTCTGAGGAGATTTGGGATGGATAATTGCAGGCCCATGTCCATGCCTATGATTACCAACTGGAAGCAGCTTCATGCTTCTGAGGGAGAGTTGGTAGATCCTACATTATATCGTCAGCTCATTGGTTCATTGATGTACCTGGTCAACACCAGGCCAGACTTGTGTTTTGCGGTGAACACTCTCAGTCAGTTCATGGTGGAGCCTAGGAGAGTGCACTGGACAGCCGCGAAACATGTGTTGAGATACCTTGCAGGGACAGTGGATTTTGGTTTGGACTACAGGAGTTCGGGTGGAGTTAGTTTGGTTGGCTTCACGGATTTAGATTGGGCAGGCAGTGTGAGGGATCGGAAGAGCACTTCCGGGTGTTGCTTCTGTTTGGGCTCGACGGTAGTGTCGTGGTTCAGTCGGAAGCAAAAGTTTGTTGCTTTGAGTTCTGTTGAGGCTAAGTACATGGCAACCAGTCAGGCTAGTTGCGAGGCACTGTGGCTTCGCAAGTTATTGGTGGATTTGTTTGGTCAGGAGCTGAAGGCCACGGTGATTTACTGTGACAATCAGAGTTGCATCCAGCTATCTGAGAATCCAGTTTTTCACAACAGGTCTAAGCACATTGAGATCAGATACCACTTCATCCGAGATTATGTTCAGAGAGAAGTTGTGGAGTTACAGTGCATTTCCACTGATGAGCAGGTTTCAGATATTTTGACGAAATCCTTGGGGCGGGGCAAGTTTGTCTTCTTCAGGGACAAGTTGGGAGTGGTGCAGAACACCTTCCTCGGTAAGAGGGAGTGTTGAATTTTGTACCTAGGAAAGTGTTTCCCTAGGTGACTTTTTCCTTAGTCACTTAAAAGGGGAAATAAAGTGACCCTTGCATTAAATGACTTGAGATGAGCATTTAATTTGACTTTAGAGATTAAAGTCACTTTTTGATAAATTTAAGTGAGGTGAGTGAAATTAATATTTATGAGATTTAAATGAGCATTTAATCTCATCCACTCCTCTCATCTAATCTCAGCCATTGGATTGAGTGACCATTCACTCACCCCAGGGTTTAGACAAAAAGTGCAAGGGAAGACAAGAGCATTCACTTTTTGCTAAAGAAGAGTGAAGAAGAGAGAAGAGAGTGAGCACAGAAATCGAGGGAGCCATTTTTGGAAGTTTTTCAGAGGGCACATAAATCGAGGCTCTTATTGAGCATTAATGAGTGGCACAGATTTCGAGGAAAGGACAACAACCATACAACATGATTTGGGGCACGAGTTTCAAGGAAAGTTCTGGGCACAAATCCCAAGAAGGGCACGAGTTTCCAGACCGTGTTTGTTGGGCACATTTCCCGAGGCATTGACAGGTTTCCAAGCATTAATTTCTGGGCATACTTCCCGAGTTTGCTGGCACAGATTTCGAGACCATACAATGGCACATTTCCTAAGGCAACATTTATTACAACACATATTTCGAGGAAGGTACATGCTGACTGTACTGTCCTTCCTGGCACAAATTTCGAGGCACTGTTTTAGCACAGAAATCGAGGCAGCTGATTGCACAGATTTCGAGGCAGCTTCTATGGGTGAAATTTATGGTTGAGATAAGTACAGACCCCAAGCTTAGAGAGTGCTGCGTTTTCTGGTGGCCAAGCATCCGACAATGGTTCAATGTGGATGATCGTGGATGCAAAGGGTAGTGGATCGCCCAAGACGCAGGTAGAAGGGCATCCAAATAGGGTGTGTTGTAGACCCCCGAGCCCCGTTTCGAGAAGACCGTCGGAGACGAAACCGCCGGTTGTGAAACCGCCCACTGAGAGAGACAGGTGTTCAGACGATCGGGCTGCCATCGAAATCTCCCCACCATATGTCAGGTAGCCGTTAAGGTAATCTCTAGATGGCTGTAGTGAGAGCGAGACCGACGAGGAAACCGCTGCGGTAGCACAGTGGGATTGCAGTAAAATAAAGTCGGTAAAGGAGTGAAATATGTTTTTACCTTCAAGCGGATCCGACGAATAATCGACAGCATCTATTGTGTGGTATTCCGTGCAGGCGTCAGTGCCCTCGGAATCCGTGCAGCCTCCATCGTGTCTGCACATCAGGGTTTACAGGGTGTAGCCCCTACGGGCTGCAAAACCCTAGAGAAAATATTCCATGCATGGAGTTTTTCTCTGCATTAACTCATCTCCCCTCAGTTTTTAGCTTATTTCTCAACATTCAGGATGTATGGAATATATTTTTGCCTGCTTTAAATTAATGCTAAGAAATTATGCATTGGAATTTAAATACTCTACACCCCACATTAATTCTAGAAACAATGAGTGTTGGACTTCCTCCATTATATTTTTTGAAGACAAATCTTTCTGTGTAAACAAGATGTCCATAAGGGATTATTTGTTTGGGATTCGAGCTAGCATGGTGTGCAACCATTGTCCTAATGTACACTAGTGGGAATTGAGTTACAATAAGAGCGAGGTTAAAGAGATAAGAGCCATTATGAATAGGAGGATCAACATTGTAGAAAGAATGGTTGCTAAAGTAAATATGGAATTGAAAAAGGGCCATCGGTAGATGCTTTTAGACATTGGTTCAAGCACGGCTTACATGAACAATGAGTTTGCTAGTCAAAGATTATCCAATGTAGAAACTAGATTGGACAGAGTAGCAAAATGTGTGCTTTGCAAGGATATATAGAAGGATACTATGACTTATTAACAAGTATCCCTCTTGAGGGACAAATGAGTCACTCAAGTCCAAATCTGTCCATGATCCATGGAAACAATCAGATAACACAAACTTCCTCTGGCTTAGATGCAAGGTCTTTGAGATATCCATTCTATCAAATTCACCTAAGAACTTTTGCACCCAACCTTGTCACTTTATAACAGCCATTTGAGTGGGGCATACCACAAGACGAATGGAACCTTGGTGGACAACTCAATGTTTTGTCAACTTTACCAATGAACCAAGGCCTTGTTGATGAGAACATCTAGTTTAACTTGAAGGGTATATAACCTAGGTCATCAAGTTGTTTCTATAAATAATAATTTTTTTTTTTTATTTGATTATAAATATAACATTATTTATACAATTGCTTATCTTGTATTATTAAATATAATTTTCCATTTGTTTTCTTTGAAAGTAGATACCAAAAATTGACAAATTATTTACATGTTCAAGTCGTCAACACCTAAGCCCCACTAAACTTAAAATATAAAGCCTATATTTATTGCAACAACAAACACGAGCTTAATAATTGTCTTCTTTAATGCGAGTAAGCAAAGATTTCCAATAACCCTATAAAATTGCTCAATTTGCCTCAAAGCCGTCATGTGCCTAACTCTTCACAACCTTTACTTGAATTAACCAACCTACTACCATAGAATTGCAAATTTTAACCATTTGCATTCAAATAACATGAATCTCACAATGAATGTTATTGTCTAACACAAGCATATGTGGAAAGTCCACAATTGCAAATCAATTGGTTCAGCTAAGAGTTGAAAGATTCAACTCTTAGCTAAACCAACCTACTACCATAGAATTGCAAATTTTGACCATTTGCATTCAAATAACATGAATCTCACAATGAATGTTATTGTCTAACACAAGCATATGTGTAAAGTCCACAATTGCAAATCAATTGGTTCAGCTAAGAGTTGAAAGATTCAACTCTTAGCTGAACCAACCTACTACCATAGAATTGCAAATTTTGACCATTTGCATTCAAATAACATGAATCTCACAATGAATGTTATTGTCTAACACAAGCATATGTGTAAAGTCCACAATTGCAAATCAATTGGTTCAGCTAAGAGTTGAAAGATTCAAAGCAATCAACTTCCACAAATTTCAATTGCAGTTCAAATTAAATAAACTAGCCATTGTCATATAAATAATTATTCTACCTTTGCAACCAGCATGTCAAGAATGATCATTTGGCTGTAGGAGGTAACATAAGTTTTAATTAAGTAAAAGTCAATTATTCAAAAAGATTTTCAAGAGTAAGAATATGTAACTAAAATATTAGAAACATTGTGTTTTATTTATGTAACTAATAAAAATATTAGAAGCATTGTGTTTTATTTTTAACTACTGTTTAATCTCACAATCAATCAAATTTCTTCACATCTATCAAAACCATTTTTAAAATTACTATTTTAGAAAAACACATCTATGAATATTCAAAATCTAAACCGATTTTTTTTTTCCTTTTTTCTGCTTGAATAATCTACAAATTATCCATAAATCCTGCCATAGTGTTTACAATAAACTTAAATACCACTCTCCTTTATAGTGAAATGAATAAAATTAACTTCAAAAATACAAATGAGTGATGCTTTATGTGATATTGATGTTAATAGCTCAAAAGAATTCCTTCATAAGATAAACTTAAAATGCTGTTTGTAAGAAATCCATAGAGAATCCATACTTAAAAATCACTAATAACAATAATAACTAACCACCATTTCTACCTGTTTTTTAACCTGAAAGGTTATTCTGCATTATAATAGAATTAAGGCCCTGGCTTCAGAGTCCGTTGGGTAGAAGAGGCTCGAAACTAAAAAAAATCCAAAAATAAACACATGGCATTTAGACGTCCACAGAATCCGCTTTTCTGCCCACTATCCTTTCAGATTTCTTACAATAAGATTTTCGGACAAATTCCATGTCAAGAAGTTTACTTTCGGGAGGCTAGCCTTCTCCCATACAATTTTCATTCTGCTTATTTCTCAGCAGCATTGCATATCTTTCCTTCACTGGATAGTCTCTACCCTTTTCTCCCCGCATTATTGTACTGCGGCAGTTTTTGGAGTTAGGGGACTTTCCCTGCAATTTAACCATCAAATCTTTCCGGGGAATCCATTAACTCTCCTAGGATATGAGGGGGAGTAATCCAGCTTTTCCATCTGCCATCAGGATGCCACTGGGATAAATCTGCAAGAGGATGGGAGGCAGAACAGGCAAAGTCACCAAGTGGTAGGCTTCCAAGAATCCTGTCTTTCTTCAGATTGATGTGTTCATCATTTACAGGAAACCAGGAGAGAGATTCTTTAATATCCTGAACTGAGTTTATAATATGCTTTCATATTGGAGAGCCTAGATTTGTTGAGAGAGGCTACTCTAAGCAATTTCTCCTGTCCTCTGTTTAGAAGTGTTTTTTCATCAAGACCTATTTTGCCATATTTGTTCACCTGCCCTTGCTACAAATGAGAGATCTTTGACAAAAAAAAATATGCAAATAGTCTCTTAACAATGTCATCTCGAACTGAGACACATAACTATGAGAGCTTATAGATCAAGGGGATTGCTACAAGGTCAAAAAAGATGGATCAAGATGATAGTTGTCTTAGCTGTTACAATTTGGACAACAAATACTAGATATTCAGGTACTTGAAGATGTCTAATAAAAAATGCGATATAAGTTATAACCAATGCATCCCATGGCAATCATTACTATTCATTGTACACTAAAAACAGGTAAAAAGTACTACTCAGGAAGTCTAATATCAGCAAATGCAACTATGCAAAAAACCTATTTCACACAGCCTCAACAGTCAAAACCATAAAAGGGAGACGGTATGCCCAAGCAAGTATGAAACAACTCTCAGTTGAGAACCTAAAAGTGGATTAGTCTATTTTATAAAGCATAAACATGCAATTACCTTTACATATTTCAGATAGCTTATCTAGTGCACTGTTACCAAAGTCACACCTGCACTTCATCAATTGCAATTCACTCCCTATCACTGAATGTTGTCAGGTGCAGCTCAACAAGATCTCTATAGATGCCATTATTACCGCTGAATATGTCACAGCCTCAGTGTCAATCATTTTCTAAGATCTCATGCAATAGTCTATTGGCCTCTTGGGGTGTGCCTTCCTTGCATAGTCCATCCATGAGAGTGGTATATGTAATCATATTAGGGACATGACCGCTATCTTTCATCTGTATAAATAACTTTATTGCCTCCTTACAATTGCCCACTTTGCACAATCCATCCATCAACGTGTTGAATGTGACAACATCAGGGCTTAAACCCTGTTTTGGCATCTTATAGAAGATTTGTTGAGCTTCGTCTATCCTGTGATGCTTGCAGAGCCCATCGATTAGTGTATTATAGCTAACTAGGTCAGGCCTGGAACCTTTCCCCAACATCTCTTCAAGGAGCTCCCTGGACTTTTCCAGATTACCCACCTTGCAAAACCCATTTATAAGTGTATTGTATGTGATTTCATCAGGTTGATGGCCTTTTTGCACCATAACTTCTAACAACCGAAGAGCTTTTTGAAGCTTGCCTTCTTTGCAAAGACCATAAATAATAGTATTGTATGTGATAACATTAAGATTGAGCCCCTTATCTAGCATCTCATGAAGCACTTTCGTGGCCTCCTGCCATTGCCCTTCCTTACAGAGACCATGAATAAATGTAGTGCATGTGACAACATCTGGGCATAAGTTTTTGCTGGGCATTTCATGGAAGAGCTTCCTAGCCTCCTCCAACTTGCGTTCCTTACAGAAACCATCAATAAGTACATTGAATGTGACAACATTAGGGAAAACATTTTTGTCGGGCATTTCATAGAATAGCTTCATAGCCTCCTCCAACTTGCCTTCCTTAGAGAGACCATCCATAAGTGTATTGTATGTGACAACATTAGGGCATATATTTTTGTTGGGCATTTCAGAGAAGAGCTTTGTAGCCTCATCCAACTTGCTTTCCTTACAGAGACCATCAATAAACACATTGTATGTAACAACATCAAAGCATGTAGTTTTGTTAGGCATTTCATAGAAGAGCTTCCTAGCCTCATCCAACTTGCCCTCCTTACAGAGACCATCAATAAGTGCATTGTATGTGACAACATCGGGGCATATGTTTTTTCTGGGCATTTCATAGAAGAGCCTCCTAGCCTCATCTAATTTTCCATCCTTACAGAGACCATCAATAAGTGCACTGTATGTCACAACATTAGGGTGTATGTTTTTGTTCGCCATTTCATAGAATAGCTTCCTACCCTCCTTCAACTTGCCGCCTTTACAAAAACCATCAATAAGTGCACTGTATATGACAACACTGGGAAATACATTTTTGTTGGGCATTTCATAGAAGAGCTTCATAGCTTCATCCAACTTGCCTTCTTTACAGAAACCATCAATAAGCACAGTGTATGTGATAACATCAGAGCATGTATTTTTGCTGGGCATTTCATAGAAGAGCTTCCTAGCTTCATCCAATTTGCCTTCCTTACAGAGACCATCAATAAGTGTATTGTATGTTACAACATCAGGGCGTATGTTCTGGTTGGGCATTTCATCAAAGAGCTCCCTAGCCTTGTCCAATTTGCCTTCCTTGCAGAAACTATCAATAAGCACACTATATGTCACGACATTAGGGCATATGTTTTTGCTAGGCATTTCATAGAAGAGCTTCATAGCTTCCTTCAATTTGCCTTCCTTACAGAACCCATCAATAAGTGCACTGTATATCACAACATCAGGGCATATGTTTTTGTTGGCCATTTCATAGAAAAGCTTACTAGCGTCTTTCAACCTGCCTTCCTTACAGAAGCCATTGATAAGCACACTGTAGGTGATAACATTAGGGCATATATTTTTGTTGGACATTTCACAGAAAAGCTTCATACCTCCATGCGTGTTGCCTTCCTTACAGAAACCATGAATAAGTACACTGTAGGTGACAGCATTAGGACATATATTTTTGTTCAACATTTCAAAGAAGAGCTTCATACCCTCATCCAACTTGTCTTCTTTGCAAAGACCATCAATCAGAGCAGTAAATGTAATAACATTAGGGTTATACCGTCCTTTTAACATATGATACAGTAGTTTCTTGGCCTCTTGGAGCTTACCTTCTTTCAATAGCTGATCCATGAGGATGGTGAAGGTGACTGAGTTAGGCACATGACCCTTTTGCAGCATGACAGCGAACAACCCGAACGCCTCGTGGGTTTTCCCTGCCTTGCAGAGCCCATCTATTAGGGTATTATATGTAAAAAGATTGGGGACCTGTCGTTTGCCCACCATTTGTTTGAAAAGGTTTACAGCATCCTCCATCCTGCCCTCCCTGCAAAGCCCTTTGATGAGGGTACTGAAGATTATGGCATCTGGAATATAACCTTGCGCTTCCATTCCTTCAAACACTTTGAATGCATAATCAATTCGACCTGTTTGACAGTGACAATTGATGACAATAGTCAGAGTTATGAGATCTACAAGAATGTCGGCTTCAATCATTAGTCTGTAGACAGACAATGCCGATTCATGCCGATTCCGTCGGACTAGGCTACTTAATAAAAAATTACAGGTGATGATAGTGGGTGTGGATTTAGATTGAGGTGAAAGCAGATGCTTGAAGGTGTCCACTGCCTCTTGAAGCCTGTTAGTTTGACAGAATGTTTTAATGCGCATGACTGCAGTGGCATTCAAAGTGTGGAAGGAGCAATGGGGAATGGTATACGCAGCTGCAGCGGCATTCAAAGTGTGGAAGGAGCAACGGGGAATGGTATACGCAGCTGAAATTGCCTTCCTCCATTTGGAAAGCAATGCGTTTCTCATCCTCGTGTGATGACAGGAGTGGTGAGAGTGAGACTAAAATTGGTGGGTGTAACAAAAGCACCTTATCATATGCTATCTCGGCCTTCCCCGATGACAAGAAACTAATCCATAGTCATCAATGGAAATATAGGTGAGTATTTATGTTTGCCTTTGAGAGAACGTATTGGAAGAGTAGACTTGTAATTTTACAGATAAAAGTGCATTAGAGGCAATCAATAACCGTCCTGGATCAATAACCATCCTGCAATAGTAGCAATGTAAATATAATTACACAGATTGAAGTGCATTAGAGGCAATCAATAACCATCCCGCAGCAGAGCATTTAATGTTGTTGCTGCGGGGTTTTGAACGGTTGGATGTGAACAATCCATCAATCCAGCTATTCAGAAAGTAATCAATAACCATCTTGCAACAGAGTATTTAATGATGTTGTTGCGGGGTTCTGAACCGTTGGAACGGTTGGATGTGAACAATCCATCAATCCAGCTATTCAGAAAGTAATCAATAACCATCTTGCAACAGAGTATTTAATGATGTTGTTGCGGGGTTCCGAACCGTTGGATTGTTTGGAACGGTTGGATGTGAACAATCCATCAATCCAGCTATTCAGAAAGTAATCAATAAATACTCTGTTGCAAGATGGTTATTGATTACTTTCTGAATAGCTGGATTCATGGATTGTTCACATCCAACCGTTCAAAACCCCGCAGCAGCAGCAGCATTAAATGCTCTGTTGCGGGATGGTTATTGATTGCCTCTAATGCACTTCAATCTGTGTAATTATATTTACATTGCTACTATTGCAGGATGGTTATTGATCCAGGACGGTTATTGATTGCCTCTAATGCACTTTTATCTGTAAAATTACAAGTCTACTTTTCCAATGCATTCTCTCAAAGGCAAACATAAATACTCACCTATATTTCCATTGATGACTATGGATTAGTTTCTTGTCAATAGCAGCATTAAATGCTCTGTTGTGGGGTGGTTATTGATCGTCGTGCATTAGAGGGGACTCCACATTGGAATTTGACGGTAATTTTTCTTCTAACATGACATTTTACCCATCAAATACGGCCAATTTTTTTTATAAGTCGTTAAGCTAAACATGCAAGTAATTAAGCGGAACATGTTTTTGATGGTTAATAGATTTTATAAAATGTCATTAGTTTTGGTGTAAAGTTGGTTCCCATTTCCCAGATCTCGATGATGCTACATGTTGGTGCAGCCATGTTGACAACTCACAAATCACATTAAACGTATTCGGTTCCAGACGACTACGTGTTGATCAACTTTCATTAATCAAGTGGCAAGAGTAGGTGTTGGTAAATGAATGAATTAACGCATGTCTGTCATCTCCGACTACCCAACAATGATCAAACCACCGCCTCTCCCCTGTTACCTACAGATTGCACATTGGTTCATGGTAAATTGGTAATGGACCTCACAGAGTCAAAAGAAGAATTGACATACCATGCACTCACTACCAGTGCCGACTATCGACTACCGAATTTCAAATCTCCATTTTTACTATGGATCTTGGCTGTCAGCTGGTTTCAAAGACTCGTCGACACTGACTTGCAGGCTGCAGCTGCCAACATCAAGGTGAATCTCCTCCATGGTAAGTCTTAAGATGCCCTCTTTCAGATTTTATAGATATAACAATGAACATGTACTTACTAGATTTTGCCATTGATGTAAATCCTTGTTATTCCTGAATCCCCGCTTCCTCCATTCTTCAAGATCAAATATATTCATTCCATATGCCCATCCACAAACGTTTGGATCAAAGTTCTTTGCAATGAGTTTGTGTGAAAAATTGAGTTATTTTTCAAACCTATGAAAGCTATCTCCACAAGTTTCCACCACGGTCAACACCATTTACCCGCCCTTGCATATCAATTTTTCAAAGTGTTGTCAAATCCTTTTGCACTACAATATCATCATCTAGAAAGAGGACAATCTTTGTTTCAAGTTTTTGTCTCATCCGCGAGGTCAAATTATCTCTGATTTTGATTTGAATTGCTCATTTATCCACCCTCTCTTTAACTTTTCTTGAAATGTCCTAGCCAGATTGGAAATATCAATTTACAAGCAAAAGTAAAATGGTAAAGAGAATTTGAACCGGATTGTGTGAACTTCAAAATTGACGTTTTGTTGGTCACTTAATTATTGTGGTGCTTTTATTTTTTGCTAATTTTTCGCTTTTGAAATCTGTTGAAATATTATCATACTCCTGGAGTCCCGAGTCCCAAGACTCCCAAAGGAGACTTCGTTCCCTAATTCTTGGAAAATATAATTCACAAAAAAAATCATTAGCAAACTTGATTCTATAAAATGTGGTCATATTCAACATGTCATGTGGGTATTGTCGCTTATAAACATGAATGTGACATGCCTATGCACGTGAGGAGTTAGGGTTTTTCAACACTCTTCGACCCTCCGGGTCCCCCAATGTCAGTTTAGTTGGAATCATTAAAACTTGGAATTGACTACATTTTTGTAAAATTACCATTTCTAAACCCACATTATAATTTATGTTGAGTATGTTCTTTCAATTTCTCCGACTTGTAGGTGTATGTCGCTTAACTAGATGATAAAGAAATATATGTTAGCATGAAATACAATAGAGTTCACACCCACTATTGTTGCAAAGCATTGTCATAAAATATTGCATAATGACAAATTGCAGTCCACTAGGTAGGTTGGGATAGTCTCTACTGCCATAATTCAAAAGAAACAATTATTTTCTCCCTAAAACATGGGTAGGAATAATGGCTCCTTCAGCTATGATTTGCATACTGCGAACAACCACATCACGACCCGTTTATCAAGTTCCCAGTAAAATAATTCGATAATTATGAATTCATGATCAATCATAGTTTCTCAACAATATTTTCCAATTGCTTTCTCGCCTTAGTAAGATAGACAATCGTGTAGTAGGAATATCTTCTCCTTTTGCTACTTAGTGATAAGAATATACTCGTGATTTTCTATATTGTATCACTAGATTACTTGGAAAAAAGAGGTTTGATTGGTTCATTATAGTTGGATAGTTTACATGTCGTTAGGTTGTTGCAAAAGCTAAAACTTCCTAGAATGTTAGAGAAATGATATTAATTGATTTAATGCAAAATTCATATTAATTTGGACTTACTAACAGCTTTGGTATGGGCATTCTTCAACTTACCTAAAATGCTATTAATTGATTTAATACAAAATTCTTATTAATTCGGACTTACTAACAACTTTAGTATGGGCATTCTTCAACTTACCTAATTTCAATAAAATGACATTCTTCAATTTGAAATTTTAAACCATGGATTAATTTTTGTTTGGTTTCTAGAGGAAGAACATGTATGTATTGCTCAATGTAAATCGTATAACTATTGCCATCGGTTCATTGTTTTGATTTAGTGAATGTAGAATACAAATGTTTCAATCTGTCCATGTATGCATACAAAATTTCACGATGATTGATAGAAATTTCAAAGTAACCATTCACATGGACAAGAAAACCTATTTCGACTGGTAAAGTAAGCGAGAAGAATCAATTACAGTCATGCCGTTGCGATCCTATATTTAAACAAAATGGATTGCAAAGATAATATCAAAGATCATTAATCATATCATAAAACACAATTACACAACCATTAAGAAACATCATAAATAACATTATATCTTTCAACTACCAGTGTTGAATATACTGAGCATTTAATTTGATGTTGGAACTCTACGTAGAATTTGTGTGGTAACTCTGGAAGTTCCTCAAGTATAATGGAGGCTACCAAATGTCGTTTTACAAAGCTGTAATTGGTAATTCCACTCGTATGAAAGTATTCTTAGATTGTCATTTTTAGCTATTCTTTGAAGCATATCTTTCCATGTCCTTAAATCTGTTGTGTTGACACGAAATGAGACCGATTTTGATCCTCTGATTATAAATTGTTACAATCCCTATTATAATTTGGACCCAATACCGCTAAAAAATGAATTGATTATTGGCCATTTCTAAAGGCGTCTCGACGAACCTTGGCCCTATCGTCGTGGATTTTCCTCCTTGGGTGTATAGTATCAATGTTTTAAATAGAAAGACTCGTGTGAAGTGAAAAATTTGTGAAAAAACAAGGTTCAAGGTCCATGGTATTGGAATTGGATATAATACAATTCAATATGATGTTGTGATAACCATTCAAAATCTTCTATTCATCAAAGATTAGTTCAAAAAAAATTGTATGAAACTAAAAAGTTGGGAAAACTCATTCCAAAACACATAGTGGCTATAAATGATGCCAACAAGGAAAGGGTGATAACCACTATGAAGTTAGCATATTTTATTGCACAGAAGGATATTGCAATTGCTACTTATGGATATCTATTTCATCTTCAAATGCATTTGCAAACACCTAATGTTCCTTCGAGAGTGGAGCATTCTTTATACATAAATAGAAAAGATGCTATTGAATTTAGTCATTGTATCTCAGATTACCTTGAAGAGGTGCAAGTTGGAAATATGTTAGACAGTCAATTTTTCTCTATAATGCTGGATAAAAGTACAAATCATGGTTTGGAACAACACCTTGTTGTGTATTCTACATATCTAGACTCAAAAAGTATGGGGTCTCCAAGATCATAATTCATGAAAATGATTAGTGTTCTTGATGGAAAATCAAAGACTATATATGATACAAGCACTAATCTAAAGGAAACAAGGCAACTGAAAAATGAAAAACTAATAACATTTTCCACTAATAGTGCCCCATCAATGGTTGGATGTGAAAATGGAATTGTCACATTGCTAAAGAATGATCTACCAAATCTTATTGTTACTCATTGCATTGCACATCGTGAGGCACTTGCAGCGTCAAATGCTTCAAAGAAGATACCAACATTTTTGTATGTTGAGAAAATAACAAATAAAGTATACTCATGAGTTGGAAATTCAACAAAGATAAATAATGAACTGATTTCCTTACTAGATATAATTGAATTAGAATCCTTACAATTTCTTCAAATCCATGGTATTAGATGGTTATCTAAAGGTCAAGTAGTTGAAAGATTTGTTGCGTTGATGCCTGCTATTTTGAGCTTATTGAAGAAAGAAAGAAAGAAAGAAAGAAAGAAAGAAAGAACTCTTGGTATCATAAGGTTAGGTTTTTCTCAGTTCAATTTTTTTTTAATATGCTTGTTGATGTTTTGATGGGTTTGATATATCTAAACAAAAAAATCAAGAAGATAATGTGGATGTCACGTCACTTGGAATAGCCATTGATTATACATTAAATACTCTTAAAAGATATTTCTGTAGGCAAAATTCTTTTGCAAAAGGTGCAGTGCATCTTATTAAACTCTTGGAAGATTCAAAAGATGGATTTCTTGGAAATATTGACATAGAGGGGACTACCCATAGACATAATTTGCTATATATTCCAATCCAAGATAGGCAAATTGCACAACTAATGACAACTTGCCGCTTGATGGCTTCCTTGAAAGTTGCATACAACTTGCAACGAATTGTGTCCAAGCATTGGTTGAGAGCTTCAATCGATATTTCTAGACCTTCATCTCTTTAATGCAATGAGGTTGTTTGGTCCTTGCCATTATCTATCATATCTCTATGTGAGATAAATTAATGCATAGTGTTGGCTTGAAAGGGTCTTTTCACATTTGCAACATAAAACATGCAATGACAGTGAAAATGTACCATTGTTGACATTGCAGCTTGTAAAAGAGAGTTGGATGAATTTATTGATGTGCTTTATTTAAATGGAGAAATATTTTCATCGAAAGATGCATGGAAAGTATTTTTCTCAAACAAAAGGATGGCATTCTAGGTATCAAAATATGTTAAAATTATGGCAAGCAATGCTTGTCATACCAGCAAGCATTGTTGCATGTGAACGAGGCTTCTCTAAACAAAATATGGTTAAAGATATAAAGAAAACAAGACTATCAATTGATATACTAGATGCATTATTGCATGTATCATTAATAGGTCCTCATATATCAGCGGTGGGATGGGAACGAGTTTATGATATTTGGCATATTGCAAAGGAAAGAAGACTTTATGACATGTGAGAGTTATCGAATTTTATGTTTGTTATTATTATTATTTTGTATAGATTTTATACACATGTAATTTTGTGATTTTGTTTTCTTACATTGCAATTGCAATTATGTTTATGATTATGCTTGTGATATATGAAACTCTAATGTTCATTTTATATTTATGGAACGTGGAATATAAGCGTTGTTAGTTATATGGATGTCTTGTCATTTCAACGTGATTTTGTATATCTCGGGCATTATTTCAAAGACATGTGGTTTCTTTTTTTTCCAACATTCAACAAGAAAGGATTGTTCCATCACTTAGTGAGAAAGGATTAATTTCTTCCAACCTAGAATATCAAGAAGGTCAAAGTTATCATATGAAAGGGTATTGTTGTGTGTTAATGATTTTGTATGCCTTATCTATATTTCTTATGTTTGAAACACTTTAGAGTATCTCTGCTAAAGTTTTATGTTCTTATTTCAAACTTTGTGATCTTAATAGATTGACTTGCAATTTGTTGTTGAGATATTAACATATTGCTACAAGTTCATGGCATCTATGTTGTGATTTTGGGTACTTATTTTAAATTTTGAAAATTCTAGTCAAAATACGAAGTGTACTTGTCCTTAAGTATTGATGTGGGAATGCAAAATCTATGTTTATAATTTCTTTTCGGTAGATTGAAATTACACAAAAAATTTGATACATGCATTGCATTCAAATTGCAGAACTAATGACAACTTGCCGCTTGATGGCTTCCTTGAAAGTTGCATACAACTTACAAGGAATTGTGTCCAAGCATTGGTTGAGAGCTTCAATTCGATATTTCTAGACCTTCATCTCTTTAATGCAATGATGTTGTTTAGTCCTTGCCATTATCCATCGTATCTCTATGTGAGATAAATTAATGCAAAGTGTTGGCTTGAAAGGGTCTTTTCACATTTGCAACATAAAACATGCAATGACAGTGAAAATGTACCATTGTTGACATTGCAGCTTGTAAAAGAGAGTTGTATGAATTTGTTGATGTGCTTTATTTAAATGGAGAAAGATTTTTGTCAAAAGATACATGGCTCATAATGCTCTGATACCACTATTAGAAGCCCCTTAGGGCATGAAGAGATTAGCTAAACACAAAGCCAATTACACAATAAATTGCATAAAAGGACAAGTTGAATAGGCGTGAATGCACAATGCATTTCATTAAGATATGCACATATAAATACAATAATATGTGACCCTTTGGATTCGTATTCCAAAGGAATTTCTTAGACTCCCAGGATGACTGTTCGTCTCCCAACCTAACGGATTAGTTTCCAACAATGACTGATCCAATGAAAACCCAAATTCAAAATAGATTCAAATTCCTGGAAGTTTGCCGAGTTTGAAAAAATATAATTATAATCTATTTTTTTATAAAAAATTATTTAGAATAGAAAAATGTTATTTTTTTTCCCTTGGAAAAATTCGTAATTTTATTTCAAAATGGAACAAAATTACATTCAGCACATGTAATAAGATCACTATGATCCCTACATTGTCACATATTACCTCCCAAAATTGTTACTTCAAAGTTCCATCTATCTCATCAATATCTTGATCTTCTTTGATCATCTATTGTCCTGTTACAAAAATCTGAATTCAATAAAGGCTGTCCCAGCCTGAGTTACTCTTCGTAGTCTCTGTTAACCAATTACAGTTAACATATTAATCTGAAATTGCAGTACAATCTTCTGGTATATTTGTCCCAGCCAGTCTCTATAAATCAATACGAGCCTGATCACCGGTGTTCACTGCACTCTCCCACAGCGAGCTTCACCCTGTGGTTCACGACACATTGATAGGTCGCGTCCAGTGCTTGGCCGGTCCTCAATTAGACCGACGCCCATCTGGAGTAGATATGCATGCTAATCTCCCCCATCAATTATATGCTTAGAAGATCTAAGCAGAGCCTCCTGATCCTCATACAAAAGGTCTGTGTTGGTAGCTGAATGTGCCTTCCGGAGCGTGAATGGTTATCTTCCATGTACCAATAGCTAAATCCTGCTGTGTAGCCTCTTTGGATAGCTGGTCTGCCAATACATTCCGTTCCCTGTATATATGTGTAAAAGTGATGTGGTTGAAATTTAATTTTATCCGGTGCACCTCTTCCAGGATAGGTAAAAGATCCATCACATGACACAGAGTAATCTCCTTAGCCCAGTTGATGATTACCATGGAGTCACCAAAGATCTGGAGGGACAAGCATCCTTGTTCCAGGGCAAATAACATCAACAATTTTAGCGACATGAGTTCTGCGTAGTTATTAGTTCCTCTTCCCAATCCAGCCACCAGATGGAAGTAATGTGTCTCAGATTTGTAAAGGACTCCCCCCCCTCCACAAACTGATTGTTGGTTTGAGGCACCATCGAAAAATGCCCATGGCATGGATAGATCAATCTGTTCTATACGCACAGGACGTGTTCTGCTCACTGGTACAGGGGCCACATAATGAAGTGTGATCGCCACCATCTGAGCCACTACTGCCTCCATAGGTACCCTGCAGTCCTGGAAAATCACCTTATTGCGGGCAAGCCATATGCCCCATGTGTATATGCACGGGAGAGCCCGGAGAGGGGATGAATAATGAGCAGTCCACCATGACCGAAATGCTTCCAGCACACTAGTACCCCTCCACCTCACCTGATTATCCAATATCTTGCTGATCTCAGTCCAAACAGTCTGTGAGAATTGACAGTGAATGAAAAGATGGGCCAGATTTTCTTCAGCAACCCTACAAAGTGGACATATCCCCGGACCCTGGAGAAAACGTTTTTGCAGAATGTCCCAAGTAGGGGCCTTATTTTCCAGGATCGCCCAGAATAGTAATTTAGCTTTACCCGGACATCTCAATTTCCACAATAATTTCCACCACCACACCAAAACTCTGTTATGGGTTTCCACATTGAGCTGGATGTATCCATGTTTTGGTGAATATACCTCGGATGGATGGTGCTCCCATATTAGTACATCAGCCCTATTGGTCAATCTTATATGGGTAAGTCTTAACCGCCGTATATAATCCTCCCATTCCACCTGCAGTTCATCCGAGATCCCAAGTTGTCGTGCAGAATACCACCCCTGTTGCCATAGAGTAGAAGCTCCCTGATCCGCTAGGTCATTCAGATTTATACATCCTCTAGTAGCCAAAAAGGACCTCAGATCCATAGAAAGTACATGTCCACCCCTGCAACCAACCCATGGGTCCATCCCTATCCGAAGTAGTCTCCCGTCGCCAATCCTCCATACTAAGCCCGATCCTACTAAAGTGAAATGCTGCACCACGGCTTTCCACACCACAGAGCAGTTTGCCCTTGCCTTGTTTCTCAGTCTGATCCATTCGAGCAGTGTTAAAGGGGCAATATATTTATGATAGACCACTCGTGTCCAGAGACTCTGTGTATGAATTAATCGCCACGACACTTTGGCCCCCAAGGCTTTAGCAAACATGAATATATTCTTTAAACCCCAACCTCCCAGAGCCTTCGGAACAGCAATCTTCTCCCAGCGTACCCACACCAAAGCCCGATTCGCACTCGTGCCCTTCCAAAGAAAGGCGAAACACAGTCTCCTGATCTGCTCCAGAACTCCAGTGGGAATCCAAGCAAGTGACAGCCAATATACCGGAATTGCTTCCAGTACTGATTTTATCAGAACCAGCCTCCCTGCCCGGGAGAGCCATTTATGACACCAACCATGAAGACGCTGTTCTAATTTTGCTATAAGCCAGCTCCAATCAGTCTTCAGATAAGCATTCGGTTTCAATTGGAAGCCAAGATACTGTAAACCATCATCTAACTCCAGGGTCTTGTATGGTAGTTTGTTCACCATGTTAAGAATCTAATAGAAAAATGTTATAATATATATAAAATTTAGATATGTTTAAATTCTTAGTCTTAAACTTTTTTACAGGCTATATCTAAATGAAAATCTAATTATTACAAATTTTACCTATTTTATTAGTTATTTAGAAAAGTTATTATGTCCCTGACATTTATTTTTTGGTCGGGGGCATTAATAAGGAGGATCGTTTCCCAAATTTTTATCTGGACAAAGCTTTTCTATAGTCTGGAGTGATTTTTGGTTTTAGTGATTTTTTAATTAAGGATTTTTCTGTATTTTGATTGGTTGCTTACCCATGACACCAACCTGGGGCAATGTGCCCCAGGCCCCGGCGGCGGGCTGACGTCATAGGGTTTTAATGCGTTGCAGGGTTAAGTTGTCTTTCGGATGTGATTTGCATGGTAGATGAAGTAGAGAAGTGGGTTCCGCATTCACTATAGTAATGCTACGAGTTAATGCAATTTAATGTCTTGTACAGTACTGTGCACCAAACTAGATAGTCATCTCTAAGATCTTCTCCTGCAATGGGTTTACAGAAGGGTTTGCAGATGATGTTACGAAGGAACTGTTCCCTGGAAGTGACGGCCATGTCTTCCTTATCCGTCTGTCACACGGCATTGCAGTATTCATGAGTTGTCTTGTTGAAATTTTATATTGATTCTCGCGTTATAAGCCACTAAGTTACAATATGTTCCATACTATCCGAGTTCTCCACCGCCAAAGCAGCTGCTCAAAGAGAAATAAATATCTGAAACTGCTTTGTCTCAAATCCAATCCAATCCAATGGAAACACTGAAATCACTGGAGACTGTGCTTGGCATGAAGGGTGGAGACGGAGATACAAGTTATTCTCGCGTTTCACTATATGGTCAGGTAACTATTTTTATTTCAAAAACTATAAAGGTTATTTAATAAGTTAAATCATAATAATCTGTTCTCTCGGGTTAAGATCAATGCCCACTTTCATCATTCTCATAGTTTGAGATGTATGCAGTTCAAAATGATACAGGTGATAAAGCCTATTCTGGAGCGTGAAATCCCCCAGTATTTGAACCTTCACAAATTCATGAAAGGAGAAGATGTCGTATTTCGCATTGCAGACTTTGGTTGTGCAACATGAATAAACACGCTTCTCATGGCCGACACCATCGTCCGAGCCGTCCAAACAACTTGAAATTCTGAATTTATGGAGCTTCCATAATTTCAAGTTTACTTTGCTGATCTTCCTTCCAATGATTTTAACTCGCTCCTTCCTTCGATGCCTCCACATGAACAGCTAGCAGAACCACAAGAGGATCAGCGTGGTTTTGTTGAGCCTCCGACGATGAGATCTTATTTTGCAGCAATGGTGTGCGGATCATTTTACAAGAGACTTTTTCCACCTAAAACTCTCCATTTTTGTCACTCTTCTAATAGCCTTCACTGGCTTTCGCAGTTAAATTCTCTTGCTCTTTCTTGCCTGGCACCTTCCACATGCAAAAAAACACAAATAAATAAGCTTATATAGTATAAATTAAGACAAAATAAATTAAATGCAAGATTTCTCCTCAGGATAAGGTTTACCATAGCCGCCGCCCATCGACTTATAGACTGTATCTAGCATCAAGCTGTGCCATCGAGCCTGTATGCAGAGCATTCAATGCTCGTACCCTTGACGGATTTTTGTTCATCGAGTGGGATATTCTTTGCAGTATATGCAGATTTGGATGCCTATGCATGAAGTCATCACCCTTCCTGTAGGTATCAATTGGAAGGTCGTCCGTTCCGGTCTTATGAGTGGAACTGTAGAGGGCTCTTGCAATTACTTAATTGTCATTTTGTATGCTTTCGAGGATCCTGTTTAATGATTTTATGGATGACCTTCCCGTAATTGCATTTGCTACTGCTATGGTTTTCCCTCATTGTTTTTTGTCGAAGAGGTTGCCCTTTTTCCGTCAACTACTCTTCAATGTTGTAGTTTTCTTGAAAACCTAAATCTTGATAGGGCTTCGCAGTCTGTTTTATTTTATGTGTTTTTTTCTTTGTACCGGCAGTCTACTTCCTACAATTTTTCCTGTTCCAGGTATGAGGATCTATGGACATCTTTATTCAGCGATTATCTGGGTTATCTTGCTACAACTCTAAGGAAACCAGCTACAGAAATTTCGTGGCATTCATGTTTGACGATTGAGTTGGTTAATTCGTGGATAGATTGATCACGACTACTTAAAAATTTTTGCAAAATTTAATTGCATAGAGAGCCTGACTTGCTGATGCGCAGACCCCTTTCGTGCATTTGACATGTTTCCTTGGGAAATTTGAGAATGCTACCTCCACTGCCTATTCCATTAAATTTGTTTGTGTCATATATTCACCCTACGTGCGAATTCAAAAGCTTTGGGCATCAGGTCACAGGCCTTGGCTTGATTCCTTGAACGATATACTTAATGTGCAGTTGTAATTGCTGTAGCAATTGTTTCTTATGTGAAATCCATCGATGCCATTGCTTGTTATGATATGTCTCGTTTATTTATGGGATAATGGCTCTGTTTATGCTCTAGTGAGGCCATGCGGATCGAATGTTTAAAAGCAGTTTTTACATACTTGACAATTGAAATATGAAAACATTTGTAGATATTTCCTTTATTATATTTTTTTAGCAACAACTCAATGTGCTGTGTGCCATCAATTTTCATCCTCATCCCTCTATCTTTTTTTTTCATTTATTTGTCGCCTTTAGATTCAATAAAAATGTTGGTTGCAGAGGGCTTGTGACACATCAATGACATTAACACATTTCTGTATCTGAACTTTGACAAAGTTTTGATACCCATCCTGGTTTGCAGCAAAGAGAATTTATGTTCTTCGCAGAGACATAATGGACAACTAAATAAATTGTATATTACATAGCTATTAACAGATAGTAGTCTCATGTTGATTTGCTAGATGAAATAACACACAAAATACCTATTATTATTCTAGAGTCTTATTCCTGAAAGTTGTTCTTGCTTCAGCTGTTTTTTGTGGAAGCTATTTTGACGGTGGTGATATGATTTACTTTCTCTTGTTGGATCATCAAATACATAATCATTTTGAGTTAGTTCCTATTAATTTGTAAAGTAAAGTGTGGCTATAGAATATAATCATAATTTCCTCTCCAGTCTATAAAATATATGATCATAAATGGTTCACCAAGCAACACGATTTTTTATTTCGTTCATTGGTCATTGTATCGGACATTTGAAATGTTGTGATTACTGAAATGTTTTTAATTGCTTGAGTCGTCCTTTGCAAAATCCATTCAGATGTTATTCATTTTATTTTTCCTTGTTTCTTTGATTTAACAGTTAAATATGAAACTCTGATGGGAAATGTTCTTTCTTCTGCTCCCAACAGAAAATGTCATGTTCGAATCTTTGATAATGTATATGCTAGGAATTTGAACCCTGCCTACAACAACAGTTAAAATATTACCCAAAAAATCTATTGCTCTTTTGCATTGTGCTCTTCCAATAACCCGGAACCAGACTTTTAAGTGCAATTACAACTTTTAGAACTTGGGTGTGAGTTCATCTTTTTTTCCCCAACTTGTGTTTTGCAACAAGTTTGCAAGCTTCTATCATATTGAATATACCGGTTTGCTTTCCATATGTTCAAGTAACTATTCTTGAAATTTGTGTAGTGGCTATATTGTGTGCCATTATATCTTTTGTAATAAATAACTGACACATCCAATGCAATTGGTAACCAAAATAATTTATTTAGAATATATAAATGAAATGTATATTTGAAATGAAAAATGCTATCATGCTCTGCATTTTATCCTGGATTTTGAAGTTAGGAAAAATATCTGTTTTGAATCTTTAACAATGCAACTGGTGAAAAAATTAGCAGTGCTTGTTCACTTGCATAAATGCTATAATTATGTGAAACACAAATATGAGAATCAATTTTTGCTCCATTGTTGTTATTCGAATTGCTTCATTTCCGCAACAAAAAAGATGTCTATTTAGAGACTTGCAAATACATATTCTATTGCCATATTTGATGATGTTTTAACCATTGTCTGTATACAATGTGCACCTGTTGGTACATACATATATAGCCAACAAATCATAAATACAAAAAAAAAAAACTCCTTGCAGAAGGAAAAAAATAGAAGACCTGATGTTGCCGTTAATTTTTCCTTCCTTCTTTGCAAATATCATGTGGTCATCCGGGCCATTTGCGCTTCCTTGATGATATAGTTTACCATGTCAGATGCCTTGACATATGAAAAAAATTGCTAAAAAACCCAATCTGTAACAAAAGGCTATGTGAAATGTTTGATTACTTTTGTAGCCACAAGTTTTTTTGGTTTTTTTCCCACCTTGTTCAAAGAAAGAATAGACAAGAAAACATTTTCCCATACTACAGGCTACCTCAATAGCTAATAGCAATTTTGTAGTTGTTTCAAAGCTCTTCAAGTGTCGGTGCAAATCCACAATTTGTGGAACTTATAATTCAAAGACTCTTTTGCCTAATGCACAAACACAGTTTTTTTGAATACTTGAACTAAAATAGCAGTAAGCTTTCTTAATCGCTATTGATAGTTTGTAGGTTCTTTTCCATGTTCAATTGTTTCAAATTTTAATTTTACTTCAAACCAGTGATCAATAGCTATAGTATTTGAATTATGTCTTGATTAGCTAAAGTTAATGTCTATTCACTTTATCCTGGCATATAATTTGTTTAATGATAATATAGAATCTAGCTTGTCTAGTAATACACTTGTATTTGTTTTTTAAAGCAACTTACGAGCATATACTGTCCATTCTTGAGGCTCTTAAAAGATATTTTCAAATTAATGTGTTGGCTACATCATACTTTCAAATGACAACACTAGAGATTCCACAATTAATTTGTTCCCTTTTTGAAAAGTCATAAAGCTTGTTACAATCTTTTTGTTTTTGTTTTAACTTTTAAGACATACATACATCATATCTTGTGATCAATATTCAACTTTGTCTATTTATATTTTATCTTCAACTGTTTGGTAGACAATTGCTTCCACAAACATACCTTGAATGACTGCAATACATAAAATGGACATTCTAGGTCATGGCCTTTAATTACTTTACCTTTTTTTCTCTTGTAATGACTTGTCCTTGGTAGTTTTCTTTTTCCTTGCTTTCTATTAATTTTTGTGGCAACCTGCTTGTCACACATTCCCAATTCAATTTTCGAATAAACCAAATTACAATATAATATCTTGACTTAATTTTTTTTTCACTATCTTGCTTCAAAATCACTTATTGTCCTCCTATATTTTTGAAGGACTTTGTTGTGTCAAAGATAAACCCCTCTCTTATTTTTTACAACATAGTAATAAACAACCCACTCCAGTTGCTTTGATTTTTCCTTTATATGGCTAGTGAGCAATATTGCTTTCAAAACTTGGTTCCATTCACCTTTGAAAATTATAGTTGTAGCATATTTTGAAGTAACTGAATATTTGTATCGAATCTATGCATAAGAGATGCTAAAACAGATGCAACTAACTAACAAGTAAGCGCTTTGTAGGCAGTCATGACACATATTCTTTATCTATGAAATTGTAATGACCCTTGAGCTGAAATTGTCTCATGACTTGAATCTCCATACCTATTCAAATGCTCATTGTCTTCACAAGGATACTTGGTTCTATTCATATTTGAAGGTTATGATTATAGAATATTGTCAATACAATGAATATGTGTGCTGAATGAAATGGCAAATGAAATACTTGAATGGATCTAGCTTTCAAAGAAGTAAATGCGGTGACTCTACAATTGAACTAACTTATTGACGCTTGTTAATGATATTGTTACTTGAATATTGTTACTCATTGATATGCTAGTCAATGATTCATGTTCATGAAATGGAAAATGACATTAACAAGCTGATTATATATAGTCCCTACACAATGTGCTAGTTTAGCAGTGCACAGTGCAGATTGTCTATGAATATGCCATAATCATTTATTGCTTTCGCTATGGAGAATATTGCATTGTTTTGCATTATATTATAGTATCCATGTGATAGTTTATCACTACATATTGCAACTTGTTTGGATATGAGTGACTACTTGACATTGCTCCTACCAAACTAGGGTCCTACCAACTGCAAAACACCAGTTAATGAAGGTGCAATGTCAAGGACATTGCCATCTCATGGCTCTTGTTATATAAAATTTGGATATGTTTAAATTCTTAGTCTTAAACTTTTTTACAGGCTATATCTAAATTAAAATCTAATTATTACAAATTTTACCTATTTTATTAGTTATTTAGAAAAGTTAAAATTGTTTGTAATTGTTTAATAATTTGTCATAACTGGTGTGATTTTCTTTCATAATCGTGATTAGCTCTAAACACCTACAAAATAAATTTTTAAAAATTTTAACACTAAAATATGAGTTCATTCTCACTAGAAAAACATGCTTATGTAAGCTCTAAACATAGGTAGACACTAAAATTCCAGAAATTTTAACACTATGTAAACATCCAAACTCGGAACTAACATGTACACATGATGACTATCCTCTCTTTTTTTCAATCAAAAAAATAGCTATACTTTATTGACAAGTATATGATAAAGAGTACAAAACAACGCCACCCGCGAGAAAGAAACGACATGTAACCGTCCCACCGAACTAGAGATAACGCCCAAAACCATGATTACTATCCTCACTACTAAGAGTTCAACAACTAAATTATACTATCAATATTGACAACTAAATTAAAAAAATAAAAATTAACTACTTTGGATGGGAATGTTACATCTTCTCTATCTCTCATTCCGTCCCAATTGTTTTGATTTTCAAGTATTTTGACTAGAAATAAACCGATGACCTTCCAACCAAACCACTGCTTACAAATGTGATCCTTTTCTCTGCACCTTCTCGAGCTCCAAGCTTACTCCACCGTGGCGCTGCTAAGAGTAATGGGTAATAGATCCCATCTGTTAGCCAGGTGTGGAGTACACCGGGCAGTGACCAGAGACACGTACGTGGATCGCAAGTAGAGTGGGCGGAACGGTGCCATGCTCAATCCAAGGGCATGGGCGATGAGAATGACGGTGGATGGGCCCTCGCGTTACCCAGTAGAATGTGTGCGACGGAATAAACTATAATGTTAGTAATTAAAAATCTTATCTTCTAGACAAAGCCAAAGGGAAATATTGCCATGTTCATACTAATAATCTTTTAAAACAAAATAAAATAGGTTTGAGGGATTTATCATCTTAGTAATTAATTATTGGTAATATTAAAATTTAAAAGTATTTTTTTTCAAAAATGGGTATATAAATTTGTATTAAAATGATTATGGAAGATTAAACAACTATAAGATATATGTAGTTCAAAATTTGATAAAATTGTTTATTTGAATTTAGCATATAAATATAATTTTTCCACTACATATTTATATACTTAAAATGGTATGATTGATTATTTTTCTATAAAACCTAAGACTATAATGTCTTAAAACTTGTTCAATCAACAAAACGTAAGTGATATAGGTATAACAAGATAGATTTAATTAAATATATGCTCACTATGAGCTTCTTCCATGAACTAACTGTCTTAATTTGGTCCTCGATTAGGGTGAAGTGATGTTGTTCTATCATAGCAATGGGATTTTGTTGTATAGTTTCCACTTCAATGTGCCTAGAACTAATGGAAACTATTGCCTGGCCTACAACGCATTGAGAGCCATGGAAAAATCCTAGAATTATGTTATAGTGCATTTTCGGTATTACTGGTCAATTTGTCGATTTTTCTTCCTTGTTCCTTCATGTTAGTCTCAGTTTCATCCTACTTGAATTCTTGTTTCTCCATATGAATACTAAGATATTCGATGGTTTGTTGCATACCTTCCATCTGACCATTCATTCTCCTCAATATCTTCTTGATTGCTCTTGTCCCCTCTCCTCCAATTGGATTTGAATTTGAGGGGTTGGCCATTCCAAGAGATCGTTCAAGCAAGAAAGGTATTGTATGTTGCCCCCTATCTAAGAACACCTCCAACTAAAGATGGAATGTGTCTAAAGGAATGTTTGGGAAGGACATTCTAAACCTCATATTATAAGATTCCCATCCACTAGAGGCAAACAAAGCCTTTAAATTCCCCCAAACTGAGGTTGGTAGAAAGACCCAAATTTTATGGAACTAAAATTCATGGCAACCAAACAACATAATACACAATTTCTTACCTCTGTCAATTGCAAAGAAACACAGGGGAACCTTCTCAATCAACCAAAGACTTTCGAACTGCACTGAAAACCGCTAAGCCCCAGCAATATAGTCCTTAGTCATCACAAATCAACAATATAATATCTCACGTCTAAAGTTGAAATCATTTAAGAGGACCATAAAGGACCACATACTGAGACCAATAAAAAAGGATGTGTGATGCAGGGGCATTGGGGCCTAGGCAGATCAGTCAAAGTTGATCGACATGAGGAGACCAACCAGAGGGAGTGCCGACGACCACTGGAGCAGATGAGCAGGTTGGCTGTCGAAGTCAACAAGTTGAGCAGAAGCTGTCAAAACAATCGACAGGGGTGCGAAGGGAAGTCGAGAGTCGACATGTAAATAGTCGAAGACGAAAGTCAATAATCGACATGTTAATGTCAACAAGTGACGAGTTGCCATGGGATCACAGTAAGGTCGACATGTTGTCGGACAACGATATCGACAGGTTTGGCAGAGCCAAGCATGGAGGAAGGGTAGGACTGGAAAACCGCAGGAAATCAAAGTGAACCGACAGGAAGGTCGAGATGTGACCAATTACTGTAGCAGGGTCATAAGAGCGAAAATTCAAAGAAACTGTACTTGGTAGCCATTCGGGGTTGCTAAGGAAGTTAATGGCAGTTATTGCGGGTAGATGAGGCTGTGCAGCACGACAGGGGCGCTGATAGTTGCAGATCTATAGGATCATGGAAGGATCGGCTGATAGAGGATGCGTGTCTCGGGGATCGCAGTGGTCTCAAGAACAGCAGCAGCAAAGTAGAAGACCGAGGAGTTTGGATCAGATAAGGGACTTGGAATTTTGGAGAGTCAAGGAGATCAAGCAGAGCTCAAGAGAAGTTTGGTAGATTGGATAGGAAAGTCACACATCTACAGAGCCTAGAAGATCGAGCCATAGCTCAGAGTTCCACAGTGAACCAGGAGAGGGTGAGGTCGACACACTGAGAGAGCACACCGCAGTTACTTCTGTACTGTAACGGCTAAGGCTGACAGATAGTTAGTTATTTGTATTAACAGTTATTATGCATTGTAATTGATTGGTAGAAGTAATATAAGCCACTTATGGCATACTGCTCTACATCTTGTTGTTTGAGCATTGTGGTTGTGTCATGTGTAATGTTAAGCAAGAACCTTGTTGTGATAAGGCCATTTGCGTCAATGTGAGGGAGCATAAAGCATGAGGGAGTGTAAAGGCTCCCTCCCATGGCTTAAGAGTGAGGGTATCCATGTTTGTAAAGGAGTTATGTTCCCAAAAACAAAGCGTAAACTTGATTATTCATAGCTACTATTATACCCCATGAATAAGGTATTTCTATATTTGTAAAATAATGTGTTATTTAAAAAGTAACAAATTATATATCTATATTTTTTATATTTTTAATATATATATTTTTTTCCTCGTACTCATTTTAGGGAATTTGGATACCTTTCCATGTTTCATGTAACTTAGGTTTACATCCTTGGAAATCATAACTAAGAAACCTTTACGTTAACATCCATTGTCAATTTAGTTCCTTTTTTTATAATTAAAACAAGTATTTTTATATTATAAAAGGATGAGAAGATCAACAAATTAGTTTGCAGAAGTCTAAAAATAGAGCATCAAAATTTTCTTGAGCATATTCCTACTCTTTTACTTCATCCCACGGTCTTGAAACTATTAAAGAAGTGGTAACATCTACTAGAAAACTATATACTTTAACATATTGGTCAAGTAACAAAGTACAAAAACAGACCATAAACAACTGAATTTAACTATCATTGTGACCACTAAACATGACCTATGTAGCAACATTGTCCCTTGTATGTCCATTAGAGCTTGAGATATCCACAATGGCGTGAGTAGGTTATTGTACAAAATATTCATCCATACATCTACTTCTGGCATGATGGGTGAGCCTGGATTGAGTTGCAATCAACATCTCTTGGTGGTCCATTGTTGTCTTCATATTCTCCACTTGGGCACCATAAACACAAATATGTCCTTATTCTTCATCAATATGATGATCCAATTTTGAGGTGTGTGTTGTGAGCTAGCAGAATGCCTCCAAGACTCCTTCCAACTGAGAATTCATCCAACAGAGATTAATCTTGACATCTCGAATGTCAGCCATGATATCCTTGATTCCAAAAGTTAAGTCATGCAACTTGGCTTCCCATTCTACCTTTGTTTTCATGATGTGTTCCACTTCTACCTTCCCCCAAAAATAACCGGAACCCCATAGCTTCTAGAGAAGAATCGAAGTTTCACCTCTATTCACAGACTTATAACTATTAAACATTTCCATTGGAATACCTTCGAAAGTTCCTCGGACTACTTGAGTAGAGATCCACTCCCCTTGAGTGTTTGAGGGGTAGTAAATGTCCTCAACAAGTGCCAATATCACCATCGCAAGGTTGTCGGGATAGGAACCGAAATTCGTAGGCTCGGAACAAGGATAGATTTGTTCTTTAATCCCAGATGAAATGTTGTAGAATATAGAGGGCAATAAATAAACATAATGTGAAGGTACTAGATCCATGGGCGGGATTCCTGAAGGCTCTCTCATGCATGAGGGCGGATAATTCTTTATGGCATGATCTTGAGCATCACAATGATGGTTGAATGCATTCAAGTTTGAGAGGAACATATCAAATGCCAATTTGAGTTGCAAATAAACCATGGTAAAGGATTTAAGTCGGGTGTGAACCTTAGAGGATCCAACGAGATGTAAGTTGGCCCCCATTTTGAACCATTTCTCCTTTTACCATAAGCATTTATTTGTTTTCATCTTGTCAGCAATGTTGTTGTTGGCACATCGAATATGCATCAGATTGCCATCAGAAATTTGTTGAAGGAGACCTATGATACAATTTTGAATCCTCCCAGCAATCATATCCTCCAATCTCACTCTTTTCCTATCTTGGGAGATAATCAGGAGGGAATCGGCGAGAATAACAACCATTTGGACTCCTAGGGAAACAATATAGCTTGATTCGAGGTAGAGTTGGTGGCATTCTGCTTGATTGTTGGTAGATATACCTAAACCTCATCAAAGGTTAATACTATAATTCTTCCGAGATCGAGAAAGATCCCCCCCCGCTCCTACATCCCCACGATTTCTCTTTGAAGAGGCATACAAAAATAACAAACAACAATGAAGAATTGAAAGCCATATTTAGAATTCCTCGGTAGCTAGATCCAATTTCCAGGAAGGTCTAGATTCAGGCAGATCCATGGGGGTCTTGTGTTGATGGGTATTTTGAGGAAGGACAAATTGGATCCAGAGTCTCTCCATTTTTGTTAAGGGTTCATGAGAGAAGTTAGGGTACCTCTGGCCACAATTGCCTCACTGAGGATAACCTTGGCAATGGCAATAGTTCTAGCTAGAGAGGTATACTTTGAGTCAAAGAGTTCCATGTTTCTTGTGGTCCATATATTCCAACACACATATTTTGGTAGGGCAATCCAAATCCAAGGTAGAGTGGGATTGCTTGAGAGGATTCCTTGGTAAGTGTCTTTCCAAGTTAGGAAGAATCCACTCCAATTATCTGGAAGGGTGATTGCTTGGTTAAGGTCCTTCAACATATGATCCCAGGCGTGCTTGGTGAATTTGCAATTAAAGAAAGGGTGCTTTGCTATTTCTTCAGTCTTTTTACAAAGAACACATTGAGACGATCCATAAATTTGCCTTTTCTTGAGGTTTTCGGTTGTGTAGGTTTTCTCTTGAACAAGAACCAATAAAAACACATTTACGTTGGGGAGTCTGTCTTGTTGCCTTATCTTGGCCTAAAGTCTGGAGAATGGTGGATGGGGTTGTTCAAGATATAACTTTCTGTAGCCTTCCCTATGTCACATACCCCAATTTTGCAAAAACAATGTAATTATTTTATTAATATTCCTGAGACATTATGTTAAATTTAATGCTAAGTAGGAATGGATGACTCAGCAGAGTCACCAGAAATGGAATGTAAATTCTGAATAATTATTATTAATAAATAGATTATGGAGACAACAACATGGGAGAGCTGTTAAAAGAGGTTACTGGTCTAACTGGTGGATGGAACTAGGTGGAAAGACAAAAGACAAGTGGTAGCATCCTCAAACACTTCCTGAGTTGCAGGTGGCAACCTCCCTATATTTTGGGGTCATGATTCCCCAAGAAAGTGGAATCTGAGCAGGTGGCTCATTAATGACAGTTAACCCAACTAAGACCTAGGAAATCTTTTAAATAGTACTCAATGAACTAAGCTGGGGGTTCAGCATTGTTCTAGAGGGAGAATACATTCAGGTGAATGCTATTCAGGAGTCCCATTGAGGAAGTGGGAAAAACAGTAAGGAAGTGTTTTGAGTCAGGAAGTTGCAGTAACTTGGTTCCAGTGTAGCTGCTTTGGCTGAGGGAATTGTTGGCTGTACCTAGTTCCATCCAGTTAGACCAGAGCAAGCTCGGGGGTCCTGAGAAGTGCTGTCTGGGCACTCTCCAGGAATTGGTAGGGAGGAACAGCCTCCCACTGCTGTTATTGTCTACCATTGATACAGGTTCTGCCATTTTTCCTGCTGTTTATTTAATAAATTTAAATGTAGAATGGACTATCTCATCTGTGTTTGAACAGTATTTATTTCAGTAAAGTTAGTCTCTCTGTATTGTCATTTGATAGAATTTGCAGAACTAATATGTCTTAGAATTTCCCTATTTATCACACAGATCGAGTAATTATTTTATGCAGAATATGTTTGTTATTATTACAGTAATAAAATATTATGGTGACTTTACATAGGCTTATTATTAATAGTTAAATAATAAATATAGAATATTTATACAGAAGTTATTCCTGTAAATACACTTATTAAAAACAATTATAGGAATAGGCACATAGACAAATTTTAGAATTTCAGTGAAATATTTCCATAGAGAAATTAACAGGTATAAATTCTAGCTGAGCAAATATATCAGTTTATATCTGTCTCATGTTTTATATAAACCAGAATACAGGTTATTCTCTGTATCAAGCTATAGGTGAACAAAATTTATATAAGTAAATTTATCTATATTCAGAACATAATCGACTGTTATCGATTCTCCATGAGTTGCGAATTGCAGTAAAATTTCATTTTTAAACTTTTCCATACAATCCTATTCGACAAAATCTTAGTCAATACAAACAGGGAAATTGTAAATAAAGAATCGTGGCGAAAGTTGTTTTATTCAAAACCTATCTCTATAGTTATTATAGCCAGGATGCTTACAACAGAGTTGACAGAGCTATTTAAAAGACAAACATATTGACTAGCTCGAAGCCGAGCCTTACAACATAGAAATTTCATTGTTCCTTTATCAAAATCTTTCCATTATCACAAGCATAGGTTACTGCTCATTATCGAGCTCATTTTACATGCAATACACAGCATTGTTGAGGTGTTTCCATAACAGTAGTAAAACTTCATAACACACGCAGAGAAGTTATCATCGAACTCCACCATTGTTGGCTTTTACAAACCCTACTATTAATTATTGACCAGGAGACATTTGTCACCGTATGTAAACATAAAACCAAATTCTTACAACTCGTTCCCAGGCACAACAGAACTTAAACAATTCTCATATTTTCTTATATATCTTAACCAAGGAGAGAACCCCAATTCGCCAGGGTTAACAACATTTTTTTTTTCTGTCTATCACAGTAAAGGTTAGTGAACCCATCACTATCATTTAACACCCAAAACCAAGGAAAACGCAGGGAACTAACACATTGCTATCACCTACAGCCGAGATATCATTCTCTGAAAGTATCCGAGAAACTTAAAACAATCCTATAACTAAACATTGTGTTCATTTAAGAAAAACGCAGTTAATACACGGCCACTTGGCAGGCCAAACATTACAGTATTTATATAACTTCTACAGGGTTGGGTAAAACCCTATATATTCAAAATATAATGACAAATAACAACCCCAAGGCCGTCATAACAGACTGAGCCTTAGATTGTTCCTCGTAAACATACCAGGGTATACAAACCCTATCTACTGTAAGCAAAAAGATTATTACATGTGACTGTATTCATGTTCACAAACACGACAACAACCCAGTTACAAAGGAGGTCTTTCCAGACACAAACCTAGCAAAACAAAACTAGCAAAGGGAGAAACAGCCATGGTATAACCAGGCTTACCCGGGAGGAGCCTTGCGCTAGAGATGAAGCCTCGTACACCTTCAGGAGAGGTTAAAGCCTGCACATTACAAGTTGACGAGTAGTGTCAACATTTATTTTTAAATATAAGCAATCTTTTTCAAACTGAAATCTACGAAACCATTGATAATTCTTACCTGCAACTGTCGAAGGAAGCAATCCAGTGAACAACCTGGTAGCCACGAGATTGAGCCAGGTAGAAAAACCGCATCATATTCGTCAGAAGGATGAGCAAGGAAAAACTTCAAAGTTTTCCTCTCCATTGATAGCCGTGACAGGTAACATACTGTACAAACCCTTAAGCTGTGGATGAACCAGTTTGGGGAGCACGATTAAAGAACCCCATTACATGACCACCTCATGGAGAAAGACAATAGGAAAACCCCGATTCTAAATCACACAAGCAATGAGTGTAAGACTGTAAGTAGCATGCGACTTAAACACAGTGACAGCAAACGATAACCAAGATGCCCAATGAATTATAGAAGACACCTGTAGCAGAGTCTACAGACTTTTAAACCACCCAAGGAGCATACAGACTTATAAACCATACGAGGGTTAAACTATGTGACCATAGCCGTGAGAAAATTACAATTACAGTGCCCTACTGAACAAACTCAGACAAGAAGGGTTTCTCTCTTACAACTCGAGCCCGAAGGCAGCGAAAATGACCAGGTAAGGGTTTCGGACAAGTCTTATATATCACCAAATACAGGGACGAGAGCCATCCACGTAGCCATGAGATTTTTAACCTGTCATGGGTCACTTTCCAAAGTTCAAAACTGCCTTTCGAATTATTGCTCATCAATTTTAAATCATTGCATGGATGGAAGTTGTATCCATAGTAAGGTTATAACGCTATAATTGAGACACAATCATCGCATAGTGTATGTCTTGAAACCAAGCCATCGATAGTTCCTAAGGTACATATTATATATCCCCTACAATCATTTAAAAAGTGAGGTAGTCAACTTCAAACGAGAGTTCCTCATAGTTATAACATTCTAAATATTACCTTGGCAATATAATTGGATACAACGTTGTTATATAAGATCTTATTACCATAATTCTTCCATCACCATTGTTAACAATCAAAGATGAGGATAGTAACCTATAATCTTGTGATGTATTGATATAAAATCATCTATATTTCCATACATTGGACGTAGATTAAAAACAAGGAACAAAGATTTTGGCATAAGTTAAACTTGGTGTAATCATAAAAATTACTAAGTAGACAATGGATCATAAATTATAAATGAATATAATAGTACATTGCTATAGTTATCACAACCCCAACATCATGCAAATAATAAGGGTTACAGCCGTAGTCACAGCTAATAGTTGACAGAATATCCCACAATGCTAACGCTACGTCATGCATACGATGAAAATATTACAAACAAATTGCTCCAGTGACAGTACACAGCATTAACAAAGAGTCATTGTCACAACGCAATGATGATGTCTAAGAGACTGTAATTCATCGAAACGCCTACTGATACTATCCAGAATAAGAGAAATCATGTCATGCAGGCTATCAACTATAGATCAAGCATAAATTTCATGAAGATTATAGGAAAAGAACTCTACCGTCTTACACGCAACAACCAGTAATAATATTTAAATCTTCTCTGGGTTTTATACTGCAGGGAAAAGAACTGGATGCTTATAAAAATTAATGTACAGTGATCCATACTTTACCTGGGTACCTGTGAACAAAAGACAAATTATGCATTAGCTTGTAAGCTAAGTAAGCCAGTCCGTTATGGCTAGTTCTCCCTTTGAAGTTAAGAACAAAAATAATCAATAACTAAAATCAAAACTCACATTAGTATTATAACAGAGTCTTTTAAACAAAATCACGATCAGTTAATTAAAATAAACAGGACCAGGAATGCAAATTAATTAACATTTATTGTTATAATAAAATTTTTAATTTTTTCAGAAATTTCGGGTTCTGACACCCTAACTGAGGACATTCCACATTTGCTCCAGCCCCTACTATATTTGCTACTCACGCTAATTGGAGTCACCCCATGCAACGATTGTTTTAGGATGTCAAAAGCCTTAGCCAATGGATCTAGAACTTCCACAATCTTCCAGTTCAACCATTTTCCATCATTATCCCATTCTGACAAATCGAATAAGCCCTTAATTCCTTTTCCATATAGCCACTTCTTTATATCATAAAGTCCTACCTTGTTTATAAGAGGTACCCCTCCCATTATGCTATATTTCCATAGGTTAATCCTCTTGTTTTTTGGGGGGATATAATATAATCCTCCTTGGATTAATTTGCCAACCAATTTGCATAATAGCCATATTTCATAACCCTCTCCTTCCCATTCACAATTACCTAAACATCAAAGTCTTGACTTTGAGAAGTATTTTTTGTGGAAGATTCCTTTCCACCATGATTTTTCCCCTTAAACTAGACGTCGTAGCAGTTTGGATCCCATTGACCAATTCATTAATTTCAGATCTCGAATACCAACACCTCCATTGCTTTTAGTTCACTTTACAATCTCCCATTTAACCAAGTGAAACTTTTTCTAGGTTGATTTCCCTCCTTAGCAGAGAAAATTCTTGATGATTTTATTAAGATTTATCATTACACCAACATGATCCAGTAGAGAAGAACATTGAAATAAAGGAAGAGAGTAGAGGACAAACTTGATGAGGACGATTTTTCTAGTGGGATCGAGCCACCACATTCTCTAATTCTGGATTTTTTTTCTTTGATAATTTGCGTGATTTTCTCTCATTACGAGGATCTAACTCGTTTGTGTGAAATGGGAATATCCAAATATTTGAAGGAGGACCAATTCCCAACTCCCAAACTCCAAAAAACCCAAGATTGTGGGAAATATTTTAAAGGAGGGTAGGGGTTACATTCCATCCAAATATTTTTCTATTTTCTCCATTGACTTTACCACCTGAAGTCTCAACAAAGAAATCAATGAAGCACTTAAATCTCCTGACAGTAATTACCAAGGCTCCTCCGAGGAGCAATGTATCATCAGTGAACTATGCATAATTCATTGTTTTTACTCCTCGAGCAATGGTTATGCCATGTAAATTTCCTTCCTCTTGCTCCTTCACAAGACTTCTACCAAGAGTTTCTAGCATTAGAATGTAGAGGAAGGGAGAAAGAGGGCAGCCTTGTCGAAGTCCACGCGAGGCTTGAAAGAAGTCATATGGTCTACCATTTACCAGGGGAGCGATCCAGGGTTGAATAATACAAGCTTTGATCCATTTGATAAAAAGAGGAGAAAACTCGAAGTGCTCCATAACTATGAAGAGAAAGTTATGTTGGCTCAGTCAAATGTGTTTACCAAATCAAGCTTGATTTCCATTCCTAGTTCTTTCCTCAAGGCACTGGATTGGATTTCTTCCTGAATGAGAACAATATTATTCATTGTCTTCCTTCTAGAGATGAATCCCCATTTCCCTCAATATATAATCCTAGGAAGTAGCATTTGCACACAATTTGCCAATATTTTGGTTAAACTTTTATAAGACGAGTTGCAAAGTGAGATTGGTCTGAACCTTGCGAAGGAGGTGGGCTTCGAATATTTGGGAATTAAGGCAAGAAAGGAGGAGCTTGTGGTACCCCCTATATCACCCCTATCTTTCATCCAATTCAACATCTTGCATAGATCCTTTTTTATTATGGACCAACATGCTCGAAAAAAGTGAACGGTGAACTTGTATGGGCTTGGTGTTTTGTCCGGACTTAATCCCCTTATGGCTACTTGCGCTTCTTCTTCACTTATGGGATTATTGAGCATCTAATTTTCATCTCTTGTTATGAATCGCAACACATTTGCAAGCATTTCCTCCTTTGTTATACCAACAACTGCACCTTGTTCAGTGTAAAGGTCCTTGAAGTGTCGATGGGCCTCCTCTCGGATTGCAGCGGTGCTCGTGAACTTGGACGCTTTTGAATCTTGGATTTCTCATATCATGTTTTTATTTAGCTAGAGCTTCGTTTGATTGTGAAAAAATGATGTATTTCTATCTCTAGCCTTGAGTTAGAGGGATTAGGATTTTAGCCTCCAAATCTTCCCTTCTTGTAGACTACAAGCTTCATTCAAACGTATGCTCAGTTGCTACTCTCTTTGAAGGAGTTGGGGAGTTACTTATGCTCTCCCCTTCTTGTAGACTATAAGCTTCATTCAAACGTATGTTGAGTTGCTACTCTCTTTGAAGGAGTTGGGAAGTTACTTATGTTGTCTCCATATGATCATGTAATAATGTCCTAGATATAATTGTAGCTCAACCCTTCTCTTGTCAAGGGCCCAAAACTTGTTTTTGGCCCAATCTTTTAATACTATTTTCATTAGGTGCAAATTTGATTCCCAAACAAAGGAGGGAGAGCCCTTAATGTAGGTCCCTATGTTTTTTTAGTGAGGGCATGGGCTTCTTCATGTTTTATCCAAAGGGGATAGGTCCTTGATCCTCCAAGAGGCCTATGGTGAGCAAGATCGATTTGCAATCCGAAACCGCGCCAGGAAGAATTGCACAACCTATAACCCTTTATGGAGAAGGGAGATATGAACCAAAAATATGTCTAGTATGGCAGCAATATGTCATTGCCCAATTATCTTGTTTGACCAACTAGTGGTGCCTCGCTTTGGTACGACATCTAGTAGATCAAAGTCCCCTATTAAATCCTCCAAGTATTCTCCAAAGGGATCATGCACTAGACCACACCATCTTCATTCTTTATGTGAAATAGTGGCATTAGAATCGCCACCCACTATGCTACATAGATCTTCTCTAAGAGAGTTCTATGATTGCAAAACTCTTGATTGTTTCCATACTGCACCGGACCATATACATTGCATACTTTAATAATCTGATGAGTAGTAAGATCTTCCAACTCTTCCAGGATCCAATTGTTCTTGACTTTCTTGTGAAGGAGCTTATACTTCCTAGAGTCCCATAAGGTTGCCAATCCTCCCAAAGCTCCTCTAACACTTACTGCAATTCCTATACCATTTTCCCACACTTTTTGAAGGAGAATGCATACTTTGCCTACCTCCATTTAAGTCTCTTGGAACAAAATAAGGTAGAGTCTTTCCTTATACACCACGTTCTTAACTGCTTCAATTTTTTGTTTTCCTCCCAGGCCTCTACAATTCCAAGATACTGTATTCATTATTTTTTAATGTGGGGACCATCATAGCCTCTGACTTTGGCTTTTTTCCCTTTTCTGTTTTGACTAGACATTGTTGCCTTAATGCGCTTATCTAAGGAGGTCTGTTTGCCCAATTGTTTTTCTCTATATGCTTCATCTTCTCTAATTGACTTATGGGTCCTTCTTCTTGGTTTTTTATGCACAGATATGTCTTCTTCAATATCTTCTGAAGATTCATCCCGTACCTGATTTGACTTTTGTCTAGTCATAACACCATTGGTGTCATCTTTCCCACCACTCAATTGGGAGTTGATTTCTTGAGATGGTATCGAAGGAAGGGTTGAAATATATTCTCCTATACCTATCTCCTCCAACAATGTTTGGGGGTTGGATATTTGGGCATTGGAGTCTCCTTGCAAAGGCTCTCTTGAGGGATTAGCTTTCTCCTCAGCGCTATTTCCTTCCTCGACATTAACCAAGGATTGAAACTGATTTGATGGAGAGGGATATGATGGCTTGGTTGACATTGAATTTGTTGGGGTCTGTTTTCCTTTCTTCACTACCTAATGCCAACCTTGTTCTTGCTCTTTCTTTGATTCTTTCTCGGGTTTCCTCGGACAATCTCTAGCAAAGTGTCCATATTCATGGCATGTTTTGCATTTGAAGGGAAGCTATTCATAATCCACCTTTTGAGCACGTTTCCAACCATCCATGGTGAGATTGATGGCCTCGGGAAGCCCTTTTTCTAGATCCACCTCCAAGCAAATCTAAGCACACGAAAACATAGGGGATTTGGGCTCATATTTTTCAATATAACACCCTAATGAGTTTCTATACTGCCAATACTTCATTAGACCAATAGTGTAGGGGGAGATGGGGAAGCTTTACCCAAATATGAACAACTGAGGGGATATCCCATCTAGGATCAAAATACATACTCCAACTGTTTAAATACACACCTCTTGGTCATATAAAATAAAGATCGTTGCTGAATATCATATCTCAATCTTCTTCTTTTTTGAAGAGGAAGGCGTAGTACCCCCTTCCACACAAGTGATGTTGCATTTTTTTTACAGAAGCGAACTCTAGTTTTTATTTAACCAGATCTCCATGGCCCTTGGAGAGGGCCATGGTGCTGTAAGATTCCCACCAATCCTCTTCCCGACTACCCCGATGCTTTCATTTTAACAGAAGCATAAGAGATATTGACTTATGGGTTTGAGGTCGGCTTTACAAACCACGTAGGTAAGTAGAGGTGTTAAGGCAGTTGCAATAGAGATTTGTTGTGATGCAACTAGATGGCACAACACATCATCCAATCAACTATTGAGCTTACTTGGATCAATATCTTGGGGAGGATCCATGACTATAGGTAATGCGGCTAGGGTTTCAAAATGCAGGAAATCGAGCCTCAATAGAATTCAAAACGCAGCTAGATTATACAATTCTTTCTTACACACCATGTTGATGATATCTTACCGATTTAATCAATTTATATCAAAAAAACCACTAAAAACTATTTACATATTAGCCATTGTAGATTTAAATTCTTGAAATGCATTAATAACAACCTTTTGCATGAACATCCACCAACAACTTAAAATTTTCAAAGTCACCACTAACAATCCTTTACATTAACATCTACCACTGACTTAAAATCATTAAAAATTATCACTACTCAATAATTTGCATTAACATCTACCACCAACTTAAATTGTTAAAAGTCATCAATAATTTGCATTAACATCTACCACCAACTTAAATTGTTAAAAGTCATCACTCACACCGACCACTCGTAAGGAGGATGGCTCGGTGTTAGAGCCTTGTGAAGTAGAAATTATTCTACGTGGCTTTCACTATGATATGTGGTGGCTTCATCGTGTGTTAATGGCTTACGGGTATGTTGGGTTAGCTTAAAAGTATGATGGGTTGGCAAATAATGAATAATTGTGTTACTTTTTCCATGAAACAATTAAACTAAAGATAAATTTGAATTGCCATGCCACATGAAAATCAAAATATTGTTTTATATTTTCAAATAATATAAAATAATTAATGAAAGTTTCAAATATAAAAAAAACAAGTAAAAATAGTAGCAAAGCTGTTTATATCTGCCATTTAAAATTAGTTTATATGTAATTTAATTAAAAGTTAATAGCCCAAAAGTAAAAGTAATTGATTTCCTTACATGAATACTAAGTATTTTAAGAGAAGTTAACCAAGAAATTAATAATCCCTTGGAAGTGTGGTGACCTAGTTATTAGTATTGCTAGGTTCAACACTTTATTAATAATAAAATGAAATGTAACTATTGAAGTTATGTGTTAGGTGGCTTTTTTTTTTCCTTGAAAAAAAAGCGTAATTTTATTTCATCTTTCGAGTACAAAATTACATTGGGTCATCAACACTCTTGAAGAGTGTATATGCTGCTGAGCAGTAACAATAATTGCAAGATCTGCACGGAGCTTTTTAGCTACAAAACAAAAATAAAAAAGCGGGAACAATGGCACCTCAAAAACTATATCTAAAAACCCTGAATCGGGCAGCCCTGATTGGCTCAGATACAAAGTAATAACCAGCAGAAAATGCCATAGAAAAAAAAACCAGTAAAGAAAAACAATTCTGAAAACCTTGAATAGGACGCAGTGCCACTAGCACCTGCAAGCAAAACCCCCATCATTCAAAGAAGAAAGCACTCCTCATCGGCCCATAGAAAACGACGCCCAGGCAAGGAAGCGACCACCACCGTAGCCCAGGCAGCCGCCCACCATCACAGCCAAAGAAGATCCGCCCACCGAGAAGAGCCGTCCACGTAGCCGTTAGCCCCAACACTGCCAGGACGCCACCGAGAGAGCGCCCACACAGCCACCCACCCTCGAACTGCACACTGCGTCCGTGTGGTAGCCGCCGTAGAAGAAAGGCCCACCATTGCGCAGGCAGCCTCCCACCAACATCTTTGATCCGAGGGAAAGAAAAACCCCAACGCGCAGCAACCTCCACGAATCCTCCGTCTGCAAAGAAGGATCTGGAGCCCTGAGCTCAACAGATCTCTGTCGCCGCCGTCGTCACCCGTCCAAGGATCCCCAACCTCGTTACAAGCCTCCCTGCTTACAAATACCACCGCCGCCGCCACTGGGAAGCCAAAGAAACCCACCACCCAATGGGTCGCTGTGCCAAGTCGCCGCCAACCATCCAAAGCAGAAAGAAAACCCCTTCAGTCGGCCAGAACAGGAAGCAACTCAAGGGAGAAGGAGGAGATCGGCCATGGAAGGATCCATGGCCACCAAAATCATCTTCGAATGCCGCCTATCAAAACCCTCCTGTGTTAGGTGGCTTTATGCTAGCATACATTCATTAATTCAATTAGTTATTGATTAAAATTAAACTCTAAAAATTGAGTTGTTAATTAATCAATTTGTAGAGTAGTTTGCAAATTGCTTAGAGAGAAAAGAAGGATTGTATCATAGTTATGTAAGGATTAAGGTCAAATACATCCATATCTAGATATAAATATTTATTGTACTTTATGTCATAATAGTTAATAATTATTGTCCAATTAAAATGTTAATTAAATTTATAAATAATAAGTTTGATTGATTGGTGACTCTACTTAACATCATATTTACAGCATTACTTAAAAACCTCATAATAATTAACTCAATTTTTAAGCACCAATCTTAATAATAAGAATTAAAACATGTATATTCTAGCTGCAAATAAATAAAATATAATACTCATATCTATTTTATAAAAGACTTCTCTTAGTAAAAAGAAAAAACAAAGAAAATGAATATGCTTAAAAAAGTTTATTAAAAATATTCATCATTATTTTATGGCTTTGGATCACTAATATTCTAAATAATATTAATTTATTTATCTTAATCCCTTCCCCTTCCTCTTCATGGATGAATATTAATTTATTTATCTTGATCCCTTCCTCTTCATGGATGGTGGAAACTTGAGCAGAAAGAGTTAAAAACGCATCTCCAGGTGTCGTGATGACAACGAACATCGACAGTACCCGCCACTGGAGTTAAAACCATAGCGAGGATGGTATAAATTCAATTCAGTGGATCTACGAGACCGGATCGGACGGCGTGACAACCCTTCGAAATTTACCTCATGCATAGAAGAAACTTGCGTGTTTGCCACACAATCTCGAGTCTACTTTCAGCATAGTGCGAGGTTTTAAAGGGTTCTAAAATGGTGAGGAGGTCAAGGTTTTAAGGATTTTCAGAGGGTTTTACGGACTCCAGAGGTCAAGGGTTTTGAAGATTCGAGTTTAAATGTTAGAAGTATCTAGCTCAAACTTTTTTGCAATAAAGTTGTACATAAGTACGATGGAGAATTAAATATATATAAAAAATTTCAAACAGATTTGAATGCAAAAATAGTTGTGAAGACTACGTGTAAATATTTGAAATTTTGTAAATTTTATATATTTTATTATTAATTTTTAATTAAAAATAGTCATCTCCCAGCAGGGTTATTTAGTCTTGTCATTGTACTTAACCAATTAAAAATTAAAAATAAGCAATTTAAAAAATTCAACATATTTAATTTAATTTCAAAATAATCAAATTAATAAACAAAAATATGCTAACTTTATTAAAACATTGAGAAATTTGTTAAAAAATTACAAAAAAAATTGCAAACTAATTCAATAATAAATGCAAACTAATTGTTATATAACCTGCCTTTGGCAGGTATAATAATGTTTTTTAAATGAGTAGTTTATTTATTTTATGTTTTGGATTTTATGGTGGATTTTGGTCGGAATCTGATAATTTTTTTTAGGTAAAATCTAAATTCAGAAGTGTTTAAATTGTGTTTTTTAATTCATAAATAGATCCAATACCCTCCAATACCCCCATAGCAATCGAATTATGCAATTTCCATAGCTAATATATGTGATTCTAATATTTTTAAAGATTTCCAACTAAACTCTAAACAAAATAAGATGGAAAATATGCTCTAAAAGAATTGGAAACTTATAATATTTACACTACACCTTTTTTAAATTTATGTTAGAAAAAATATTTTACATTTTAAAATAAAATCACAAAATTTATACTCCTCGAAGACAACACCATTGATTTGTATGAGTCTTGACATATGTTCCTTTCATGATGAGGTTGAAATCAACATTCTTTTCTCGCTTTCTTTTAACTTATAATGATCTTTAAAGGTGAGAGCCTTTTCTCTTTGTCACTTCACTTCCATCTTTAGTAATTATTGTGGATATGAAAGGTCACATCTCTTTGGGGTTGCTTAAGAATTGCAATATTAATTATTTAAGCAATTTAGAGATAAGTGATTAGGTCAAATTAAACAGTAATTCTAAAGAATTGACAAGTTGGCTTAACATGTCTCCCACCCCTCAACTTCTACAATGGGTCTTTCCATGTTAATGTCCCCCAACACTTATTTTCTGTAATGGGTCTTTCCATGTTAATGTCCCTCAACACTTATCTTCTGTAATGGGTCTTTCCATGTTAATGATTATGTTAGATCAAACATTAGCCCTAAGGAATTGACAAGTTGACTTAACTTATCCCCCACCCCTTTGCTTATGCAATGGGTCTTTCCATGTTAATGATTATGTCAGATCAAACATTAGTCCTGAAGAATTGATAAGTTGGCTTAACTTGCTCCCCACCAGGGTTGGAATTTGACGGGCAAAACGCTTGTCACAAGGTGTTTTCTCGTCAAATACTGTTAATTTTTTTTATAAACTGTCTCACCCTATGGATACACAATTCACCAGAACGTATTTTTGACGTTTAATTATTAATTTTAAACCGTCATAAATTTCTATTTAGGGTCAGCCTATCGGGACATGTTGTAATAATGTATAGTCTTGGTCATCCTATCAGGATATGTTGTAATAACTTATAGTCTTATATGATATACATATTTTATTCATTAACCAAGTTTGTAAATTGATCTCATCACATTTAGATCCCAACAAATTAGGTGGGTTAAAAAATGTCCTAGGATTTCTAATTTGTCAATTTCAACCAACACAAAGTGAGTCTCTCTAGGAAAGCAAAATATCCTCTTTCGCAAAGAAATAACGATTCTAAGTCATCTTGATCCATCTTTGTATCTCCTTAAGTCCTCGCCTGCATCACGAAGTTGTGTGGGATGACCATTGAAGCAAGGGAGAACATTGTAGGAGTGAACTAGACCCTTAACGTTGGTTAGGAGAACCCAGGCATGGAGAATGATTTGTGCAAATGCAAGGGTCTTTTGGCTGCATTTTGGGGAAATTTTTATCTTATTTTAACATAAATGGATAAGAGCTTTTGATTATAAAAAAGTAGCAGAGGTTACATAAAAAAAGGGAGAAGGATTGCTCCCATCGTAGGACTAAGTCCATGACTCCTTGTTCATCCTTTTCTATACTGTAACAGTCATGAAACTTCCCTAGTTTGTGAATGCTATAAAATCTAACAAACTGCTCAAGTAGGTAAATACATAAACAATACATAGATGTGTAGTAAAAGAGATAGAGTCTTCCAAGAGAACAACTTCAAAAACCATAACAAAAAATAGCTTGCATAACCAAGATGACATCAAATACAAGGCACCCGAAAACAACCTCGGAACCTGGAGTATAGACCATGTCATTGAAGCTAACCAAAAAGAGCAAAAGTTTAGGGTTTTAAGTTTGGAACCGAGTCTCTGAGGGACTGGGGAGGTTGCAAATTACATGCTCCTCGAAATTTCCTTTTACCATGCCACCACCTACTTTCCAACCTGTGAAGAAATGTCCAATACCATCCCTTAGTAGATCCACTTTCTTTTCCACTGTTTTGATATCACTGTTAACATTTCCGAAGCTGATATCCATGTTGATAGCCGGGACAATATCTATTTTATCTCCCAGGCTGGAGACCCTGTCTCGACATATGCGAATTTTAGAGAGCGTGACATTAACGAGGGAGAAGAGGCTAGTAAGGGCCCTCTTCGTCTCCAGGTTTTCAGATCGCAGCATTCTCAGCTGTTCCTGTATTTGTTTTACAAATTTAGAACTATCCTTCACATTGATGCCTCCACCCAAGCCCATGGGAGAACCAAGGGAGTTGGATTCACTCTGAGCCGAGGAGAGAAACCATTTCTCTTTAATGCCAAGAAAATCAAGATTACATGAGACGTGACCTGGAGGGCTTACCAGAAAAGTTGGGTTCGCCTGACACTCATCTTGTAGCTCAAATGCTTTCCTGATGTCCAGGGTTGTGGGGCTCTCATGCTTCTTGATGGTCTTTCTGCATCGCAGGCATTGGGGCAGAGGAGAAGTCGAGCAACGAGCCACTAAAGAGCCATGAGCACTGAAGTCCCCCATTCCGTAGAGAGTAATACAAGGCAGCTTCTTCTTCACGAAATGAACATCAATGAATTCGCGGACAATGCCTTCGATGCTTCCCCAGCACGCTATATGATCTGTCCTCTCCACCTTCTGCGTGATGTGCACCTTAGCGCAACTCGAGGTCATAAATGTGATGGGGAAGATAACTTTTTCAACAAAACGTTATGTGATGGGGAAGATAAAAGTTCAAAACGTCAATTTTTTTTAGTATGAAGAGTAGAGATGAAATGAAATTCCAACACTGCTCCCCACCCGTTAGCTTCTGCAATGGGTCCTTTTATATTAATGATCACTAGCTCATTTTTTGTGATCAATGGCTATATTAATAATTTAATCAATTACTTTTTTTGCCCATTTCCAAATACACTCCAAGGTTAAACTTAACTATGAGACTACTACTTATTTAATCTAAACAATTTTCCTTCTATAAACCAAATTATTATAATATTTTTGGCTAAATCTTTTAACCTATATAATTCAAAGAGCAATAAATGACTTTATAGAATATGAATACCATTTATCTGTCATTTTGTATAAGTTATAGTTTAAATAGGTTATTAACTGATTTTTTCTAGTTACTCAAAATAACGAAGGAAAAAAAGGAGATCATTATGTTTAGGTTCAAATATAATAAGAATTATTTTAAATTGATGGAATTGCAAATATCAAATATTAGTATTGCACAATTTTTAATAAGGGTATTTAAGGACATTAAATCCTTTTTTTATATTAAAAACAATAATTTTATCCATTCAAAATAATAATAACTTTCACAAAGATTACCTACTAAATTTTGGTGATGACAAACCTAAAAAATTAAAATACTAAAAACATTTAACTTTCTTCATTTTATTAATCTCCCTAATCTAATTAGCATAATTAACTCAAGATGATACTATAAACCATAACTAATATACTTAACTAAAATCTAAACCAAAATACCAATTAAAATTAGTTAACATTATCAAAATTAAGTTTACTTTATTATCAAGTTTATTTTCTTTCTATGTTATGTTATGGTTAGAGATTCACATAGGTTATATTTGTTATATAAAATTTATTATACACATTTGTTAATATTATATTATTATTATGCAATATTATATAAATGATACAATATCGTATATATGTATGATAGTTTTAAGTTGGGAAATTGATCATAACTTATTAATAATTTTTGTCCAATTTCATAAAATTATTTCAAAATTATAAAGGCTGCAAGATCCATTTTCAATAAGATTTTGGGCGTGGGATAACCGACACTCAAATTGCCCTGCTTTTTCGGCGATTTGTTCCCTAGAGCCGGTTATAAAAATCGAAGGAATCGTAGTTCCACCCCATTTACTACGGAATTATGCCATGGAACTGTGCCCCTAGCGGTTTTGGCCCATTTTAAGGCGACCTAGATCATCGAAATTCCAAAAAAATAACGAGAAGGGGTGGAACTGTGCCTCGCCGGAAAATTTTCCGTCGTTGGCAAGGGGCGATTTGAGTGCCGGTTATCACATGCCTTATGCCAAGATCTTGTCAACCAAATATAAATTCTCAACCATAACCCCCATAAAAACATAAAGATTCCAAAACTGTGAAGCAAATCTTCTTACCCTTATGTGACTGTGCTCAAAAAATTATTTCAAAACTATAAAGGTGCAAGATCCACTTTCAATAAAATCTTGTCAACCAAGTATAAATTCTCAACCATAACCCCCATAAAAACATAAATATTCCAAAACTGTGAAGCAAATCTTCTTACCCTTATGTGACTTTGCTCAACTTTGTAGACCTCAAAATATCACTCGACTTTGATGAAGATGAAGCTAGACTTGACAATGGAGGTCCAAGCCTCGAGCTATATGTTGCATGCTCCGATGAACTCCCTAATAAGAGATTTATTAAGAATTCCTGTGAAACCTCCCTATGGATCTTCCGAAAACATCTCCATTTTAAAAAGCTAGAGGGAAAATCATAGTGACCAAGAGCCTCCAGCAAGATAAAACGCGGTTTACCATGTCGGAAAGTGTGTATATACTCACTGTGAGAGGGATGTTCGAGTACATGGCACCCGCACCTATGATGATGCTTCATGACTAAGACTATGATGTTGCATGTTATGATATATGATATATACAATGTATATAAGGCATTGTAAGGTGGTGCTACTGATTTTATGAGAAAAAAAGGTGGTGGTACGGATGGGATGGGAGACAAACTTGGGTTTTGTAATGTTGGATGTTGAGCCCAGTGCTCGATAAACACAATGTGGAGGAAGATTGCAGTGAAATGTGGGTTATGATGTTGAACGGTGTGGCTATACACACTGTATATTCTTAGTCATCAATTGCAGCAAGGGGTTATAATGTTGGATAGTGTGTACAGTCAAGCTGTGTATACATAAATTCTGATGCATAATTGGGTTGTGATGGACGAGGCGAAAAACTAGAGAGACACCTCTGATTGTGATATACAGTGTATAAATCAGATTAAAAAGGATGTGTGACATCTGGGTTTCGTGCTGGGAGACAAAAGGATGTCTGGGTTTTGTGATTTTGAGCTCAGTTTTCCATTAAGCACAACGTGGAGGAAGAATACAGTGAACTGTGTGTTGTGATGTTGAACAGTGTGTATATGTAGTCATTAGTTGCAAACAAGGTTTATGATAGTAGATTGTGTGGGTTGACAAGGTGGGTATACATAGACTCTGTTGGTATAGTTGGGTTGTGATGGGTGAGGTAAAAAACTCACAGAGATGCCTCTGATTCTGATAACACAGATGGTTGGGTATGAGAAAGAAGAATCACAGTGTAGATAGGGGTATAGTGTTGAGTCCCGACTTATGGTAGAAGAAAAGCTGAAACACAGATGGAGTTCTTAGAGGAGGGATTCAGAATGGAACAGACAAACAATGTGCCTCATGTTGCAGGTATGCAGGAGAATTGATTGACAAAAACAAACTGATATTACAGTCCTTTTTTATTTTATCGTTGGGGTTGAAGAAATAAGAACAATGAAGGGATTTTAAAATGCGACAAACATATCAATGTGCATGATGGTCCATGGTCCAGGTATGCAAGACGATTGATTGACAAAAAATCTGATATTACAGTCCTTGTTCTGATTTCTGGGGTTGAAGAAGTTAGAATTAAGAATACTTGAGATTGTGTAGATTTCTGGTGCAATCATGGGTTGTTGTACAGTCCAAGTTTCAAGTATACCACTAGTTGCCATTGCAAAGGAGTTGGTGGAGTTTATGGAGGGCATTGCTGGTAAGGACAGTGTTTATGCTTGTGAGATCAGGACTGAAAGAGCAAATTGGAAGTCTAAAGGATTCGGCAGGGTCCAATTTGATAATGCTGATGCGGCAAAAGAGGTATGCAGGCTTTCCCAGTTAGGTCTTCTCTTGTTTCAGAAGGACAGGCTTGTTGCTTGCTCAACAGAAAAGGACATTGTCCCCAGACCAACTTACTCTGTCCACGGAGCAGAGCTGCATCTGGGATGCCGAGTGTTTCATAATGCCTTGTGTGTGTTATGGTCTGCAAGTGATGTCGTTGCTGAGTTTGCATTGCAAAGGGAGAAAATTGGCTTCTTTGTTAGTGAGAGTGGGGTGGAATATAAGTTGGAGGTTGGTTTTCAGGACATTGTTCAGAGTTATGCATGCATTTTGAAAGAAAGGAGGACAGATGCTATTTTGGTACAGGTATGCTTGCATTCCTCGTATATCTCCTTCATTGATTTATGTCAGTTGCATCTTAAGCCAGATGCGGCGAGCCACAAAATTTTTGCAATAAGCCTCGAATTCTCATTTCCTAATGCGTGCATTTTGGATCTGTCCATGCCATCATGGGTTTGTTGTAGAATTCACTATAAATCCTCTACCTCATGATTTGTAACAAAGAGGCAGTGCTTTTCTTAGCTCACGATCAATCATTTTGTGCAAAGTTACATGAATTGTTTTTCAGCTCATGATCAATCATTTTTTGCAAACTTACATGCCTACTGTGGAGTCCCCACCCAACACCGCCAACGGTGGCACATGTAGCCTCTAAGTAGGGCCTTTAAAATTCTGGCCCTCATAGACCTATTCACCTTAATTCCAAGAGAAAAGGTCTCCCACAAAAACCTGAATTAATTAAAATGCATGCACAGGTGTGATAGTTAAAATGCAGCAGAACATACAATTATGGATTGGTAGATTTTGTGGTAGGCTGCAGCTAAGTGTGATATCTAGAGTTAATCATAGTTACACACACAACATGCAATTCTACATATTTCCATAACATAAGATAGCATTAATTGCTTTTTCATAAATAGTGACGGAGCACTTATCTTTTAACATAAGATAGTCGAAGAACTGGCTGCAATGAACAATTTTCCACCCAACCATAGGCATCTAGTGCAGACACCAACCCAAAACTAGGCAATGAGGTCACTGTGGTGAAGGATTCAAGGTACATGCTTTTAGCTCACTCAACCCAACGCGTTTGCTCTTATATGAGGTCAATGGGATGAAGGAATTAAGGTACATGCGTTTAGCTCACTCAACCCAAAGCATTTGCTCTTATGTGTAGCCAATCTGCTCATTATAGAGCATGCCAGTCATCTCATCCAGCCATCAGATAACCACGGCACTCTCTTCCACTGCCCCCACACAACCCAAGGAAAATCTTCCCTTCCTCTACTCTTCAGTGTAGGTGAGTCCAATGTGCTGAATGCCTTCTAGGAATAACATGTAGAACACTTGGCTCTTAAGCTTCCAATGAGCAACAAATATTCAGTGGGGGGAGGATTCCTCATTGCATAGCCTCTATGCTCACCTACAGGCTACAGCCATCTCTCTGTCATTCCTATTCATAGTGCTAATTTGGTCAATTTTAAGATTGGTTCTTGGTTAACAAAAATGAAGAGCAAAAAACATGAACAGTGTAGAGCATGAATTAAGAATGATAGTATAAATGAAATGACAAAATGTGAGAGTTGAGGGAAATGATGGCTGACATACCTTCTAATAAGAAAAATGAAGTATTCTTACATTTCCCCATGATGATTGTACTCAGCCCATGCTTCAATAACTACATGAGAATACTTCCCCACCAACTTCTTACATGCATTCAATGATTGGTTTAATAAAGCAATGGAGGTGGATGGCTTCAAGACAGATAGCAGAAAAGAGACGAGTTCATAGGCTGACAATTAGCAATAGAGGTTTACTCTGCCATAGGCCCCCTTTCCTTTTGGCCCTCTGGTGTAATCATAGCCCCTCTCGTGCTCTCCAAAACCATCTTGGAACATTATATACTTACATAGCTCAAGTACATTGTGGCAAACCTACCACATGGTCCATAAAAGTATATTTACATCATTTATTGCTTATCCATTCATTAGTCAGATCTTGGCCTTGAGCTCTGCACTAGGAATCCATACTAACATATTTACAACATTTACAAACAGGGTTATCTATTTAAGCCCACATGGTTTGATTAATCATTATAACAATGCATTTACAATTTATACATAATCTTGTCCAATACATTCCAGGGGTCAAAACTGGGTTATTACACTACCTAGTGTTAAGCCCAAGTTCAAGTTTCTACTATTTTCCATTCAAGAGAAGCAACAAGCCAAACAGGTTGCTGATATTCCACAAACTTTCTGATATTTTTAATAATATCGTTGTCATGACATAAATAAGAAGGAACAAGGCATCAAAATTTTGATGGAATGCAAATTTTGCATCTCAAGTAAGGTCTGGAAGTAATCTTTGATTTTATGTTTTAGAGGGTCCCTTGTAAATCCATAGATAAAATGCCTATAATTTTGGATTGGGGCAACTGTGTCTGTTGCTTTTAATTAACTTGTTGAGGCTTGAATGGGGTTCTTATTTTAAGGTCTCCAATTAATCCTCAGATTATATTTGTCTCAGTTGCAGTCTGCTCCAAAAATTTATCAGAAGGTGCCATTGCAGAAATTATCTTCAGACTGTGGTGAGGATAGGTACAAAATTTGCAAAGAGGATTTTGAGTTTCAATGGGTCCGAACAACTGATTTTTCAGCATTCTGTAGCATTGGGCAGTCCACTTCATTTTGCATAGAGCTTCCTTCTACTGTGGGACTTGCTCATATCATTGAAAGCATGCCTTATCACGAGGAAATGGAAGAGGAACTTACTCTAGAAAATGGTACTTCATTTTCTCCCTTTCCACATATGGTTCCAAGTCTTAGTGCTCCAGAGGATGTTAATCTACCATATCAAATATTTTTCCAAATCAGTTCTCTCATTCATTATGGGATACTGAGTGGGCCAACACTCTCTCGTGAGTTCTTTGAATTACTACAAAATGACAAGACACCAGCTTTACATATACGTCTGGCCCTGGCAGAACTACATAAATTTAAGACCACATGTTTTGAACCAGAAATATGGCTTCGAAATCAATTAAATAAGTTACGGAACTCAGAAAGGCGGTTGAAATCTGCTACAATCTCTACAGACAAGAGTATAATGAAGTTTCATAGGGCTCTAGTTACTCCTTCTAAGTTCTACTTTTTAGGCCCTGAGCTTAATGTTTCAAATCGTGTGACAAGGCACTTTTCAGAATACATTGATGATTTCCTCAGAGTTTCTTTTGTCGATGAGGATTGGAATAAGCTCCATTCAACTGCACTTACTGCCAAAACTGAATATGGTTTTCTGGCGAAGCCACAAAGAACAAAAGTATACAATAAGATATTGTCAATTCTGAAGGATGGAATTGTGGTAGGCAACAAAAGGTTTGAATTCCTAGCATTCTCATCCAGTCAGTTGAGGGAAAATTCACTCTGGATGTTTGCATCCAATGACAAAGTCACTGCTGACAGCATCAGAAAGTGGATGGGTAATTTTGACAATATCAGGAATGTAGCCAAGTGTGCAGCAAGGATGGGGCAATCTTTCAGTTCTTCTAGGCAGACATCAAATGTTAGAGAGCACGAGGTCCTCATTATTCCTGATATTGAGGTCTCTACTGATGGCATCACGTACTGTTTTTCAGATGGCATTGGAAAGATTTCTTTGCCATTGGCAAAGCAAATAGCCTATAAATGTGGATTGAGTACGGCAGCTCCTCCGTCAGCTTTCCAGATAAGGTATGGTGGCTATAAAGGTGTTGTAGCTATTGATCCCACTTCCTATCACAAACTATCTTTGAGACCAAGCATGCATAAATTCAAATCAAAGAATACCATATTAGATGTTTTAAACTGGAGCAGGTTTTTGCCTGCTTTCTTGAACCGTGAAATAATCACATTGTTGTCAACATTGGGTGTACCCGACCAGAACTTTGAATGCCTGCAGAAAAAGACAATAGTGCATTTGGATCAAATAATGATCAATAGGGACATGGCTCTTGATACCTTGCAGATAATGTCTTCAGGTGATGATCATAAGACTCTGATTGAAATGCTATCTGGAGGCTACAGTCCTAATACAGAGCCTTATCTTTCAATGATGCTTCAAGCTTTCAGAGAATATCAATTATTAGAGCTAAGAACAAAGTGTCGTGTATTTGTCCCAAAAGGTCGAGTTCTAATGGGATGTTTGGATGAAACTGGTACCTTAAATTATGGTGAAGTATTTATTCAACTTTCTAAGGCAAACACCAAGATTTACGATGATGGCCTTTCTGCATCTGGATTCATTGATAGGGACAAGACATATATATTGCAAGGAAAAGTGGTAGTTGCAAAAAACCCATGTCTTCATCCAGGTGACATAAGAGTTTTGCATGCTGTCAATGTTCCTGGACTTGATCATGAATATATGGTTGATTGCTTAGTTTTCCCACAAAAGGGAGAAAGGTAAGAACTTCAACGATGCTAATGTTATGTTCAATATTTTATTGTAAATTATTCATTTTGTGAAAATAATGTTGAGAGACATCATTGTTAGGGAAAACTTGAAATGATACAGTCAATAACAAACATCTTTGAAATTCTCCATACAATCTCCATGCACAATGTTTAGTTTTGAAATAATTATAACTCCAGAATGAATTGCTCCTATCATAAAAAAAAACGTAAATTACTTCTTTCCAAATTAGCATGTTAAACAAGCAGCATTGCAAGTTCTTGAACTATGTCAGGTGATCTCTTTAGCCATTTGCATGCTCTTATTCTCTGGATTCTCCCAAAGTAACTCTTTGTCATCCTTGAAAAGAGGATCCTGTCAAATAAACCTTTCTCACTCCCATAGTCTTCCTTCTGTGGTTATCAAACTACCAGGTGACCATTGCAGCTTTTGATGTTGCCAAAATCCACTTCAAAACTAACTATACCTTTGTGAAGCATAAAAGATCAATTATATTTGACTTTCCAATATTAGATAAGAATTAATAATATATAAATACATATATATGTATAAAATAATAATTATATGATGATTACAATGATGAGTGGCCTTGGCATTTTATAGGCATCAAGGTGACCTTTCACGTAAAGACTAAAGTATGTCTTTATGTGATGCACTTTTTAATAATTATATTAATCTCCTAAGTTCTATAGTTTAGGTATATATTATGAACAATGTTAGGTATATATACATAACATTGTCTTCCCCTTTAAAAATGCTTTGTCCTCAAACCAATCCTGCATGATTTTGTCTTCCATTGAGGAGTGTCAGCTTGTTTTTGGATTTGTTTTTGAATATTTGTGAGGCTCGCTGTAGAGGAAATGCGAGATTTGTGAATTCTTTAAGCGGATGATGTAGGCTACCTGACCCATATAATTTGTATTTCTTCTCTATAGCTAAATTTTAGTGATGGGTTCCTTTATTAAAAAATTGTACTCTCTATATGCAACTAAATGCAGTAATGTAACAACATCTTCATATTCTAAGTTCATTTGAAATTTAATGTCTCCATCGCTCCACTTTTTTGAGTCATTGAAAAGCATCAATATAGCTGCTTGGTAGGTTGTTACTGCCATTTCTATGGACTTGAGCTCAAATATGTAGTGGATATCATAGATTCTCACAGAATATACTCATGTAAGTCTCCGATGCATATGTTTTCTAGAATAAAATCCATTAAATGCTTCAACGCATTCAGCCATCTTTGGTGGAAGATTAAGTTCACCTATTTCCCAAAATTTTATGAATGGGAATCCCTTGCGAGGTGAACCACATATCTGACACAGTTACAAGCTTCATTAGGTAGTGGAAAAGGGTTGTGTTGTGGATTGTGAACCCTTTTTTTGGGAGGAACCTCAATCCATATGTTTCCCAAGACACCCATAGTGTAAACATGAGTGCCGCTATAGTCATCATAAAGTTGGGTGTGGCAGACAATGACATAGAGAGTTCTGAATTGTTGGAACAGTAGGTCTAGCTAATTCATCACAACTCTGGACCTTTTGGAGATAGATAGTTGATAGTTGATAGTCAACTAGAAGAGTCCATTGGCAGATCGACTGAGAAGTCAACCAATTGAGGAGTCAACTAGTTGATTGACTAAGGAGTTGACTGATTGAGGAGTCAACTAGTCGACTGACTAAGCATTTGATTGGTTGGGCTGTTAAAACAGAATAGCATGGAAATCACAGAGGCTGTTATGTGCTATGACCCAAGTATGTGGACTTGTTCTTCTTCAGTACAAGGGAGTTTGTTACATCTTAGTTCTATAAAGGGATGACCCTATGGGTCAATCTTGTGTGTGAAAACAATTTGAAATGATATTGTTGTGTTCTTCTATGTGATAATATATGCATTCTTAACGCATTTTGATGTATTTCTCTATTTTGTTATGCTAGTTTGTGCTTTAGTGTTATAATGGTGTCTCTCAACACCACCTCTTCTTGGAATCATTAGCTCTCTAATCTATCTCATTCCCTGATTCTCCAACATGTTATCAAAGCTGTTGGTTTGAGTCATAGCCTGTTGTCTCCAAGTCTTTTGAGGTTGTCTTGTAGACTTGAGCTGGATATCTGTTTCATTAACTTAGGGCTATGACTTGCAAACTGTATCAGGGTTTAACTCTATAGATCAACAATATGGCTACCAAACAAGAGATGGTAATTTTGAATGGTCACCATAATGGAATATGGGCACAAGATATGGAGACCTTGTTGAAAACTAAGGCACTTTGGCATTATACGAAGACCATGATCCTAGATTCAAAGGATGATCAACATAAGTTTGTCATTGATGGGAAGAAGGATGAGGTCTCAGGAGTCATTACCACCTACATTTCAAGGGTGATTCACTTTCATACAAGTGGGATTGACTGTTATCATCAGTTCTGAAAAAAAGTTAAAATATCTATTTGGTAAGATTGACAAAATGTCAAGTTATGCAAATTGAGAAAGAGTTGATCTCTCTTTTGAAAGAATTGAGGACTATTTGGTTTGTGTCAAGGAATTAAGATTGAAGTTGGGTGAATGTGGCAAGGACTTTTCGAAGAAAGATGGTCAACTCATTGAACTGATCCTCAAGAACTTGAAAACACCCTATGATGTATTATGTTCAACATTTTTTGCTAGGTGGGCTTCCAAAAAAGAAGATGGTAAGGGCTATACCTTTGATTATATTTATGGATTTCTAATTAGGGAGCAAGAGAAATTGCTTGATGATGGAAAATTAGATGTCAAGCAACATGCCCATTTGTTGAAGGGCAAGGATTGACATAACTACAAAGAAAGAGGTCGATAATGCAGCCATGAGAAAAGGTGGGATTGCATTGACCAGAACAAAAAGAAGAAGCACGATGAGCAAACTACCACTAAAAAATGTAGAAAGAAGAAGATTTGTCACTATTGTGGGAAATCAGGACACATGGAGAAGGCTTGTTGGAAGAATACTAGAGATCTAGAAGAGAAGTTCAAGAACCTTGAAGCAAATGTGTCAATTGGATGATCGTCCATTGTTTAGCACCGCCTTCCAAAAGGTAAGGCAAACAACTATACATTTTTTGTTAGTGCTTCTTAGGTCCTACATGCTCACACTACACAGAGTGAGCAAATAGTTGATTATGGCTGTTGTCCACTAAGTTGCACTTAGGTGGAGTCTTTGTGAACCACAAAAGACTTGAACAACTTACATTGTTCATGGCCAGAGTTCAAAAGTTCATCAGGCCAAATTTTTTGGCCCTTCGTAAAATTTGCATGTCCAGACCTCCATGGGGGAATTGTAATAAATTGGTCTAAGCATGATACTTTTGTAAAAGTATTGGCCTACCTTAGGGTTTACTATCAAGGGGATACTCTAGAGTGTGTTTTCCTTGGGAATTATGCGTTATTCTTCAGTGACGTATAATTTCTGAGTTTTTCACTCATACCTCCAAAGCTGGAGTATTTTCCATGGTGGTCGATCTTAGGGAGGTTATTAAAGCCTATGTGCCTATGTATTTTAAACATGCTAGCAATCAATAATGAGTCATATGGACATGCACTAGGACCCTTAGGATTTTTAAGTCATTCGGAGAAAAATAATTTTTCCCGTTTAACTGGATTTTTTAGTATTTTAATTAAAAAATAAAAAAGTGATAAAAGTGTGGTTAGGAGGTGAAATTTGGCATGGAGGTGCTCGTTTTCTAACCCAGAGCACCCACAAAGCCCCTAAACCCACTTTTCCTAAGTTCTAATTGATTATTTTTCACTTCAATAAAAATTCTCTCAAAAATATTTTTGAGGAATTATTTAATTTAAAAAATAATAAATATGAGAGAAAATCAATTTCCTATTTCAGTGGAATTTGTCTATGAAGGCCCAGTTGAGTTGGCATGGACATTTAAGGTAAATCCCAATCAAATTTTGGAGGATTCAATCAAAGATAAGCCTTGGGTGAGTTGTCCTTTTCAAGTAAATGCGCTGTCATGTCCCAAATTTGGCATTGGGTCACAATGGCCTAATCCCAATGACCATATTCATGAGAGTTTGTCAAATTGATGTTAAGGGTCAAAATATTGCCTAGGAGGAAAACTACTAATTTCCTAGGTTGAGGGTGGAAGCTTTGGGATTTGAAATAAGGAGGATAATAAATGATGTTTGCACATTAGAATGGCATAAATATTTAATAAAGAAGCTAAATAAATAAATACAGGGGGAAATCAAAGTGGCAATTGATCATGGAGACACATGGAGGATGTGGGATCCACATAAGCTAGATTTTCCATGCCACATGGCATCCTACTCTTGCCATTTCGAATCCATAAGAAGACAAATGTTCTCGGGATGAGTTAGAAGGTCAATATACTTGGCATGAGTCATGTAAAGTCGAATTGGAGTGGAAGAATAACTCCCATGGAAGAGAAAGAGGCAATTTGGAGCTAGTGAGACACTTGGGCTAGATTCCCTAGCTCTATGACAACAATGATGAAGATGCTATGACACCTATGACACAAATCAGACCTGAGGCCTAACATATGACATTTATGACATGCCAGGGCTAAAAATAGCCTCCAAGAGGGCGCTCAAGTGAGTTAGGGCATCCAAAGAGACACCAATTTGAATTGGGAGAAGGAGAGGGCTAGAATTGGAAGGACAAGTGGCATACTTGGGAATCTCTTCCCAAATTGAGTTGGCATAAATCTCTTGGAAGGAATTCGACCCATGGAGGACATTAGAAGTTTATAAAAGTCATGAACAAAGAAGAATGACAGCTTTTGATTATTTGAGAAATTTGCAATTGCATTTGTGAAGAGGGAGAGCTAATGGATGATTAGTTTTTTCCCTTAGCCAATTTCGAGGGTGAAAAATTCCCATCCAAGTTGGTAATTGGAAAGGCTATTCAGACCTTTCATTTGAAGCTTTAATGGAGTCTTTATTTGTAGGTGTAAGCTACAGGGCAGCTCATGGTTTCTTCTAGTGCAGCTCACTCCTTCAACCATTTCCAGTTTTCATGGCGTATGCTTGATCCTTGAGGGAGGGCGTTTTTGGTGAGCTTTTGTACTATTTGGGAGAGCTTCTCATGATCCATTTCTGTTTTAATATGATTAATATACTATGTTCTTCATCTTCATAAAGTTTCAGGTTGAAATACCAAGTGGTTATATGTAAAATTGATTATTAATAAGCAAACAGTGACCATTCCCCACTAGATTGATGTATGCCAATGTATTGATGATTATTTTGAATGGAAGAATGTTTCTCTGATATATTTATGATGTATGGACTGCCATTGATGAGTATTACAAGTTTCATGTTCAGCACTTAAGCATTTGGAGCCATCTTGCTCAGTTTTATTTTATTTGAAGGAGATTTAATGCTATTTCCCCCAAGGTCGAACTAGTGATTTTGTATCTGTTTGGGAGAGGGTTATAACCAGCTTAATAAACTGAATAATGATGCACACAAGACATTAATATTGTCCCTTAGATATCCCCTGCCTCTGTTCAGAAATTCTAGTGGGTTTGGGAGCATTTGGAGAGTAATATTCAACATTTACCCTGGGGGGGATTGGAACCCCAAATTACTAGTAAAACTCCCATCTTGGCCAGAAGTTTAAATAAGTTTGCAGAAGTCTTTTGATGGTCATAAATCATTCCTAAACATCATAATCAAGTACAAATATCATTCATACACCTTCACTGAATATTTGGAGGCATTTGGAGCCAATTGGAGACCTAGAGACCAATACTAGTCATAGGGAAATTACTAGTAAAGTACCCTACATTGGCCAGAATTGAAAGAGAATTTGCAGAAGTATTTTAAAGGTCCAAAAGCACCCCTGGAACACATATTTATGTTCTAACATCATCCATATACCTTCTCAGAAGATTTGGGAGCATTTGGGGCAAATTGGAGACCTAGGCATCAAAACTAGTCAAAGGTCGAATTTGGGGAAAAAGAGAAAAATTGGTCATTTTAATAAAATTCTTAAAGAGGGACATTACAGTGGTTTCAGAGCATGGTCCTTGCACCCGTGAATTAATATCATACGTTGAAGAATAATTTTCAGCCATGTCTCACTATTATGAGGAATCCTATGAGTACAATTTTTATGAGGAATATGCAGATGCTTATGAGCAATATGAAGCAGAATGTGAATGGTCTGAGGAAGAGGTGCCATCATGCAACACTTCTTACAATTTCAGGAGGAATGAAGATTATGATTATGACCCTATGTATGATAAATATGAGTATGCCACACCACCAAAGGATAATGCTATGGATGAGTTACAAAGATGCAGAGCAACATATAAAACCTTGCCCCAACAATATAAAAAATATCAGGAATATCTTGATTTGTACAAGGAAGATACACAAAATGCCATGTCTTTTGAGTACTATGCTGAAAAATTTGAAGCTTCCGGGAATGCAGGTATTTCCATCTGGGCGAGACTTCTTGGGTACTCTTCAAAAAGAGATTCCAAAGGTATTGATATTAAGGAAACCAAGGGGAAAAGTACATCAGATTGCTTGAAGGAGAAAGATGAAGCTACATCCCATGAACTTGAAGAAGATCCTATTGAAAATATTGAAGATCATTTCGAGACACATTCTACCCTAGACATGAATCAAGGAGCATCTACTGATGGATGCTTGAACTATGAAGGAGTACCTACTGATGGGTGCTCACACCTCTATGTTGGTGACATAGAGATCACTTTTGACAGTATTGCTGCAAGACAAAATTCCCCTAATCATGAAAATGAAGACCTTGTAGAAGTTGAAGAAGAAACAAGATCAACTTCCCCATCACCACTTGAGCTTCATGAATTTGGTCTAAGCAAGAAGGAAGAAGATGAGGAGGTTCATTTGCAAGAGTCTTATTTTCTTGAAGGGTCCTTAAAGATGAATGAAAAGAAGATCCAAGAGTCCCTCCTCATTCTCCATGAAACTCAAGCATTGGTGTCAAATTCTTGTTGGAGAGCTACTTCATTGGAGGAAACATCCTTCCTTGAAGACATGGAGAAGATTCAAAGAGCAATGTGCCACATCAAAGGTAATTTCATGTCTTTGCTTTTTGATAGAAACCATTTATTTGAGCTTAATGAATTGTTACATGATGCATACTTGAAGAATAATGAGGATAATCATAAGCTCACAATTCAAAATGAGCAACATCTTGAAAAGTTGCAAGATACTTGTTTTTCCTCCTATGTTTCAAATTGTCAAATGGTAGATTGTTTGGAGGATTCTCATGACATGGTGGATCATGAGAAATGTGGAAATTTGAATGTGCTTAATGTGTTTGAAGATGAACTTGAAGAGATCCAAACACTTGATGTGGTGGAAGAGGAACTTGAATTGTCTCTTGATGAAGGTTATGCAATTTTTAAAGAAGAGCATGATTCCTCTACATTGGAATCAATCTATGACAAAGTTTTCACACTTTTGAAGGAGCTGCATGATACTACCCATATGGATCCTTCCCATGATCAAAATTCTGCACTTTTTGATCATTTGGGTGAGTTGGTTCATTCTCCTAATCCTACAATTCCATGTTTTGCAGCATTAGTCTCAATGAAGTATGGGTGAAAGGGTTCTTTTTGATGGTGCCACATGAGGAGTATGGAACTCCTAGATTTACCTTTTATGATGACATGGTTGGAGCACATTCTTACTCACATTTGCAGCAGCATCATTTGTTACTTTATGATGATGCACATCTACATGGATGCACCTATGATATGCATTTGAGTCACTTGAAGACTCATGTTTTTTCTTGCTCAACACTTGGTTCATTTGATGTTGGAGGAACTTCATCCAACACTTGGATGCATAGACTTATGATTGGAGAACATTTTTGTTGGCAGCCACATACTTTGTTATATCTTTATGATTCTCACATTCATGGATGTATGGGTGATATTTCTTTGGGTCATTTGAAGTCTCGTTTTTTCTACTCATTATTTGGTTCAGATTTTAGTGGAGATTCTTCATTCACTTCTTGGATGAAAGAATACATAGCTGAATATTTTGATGCATATCATATCCTCTTGGAGCAGCATTATAGGACATGGGATCCTCACCTATTTCATTGGAGCAGATTTGATTGGTTACTTGTTGATTGTATGCACTTGGAAAATGGTGGTCTACTTGCTTGGTGGTATAAGCACTTTCATAATTCTTTGAGGAAGCATCTCCTTGATGTACATTTTCATTATGTTGTTATGTACTTTGATGATATATATTTTGTACTCGTGATGTTTGGAAGAATGCATACAAGAAAATGGGATCCAGGAATCCTCTTATCTGATGGTATGGGTTGCAGAGCACTCTTAATTGTTGGGGTGCAATACAAGCAATGGGATCCTGGAATAATTTTTGTTTCGTTGGTCTCAATTTTTGGGAAACAAGCAGTATGGGAGATGGATTTCCCACTTAATAAAGTGATTTTTATCAGAGTAGTGCAGCAGCAAGCATGGTGGTCCCTCTCTAAAATCCTCATGGAATCTCGAAGACTCAAAGTTAGGCAACTCAGTGGCAACTTCAAAGAATTATACAAAAAGCAGGTTTTTCAACACCCATGTTTGAAATTGCTTGAGGACAAGCAATACTGGGTAGGGAGGATTTGTCATGTCTCAAATTTGGCCTTGGGTCACAATGGCCTAATCCTAATGACCATATTCATGAGAGTTTGTCAAATTGATGTTAAGGGTCAAAATATTGCCTAGGAGGAAAATTACTAGTTTCCTAGGTTGAGGGTGAAAGCTTTGGGATTTGAAATAAGGAGGATAATAAATGATGTTTGCACATTAGAATGGCATAAATATTTAATAAAGAAGCTAAATAAATAAATACAAGGGAAAATCAAAGTGGCAATTGATCATGGAGACACATGGAGGATGTGGGACCCACACAAGCTAGATTTTCCATGCCACACGACATCCTACTCTTGCCATTTCGAATCCATAAGAAGAAAAATGTACTTGCAGTTTTCAAGAAGCTATTTCTATAACTAGATCTAAACTGAATATTGTACTTGCATTAAATTATTTTTCAAATATTTTTCCAAGTACAAAATTTTTTCATTTTTATTTATTTATTTTTGTTTCTTGTTTCCCATCATATTGTAATCATATTAGTTTGCTGGTTTTTAGCAGGTCCAAGGAAATACAGAAGGAAGTTCTGGCCATTTTCCGCCAAAAAGTGCCAAAAAGACATTTCGTGGACCCCTTTTCTTCAAACTTTTATTTCTAGAATTTTGTAAGCCATTAGATCCAAGTAAAATGGACTAAAGTGGCATTTATTTGAGCAAGTATTGTAATATAATTAAACGAGAGTAGTGGGATACTCAACGCCAACACCCATCCCCCCTGGGGGGATTTGCATTTTGTCAATTTTTGTGGAATATTTTTTTCTAACAACACAACAAACACACACACACCTTTTAAATTTGCAGAATTGTATCAAGCCCTGTAAAAGAAGGAAATAATAATAAAAGAATAAAAAAGGCGAAGGAAGAAGGACAACAATAAAAAGAAGTCCTTTGGGGAATAAATATGTTTCCTTTGGGGTTGTTCAGACCATCCTTTTGTTTTTGGGGTATTGGATCATAAGAGATCCATCATATGAAGCCTATCCATAAAGGGGGGTAATAAGGTGCTTTGGGGTTATTAATATGAGGGTTCCCTTCCGGCTTAGGGGTTTAACTTATTTCATAGTTTAATTTTGCTTTTACTTCATTTTTTATTTCTCGCAAGCGTAATTTAGAAATAACACAAAATCTCGTTGCCATGAAGTATGCTCTCACCACCACACAAAGGCTTTGTCGATTAGTGGTGGATGATCAAAAAAGTGACACATAGATTTTGTGCTTCTTTACCTCTATTTTAAGCTTTGAGTTTTCTTTTCTTACAATCATTAACTGGAATAAACATTTGGATTACATATCAAAGTATGCTCTTTCCCCTTGCGGGCATTTTGCTTGGGCCTGTGGGAAATCAGAAACGATTGTAGCCACTTCTTTAATTTTTCACATTTAAGCTAATAACTCACCTAATAAAATATACAACCCCGCACATAGTGAAAATCCGACACTACGAATAATTGAGAGTTGTGTGAGGAAATTTCTCAGAAGAAGCGGGAACAATTGGGAGGCCACCTCAGGGCACAGTTAGGCTACACCCTTGTTGGTGTAGTGTTGAACACCGCCCTAGAGACTCCATTCCATCCCACACGTCTTCGTGAGGAGCCACCATCTTTTGATTTCTGGACATTCCTCCCTGTACCTCACGGTATCTTGGGAGCTCCCCCTTTTCCCTAAATCACTTTGAATCACTAATAATCTAAAAATAACCAAGAGACAATTGCAAAACATTTCTCTTTTAGCAACAATTTTTATATTTGGTATATTGACTCCATAAGGCATTGGTCCACAACAAGCTGTTCATTTATTTGCTTAATATCCTTGTTGTGCTATCTATATTGGTTATCATTTTATTTCGTTGGTGAAAGCTCCTTTTTTTTTAAACTATTTTGCAAAACAATCTTGGAAACCATTTTTAATCACAAACTTCCTTAAAAAATTCCTCAAACAACATCCATAATTAATTCACTGAAACACTCTAATTAGCCTTAGAAACTTTCCGTAGGGACTACCCCCCTTGGCTTCGATTAGGAGTTTGGCCTAAATCGAGGAGTCAAGATTAGGTGACAGCCTTGACTTGAGACTTTCCCCCAAGGGCGCACCAAGCAGTAGCATAGATTTCTGCTGCGTTAACTAGGTGCGCAATCCGGCGGCAACAATGGCTATACACATCATATGGCTAAAGTTGGCTTTCTCTTTTCTCCTTTAAGTGAAGCTGTAGAAAATAATATATTTGTAGTAGATGATTATTCACTTGTTGTTGGTTGTGGTGACATTGAATGTCGAAATGGTGTGATCATCAATGTGTATTATACTATTATGTACCCAACTTGAGTGCTAACTTGTTGTTGATGCCTCAACTTACCAAACTGGCAAAAAGGCTGAATTCTGGCTAGATCGATTTGTTGTGAAAGACATGAACGACAATTGTGAAGTTATTGCTAAAGGGTTCCTTGATTTGAAAGATGGACTGTACAAGTTCCATGATGTTCCCAAGAGGGATTTTAGAACAATTGTACTCAACTCAGGTCAACAACCAGATCAAAGTTTATCATGAATGACTCAAACATCTAAGTTTTTGAAGCTTGAAACTTATGGTGAAACATAGCATGGTTACTCGACTAGCGAAAATTGTTCCCTCTGATGGAGTGTGTGAAGGGTATGTGCTTGGCAAGCTTCACTAGGTTGCCTTTGAAACAGGGACAACATGGAGAGTGAAGACTTAGGTGGAACTTGTCCATAGTGATCTATGTTCCCTAAAACAAACAACCACTGGTAGGTGCGAGGTATGCTTTAACCTTAATTGATGATTTTCCAAGATACTTGGGTATATTTCTTGAAGAGTAAGAGTCATGTCTTTGAAAAATTCAAAGAATTGAGGGCATTAACTAAGAAGCAATACAATCGACCTATGAAATGTTTGTGTTAAGATATAAGGCTACACATTTAATAAAGTCACTTAAGTGACTTAGGTTGAAAGTTAGGCTTTTAGACATATTAGGGTTAGGGTTTTGGTCACTCAAAATATTTATAAGAGCGAGGATGCTCATCATAATGTGGCATTGTACAATCTAATAATAATATTGTTCAGTGTGTTATTGAGATCATGTCTTCAGTAACGTAACCAACTCTAGGGTTTCTCGTTTATTGGTTCTCGAAATATGGTATCAGAGAAGGAAGATGCTAAGGGTTTTGGTTGAAGGATTCACGAAGTGTTGAAGATATCCGATCATGATTAATAGGGTTTTGGAAAAAAATTTGTGTAGATAGAAGGGAGGCATCATAAGATTCGAACTATTGCTATCACAATTTTTTTTGTCACATGGAGCTTTTGTCTTCTATATTCAAGTCACTTCCATGATATAGTTGAGGCACCAAATCTCTTGAGACGATATCCTAGTCACTATTCAAAAGGATGTCATCCTAGCTGCAACTTGTAGAGTTGGTGTCTACCTATCTGTTGGATGTCGTATTAGAAACTACAGCCACAAATTGATGTTACAAGTGCAGTGAATCGTGATGATGGGAATCAGAGCTAGTTGATTCATCGATCGATGATGGGAATCGGGATGTGGATCACACGATCCCAGATTTGCAGAGTGCAGTGATTTTGGAGCACTCAGCACAGAACTTCAACATGAAAACTTGAAACACCGTTGTGACTTGTTGCCGCAGCACCAGTTGCCCTTGAAAATGAAAAGAGCTTCCGAACAAGCACCGACCAAGCGTTAACGCGGGCTAGGCGGTCAGGGTTTTCGATGGCAGGAAAAAAATGATTTTTAACGAATTTCAAAACGATTAAATTCGACCTTTAATTCGAAATCGAATTCGCCAAGAAGTTCGGCGAATTTAATCGATTTAAATCGTGCCCTCAAAATATTTGCCGAATTTCGATTTTTTTCCTTGAAAATCGGTGAATGCGGTGACACAGGTTAGAAGTATATTGGGTCTAGACTTGTTGCTTGCTTCCACCAGTAGATGGGCCAAAAGGAAAGAAAGAAGTGATTCAACTAATGGATTTTGACCATGGAGTTCTTAATAATATTTGCAACTTGTAAGTTGTGCCTTAACACCTTCCTCATAACAAGAGATAGGCATCTTTGGTCTAGATAGAGGAAGCAAGGAGAGAGAGAACCCCCCAAGCCCTAGTAAATGTAGTGGAACCTCCCTTGGATCTCATAATAAATGGGACATCTGAAAATGTGGCACTCCTTGGGATCAATCTCCTATAGGTGACGTAGTAGACAAATCCTCTTTGAGCATAGAATGTGATGATTAGTCTCAATCCAAAGCTGGTGAGAACAAACTCTAAATTGTTCAAAAGGGATCCTAAGGCTATACATCTATTGTCTCTGCATATATATCTATATATATAGCACTTTTTAAAGGCTAAAGCCCTGGTGGGGGGCATCCAAGTGACCCGGATTTACTGTTTGTAAATATTCTCTAATTACCATGTTCAAATGTTGCTTGGGATGCAGAAGGTGACCAAGGGCATTCAGGGAGTATCTAAGATGGGGAAGGCAAACAATAGAGATACCAACAGACTGGTCACTGGTGTAACAAGGAGGCCTCAAAGAACCAACATTGCCTCCATCCCTCTTGCTTATGCATAATCTTGGTATGAAAAGTTTGTTCCATCACTTGCTTCTCAACGTAAATATCTTTTATGGATGGAATTTTCTAGGCTACTAGAACATTTTTGGGTATGTATTGAGAAGCTTTTAATAGTTTTTTGATTGACTTCTTGATATCTAGGGGGTTTCTGTTCCACCAACGTCGGCTAGAACTCACATCTGGTCCCAACTGCAGGAAGCAGCCTGCTTACAAGGATAAGGCAGTCCGTCTGGTGTGATTTTAGCATTCGTGGGGGAAATATTAACATCTCCACTTTACCAACCAACTATTGACAATTGTCTACAAGTTTTCCTAAAGATACAAGTAAAATTCATCATTAAATTGTGCCGGCAAAGCCTGTACAACAGTCGAGCATAAAAATTTCCAATCTAGGTAGACCGAACAAGTAGGCGACTAAGTTTGTAGTGATGCAGTTAGTCATTGAAATATTCTTTCATGTACCCTTTTTGAACATGAATATGGATATTGGGTGTTTACAGTGTCCTTTTCCTTTTAAGGTTCCATTTGTGTAGAATTTTATCAAACCAGCCTATGGTTTTGCAAGCAGAGTAGTGCACTCTACAATGCTTGGAGAGAAGTCCAACCTTCTTCCAAGGTGCCCGGCAAAGATTTAATGCATCCTGGTAAGTTTATTGTATTACTTTATAAATAGTACAGTGCTATTTTGCACCAATTCCCTTGATTTCTATTTGCAAATGAGAATTGCAAGTGTTTGACAAAATCATTCAGTTCCAGTATTAGTTTTAAATAATGGTGCATACATAACTAGAGTTGCTAAAGTATTTTCTCACGTCAGTTGGAACATAAGGAAGAGTAGGTGTTATTTAATTCTTCTCAAAATGATGTTATGAAGGACTGTGCTTTTCCCATATAATTCCCCTGTATTTTGGGATTGTTTCTTTTCAATTCCCCAATGCACATTGCTTTTCTTAATCCAAAAGTAATTAGATTATAAGAGCTTTGCATGAATTCAGTTCGTTTTTGTTTAAGTTGTCCACAAATTTATTTCTCAATTAATGTCTTACAAGTTTATAAGTCTATGTAAAGAACTCCCCAAAGTTTTTTAATGGCGTTTTACAACAAAGCTTTCACACCCTTGCTAGAAATCACGGGAGGTTTTATCCTTGAAAACATTAAATCTTGGTAAGGGATCTATCTAGATATTGCTTTAGTTTTAGACATTTAAAGCACTTAAAACTGGAAAAGATATTAGCTTCAGACTCAAATACCTCATACATTTCATCTCTACCTGAAATGTAGTGGGAGCTTAAAAGGAAATTACTAGATGCTCTCAGTCTTTATTTTCAAACTTCTTGCCTCCCATCAACTTGAATGCAACTGTGTCTTTCTTTTTTTTGTGAGCTCTACTTTTGGCCCACTTTAGGTACATAATTTCATGAACAAAATTTTTAGTTCCTTCACAAACTTTTTTCTTGATAATCATCCCCTTGTTTTTAGGAGTTGTTCTACAAAACCTCAATAAAAATTACTGGGTTAGCATGAAGATTTAGCTTTTTTGTTTTTCCCAAGGAAAACCTCGTGGGGAAACCCTCGGGCACTTCCTTGCATTTTGCTGATGGTATCTAGTGTAAACCTGCTGAATCTGATTACGACACTTGATCCATGAGTAAGGACATCAAGTGGGTTATGCAACGGAGGTAGCCAGCCTGGGAGATCAACCCCAAGACCTCATGCATCAAACTCAAAGCTCTCAATCACTCGAGCTAGCACACCAGGGTATGAAGATTTAACTTGTTATCTGCACAATGAGAAAGAAAGAAAGCAAGAAAATATATTAATGTCCACAAATGATCAAATTAGGTCAATGGGACTCATACACCCATTTGTTATCTGGATGATGAAAGTGTTTTCTTATACATTCGTATGTGTTTTAAGGGGAAGCATGTGCACTTCTATTTTGTCATTGGAACTACCAATCTTAATCGTTGGTCAGTTTTTATTGTCACACTGTAATTACAATATTATCAATTTGTGGATCTCCATAGTCGTTGGTAGTTGTGCTTGTGAAGTTTATTCTAGTTGCTTGTTAAAATCTTAGACCTGGGATTTTCTGTCTAAAGAGTGTAGTTTAATGTTAGCTTATTTTGAGATGGACATGGAGTTTATGGTTCCAGCTATTTTCAACATAAAAAATATGAATTTAGTGAAGGAAAAACAGTAATGAAACTCATAGTAGTTTGGAAAGCTTGTCAAAATAATAAATATTCTACAATTTGCCACAATTCTGCATTTTGAAAGCAATTTTGGCACAGGGAGGACTTTTGAATGCATTGGAAACATATTTTTTCGCTCACATATGGATGGATCCTATGTAACACTTATTGTAACAATAAAAAAGGTTATAAAATTTGAGAGTTATGAATTAAGTGTTCTTCATTGTTGATTGCGTAGGCCTCATCCAAATGAATGTTCTGGGAGTGATTTGGATGGTGACTTATACTTTGTGAGTTGGGATGAATTGCTTATTCCACCTGAGCAAGATACCCCAATGGATTATGTTGGTCGGCAACCAATTAAACTGGACCATGATGTGACAATCGAGGTATGAACTTTTTCTCCTTATTTTGGAAGGGTGGGGAAATGTTTGCGTTTTGCAAAAAGTAAAGGATGGGGACATGTGTATGTTTTATAAATTTTATTACTATTATTATTATTATTATTTGGATATACTGCTTAGAAACTTACAGCTGTCCCTTTGGCTATACTGCCTTGCTATGAGGGCGTATCAATGGCATCAAATTCACCCAAGACTTGCACCTGGTTTCATTCACACCCACTCATGGGGTTTTGAACCTGAGTCCCTGTGTTAATACAGGTTCAATCACCTTGCTGCTTGCCAGTAGACTACACACCCGCATTGTTGATATTTCTCCTTGCATAAACATTTTTTTTAATCTTATATTTTATACAATTTCCCAATCACCACTCAGCAATGTCAATGCTTATGGGATCTTTTTCATTGATCTTTCAAATTTTCATTTAGTTAGTAAATTTACTCGATGGAGCTCAAACTTATAGATGTTTAAATGGGACAACAAAATGGTTCACACAGCTATGGCTGCAATAATTCAAACACATACAAAAAGCATACAGAGCTACAGCTCAAACACACCATATCCAGGACGAATGCTCTTCTTCTATTAAGACAGAAAAAAGTCTTTTTCTACAACATACTCTGTTACTCAGACTTCATACATATAAACATATCTTAGACTAGTTCGGGAAGTTTCCCGCATTAACTGAACTACCTAACTCTATTTATAACTATCACATCTACTGTCAAAATCTACATCAACCAGCTTACTTCTTGCAGAGTTACTTGTACTGGTTTACTTATGTCAGACAATAACTTGATTAGATAACTATACAGAGGGAGGAATTACCTATTCCTACCAACAATATTTCAACATCAAAGTTTACTAGCACTTTGACTGAGTGCTCTTCCTCATTTTCTTTAATTGTTGCTGACTGATTGTTGCTTTCAACACCTGCAAACTTAGAAACATTTGTTAGATTATTAAATAAATAATTTTCATTTTGCTCTACTAGCTCTTCTTCTTCTTCTTCTTCTTCAGCTTCTATTGGCTGCTCATAAATGGTATTTTGATTCTTCTCATTTTGCTTTACTTCATTAACCTTTTCTTCATTTGTTGCAGCTCTATGGCTGCCTTCATCATTCAGATTTTTTATCTCTGCTACAGCTTCAGTGCTGCCTTTAACTAAACTTCTGGCATCTGCAGCTACAATGCAGTCCACTTCAACATAGTTTGGATTTTCAAGCCATTCTTCAATGAGCTTCAATTCAGCATCAAAATCAGAAATGCTATCATTTTCTTCAACTTGTGCATCATCTTGGATGCATTCATCTTGAGCTAGAATATTGTCAAATTCTGCAATAAAACTGCAGTCTTCATCATCTTCAATTTCTTTCTCAATTGTTGGCTGATTTGTCTTTGTACCTGCACATTCACAAACAATAGAATTGTTATGAAAAACTTTTGCCTTCATGGGCTTGGCCTTCACAAGCTCTTCTTTTTTGTCTTTAGTTTCTTCTTCGGCCTTAACTGGCTGTCCTGCAACTATCTTGGTTGCACCTTTGTCAATTATACAAGCCTCTGCTTCAGCAATGAAGCTATCAACTTCTTTGTCATTTTCATCCACATGTACCTCTATATTGTGGGATTCACAATTGTCAATTTCTTCAGTCTTCTCTGCTTCTACAGATTCCATAACAACATCATAATCTTCTACAACTAATGTTGTCCCATCATGACTGCTCCCCCTTACACCAAAAGTTATGTTCAGAATATCCAAGCCTCTTTGGCTGTTTTGGCTGCTGCAATTTTAGGAAAATGCTCTCACCCATAGCTTGTTGAATGAGACACAATGCTGCTGCATCATTCATTTTGTCTGCTAATAAGTTATCTTTCTGAGTTTTTGACATGGCCTCATAGGCTCCTTGATCTGGTTCTTCAAAACCATTCAATACTATAGTCCACAAATCATCAGCACACATTCCTTTTGTCTCCTAATAAGTTATCTTTCTGAGTTTTTGACATGGCCCCATAGGCTCCTTGATCTGGTTCTTCAAAACCATTCAATACTATAGTTCACAAATCATCAACACACAGCCTAGTATTCATTCTGACTGACCAAATAGCATAATTCTTACCTGAGAAATATGGGGGATAATAAAAGATGTTCCAATCATCTTCTGACTGTTCTTTAGTGCCATCTGCTTCAACAGATTCTTCAATACCTGTCCCAAGCATTTCTGCAATAACTTGACCAATTTCTTCTGCATCATAATTTTTCTTCTTCATTTGCTTGAGCCTTCTGCTCTTTCCCATGACTGTTTTCTTTAGTTTCTAGTATTCTTTGTCTTCAAGTTAAAGCTTCTTAAAGCTTACTCTCAACCTCTTCAGGGCTGTATTCACCTTAGCATACTTCCACTGAGGTTCTGCTCAATTCTTCATATGTCAACACAAGCCTCTTTGCCTTTTCAGACTTTTACAGCTGCTTGTTTTCTCCTTAAAGATACGGCTCTTTCTTCCTTTTTAACCTCTTAAACATTTTTTTTAAATAAAACAAACTTCCCTAATGCGGCTCAACCAAAAAAATATTCAACCAAAAAAAACATTATGTATTTATTGCGTCAAAAACTTCAATCCCCCTTTTTAAATTTTTCCCTTCTTGTTAGAGCTACGGCTCTCTTTTCTTCTTTAACCACTATATTCAACTTTTTCAATAACAAAAAACCTTAAATATTGGGCTTTAATTAAATCTTTACACACCAGGAGTTATTACAGCTTTTTCCATTTTCCATTATCTCCTATTTTTTAAAATTTGCCCCTTTTTCATTTTAAAACCCAAAAAACATTCCTCTTTCCAAGGAAATATTGCGGCTCACCAAAGCCTTCCCTATTCTTAAGGACAATGGCGGCTTTCACCCCTTTAACCAAGATTAGTTTTTGAATTTACAACAAAGATGCGTAAATCTTGTTTAGGGTTAGTGAAAAAACCGTCACACATTCAAAATGACCATTTTTATGATATTTTACCAACATGCTCTTGCATTAATGGGTTCATAACACAGCGCACTCTAAACTTGCACAAGTTTTACCACCTTTTATGGACTCCAAATTAATTAAACTTCACCTCAACGCACGCTCAACACGTCCGGACTCAAAAACCTTTTTATTGACATGTTGTTACTTTTTACAGACTTCAAACTTAATTGAGCTCCTTTTTATAAAAGTAACGCGTTCCAAATCTCCTTTGATGACGTCAACCTCTCAAGTGAGCATTGCTGTTTTTAACCGTCGATCTCCACGGTAAATATGAGCCGTTAAATTTTTAATTAATTTTTTTGTTAGGTTTTGACTCTTACCTTGTGTCCGCTTCTGTTTCTTCATGCATGCTCCTTTTGACCTTTTCACTCTTCAGCGAGCTGAACTCCTTTGCATGAAGTTTTCGGCTCCTTCAAAAATAGAAGCAATAGCAGTAGCGGCTGCTTAAATACCTCCACAGTGTTATGTAGGAAGCTTGGCTTGGCTTCCTCCAATTTTCTCAGCTCTCTCACAGCTTCAATATTCCCTTCTACGCGTGGAGAGATATGTAGTGTCCCTTTTTAATAAATTTGGAAAAATTGGAAAAATTGCACTTTTTGGCCAATTCGACCCCTTAGACTAGTAATGACTCAAATGCTTCCGAATTGGGTCTGAATGTGTTTGAAAGGTATTAAGACATAAAAATGAGGTTGATGGATGCTTGGACACTCTCAAAAGACTTCTGCAACATTCATTTATAATCAGGAGAAAATAGGGAAATTTACTAGTCAATTCGAGGTTCAAAACCCCCAAGGATAGGGGACAAAAATGGCTTTCCAAATGCTGTACAACACTCCCAACTTTCAGACCAGAGGCATGGAATTGTTAAAGGATTTCAATGGGCTCCGAAATCCATCATTAATCAGTTCCTAAAGGCTGTTGCAACTCCCATAAATCAGAGGTTTGTGGACATGTCTTCACATAGGGGGAAATGATAGGAAACTTTACCACATGCTATGAAATTCGAGATTTATGTTCCAAAGGCTTATTTAATGTATATGAAACTTCTTCAGGACATTAATGACTCTCCATACATCAGGAAAATCACAGAGATTAACTGATACAAATCGAAATAAAGCAACTTCAAGCTTTCATAACAAGATATGAGGAAATTGGCACCATTTATACATTGTTTGGAATTTTTACATAGTTTCACTTGGTATTTCGACCTGAGGATATTCTGACCATCAAATACAGAGTAAATATACCAGATTACAAATAAATGGTGTATCTTGGACTCTCCCAAAGAGATCAGCATCTCACCATATGCGCCCTTCCTCCAAGAGCCAAAATATGCAAAGAAATGTGAGATAGAGATGGGAACAAGTTGAAGAAGAAAGAATCACGAGCTTCCTTGTAGCTTCAACCTGCAACAATTAACTCCATTGTAGCTCCAAATGAAAGGTCTGAATGGCCTCTCCAATTGCCAATTAGGATGGAAATCTTTCACCCTTGAAATTGGTACTAAGGCAAGTAGAGTAAACACTCCACTAGCATGGACAATCTATGCTCTCCAATTTGCAAAATGAGAAATGATCAAAAGCCACTCTCCTTCTTGGTTCTTGTCTTTGATTATATTCTCAAGCCTTTCATGGTTCAAATTTCCTCCATGAGCTTCATGCCAACTCGAATTGGGAAGAGATTCCAATGTGTGCCACTTGTCCAGCAATTCCTAGCCTCCTCCTTTACTCAATTCGAATGGATGAATCTTTGGCTGCCCTAACTCCCTTGTGCGCCTTCTTGGAGGCTATTTTTAGCCCTGACATGTCATATATGTCAGATGTCAACAATCATGTCTGATTTTTGTCATAAGTGTCATAGCATCTTCATCATTGTTGTTATAGAGGCTAGGGAATCTAGCCCAAGTGTCCCAATAGCTCCAAAATGCCTCTTCCTCTTCCATGGGAGTTACTCTTCCTCTCAATTTCGACCCTCATTGAGTCATGCCAAGTATTATGCCCTTCCAACTCCCCCAAGAACGTTGGACTCCACCTTGGATTCAAATGGGTGAGAGTGGAATGCCATGTGGCATGGGGAATCCTACTTGAGTGGGCCCCACACCTCCAATGTGCCCTCATGACAAAATACACCTTATTTTCCTATCTTAAATATTTATTTATTCTCCATTTAATATATTTTGTCAAGTTAATGTCCATTTGGGGTTTCATAGTCTCCTTATTCCAAATCTAATGTTTTCACCCCAACCTAGGAAACTAGTAGATTGGTGGAATTTTCTCTGCTTGAGATTTATTTGAATGGGGACATTACAGTCCTCCCCACCCAAGATTGCTTGCCCTCAAGCAATTTCAAATTAGGATGCTGCAAAATTTGTTCCTCCTCCCATGTGGCATCCTCACTTGGCAAATCTTTCCATTGTACCAAATACTCCCTTATGGTTCTGCTCCTCAATTTTCTTTCTCTTGCCTTCAAAATTTTTTCTGGAATAAGTATGAGTTGTCCTTCATCATCTAATGGAGGGAGGGTTTTTGAAACAGAGATTTGCTGACCAATAGCCTTCTTAATCTCATCTCTGAACTTTTTGGGATGTCTATATGGTGGTATTTGTATAGGTGAAGTGCCCACCTCCAAAACAATGTTGTGCTCAACTCCTCTATCAGGTGGCCTTGCAGGAGGAAGGTCTCCAAAACCTTTTCATATTTGTGTAGTAGTTGCCTTATCTCCCTTGGATGTTCTAAAATCTTTATTTTTGGCTTGGGGGAAGTGATGCAACATTCAATAGCCCATTCAATATCCCCATGCCTCAATATGGACCTCATACTGTGGGAGGACACTACTTGATTCTGATAGGTGTGCATTTCTCTCACTACCTTTGTTTTCCTTCCGAATCTTTGAATCTCATTTCAGGGATTTGATAGTTCACTGTATGTTCCTGTATAGAGTACAACCATTGCACTCTCAAGACCACATTAGTATCAGCAACATCAACCACATAAAAACTATCAAAAAATGTGTAATTACCTATGGTGAGTTGTAGCTTTGGAATCCATGTTTTGCACTCCATAGTATTGTGACCTGGAATGATGACTGTTAAGCCATCGAATTGTTCAGCATGTAGCTTTCTCCTCTCCACCATGGCTGCATCAATGAAGTTGTGTGGCTCCTCCATCTACCAATACCGAAACTCTTTGTCCTTGTACCACTCCCTTGCATCGAATAGTGTGAAAATGAGGCACTCCTGAAAGCATTGCCAGTCTCTCTTTGTCAGGTAATGGATGATCTTCTTGTTTCTTTTCTTCTGTTGTGTCATATCCCTCTTCTTGGGCTGAAAGATGTCCTTCTTCCTCCATTCCCCCTTCATACTCATCATCATCAGAAAATACTTCAATGAATTGTGCTTTCCCCTTAACACATTTATGCTTTGGTACCCATGGTTGGAAGCATGTGTAACATAGTTTCTTTCTTCTGAGTTCTTCCTTGCTTGGTCCCTCTTTCTTTTCCTTTCCAAATGCATCTTTTTGCCATGGCTTCTTTTCAAATCTGAACTGGGAAGGAAAATTGGGCTTGGGAGGATACCTTGTCTTGGGTAGCACATTTTGCAGATCTCTTGCCAAGTTCATGGCATTTTTCAATGAAGTAGGTTTGTGGGCCTTAACTAAACCCTTCAAAGGTTGAACCAAACCTTCAGTAAAGAGCAATACTAATCTGACCATAGATATATCAGCCACCTTAACTGATAGTTTTTTGAATTCCAACATGTACTCAACAGGGGTTCCAATTTGCTTCAATTGTGCTAGTTCTTTGAAAGGCATTTTTGGGTCTTCTTGCTCAAATCTTTCCAATACCCTGTTAACAAATTCTTCATATGTTGTAACCTGATCATGTCCCAAAGTTCTAATTCCATGGAACCACCAATCATTGGCTTCTCCTTCGAGATGCAAAATAGCCAGTTTTAGAGCATCCTCTTCAATCATTGGATTCAGCTGAAAATACACATCTAGTTTTAGTATCCAAGTATTTGCAGAACTTTGAGATGAGCCATCAAAAGTAGGAAGGGGCATTTTACCTATGGCATAATTCAATTCTTTATTTTGAAAGGGAGTCCTATTACCTCCCCTCATTTTGAGCTTGTTTGCGATAGTAAAGTATTGATCAAATGGTAGGGTCCTTCTACAATCTTCACTCAACTGTTGCCATTCTGTTATAACTTCATGCATATCATATTGGGTGTTAAGATCTTCTTTGGAATCAAGAAATTTAGGTGTAGTAGGTCTTGTTGAACTCTGAAATTCATGAGGTCGATTATGAGGCCCTATCTTTGAGAAAATACTTTCACCCATTGCCTTCTTTTCCTTGAAAGGAGAACTGCTGCTACCTCCTATTTCCACTTTGCTTCCAATCTGACTAGCCAACAATTCGAACCCTTTCATTATCTGTTTTGTCATGTCTTCAAAGAATGGTTTCATGAATTTCCTAAACTCCTCATTCTCCTCTAAAGTTTCTTTCTCATCCTTAGTCATGATTACCAAAGAATGCACTTCTTCTCCTACTTCTTCCTTTTCACCAAAAGTACTTTTAGTTTCAGTTTCTAAGGGTGGGGGATGATTTCTTTGACTTCTTGTCCTCATGAATGGTTATCTACATCAGGTGCAAGGACCATGCTCTGATACCACTTGTAGTGTCCATTTTTAATAAATTTGGAAAAATTGGAAAAATTGCACTTTTTGGCCAATTCAACCCTTAGACTAGTATTGACTCAAATGCTTCCAAATGGCTCCAAATGCTTCCGAATTGGATTTGAATGTGTTTGAAAGGTATTAAGACATAAAAATGAGGCTGATGGATGCTTGGACACTCAAAAGACTTCTGCAACATTCATTTACAATCAGGAGCAAATAGGGAAATTTACTAGTCAATTCGAGGTTCAAAACCCCTAAGGGTAGGGGACAAAAATGGCTTTCCAAATGTAGTACGACCCTCCCAACTTTCAAAACAGAGGCATGGAATTGTTAAAGGACTTCAATGGGCTCCCAAATGCATCATTAATCAGTTCATAAAGGCTGCTGCAACTCCCATAAATCAGAGGTTTGTGGACATGTCTTCACATAAGGGGAAATGATAGGAAACTTCACCAATTGCTATGAAATTCGAGATTTATGTTCCAAAGGCTTATGTAATGTATGTGAAACTTCTTTAGGACATTAATGAATCTCCATACATCAGAAAAATCACAGAGATGAATTGATACAAATCGAAATAAAACAACTTCAAGCTTTCATAACAAGATATGAGGAAATTGGCACCATTTATACATTGTTTGGTATTTTTACATAGTTTCACTTGGTATTTCGACCTGAGGATCTTTTGAGCATCAAATACAGAGTAAATATATCATATTACAAATAAATGGTGTATCTTGGACTCTCCCAAAGAGATCAACATCTCATCATGTGTGCCCTTCCTCCAAGAGCCAAAATATGCAGAGAAATGTGAGATAGAGATGGGAACAAGTTGAAGAAAAAAGAATCACAAGCTTCCCTGTAGCTTCAACCTGCAACAATTAACTCCATTGTAGCTCCAAATGAAAGGTCGGAATGGCCTCTCCAATTGCCAATTAGGATGGGAATCTTTCACGCTCGAAATTGGTACTAAGGCAAGTAGAGTAAACACTCCACTAGCATGGACAATCTATGCTCTCCAATTTGCAAAATGAGAAATGATCAAAAGCCACTCTCCTTGGTTCTTGTATTTTATTATCTTCCCAAGCCTTCCATAGTTCGAATTCTCTCCATGAGCTTCATGCCAACTCGAATTGGGAAGAGATTCCAATGTGTGCCACTTGTCCAACAATTCCTAGCCTCCTCCTTCACTCAATTCGAATGGATGACTCTTTGGTTGCCCTAAGTCCCTTGTGCGCCCTCTTGGAGGCTATTTTTAGCCCTGACATGTCATATATGTCAGATGTCAGCAATCAGGTCTGATTTTTGTCATAAGTGTCATAGCATCTTCATCATTGTTGTCATAGAAGCTAGGGAATCTAGCCCAAGTGTCCCAAGAGCTCCAAAATGCCTCTTCCTCTTCCGTGGGAGTTACTCTTCCTCTCAATTTTGACCCTCATTGAGTCATGCCAAGTATTATGCCCTTCCAACTCCCCCAAGAACGTTGGACTCCACCTTGGATTCGAATGGGTGAGAGTGGAATGCCATGTGGCATGGGGAATCTTGCTTGAGTGGGCCCCACATCTCCAATGTGCCCTCATAACCAAGTGCCACCTTATTTTCCCATCTTAAATATTTATTTATTCCCCATTTAATATATTTTGTCAAACTAATGTCCATTTGGGGTTTTATAGTCTCCTTATTCCAAATCTAATGTTTCCACCCCAACCTAGGAAACTAGTAGATTGGTGGAATTTTCTCTTCTTGAGATTTATTTGAATGGGGACATTGCAAGATACTTCTACAGATATGTAACTTGCTCAAACTAGTGGAGCAACTCTTAACACTAATAATCTTCTCACAGGCAGGATACAACACTGCTCTGATACCAATCTGTTGGAATGGGACAACACAATCGTTCACACAGCTACGGCTGCAATAATTCAAACACATACAAAAAGCATACAGAGCTACAGCGCAAACACACCATATCCAGGAGCGAATGCTCTTCTTCTATTAAGACAGAAAAAAGTCTTTTTCTACAACATACTCTGTTACTTAGACTTCATACATATAAACATATCTTAGACTAGTTCGGGAAGTTTCCTGCATTAACTGAACTACCTAACTCTATTTATGACTATCACATCTACTGTCAAAATCTACATCAACCAGCTTACTTCTTGCAGAGTTACTTGTACTGGTTTACTTATGTCAGACAATAACTTGATTAGATAACTATACGGAGGGAGGAATTACCTATTCCTACCAACAATAGATTCTTATTGAGAGAATTTCGAAACTAGCTCATTGGAAAGAAAGGAAAGCGTTATATTAATATTCACAAAATGACCAGAAAGCAATATAGTTCTATAACTGCACAATAGCTAAATAAAAGTAAGTGCGGTAAGTGTTGACAATCAGTGGCCTTTCCCTGTTAAACTTCCATGGAATCTCGGGATCAAAGTAATTATCTAAGTGTTGACAATCAATGGCCTTGCCTTGATAAACTTCCATGAAATCTCGGGATCTGTTGAATGATGCCATCCCTTGAAGATTATGCTATCGTGGGGCTCCAAGACAAAAAATTATGAGTGGTATATGGATAGTCTCTTGAAGATACGATAATAGAGGCCTGTGTCTCTCTCAGCATTCTCTAAAGAGGCAAAGTTAGTGAGAAGGCTTCTGCTAAGAACTCCAGGATACGTGTCTCTAGCCATCCTCTAAGGAGGTCTGCTAAGTTTATTGGTTTACTATACAGAAGCCTTGATTGATGGACAATGTGATCTTATGAGCCTTATCAAGTTAGAGTGTGCTTTAGTCCAACAATAGATGAATTGCTCAAAGATGGAAGCAATAAGGTCGGACCAGTCTGTCTCCTTTTATGTCTTTCAATTTGAAAAGGTATTGTGTTTGCTCTAATAGATCCCGAACACAGATTGCTACAAACTCTGTTCATTTTATTTTCCAAGGAAAACCTCATGGGGAAACTCGAGGGATGTGTCTTCACATTCATGGATGGCATCCTTACTAAACCCATCAACATAGACTAGTGCGCCTAACCTAGGGGGATTCAAACTGGGCACTTGTTTGCATGGAACTAGCCAAATGCCCAGCAACATTGGCAACAACTGGTTGAGCTAACCCCTTGGGCTCACAAATGTGTTCATTATACAATGTACACAACAAATAATGATCAACTCACTCTTTGAAAGAGGCAATGATGTCTACCATTGACCTCATAATCATATACTACTATTTTCAATATATATATATATATATATATATGACATGAAAAGTATATGGTAATTGAAAAATACTTTATTTTCCTGTTAATGGTTTTCTTCCAATTCAACCCAATTACACCCGTTTCTTGATCCTAACATTTGCCTTTTATTCTCCCCAATAAAATGGGCTGCAGAAGTTTTCTTCTGGTAGCAAACTCCCCGTTGCTATCATAAATATTGACACATCCCTCATGCTATAATGGGCTGCAGAAATAGTATTCTTGCTTCTGTTCATTAGATGACCTCCTAAGATCACTCATTCCCATAAGTTCAGTGTCACATATCCCATTAGAATATAGTATACTGGATTGCAAGACAGTTTTTTTGTTCTAAGATTTAAAACAGCGATATGGATGCATAATGTTAACCTTATCTTGTAATTTACATCAGAAGACTTGAGTAATTCTTTTTCGATGCAGGAAATCCAAGAATATTTTGTGAACTACATGCTGAATGACAGCTTGGGGATTATAGCCAATGCACATGTAGTATATGCTGACAGAGATCCGCTTAAGGCACGAAGTAAAAAATGCCAACTTTTAGCAAGGCTCCATTCTAAGGCAGTTGACTTTGCCAAGACCGGTGCACCTGCAGAAATGCCTCTATCCTTAATTCCCAAAGAATTTCCAGATTTTATGGAGAAAGGGAATAAACCCATGTACATATCTTCTGGGATAATTGGTAAGCTTTACAGAGCAATGAAGGACTCGTCAAAAGAGATTCCTTATGCGTCTATGTCTACTAGAGAAGATGCTCATAAAGCATATGATAAAGATCTGGAAGTTGAAGGCTTTCAAGAATTTGTTGAAGATGCATTGGCGAAGAAAGGTTGGTACGACAGCAAGTTAACTGCACTGATGGAATATTATGGTATACAAAGTGAAGCAGAAATTGTAAGTGGCAATATTAGCCATTTCTCGAAATTCTTTGACAAGGAGAAGAAAAGATACGGTGACATCAAGGAGAAAGTTATGGTGGCAGTAAGGGCTCTTCGCAACGAAACTCGGGCTTGGTTTCAGGAAAGTTGTATGGTGCACCACAAGGACTCTGCCGTTGCATGTGCTTGGTATCATGTCACATATCACCCAGATTACTGGACTGAAGTTCACTTCATCAGCTTTCCATGGGTTGTATATGATGTGTTACTTAATGTCAAAAAATTTAATCAGTTGAAGAAATGATAACTTCCATGGTACTACTACTAGACTGTTTCTCATGCAATCCTCTTAGATACTGACAAATGCCTTCCGAATGAAGGTGGTTGAATTTTTGTGAAATTTCCAGTTTTCCAATTTAAACTTACCATAATGTTAAATTCGTTCTTCTAGCTTGATTTTGCTTTCAATGTGTGATGGAGGTATTACATTTAGATTGATTTGTTCTTTGCAGTGTTTCCCACTCAAAGTTCTATCTTTAATATTAAAAAAGGGCCAGCAGTACAAATAGTATGATATGCATAATAATTAATATCTAAAATCATCTATTGCCAGACTCAAACCCAAGACTCAGGAGGAGAATTATGGCTTGCATAGATTTTCTATGGAATTATTTCACGAGATTGCAATCTGATCTAGTGAAAAGTTAGGTATAGATTTTCTATGGAAATTTCTTGGGATTGCAAATCTAATATGGAGGAAAGTTAGAAATCCATTCATTTACTTGTCCAGTTTATTTTCTCATTTTTCCATGTTTGCATTAATTTGTTAAGCTTGGCTCATTGGCAATGCAGCTATTGATTTTATTTTCTTTTCTTGCAGTTAATTTTCTCCACTTTCCAGTTAGATCACAAATTCACATTTAATAATTAAACTTTTATTAAATATATTTATGAATCTACGCCATCCTTGGTTTTCATAATTGGTTTATTCGACTTATGTCACCTTGTTTAGGTTCAGATTATTTTGTTTGGAAATGAGCAAGTAATCTAATGCCCAGGTTGGACAACATTGAAATTTGGATTATTATAGATTACTCTAAGAATTTTATTATCAAAAAGAAAATGTACACTACAATAATTATACTGACCCTTCACAGTCCTTGTCTGATATATATTGTATATTTATTATTTAAGCATTTGAATTGAATCAGAATCACAGATTCATTAGCATGGTACTTGTGTCACTACAACAGTTGGTGACATAGTCAATAGCACTTGACTTAGACTGCAGGAGTTTTTAGCCAATCATCATGTTTTAAGTGATTTTGGATAAGTTGAAGATGATAATATTTATCCAACGTGTCTCAGGTGATCACTTCATTGTGTTACTGCACAAATTAGCATGTAAAATTAACCCAAAGGACAATGCTAGCCCATGAGCAACTAAGAGGGGCTACCACCTGTCACCTCAGCAACTCTCTCTCCAACTTTAAATTGTCTCTCCAACTCAAGGGGGTATTCCTAAGAAATAGGATTACTAAAGCTAAACAGTGAGGCACAAGGTGATATGAGAGAGTAGCTTTAACAAAATTGTTTTGTCTTTTGTAGTGTAAGAAAGTGATAGGAGGATCAAGAGACTAATGCCAATCCAAATAGGAAAAACGGAGTCAAGAGGCCAATCCAAATAGGAAAAATGGAGTCAAGAGGCCAATCCATCCATAAATGGTTAAAGCAAAAAGGGTCATGAAAGCATGCCACAAGAAGCCCTAAAATGCTGAAAAATGAATGTAGAAAATAGATTGGGAGCGTGCAAAAGGTACCCCATCAAAACATTGCTAATTAAGGTGTGACTTATACAATGAAGCATTACAAGCAACATCTCTAGAATATGATAGAGCAAGTTAATACAATCATGCATAAGACATCAAAGGGAAAAAGAGGGAGAGATTCCTCACACAAAACCCTTCCAACGTGGTAGATATACATTTTTCATATGGCCCCAAAAGAACAAGTTCTTTAGAAATAGAAACATAAGCCACACATTGATAGGAGAAGACCCTTACACTTCACATATGCATCATGAAAGATATATCCATTAAGCTCCAATGAGAGAAAATTTCAAAAATCCAATTATAAGAAATGAAGGACAGAACAAAGCCTTATAAAGCTTTTAGTTCATCTTCCTTCTACAATAAAATAACAATAAACATCCTAGATCTAGCCTAGGGAGGGCTAAAGAAATCAAAATACTCTAATCAACATGCATACAAGATGGTGGACGCTCCCCTCTAAGATGCAAAATACTCCATAACCCATGCAAAGCATTTTTCCCAACAAGTGATTCCTCCATGTGGCAACCATGAAGGGCATCCACCATCAAGTGATGTTCTTGTGCTAAGCAATGTTTTATTTGTTCCAGGTTTGAGGAAAAACCTCCTTTTAGTTTTTGGTATGATAGATATACATTGGAGAGTTGCTTTTGAGGGACAGTAGTGCACCATCAATAATTGTAATCTAGTTAGACCTAGGACTTTGTCTAAAGGGGTGAGAGAGAGTGCCCTTTATAGGTTAGTTGTTGATCTAGTTGCACTCATACATTCAAGCAAGAGGCTATTAGGGCCTTTTAGTGCTCAGACACATGCATGTCAAGATATGATTGAGCCAAGTTTTGGATCATGTGTTGTTACTCTGATGATAGATGAGGATGTGAGATCTTTCAATGTGTAGGGTTCTCTTTCAGTGATTGAGGAGAATATGAAGACTATTGATTTAGTGTCTTAGGATCATGCAGGAGTGTGTGAACCTCCTAGATATGCTAATCATATAACATTGGTTTCTTCCATCTATGAGAGTTTCATTGGTCCATTGGACGAGAGGTGCGATGCCTTGGTGGAGGATGTTGAGATTGATTCCAGATTTTCAAATAATGGGTGTTGTTATCACACAACTTGTAGTTGTCTCTAAAGGCATCCTATCCAGGATGGTAAAGGTGTAGACAACTAAAGAGGTGACCCAAGAGATGCCACGGTTCTTAATGCAAGTTGGGTGTCACGTTAACCGATGCACTCTTCACTTTAGATCAAGCCTAAGCAAGACCAAGGGGGAGACCCTAGCTTAGCCAATGAAGGTTAGCGAATCAAATCAAGACCTCCTAGGGAAATGTGATGATGATAAAATGGAAGATCAAGACGAGATTAGATCTAGATCTAGATCTAGGATGGATAAGTGGGCCCAATGAGTTAGGGCTTGGTTGAAGAGGCTTAATGAAGGACAAATATTCAACCAAGGAGAGATAGAGACCACTTATGAAGTTCAAGTAATAGATCTAGATAGATCTAGTTCCAAAATAACATATCCAAGTGGGGTCCACCCTTAAAATATGGAAATTGGTCCAAATGGGGCCCACAAGGTGAAAATCAATGAAGAAAGGAACTAGGGGGTTTGCAAATGAATGGATCTAATGAAATGATGAGAAATTAGCAATACCCACATGTGGGATCTAGCAAATGGCCACTTGCCCAAGGAGTGTGACCTCCTTAAGAGAGGATTAGTGCCTTAGATCGAAGGGCGAATGGAGTCGGATGTCCACCAAATTATAGATCCAGAATGTTATGATGATTATTAAGGAGGGTTTTAATTATTAATCCCAAGCCATGGCTAGATCTCCATAGATCTAAAAAATAAAAATGTAAGATTTTGACTCTAAGGGTTTGAGATGATCAATGGATGAAAATGCATGAAACAAAATACTAACCTTGTAGATCTTACCTCTACGTCTTGAAGACACTTTGCTGTCACATACCCTCCCATCTATCCAAGGAAATGAAGGGAACATGATAACAATCTATGGGGCTTTTCATAAAACTGAGCCCATTTGTTAGATTCATACAATTAAAAACAAAAGTGTGCAGATGAAAATCAAGCAAGTATGCACAGTGCAGTTAAAACATCATACACACACAATTCATACTCGTCCAGCGTATCAAAATAATCATCAAATTAAACATTGCAGAAGTAAATACACATCATATACTTATCTTCATTTCACAATTGGTCCTAAGCAACTAGCTATGTCGCTGCAACGTTCCACCCAACAACCATAGGCCAGTTGTGTTCATCAATCTCTCAACACAACTGCCACCCCCGAGCTGGGCATGATTCTTACAAGGAAAAGGGGACATTCCAGCTCTTACACAACCAAGTAATCAATGCATCTAAGCCAAGCCACTCCACAACTGGGTTTATCAGGCTAAATCAGAACTCTGGATGCTTGCACTCAAGCTCAAGCCAAAACAATGGATTAGGAGAGGGAAATTCGACCACAGGTAAGAAAACGATTTCTCCCACAGATATATAGGCATTCGGATGCCAAAACGGTCTCAATGGAACCCCAATTCGATTCCCCTTCTTCCCCACTGGTATACAACACAAAAACGCCATTCTCCCAGCTGAGAATGAAGGAAAACACAGAAAAACATGGCTGGAAAACGCCCAGGTAGCTCCAAACTCGTGAGGGAGGAAGACTAGTTGATGGATAATGGCTTGGGGGAGCAATTCATGGCTCTTTTCTTGCCCAAGAAGCCAAATGCGATTTTCCATGTAGGGTGGCTTTCCCATACCTGAATTTGGACAGCCATACCTCTCATTCCCCAAGGCATTAACAACCAACTCTTGGGAGAAATCAATGATTGGGTACAAAAGTCAACATGGATAGTTGAGGGTTTGATTGGTTCTCTCATTGACACTTGGCTTGACTTGATTGGCTCAAAGGGTTTGAATGTTTTCCCTCCCAATTCCTTGTAAAATCATGCCTCCATCTCTTGTTGCATTGCATAGCTAGTTGTGGGTATTTTATAAAAATGCATATTTACATGATGTTTGAATTTCCAATGTGCCTGGCTAGCACGCAAACCGTATGCATCAATAAATCGATGGCGAGGCCTTGGCCTTGAGCTCCTCACCATGATTTTATAACAATATTACACCATTTACAATTTTAATTCAATAGGGTCAAGATGGGGACATGGCATTTGCAAAGATATAACCTTCCCCTGTGTGTATATTCAAGAGTGAGATCAAGCCACCCAAGTGAAGTCGCTAGTCCTCCAAGTCAACCAATGCGCCCTCCTCCTGCAAGAAAAGATCTATATGAGAATCATTTCGGCATGAATATGACTATAAGGATGAAAAGATGAAAGAGAAAGCATTAACTATGTCACAAAGATACAATAATGATACGACCTCAGACAAAAGGTGGATCAAAGGAAACATATGGGGTTTCCCCACAATAGCGTCCCCTTGAAGCGTCCTCCTCTTCAACCCACACGGCCTCCTACAGAGAAAACGTTTAGATAGCTAGATCCACAATGATACACAGAGAAACAGTTGTATATTCAAGATGCAAAGGTATCCATCAAGACTAAAGAGGCAGATCCAAAAAAATAGTATTTTTATTCCAAGTTTCCAGAGCTCCAAAGATGCCTTTACAATGAGGGGGGTCTCCTCCTTAAATAAGATGAGGGAGACCAAAACTCTAAACCACTTTTGAAAACTAGTGGTTGAGATCAAAAGATATAACAATATAATCAATGGCTAAGATGAGCCGATACAAATATGGCATGGATCACTCACATGAGGAGTGCGCACTCACTAAAGAAAGCCTGCAAGGGGGGGCGCACTACATGGGGGTGGCTAAAACACATGTGTGCCACAACATATGACTAGGACAAGTGACTAGGAGCACATGGTGGGGCTAGGAGGTATTATTTCCCTTCACTGGCATGTCCCCATGGCACAATAACATAACATATGACTCAATGACATGTCCAAGTACACAAATGATCAAATCCTGTCCCCATCATCAGAGAGAAGAATGCATGAAAAGACCACCTGTAGACCACGTGGATCCAACTGAATGCTGCAAACTGATCTGGAAGGAGTGTGATACACCATGGATGACCTCTAAGCAGACCAAGTGCCAAAACCTTGCCTCAATTTTCCAAATCGAATTCCTTTATGACCTTTTTATTCCATTTTTAATCCTCCTGAAAAACCATGAAACTGCCCATAGCCCACTGTCTGGTGCCTGTGCACAAAACCTGACTGTGCCATCATGTCCGGAAGGGGGTTAATATGGTAAAAACAAGTGGCTAGACCACCCCCTTCCTTTGTAGCGCCCTAGGAAACGACTAGCCTCCAATGCTCTAGTTGGACATGCCACATCAGCATGGCCAAATTGGTCAACAGGTGAAAAATTGCTCAAATCATCTCTGGAAGTGCCTGTAACTGATAGGTAAGTGTCTCAATGGATACAAAAGACCCAAATCACTAGAGATGAGTACTCATACACCTCAGGATAACCTGTAAGATCATCTGTAGGGTCCACCATACTCGGACAAGTAAAAATATGATGATCTGGAAATAATAATAATCAATAAAAACTGCATCAATCATCATTTGCAACATGTGCCCATCATATGGAATCATCAAAAGGTTTATAAAGGACCATAGATCAACATCATATAACATAAGTGGTCCATCTCATCACGGATCCCAATGTTGACCTTGGTCAAACTAGGTTTGACCGATAAAACTGATCAAAATATGACCCTGGCCAAAAAGGCCATGCTGCTGCAAGTGCAAATGGTTAAGACATGCTCCCTAAATCATTTTCATAGCAATACTTTGAAGCATTAAGGATCATTTCATTGGCAGTTAATAAGTAATAGTAGGTTATTTAATAATTTACTTCCAAGAAGAAACTCAAGAATATACTCATTTGTGGGCATGATTAATCTGCTAGCAGAGGGTGAAGGATAAAGATGCAAGGCTAGGCTAAAAGGGAGTGACTTGATGTCATGTCCCAAATTTGGCATTAGGTCACAATGGCTTAATCACATTGGCCATATTCATTAGTGTTTGTCAAATTGATGCTAAAGGTCAAATAATTGCCAAGGAGGGAAATTACTAGTTTCCTAGGTTTGGGGTGGAAGCTTTGGAATTGTGAATAATGGGGATAATAAATGATGTTGGAACATTATGATGGCATAAATATTTAATAAAGGAGATAAATAAATATATACAAGTGAAAATCAAAGTGACATTTGATCATGAAGACACATGGAGGAAGTGGGACCCACACAAGCTAGAATGTATGTGCCACATGGCATCCTCTTCTTGCAATTTCGAATCTATGGGAAGCCTAATGTTCTTGGGATGAGTTATAAGTTCAATAATACTTGTCATGAGTCAATGAGGTTGAAATATAGAGGAAGAGTAAATTCCATGGAAGAGGAAGAGGCAATTTGGAGCTAGTGAGACACTTGGGCTAGATTCCCTAGCTCTATGACAACAATGATGAAGATGCTATGACACCTATGACACAAATCAAACATATGACATATATGACATGTCAGGGCTAAAAATAGACTCCAAGAGGGTGCTCAAGGGTGTTAGGGAAGCTAAGATGCTTCCACATGTGATTTGGTGGAAGTGGGAGACTAGGAATTGTTGTACAAGTGGCGTTCTTTGGAATCTCTTCCCAACTTGAGTTGGCATGAGTCTCTTGGAAGGAATTCGACCCATGGAGGACATTAGAAATTTATAAATGTCAATAACAAATAATGAAACCAGCTTTTGATCATTTGTAGAATTTGCAATTGCATTTGTGTAGAGGGAGAGCTAGCGGATGACTAGTTTCTTGCCTTAGCCAATTTCGAGGGTGAAAGATTCCCATCCAAGTTAGTAATTGGAAAGGCCATTCAGACCTTTCATTTGGAGCTTTAATGGAGTCTTTATTTGCAGGTGTAAGCTACAGGGCAGCTCATGGTTTCTTCTATTGCAGCTCACTCCTTCAACCATTTCCAGTTTTGATGGCATATTCTTGATCCTTAAGGGAGGGCGTTTTTGGTGAGCTATTGTACTCTTTGGGGGAGCTTATAATGCCCCATTTATTTTGTAATATGAAGTAAATACTCTGTTCTTCATCTCCAGAAAGTTTTAGGTCGAAATTCCAAGTAGAAATGTATAAATCTCATTTTTAATGAAAGAACAGTGCCATTTCCCCACTACCTTGTTGTGAATCAATGTAATGCCGATGATTTCGAATGAATGGGTGATTCTCTGATGCATTTGTGATTAATGGATTGCCATGGATGTATTTTACAAGTTTCATGTACTGTACTTGAGCATTTGAAGTGTTTTTACTCAGTTTAATTGCATTGGGAGAAGAAATAGTGCCATTTCCCTAAGGGTCGAACTGGTGAGTTTTGCAGCTGAATGGGAGAGGGTTGGAACAGATATAATAATCAATTAATGGTGCACATGAGACCTTAATAACATCCTTAATACATTCTCTATCTCTTTTCATAAATTTGAGTGGGTTTGGAGGCATTTATGAAGCCATTTTCAGTACTTACCCCAGGGGGATTTGAACCCCAAATTACTAGTAAAATTGCATACTTGGTCCAGAATATTAAGAGAGTTTGCAGAGGTCTTTTGGTGGCCATATATCATCCATGAACATCACATTCAATTCCTAATATCATTCATACACCTTCCTTGAATATTTGAAGGCATTTGGGGCAATTTTGGGACCTAGAGCTCAAAACTAGTCAAAGGTCTAACTAGGGGAAAAAGTGAAAATTTGCCATTTTAATAAAATCCTTAACAAGGGACATTACACTTGACTGACTTGACACCATTATACTTTGGATAAGGGAAATGGTGTTACACACTTAAGCATGTGTCATACAAAGATACACAAGGAATGGCGGTGTCTCACAAATGGGTGAGTTGTTCAGAGAAGTGCTTATTCAACCTTGGAAAAATGTCTACTACTAGAACCGCCATGAACTAGGTGCCCGGATAACCGTAACTTGAGGTTCTAGGGGACACTTTGAATTAGTTCTCCCTTGCTCCATCTCAAATCATAACCCGTAGGCTCAATGAGGTACATTTCCATTAAGGTCAGCAGTCTTTAGATTTAACATTCATTTAACCACTGCTTGATTTGGACCTTTCAATTGACTTTGGCCAGCAATATTTAGATTTAGAATACATTTATACATTGCTTTTTAGGCCTTTAGGACCCCTCTGGGATTTTTCATGTGCTTATAAGCACAACTAATCGTAGCTTTCATCCGGGGTGCATTTACATTTCAAATCATTTCATTGCATTACATTTCATAGCCCCTTTCATTGGGCTTACAGTAGATATAACAATAGTTTCCAAGGTAGTACAATTTGCTTAAGGTTTTAGCCAAAAAAAATTCAAGCAACTAGGTGGAATTCTGCACAAAACCACACATTGGAGCAACCGACTAGAATGATAACGACATAAAATCCAACTCATCAAAGGCAAGTTCTGTTGCCAACTTAGAGCCGAGACACAATACTAACATGGATGCAGGTCCAACACAAAGGAAAAAGCGGGGAGGTCCTCCATATCACAAGTCAAGGTATAAGTCAGGGTAGAGATAAAAAAAATGAGGAAGGATAAATGGATGGATGGAGACAAAATGGTGCCTAAGCTAGCAAGTCAAAAATACAATAGTGATCATGCCCAGATTCCTAGGAAGGTAAAGACCAATGAGTGTAAAGCAAGAGTTTCCAAATGTCAGTAATACAACCAAACATATAATCCATAACAACCAATTTCATTTTAACACGTGTATGCTGCAAGATCGTAATTACTATATGCCAAGTCAATGGTATCAAAATGACCTAAACAACAAGATAATAACATCAATGCACATCATATATATACTGGGTCATATATCAATATCTACTATCTGGACGAACCACATCCACTGAAAACATTGCATCTGAAACACTGAACACTGCCCTGTATCTGTATGGAACAAAAGGTCATATCGGTCATCAAATTTGAGGTCTCAAGGCTCAGCTTGGCACGAGGTCTACACACTTCCTAATATAAAGATGCTCTGATGCGTAAGTGGTCATAAATAGTGTTGCTCATCATAACTGATCTCACTAAAGCTGTGTAAACGCAAAGCTCAAAACTGTGCAGATATCTTCTCTGCAAACATGGTAGCCCAACTACTATGGTGTGATAATAGGTGTATTATGGAGAACAAACACAGGAGGAACTTTGTATTCTCTTATACAAAATGAGTTTCCCTTGATGGTACTCTTACTTCAAATTATCTCAATATGAGGGTGTTAGATTTTAAGATAGCAATATAATTTTGATCTCTTTCAACTTTAATTGTAATAGGATCATTGAAAGAATAACCATGCATAGAAACACAAGAACACAAAGAATTTATCCTGGGAAACCACGAGGGAGAAAACCCAACAACCTTTTCTTATTCAGAGATTCACAGTCCAAGTAACAAGTACAACCATATATAAAAGTGATCTATAACAAGAGAGATCATACTAGAGAAATATCCAAAGAAGAAATACTGGAAAACAATCTTCTACAACCCTTGAGCGAACTTCTCCTTGAGCTTGAGCAAACTTGCTTGATGTTGAAAATGAGAGAGGCACCACCTTATTTATACTTGAATCATGGCTGAATTTTTACTGTGGGGCTTACTTGTCTATTTTCACTGTGCCGACTTGTCATCTTCAATAACAAATTACAAGTTATTTATTGTTTCTTGTTTGGCCAACTTAGTTAGGAGGATACCTCACATAGCTACAAGAATAAACACTCCCTCTTAGCTAAAGATGTATCATCACGCTGGAACACATCTGATCACCATCTGAACATCACGACTATCTTGAACATCTCGTCATCATAAGAAATGTCATTTGTTCACATAGAACATCACAGAGATCACACGGATCTTGGAAGAGTTCACATAGAACTCAGGAGACCACACAGAAATCATGAGTCCACACAAAACTTGAGATACCACACAGAGCTTAGGAGAGTCCACACGGGACAAGTAATCGAGTAGTACGATAAACTCAACTTAGTCCATCGAGCAGTACGATCAACTCAACTCAGATGATTCCACTCAGAAATCATATCAGTCCACACAAAACCATAGTCCTCACAGGAGAAATCATCGAGGAGTACGATCAAATCAACTCAATCTGTCGAGGAGTACAATCAACTCAACTCATATGAGTCCACACGAAACTCACATCGGTCCACACAAAACCACAGTCCTCATAGGACAAATCATTGAGGAGTACGATCAACTCAACTTAGTCCGTCGAGGAGTACAATCAACTCAATTTAGTCCATCGAGGAGTACGATCAACTCAACTCAATCCGTCGAGGAGTATGATAATAAAGAGCAACTAAATCCCTCTCCATCTAAGGAAAGTCACACCATTCTCATAGTCCCAGGGAGAAGGTCACACCGATCCTGCAACCATCAACACTCCCTCTCACTGAGGGAAGCATTCTTCACTACTCCAAGCCGTTCATAAAGGTATACAAACTTAATTCTGCAAAGAGGCTTGGTGAGAATGTCAGCAGTCTGATTGTCAGTAGGGATATACTGGAGCTAAAATGCTCCCTTTTGTACCATGTCTATGATGTAATGGTACTGGATCTCGATATGCTTCAACTTATAATGAAATAATGGATTTACTGATTGTTGCACATAGCTTTGGTTATCATAGTGAATCAAATTTGGCTCTAGCATCTGACCAAATAATTCGGCAAGGAGTTTCTGAAGCCACACTGCTTCTTTCGTTGCAACACCCATGACCATATAGTCATCCTCTGCCGTACGCAGTGCCACTGAGGTCTGCTTCCTGCAACACTAGGAAATCACGGCATATCCCAAACTAAAGCAACACCCTGAGGTGCTCTTTCTATCTATAGTTCTCCCTACCTAGTCAGAATTGGGGTAGCCCTGCAAGTTCATGCCTATCCTGGAAGCATATCTTAGGCCATATCCCACTGTACCATGTAAGTACCTCAACACATGTTTTGCAGCAACCTAGTGTACCTGTTTTGGTTCACTCATGAACTTGCTGAGAGCACTCACTGCAAAACAAATATTTGGTATGGTGTTAACCAGATACATCAACGATCCAATTAGCCGACTATACATGGTGGGATCAATCAAGTCTAAATCAGAAGCCAATTCTCTTAGCTTCTTTATATTCGAGTCCATCGGTGTGGCCATGGACTTACAACATATCATCCCAAATCTCTTTAGGATATCAATAGTGTACTTTCCTTGGCTCATGAAGATCTTCGCTGTCTCTCTGCCATACTTCTAGTCCCAAGTAATAATGTATCAAGTCAAGGTCCTTCATCTCGAACTCAGAGGCTAACTCCCTCTGTATCTGGTAATGAATCTCTCTGTCTTGGTGGGGAACAACATCACGATTAAGGAATCAATATCAACAATGTGTGCCACTTGCACATGATGAATCCTGGGCCACTGCTCTAACTAAATATATGTATACTGCACCTCCTCATAGGTCAATTGAGTAGTTCATGTCCTAGAGAATTCTAGACACAAGTAATGCTCTAATCACTTCTAGAGTCTACCATGATTCCAACTGCTCTTCATGTGGTCCCCACATCTCAGGTAACATGCTGGAGTAACTAAGGAACTTCAGAGTACTCATCAATTTCTACTAACTGCAATTCCTCCCGATCATCGAAAGGATGAATATTTGTAGTAGAGAGAGACAACACTCATTGGAGCCTCCTATTTCCAACCATCAATCTCCATATGAGATCCTTTGGACCTGTAGATTATGGGTCCACATATGAATAAATGTACTAGGTCCACACTTGATCCACCCCTAGCCAAGTATCATGGCCAACACTAGGAAATGCTCAATGCTCAACCTCTAGGACGATAGTGTGTACAATTGAGGACTAATCTTCCCACCCATCACAGGATATCCAGAAGAAAATATTGTCCTACTCTGAGGGAATGTCCAATGCCACAACACTATTCATCATGCAAGGACCAATCTCCCCACCCCATCACAGGGTGTCTGGGAGAAGATACAGCTCTGTCTCTGGGCCATTCACCCCTTAGCCAAGTCACGTGGCTAATACTGGGGAAATGTCCACCCAATGCTACAAACATCAATATTCAATCGCCCTGCTCCCTCTACATCTAAGCATCCTCCTCCCTCTCAAATACCGAGTATTAACATGATCTTCACATCCATCACTTGTTCTTCAGAATAAGTCTCTTGTAGATCATAGCACATGACATTTCCTACAAGTCAAGTTCAGTCAAATGGTTACCAACATTGTATAATCATGAAATTCTATGAAATCATATTGACATTTCAATCAATAGTTCACATATTGTAAGAATCTTAGCCAATGCTTCAACACAACATCCATCCATATCCCAAACACATGAGGTGACTATCATGATTCCTTCCATCTCCACTAGAACATACTAGCAACAATGTGCACTGCTCTGAGTATGTCAGCAAAGAGGTTTCATCCTAGACTAGTTCCAACAAGTGCTGATGGGTTGTTGTGCATCACTAAAGGCTACTTACCCAACATATATATAACATGCACAACATGATCCTACTGCTCATCAATGCATAAAAGAAAATTGTATCACATATCTACATATAATTGTTATAAACATTATCCTTTAAATAAAACATTCAAAGCTTTAAGGAATAACACAAATGACAATACAAATACTTATCTTTTATTTGTTTTGGGGGCTCCCTCTTGATTTATTCCCCCTTACAAAAATCATGGGATTCCTCAGATCCTTATCGTCTTTCTGTAGCCTAGATATTCATACATCACCATTGGAAATCACATCGTCTAGATACTGCAATCATTGGTGCACACATAGTGTACTAGAAGAAGTACTCCTTTTGACGATCTTCTGTAATTTCATCAAGATCATCTTTTGCATTCCTTGAACTCTTTTGTGGAGAATCGTCATCAACATCAGCAGTTGACTCATGGTGCTTTCTCTTCTTTGAGGTACATTGTTTTGCATAGTGGCCATACTTTCTGTGGTTGAAATATTGAATGTGTGAAAGATCCCTCTTCTTCTTTTTCTCTGGAATTGGACTTTATCTTTTGCCTTTGTCTTTTCTACCAAAGCTCTTATTTCCTCTACTTTTCCCTTTCTTAGCATGGGTTGTAAGGGCTTGGATTTCTTCATGTTGATGGCCATGCAACCTGCCTCTAGCTGCAAGTCTAGTTTCTTCTTGTGTGTGATCCGCCCATAAACTATCGAGCTTGGGTAATTTGGATCGCCCACTAATGCTTTGGATGTAAGGTTCCCAAGACGAGGGAATTCCATCGAGAGTTATCATGACAAGTTCTCTGTCGTCAACTACTTCTCCAATTGTGCTCAACTAATCTCTTATTTCAAAAATCTTCATTAGGTAGGAGGTAACTGAATTCCCTCTTGTCATCTTGACATTGGTGAGTTGATGTCTCGAGGCAAGTGTTCGATTGATGTTGTTATTCTCAAATAGCTTCTTTAATGCATCAAACATCTTCTTGGTCATCTTCTTCTAAGATATCCGAGGAATCAAGTGATCCTTTAGGGAATATATTAGAATCCTCCTTGCCTTGGCATCATTTTTCTTCCATTTTGTCTTCTCTTCTTCTTCTAGTTCTGGCACTTTTTCACTTAAAAACTTAAGAAGATCATTTTCTTCCAGGATAATGAGAACCCTAGATTTCCAAGAGTTGAATTTTAAGGCTCCATCAAGCCTATATTCCACTTTAACAGTATTCATCTTGATAGGAGACTAAAATACTTGACCTGAAATTTGTTGTAGAAACCCTAGCAGGAGCTAGGGCAAAAATGAAATTTGGAATCTAGAGAAACTGATTCCATAAAGAGATGTGCCCTCCTAGGGCATGTTTAATAAGCCTCCTTTTCTTCATAATCTATGGATAGACTGCTGAAAACTTGAAACCCTAATTTCCTAGATTCAACAGGAATTAGGTCAAAAATGAAAGTTCATCAATTTGAATTTTACCTCCACAGAAAATGTGCCCTCCTAGGGCGAATTTCCCAAGAACTCCTTTTAAGACAAATTATGGAGAGAAGGGTCCAAACCTGGTGCGCTAGTTTCCGACAATGGAATCTATTCAACACAGCTCTGATACCATGTTAGATTTTAAGATAGCAATATATTTTTCATCTCTTTCAACTTTAATTGCAATAGGATCATTGAAAGAATAACCATGCACATAAACACAAGAACACAAAGAATTTATCCTAGGAAACCACGAGGGAGAAAACCCAACAAACTTTTCTTATTCAGAGATTTACAGTCCAAGTAACAAGTACAACAAGATATACAAGTGATGTATAACAAGAGAGATCACACCAAAGAAAGATCCAAAGAAGAATCCCCAGAGAACAGTCTTCTACAACCCTTGAGCGAACTTACTTTATGGTGAAAATGAGAGAGGTGCCACCTTATTTATACTTGAATTCTGGTTGATTTTTTACTGTGGGTCCAACTTCACTTGGGTGACTGGGCCAACTCTCCTGTGGCAGTTTTACCCACTTTTGGGGCAGTTTTACCCTGTGTTTCTTATGGGGCAGACTTGTCTATTTTCACTGAGATGACTTGTCATCTTCAATAATAAATTACAATTTATTTATTGTTTCTTGTTGGGCCAACTTAGTTAGGAGGATACCTCGCATAGCTACAAGTATCAACAAAGGGAGTTGACCTAGCACTAGTTGGTTTGGTTGCCACATGATTTGACGCACACGAGGGATGCTCATGTTGATAGGTTGATGATGACCATGCTTAGTTTGGTGACTATACCATGAGCCTTGTATTCCAGGATCGACTTAATCTTGTATGGAGATGTGACTATTTTTGCAGGATGTCCTAGAGGGTTCATGATGTCATGTCCATTTAAGTTGGCCTATGATGTTGATTTCGAGGATGATGGAAGTTGGAATATTTATTTTGTTCTAGAGATATGTTCCTTCATATTCATGGGTGGTCATTATTCTTTGGAGGATTGAGATGTTGTGATAGCATGGTCGAAAATTTTGTTGTAGATGATGGTGGTTGTTTCCAAGACCGCTACTAGCATTGATTTATAGACAACATAATTGGTGGAGTTGCAGAGGGAGTCAATAGATGTTGGTGTAATGACGTACCCATAAATAGGGAGTGTTAGATTTTCAATTTACTATGAAAATGTTTACACTATGTTTGGGGGTGCTTAATGAGATTTGGGGTACATGGTGTACGTTCATCCCCTAGATGGTCCAAGATGGATTGTAGCATGAGAGATGGCCCATCATGGATATGCATAGTTTACATAGCTTGTTTAATGGATGCTTGACCTTGAGATGGTATTGGGTCAATGTTCCTACCTTAAATGTTGCATATCTATTGCTTTGATGGTGGACACCCTTCATTGTGGCCACTTGGAAGATTCACTTGGTGGGAAAAATACTCTGCATGGAATATGGAGTATTTTGCATCTTAGAGGGGATTAGAGCCCTAGATATGATGGATGTACTTAATTGCTTACGTGGAGGCATGTAGTTGACTTGGGGATGATTGGGTTGTGATAGTGGTTCTTGTCGGTGGTTGGACCCCAAAATATTAGCACATGGATTGTGAGCAGATTGGAGTCCATGAAGCATAGAGGAGTGCTAGACCTTACTGAAAGAGCATCCTATCCTTTGGAGGCTTCATTGTGTACATCACCTAGGAGTTTGACATGTGTTCACTTGGAGTGGAACTCCTAAATTGTTTGTGTCTTACTTGTGTATTAGTAGGCTTGCTTACAGGGCTAGGCACACGTATGTTATATGTTAGAAATTATAACTTTGGAGGTCCTTCTTGTGTTTTTGTGTTTTATCGTGGGGGGACATAAGTTACATTTTTCCTAGGCAACTTTATAATGTAAAGTGACTTTATGTTTAAAAAGTGTGTTTGTACTTTATCATTTAAGTTGTGGGTCACATATTTTAAATGTGCATTTAATTATTATCTTGTATTAATTAATGTGCATTAAAAGGTGAACCCTTGATCATAAGATTTATTCCTAGCCATTAATGAGGTAGTTAATGGTAGTTAGGGTTAGTTGAGGAGAAATAAAGTATAAAAGAGTCTAGGGAAAAGAAGAAAGACACCAATCTAGAGAGAGATCATATTAAGAGAAGAGGCACAATTTTCAAGGCAAAAACATAGTTCCCAAGACAGTGACAACCAAGAATTGATAGTCCGTACAATAGGTCGTAGGGCACAGTTTCCAAGGCAATGGCACATGTGGGCACCTTTCCCAAGGTAGATTCACGACATTGTTCCCTACATAGAAATTCAAACCAGCCTATGTGTTGCTAGCACATTTCCCGAGGTAGAGAGAGAGAAATCTGCAGCTGTAAAATTTTGGCAGGCTGTACAATAGGTTGTGTTGTGGCACGATTCCCTAGGTAGCAGTTTGCTGCTATATTTCTAGCACATGTGGAAAATCTAAAACATTTCCTCATGTTTGGCACAAATTTCAAGGAATGAATAACCAGGGGTTAAGATAACTCGATATTTATAATATGAAAATGAATTTATGAGTTGTGCAATTCCAATTTTGCTCTTCTTAATAAAATATCTCAAGGGTTTTCCTAGTGTGGGTTTTTCCCTGGTCAGTTGGACCTAAATCTTTGTCTAAATTATTAATGCTCAGTATTGTTCAGTTGAAATGTTTAGAATGTGTGTTTTAATCTTTTAAATCTGAAAGTATACATAAGCATTAAAACCTCTGAGATATTAAGTGTTTGATAAAACACATAAGTCATATTTTTGTAACTTTGTCAAAATTTATTCATGTTATCAGAGCCTATCAGAGTAGGATACATGAGCAAAGGGTTTGAAACAAGTGGTTTCAAATTTGGTCAAGAAAATCTATATTGTACTTGCATATTAGTGCTGAGAGCGGCACTTATTTCGAGGTGAGAAATATTACAAGTTTAGTACAACAGTCTATACTATTGTACAACTGTTATTGCACAATAACCAAGAAAGGGATCAGTCTTCTTCAATTCATACACCATAGGAGTCACAGTAATACAATTCAGATTTAACTATCTGTACTGTGAAAAATTGACAGTCTGTACTAGTTTATAGTGCACATATATCAAGGTTTGAAATTGACAATAAACTAAGGATTTATTATTGCTTGAAAGGTTGTTAGTGAAAGATGATTAGTACTGAGCAGGTTGAATTCTCTTTTGCTTCCAGTTGTGGTAGCAACAATTATGAGTATGATCGTTCCTGGATAGTTGACTGTAGGTCAACCAGACATATGACAGGGATGTCGGATACATTCCTTAGTATTTCAAAAATTGGTCCTGGTCACTTTGTGAATGGAACTCTTCAAGTGAGGGGAGTCAATAGTGTCATATTTATACTTGATTTTGAGACTTTCGAGATAGAGGGAGTCTTATTTGTTCCAAGGCTGAGGAATAATCTCCTCTGAGTCTCAACCCTAGAGGATGCAGGGAATGTAGTTACTTTTGAGCGTGGTAGATGTAGATCCTATCAGAACTGTTCTGATTGGAGAGTGGAGAGGTAGAGTCTACACGGTGCTTGTACATCCTATGTGGGGAAGGTCTGGGTGGTTAACAGACTTAGATGAGTATCAAGCTCATAGGATTGAAGGTGCACCAAGAAGACAATCCTCAGTTCAGTAGGGAGAGCATGGATCTCTATCTAGTACTGGAAGGAGACTCAGCCAATACGATGTTGGTGAGCAGGTACATGAGACGAGAGCAAAGTCTCAGAGTTCAGAGTTCCCAGTAATCTTCATACACTTATCACCAGGCCAAATTCCAGAGCAGGAGGGAGCTATAGCAAGGAACAGGGACCCAGGAGAATGAGATACATATAATGTTAGAAGGACTTCCCTCGTTAGGAGGGAGTGTTACAAATTACAACTCTGGAGGTCCTTCTTGCGTTTTTGTGTTTTATCATGGGGGTACATAAGTTGTATTTTTCCTAGGAAACTTTATAATGTAAAGTGACTTTATGTTTTAAAAGCGATTTTGTACTTTATCATTTAAGTTGCGAGTCACATATTTTAAATTTGCATTTAATTATTATCTTGTATTAATTAATATGCATTAAAAGGTGAACCCTTGATCATAAGATTTAATACTATCCATTAATGAGGTAGTTAATGGTAGTTAGGGTTAGTTGAGGAGAAATAAAGTATAAAAAGAGTCCAAGGAAAAGAAGAAAGACACCAAGCTAGAGAGAGATCAGATTAAGAGAAGAGGCACATTTTTCAAGACAAAGGCATAGTTCACAAGACAGTGACAACCAAGAATTGATAGTCTGTACACCAGATCGCAGGGCATAGTTTTCAAGGCAGTGGCATGTGTGGGAATTTTTCCCAAGGTAGATTTACGACATTCTACCCTGCATAGAAATTCATACCAACCTGTGTGTTGATGGCACATTTATCTAGGCTTAGAGATAAATCTGCAACTGTAAATTTCTGACAGGTCATACAATATGATATATTGTGGCATGACTCCCTAGGCAGCAGTTTGTTGCTCTGTTTCTGGCACGTGTGGATAGTCTGAAATATTTCCTCCTATTTGACATGAATTTCAAGGAATGAACAACTAGGGGTTAAGATAAGTCTATCTCTGTAACCTGAAAATGAATTTATGAGTTGTGAAATTCCAGTTTTTCTCTTCTTAATAAAATCTCTTAGGGGTTTTCCCAGTGTGGGTTTTCCTGGTCAGTTGGACCTAAATCTCTGTCTTAAATTATTAATGCTCAGTATTGTTCAGTTGAAGTGCTTAGCATGTGTGTTTTAATCTTTTAAATATGAAAGTATACATAATCATTAAAACCTTTGAGATGCTAAGTGTTTGACAAAACACATAAGTCAATTTTTGTAATTTTGTCAAAATGTATTCATTATATTGTTTGCATCCCTTACCTCATATAATTAGAGGAAGGAGAGAGTCCTTTCAAACAATAAATTCACGTCATTCTTTGTATCTTCTTCTTATCTCTTATTCTCTTGAAGTGATGCACTAGGGTTCATGAGGAAACCCTAGTGGAACATGTGTTGAAGAAGAAGACGTTTTTTTATCTCTCTTGGATTTCTTATTTGTACATTTGATTTCTCTCTTGAATACGCTAGGGTTCTTTGAGGCATCTTGAAGACTAAGGTTGGGGCTTATCCGTTGGAATATTGGGGTTTGTTGAAACTCTAGGATATATTTGGGAAGAACAAGAGGATGTCTTGCCTTGAAGTCTTTCTAGGGTGATATTAACATGTGGAGCTTCTTGATGGAACTAGGTTTTTCATTGTTTCCCTAATTTGAAGTTTGGATGTGTTACCTCTCACTTTGCACAAGGATTAATTGAAGGATTGAAGATAATGGTGTGCCAAATAATTGCAATTCTAAGGCTTTTACAAGCAAAATTTTAAAGTCTTATGGTCATCGTCGTATCAATATGTCCATAGTCATGTTGTAAATGTAAAATGTGAGATAACACTTATAATTATATGTGAAGGGCCAGTCTACAATGCATATCTATAGACCACATATGGTAGTTGTACTAGGCAATTCAGTCATGAGTGTTATTTTTAGTAAGAAAGGTTTAGATCCTTGTAGTCTAGATCTTTCAAAACTTTTTTCACTTCCCAAAATCCTCCAAAGTCATGAGCACGTTCTAGTACACCTGCCCTAGTTGTTGAGCTACTTAGTCCTTGTTTTATTACATTTCACATTGCGTCACCATGGACATGTGTTAAGTAAATCCTAGTTAGTATAGAGTATTTTAGGAGTCCCTCTTGCACTTGGTCATAATTATTAAGGTGTGTTGGTGGTTAAACATAATTTGGATGATTAGGGGTGCCTTTCCCTAGCTCAAACTTTGGGTTTTATGTTATTTTTCTCAATTACCTTTTAAAACCCATTTCCCCTTTCTCCATGTTAGACCTTAACCATATTTTTATGCAATCATACATCCTCATGCACACCACTTGGAAACCCCTAGACCCTAGTGCTTTGGTTGTTTTACCTCTCAATGCACACACATGAGCCTCTATTATCTTTCTAACCTCTTAAACCACAAATTCTCTCCTAGAAATGTGAGTTGTTCCCTCTTTAACCTCACATGTGTCGTCCTTCCTTTCTTTGAGTCGCTTGGTCCTTATCCTAGCCATTGTGTCCCTTCTCTAACCAATTTGCACATGGTCTGATGAATTTCGTTAAGATTCTAACCTCGTTTGACCTAGCACATGCCTCCATTCTAGAGAATTCCTCTCTTCTAGCTAATTTATCCCTCTCCCAAGGAATTCACCCTCTCTCTCTCTCTGTCTTTTGTCAAAGTGTTTGTTAAAACCACTTCATTATCCTATCAATTGTTTGACCATGTTAAGAGAAAATATGTCTAGTTTACTTGGTTCTAGAATAGATCTAGACTTTTAGATAAAAATATTTTTTTTTGATGAAGATGAAGTTGAGTCTCAAGTCCTATATAAAGAGACTTCCTCTCTCATTTTTCTTGTTGATTGTTGTTAGTCTACTTTGTATTGTTTGGAAAGCTTGATTGAATATCAATATAAATGCTTTGGAGGACAAACCTTGGTATTTACTTGTGTATGTGTGGCTTTTTTCTTGCTTCAAAATTGTAGTTGGAGGTAATGTTACAATAGCATTGTCATTTCTTTCTTTTTTGGGTCATTGAAAGGGTAGTAGGTTGATGGAGAGTATAGTATGTTAATCACTATCATAGTCTTCTTTGTTATTTTACTTGGCAGAAAGTTATTTTTTTGCATAGTTTTCATCCTTGGATTCTGCAATACTAATCCATTACTACTAATCCATTACTTGTAGAGTGCACCCCTAAAAGAAAGAAAGGAGAGGCACATTCTCTCCCTTTGTGATCTTGCAAGCCCCCTCTAACACATCAAATAGATTGAGTTTAGCTTAAAGCAATCTTCTACTCTTGGTGATTCTTTTAAGCAAAGGCCTCTTGGTAAGTCTTGGGTGACTCTATAAGCCCTTTAATCTTTTGCTAATAATCTCTTCTTACAACCATCCATATATATAAAAAAAATTCATTTTTTTCATTTTTTTTAAAGGTGAAATCAAGTTTAACCCTAAAGAAAAATCTCATTTAAATTTCACAATTTTGAGATCTACTTGTTCTTTATTGAAGACTTCTAGATTATATATAGTAAATAAATCTGATTTTTTTTTTCATAAATTACATCTTACATAATATTTTGAGAATTTATGTTATTTAATTTCAAAGATTTATTTTCATAATTTATATAAACTCCAATTTCTGCCATCTCGAATTTGAACGCTTGTGCAAATAAACTAGATTTTTTACAACCCATTCTCAGGCTTAAAAGATAAATTAAGATTTATGCCTTGTGCATAGTAATTTCTGCAATAAATTTCAGCAAGTAAAAATATTTAATGTTCAAGATTTTTGCTAAGATAGCCTAGAGTTTCAAGCTATATTATTTATGATTTATTTTGCAATTTTGTAATTTTGTAATTCTAAAAACTAATTAAATTTCTGCATATTTATTCATATAATTTTCAAAAATTAAGTTTCTCTTGCAAGCTTTAAGTCACTGGAAATTTAAAGTGGTTTTCACCACTAATCCTCCTTAGCATCATCACCTAGCTCTTAATAATCTTAATTGCTGGAATATTTAAATCACATCTATATTTTCCATTCTTACAATTGGTTTAATTTAATGGGTGATTGAGTTTCACTGTAAGCCTATAAGTGCTCTCTAAGATTCTTATTTCACATTCTTCTTAGCTTAAGATCTTTAAACTATGAATTGTGCTTTCATTAGATCAATCTTTTGGTGGGTTTTTTTATGTGTGTGGGGTTCTGTAAAGTGCCATGCACCATCACCACCACAATAACAACAACTACATTCTCTTTCATAACATTCTAAAAAAAAAAAAATTGAACTCACTTGGTTGAAAGTTACTTTAATAAACAAGAGGTCTTGGATTCAAGTCCTTTTTGTTACTTATAAAATAACTACATTGTAAAAATGTTTTCACCAGGTGTTTCAACCACTACCTGCCGCATGGTTTCCTAGTTCCATTTTATTTATTTCTTTAAAAAGACATAACTTTAGCATCCAAATTATGTTTTGAATGACGTTTTTTAAACTGCTTATTTATTCAAGTTCTTTGCATCTAAATCATAAGTTTCCTTTTTTGAAGTCTATTAATATGGTCATCACAAGTGATATCCTTCTTACCACTACCAACTACTTCTCACGGAGAGCTCGTATATAGGATGTCCTACAAAGTAGGGGACTTTAGCGAACTACCTTGGAAAAAGAAACTACCCCCACTGATGCTGATAAGAAAATAAAAATGAGACAATAAAAGTGACGAAGCATGTGGATTAATTGGGATGTGTAATGTCCTCAAATTTGTCCATGGAAAACAAGGGCCTAAGTCACCTAGACATGTTCATAATAATTTATCAAAGTGGTGATGAGGGTCAAATATTTGTTAATCCTAATGTCCAAAGTTAGGAATAGTGCAAAATGGGAACAAGTTGGACAAGGAATATGCATAAAGGAGATGGTGGACCTAGGTTGATTCTTCATACAAGCCAAAGTATCCATGTGGTCTAAATTATTGAAGAAATCCCAAGGTTGACAACAATTGTTAGTGGGAAAAGTCCAAGAAAGTGCAACTCCTAAGTCGTGTGAAAAGGGAAATTCTTGCTTCAGGTTCATTATGAGATAAGTAAGTGGAGATGAGACACACAAATAAATATCTGCCCCAAATTAATGTCTAAGCACATCCAATTCGAAATAGTTTGCAAGCCAAGTAATTTTGGGGTCAAAGCACTAAGGAAAGTCAATTAATATGCCCAAGGACCCACTTTCTCATAAGTAATGAATTATTATTATTTTATTTAATATCATGAGAGAATATTGACTAATTGGAGGTGCCAAGGAAGTTGGTGGGAAAGGATAAATGTGGTCAAACTCAATCCCACAATTTAAGGGAAGGATAAGAAATGTGGACAAACCTAGTTCCACAAATCTAGGAAGTGATAAGAGAAGTGGACAAACACAATCTTTGACTTGATGGGCGCATTGGAGAAGAGGATACAGATCAATGGGAAAGCATTCACTACTTGGTTGATGGTTTTGTGTGCTACATGCTATTTTCTACTAGTATTGACCAAGTGGGCTACTTGTTTTGCCTATGTGGTTTTGCTCGTGGTTTTGGTTCAAACACGGTATTGGCCCATCGTATTGCAAACTAATGGATAAGTTGTGAATAAAAGTGGGGGTGTAAGTCGCAGCAGAGGGGGATTTGATTGTTCATTTGATTTTTATTGAAGAGCTTAGCTTCTCTAGTGTATGGGTGATGCTCCCCTTGCATACCAAGAGGGTGATGGGCCCCTCATTTCCACTTCACTAGTTGTGTATTTAGCTAGTCATCAAGGAGGAAGGCACTCAACCTTTCTCACTGAGTATTTATAAACATCTGATTTTATTTGCAGGTCCTATATTTCCAGATACGATGCTCATGTTTCTACAAGTTTTGATGTACTAGTTTCCAAGCAATTTTTGAAGTGCAGTATTATAATAAAGTTGATAATTTGATGTTGGCTTTCCATGACTCATGGTTAGGATTTCCTTGAGTCATGGTTAATGTTATAACCACCTATACATGTTAATGCAGACTTCTATATCATAAAATATCAGTGTTTTCTTTACATTCTGCAAATTGTATGTTTCTCTCTTGTGTTTTTTCATACCTATGCTCAAACACATTGCTAGATTGAATAGTCTCCAATAAAATTGCAATATATCATCTTTTGTAAGTCCAAATTGCATTATGTAAGTTGATGTAGGTAGGTAAGACCCAGGTGAACCCATCCCAATCACCAGATCATAAAATTGTGACCCTCTAGAGCCATTTGGCATGAGTTGGAAACTGCCTAGTTGAATTGTCCTAGTGTAACATACCCAATACTTGAGACATTTTATGTTGAAGGAAAAAAATTGTCTTAACTTTTATTGTAAAATTTTATATTTGTCCAAGTGGCCAAGGATGACTGTAATTGCATAATATTATTATTTAATAAAATAAAATAGGAGACACTCACACAAGGAGACTATTGAAAGAGTGTTTACTGACCCACCAGGTGGAATGGAATCTGGGGTAGAAGGAAACGGACAAGTGGCAGCATCATGAACTCAGTAACTAGTTGTTTTTATGGGACAACTCCCTTGAATTGTGGTCAAGTTCCCTGGAATGTGGAACTGGAGCTTGAGGCTCATTTATTGAAACTGACCACTAAAAGAGCTAGGCATCTTTTATAAGCCATCGAATTTGAGCAGAGGCTCACACATTTTTTGACGAGAAAATTTACCTTGTGGTTCTTCTATATGCACACAAGAGATTTGATGAGGGGAAGGTATGTTTTGAGTTGGAGTGTAAGTCTGTCTTATTTCTGCCGAGTGCAGAGGTTTGAGGTGTATGCAAGTCTCCATTAATTGCTAAAGTACAACCTGAGTGCCTTGCTTCTACACAGATTCTTCTACCTAGTGGTTCAGTAAATAGGCTCGGGGGTCCAAAGGGAGCAAGTGATTTGGCTGCTTCTTCTGGAGAAGGGTGGGAGGAACATGCCTCTTTGTGTGTTTGTCCACCCTAGCAAAAGTTATCAGGTTCTACTTGTTATTTCTTTTCATTGCTATATCTGTTTATCTATTTCTGAAACTGTTTGAATATTGTTATGCATGACTTATATGTTTATAGAGCATGCAGATTAGGACAAGAGTATGTCTATGCCCTAGCATACATGCACTACTTAAATTGTTTAAAGATTTTACTTTCTGGTTATCAGTTAGTTGAACTATTGAATGATATTCTGATCTAGATAAATTAACTTCTACAATTTGATTTAATGAATGAGATAATGTAAGTGATTGAACAAATGTCTTCCTGCATTTTCCTTTCACCCTAAGGTGATGTTCTCTCGTACAAGAAGTATTTAATTAGCTCAGGAGTGATATGATTCCAGAATGAATGATGTTTTAGATTTGATTTCCTTATCATCTTTGCTTCTCTGTTAAATGATAGTTTATTCCAGATGTTATTTTTAGGACCTCATTACAAACAGAAATTGAAAAGGCTTCATTTCCTTAGAATTATTTATCATATTACAGAATAGCCATATAAATATATAATACATAGAACCAGGACAAGAATCCTACAATGCAATTGTAAACTCTAGTTATACTTTACTATTATTTCCACAAGACAAAAATAAATAACAGAGTCTATATGATATACATCATTTGAAATCTAAACGCTAAGCACTAAGTATTTATCCTAAATACTTTATTGTATATTAAATAGCTTATAAAAATATACCTTCGATTTATCAATCCAAAACCCTAAACGATAGACTTATCACTATTTGCATTTCCATAAAATATTACAGTATTCTCTTACATAGAAATTGCAAGTTACAAACCCTTCGAATAAACATAGCATATTATTGACATGAAACAATATTATTATCACCGTAGTATAAACATCCATAGAAATACCTTAGGTACTATTATCATGGTTCAAAACATTGTACAGGTATCGAAACCCTTTACACAGTAATACCAACATTCCTTTAAAACATCATATATGTTATAGCTTGGAATCAAAACCAGACATACAAGTTTCGTAAACATTGCAAACATTATCATTTATAGATATAAAATGCACAGTAAGAATAGCCAAAACCGTTATAACAAAGACCGAGCTTCATTAACATTTAGGATCAAGACCTGTACAGGCTCGTCCGAGGTTAACCCAAAAACTTAACAGCTTTAATAAAAAATTTAATACTTTTGCAAACTTCAACTGAGAGACGAGGGCCGAGTCTCTGGTCGGGAGAGCTCACCCTACACAAAGTTTAATTCCATACAAATAGAAATGAATGCAACGACGAACCCAAACCCTAGACACTGTAGAGTAACCGAGTTACATTTCCTTTCAAGAACTGAAAACCAAATTACAAATACCAAAACAATCGACGAAACAACTATATGCACAAATCAACCAGCATGTGAAAGAACTAAGGGTTCGAGCCTCATCACGAGCTCACCCATGATGGAAGCCTTACGGATTAACACATTACAACATCTGTATTGAAAACTCAACAAGTTATACAACTTTAAATGAAGTCGTAAGACCCACAATAACTATTTAGAGGTCACGAGCTCGAGTTTTGGCTCACCCAAGTACCTTATTTTAATTATAGAACGACAGTCAAACTGATAAGTTAAAAATTTAAACACACAAGGGTTCAAATCCCGTAGGCTCATCATGCATTTCTTAAAACTAGAATTAGGGTTTATCCCTTCATTTACGAAAACAAAACATCAACAATATTTATACACCGAGACTAGATTCATAAAAAATGTAACATTGTATTCATATAATCAAAAGCTTACATCGCAGTCCAACTGCCGGTAGGATAAACAAGTATCCTGTACAGACCCCTTCCCTATTAACATTACAAGCGAGAAAAAAAACTTGGGTCTTTACCCAGTAAAACAACGTTTGCAAAAACAAAGCCTAAAACCATTTGACCAGTGGAATTGCACTGACGAAGGGAAACCAAAACATATCACCCTGTTGACAGTTGAACCGAGTCTATCCGAGGCTTACTGGTGGAGTCACACCCTTGTAGGTTGTTCCTTCATTGTTTACAAACCTCACCGCGGTTGGTAACAACATGACCCTGTCATGAAAGTAAGAACCAGGTTAAAAACGAAATGAGAAAGCTCAACATTTTAACTGAAAGATAAGGGTTTAAAGACTGTACATGAAGCTTAACATTTTACTTCTCAGGGCTGAGGAAGGAACCAAAAGGAAGAGACCTGTACACGTCGTTGAAGCCATAACTCGCCACTAACATACATTCCCCAACTTCCAACTAATGCAACGAGTGGGGCATTGAAATACCAACAATCATGGCGGCCGAGAAGGGCCAGTCGCCCTCTCCATAACGCAACACAGCACAAAACCAAAGACCAAAACCCCAACAAAATCGTAGTAGGGTTTTGATAATACCAAAGCACATTTACGACTATCACATGGCCTCATTAATTATGCCAGCTAACCCCAATGTTGGTATACGAGAGAACCATGTCGATATAGTTCAAAACATGGTTATCCATTCATATTCTAATATAGCGCCTATGATAAACATATGACCCATTTCTCTATAGTTTATCCAGGGCATATTTTAATGTAGCGCCGGAGGTGGAAACAAAACCCAATATTATATAATTTTATCCATACTATTACCCCAAGTCACCCTTGTATTAGATTTTAATGTGCCAACCTTGGGTAAGAACTTATCCCTTGACTTTGCTAAGGTGGTAGACTCTCGACTAGGGAGAGTTCTTTTTAAATCTAGATCTTTGTTGAATCACTTGGATCACCTTGGACCTAATGCATTTCCTCCTTAACTTCACACGCCATTTATCAAACTTATGTTGTATTTGTAACCTGGACAGATAGAGATAACAATGCTTTAGCTTAAAACTAAGTAAGCCATCGAATCATTGCCCAGAATCCAACTGCCAACTAGAAGTATGTTTTACACAACAACTTACCTTTATGTAAATAATATCATAAACATCAACTATCAGACTTTAACACAGTGTACAATCAAATAATGTTATGAATGTAGCTGCATATAGAACTATAACATATTTATCACACACCATATCAAAGAATATTAATTCATAAGTTATAGTTATAGTATAACAATACTAAATACCATCCGGCACAGGATGAGTAGATCGACAAGTGACAACACCAGTTAATAGATGTGATAATTACAGCTGTTATAGGATTGATGGGTGCTTTTTAATTGTTGATAAGACAATTAAAAATCCTTAAAGATAAATTCATGTTGTAAATAAATTATCATCAAGTTCATTTAATGTTAGACATTTATTACTTCCGCACAACATTTAATGCTAACTTTAATATCTAGAAAAAATTTAAATTTTATGAATTTTTGGGATGCTACACCCAGTGTCATACTTTCTCCATATCTTCCAATTTCGCAGCCAAAACATTAATATTTTGAAATAGTGGTTTCCATAATAGGTTGGGGTCATAAACAGGTCTATGTGCTTCCAGTGCTGCACCAAAATCCATTGGGTTTCCACATAATTCCTAGGAACTGACACTGACAGGTCCTTGTGACCACCCTAGGTGTGATGTGGCCAAAAAATGTGCAACAGTCGAAGTATGGAACTTGAACCTTTATTCCCACATGTATTTCTGGTATGTTAGAGTATGTTGCAATTTTTCCTAAGTCTGTAGCATCCCCTCTTTTTGGTTGGGAAAAGACTAGTTCCAATTTGCCAATTCCGAGCTAGTCAAAGTGTTGTTTTGAGGTTGCATGCAAACCGTTTGTCAAAAGTCCTCAACTGGGCCTGGATAACCAGCATCCTAAACCATATAATACGTATGATCAGCCACATAATAGAGTTCTGAAGTCACTCCCTTTGGGCTGCACCAAAACCAAGCATTTCCGAGAAATCTAGGAAACTCAATGTTTTGAAGAAAATTAGAAATTCCTAGTCTTAGATGAAAATTTTGTGAACCTATGTCGATCATAAGGAGTTAATATCTATGATTTTCAGATTGGGGATATTATAGTGGTATCATAGCATGGTGCTCTGCACCTGCTCGATAAATCATTGATGAGTCTAAAGAGGAGGCCACCTCCTAAGAACAAAGATCCAGCAGAACCAATCGTAGAAGAGTGGGAAGAAGATTCAATTGAAGCAAATATATGAGGTGAAAAACAAGTATCAAGCATGGATGATGAAGAAGAATAAATCAGCTAATTATACAATGGCATGATGCAAAGGTTAGAAGAACTATCAATGAGAGTAGGAAAAGGTTTCAAATCTATAGCTAGGCAGCTTGGACCTAGAGATTGTGAAGGGAACATCAATGGTCCTCGCCATGAGGAGAGGAGAGCCTATGGTGAGACTATCCTCTCAAGAAAAGGGCCTCACAATCACCCTCAGGACTTCAAGAGTTAGTCACAACCCACCATTCCCACATTCACTTGATCAGAATATGGACAGTTCGAAGCACAAAATGATCTAGTTGCTTCAATGAAGATTTGTCTTGCTGAGTACCAGACCCTAAGTGAAGCATGTAGAAGAGAGATTGGGTACCTCCTATATTATTATGCACTGAGTAAAGAATTCCAGGAACTCCTATCTTTCTGAGAGTTATGTAGTATCGAGATCAAAAGATTGTTCCAAGACCCCTATTGCAAAGAAAATAAAGAGAGGATGGCACATATGGTGGAGAAGGTGTGCAAAGAAGTGGGAACTACATGGTTTCCACCAAGATCCAAAGATGATGCATGTGAGGATTCATGTTGTGCTAGCAAGCACAAGGAGGACAAGGATGAGCATCTAGAAGCACCTGAAGATAAAAGAGAAGGCATGCACATAGATTCGCTCCAATCAATGAAGAAGTGAAGCAGAGCGAACCACAAGTTGCAGATGTGGGTCTAACTATGGACTCCAATGAGGAAGAGCATGCTTGCACCAATCTAATCCAAGAAGAAGATGAAGAGGAACCATGCACAGTTGAAGACCCATCATCCCATCATCAATTTGTTGGTCGTGTGGGAGGTGAATTCACTTCCATCTTATTTGTTGGCGATTTCCAAATCAATGTAAAGGGGATTGAAGATAAGAGGACTTCAATTGAACTCAATGATCAGTGATCCATCATGTGGAGAAAATCTAGAAGAAGGGAAGGAATAAGCCTCTCATACATCACCAGAGCTTCATAGTGAAGTAGAAGACAAGCACACACCAATTGGGTGTGAACCAGAGAGTTTGGTGGAAGAATATGCCACCATAGCTCTACCTCATGAGGAGGAAAATGTGATGCAAAGGTATGAACAAAATTATTATTTTTGTATTCCTTTGTGTCATCATGAGATTGAAGCCACTCCTAGAGAGGATATTGGCATGATGGATTCTACTAATGAGGAGACTCTAATTTATGGTGTGGAGGATGATGGATTATTGGATGGGAATCAACATGATTCTCATAGGATTGATGAGCTCACATGTGACAACACACATTGTGTTTTCAATCATACATGGAGTGACTTGGAGAGCCTACTCCAAGTCATTGAAGAAAGGATACTGCAAGTTCTATCTAGAGATGATGGTGCACATAGATTCATTGAGGATCTCATTGGGAGAGTTCATTTGGGGGAGAGACATAATGGTATTGTTGATAGAGTCTATAGCTTTGAACTCTACATCATTAGAAGAGAGTTGGAAGAGCTAAAATATGATTACTTGCATTTGTTTATGGATAGAGACATGGCTCTTAAATTTTCTTAAGACAAAGCAGTAGTAGAAGGAGAGCAACTTCATATGAAGACTCCAATAGGTGAGAGAAAATCATGTGGATTTATTGACACCTCTTACATTATCTAGTTTTGTGAGCAACAACACCTGCACATGTGGCTGCATTATGATGCCATCCATCGTCATATGGATTAGGTGGAAGAATACATGGAAAATATGGATTCTCCTACCATAGGAGTTCTGCTCATACTATGTGGAATGAAGTTGCGCAAGCAAGCTGCCAACAAAAGATTGGCACACAGAGAGTTGAGGCATTTTTCTTGTGCCAAGAGGAACTCAAATTACCTCTGTGGAGGAAACTCACATCTTTGGATGAGGAAATATACCAATACATTCTTGTTGGAACATCCAACAAAGGAGATCATGCATTCACTGATATGGAGACTTGCAGTTGGTATGCATTCCTTCACTCCCAACACCTGGGGATGTGAATGGAACTGATGGTTAGATGGAGGGACCATTTTTGTGTTATTGTGTGAGGATCAGGAGACATACATGTTTTCCTCTCTATTTGATTCTGACATTTTGGTCACATCATTGGTCCTTCTTCAGTCTGGTGAGCATCAATGACACCTACTTGCGCCATTGGTTGTTTTTCTCATGCACAACAAATGATGGGAGTTCCACTTTATCCATTTGGGTGGAACATGTGATAGCGGTGTGAGCCATGAGACTCAAGTGAAAACTGCACAAGAGGAGTTTCATGTCCTATTGGAGAGTCTCACGGTGATATTGATTAGCATTGGCAGTGATGAGATTCCAACTTGGTGGTGGGATCCTGGAATACGATGGAGTGACATATTGTCACAAGTAGTAGTGATGATAGGAGGTATACAATAGAGACAGTGGGATCCAAGCATTGATGGATTGTTTTAGATGACATTTATGTTTGAAGGAGTTCAACGCAAGAAATGGGATCCTGGCATTGCTTGGTGTAGCAAATTAGCAGCATGCACTGTAGTGCTAGCCTGTCATCATGTCCAACATTCTATCCACGTGGAGAAATGTTTCAGTTTCCCAGATGGGAAACCTTATGTTGGATGGACATATTATTTCCTTGCTGGTTGGTTTGGGAGTCTTCAGGAGGATCCCTAAGTGGATTCAATACATTGCAAAGGTGGTTAAATTGGACACCTTGCAGCTGTCAGATTCATTTGGGATCTAGGGATTCTTCTCAATTGTTTCAACTGGGTTGAAAATTCAACTGCAGAAAAATAGGAGCTAGTCATTGGGGAGATGGATCTGATCAGAGTGTCCCAACAGATGCATAATGGATCTTTTGAGCTTAGCTTGGAATTGAAAATTCCAATGTTAGTTAGTTTAGCAGCAGATATTGATGGTGAGAAGTCATTTGGCTTCATTATTTATGTGGAGTCAATTTCATTGCTTGAGGACAAGCAATCTTGAGAGGGGAGGACTTGTAATGTCCCCAAATTTTTCCATGGACCACAAGGGCCTAAGTCACCTAGACATGTTCATAATAATTTATCAAAGTGGTGATGAGGGCCAAATATTTTCTAAGCCTAATGTCCAAAGTTAGGAATAATGCAACATGGGAACAAGTTGGACAAAGAATATGAATAAAGGAGATGGTGGACCTAGGTTGATTTTTCATACAATCCAAAGTCTCCATGTGGTCGAAATTATTAATGAAATCCTAAGGTTGGCATTCCTAAGATTGACAACAATTGTTAGTGGGGAAAGTCTAAGAAAGTGCAACTCTTAAGTAGTGTGAACAGGGAAATTCTCGTTGCAGGTTCATTATGATCTAAGTAAGTGGAGAGGATAGACATAAATAAATATTTGCCCCAAATTAATGTTTAAGCACATCCAATTCGAAATAGTTTGTAAGCCAAGTAATTTTGGGGTCAAAGCACTAAGGAAAGTCAATTAATATGCCCAAGGACCCACTCTCTCATAAATAATGAATTATTGTTATTTTATTTAATATTATGAGAGAATATTGACTGATTGATGGCACCAAGGAAGTTGGTGGGAAAGGATAAATGTGGACAAGCCCAATCCCACAATTTAAGGGAAGGTTAAGAGATGTCGACAAACCTAGTTCCACAAATCTAGGAAGTGATAAGAGAAGTAGACAAACACAATCTTTGACTTGATGGGCGCATTGGAGAAGAGGATAAGGATCAATTGGAAATCATTCACTACATGGTTGATGGTTTTTGGTGCTACATGGTATTTTCTACTAGTATTGATCAAGTGGGCTACTTGTTTTTCCTATGTGGTTTTGCTTGTGGTTTTGGTTCAAACATGGTATTGGCCCATAGTATTGCAAACTAATGGAGAAGTTGTGAATAAAAGGGGATGTAAGTTTCAGTATAGAGGGAGTTGATTGTTCATTTTATTTCTATTGGAGAGATTAGCTTCTCTAGTGCTTGGTCGGTGATACCCCCCTTGCATAACAAGAGGGTGATGGGCCCCTCATTTCCACTTCACTAGTTGTGTATTCAACTAGTCATCAAGGAGGAAGGAACTCATCCTTTCTCACTGAGTATTTTATAGACATATGATGTTATTTGCAGGTCCTATATTTCCATATACGATGCTCATGTTTCTACAAGTTTTGATGTACTAGTTTCCAAGCAATTTTACAGTGCAGTATTATAATAAAGTTGATAGTTTGATGTTGGCTTTCCATGAGTCATGGTTATTGTTATAAAAACTTGTACATGTTAAAGCAGAATTCTATATCATAAAATATAAGTGTTATGTTTACATTCTACAAATTATATGTTTCTCTCTTATGTTGTTTCATACTTATGCTCAAACACATTGCTAGATTGACTAGTCTCTAATAAAATTGCAATATATCAAGTTATGTAGGTAAGACCTAGGTGAAACCATCCCAAGAACCATATCATAAAATTGTGACCCTCTAGTTCCATTTGGGACGAGTTGGAAACTGCCTAGTTGAGATGTCCCAGTGTCGTACTTTCTCCATATCTTCCAATTTCGCAACCAAAACTTTAATATTTTGAGATAGTGGTTTCCATTGAATTTTGATTATCATAGAGAGGTATATATACTTCTAGGGCTACACCAAGATCTGTTGGGTTTCCACATAATTCCTAGGAACTGACACTGCCAAGTCCTTGTTATCACCCCAGGCGTGATGTGCCCAGAAAATGTGCAATTGTCGAAGTATGGACCTTGATCCTTCCTTCCCACATGTATTTCTGGTATGTTAAGTTATGCTACAAATTGTCCTGAGTCTGTAGTGGCCCCTCTATCTGGTTGGGAAAAGACTATCTCTCCAATTTGCCAATTTCGAGCTAGTCAAAGTGTTGTTTTGAGGTTGCATGCAAGCTGTTTGTCAAAGTCCTCAACCAGGTATGGATAACCTGCATCATAAACCATATAATAGGCCTCATCATCCACATAACAGAGGTCTGAAGTCACTCCCTTTGGGCTGAACCAAAACCAAGCATTTCTAGGAAATCTAGGAAACTCAATGTTTTGAAGAAAATTGGAAATTCCTAGTCTTGGATGAAAATTTTGTGAACCTATGTGGATCATAAGGAGTTAATATTTCTGATTTTCAGATTGTTGATATTACATGATGTCCATATTTAAAGATTTATGATTCCACCTTCAAGCAATTGATGCACCAGATGTGGCTTGGGAAGAGTTAGAAGTTGTATTTGGTAAACATGATGATATTCAAGGTCACCATCTTGAAGCTCAAATGGTTACTTTAAATCCAAATGATTTCTCTTGCATTCAAGACTATCTATCTCAGTAAAAAACCATTATACTCTTAGTTGAAGAGTGAAACATAAAAAAAAATGAAGAAAAGCAATGTATATAACATATTCTTTTTAAGTTTGGTCCTGTTTATTTTGTGCTTGTACCTACTTTTACTTCATCAAAGAAGCTATGGGGTCTACTTATAAAAAAATCACTCTTAAATTCTTTTGTGATTTGTGTTTTGAGAGAAAAATTTTTTTGTACATCTTAGAGTGATCATCATTGTCGATAAATCTAGCAAAGCCTTAGTGGCACAACAAAAAGATAAGTCCAAGCATCTTGAAATGCAACATCCTCACAAGTACAATAAGCAAAACAGGGGTCCCAAACCCTCTTAATCAGCTCATCCTTCCAATGGTAATAAAGGAACCAAATCAAAAGGTAAGAAGACTAAGCGCCATTGCAATTTTTGCGGTAAAGATGGTCATGTGGAATCTAAGTGTTTTAAGAAAATGGTAGCCTTTGAAGCAATGATGAATAAGCATAATAGAAACCTCGATTCTTCTTCTAACTTTGCTTCTGATGGACATTCTCTTTTTGGTATTGGTTTTGGTTTTTCCTTCAGTGCATCTTCTTCTTCTTCTTCTTATGAGTGGCTCATTGATTTTGGATCATCTTCTCATATGGCTAAGGATAAAGACATTTTTTTGCTCTAAATAAATGTAACACCAAACAAATATTTATTGGTGATGATAGATCTCTTATTGTTTTAGGATCTAGAACAATTCATTTAGATGATGGTTAGTTCAAAGATGTATTGTGTGTTCCAAGTATTTCCTACAATTTGTTGTCAGTATATCAAATCAGTCATTTAGGTGAAGGTAAGACTAGAGTTTACATTTCACCAAGTTGTAATAAAAAATTTCAAATATCCTAAGCATGTCCTAGCAACTGGAATTGTTGATGATGTTACTAGGTTGTACGGATTCAATAATTTTGGTTCATCAACTTTTTCCTTAGTTTTTATTGCTCATAGCGATGACTTGAGAAAACTTTGGCATGAGAAATTTGGTCATATAAACTATCGTTCATTGCAACAACTATGTAATTAGAAAATCATGACTGGTCTTCATCTCATTTCTTGTAGTGACTGGGTGTTTTCCATGGATTTCTTCTCGGTAAACATCATTGGGACAATTTTGAAAAATGTGCCTCTTGGCATGCCTCGATCCCCTTGCAGCTTGTTCACAATGATTTATGTGGTTTGCTTCCTCTTGCTTCTTTTCCTGGTTTTAAGTACTTTACTTTCATCAATGACTTCTCCATATGCATTTGGGTTTACTTCTTAAAACTTAAGAGTGAAGTTTTTGACAAGTTCTTGGCCTACAAGGTCCTTGTAGAAAAACAATATGGACATCAAATACAAACGTTAAATAGATAATGGAGACAAATATGTAAACAATAAATTTACAAATTACCACACTGCACAGGGAATTCAAATGCAACATATTGTTCTTTATACACCACAACAAAATGGTGTTGTTGAGAGAAAGATTCACATATTATTCCAATTACATAGTTAATCGCACTCCCACCAAGGATCTAAAAGATATAACACCATAAGATGCATGGAGTAACATTAAACTAGTTGTAAGCCACTTTCATGTGTTTGGTAGTAAAGCATGGGCTCACATTCTTGATAAAAAACGAAAAGCATTAAAACCTAAGAGTGAGAAAATACTTGTTGGATATTTTGAAGATGTAAAAGGTTATAGACTTCTTCAATCAAAATCCAATGACATTATTATTAGAAGAGATGTAAATTTGATGACAATATCTTGGCCTGTGAGTCTAATTCGATAGTTTTTCCATTTTTTGTCTACAAGCCATCTTCAATGCTTGTGCCACCTATTCCCAATTTCTTGGCTACTAATATTACTTCAATTTATTCTTTAGATGATGGTGGTGAGGATGAAAATCTACCTCTTTGTTCTCATAGTCCTCTAGTTGGGTTCGTTGAACATGAACCTGCACCAACACAACCACTTCCTAGATGGGTCCATACAACATGCAAAGTAGCTAGTGATCTTTCCAATGATCCCAAAAATCAGCATCAAACACATTCCTAGTTCCAACGAGCCTCTTCTCTTTTGGGTCAAGTTTTAGACACTCATGATCTAGATACATTTGCAAAAGCTCCTGTCCATCCAGATTAGGACATGATAATGAATGAAGAATAGTGTTCCTTAATGGAAAAATATTGTTTGGATCTTGTACCTCTTTCGAAAGGAAGAAAACTTGCCAGATGTAAATGGGACTATTAAGAAAATTATGCATTAGATGGAAGTGTTGAAAGACTCAAGGAAAGGTTAGTTGCCAAAATATTTTCCCAAGTTGAAAGAATTGAGTAGAATGAAACTTTTGCCCCTGTTGCCAAATTAAACTCAATCTACCTTGTTTTTTCCCTTCCACTTCACATAAATGGGAGTTCCATAAAATGGATTTCTAGTCCACCTTTTTACATGGGGATTTGCAAGAAGAAATTTACATGGAACAACCTCCTAGCTATGTTTAGAATGACTCCAACCTAGTTTGTCACCTTAATAAATCTCTCTTTGGCCTTAAGCAAGCTCCTCGATCTTGGTATGCCAAAATGGATAGCTTTATTCTTGACACTAGTTTCTTTAGATGTCATTCTGACCCAAATGTCTATACCAAGAAAGTAGGAAACCATCTCATAATCCTTGTTTTTTATGTTGACGACCTTATTATTACTGGTAGTGACCGATAAATTTTAACCCATGTGAAATCCATGCATAAGAAGAAATTTCAAATGATAGACTTATGACATTTGCATTATTTTCTTGGTCTTTAAGTCTTGCAAACCAAAGAAGTAATTTTCCCTTCTCAATCTAAGTATGCTTGTGACCTTATTTATTGTGTTCACATAGATGATTGTAAACCAACCCCATCTCCCTTCCAGTCTGGAGTCAAACTTACTGCCACTTGCACTTCACCTGAAATAGATGCCACCTTGTATCATGAGCTAATTGGTAGTCTCTTGTACTTCACTCATATCCATCCTAATATTTCCTTTGTTGTTGGTCTCATTGTCCAGTACATGCAAACACCCCATTAAAGTCATTGGAAAGAAGCAAAAATGATACTTTGGTATATCCAAGGTACAATTTAGTTCGGGATTCATTATTGTTTGGGGGGGCTCCTTTGTTGGGTTTCAATGATTTAGATTGGAATGGAAACCCTTATGATCGAAATTCTACTACATGCTATGTTTTCAATCTTTGTCCAGATCCTATCACTTGGGATTGAAAGAAAACAATCTCTTTCTCTTTATTTAGTAGAAGCAAAGTATCAAGTCATAGTTAATGCAAGTTAGGAAGCCTTGTGGCTTCAAAAGATCCTTTTAGAGTTTGTATTTGAGTAGCAGCAATCGACTACTCTCTAGTGTGATAATCAAAGTGCCATAAAGATTTCCAAATATATAGCTCAACAACAGTGCAACAAAAACATTTAGCTACAGACACACTTCATTCGAAAGCTTGTTCAAGATTGCATTCTCAAAGTCCTCTCTTTCCCTACATATGATCAAGTTGCAGACATTTTCACAAATTCTCTTACATAAGTGAAGTTTTTTAAACTTCAATCTATGCTAGGATTTCATGAATTTCTCATTAAGGGGGGATAGGCTATAATGACTCATTCATTCTCCTATTGTGTTACTTTTGTAAATCCTTCAATCCTATCCCAAATTGTTCTTAAGGGAGGATGTTAAAATATTTAGACACTAACGAGTTGTTGTATTTCCATACATTCATATCATAATAATTCAACTGCATAAACATGATTACTAGAAGAAAGACAAAACACAAAACAATAACACGAGATTTTATCCTGGGAAACCCAAACGGGAGAAAACCCAGCAGCCTTCGTATAGAGATGATAATTCTGAGAACAAAGTACAATAATGAGAGATAAAAGATGGAAATGCTTTCCAAAGATAGAAACCCCAAAATAGTCTTCTCCTCTACCAGGTGTGAACTTCTCTCTCCAAGTGATGCGAAATTGTCTTGAGTGAATGAGTGAATAATGAGGTGAACTCACTTCTTATTTATACAAGTGCAAACATGAAATTTTCCGTAACTGGGCTGACTTCTCTTGGGGAGCAATAAATAATTTAATATTTAATTTTCTTTTGCTTGCTTTTCATCCCAAGGTTTACATTGATTCTTTCGGGAGCTTTACATAATTAAATACATCAAGTTCATCTCCCTTAGGAGGTACAATCAAGTACAACAAGAATACAATAATAATATCTTCTGAAGTTGCACAAAATCAAACACTCCCTCTCAACGCGGAGGATATTCATCAACATCATGATCATGTGGGTTTCATCTGTACATCTATACTGTCTCCATCATCTCTGTACATACTGAAGGTTGTCAAAATAGTCTCAGTCCTTCAACAAGTGTCATCATGCATCAACTCCACCAGTCCATCGACGAGTCCAAGAGAGTCTCTCCATCCTACCTGGATGTTTGAGAGATAGGATTTACCATCTGCTATACCATCTGCTACCTGTCTGTCTCATCTACCGATGGGATCCTCCCATACCTGGCTGAGAACCTAGATGAGCAAATGTGCACGACCATCTACTGCTTGTTCGTCTCATCTGTCGATGGGGTACTCCCATACCTGGATGAGAACCTGAACGAGTAGAGGTACCTGTGCAATCATCACATGGCCATCTACTACCAGTTCGACTCATCTGTCAATGGGATTTCTCCCATACCAGGATGAGCAGAGGCACCACTGTGGACCTAACCATCTACTTCTTGTCTGACTCATCTACCGATGGGATTTCTCCCATATCAGGTTGAGTACCTGGACGTGTAGAGGCACCAGGGTGAACCCGACCATCTACTGCCTTTCCAACTCATCTGCCGATGGGATTTTTCTCATACCAGGATGAGTACTTGGACGAGTAGAGGCACCGACGTGAATGCAGGGTAAAGTGTCTCTATGCCATCTGTCCATCTCAAGGAGGGACATGTTCTCTGCTACTCCAAGTCTTTCATGAAAGTATTCGAACTTCATCCTGAAAAGAGGCTTGGTGAGAACATCTGCAGTCTGGTCATCTATTGACACATACTGTAACTCGACTGCACCTTTCTGCACCATATCATGTATGAAGTGATATTGAATCTCTATATGATTCGATCTGTTGTGAAATACATGATTCATTGACATTTGCACACAGCTCTGGTTATCACAGTGAATCACGGTTGGCTCCAGAATATGGCCAAACAATCCTGCAAGGAGTTTACGAATACATACTACTTATTGGGTTGATGTACTAGCATCCATATACTCTGCCTCTGCGGTACTTAGTGCTACTGAGTTCTACTTCCTACTGCACCAGGAAATCATTGCATAACCCAAACTGAAGCAACATCTGGAAGTACTCTTCCTATCCATAGTGCATACGGCCCAATCTGAGTCTATAAACCCTTAAAATCTCAGGTCACATTATGAAGCATATCTCAGACCATATCCCACAGTGCCACGAAAGTATCTGAGCACATGTTTTGCATCAATCCAGTGAATCTGCATTGGCTGACACATAAACTGACTGAGAGCATTCATAGAAAAACACATATCTGGTCTGGTGTTCGTCAGATACATCAAGGACCCAATCAGCTGGCGATACGTAGTAGGATCAATCAAGTATGAATATGAAGCAGAATCTCTCAGCTTCTTAAAATTTGCATCCATCGGAGTAGCCATGGACTTGCAGTCCAACATTCTGAATCTCTTCAGAATATCTAAGGTGTATTTTCCTTGACCTAGGAAAATATCCTTCTACCTCTTCCATACTTCTAATCCCAAGAAGTAATGCATCAATCCAAGATCGTTCATTTCGAACTCAGAGGCGAGTTTCTTCTTACACCAGACGATAAGTTTCTCATTTCCAGTGAGAAATAAGTCATCAACATATAGGACCAAAATCAGTGGCTCATCATCCACAACCTTGTAGTAAAGATTGGGGTCTGCATCACTCTTGGTAAATCCCAAGCTCACCAGGAATCCGTCTATCCATCCATACCAAGCACGGGGTGCTTGCTTGAGCCCATACAGTGTATTTTTCAATCTGCATATGGCTGCTCAATGGACAATAAATACTTATGGCTGATCAATGTATACTTCTTCCTCAATAACACCATTGAGAAAGGTTGTCTTGACATCCATCTTATGCAACTTCCATCCTATAGCTGAAGCAATAGCAATGAATGATCTGATGGAAGTATATCTAGCCACAGGAGCAAATGTTTCATCATAATCGACTCCCTCTTTCTGAGAGAACCCTCTAGCAAAAAATCTAGCCTTGTATTTTTCAACACTCCCATATGCTCCATGCAAAGTCTGTTGTGCTCATTCAAGCCTTTTCTGTCCTACTGCAATTTCTATGGGAACATCAACTGGATCAATAGGATCGATGGTTTCATCCTTTTCTGCTAACTCCCTCTGAAATGGAGGGGGGTATGATCTCATCTCCTTTGGTTCTATCATTTCTTCATCATTGATCTCCATATTTGATCCTATGCCTTTCCTGACAGCCATATCTTCTTCAAAGGTCACATCCCTACTTACTTCAAATTGTCTGGCTCCTGGGATGTATATTTTGTATGCCTTTGAAGACTCTGTGTATCCCACGAAATTTCACTTCTTGCTGGAAGGTTCTAACTTCGTCCTTTTCTTATTGGGCACATATATGTAGATTGGATAGCCAAATATCTGAAGGTGGCCCACTTTTAGTTTAACTTCTGTGAAAGCTTCCTCCGAGGTCATCCTTCTAGGATGAGAGCCGTATTCCTGGAAGCTTCCTGCTGAACATCAATGCGATTCATGTGTCCACCACTTGTTCTTCAGAACAAGTCTCATCATCCTTCTCTTGTAGGCCATATCACATGGTATTTTCCCTACAAGTCAAATCTTGACTGATGATCAGTGACATTGCATAATCAAATGTAATGACAATAGTTTACACAAGCATCTTAGCTAATACTTTAACACAAAAATCATAAACATGTCTTCCAAACACATCTGTGAACTATCTAGATGTCTATTATCTCCACTAGAACATGCCATCAAGAGTTTGCACTACTCTAAGCATGCAGGAAGGAGATATCATCTAGACTAGCTCCATCATGTGTTCATGAAGTGTTGTGTAGCTCATATGCATAATAAATACAATAAGGTAAACTATATTAAATGCTCAACACATTTCTTGATAGATCTGCATAAAATAATTATGAAGCCATATAAGACAAAACAGATCTATGTAAACAAGAAAACCAAATACTTATCTCTTATTGTTTTTGTGTGTGGGCTCCCACTGCCTTCTTGTGGGAACCATGAGAGACTTTTGTTCTTGCAGTCTGGATCTTCATATCTCCTCAACATATAGAGAGCTAAAAGAAGAAATCTGAACGATCATCATCCCTTGACTTCTTGTGATGATGGTCGTCTTCTACATCAGTAGTTGAGGCTTCATGCTTCCTTTTGTTTGAACTTCGACATTTATTGGTGTAGTGACCATATGCCTTGCACCTATAGCATTGAATCTGAGATAAGTCCTTCTTCTCCTTCTTTTGATCTAGAGGAGGACTAGATCTCCTATCTTGGTGCTTGTGTTTGTAAAAATTTCTTCCCCTTCCCTTGCCTTTCTTGGAAGGGGACAAGAAGGCTTGATTCTCCTCAGGTTGAGTGCCATGGAGTCTTTGTCGTGTTGTTATTCTTGTCTCTCCTTGAGTACAATCTTCCCATAGCTTATCAAATTTAGGTAGTTTGGATCTACCTCTTATACTTTGGATGAAAGAATCCCAAGATGGTGGGAGACCATTTAGTGTAGTGATGACAAGCTCCTTTTTATTAATGGGATCTCCACTAGTACTAATATTGTCCCTTAGTTCTGTGATCCTCATGAAATATGAGGCAATGGATTCTGACTTGGACATCTTCATATTTGATAGTTGGTTCCTCAATGTAAGAGTCACATTGATACTACTATATTAAAATAGCTTCTTTATGGTCTTGAACATTTTCCTAGCAGTCCTCTTACCTAAAATATGAGGAACCAAGTGATCACTAACTGAGTCCACCAAAATCCTTCTAGCTCTGGAATCATTCTTCCTCCAAAGGGATTTGTCTTCTTCAACTTCTGGTTCTGGGACCTTCTTATTTTGAAACTATAAGAGATCATTTTCTTCTATTATGAGAAGAACTCTTGACTTCCAAGAGATGAAGTTGGAATCCCCTTCCAGATGATCTTCAACCTTCATTCCAATCATCTTGACTGTAGATCTGGACCAAAAACCTTAGCAGGGGCTAGGTTAAAGATGAAAGTTGGAATTTTGGAAAACTGACTCCACAGGTAGATGCGCTCTTGCAAGGAGAGTTGATTGGAGGTAGGGATAAGCCAACAAAATGGAGGAAGTAGGTCAAAACTTGAAACCCTAATTTCTGTTGCAACTGTAGAATTAGGTCAAAAATTGAAAATTCTCAGAATGGAATTCTGTCTTCACCAAAAGATGCACCCTCCTTGGAACGAAATTCACGATGCTCTTTTTCTTCCAAAAAGTTGAGTGAAGACCTTGAAAGATGAAACCCTAGTTTTGGCAGGGTTCCAACAATGGCTTCTTCTAGAAATGCTCTGATACCATGTTAGATTTTAATACATTCATAGCATAATAATTTGATTGCATAGACAAGATTACTAGAATAAAGACAAAGCACAAAACAATAACACAAGAGTTTATCATGGGAAACCCAAACGGGAGAAAACCCAACAACCTTCGTATAGAGATGATAATTCTGAGAGCATAGTACAATAATGAGAGAGAAAAGATGGAAATGCTTTCCAAAGATAGAAACCCCAAAATAGTCTTCTCCTCTAGAAGGTGCGAACTTCTCTCGCTAAGTGATGCGAACTTATCTTGAGTGGATGAGTGAATAATGAGGTGAACTCACCTCTTATTTATACCAGTGCAAACATGAAATTTTCCCTAACTGGGCCGACTTCTCTTGGGGAGCAATAAATAATTTAATTTTTAATTTTCTTTTGCTTGCTTTTCATCCCAAGGTTTACATTGATTCTTTCACGAGGTTTACATAATTAAATACATCAAGTTCATCTCCCTTAGGAGGTACAATCAAGTACAATAATAATACAATAATAATATCTTCTGAACTTGTACAAAATCCAACAGGAGTTAGTTAAGATCAACTTGGTGTAAAGTGTTTTTAGGTAAATTGTGTTTCTTTAGTATACATTTGTACTTATGCAATCTAGTAGTCACAATATGTTCTAGACAAAAAGTGATCCAACGGTTCGTCTTCACCTTGATTTTAATAGATATTGATCTATGGATTAACACCTTATTGGTCCATGATCTATATTTAAGAGCATGGAGGGTCATTTTCTTGATGACTAATTGTGAAAAATTCATATATAAAATATTTTTTCATTTGCATTAATATATTTCCTCAAGTAGTTATTTGGCTAGGGCTGTGGACTATTTCCCTGTTTAAGGTTTTTAACCACATAGCGAATCAGTGAAAATCTCTGAGGCCCTAGAGGATAAGGACGAGCATACTTAACATATTGAATCAGTGGAAATATTTGAGTTTATCCTTCCCAATCATTGGACAGTTCTTGGCTTGGAAGGTTGGCTCAAGTGTTCTAGTCAGAGTTGGGGTAGATATGATTATGGGTCGTGGAAAGGACATTTTACTCCCTAAAGATTCAATACTCCACTCGCAGGAGTAGGGTATGTGTACTTAAACTTGTTTTTTAATGTGATTACTATTGTTTGGAGACAAGGGTAGCTAAACATTGAGGATTTGGAGTTAGATGGTAGCTGGCACGGTGTTGGAATCAATTCTTAATTGAGATCAGAAAGGCACATATTCACTTGATTGATCATGTTAATGAGATTGTTTGGGTCTATGACAAGAAGGAGAGTCATATTCTGCCGAATTGGGGATGCAAATTTAAATACTTCGGTGACTTTGGATACTTGTTGGTGGTGGAGAAAATTATGAAAGTCGAAGCCCCTCCCAAGAGTGTATTGCTCTTGTGGCTTGTACTTAGGAAGAAGGTTTTAACATGGGAAAATTTACAAAGGTAGAACAAAGAAGGTCTAGGATACTGCATACTTTGTTGTTGTAATGAAGAAACCACTCTTCATTTTTTTTTTCAATGCCCTTATGTCAAACAGGTTTGGTGCGAGGTGGAACATCATTTTTCTCTTAAGCACATTTGGGACAAATCCTCATTGAATGAGTGTTTTCTTGGGTTCTTCACCAAAAAATAGATTAAGGTATATCGATTTATTCCTTACATGGTTACCTAGGGTATTTGGCTGGTAAGGAATGCTTGTGTTTTTGCGGAGGTTTAGGTGCTTACTTTCAAGATTACATTACTAGCTCTATCCTTACTTAATACTTATAAAATATGTTGCACCACAAAGCTAGGACATGTCATTAGTGACATTATCATAAATAAGGATACTACCTAGAGCTATTTCAATGGAGCATTGCAGGGGCTAGGAAAAATATGTAGCCCTAGTTTTATCGTATGTGTTAGATGCCCTATTGGGAAAATAAGCATAAATGAACTAAAGACAAGAAGATAGGCGTTAAGCGCACATTTCATTAACTCAAATTTTCAATATATACCCTTGGATTTCATATTCCAAGAGGTCTCTTGGACTCCCCGGTGACTCTTGGTCTCCCTTGCATGTTAATATTCCTCACACCGAGGATTAGACTCTAACAAACCCCCCCTTAATACGAAGGGTGTATATGAGTCCAAGAAAAAGAAGAGAGTTGAATAACTGGAAGAGGACAGCTACAACCTATTGAACATTTCCATCTTGGAAATCCTTTGCCAAGAAAGTTAGCAAGAAGCTTGCACTAGCTTCTGTTAAATACAAGTGCTCTCTAGAGGGGTGGTTTTGGCTGACCACCAACCAAAGGGGCTAGTAGAAGATGAAATCTTCTATTATGTGTGTGGTTTAAGGCTGACCACAAAATCTGGAACTTGGCGCAACACTCTCTCTGGAACTTGGCTTGAAGGCTCAGAGGTTCTGTCTGGAATGGTGGTTTTAGGTTGACTACAAACTAATTGGAGAGTTGAAAACATGAAGTGAGTAGCTACCACTTGCTGAACATCTCCTTCTTGACAATATTTTGCAAAGTAAGTTAGCTAGAAGCTTGTACTGGCTTCTGCTAAATGAAGGTGCTCAGTCGACCATAGCTTTTCACAGGATCACTTGTACTCGCTCGCTTGTTACTGATGGTCTTCATCCCCCCCTGTCAGTAACAATGTGAGGAGTGGAGGGTCTCATGGTGTCACAACTAGACACAAACCACATGAGTACTATATGGCATAGTTCTCTTATGTCTTCATAATACATGCATCTCTGAATATGGTGGCTTTCCAAACTCATTGTGGCTCAAGCTCACTTGATGTGACTTACTTGAGGAAGGCTGTGAGTGTTTATTGTCAGAGGGACAAGACTTCAAAACTTGAATCCTCACATCATGTTCCCCCTATCAAGTACAAAGTAAGAAGCAATACAATATTTTGTTGCATGTTTCACTCTTATAGGTTTCTTCAGCTTCACACACCGATCTAAAGAATGGTTGCGCTTCCTGCAATGGTGACAAGGATGAAGATCAAAACACTAATCTTTCATATGGCCAACTCGGTCACAATGTTGGCATCTGGAACTCTGAATAGGTTGTAAATATGACATGATTTCACTATTTTCTGGTAGCTAATAGGAATCATCTTCAAACAAAGGGTTATTCTGAACAAGCACTAGTTCAGAATGTTGATTCCTGTGTTGTGCATCTTCCTCTTTTGCTTTCAAATTCTGCAGTTGGTTGATGACAGTTTGGAGTGTGTCTTCGTTGATTGTGATTGATTCGTCTACAACTATATGTACTAGAGTATTCAACAACTCTAATGTTTCTTTTGTATTAGACATGGTGAGAACAATTCGAGGCATCCTTGTGCAGGTAGGACCAAGTACAATGACTCAATCAGACTTAGGGCTTCTTGCAACTCCGCCCTTTACAAGCAATATTTCAGCAGATTCAAACTTAGAAAGTGAGGGATGTTTGTCTCAGATGAAAATGCACCCACATATAATGTACAATTCAACTTAACTTCAGTTTTGTTACTCTACAAAAACACACATGCAAGTACCAAAAATATGCACTAGAACTTACAAATAAACATAGTTGCAAGTTGCAATTCTGAATGTTGAGTGATGAATCTGCTATATCTGAGTTCTTCTTTGATGACGATCTCCTTTGGTGTCAAAGCCACTGAGACAAGAGGCCTTTGTTCAGCAATGAATTAATCTACAACAGCTCCAACACAATACGTTCACTGGAAAAGAATGATCCACAACCAGTTCAAAATACCGATTTGCAGCCACTCCAAAAGGTTGATCTACAGCTAAAATGAAGAATGATCTATATCAAGAATGATCTGTAGCAAGAACAAACTGTAGCTTGACTTATCTGCTGTTGGAACAATCTGCAACAACAGAATGTTCTGTAGCAATTCCAAATGAATGTTCTGTAGCAGTGGAATGGTTTGCAGCTAAAAAAAATCAACAGCCAAAAGAATTTTTTGCAACCATTGCAATTCTCTATGTAGGTCTCAAACAAGTAATACCACAGTACATTGGAGAGAAGTATCAAAGCAACCAATCAGTATTCAGGAAACAAAAGGGAAAACACTACAGCACAACCATTGCATTCTACGATAGCTCTATGCACCAATAATTCCACAGCCAACACCATGCATTAACTTGTATTTTGGACCGAATCAGATCCACTCCACGTGGTCTCCACTTCAATGCCAATGCAGCTACTCCACGAGAGATATTCATTGAATAGCTCTAAAGCTTCAAGAGTGTTCATGCAGCGAACAACTCCAATGCTTTTGGGCACTCACGCATAGATTGACTCCAAGGAAGCAAAATATATTTGAGCACAACAACACTCAATAAACACTTTATTCTCGTCAATTATGCAACAATGATATTGCGCAGATGATGCACACATAGATGGTGTGAATAGACATTCAACACGTAGGTGTATATTATCTCCAAAGCCCCATGCAGCACATGATATACTTGAAACTGGACACCATTGTGCAATTAAGCAGTCCACTTGCTCCATGCAGGTTGATAATTAGTATTTTCCTTTCTTGATCAATTACTTTCTATAGCAGTATAATTTGAGAAGAGAGCTCTTTGCAGCAGCCAAAGTGTAGCTTGTGGCCTTCAGGTGGAGATCGTGCTCCTTCAAGAATGTCTTCAAAACTTAACAAAACCTTTGAAAGAAAAGTTTCCAGCTACCAAATTAGGGTTTCTCACCCACATAGATTAGTATGCTCACTATCTAGCACCAGTATTTTAACAAAAAACTGCAACAGATCTCACCTACGAGAGAGGTCACATCTTGAGATAACAATCTTTACCAATACCTTCCACTCAGCAGAGATGGAGTGGTACACGAATAGCTCCAATATTTACACAAATAGCAGCATCCAACACGCACACCATCAGAGATGGCACGCATCAGGAGAAGAATAGTATTTTCATGGAAATGATGCTCCTTCGTAGGTTATTATCCTCTGCCCCACATTTTGAGTTGATTGTTATCAAATGCATTTCAAATTAAGAATTGTCATCCTTTCTTTTGAAGGACTCCTATAGTCGAGTTCGCCAACCACATTGGACATGTTTTTGTACAACCCCGAAGTTATCACCACTCACCAAGCGATTTCACTTCATGTTATTCATTGCACATTCTACAAAATGCCTCCATCTTTGACTCATTCGACAATTAAAGAAAACAAAAGGTCTTCACAATGGCAGAGAGCTGTCTCACTCAGCTCCAATCTTCTTTTATCTGCCATGAATCTTCATTCACTTCAATGTTGATGCAATCACAGTCTTAAAAAAAAAATGGAGATGCAGCAACCACTCTCACGTTTCAACGTAATCTACTTATTCTTCGGCTCAGAAAGATGGAATAGAGAGGATATTCCAGTGTACAAGCTCCAAAACTGTAGCACCAGTTACAAGTAGTCTCCCTTTCAAACTCATTCACGTTGGCACATAGCACAGATTCGCAACAGTCTTCATGCAGTATGGTTTACCCAACGCACCAGCTCCACGTTCAAGAAACTATGCACTCGTTAAATTTCAGTTCTTTGGCGGCTCCAATAGAGTCCAAGCCAGGCTTCAGGCTCGGATTAGGGTTCGCAGTTCTTCAATGAAGGACGCAGATTCAACAAAAAATTGTCGCGGCTTCTCCAATGCACCACGAATTGCAGCAATATGCAACATTAGTTTACCATTAAGTGAGAGATCCCACCAGTTCATGGATCCAACAGATCCACGAAACACCACTTCGCAGCTCTACGCGGCAACAACTCTATACAACTTCACGAAAAACTATAGTCATAGGTTCGAGTGTGAAGACTCCATTTTTCCAATGTCACACAGCTCCTTCATGCAACTTTCTCCAATAGAACTCGAACTGGGCGTGGTGCAACTTTCTCCAATAGAACTCGAACTGGGCGTGGGATAACTGGCACTCAAATCGCCCCGCGTTTCCGGTGATTTGTTCCCTAGATCCGGTTATAAAAACTGGCAGAATCGTAGTTCCACCCCATTTACTACGGAACTATGCCATGGAACTATGTCCCTAAGGGTTTTGGCCCATTTTAAGACGACCCACATCGTCAAAATTCCAAAAAAATAACGAGAAGGGGTGGAACTGTGCCTCGCCTGAAAATTTTCCGTCGCCGACAGGGGGCGATTTGAGTGCAAGTTATCACACGCCCTCGAACTGGACTAAAGATCCCCAAGGGATGCCTAGTACAATGCTATCTCCGTATACGAGTAATCACACATATATATATGGGCGACCAGGGTCCTTCAAATTGATAGTTTTTCCCATATGTCACTACTCGATCTAGAAAACTAAGATCTCAACTGGCCTTGAGTCTCTACAAGCCACAAGAAATCTCAACTTCTCTATGCCAGAGAAGATCACAGCTATGCAGGATACTTATAACAAAAATAACTATAAAACTCTTATCAACTTAACACATAACATGGCAATCACACATATGAAACTTAGATTTACCCTGGAAACCCCAATGGGGAAAACCAACATATATGGGGCTTTCTTCTTTCTCGATCCTGAGCAAATAATATAGATAAAAGTACAATTAGTTATTCATAAGATACAATAAGAACCTCACGGGTCAAAACCCTAGATCTACATGCAGTAGCAATTGTTGCTATGGGGGAAATGTGCCCTAGTTGTCTACTCTAACTCTGGATATCTAATCATTGTCATTGCCAATCTATGGAAGCAGTACTGACTCTCTAACCACTATGCCTTGCTTTGCTCTAACATGGAAGAAAGACTGCAACCTCCTCTTAGTATGAAGTGCGCCCCCTCTGCATGAGACATGTGCCCCCCCTACTTTGCTCGGAAGTCGCCCCTCACCAGATCTTTGTCAAACTCTAATGAGATATGCTATGTTCTTCTTCAATCACTAAAGAATACCAACTCACGTTCTCAAGCCCTCCTAGACTCAAGAAGACCCACTCTTTTGATAAAGGCATCCTCCTCTCCTCAGGAAGTGCACCTCTCTCCTTTGGGAAATCGCCCAAGCTCAGTCTCTGAGCTTTCTCTGCATAAATGATCTCACTACACACTGGAATGGATACTCTATGCCTCAGATCAAGCAGAAACATATGCCTCTCTGATCCTCTCACTCACTCCCTCAGCAGATGTGCCCCTCTCCTCAGGAAGTCACCCTCTACATGCACAAGTGCGCCCTCACTTTATGAATAAACTGCAAAGTATATTTTCCAGTGACCTCTTTCCTCCTTATATCCACTTACTAACTTATTAGGGTTTCTGAAACCCTAAAGTGAGTGCATGCATAAATCTTGCTTTTGCATGCTTTTTAATTAAAAAGTTTGCATGCAAAATATTGCAAGCATGAGGCAAAACACCCTGAAAGGTATGCATGCATCCATCATTGGATTCATAACACTTGGTAGAGTGCATCTCACCCTCTACCCTATCTCGATTCCTATATTGAAAATGCACCTCCATGCTAGGCATCTGAACATGGAGGACATCCCAAGATACACCTCTATCTCTAACACTCCCTCTTATCGAGGGAAGTCCAACCATTGATTCCTGGATCCAACAAATCCTCTGCCACTGTAACTGACCCATCTGACCTAACTATCACTAATGCACCATGATCTATAATAACCTGATCCATCTCCATCAAGGTATCCCTAGGAGAAGCATCTCGCTCTCTCACAAACTCTGCCACTGATCCCTGATCCATCTCCATCAAAGTAGCCCTATGAGAAGCCTCTCGCTCTCTCACAAAATCTGCCACTGATCACTGATCCAAAATCCCTTTGAATCTCTATTGCAACCAATCTCTAAGACTGCCATCATGAGGATCCACTGACCTGTATTTGATCTCCCTGCTCTGATTTGACTTGCTAAATCCAACTATGTCATCTCATACCAACTTAGTATTTGACCAGTACGTGCATGAGCCTCTCGCCCATCCATCTGATATAAATCTAGGGACTCACTCCTCTTAGCCTCATCAACACTCTAAGCATCTCACTCCCTGTTTGTCTCAGACTCTAATGAAGATTTGGTCAACCACCCAAATGTTCCTATCATGGGCTGGCCCCGAACTATATACACTCTGTCAATCTAGTGACCCATCAACACTAGATCAGTTCCCTTTGGATAGGTGAATATAAGCTCCCTCTAAAACACAACAGAGTAACCTACAACATCTAATGCTACTACTAAAAATATGCTCACTCTTAGTGAGGATGGTACTTCTGAAGAAGCATCCACCAGGATCAAACACATCCTTTGTTGATGCAGTTTCTCCCTCTGAAATGGAATACATCCCGGTTGCATCTATTGTAATCTGATATAAATATTTGTGCTCCTCCTATATCAGTGTCACCTTGAGGGAAGCCTCATTCTCTCCCTCTGTCACTAACACTGAAACTGCATCCAAGATCTCCCTGGACCCACCTACATCCTTTCCCAACAACCTATACAACTTACCTTGTCTGATGCCATGCCTCATGTTTGCATCCAAGGTCACTCCCTCTGAATATAGAAGCCTCTGTCCATCCTAGAACACAATACTATATCCCTCATCCTCCAGAGTTGATGTTAAGGGTAAATATGTATGCTCTGGTACATGCATCCCTCCTTCCATCCTCAGTAGACCTTCTAACTCCGATTGGAACATCATCGAACCAACTCTCCTCATTGTTAACCTCTCATTGCAGTCTGAGTTTGTCTTTGAAACACTAAGTAACACTTCTCGTACTCCCATCATATGGCTAGATGCATAATTGTACAATGTCTTGAAGCCATGACTCTGTAAAAATGATATCACTGCTAATTCAAAAGCTCTGAATCAGAACCAACCTGTAGATTTGTGCCTTGGTGAACAAGGTAACTCACTCTTTCTCAGATATAGGGTTTTTTCTCCCAGATCTTATTTATGTTCTCATAGATCCGGTCTCTGTCCTCACAGATCTGATCGATCATGTATCTATCCTCACAGATATGATGTTTGCACTCACAGATCTGATGTCTGCACTCATAGATCTAATAGATCTGGTATCTATCCGCGTAGATCATATGTCTGCACTCACAAATATCATATTTGCACTCACAGATCTGAACTCTGCTCTTTAGATCTGGACTCTACTCTCATAGCTCTAAACACTACTCTTTAGATATGATGTACCTACCATAGATCAACCTTTGATCTCATAGATCTCAACACTATTCTTCATATCTAATACATCTCTGCACATATCTGGAACCTACTCACCCAGATCTAAAATATCTATCTCATATCTCACCTATAAACTCACAGATATGATAGATTTGACCTATACAACCATCAATGTGAGCTCTACTCTTCATATATGGTAGATTTGGTCTCTATCTCACAGATATGATATCACCAATGAGTCTTCACACGGATTTGGTATACAACTTGCATATAAGTGTGAATGCCCCATGACCCTCACTAGGGCTCTGATACCATGATAGTTTTTTCCATATGTCACTACTCGATCTGGAAAACTGAGATTTCAAATGGCCTTGAGTCTCTACAAGCCACAAGAAATCCCAACTTCTCTATGCCATAGAATATCACAGCTATGCAAGATACTTATAACAAAAATCACTATAAATCTCTTATCAACTTAACACATAACATGGCAATCACACATATGAAACTCATATTTACCCTAGAAACCCCAATGGAGAAAACCATCATCTATGGGGCTTTCTTCTCTTTCGAGTCTTGATAAAATAATATAGAGAAAAGTACAATCATTTATTTAGAAGATACAATAAGAACCTGATGGGTCAAAACCCTAGATTTGAATGTAGTAGCAACAACTGCTCTGGGGGAAATGCGCCCTAGTTGTCTACTCCAACTCTAGATCTCTGATCACTGTCACTGCCAATCTCTAGAAGAAGTATTGACTCTCTAACCACTCTGCCATGATATGCTCTAACATGGAAGAAATACTGCAACCTCCTCTCAGTATGAAGTGCACCCCCTCTGCATGAGAAATGCACCCGTCCTTGCTTCGAAGTCGCCCCTCACCAGATCTCTATCAAACTTTGATGATATCTACTATGTTCTTCTTCAATTAATGAAGAATACCAACTCGGGTTCTCTTGGCCCTCCTAGACTCAAGAATATCAACTCCTATGATAAATGTGTCCTCCTCTCCTCAGGAAGTGTGCCCCTCTCCTTTGGTAAATCGCCCAAGCTTAGTCTCTGAGTTCTCTCTACACAAATGATCTCACTGCAAACTGGAATGGTTACTTTGTGCCTTGGATCAAGCAAGAACAGATGCCTCTCTAATACTCTCACTCACTCCCTCAGCAGATGCACCCCTCTCCTCAGGAAGTCACCCTCTGCCTTTACAAGTCTGCCCTCACTCTGTAAATCTCCTCACTCTCTGATGAAACTGCAAAGTGACCTTTTTCGGTGACCTCTTGCCTCCTTATATCCACTTACTAAATTATTGGGATTTCCAAAATCCTAAAGTGACTACATGCAAAAATCCTGATTTTGCATGCTTTTTAATTAAAAAGTTTGCCTGCAAAATATTGAATGCATGAGGAAAAACACCCTGAAAGTTCCGCATGCCTTCACCGCTGGCTTCATGACACTTGGTAGAGTGCATATCACCCTCTACCCTATCTTGATGCCTATACTGAAAATGTACCTCCATGTTAGGCATCTGAACATGGAGGACATCCTGAGATATGCCTCTATCTCTAACATAAATAAATCAAACATATGGGAGGAGGAGCACTTGAGCTGATATATTACTCACATGGGTCAACCCAGAACATTTTCAAATGCCTATCCGACCTCAACTATGATGATAATTACACGAGTGCTAATCTCTCAATTGTTCAATCATTTTTCCAAAATGGATCACGACAACCAACTTCATCCTACTAGCTTCTCTACTTGCACTACGTTGTGATATGCACTCTTTCCAAGACATAGACTAGAATGACCTCCTTGTGACTTATCTCTAGCAATATCAGTAGACAATATGTTGCTTCGAGTTTATGGAATATCCCGTCCTTGATGAGAAAATTCTTGTTTCTCTAAATAAATTCCTTTAATACTTGATTTATGCACCCTCTCTCTTCTAGAACACATTGATCTAGTCATTTTCCTCCATAATGAAGCATTTTATACATTTGTCGTCGTTCTTTGGACATTGAACGTCCCACAAGGCCCAACCGACTTGTCTCATAGGTATCGGTCTTTATTCACCTCCACTGGCGTATTGAATGGGGATGTGAATACACACTAGATCAAGGGAGATAAAAGAAAGTAAGGACTCACGCGAGCTGTGAGTGAGAAGAAAGGGCTAGGCTGGAACAACGCAATCTCCACCAAGGAACGAGCAGAATCGGGACAATGCCCATGCACACAAAAATAACACACCCGCATAGACGAGTTCAGAAACGTAAGGCTCTCGCAGTCTTCAAATTGCAAGCTATACTTGTACGCATTTAGAGAACGCAAATATGGTTGGGAGAGAGGAACATAAGGAAGATAGACTGCAGATTATTCACGCACTTCAACACAACAAAGACATCGCAAGGAACATCAAGGGAATAATCAACACATAGGCCACTCACAAGTAGTGAGATGCAAAAATTAGCACAACAGAAAAACACCTTGGCAGGTCTGAGGAGGACAAAGAATATGCTCAGTCAGAGAGGACAGTTGTGAGGAGAAGTGGAGGTCTCCACGCATGCTCAATGTGCTCGAATTAGGTTTTCAAAGAGAACGCTTAGGTATAGGGAATATGCCCGAAATAAGGGTTTCCAATGGTGAAACGCATGGCTAGTGGACATAAGAATATGGCAGATTTGAGAACAAGCCGCAAGCTCATAAGAGCTCTGATACCATTGTTAGATGCCCTATTGGGAAAATAGGCATAAATGAACTGAAGACAAGAAGATGGGTTTTAAACGCACTTTTCATTAACGCAAATGTTCAATATATACATTGATAATTGACCCTTGGATTTCATATTCCAAGAGGTCTCTTGGACTCTCGGGTGATTATTGGTCTCCCTTGCACATTAATATTCCTCACACTGAGGATTAGACTCCAACAGTATGTATCTCTAATAGTCAATCATTCATTACCAAGGCCAATTTGGGCAGTGGGACAATGAAATAATGTGGGTGAGCTTAAAGCATTATTTTATCTTATGCAATTTGCAGCTGAAAGGGACATCTTCTATTTACAAGTGTTTGGGAACTCTGCATTAACTATTCAATGGATGAAGGATGAGTGGCAGGTTCATGGTAATGGAATTCTTTAGTTGGCATTGCATATGAAGGATAGCTCAAGACTATTCTAGTCGATTAACTTGAATCATATATATTAAGAATTAATTTGGCATGCAGATTCTCTTTCCAATGATACTTTGCAATTGGTCAAAGATCAACTATTTATTGATGAATTCAATGAGGGGAACCTAGTCTCCTTGTGGAATTGTGATATTTTTATCTTTGATTATATCATGATGTAATTTTGTTATTTGTGCTTTTGGACCTTCTAGTAGACTTTTGTATACTTATAAGGTTGAACGTTCTCTTTGGATATATTCCTTAGGATAACAATTGAGTGTCTCTATAAGACACTATAGTTTATGAAGTAGGTTGACTATGGGCATAGATGCCCTTTTAGACATTTCAAAAGATTGTGCCTTGGAACCTAAGGATTATATTTTCAATTCCACTCGAATAGAAAAATATGTTTTTTTCATATATATATATATATGAAGAAAATGAAAACTCCATATCTCAATCATGATTATGATTGAGAGATAAAAAATTTCATTTCTTCTTCTTCTTCTATGGATAGATACATAGAAAAAGAAGAAAAAATATATATTCTCTCTATCGTAATTTGTGGTTAATTTGTGCAACTACTTGTCATGATTTACTGGATCAAAGTCTATATGTCAATGTTTCCATAGGATCCCATGGAAGCAGTCTCATGGGCACTAGGGTAAGTCATGGGGAGGGGGGGGGGGGGGTTTCCATAGGATCCCATGGAAGCAGTCTCATGGGAACTAGGGTAAGTCAGGGGGGGTACTTGTTCAAAATATTGATGATCTAGTAAAATTTGTATTCCAATATCACAATCTAAGAGGACTAGATATTGCAAATGAAGATGTTATAAATAAATCAAGTGGATGGTGGTTGAAAAGCATAGAAGGAAATTATGTTGAGGTAAGTCAAGAATTCAGTTGTTCAAAGGCTTGGAGAGGCTCGAGTAGGTGTTTAGAAAATTTATTACAAGTAAACAATGAATATGATTCAAAGGAAGTGTTCTTTAATCAATGGATGGGCTCTTGGGTATTTAAGGTAAAGGAGTGGAGTTGAGGGATGGATGGATAAGATATGCAAGTGCATAGACGATAAATATTTTGCTCCCAAGAAAGGGTAATTTTTCAAATCAAGGATATTTTGGAATCACGCACATTGGACTAATGGCTATTAACAAATATTAGACCTAGGTTTATATGGGTTTGAACTAATGATGCATTTATATATTAACCAGGGAACACAAACTAAGGGGAAATAAAGGGCCCCAAAAAAGCAAGATGGAATAAATTAAATTGTGATGGGGTAGTGTCATGAACCTCCAAAATTCAAAAATAAATAAAAAAATTATAAACATATAAATGTGTAAATCATCTCTACATTATTAGCATGCAATAGTTATGGTAGCATAAATCGAGATTGTCGTTGCGATGTAAAGTTACTTACACCATTTCTATAACAAATCTTGGAAGGTTAACTAAAAATCTTTGCGGCGTGTCATCGTCATAATCGAGGTGATGTTTTTGTTCCTCTTTACAACTTCCTAGTTATAGTTATGACATGACTTGCTTAACCCTAAAGCTAAGTCTTAACCTAGATTATGGTCTTAATTATATTATGCAGATGGTGTTAGTTGGGACACTATGTATATAGTCTTGATCCCAATTAAACTAGGAAGGACCATGGGTATTACCAAGCCTTAGGCGCAAGGATTACCAATATAAAGCAAGGTTGCGCCTATTCAAAAGTTTATGAACATCGTTGGGGCTATGGGTTTACCCCATAGTCGAATATTGAAAAGATTAAATTTAATATAAAGTTATGGTTATTCTGTCATTCGAAATGTTGGTTGTTGTGATGGTTTAATGTTTGTACTGTGTAATGCTTAGCGAATTTATGAGCCACCCTAGCTGCGAGTTGATAGCATAGCCAAGTCTTTATGGCTTATGTTGGACTGTAATCTAAACCGTCCATTTGGACAGGCAGATGCTTAGGGTTTCGTAAGGGGTTTAATGTGTTCTTTTGATGTCCTAAACTTCATTATTGCTCCGTTGGTCTATGAGTTTTACGTTCTGCTCTGTCAATGGTGATTCTTGTAACTACCCTTCAACGTTAATGGTATACTTTCCCGGTTACCTTGCAAGGTGTGAAGGAAGATATGTTGGTGCTATTGGCTACCAGCTCCCGAGCCCACTGGTTACTGCAACGAACCTGGCCAACCTTCTCTAGCCTTGATCTGCCATTTAAAAGGTAAGAAAATATTTCAACCTATGCTCAGCAATTGGTTATATTGTGTTTTTAGCTATACACAGGTTGCCGAAACTAATGTTTAAGTTTGAAAGTGTAGGCAGGGGAGTGATAAGGGCGTCCAAGAGGAGCCAACCCCTAGCCTTGTCTGCAAAAATACAAGGTAGAAGAAACCTAACTTAGTTCATTCCGGTAAAAAATATTTTAATGAAATGATATAGTTCTGATCTTGGTAAATTGGTGGCAGTTTGTGGGCACCGAAGAGGAAGACGACGGGGTCACCTCCTCCCAAGCCCGCGTCTTAGAATGCCAAGGTATGTAAAGAACCCCATTAAGTCCAACTGGATTTCAAATTTCTTTTTAATAAACGAAAATGGTTGATGATTGCGTTTAAACAATGGTGGATTGCAGGTGACTCCTAGCTAGGTTTTAGAACTGCGAGGAGAGCACAGGATTCTGCCTTCAGCAAGATAAGTTAATTAATTCTTGTTGACCCTTAGGGTTTATGAAAAGTCGACAGAAGGTTTCCTTGTTATCTCTGTTCTAGCGTTTGTTTGTGCATTTATTGCCTTGTTTAAGGCTTGATATTTTTAACTATGGTGCCAACGTGGATGGCTTAATACCATCCTGTCGGTTAACCTGTAATCTATTTAATTAATGATTTTTAAAGAAAGAGTGCCATCGTGGATGGTCTTACAGATCCACCTGTTTACAGGGATGTTTGTTACTATGATCCTTAGGGTCCTTACCAATTTCTTGTTTGGCGTTTTCTGTGTTTTTAAAAGAAGATTAAAGCAATACTTATCATAAGACCAATGTTATGAAGAAATAGCATGACTGCTCTTGGTCTGTTCCAATAATTTATATAAGTTTCTTTCAATGTGGTTATATTTTTTATTGATAGTTTCTTTTTACTGGATCAATGCTGCCATCCCTGATGGTCTTACAAAAATATGAACGCTTTGATCATTTTGTTGTTTTTACAAAGGACTGTATCATGTAGATTAGATTTTTGGTTAATTACGAAATATGGTAAAGTTTGCAAATTTATAAATTACGGCGTTTATAATATTTTAGATTAGGTTAAGATCATCCCAACTATGGTGATTTCGATCTGTAACAAGGTTTATATGAATGAATAACGTATTTATTAAGTTTATGTAGTAGAGGCCTCTCGACTCTCTTGATTCTAGTAATCGACGTTGTTAGTTTTATACATATGAGAATATTTGACAGTACCAATCACTTTACTTCCGTCTTGGCAATCTTGATGTGGTTAGGTTATAAAAGTTGAAACCTAATTCGATTTTGTTCTTTAGTATGCTTTAATCCATGCTAATTTGAAAGCAAAGATTTCTAGAAACAATATTAATATTTATTTTATGAACTTAGATATCGATTTGACAGAAATGCTTACATTTGGAAACAGAATAGGAAATATACTTGAATAAAAAACAGAGATGGGTATAATTATACACGAACTAAATATGATTATTTTATACACAGATATCAATACAACATAATATTAAAATTGAAAACAAAAATAGGAGATATAGTTGAACATATATGAAATAAATCCATAATCTAATTAAGTGCATAAATCAAATTTATGCTAAGGGTTAGTTGCAATTTATAACAAGAATGGTAATCCTAATGTAGCTAGTATTTAACAGATAAGAAAATAAAACAAAGAACTTGGCACCATTGTCAGGAAAACAAAGATGAAATAGTTGTTCCTCCCAACCAACGCCTAGAGCAGCCAAGTCTCACTTGCTACAGAACCCCCGAGCCTGATCGCTGAACCACAAGAGAAAAATCCACTTAATGCGCCATCTATTGCATTATCAGATTCAATGCCCGTCCAATGCTATCCTCCTACTACTTATGGACATATTATTATATAGTATTTTTCCTAGGACTTGGTCATTTATGATCATCCTGCTCTTTAGCACTCAACTAAGAGTTGTGACCTGATTTTGGGGAAGATGCCTCCTGCACCTTGAGTTCTCACTTAGCAGCTTCAGACACTTGTCTTTTCCTCTTGTGGGTCAGCAATCACTCATGCAATAGTTATTTCATTTTTGTCCCCCTTCAGTATTTTTATAAATAAAAGAATAATTCATTACATTTTTTTTTGACTTCTTGTCAAAAATATTTCAAATAATAAATAAACATAAAATATTCAAAAAGTATTTAATAATACTTTATTTAAACTTGGTGTATTACATACACCTCCTCTTAGAGGATACATCCTCGGTGTTATTATTTTTATGTCTTTATTCTTCCATTTCTTCGTCTTGGAAATGGATTGGATATGCCTCCCGCATATCACTTTCCAATTCCCATGTGGACTCTTTCGGACTAAGGTGCTTCCATTGCACCTTGACTTGTCCGATGGTACGGTTTTGGAGTAAAATTTCTCTTCTGTCGAGGATATGCTCGAACCCACCTAGAACTATCCCTTGAGTTCCACCTGTATAACATCCCAATCAATCACATGAGCAACGTCATGAACATACTTCTTTAAAATGGAAATGTGAAAAACATCATGTACTTTAATAGTAGGTGGTAGGGCTAACTGGTATGCTACAGGCCCTACTTTAGCCAAAATTTCAAATGGCCCACAATACCTGGGTGCCAATTTTGAATAACTACCCATCCTTAGGGATATTTTCTTGGGTCTTACCTTAATATACACATGCTCTCCTACTTGTAACTCTCGATGAGTTCTTTTTAAGTCAACATAACTTTTATGTCTGTCTTGGGCAGTCTTCAAATTTTGTTGTACCCTCTTCATGGTTAGTTCCATATCTTTTAACAATTCAGGTCCTAACATTAATCAATCCACCGGACTGCTCCATGCAATGGGAGTATTACATTTATGTCCATACAAAATTTCAAAAGGACTCATACCAGCAGATACTTGAAAATTATTATTGTAATCAAATTCTACTAACTGTAAGTAGTCTTCCCACTTACTTGGTTTGTCCATTACATACATTCTTAGCATGTCTTATAGGACTTGATTTACCCTTTCAGTCTTCCCATCCATTTTCGGATGATACGCAGTACTAAAGTTAAACTGAGTGCCTAACCCTTTAAATAAGGCTTTCTAGAAATTTCTTGTAAATTTTACATCTTTGTCTGAGATTATTACCTTTGGTACGCCACGTAACCAGAAAATCTCTTTCATAAATATATCTGTGATGTTAACATCCTTATAAGTAGATTTTACTGGAATAAAATGAGCTGCTTTGTTTAATTTATCGACTACGACCATGATTGAGTCGTGTTGCCTAAAATTTTTAGGTAGGTCGGTTATAGAATCCATGCTGATGATTTCCCACTTCCATTCTGGAATGGGTAGTAGTTGTAATAAACCTGCTAGATGTTGGTGTTTTTCCTTGACTTACTAGCATTCTATGCAACGAACTAAGTATTCTGATACCTCTTTCTTAATGTTAGGCCAAAAGAAGTTTTTTCTGATCATGGTGATCATCTTTTGGTATCCAGGATGTCCCGAATACGGTCGTTTGTGTAACTCATTCATGATTGTTAATTTGAATTCTGTTGTATTTGGTATGTACAATCTGTTTTTATGTAGCAGTAATCCTCTTCTATTTAGACTAAAATATGTTTTTATCAGGTTCTTTTCATTTTCAGCAGTCTTTTCCTTTAAATTCTAGTATTCTTTATCATAATTTTCTGCATTTAAAATCTGATTTTCTAAATCAGATACGTGACTGCTGCTTGCAAATAATAAATATGCATGATGACTTAAAGCATCTGCAACTTTTTTTCATTCCCTTTTATATGTTTTATTTCGAAGTCATATTCGCTTAAGAATGACAGCCACCTTGCTTGTCTAGTGTTTAAATTATGTTGATCAAACAAGTATTTTAAACTTATGTTATATGACATTAGCAAAAATTTCCTTCCGATGAGGTAGTGTCGCCACATTTTTAATCCATGTATAATTGCAACAAGTTCTAAATCATGTGTGGCATAATTCTTTTCATATTCTTTTAATTTTTTGGATTCGTAGGCCACAACATGATTCTCTTGAATTAGTACCCCTCATAATGCTTCATTACATGCGTCGGTGCATATGACGAAATTCTTAAAAGGATCAACAATTTTTAATATAGGGGCGGTGGTTAATAGATGTTTTAATTTATTAAAACTTTCCATACACTTTTCATTCCAATCAAACTTTTTTCCTTTCTTTTGTAGTGAATTTATGGGGTAGGCTATCTTAGAAAATCCTTCTATAAACTTTCAATAATAACCTGTAATCCCCATGAACGATATTACATCCGTTACATTTTTAGGAACTGGCCATTCAATGATAGCCTTAATCTTGTCAGGATCGACAGATATTCCATCCTTAGACACTACATGTCCTAGATATTGAATTATGTCTTTAAAGAAATCGCATTTGCTAAACTTAGCAAACACTTGTTGTTCTCTTAAAATCTGCAGAAATATTTTTAAGTGTTCTTGATGTTCTTGTTCATTCATCGAATAAATCAGTATATCGTCGATGAAGACGACTACGAATTTATCTAAGTAGTTACTCATAATACTATTAATTAATCACATAAAAGCTGCAGGTGTGTTTGTTAATCCAAATGGAATTACGACAAACTCGTAACGGCCATAACGAGTTCTAAAAGAAGTTTTAAAGATGTCTTCATCTTTGATCTGTACTTGATGGTAGCTGGACCTTAAATCTATTTTAGAAAAGATTGTCGCCTCTTGGAACTGATCGAATAGATCGTCTATCCGGGGTAAAGGATATCGATTTTTAATAGTCATCTTATTTAATTTTCGATAGTCTATACATAATATTAAGGTTCTGTCTTTCTTATTTACGAATAAGATCGGCGCTCCCCAAGGGGAAACACTAGGTCGAATGTACTTCTTGTTAATTAGTTCTTGTAACTGTGATTTAAGTTCTATGAGTTCTATTATATTCATCCTATACGGAGCTTTTGATGTTGATACTGTTCCCAGTATTAGATCGATCATAAAGTCTATGTCTCTTTTCGGAGGTAGTCCAGGGACTTCTTCTGGAAAGATGTCTTTAAAATATTTCAAGACAGGTATATCTTCTACTTTAAGGTTGTTATTTTGATATTTATCATCAATTACATAAACAACAAATACTTTACATTCCATATGTACATATCTCTTCATTTGTAAGGATGAGATCTCTTTAATTGTAGTCTTTCTTGGAATTCTTGTTACTTTAATTGTGTTTCCAGTATTATCTATGCATGTAAATTTTTTTTCATAACAATTCAACATGACTCTGTTTTTTTCCAACCAATCCATTCCTATCAGCATATCATAAGAACCTAATGGTAAAATATCCAGATCAACCTTCGTATTAAATTCATTCATCAATACTTCAAATTTTTTCACATAACTAGTGACCTTACGTTTAGTACTTGTGGCTAACTGTACCAGCCAAGATTTTTCAAAATTTTCAGGTACTAAATTACATAATTCAACAATCCTAGGTGATACATAACTCAGACATGCACCTGGATCAATTAGTATGGAAATAGGTTGACTTTTTATCATACCTTCAATCTCAACCATTGAAGCTTGATGGTCTGCTTGTCGATTCTCTAATGCAGCACTGATTCTGGGCATACTTCTCGCCATATCTCCAACTGTAACAACTTCCTAAATAGAGTGAAATTTATTAAAGGTTTTATTTCTTACAGGACAGTCTTTAAAGTAATGTGGGTCACCACATTCCCAACATTTTAAGAGTTCCCTCTGTGCAGCGTTTTCATTAAAATTAGTGGGAGGTTCTCTTTCTGTGGTTTAAAACCTCTGTAATTACTACCCCGATACCCTCTATAATTATTTCCAGAATTTCTCTGAAATTTATTATTATTATTATTCTTAAAGTTATCCTGTATTTTAGTGTTCCAATTAGGTACATTTTTTCTTTTATTCTTATTTTGATCATAACAGTAATTCGCTTTTCTCCTTGCTTCTTCCAGTGTCTTCGGATTGTCATACTCAATCCACTCCTTAAACATGGTAGGTAAGCAACTGAGGAAGCGCTATATTTTTGGTTTTTCATCTATTATATATGGTACATAACGAAGCAGACTTAGGAATTTAATACAGAGTTCTTTCATGGGCATAACACCTAACCTTAACTCATAGAATTCCTTTGCTTTTTATTCATAGTACTGTTCTGAAAGATACTTTTGTTTAAATAGTTTCTTAAAGGTTTTCCAGGTTACGTGTAGTTCTTTTATACCTTTTACTTTTTTGATATCTTGCCACCAAATATATGCTTTTCCACTTATGGTCATTTTTTCCTTTAGTTCATTAGAATAGTTATAAATTTGGAAGTATTTCTTCATTCAAGACAGCTAGGCTTCTGCCTCTTCTCCTTTCTCGATTTCACCGTTAAACATATGAGGTTTAATTTTTTTAAATTCTCCTGAAATCTCTTCATAGGGTATGTACTTCTTTTTATCTTTATGACTATCACTACTTTCACTAGAATCTTGATGTTCTTCTGTGTGGTGTTTAGGTGGTTGCTCACTGGAAGTTTCAACCCCATGGCTGGAAAATTCCAGCTTTCTTCCCTTACATTTGTAAGGTGTATCTTTTGGCTTATCAGTTTTAGAATCTTTCTTCTTCTTATGCTTTCATAATTTGTTCATTATCATCCTTAACTCTTTTTAATTCTGACCTTAGTTCCTAAACTGTTTGTTGTAACTCTGATGGGTTTTCGTTTCGACTTTCCTTTAAGTTTACCCAGATTTCACCCTCTTCATTGTTCACTGGTATTCTAGGGGGAGATTCTTCTTCCGCAGGAATTCCGAATTATGCCATAGTATCCTACAAAAATAAAGTTATCCTCCTCTTCCTATTTAGTAAGAGAATCAAACCCAAAATAAATAAACATTAGTTTTCTGGTTTAACAGTTGCAATGTTGGGCTGGTTCAGGTCAAGTGTTGTAACCATGCTTTGATACGATTATGTCATGAACCTCCAAAATTCATAAATAAATAAAAAATTATAAACATATAAATGTGTAAATCATCTTTACGTTATTAGCATGCATTAGTTATGGTAGCATAAATCTATATCGTCGTTGTGATGTAAAGTTACACCATTTCTGTAACAAATCTTGGGAGGTTAACTAAAAAGCTTTGCGGCGTGTCATTGTCATAATCGAGGTGATGTTTTTGTTCCTCTTTACAACTTCCTAGTTATAGTTATGATATGACTTGATTAACCCTAAAGCTAAGTCTTAACCTAGATTATGGTCTTAATTCTATTATGCGAATGGTGTTAGTTGGGAGACTATGTATATAGTATTGATCCCAATTAAACTAGGAAGGACCATGGGTATTACCAAGCCCTAGGCGCAAGGGTTACCAATATAAAACAAGGTTGAGCCTATTCAAAATTTTATGACCATCGTTGGGGCTATGGGTTTACCCCATAGTCGAATATTGAAAATATTACATTTAATATAAAGTTATGGTTATTCCGTTATTCGAAATGTTGGTTGTTGTGATGGTTTAATTTTGTATTGTGTAATGCTTAGTGAATTTATGATCTACCCTGGATGCGAGTTGACAATGCATCCAGGCCTTTATGGATTACGTTGGACTGTAATCTCAACTGTCCATTTGGACAGGCAGATGCTTAGGTTTTCATAAGGGGTTTAATGTGTTCTTTTGATGTCCTAAACTTCATTATTGCTTCGTTAGTCTATGAGCTCTGCATTCTGCTCTGTCAATGGTGATTCTTGTAACTACCGTTCAACATTAATGGTATACCTTCCCGGTTACCTTGCAAGGTGTGAAGGAAGATATGTTGGTGCTAATGGCTGCTACCTCTCGAGCTTGCTGGTTACTGCAATCAACCTGACCAACCTTCTCCAGCCTCGATCTTCCATCTAAAAGGTAAGAAAAGATTTCAAGCTATGCTCAGCAATTGGTTATACTGTTTTTTAGTTATACACAGGTTTCTGAAACTAATGTTTAAGTTTGAAAGTCCAGGAAGGGGAGTGAAAAGGGCGTCTAGGAGGATCCAACCCCTAGCCCTGTCTACAAAAATACAAGGTAGAATAAATCTAACTTAGTTCATTCTGGTAAAAAATCTCTTAATGAAATGATATAGTTCTGATCTTGGTCAATTGGTTGCAGGTTGTGGGCATCGAAGAGGAAGGCAACAAGGTCACCTCCTCCCAAGCTCGTGTCTTAGAATGCCAAGGTATGTAAAGAACCCCATTCTGTCCAGCTAGATTTCAAATTTCTTTCTAATAAATGAAAATGGTTGTTGACTGTGTTTAAACAATGGTGTTTTGCAGGTGACTCCTAGCTAGGTTTTAGATCTACAAGGAGAGCACAGGATTCCACCTTCAGCAAGATAAGTTGATTAATTACTTGTTGACGCTTAGGTTTTATGAAAAGTCGACAAAGGGATTCCTTGTTATCTATGTTCCAACGTTTGTTTTTGCATTTATCGCCTTGTTTAAGGATTGATATTTTTAACCATGATGCCAACGTGGATGGATTAGCATCTCGTCGGTTAACCTGTAATCTATTTAATTAATTATTTTTAAAGAAAGAGTGCCATCGTGGATGATATTACGGATCCACCTGTTTACATGGATGTTTGTTACTATGATTCTTAGGGTCCTTACCAATTTCTTGTTTGTCGTTTTCTGTTTTTTTAAAAGAATATTAAAGTAATACTTATCATAAGATCAATGTTATGAAGAACTAGCATGACCGCTCTTGGTCTGTTCCATTAATTTATATAAGTTTCTTTCAATGTGGTTATCTTTTTTATTGATAGTTTCTTTTTACTGGATCAATGCTGCCATCCCCGATGGTCTTACACAAATATGAATGCTTTGATCATTTGGTTGTTTTTACAAAGGATTGTATCCTGTAGATTAGATTTTTGGTTAATTATGAAATATGGTAAAGTTTCCATATTAATAAATTATGGCGTTTATAATATTTTAGCTTAGGTTAAGATGAACCCAGCTATGGAGATTTTGATTTATAACAAGGTTTATACAAATGGATAACATATTTATTAATTTTATATAGCAGAGGCCTCTCGACTCTCTTGATTCTAGTAATCGTCGTTTTTAGTTTTATACAGATGAGAATATTTGATAGTACCAATCACTTTACTTCAGTTTTGGCAATCTTGTTGTGGTTAGGTTATAAAAGTTGAAACCTAATTTGATTTTGTTCTTTAGCGGGCTTTAATCCATGCTAATTTGAAAGCAGATATTTGTATAAACAATATTGATAGTTATTTTATGAACTTAGATTTCGATTCGAAATAAATGCTTACATTTGGAAACATAATAGGAAATATACTTGAATAAAAAACAAAGATGCATAGAATTATACATGAACTAAATATGATTATTTTATACACAGATATCAATACTACAGAATATTAAAATTGAAAACAAAAATAGGAGAGATATTTGAACAAATATGAAATAAATCCATAATCTAATTAAGTGCATAAATAAGATCTATGCTAAGTGTTAGTTGCAATTTATAACAGGAATGGTAATCTTATTGTAGTTAGTATTTAAAAGATAAGAAAATAAAACAAAAAACCTGGCACCATTGTCGAGAAAACAAAGATGAAATAGACGTTCCTCCCAACCAACTTCTAGAGTAGCCAAGTCTCACTTGCTCTATAACCCCCGATCCTAATCGCTGAACCACAAGAGAAAAATACACTTAATGTGCCATCTCTTGCATTATCATATTCAATCCTTGTCCAATGCTATCCTCCTACTACTTATGGACATACTATTATATAGTATTTTTCCTAGGACTTGGATATAATTAAAATTTTAAAACTATTTTATTTTTGACCAAATTTGTTTCATTGGTTTATTTTCATTAGTTTATTTTTTACCAAGATTTCAACCTTACTTGCTTCAGAGTAAGAACCCACTATGACGTTGCAACCAATGGTTGAATCCCCTCCACCCATAAAATATTGTTGGTTTTATTTTCTTAATAGTTGAAATTTCAATCATTTTTGTGTATTTGTTGTCATTTATATTTTGTTCTATAGTTGTATTTGTTGATGGATTCAAATGGAGCACTATATAATAGATTTCCTACTTTGAATGGTGTGTGATTCCTCTTCTAGCATGCCACGATCATGTGGTTTCTCTAGGAATCAATTTACTTTCTTTCATTAGATACTTTCCAACAATTACATCTCAATTCCTAGAAGGTAAACGCATTTCACAACCATGAGCTAAAGTAACATATGGGAAAGATATTCCCAGGTAAACTCATGTTACGGAATTCCCACACCTTTAGTCCATGCATAAGCAACAACATTTAATTTATCAACGCATAGGACCAATAATACAAAGTTCATTCAACAACATTTGAAGTCTTGAAGGTTGCCCTGCTTGTGCACATTGATTCACAAGGTTATGCTCCTTGGTTGATAATTTAAGTGCAAGTTAGGGGTTCACCAATGTTCATTTTTGCAATTATTTGGATCGGCATGTACTCCCCTATATCAACTCTTGGAAACAATGGATATGATATTTTAAAAAATGGGCATGGTCTCTGACCACTGTAAAGAAACCAACAAGATATACTCTATATCCTACATTGTATTTACAAACAAGACCAAATTGGGTAACATTTATAATTCGATTTTTTTTTACTTCAAAGTAAAGTCAAATGTGAGGAAATCCCTTATATCACCATTGGCCTTGCAGGGAGCGTGGGAATTTGTGGAAGAGGAGCTTAATTCTTATGTTATTTTGTATCCTATAGGTGGAAAAATGTATCAAATACCATTCTTGGAGATTGTGTTCCCTCATCAAGTAAGGGAGTCACAAATAATACAATGTCAAGTCACACAGAATGATCCTATCAAAGATGTAGAGTATATCGCTTGGATTTGAGGATTATATGATTTTATGAACCATTACATTTGAACTCCCCTAGGGCTTCTTATGTAAACTATTTTGGGTTTGAGGATTGTACAATGATATGACCCATTGCATTCCAAACCTCATAGGGCTTCTTATGTCGACTATTTGGGTCTAGATTCGGTTGTAGGTCTAAATGGGACATCCATGATAAAAGAAGAGAGGTCATGGGGTGAGAAATATTATGTCCATAACTCTGATATACTTGTGAAGGTAAAGAGCACAATCAATCCTTACACTATTCTTAGGAATTCTCAAAGCAATCTTGTCAACAAGTGAGAATCAAAACAACTCAAACAATAAAACAAATTAATAGATATATGTAAAGTTATTGGAACAAATAAGAGAAAAGTGTTAAATTCATAACACAATGCAACTTAATGTAAGTTGACGTTGCTTCAGTTACTTCAATAATATCCTAATGTGTGGTGTTCTCAATCATACTCAAGGGTGGTGTTTATCGATTTGCATACCTATACTGTTGGTGCTGATTAGAAAATCTGCCTATGATCAATAGTATCGTTTGCAACATATTAGTAGTAGTGTAATATAAGGGAGGTGCCATAGTCTTATTGCGAGATGGAATTGCTTCTACCTACCTTTGGACTTCAAAATTAGGATTTAGAACATTCTAGGGTGGGGATTGATGAAGTTGATTCTCTTTACTTTGGCTAGTGATTAATGGCATTATAGGAGGTTTGATCATTTGAACACCATGTCCAGTCATAATGGATGATGGATGGTCATGGTATTAGTATAAACTACAATTGACATTGAATGGACAATACAATGAAATAAGCATAAAAATTTACAACCATCCTTTCCTAGGAGGGGAGGACCCTACATGGTTAGCTTACATATAGTAAAATAGTTTACATATAGTAAAATATCCTCTTGATACTTAATTTAAACATTCACAATTTGATTAGTTATTTATATATAAGTTTGTAGATGGACACAATGGTGCCCATTCGAACATACATTTTGAGTTCAATTTTTTTTTAAACCAAAATAGATAAAAATTTATATTAAAATGTTGAAAGAAGCAATCATAATAATACGAAGAGTTTGACCCTTCTTCTGAGGGGATTTAGAGATATACAGTATATTACCAAAATTCCCTCATCCCAAAACTTAAACAACAAAGTACTATCTATAGAAATAAAATTTCTAGTACTATACAAGTGTACATACTGACCCAATAAGAAAACATAGAAGAAATACATAAAAATGTGAAACATGAGGAGATGCAGTTTGAAATTTCAACACAAGGATAAGCTTCATCCTTCTTTCCTACTTGATTCAAGTTCTATTATTTCATTCTCTAGCTGGAGCACTGAGTCCTTTTCTGGAGCACTTGAAACCTGAATGGATTTGTGCTGAAGACTGCCCTGTGCAATATCTCAACTACATCCTCAAACAACCTATCCACTTCGCCTCCCTAAACTCTAATGTTTCCTTCCATGTCATCAATTCTAGTTTCCAACAATGATATGTTGTATGAATTTGGTGCATGGTCTGAAGGATACCTTCCAATTGAACCTACAAGTGTCGCATTGCTTTCTTCAAATCCCCAGTTGCATTATGAATCTTGCAGAGATAAAAATTCCAAGATTCCATGGTTGTATTTGGGAAAGCACGAACCCTGAACACATGGAATATCAATAGCCTCAACCTAAGTAAAGAATGCTAGAGCTTCCTTTGCATCCCCCAAAGGACTTGGGTCTCATACCAAATGAAGAGATTATAGAACAACTCTCCATGATAAACAGAAAGCCTTCACATCTAGAACAATATTGAGACTAGCTTTAACCAAAGTCCAAGCTAAGAAGTGACCCAATCCTGTGGGAAAATCTCTAGTTAGAGATATCCCACAAGCCTTCCACGAAACATGATCGGATGCCATTAAAATTGGCTTGTGCAAGACCTGGGATGAGTGCAGGTGAAGATATATGCATAGATAGTTTTTAAATGCCAAGGTGTGTGGTGTGTCAACCACCTTGGTCAGGTTCCTATCGAAAGCAATGAATGCACCCCCCTTCCTAAATGACCTTGGGGTTACCAAGTTCATTTCCTTCGTGCATATGGTATCCACGTTCGACATGGATGGCCGTCCATCTCCAAGCAAACACCTTTATCCATAGAAATGACTTGATTTTCCAATAGATCTGCTTGCTCAATGTTGATTCTTCTTATGTGCATTAGACTGGGTTTTGTGATCCTTTTGAGAATACCGACGGTTCTTTTTCGTGATCTCCCTTGGATTTCCATGTCATTGATCAACCCTTTGCATGAAGATCTAATAAACAACAAAAAATATATGAGGATGATAGTTTCTAGACTTTAAGAGAAACTACGAGCTTCGCTCTGAGCATCAAGGCATACCACTCTGCTTGGTTGTTGGTTTATATACCAATACCCCATGTCAACGAATTCACTATTATCCCATCGAGATCTAGCAAGATCCCCCCGCACCTGCCACCCATGGACTTCCTTTAGAAGATCCTTCAAAGAACAATTTGTAACAGTTCTATTTAGGGATCTAGTGTTGAAAGTCTACTGGTGCCATTTCTAGCTTCCACATGGGAGAGTGAGTTGATATGACAAGAGAATTATATTGAGAGGAGCTTCTTGGAAGGAGATCACAGACCCAAAGGGAATCCGAAGAGGAAAGAGGCTCCATGGAGAAGCCAAAAGTCCCCCTTGAGAGAAAATCTTTGCAAATTTCGAGTTCAATCTTTAAACAATTGACATTCTCATTATTTTTTATTGGTTAATCCATACTTAATGTAAAATATCTTCATCACTTTCATTAAGAAAGTACATTTAATCATTCATAATTGATTTTTTAGTCATTTATATATAAATTTGTATATATACACAATTGTCTTCATATATATATATATATATTTGATGGACTTTTTTCAAATTGTAGGGGAAAGAAAAAAACATTTATTGTTTCTCGTTGACAACGAGTGTCTTATACTATATTCAATTCATAACTTTATGAAGACCACCCAAACTCTTTAGCATGCATGACACTTAAAGAAGTTGTTTTCCTTTGGTGTTTTTCTCTGACAATTAACATACTTTCAAAACGGGGAAAGAGATCAACGAAGTTGTGTTGTTTAAAGAGATGATATTTTTTTTAATAGTACATGAATAATTATTAGAGAATTCATTGAATAAAGTTCATGAACAACTGGAGCCTTAATTAAAAGGAGCCTCTAACCATTTAAGCGTCAATTATCATATGGTGGGAGGATGTGATGGATGAGGGCATGAGATACATGATCATCAAATTAGTTTAAGGCTAACAAAAATAGGGGTAGATACTTCATCATCATCAAATTATTTTAAGGTCAACAACAATCGAGGTTTCTAATGGATATTTGACAATATGTAGATAGTAAAAAGTTTGATGACTAACCCAAATGAGACATGAGGGAAGAATAGTGTAATGGTGATATATAAATAGAATCTCCCAAAGACTCATGGAATAGGAGGAAATAGAGGATCATTATTATGCCTTGGGACAATTTAGTGGGTAGCTCCTACATGTTAATTAGAGGCTAGAAAGCACCAATTCAAATGAGATCAATAGTCCATCATTCACAATAGGATCATCATGTCAACAATTCCCCATTAGTGATGACACATTGCCTTTGATGACTATCATTTCCTAAGGTATATATTTCCCATGACCTAGGCACAAATTCCATTTCAAACAAACCATGTGTTCCTTTCATGGGATTTTGTAGTGAAATAATAATTAGATTAGTGTTTGTTCCTTTCCCTCTTTCCTTATCTTAATTGTTGTGAATCAAAACCCTAGTAATTTGAGCAGTCCTTGTTTTGATTAGTGTTTGTTTCTTTATATTTTCCCTTCTCTTAAACGGAAGTGGATCAAAATCCTAACAACTCCAAACCTCCTCTCAAGTGACACTTGTGAAGAGAAGATATAAGATCAAATCCTTTCCTATGTGAAATTTTTAACCAAGCCTCTCTCCTCCCCTACAATCAACCTTTAGAATCCAAGAATGGAGGTTAGAATTGGTATAGAATAAACCCTCATAAATTTGGAGTGCAAGAATACAATGTTTCAAATGTCAAGGAGGTGCTACATTTGATGCCATATGTTACTTACACGTAGTTACTTGATGTTAGCCTTTAAACGAGCATACAATAATGATCAGAGAAAATAACCATAGCAACATAAAAAAAACTATTGAACACACCATAATTTACCCTAGAAAACCCCATGAGGGGAAAAACCATCAAGAATGAATATCTCCATTACCCTTGGCCAAAACAAGCCAATCAAGCCAAGTGAGCCGCGGCTCACCCGCTCACCTCCAGGACATTTTACAATGGAGTATGCCAAGCCCTTTATAGGCTCATTACATGCAATACCATGGGCTACCAAATACCATGGACCCAAAAAACCACTTGCTTTGACCTAAACCAAGATTAGCTCAATGACTCATTCATCGATTCAAGGTTAACCTAACACTCGAACATCCTTTCTTTTTCGATACCAATGAAAGAAGTATAGTAGTGGATGCTCGATAGTGTCCTACACAAGAAGATATTTCATATTGTTGATTTCTATGTCAATTCCATTATTGAAGATAACATGCAAAAGTTTCCCATTAACCAAACATTTATTAATAAACAAGTTAGTTTGCCAAAATTGAGTTTTGAGATTTTAACAAATGAGAGGTATTTCATCGACAAGTGTCAACTATGCATTTTGTCTAAGTTTGAGCAAATGTATCATTAAATATCTACATTTATCAATGGATTTTGGATTCAACTTATGACAATTTCAATAAGTGTTTCACTAGGAATGTTGTTGTCTATGAGGTTGATTCAAATTGAAATCATATTAGTTCAAACCCTCTTATTGAATCTATTATATACATTGCTAGCAATGAGGTCAACTACAAGATACATATTTGCCTTGTTGTTGTGTGAGGAGGTCATGGAAAACTTCGTGTTAGTGGATATTGATGTCTGCTACTATTTTTATGATTTCAAATGGGTAGGTTTCTCTAATCAAGAATCATATTGTTTCTTATCACTTTTGGCCTTGAAATTTTCTTTGAATTATGGTTGTATTTCATAATCAATGTAGCCAGATCATTATTACTCTTTACATTTATTCATGGGAAAAAAAATAAAAATAATATATTATTTCATCCCTAAAACATATTGAAAAGCTAACAAAGAGACCAAGACCAAATAGGCTTTTCTCTACTTTTGGAAAAAAACCTAAAAATATATATATATGTTAAAAGGAAATTGATTATTAACATAAAAGTAGTTAAATGTATGATAAAAAAATAATAATCATCTTCTATTTTCTTTTACTTTACTTATCAAACTTTTTCACATAATTGATCTTACACTAATGTAGATTCCAAGTATAGATAGGTATTAAGAAAATTGAGATATAAAGTTTTCAATTGCACACAAAATTGGGAGTTAAGATCAATTTATGCTAGTATACACATATATGTATGGTATTCTTTTTTATTTTATTTTTTAAATTACAAATATGTGTTTTGATTTATAAATATAGATATACACATTTATCCATAATATACATTGTTTATTTTTTAATTATTTTGTTAATATTATATTAGATAAACTTATGCCATGTATCACATTAAACACAAACTTTATATATCTCGCTAATAATAGGATTAAAATGCACCTTGCTTTTTTCAAATCTTTATACATCTCCCTAATAATGGGATTAAAATGAACTTTGCTTTTTTGGAGCCTCCAAGAATATTTATTTGATCTAAGATATAATTGAGGTTTGTGCAAAATTTACTTTCCTCAGTTTCTATTGTGATCCTTTTTGACCCATTTTTAAACCTTAGATGCATCCCTATAACCTTATAAAACTTTGCATCTTCTTAATCATTCCTTTTTCTAAGATATTTTTAGGTGTTCCTAGCAATGTCAACAATGGATTCAACTTACATGAGACATGTTAAATCAGGTGTATATTCCATTATACAGGTTGGTATTGGACATTTTCCAATGTTGTAATTAACTTAGGTGAGTTATTTAAACTCACATAGGCTCTCAACCACCCAATTATTTTTGGGTTTTGTTGAACCTCCTCAATTATATAAAGTGAGGCTCTCTCTTGTAATTAATCATTCAATTTAATAGATTTCTTCTTCTATTAGCAAGAATTATCATTTATGATCCGGGTTGATCCTGGGTATTAGAGCTGGTTCAACCCTGACTGACTCTGACTGACTCTCTCACGATTAGACCAATACTTTTACATGATTTCATCTTCGTTTTCTCTACTCCCTTCTTTGTTTGGCTTTCTGTGATGCTTGTTTTCTAAGGTTGTTTTCTGAGGATATTTGCATGGGCCTCTCTTTGTTTGGCTTTCTGTGATGCTTGTTTTCTAAGGTTGTTTTCTGAGTACTCCCTTCTTTGTTTGGCTTTCTGTGATGCTTGTTTTCTAAGGTTGTTTTCTGAGGATATTTGCATGGGCCTCTCTTTGTTTGGCTTTCTGTGATGCTTGTTTTCTAAGGTTGTTTTCTGAGGATATTTGCATGGGCCTCTCTTTTTCCCTCCTCTATGCATCGCTTGGTATACAAACACTTCCAAGCGAGGCCATGTCTCGGCTTCGAGCTTCTCTCGACGTCACCTGGATTGGCCTTTTTGTTAGACAGTTCATGGCTTCTCGGGCATACTTCTGGTTGGTGGCTTCGACGGCCTCTCTCATATCTGCACTCAGATTTGCATGTAGCGATCAATGGAAGCTCAGATCTCCTCGTAGTCGCCTCTTACTTGTTGTGTACGGCTTGAACAACTTTCAGATCGTGGCTTTATTAGTCATATCGTGGTTCAACCCATTGGTGAAGAGATTGTTCATGAGCCACTTTCAGGGTTCTTGGTTACTGTAATCCGTGGTATCATTTAGATCTGCTGGTTTGCGAGGTCTTTTCTATGCAATAATTCTGTGCCATTACCACCCAGGATCATCTTTGCGTTGGGGTTTGTTTCTGCTTGTGGAGTGTGTGGCCTTTAATCTTGGTGGCCACACTCCTTTGCACCCTAGCCTGTTTTATTTATCACTAGCATGAGGCAGCAACCGATCGCCTCTATCATGATCAGCGTGAACAAGATTTATGGATGAGAATGCTCGATCTATGAGCTTATCTCATCCCGTGGGATACGGAGAAGTATAAGGATAGGGAGAAGTATAAGGGTTAATTAAAATGTTTTTGATTTTTTGGATAATTTTAAAATAGGACATTTAGTTGAGAAAAGGTAATTATCATTGTTGAAATTGTAGAATTGTAAAAATAACAATTTCCAAGAACAAATTTGACCAATTTATATAAAACATTAACAAAAAAAACTACGTTTTAGTTGTCTTTTATCCCACACGGTGAGATACCCACACCTGTGCATTTTTTTAAAGTTACCATGCTTAGTGTTGTTTGGATACACCTTTATCTTGTGTGGCGTCTCCTTTTTTGTACACATTTATGACTTTTTCCTCTCTCTTTTTCAGTTAAGAGTTATGGAGAGTTGGATTTTGCCTTTGGTGACTATGGCTGAGATCGAGGGTTCTATGCCCTTTGACATCACTTCGCCCAATCTGGCATCACTTTTCCACTTCGACCAAGTTCTTATTTGATTGTATCGAACTCAAAATGGACCTATGGAGGTCCATTGGGATATTGTTTCTATTTTGAATTTTTTTTTTTGTCCACTTCGACCAAGTTCTTATTTGATTGTATCGAACTCAAAATGGATCTGTGGAGGTCCATTGGGATATTGTTTCTTTTTTCATTTCTTTTTTTCTTTTTATTTTTGTCCTGGTAAGGGTTATGGGCAATGTTTTTTCCATACCATCTTTACTATTGGAGTTTTCATTTTCCACACTATTTGAGATCTTAGAAGTTCTAAAAAGTATTTGTGCTCTTTTAAAATGAATGGTTACATACCACACTTGTTTACTTGTTTGAGATTCTTATTTCTCATGGGATGAATAAATGATTTGATTTTTTTGTTGTAAATGGGTATCTAAAATCGCTTTGTTTGTCGGAACCCATATTGAGGATTGTTGTCCATGGATGGTTTTATGGTACATTTCGCTCTACACATTTGAGTAGTGGATTTCGTGCCACTCGTGCAAATAGTATTTGGAGTGTCACCAAACATTTGTCTCCATGTACTGCCTTGTTTCATAGTATCTTGGAGCTCGCCACTTTGGAGTGTTTCTTGCTTATGTTGTTTTGCACATTTGTCGCCTCTAGCTCGTACTCCATACATTTTCCATTAGTTGTGACACCTTTTGTTGTCATCTTTTCCACTCATTTCAACATTGTGGGGGGTGGTATGCAATGCTTCCTTGGGTGATTCTTAGAGCCTCGTATTGAGCACTTATTCCTTTTTGAATTGGCGGTTGCAGCGGCTGGCGACCCATGCACTCTGGTGAGATGGATTGGCATCCATAAGGACACTTAGTTTATGATATTGTTGTCAATTGTACATGAGTACATGATTAGGGTTTTTATGTCGGGTCTCATTTTAGAGGATCGGTCTCTTTGCTTGGGAAGTTGAAACTCGTTGCTTGGATTTCTACATGTATCTTTGATGGCATTGGAAACGTGGAGTTGGGTCTAGCCCTCTTTAGACTTTCTGTCATACTTTTTGTTTGGATCTTTTAATGTCCATGGACCTCATTGCTTCCTTGATGGTTGATGGTGTTCACTTTTGTTCGAAGCCTTGTTATGGTTCCTAACCAGTACCTATTTCTTGGGAGCATTCATGTGGTGGTTGTAAATGTTTGTCATTTTTGTGCAGGCTTTGCAACCCATCTATTTCTTCAAAGTTCAATCATGTTCATTGAGATTATTTGGCTTGAGTCTTATTCAGAGTTTTGGTTGGAGGTTTTAGCCTCCGAGGGTCTCCTGTTCTTTCCATTTGTTGCATCATTGTGAGCTCTTCTTCAATTTCGTATCCAATGCCTTTTTCAACAGTGGTGGTTTTCTCTCTTTTGGGAAGGAGTTTTTATCATACGGGATTTTCTCCTTTTCTCCAGTTATGAGAGTTTGTACATGGGTACCTTATCAAGCCTCGCTGTTGGGACCCATCTTTGTTTTATTTTGTTTCCTCCCTACATTTTGGTTATGGTGGGTGTTGGTGTTGGCATTTTCCAATGCTGCCAATTTAAGTGAGTTGTAAGCTCACATAGTCTCTCAACTGCCCAGCTATTATTGCAGATTTGTTGAGCCTCCTCACTCCTATAAATTGAGGCTCTCTCTTGTAATTAATCATTCAATTTAATAGATTTCTTCTTTTATTAGCATAATTAAAATTTATGATCCAAATTGATCCCGAATCTCTTCAATCATGTAGTTCAAAAGATTATTAGAAGCAATGTTGCACATTCTTATGAGCATGTACTTATTCCATTTCACAATCATGTAGTTCAAAAGATTGTTTGAGGCAATGTTGCACATTCTTATGAGATAGAGATCTCCTTCTTCTTATTTTTGTAAGTAAGCATCTTTGGAACATTTTATTAATAGTGTACAAAATGGTACAAAACGTTACAGGAATATAAAGGCATTACGCCGCACTACAGCCCTTCCCAAGTTGGAAAAACAGGGCAAGACAATTCTTCACATCAAAGATTAACAAAACGACCCAACATTGTCCTGGATACCTTCAAAATGACCAGTAACAGTCTTGTTGTGCCTACAGCTGAAAAGGATCATTTACAAAAACTTAAAGTATACACGAAACAAAACAGAACAGGGGACAAAACTTAAACAACCTGTGAATTCCAGAGCTCTTTGAATCAGAGTGCCAAGGTTTCATTGGCGTTCCTGGTTGTCTAGCTCCTTGCATTCTGTGGGTCAGAGCACTAAACACCTCCACAACTTCTTCCAGAGTGCGCATGCCAACCAGGCCTCTCTGTTGGTGGCATTTAATCTACGCAATTACTCCTCGAATCTATTTTACTAGTTGGTCCTGGGCCTGGATCTCACGAGCAAGCGGAATGTGCCCAGCCCAGAAGGGGTTTTCCGCTATCAGTCTCCCCTGGTGAGATTCAAATTCCTGCAGGAGGGAAATTTCCATGCGCGCAATTTGCATCTCGGTGATGCCATACGTCTCCGCAAGGTACTGAGCTGCCCAATTAAACGCCAGAGGGTGAGCGCCCTCAGGCACACTAATCTCTTGGTGAGAGCTACCTTCCCCCATTTAGCGATAATGCTCACTGGTGCTATGCTGAGAACCTCTGTGGCTACGCATTTGCATACGGGAAGCCATGATGCATAGGAAAAGGGTTCCTGACATGAGAGAGATGCCACCAACAAACTGTAACCAACGGTTCCTATAATGAAACAGACACAGCATAACAACCCACCAGAGAAGGCAACCAAATTTAACAGTGCGGATCCTCCTTGAGAATTCTAGCTTTACGGCCTTTAAATCCCGAGGCTCCTGGATTTGGCCATTGTATAGGCCCTCAAATTGCCATACTCGATAATCATTGCAATATCGTCCATGTCCTAGGTTCTGCATGCATCATTATTGATGAGCTCTCGAACCTGAAGGAATTTAGTACGTTCCCACATGCTAAAGCCAGTCCAGACGTAATTTCTATCCTTGATCCATCCATCCATCCTTATCCGAGCATTAAAACCTCCAACTCGCGGTAGATCGGAACTAGGATGTCGAATGAGCAATTAAATGACAAGCCTCGTGTTACTGGTTCCAGATGTCCTCTCATCCATGCCTCCACTTGACGCAATAATGCAGTCTGGGTTAATGGTTAACGGAGTCGGTTGGTCATTTATGGGAAGAGACCTATGTCCTAGATGGGGCCACGTGTCCTCTGCCCCATGTGACCTTTCCCCACTTCGACTTGATATTCTTTTTAGATGGGCGATGTCAGTGGCTACAATCTCCAAATAGCGACGCCTCAGAGCATGATCACAGGTGTCCTCCAACGGGCCTGCCTAGAAGGAGACACCAGCTCTTACCCCCTTGTTTACTAGTTCATCCACCACATTATTCCCTTTGCGACGAACTTGCATGAACTGGACGGCCGGGGTGGTGAATAGGAGACGTTGCAGATGGTGTAGTCTGCATTCCCATTTCCATTTCAGATAAATCTTGGAGATGGTTGAACCCCACTGGATGCGTCCTTCCATTGCAATCATAATCATGGAATCCCCCTCCACTGTCAAAGGTAACCAGTTCTGTTGAATTGCCCATCTCAATCCGCTGATTAGGCCTTATAATTCAGTTGCGTTGTTTGGTGTTTCACCCATGTCTCCCCAAAATACATTGAGCACACTTCCTTCATCGTTTCTTATTACTTCGCCAAAACCATCCGGTTTGGGGTTCCCCTTCGTCGTGCCATCAAAGTTCAGCTTAAAGGTACCAGTTGGTGGGTATTTCCAAAAGTCAGAGCTTTGGTGCTGCACCTTCCGCCCACTCATTCTTTCAATACTCGTAGGTATGTTGAAAATACCCCATTCATTTAAGATTTGTCTTTCTGCAGTGTCTGCTTTGATTGATTCTGGTGTCCAATGGTTAAGTTTGAGCGTTTCCTTCAGGTGTATTTCAATTATCATCCAGTTTGCCTCTGCATTCCGCTCCTTTCCTTCGAATGTTCACCGATTCCGCTCTTTCCACACCTCCCAGACCACAAACCCCGGGAACAATTCCCATATTTTGTTGAGGATCTCGTCCTTGAAGGGCTGGGGAAGCTAATTAGCTAGTGTGAGGTCTGGATGACCCATGACCCTTGCATGCTTTCTGAATATTGCCTCCCCCTTGTCCCACAATGAAGAAGCCATAAGGCATTCGTCCAACAGATGGTTGATGGTTTCAGTGTCTTTCAAACACAAACAGCAACGAGAAGGCCCTATCATTCCTCGTTTGAGGATATTTCCCCCAGTTAGTATGCGTCTGTGAATAAGAAGCCAACTAAAGGTTTTTATTTTGGGCCAGAGGTTCCCGTGCCACACCTTTTTCCATTTCTCCTCCCACGGAAGCCTATCAAATTCTTCAAGAAAACTCACCGCCTCTGTAATATTGAAGTTCCCAGTTTTGGTATATCCCCAACGGACTATGTTCAGCCCGTCCACATTTGGGATCTGATGAGTGCATAGTTCCTCATAGAAATTTTCTAGGTTCTCCTTCGGAACGTAGGATTGCCACCATTGTTTCGGCTTCCATTTTCTGAATTGTTGTTCTCCCATGGTAGGCTCCCAAAATTCTTTAACTCATTCCAGAGGACTACTATGAAGATATAGCTTTAAGTCCTATATGTCCTGTCTGTCTACCAATCTAGCTGCTTGTTTCCAAGTGTCTCGGAGGAAGGAGACGGAGGCTCCATCTCTTATTTCCCAAAAACTGTGCCTCTAGACTAATCCCTTGTTCAATTGTGCAGCTTTCCATATATGCGAGCCCAGTATATCTTCCACGAATCTTATCAATTTCTGCTTGGTCAAGTGTGTTGAATATTGTAACTTCTAAGAATATTATATTTGTGCTTTATTATTCCGAAGATGTTTCATCCCTCCGAGGTGATTCTATTATGTATCCGGAGATGTTTATTCCTCCAATGAATTGTGGTAACCAGGGTTATTAGACCCACCATGTGGTGGTCGGCCCTGAGTTTATTATTTAGGGGTTATTAGACTTCACTAGGAGAGGTCGGCCCCATTAGGGATTTTGGTTAGTCGGGAATCAGTATAAGCAAAGGAGGAGAGCTCCTCATTTGACACACTTGCTCAACTCAGAAAGTAGCGCACTTGTGTTTGGGAGGTCTGCATAGGAGGTAGAGAAGAAGGAGGTCAAGTCTTGAAGCACATCTTGTATTTTGGTTGATCATCTTATTGAGGAAAGCTTTGCTGGGTTTTCTACCCCATGAGGGTTTCCCAGGGTAATATCTTTGTCTATCTTGTGATTATGTTTCTTTCAGTGATCTTGCTAGTCAAATTAGAATAATCTTAACATGGTATCAGAGCTAGCCTGAATAGAACATCTTTCACAAGGTGAAATTATATTTCTCTCTCTCTCCCAAAATTAGGGTTTCTGCAAAAGTTAGTATTTTTGGATTCTGGTTGCATGGCTGAATAGCCATTCTAAAGATCTATCTTTTAAGCTTTGGATCAAGGTTTTTGGTTGGGTAGAACTCTGGGAAAGTCAAACCCTGTTTTACCAAAAGTGCGATATACCAGAATTTCTGTTCCAGATCTGGAAAAGTGAAAAGGTAAAGTTTCCTACCCTATCATTTATCTCTTGGACTCCCCCAAGAGAAGATGGCTCCAAGCACTCAGCTTGAAGACAAGCTTGAAGGTATAGAGAATTTCCGGGCATGGAAATACAGAATTGGTCTCATTCTTGAAGAGAATGATCTTACTCAATATATCAAGGATGAAGTTGCAAAACCTGAAGGAGATGAAGCCAAAGAGAAGCATAGGAAGGATTTGATTAGGGAAAAGTGAATCATTGCTAATTCTATTAAATACCACTTGATTCCCCAAGTGGCATCCAAGAAGACTCCAAAGGAAATGTATGATGCCCTAGGAAGAATGTATGAAGGAAAGAACATCAATAGGAAGATGAATCTAAGAACTCAGTTGAAGAGTACCAAGATGCACAAAGGAGAATCCATTCAAGACTACTTCTCAAGGGTCTCCCAAATCAAGGAGCAACTAGATGCCATTGGTGATACTCTTGATGAAGATGAAATTGTGATGACTGCTCTAAATGGTCTCACTAGACCTTGGGAGTCATTCATACAAACCATGTGTGCCAGAAAAGAAAGTATGAAGTTTGACGTAGTATGGGAGGATTGTGTTCAAGAAGCAGCTAGGGTAGCCAACAGAGAATCCCTTCTCAAGGAGGATGACCAATCCTTGGCTACACACACTAAGAGAAGGAAGAATCAATCTTACTTCAAGAAGGACAAGCACAAGGAGTCTCAATCTCCACAAAGATTTTAGAAGAAAGGAAAAGGAAAGTTCTCTTCCTTCCAATGTTTCAACTGTCATAAAGAAGGACACATTGCTAGATTTTTTCCTTCAATCAAGAAGAAAAATCTTCACTATAAAATACATCAAGCACATCTTGCAGAATATGATAGTGAAGAAGAAGAAGAAGAGGAAGTAAGGCCTCATAGGAAAAGATCCAAAAGAAATGAAGAAGAAGAAGAAAGGCCCCTCCCTAGGAAAAGATCTAGAAGGAATGAAGAAGAAGATGCAGAAGAGTATGTTCTATTTTCTGCACTCTTTGGATCTGTGTCTCCTAGAGAAGATACATGGCTCATTGATAGTGGTGCTTCAAAGCACATGACAGGTCAAAAGAAAACTCTCTCAAGACTTGAAGAAAAGTATTCTCCACAAAAGGTATCTCTAGGAGATGATTATCAATATCCCATCAAGGGAATTGGTGAAACAAGCTACAAGCTTGATTCTGGAACACCCTTGAAGATGAAAGAAATTTTATATGTTCCAGGTTTGAAGAAGAACCTACTTTCTATCTCAGCACTAGATAAGAAAGGATTTAGAATTGCATTTATTGATGGTCAAGTACTTATGTGGCCCAAAAGAAAATCAATTGAGGATGCAATTATTATTGGTGAAGAAGAAGGAGGTCTTTACAAACTCAAGGGTCACCCAGAAGCTGCCCTTGTCCATGAAACCACTAGCCCCAGTGAACTATGGCATAGAAGGCTTGCTCACTGTTTGTGTCAGAAATTGTTACTAAGGCTAGGGTAACAAGCCAACACAATCTCAAAAAAATAAAATCAATCCAAACTAGGTTTTTAGGGTTTTGTTTTGTAGGTTTTGGTTAGAAACTTCAAGAGCATAAGGGAATACATTCAACAGATAAGTAAAAACTAATTCATATACATATATCCATGAAGATGCATATATATCTCAGGAATCCAACAAAAGATTGCAATGAAGTTCATACAATAAAAGACAAGCACCACTGGAAATTATACCTAAAACCAGAAATGAATTTGTCATTCAAGAAACTGTATAAGTTTAAAATGAAGCCAACACATATCAGAAGTGGAATAAGGAGTCATATATTCATATTTTCATCAAAAATGCAATATGAGAGTTTGCAATACTTAGCAGTGAACAAGTCTGGAAGAATGCACAGCTTGCAGACCTCCTCTAGCTCTCCAAAAATTCGAACCCTTACAATCTCTTTTCTCCCTCTCTAAATAGTTTTTTCATCTCTCAAAAAAAACAGTTAGGGTCTTTCCTATTAATCCTCCATCGAATAACTAAACTAGGTAAAATAGCATTTACATTTTTACAAATTACAATTTTGCTAAAAATAGCAAATCTTTAACAAAAAGCCTTAAATGAACCTAACTGTCTCAGATCTCTTTCGATGCCTCCACTAGCAAAGATATGCCATCTGGACTTGAGGATCTTTTCTTCACTCTTTTGTGCTTTTGCTCCAGCTCAGCTATCCTTTTGTGTAGGTGTTCATTTTCATGCTGCAAGGTTTCAACAGTCTTTTCTAATTCTGAGCAGTGCCTGTCAGCAACCCTTTTCCTTCTGAGTGCCTCCTTTGCATCAATCATTAACTCCTGAAAATTGTCATGAGTATCTTGAAGATCTTCTCTCAATCTTCTATTTGCCAACATTAGACCATCATTAACTTCCTGCATGTAGTTCATTTGATGCTTGTACTGTTTGACAGTCTTCTTCAAATTTTCCTTGTCAGAATTAACCAATTTTTCTATTGCAGCATCCTGATCTTCACTTGGTTTCCAAAACATGTCAAACTTCTTAAACATTAATTCCTCTGTCAATGGCTTCACAACAGTATCTTCAATGATAGGGTTTGAAACACTTGTTACCTGTGCTGATTTAATCTCTTCTGTTAACAATTTTCCAGAATTGTTTTCAACAATGGATTTAGAGCTTTCTTCACCTGTTACCTTTACAGACCCAAAATCCTCTCTTTTAACTGAATGCAATTCATTTTTCTTTGACTGCTCCTCCTCCATGGACTCTTCATCAGAGATGGTCACCTTATCAGTCTTCAATTTTGGATTTAACAGCTTTTTCATACTTAATCTTAATTTGTTTTTCGACCTAGTTTTAGGTCTCCATAAAGAAGTTGCCTCTCCCATCATTTTTAATTTATTTCCTTGATATTGGATAGATGCTAACTCTACCACTTCCAACTTTTTGATCTTGCTCTTAGGCTTTGTGGTTTTATCCTTTATAGCATGATTTTCTTTAATCTCAGTTTTAACCTCTATCTCAGGCATAAACTGCTCTTCTTCTAACATATAGCCCTCATCATCTGAGAGGACTGTGATGGGGCTTCTTGGCTGGTTATGAACTTCTACCTTTGCTACAGGAATCACTTTGATATCAATTTTCTTTTCTTCTTGAAAATCTGCTATAGGAGATGACTTCTTTTCAAGAAATTCCTCTTCCTTTTTGTCATCAAACAATGAGAACTCGACCTTATTGTGCTCTGAAAATTTCTGAGGCTGACTGTCATTCTGTCCTTCATCTGCTACCTGCTTTGTTCCCTTCTTAACTTTAATGTCATGTTTCTTTGCAGGTTTAACTGAATGCCCTAATTTTTGTATCATTACTTTTCCCTTATCAGTTTGTCTTTTGGGTTGTTGGTCTTCTCCTTTAGAATGAATCCCTGACCAAAACAAAAAGAAGTCCCAAGTTTTTTCCTCATGCTGCAACACTGTAGAGATGATTAACTTAATGAGACCATGATGAAACAATGATTGAGAAGTATGATCATCCTGCTGTTTTATTTTGCTTGACATTTTCTGCAGGCTTTTGAAGAAAAAGAATGGCAAATTCATTTTAGAAACTCCTGCCATATGCTGTAAGAACCTGAGATGATATTTGAACACTAATGAATACCTCCCTTCACAAGTTACATAACTCTGAAGAATCCTTATAGGTTCAATCCATTCCCTCCTGAAATTATGTATGAGAATACCTTTGTTCCAGTCAGGAATAACATTGGGCAATAAGTATCTTTGAGGATCAAACTCAAAATGAGACTTCTTAAACCAGAGCTCGCCCTCATTACTAATTTCAGTGGCTTCTGAAATTAATTCCACAGTCAATTTGAATCTCAAAGGATCCATTATGATCATCTCATTCTTAAGTCCTTTGGCAAAATTGCAGGACACTTGAGCATTAAAACCATCTATCTTCTTGAAAAATTTCAACCATCCTGCCTGTTGGAACAGCTCTGCACAATCTGGAAGTTTCTGAATCCATGTCAAATCTGTGGGTTCAGCCCTATTAACCTTACCACTTTTACTGCTTTTTCCCATATCTTTCTTTTCAGGGAACAGGAAAGTCTAGTTTTAGGTTTCAGAAATGTTTTATAAGCTGTATTCTGAGCAAGTAATTTTGCAGGCTATGACAATTTTCAGTGATATTTAAATCACCTGCACAAATTAACAGACCTTTCTATGTAACACCTGTATCAAGCTAGCAGACTTCCCTCTGTGTAAAAACTGAGTTCTACAGATAATTCTGTGAGTCTTTTCGACACCCTATTCTGTATATTCTGATGTTTTAAAACATTAGGTCATGAGAGAAAAATTCATGCAAATTCCTCTTAACGGGCTTCAGCTAACTGTTTCTGTGGTGAATTCCTCATCTTATGATCTATTACACCCTCCTCAGCAACCAATTTTTTCAGAAAATCGCGCAGCAGCAAAAACCCAAATTTTCCAGCTATAAGGGTTATAACGTAATACCTGTTAATTACTCGTCCATCGTGGCCTAATGTCTTCAATTTGAGGTGTCAATGATGTCCTCCTTCGAGCACAGGTGTCCTCATATCGATTTTTTAGCCCCAGGTGAATGAATTCAAAAGCCCTAAATTTCGCTGGCGCCAGAACACACCTGTCTCCTTTCCAAAGCGACACAATCCACCGTTTAACAGTGAACTCTCATGCACAAACACTGCCTCCTCTGTGATGATGCGTGTGACAAGAGAAAATTGACAGCTAAACCCGGAATTGGCTGGTCTCTGTGCAACTGAACCCGCATAACCTGTAATGATGCCCTTGTTTTCTCTTCGTGATTAACAACCTACTAACATCATGCTCCAAATGCTGCAAACACGTGTTAAACACTCACATAATGCGATTAGATACTCTCACTCTGCATCATGATTGAAATCAGATCGAGAATTTACAAAAAACTCATGCCACGATATTCCTGTAGCGCGCTCTGTGTTAAACTTTGGTGTAGCGCTACAAGAATATCTTTTAACCAAAATTTAGCAATTTTCTAACTTTTTTGCCAACTTGTCGGAGATTTTGGCAGCTATTTGGTTTAGGACATTAGTTTAACTACTCTCTAAAGTCATTAATGATTCTCCTTTTGAATATATAACTCTCATTGACCCACTTTTCAATATAAAAAATGACCAAAATCAAATGAAATCTGAAAGGACTGGGTTCAAACTTTATTCAATCATTCATAAGGTTCTTAAGAAGACAAAAACCAAAACTGAAAACCAAAAATTAGCTAAGGTAGACTCAAAAAACAAACCAAAAATTGGAGAGAATAACTAAAAATGCAGAAAAATTTACTGACTTAACATCTGGCTCCAGCTGCGGGATGAAGTCCTCCCTGTGAGGCTTCAAGAACCTGTAGACTAGTGCCTTCAGTCTTCCATTGGGCTATGGAGTCTTTATTCAATCTCACTCACACCGGTATATACAATGAAAAGTGACCATGATCTTCATTTAACTGTAGAAATGCTTGAGGAATCGCCCATTAACAGGGCTGAGCAATTCCTCTCCTTCCAAAGACTGCAATATGAAAGTATTATTTTCCAAAACCTTAGCTATCAGAAAAGGGCCAAACCATAAATTATCAAATTTTCCATGTTTCCCCTTCTGTTCCTTTCTTGCATCCCATCTTAAAACCATCTCACCTTCTGAAAAAATGTGATCTTTGATATTTCTGTCAAACCTGATTTTCATTTTAGCTCTATACAGCTGGGCTTCTTTGTCTACCTTCTCCCTGTTCTGCTGTAACTCAATCATTTCAAAAATCCTCCTTTGTAAATCATCTGGTTCCTCTTGAGAATTTTGGAGGAACTTCATTACTGGGATTCCCAATTGTACTGGAAATACTGCTTCTGTTCCATAAACCAGCTGAAAGGGTGAAGTACCAATGGCTTGTTTTACAGTAATCCTATCTGCCCATAATGCATATTTCAACATTGAATCCCAAGATTTTTTATTTTGTTTGAGCAATTTTTTGATGCACTGAATGATATTTTTGTTAGATGATTCAGCCTGACCATTTCCCTGAGGATAATAGGGAGTTGAGTGTTTTAGCATAATACCATTTTTCTCACAAAAGGCCACCATTGCCTTGGATTTGAATGCTTTGGCATTATCAGTAATCAATCTTTGTGGACAACCAAACCTACTCAGAATATTATTTTCTATGAAATCCATAATTACCTTATCTGTGGCATTCCTTATGGGGATAGCCTCCACCCACTTTGTAAAGAAATCTGTGGCAGTCAAAATCCAATGATGCTGGCCTGAAGATGCTGGGTTTATTTCTCCAATAAAATCCAGACCCCACTGCTGAAAAGGGGCATTGACTACAATAGGCTTCAAAGGTAAAGACAGCAACTTCTGTTTACCTGCAAACTTTTGACAGGGTATGCAAGCTCTCACATGATGATAAACATCTGAAAAAAGTGAAGGCCAATAGTAACCAGCTCTTAAAATTTTATAGGCTGTTGTTTTCCAGTATTTATGTCCTCCACAAGCTCCTTCATGAGATTCTGAAATCACTTCCTTTATTTCAGCTTGATCTAAACACCTTAATAAGATTCCTGCTGGATCTTTCCAAAACAATTGACCTTCTATCAGACAGTATTTAGTAGTTTTCAATTTCAGGGACCTGGCAGCTTTTCTGTCTAAATGTTCTGGACATTGTAAAAATAACAGAAAATGGACAATGTCAGCATACCAATCTGAAGATGAATAAGAATCCATGATTCTTTCTTTTTCCAGGATTACTTGGTTTTCTTCAGGTGCTGATTCTTCTGTCATAGCATGTAACCCTAATGCCTGACAATTTGAGTCAGCCAGCAATTTGGCCAATCCTTGTCCTTTGACCAACTTTGTAGGTCTGATTTCCACTTCATATTCCATAATTTTGGCAATCCACCTTCCCCTCTTTCCCTCACTATCAGGCTGTGTCAAAACATCCTTCATTGCAGCATTTGGAACAAAGGAAACAACCTTGGAGTGTAAAATGTAAATTCTGAAAAATTTTAAGGCCTTTACCAGAGCATAGGCTTGTTTCTCCAAGATACTATATTTCAGCTCTGAATCTCTAAGTGTTTTGCTGAAAAAGGCAATTGGTTGTTCCAATCCCTCCTCATTTTTCTGAAGTAGGACAGCAGCAATGGTGTCTTCTGAAGCAAAAGAAAATGTAAGAAATTCTTTGTCAAAATTTGGACTCACCAGAACAGGTGCTTCAGTCAGAGCCACTTTAATCTTTTCAAAAGCTGCCTTTGCTTCAACAGTCCACCTGACTTCTTGGTCCTTTTTTAACATGGCTGTAATTTGCTTAATGGTTTCAGCAAAATTAGGAATAAACCATCGCAGAAAATTTATTTTGCCAATAAATGATTGCACATCCTTTTTACTCCTGGGCAAGCTAATCTTCAGTATTGCTTTGACTCTCTCAGGGTCAATCCTGATACCATCAGCTGATACCAAGTGACCAAGCAACTTACCTTCCTGTACAGCAAAATGTGATTTTTTAGGGTTCAAGGATAAGCCAAATTTTCTGCACTTTATGAAAGTTTGCTCCAAATGTTTCAAGTGTTCATCATCAGACTTTGAGAAGACAGTGATATCATCCAGATAGATAACTACAAACTTATCTTTTTCACCCACGAATGCAATGTCCATAGCTCTCTGAAAGGTTGCTCCAGCATTCATCAAGCCAAAAGGCATCTTGTCATACATAAATGTCCCCCAGGGGATTGTAAAAGCTATCTTTTCTTTGTCATCAGGATGCATGGCAATCTGATTGTATCCTGAGAAACCATCTAGCATAGAAATCCTTTGAGCTCCAACCACCTGCTGCAAAACCTGTTCAATCTTGGGGAGAGGATAATTGTCTTTTAATGATGATCGATTCAAATTTCTGAAGTCAACACATAATCGAATCTCTCCATTCTTCTTTCTAACAGGAACCAAATTGGCCACCCAAGAAGAATACCTAAGAGGCACTATTATTTTTGCATCCAACAACTTCTTTAATTCTTTTTCAATTACAGGGAATAAAGCTGGATTGATTCTTCTTAATTTCTGCCTGAAAGGTTTGACATTAGGTTTTAAAGGAACTTTGTGCTGGATAACTGCTGTATCATAGGTTTTTAGTTCCTTGTAAGACCAAGCAAATGCATCTATATATTTTCTCAACAGCCTGATATATCTACTTCTTTGCTCAGCTGTTAGGTTTTTAGACAGTTTTACCATTCTGGGATGTTCTGCTGAACCAATATTATACTCCTCTACATTGTCTTCTGAAGATTGCATTACTGGTCTGGAAGGTGTATCATCTTTAGTGAATATTCTTTCTAAAGGTACTAAACCTTTTGGAATGAAATTGCTCTTCAATTCAATAATCTTATGCCCAGCTATCTCTTCTGCAGCAAATTCATCTAACTGTTCATCCCTTTCATCTATTTCTTGATCAATTTGATTGTTTGAAAATTCATCTACCAGCTCGAGAAATTTTTTTATTTCAATGTCATCTTCAAAAACCCTCCAATGTTTCACATTATCTGGAACACATGGCCTATATCTCACTTCTATTGGATACCTTAATTGAGTGGTTTTTGGAATTCTGAAATGTGTGGCAGCCAGGGCTAAAGAATCTGCAGTTTCATTATGATTTCTGGGAATATGAGTGATATTAAATGCTATAAAATAATTTTCAAGCATATCCCATACCTCATTTCGATATACTTTCAGCAAACCCTGCTTTACTTGATATTTGTTCTTCACTTGTTGAACAACTAGTTCGGAGTCGCCAAATGCAGAAATCTGCTGAATTCCCAAATCTTTAGCAGCCTTCAATCCCAGTAGCAGGGCTTCATACTCAGCAGTGTTGTTGGTGGTAGCAAATTCTAACTTATACATAAGTTTCACCATTTCACCTCCGGGAGAAATCAATAAAATTCCAGCTCCAGCACCTTCTTTGCATGAAGACCCATCAAAATATAATTGCCACAATACATCCTGCTCTTCTTGACTGTGTTTTATAGGCTGATCATTTTGTACTTGTAACAGACCAGCAGAATTTTCTTCCTCACTAAACTGTAGTATGCATGAACCAAAGTCTTTATCCACAGAATACATTGGGTGATTTGTAGGGTTTTTCTCATCTGTGACTATGTAAGCCAACTGTAACTCTCTATAAAGTCTCCTGTTTTCTCCACCAAAAACAGGAATAGTTGCATAAGAGAGATCCATCTGTAATGTCCCCCCAACTTTCTTAGCCCATGACCGAGACAGAAGTAAACCAAATTTTGGTGTGATGTCAGCTACCACAACATCCATTATTACACTTTTCATGGGTAACTGAGTAAGATTGACAACCATATCTTTTATCACTCCTAGACATTTTACAGCTCGGGAGTCAAAAGCATATAGATCATGGTAAGGCTTAGTGACATTGAGGCCCAGGGCTTCCATCACAGATTTTGGCATCAAATTATGGGATGCTCCTGAATCTAGTAGACAGTTATGAATCATCTGCTCATGCATAGTCAAAGTTATATAGAAAGGAGGAGAAGCACCAGCTTCATTTTCAGTCTTCTCAGCTAAAGCTGATCCAATAAAGATTCTAGGGTTTTCCTCCTGCAGATTTACTGTATCTGAAACTGGCTGATTATTGGGCATGTTCATTACTTTCAAAACTGTATTCTTGTATGATGGATTTTTTATAAGCTCAGAAAATGGCACAGGAATTTTAAGTTTTCCTAACTCATTTTCCAAACTAAAATTTTGACCTGACCTATTTACCTCTTCAATTTCTGTATTCTTCTTAGGTTTTTCTGCAGGTTGCTTCTTTTCTGCTACAGGATCAGCAGTTGGTTTATCAGGAATAACCGGAGCAGGAACAACAACTTTCTTCTTAGGAGCTTGGACTACTTGTTTCGGTCCAGTTCTGAGATTAATAATTTTCTTAACTCCATTCTGATTGGTAGCAGCATTTACAGCAGTTTTTCACATTCCAAATCATCTTCAACCTCATATAAATCAGCATCATAATATTCAGAATTTAGAAAATCTTCTTCAGTAACAAAGCCTGTAAACATTTTATCTCCAATGTGGTTCATGTCCTGATCAGTCTCAGTTTCTTCAAAGAGCAACTGCTGATCAATTTCTTCTTCATCAACCAAATTATTTTGAAAAGGTGGGGGCACTTTTTGATCTTCATTTTCTCTCCTTTCTTGCTGGATGTCATTATTTCTTCGCTCCCTTGGCATGAATCTAGGTGCAAATTGTCTTCTAAACTGATTTTGGTTATTTGGATTCCTCTGAGCTTCTGGAGCAGGTTTAGCAGAATTCTTTTCAAGCTCTAGTTTATTCAACTTTGCAGTAAGGATCTTAACCATTTTGGCCATCTCATCTATCTTGGCCTCAGCAGATTGAGAAGCAGAGCCTACTGTGACAGCTTCTTTCTTTCCCTTTCTTTCATACAGCTGCTGAGATGTTTCATTCTTAAGTCTATTTGAAGCTAACAAATTAGACTCTACCTCTAGGGCTGCATCTTGCATGTTCAGCAGGGTGATAGGTCTCCTTTCTCTAAGTAATAAAGAAAATTCATGATCAAAAGCATTTGCATAGGTCAACTTGGCTGATGTTTCAGTGGGTTTAATTTCTGCTGGAATTCTACTGTACATCTTATTAAACCTCTTGGAAAAATCTGCAACAGTCTCATCTTTCTTTCTTCTGAGAGCTCCAAACTCAGTTATATAGTATGTGTGATCTTTAGTGTCTCCCCACTGTCTCATGAAAAGCTCATGGAGTTCCTCAATAATAGTAATGGAGTTAGCAGGCAAGTCTCTAAACCATTTTCTTACATCTCCATCTAGACTCTGAACAAATACCCTCATCCACACATCTTTAATCTCAATATTCTGATTATCAGCATAACTCAAGAAAGCCTCCCAATGTTCCTCAGCAGTGGTTTCTCCTTGTCCATTGAATCTAGGCATATATTTCTGGTAATCACCTCCAGGCAATGCATGTAGAGGCTGAGGTAAAACTAATGGTGCATACCTAGCTGCTACCATTCTATCCATCATATCCATAGGTGGATTTTGGGCTGCCATTGTGGACTGAGGTTTAGACTGAGATTTTGAGGAGGAAGATATTTGACTAGAACCTTTTTGAAAAGGATTTCTTCCTACTTTCAACTGAAAAATGGGTATTTTATCAGGGGAAGAGGTTTTAGCTTTCAAAAAACTTTGAGGATTGGTGAAAACCTGAAAAGTGATCTCAGAAAGGATAGGTTTTATACAGGGTGAAATTTCAGCTGGGTTTAATGATTCACCCAACTGGTGAGAGTCACAGGAAGCTGGAAAAGATCGAGATTTTCTGAGTTTGTTTGCTGTTTTCAATATCTGCTCAGGGTCTATCACACCCAGTTTTAATGGAGAAACAGGCTTATTCCTGGTCCCAATCCCTTTAGAATCCAGTGTGACTTCTTTTGGTGAAAATAGCCTTCAAAAACTGCTGGTTCAAGTCCACCTCTTAAACCAGAAAAATGATGAGTATCCCAGGGAAGATGTGCTTCAGCTTCGTCCCCGGCAACGGCACCAAAGATGTTTGTGTCAGAAATTGTTACTAAGGCTAGGGTAACAAGCCAACACAATCTCAAAAAAATAAAATCAATCCAAACTAGGTTTTTAGGGTTTTGTTTTGTAGGTTTTGGTTAGAAACTTCAAGAGCATAAGGGAATACATTCAACATATAAGTAAAAACTAATTCATATACATATATCCATGAAGATGCATATATATCTCAGGAATCCAACAAAAGATTGCAATGAAGTTCATACAATAAAAGACAAGCACCACTGGAAATTATACCTAAAACCAGAAATGAATTTGTCAATCAAGAAACTGTATAAGTTTAAAATGAAGCCAACACATATCAGAAGTGGAATAAGGAGTCATATATTCATAGTTTCATCAAAAATGCAATATGAGAGTTTGCAATACTTAGCAGTGAACAAGTCTGGAAGAATGCACAGCTTGCAGACCTCCTCTAGCTCTCCAAAAATTCGAACCCTTACAATCTCTTTTCTCCCTCTCTAAATAGTTTTTTCATCTCTCAAAAAAAACAGTTAGGGTCTTTCCTATTAATCCTCCATCGAATAACTAAACTAGGTAAAATAGCATTTACATTTTTACAAATTACAATTTTGCTAAAAATAGCAAATCTTTAACAAAAAGCCTTAAATGAACCTAACTGTCTCAGATCTCTTTCGATGCCTCCACTAGCAAAGATATGCCATCTGGACTTGAGGATCTTTTCTTCACTCTTTTGTGCTTTTGCTCCAGCTCAGCTATCCTTTTGTGTAGGTGTTCATTTTCATGCTGCAAGGTTTCAACAGTCTTTTCTAATTCTGAGCAGTGCCTGTCAGCAACCCTTTTCCTTCTGAGTGCCTCCTTTGCATCAATCATTAACTCCTGAAAATTGTCATGAGTATCTTGAAGATCTTCTCTCAATCTTCTATTTGCCAACATTAGACCATCATTAACTTCCTGCATGTAGTTCATTTGATGCTTGTACTGTTTGACAGTCTTCTTCAAATTTTCCTTGTCAGAATTAACCAATTTTTCTATTGCAGCATCCTGATCTTCACTTGGTTTCCAAAACATGTCAAACTTCTTAAACATTAATTCCTCTGTCAATGGCTTCACAGCAGTATCTTCAATGATAGGGTTTGAAACACTTGTTACCTGTGCTGATTTAATCTCTTCTGTTAACAATTTTCCAGAATTGTTTTCAACAATGGATTTAGAGCTTTCTTCACCTGTTACCTTTACAGACCCAAAATCCTCTCTTTTAACTGAATGCAATTCATTTTTCTTTGACTGCTCCTCCTCCATGGACTCTTCATCAGAGATGGTCACCTTATCAGTCTTCAATTTTGGATTTAACAGCTTTTTCATACTTAATCTTAATTTGTTTTTCGACCTAGTTTTAGGTCTCCATAAAGAAGCTGCCTCTCCCATCATTTTTAATTTATTTCCTTGATATTGGATAGATGCTAACTCTACCACTTCCAACTTTTTGATCTTGCTCTTAGGCTTTGTGGTTTTATCCTTTATAGCATGATTTTCTTTAATCTCAGTTTTAACCTCTATCTCAGGCATAAACTGCTCTTCTTCTAACATATAGCCCTCATCATCTGAGAGGACTGTGATGGGGCTTCTTGGCTGGTTATGAACTTCTACCTTTGCTACAGGAATCACTTTGATATCAATTTTCTTTTCTTCTTGAAAATCTGCTATAGGAGATGACTTCTTTTCAAGAAATTCCTCTTCCTTTTTGTCATCAAACAATGAGAACTCGACCTTATTGTGCTCTGAAAATTTCTGAGGCTGACTGTCATTCTGTCCTTCATCTGCTACCTGCTTTGTTCCCTTCTTAACTTTAATGTCATGTTTCTTTGCAGGTTTAACTGAATGCCCTAATTTTTGTATCATTACTTTTCCCTTATCAGTTTGTCTTTTGGGTTGTTGGTCTTCTCCTTTAGAATGAATCCCTGAACAAAACAAAAAGAAGTCCCAAGTTTTTTCCTCATGCTGCAACACTGTAGAGATGATTAACTTAATGAGACCATGATGAAACAATGATTGAGAAGTATGATCATCCTGCTGTTTTATTTTGCTTGACATTTTCTGCAGGTTTTTGAAGAAAAAGAATGGCAAATTCATTTTAGAAACTCCTGCCATATGCTGTAAGAACCTGAGATGATATTTGAACACTAATGAATACCTCCCTTCACAAGTTACATAACTCTGAAGAATCCTTATAGGTTCAATCCATTCCCTCCTGAAATTATGTATGAGAATACCTTTGTTCCAGTCAGGAATAACATTGGGCAATAAGTATCTTTGAGGATCAAACTCAAAAGGAGACTTCTTAAACCAGAGCTCGCCCTCATTACTAATTTCAGTGGCTTCTGAAATTAATTCCACAGTCAATTTGAATCTCAAAGGATCCATTATGATCATCTCATTCTTAAGTCCTTTGGCAAAATTGCAGGACACTTGAGCATTAAAACCATCTATCTTCTTGAAAAATTTCAACCATCCTGCCTGTTGGAACAACTCTACACAATCTGGAAGTTTCTGAATCCATGTCAAATCTGTGGGTTCAGCCCTATTAACCTTACCACTTTTACTGCTTTTTCCCATATCTTTCTTTTCAGGGAACAGGAAAGTCTAGTTTCAGGTTTCAGAAATGTTTTATAAGCTGTATTCTGAGCAAGTAATTTTGCAGGCTATGACAATTTTCAGTGATATTTAAATCACCTGCACAAATTAACAGACCTTTCTGTGTAACACCTGTATCAAGCTAGCAGACTTCCCTCTGTGTAAAAACTGAGTTCTACAGATAATTCTGTGAGTCTTTTCGACACCCTATTCTGTATATTCTGATGTTTTAAAACATTAGGTCATGAGAGAAAAATTCATGCAAATTCCTCTTAACGGGCTTCAGCTAACTGTTTCTGTGGTGAATTCCTCATCTTATGATCTATTACACCCTCCTCAGCAACCAATTTTTTCAGAAAATCGCGCAGCAGCAAAAACCCAAATTTTCCAGCTATAAGGGTTATAACGTAATACCTGTTAATTACTCGTCCATCGTGGCCTAATGTCTTCAATTTTAGGTGTCAATGATGTCCTCCTTCGAGCACAGGTGTCCTCATATCGATTTTTTAGCCCCAGGTGAATGAATTCAAAAGCCCTAAATTTCGCTGGCGCCAGAACACACCTGTCTCCTTTCCAAAGCGACACAATCCACCGTTTAACAGTGAACTCTCATGCACAAACACTGCCTCCTCTGTGATGATGCGTGTGGCAAGAGAAAATTGACAGCTAAACCCGGAATTGGCTGGTCTCTGTGCAACTGAACCCGCATAACCTGTAATGATGCCCTTGTTTTCTCTTCGTGATTAACAACCTACTAACATCATGCTCCAAATGCTGCAAACACGTGTTAAACACTCACATAATGAGATTAGATACTCTCACTCTGCATCATGATTGAAATCAGATCAAGAATTTACAAAAAACTCATGCCACGATATTCCTGTAGCGCGCTCTGTGTTAAACTTTGGTGTAGCGCTACAAGAATATCTTTTAACCAAAATTTAGCAATTTTCTAACTTTTTTTCCAACTTGTCGGAGATTTTGGCAGCTATTTGGTTTAGGACATTAGTTTAACTACTCTCTAAAGTCATTAATGATTCTCCTTTTGAATATATAACTCTCATTGACCCACTTTTCAATATAAAAAATGACCAAAATCAAATGAAATCTGAAAGGACTGGTTTCAAACTTTATTCAATCATTCATAAGGTTCTTAAGAAGACAAAAACCAAAACTGAAAACCAAAAATTAGCTAAGGTAGACTCAAAAAACAAATCAAAAATTGGAGAGAATAACTAAAAATGCAGAAAAATTTACTGACTTAACACTCACATTAACTACAAGGCCCTACCCTATGTGAGCAAGGTGGTCATAGGATTACTAGACTTAAAGATTAACCATAATGGCTCATGCAAAGGATGTGAAAAAGGGAAGAATGTCAAGAACCCTTTTCCAAAGAGTGAAACAAAGACTAAGAACATTTTGTAGTTTATACACTCAGATGTATGTGGACCAATGCCCACCACATCCCTAAGTGGGTTTGAATACTATCTCTCTTTCATTGATGACTATTCAAGGAAGACTTGGATATACTTTCTAAAAGGTAAGAATGAAGTCTTTGAAAAATTCAAAGAGTTCAAGGCCTTAATAGAAAATCTCTCAGAAAAGAAAATCAAGATTCTCAGAACAGATAATGGCGGAGAATATACTTCAAAGGACTTTGAAGACTTTTGTAAAAAAGATGGAATCAAGAGGGAACTAACCACTCCCTACAATCCCCAACAAAATGGGGTTGCTAAAAGAAAGAATAGAACTATCATGGAAGCTGTAAAGACTATGATACATGACCAAGATCTACCCATGTATCTATGGGCTAAAGCAGCTAGGACAACAGTCTATGTACAAAATAGACTTTCCCATAATGCTCTTGAATTCAAGACTCCAGAAGAAGTGTTCACAAGAAAGAAGCCTGAGGTAAGTCATCTCAAAATATTTGGATGTCCTGTGTACATTCACATTCCAAAAGAAAAGAGAACCAAGTTGGATCCCTCTGGTAAGAAGGGAATATTTGTTGGATATTGTGAATCATCCAAAGCTTTCAGAATTTACATACCTGGTTTTCATCATATGGAAATAAGTAGAGATGTAATATTTGATGAAGAAGCAGCTCTCAAGAAATCTAGGAAGTGCCAACTTGAATAAATCTACGAAGAAGATACACCTCCTAGAATCACAGAAGCTATGCCCATCCCCGAAGGTGATACACCAAAGGATCATGACATGTTCGAACCACAAGAACCCCCGATTACAAACTTATCTAAGAAAAGAAGGCCAGCATGGGCTAGAGACATTATTTAAGGAGCTGAAAAATATGGAGCTCGTGAAGGCTCCACTAGAGAAAGAAAGAAACCAAAGCTAGTATCCAACTATGTGGCCTTGATGTGTGATCTTGTGGATCAACAACCTACTAGCTATGAAGATGCAGCTCAGAAGAAAGAGTGGGTAGAAGCAATGGCAAAAGAATATCAATCAATAATGAAAAATAATGTTTGGGATATAGTTCCCAAACCAAAAGATAAAAGTGTGGTTTCTTCCAAGTGGATATTCAAAATAAAACATGCTGCAGATGGTAGCATTGAAAAATACAAGGCAAGATTTGTAGCTAGAGGATTCTCTCAGAAAGATGGAATTGAATATGAAGAAACTTTTGCACCAGTTGCTAAGTACACTTCAATTAGAACTATCATGGCACTTGCATCTATGATGAAGTGGAAATTACACCAAATGGATGTTAAGACAACTTTTCTGAATGGTGTAATTGAAGAAGAAGTGTACATAGAGCAACCACAAGGGTTTGAAGTTAAAGATGGAAGAACACATGTATGCAAGCTGAAAAAGGATTTGTATGGATTAAAGCAAGCTCCTAAAGCTTGGTATGGAAGGATTGACAGTTTCTTAACAAGCATGGGCTTTACTAAGAGTAAAGTTGATCCAAATCTTTACCTCAAAATCATGGATGATGAACCTGTTTTATTACTGTTGTATGTAGATGATCTATTTCTAACAGGAAATGAGAATCAAATTGTCGAATGTAAGAAGAAGCTTTCTTCAGAATTTGAGATGAAAGATCTTGGATTAATGCATTACTTCTTAGGTCTAGAAGTAGGGCAAGAACCAAAATGAATCTTTTTAAATCAAGGTAAGTATGTTGTAGGGATTTTGAAAAGATTTGATATGTTGGAGTGTAAAGCCATCGCCACTCCCATGGACTCCAACTTGAAGTTATTAGTTAATGACTCATCAGAATTAGTGGATGTAACTCTATATAGACAAATCATTGGGTCATTGATGTATTTAACAAATACCTGACCAGATATATGCTTTGCTGTAAATACCCTGAGTCAGTATCTAGTAGAACTTAGAAAGGTTCACTTAATAGCTGCAAAGCATGTAATGAGGTATCTAAAGGGTACATTAGATTTTGGTCTATACTATCTTGGAAATCATGAACTCAGATTACATGGTTACTCAGATTCTAATTGGGCAGGAAGTGTTTCAAACAGAAAGAGTACATCAGGTGGATGTTATGGTCTTGGATTTGCAATGATCTCATGGTTCAGCAAGAAACAATCTAGTGTGGCTCTCAGTACTGCCGAAGCAGAATATATAGATGCCTGCTCTGCTAGTTGTGAAGTAGTATGGCTTCGGAAATTATTATCTGGAGTGTTTGACTTAGAAATGGATCCTACTGTGATCATGTGTGACAATCAAAGTTGTATTAAGATGACAGAAAATCCAGTTTTCCACGATAAGTCAAAACACATAGAGATCCGATATTTCTACATTCGAGATATGGTGCAGAGAGGAGCTATTAAGCTCAAGTATGTGAGCACTGAGGAACAAATTGCTGATATATTGACCAAACCTCTGTCTCGAGTAAAATTTGAATATTTCCAAGACAAGCTTGGTGTAGTTCAAAAGGACCCTCCTCGAAAGGGGGAGTGATATAATCACTGATGATGAGATTTCCCTCATCGACATCCAGGTCAATGATGAGGATACCTGTTTACTACACCTAGATATTTATGTATGCTTAGATTACTTAGATTTAGGACACTTATACTTAAAATACTTACACTACTTGTTTTTATATATTTATGTATTGATGAGGATACTTGTTTTGATGATATATGTATTGATGAGGATACATGCTTTGATGATATATGTATTGATGAGAATACATGCTTTAATGATGATGATATATGTTCTTATATTGATGTATTGATGAGGATACTTGTTTTTATTGATGTATTGATGAGGATACCTGTATGTACTTGTACTATTGATGTACTAACGATATCTGTATTGATGAGGATACACGGTGGGGATTGGATCATCCCTGGACTTCAGTCCTAACGTGATCCGTAGACATATGTCTCCAAGAATGAAGTCCTTAGTGGACAAGTGGGGATTGGATCATCCTTGGACTTCAGTCCTAAAGTGAGTCGTAGACATATGTCTCCGAGAATGAAGTCCTTAGTTGACAAGTGGGGATTGGATCATCCCTGGACTTCAGTCCTAAAGTGAGCCATAGACATATGTCTCCGAGAATGAAGTCCTTAGTGGACAAGTGGGGATTGTATCGTCCCCGAACTTCGGTCCCTTGAATTGATCCATAGACGTATGGTCTTCGAGAATGAAGTCCTTGATAGACATGTGGGGATTAAGTCATCCTTGGACAAAGTCCTAAATGTACGGTGGGGATTAAGTCATCCTTGGACATAGTCCTAAATGTACGGTGGGGATTAAGTCATCCTTGGACATAGTCCTAAATGAATGGTTTGGATTGTATCATCCATGGACATATGTCCTAAAAAGATCAGGATTGATGATCCTGTATGATGATTGTGTGATGACGATGCTGATGATCGTGTGATGACGATGCTGATGATCGTGCGATGACGATGACGATGATGTTGATGTTCCAGTAATTGGTTGAGTTACTGATGATGATGTATTGAAGAAAGCTTCCGATGATTTACAAATGTATCATGTATGATGTAGTCGATGACTCCTTGCTCCTGCAGATGTTGTTATAATATCCTTCTCGTTAAGGGGGAGTGTTGAATATTGTAACTTCTAAGAATATTATATTTGTGCTTTATTATTCCGGAGATGTTTCATCCCTCCGAGGTGATTCTATTATGTATCCGAAGATGTTTATTCCTCCGATGAACTGTGATAACCAGGGTTATTAGACCCACCATGTGGGGGTCGGCCCTGAGCTTATTATTTAGGGGTTATTAGACTTCACTAGGAGAGGTCGTCCCCATTAGGGATTTTGGTTAGTCGGGAATCAGTATAAGTAGAGGAGGAGAGCTCCTCATTTGACACACTTGCTCAACTCAGAAAGTGGCGCACTTGTGTTTGGGAGGTCTGCATAGGAGGTAGAGAAGAAGGAGTTCAAGTCTTGGAGAACATCTTGTATTTTGGTTGATCATCTTATTGAGGAAAGCTTTGCTGGGTTTTCTACCCCATGAGGGTTTCCCAGGGTAATATCTTTGTCTATCTTGTGATTATGGTTCTTTCAGTGATCTTGCTAGTCAAATTAGAATAATCTTAACAAAGTGAGGTGCATACTTGCGGTGCCATAACAATTCCCATGGTTCCTCAGTGTACGTGGTCCACTGCCACCAAATTTTAGCTCCCATTACCTTATTGACACATATCGGGTCTCACAGTCCCAGGCCTCCTACCTCTTTTTGAGTGCACAGGGTGTCCCATTTTACTAGGGCCCATTTCCGATGCTCTTGGGTTCCTTCCCAAAGAAAATTCCTCTATATGGTGCGGATTTTCTTCATAGCATATTTTGGAGTGGCCAACACTGAGAAGAGGTAAATGGGCATTACTTGTAGCACCGATTTGACCAGAATAAGACGTCTTGGGAAATTAAGGGCTCTATAAGTCCAAAGTTCCATCTTTCACTTAAGCTTGTCCAGAAGGTCCTTCTAGGAATTTTGGCAGATCGTGGAGTCATCCAAGGGGGCGCCCAAGTATTTGGACAGGAGTTGTCCTTCTGTAAATTCCAGGATGCAAATGATATTCATGCGAGTGATTTTTGGGGTATTGAAAAAATAAACTTTGGATTTATCTTTGTTGATTTTCAAACCGCTAGCTTTTAGGAAGGTATCCATGATTCTTTTAATGCCTTTGGTTTCCTGGACAGAGGGGGGGCCCATCAGCATAGTGTCGTCGAAAAATTGTTGATGGGTTTGGGGATCCATACCTGCCCTGAGGGTAAGACCTCAGATGTAGTCGCTTCGTTTCATGGCTTTGAACATTCTACCAATCCCTTCAACAATGATGATGAATAGGAACGGATATAAGGAGTCCCCCTGGCGAATTCCGCGTGAGGCAGCGAAAGGTTGCAAAGGTGTTCCATTTACCAGGATCGAGAAAAAGGCCGAGGAGACTAGGCTCATCACCCATTCTATCCATTGATCATTAAAGCCAAAGGTCCTTAGCATTGCTTCTAGGAAGTTCCAATTGAGTTTGTCACAGGCTTTGGATAAATCAAGTTTAATTAGCATTCCTGGAATCTTGTCAATCTTCAGGGAATGTATAGTTTCATGAACCAGGATTATCCCGTCTAGAATTTTTCGACCTTCGACAAATCCATCTTTCTCAAGTGAAATTAGCATAGGGAGGAGTGTGCGCAGCTGGCTTGCAATGAATTTACTTATAATTTTGTAGATGACATTACAAAGGGAAATAGGTTTGAATTTTCCTGGGTCTTCTGTGCTTGTTTCCTTCGGAATGAGTGTCAGGAAAGTCAGAATGCTTCCAGTGCATCTTGAATCTTCTACTAACGCCAACACTTCCTCTTTCAGCCAGTCCCAGTAAGTGTGGAAGAAATTAGTGGTGAACCCATCTGGTCCTGGGGCTTTGTCCGCTTCCATCTACTTGACGGCCTCGTCCAATTCTTCCATGCTTATTGGTTTCATTAGCATGGTGTTATGGTCCGCCGTGATCACCGTCGGGATGTGTTGGAGGACTTCCTCCCTTGCAACGGGACGATCGATGTTAGGTTCCTCCAGAATATCTACAAAGAAATCCTTCAGGGTCTACTCCATCTCTGTTTACGTTTCTACATAGCTACCGTCAATTTTCTTCAGACAAACCACCCTATTCCCCTGACGATGCTGAATAACAACTTTGTGGAATAACTTTGTGTTGCGCTCACCTTCTTTCAACCATTGCTTCCTGGATTTTTGTTTCCAGAGGATCTCTTCATGTTGTTCCTTGAGGTTGAGTTCTTTTAAAAGGTTTTGTTCTTGCTCCATTAACTCCGCAAAGTAACCCTGGGTCATTGTTGCACTATGCACCTCTTTCATTTTTTGGTCTAACTATTTTTTCCCTTGTAAAATGTTTCCAAAGGTTTACGAATTCCAATGCTTGATTTTTCCTTTTAGGTACTTGATTTTTTGTTGAAATTGGTACATCAATGTTCCTGAGATAGGAGTCGAGCCCTGCCACCACTGACAAAGTTGTTCCGGAAAGTCCGGATGGAGGAGCCAGAATTTCTCAAACCAGAAAGGTCTTCGGAGGTTGTCCCCTATCCTTTTCCATTCCAATTTGATCAGCCAGTGGTCATATCTAGCAAAGGGGAGTACCACGGAAGCCAACGCCCCCCCACCCATCATGATCGACTTTGAAACTAAAAACCGATCTAACTGAGAAGCTATGCTTCTATCCCCGGCTCTTTTGTTGTTCCAAGTAAAGGTACTATCGGAAGTTCTGACATCAATTAAATCCAAAGCCTCTGTTACTTCATTAAATTGTTCACTAATGGGGTTTAAGCGATGGATTCCTCCTCTATTCTCCTCAAGGCTTCGGATCAAGTTGAAGTATCCTCCCATGACCCAAGGGCGTGTACCGGCCACCCCCTTCAAGTTAAGCAGCGAGTCCAAGAAGGAGGTCTTTTGGTTAGCTGTTGAAGGCCCTAGACATTGGACAGGAAGCCTCGATTTCTCATTCCTAACACATGAAAAGAAGCCAATAGGATAAAATTGGAATCCATCCAACCGGATAGGCTTACCTCCTTGGGGTTCCAAAGAATTCCAAGCCCCCCAGCAACTCCCATTGCGTCAATTGCTATGACCTCACATTGTTTTCAAGTTTGCTTCCCAAAGACCCAGAGGTCCACTTCCGAGCATTTGGTTTCTTAAAGGAAAACTATGGACGGCCTTTCGATCTCTATCTTTCGTCTCAGGAGACAAGTCTTCAGAGGACTGTTGCAGCCTCTAATATTCCAGGATATAATCCACATCTTAACAATTTTGGGGATGAGGAATCTTGTGCCGCATCAATGGTGGGATATTAGCCTGAGGCTACCATCTTCACCCCGACCATTTGGATTCTTTGAATGTTACTGTGTCTTCCTCGTTTTTCCCCTCGGCCTTTCTTTTTCCCTTCATTTTCTTTATGGGATTCTGAAGCTATGCCTAGAAACTTGAATGCTTTAGTCTTAGTAATAGATTTCTCTAATAGAGAAACCTGTTGCAGGGGAATGGAGGCCAGAACATTGTTTGTACATGCTTCCTCCAGACCTTCCAGGTCGAGTTCTCCCAGTTCCATCTCCTCTCCTTCCTCCCCGTGCATGGAAAAATACTTCAGCACTGCTGCTTTCTCTGCGTCCTGGATGGGATTATCCAATATGAGGGTGGGCTCCTTATCCGACATTTCTTTAGCTTGTCCTTCCTCCATGACCGCTTTCTCCTCTGCTGACTGCAGAACTTCAAACCAATTGTGCGTCTAAGATTTCTTGTGAATCTCCGGCCTAGCTCCACGCTTGGTTGGACGCTTCTTGTTCGCTACTTTGGTGAAGACTTCCGAGTCTTTTCCTTCCAAATTGGAGGTAGCTCCGAGCTGTTTGTTTAGCAGACAATTACAGAAAATATGTCCATGCTCATGACATCACCTACAGCGAAATGGGATCTACTCATAATCGATCGCCTGGAACCAATCCTCATCCTCCCAGGTTAGTTTAATCCCTTCCGGCAGATCTTGAGATATGTCCATATAAAGACAGATACGGGCATACGTCGTGTACCTCATCTTCTTTGTTTGCTCGGATACCTTAAAAAATACTCCCAGGGTGTTGCCTATGCCAATAAGGATTTCCTCCTTCTAGTATTCTATAGGTAATGAATATAGGCGAAGCCAAACAAGGGCGATCGTCAGATTTTATTTATCAGGATTGAAGCATTCTTTCCAGGGGCGTAAGAATAGCCCTGCAGGGTTAAAGAAATACGGCCCATTATCGAAGATGCGAGTGCGATCTGACTCGTTCAAGAAGATTACCGTGAAGAACCCTTTGGCCCCAAGTTGAAGGTCATAATGGCCCTGTGGTTTCCGAGTTGTATTAATCCACCAGACTAGAGCCTTTTCCACTGTCCAGATTCCAACAAATTTACCGATAAGCGCATGATCTTTCATATACTGAATGTCATCCCTGACTCTGTCCAAGCTGATCTGAAGCTTTGGCACCTTTTTAGCTTTTGGCACACACTGCCTTGGTTTTTTGGTTTCTCCCACTGTTTGAACCGATTTGTTGATTCCACTAGTCCCTTCTCCTCTAGTTCCCAAATGGAGGTCTACTACTAACCCCTTGTCTACTCCTTTCCCTTTGTCATTAGTCAGGGGAGGGGCCAAAGCCCCACCGCCTGTGTCTTCTCTCATGCCCACTTCACTGTCTTTATTCTGAGGAGGCTATTCCGACAACCGCCCTCCACCTGGAACCAACCCAAGCATGTTCTGCCCTGTAAACCCTAGTTCTCCATAGTTCCTCCTGCCTGCAACACCGTCTCTTTTCCAAAACCTATTCAGGACAGTTTAGATACGTTGATCAACATATGATATAGATCTCCTTCTAACTATACAATATAAATATGATTACTATTGCTTGTTTTAGTGATTACAAACAAATAAAAAATGAAAAAGGTTATAAAGAGAATTCCAAAATTCGCATGTGGCATGCTACTAGTTTATTATTAATATAAATTCATTTTAACTTCTGAGAAAAGATCAAAAGATATAGATACATAATTATCTTTATTTTTTATGGTTTTAAAGATTTATGGTTAAGATTGTTTATTTATTATATATTTTTATAATTATTATGATTTTTTTTATTATGATAGGTAATTTTTTAATATTTCATTTTTAAATTTATTAAATTTATAGACTTTAGATCTACATGCATTAAATACACCAAGTTACTCTCAAGGCAATGAAAATTAAGTTTTTGGCTTTAAGTCTTAGAGATTGACTTGGAGCAACACTTAATCAAATCTTAGAGTTTGAGGTCATAATCAATTCCAAAAAAACTAAATTTGTAAATTTATTACAAAATATCACAAAGAATTGTACCATGATCATTGGTCATGCTTCATGTCCCCATGGTTAAATAACACTACTCCATTCATAATTGTTGTTGTGCCAATTAGATTGCCACAATCCAACCATATCCATGTGTTATATGGACCCAGTTACATAGTTTGGACTCAAAGAATTACCACATTCTAACAATATCCAAAAGTTATATGTTCTTGATCTTGTTAAATATTTATTTACATTATTTTTACGATAAACAAGAGATACATTTTATATCAAAATTTGTTTCTTTTGATTACATTAGTGTTTGTTCAACTTTTTCTTTCTAACAATTGTTGAAACTTCAAGAGTTTTGATAAACTTATGTAAGAAAAGAAAAACCAAACATAATCTAAAACATGAAAATTAATAATGGCTCACACACATTACACAAAGATTTGGAAACCCAAAACCGGGAAAACCAAAGATCTGAATCATAGGGGGTTTATAATCTAAGATTGGATGTGAAATTCAAAAGGCCATATTTTTATTAAATGTAAAAGGGAGCACGATGGACATGTAATTAATGGAGTTAGTTATTCAAAGTTGACATTGTGACCAACACACCTTATAAAAAGGGTAGTAGGGAGAGACTTAGAATCGGGAAGGAGAGGTCCCAAAAGTGGTCTCATTGCATGTAATGGTTCATCTTAATGGAATCCTTCTTCTCCAACTCTCTCTTGTATTTTCATGGTGTACATTATTTAGGTGTTTTCATCAATGTTTCTTCTTATGCAAAATTAGTTTCTTGGTAAATTTCATAGCATATTTGGATGTCTAATCTCCTCCTCTCTCGACATTCAATCCTTCCAAGTCTCGACACTCAAGGTCTGGATCATTGGTATAAAAGAAGGAAACCACTCCATGGAAATGAGGGTTTGAGCATATTTTAGGTTCAAATATCTGCAGAAATCTCCAACCTCCTTTTGGCACTCTCGGAGTCCATTTGTTGCGCCATACATTTTAAGCATCACAGCTGGTCCTTAGGCACTATATGGATTTTCTACTCTTCATTCACCATTGCAGGAGCAACATACATGGATTTCACTACAGCCATTGATCTTCAGCATTTTAAAAAAAAAATTAGGGTTTCTATGTTGCATCCGGAGGTTCCGTGATCTCTACAACATCCCATGTTGCTCTACAAACCCTTGGTATCCTTTCTGGCCCTCTGCACTCTCACATAGAGCATTATTTCATCTTTATATAGCCATGGAATGGCTTAAAATCCTTTGTGCATGCACATTGGAGCTTGGTTGACCTCATTCCAACCATATCTCAACTCAACCATAGTTGTACGACCACCATAGAAGCATAATGATGGATGGATGGGAAGCCAAAACGCATCTACAAACTTTAGATGGATGATACGATCTCTACATATCGTTTCAAAGGGTTAATAATAGCTCATCGAAAAGGTCTCTTCGTCATCTCAAATGGTTATTTTACATAATTTCATTTTGTTTCTTGGTTTGAGAGATATGATTGATTGAAGCTCTGGATATATTTATCTCAAGACAACCACATGCACCTTCATCTTTAGAAAACATTTTCTCACTCCATGGGACACCACAGAAAAATATCCATATACCAATGGAAATATCTCTCTGATAGCTCAAATGGGTCTTTGACGAAATTTGATTTCGTTGCTTCTAGCCAATGTTATGATCACATTTGTAACTAGACATCAACTGCAACAAAAGTCACAAATTTCTCGAGTTTTTAATTTTTGGATAATTTTATTAAATCCTATTGTAACTTTGCAATTGGGCAAGTAAAGTTCCCCAACATTAATTCGGGATCAATATAAATCTTGTCATTGCCATTTCGGTTATGGGTCATGCTCAAACCCTGGTTATGGGTAAACCACGCAAAACCCTTATATTTTCATTAGCAATTGATAACTGTAATCATGTTGGTACAATACATAACAGGGTCTTATTTTTTTAGTGAAATGATGGGGACCATCATCTTCTAAGGGGGGAGGATTGATCTCAATCTTAGGGGGGCTTATAGTCTAAGATAAGATGTAAAATTCAAAAGGCCATATTTTTATTAAATGTAAAAGGGAGCATGATTGTAATGTCCCCATTTTTTTTACTATGGACCACTCCATTACTAGGGAATTCAATGGTCTAAAGTCACTTGCACAAATTAAAGAAGAATAGTAAAGTAGTGAATTGGGCTCATGAGGCACTATGGCAAACCAAGGTCCAAGGGAAAAAATTGTGGAGCGATGAATCATTCTCTCCTAAAAATCAATTTTATTAATATTTTGATATAATTTGGACAAGGAGGGTGCATTAGTGGTGGAATAAGTCTAAATGTGTGGTGTAACTCCCATCCAAGGTGAAAGGAATCCTATCATGGAGGAATCTCATGGGTTGTAACTCCCTGGGCTAAAAATAACAAATCTATGACAACCTATGACATCTATGACAAGAATTAGGTCCTATGACAACTTATGACAACTTATGACAACCTATGACATGTTTCAGGTCCTAAATTTAGCCAAGGAGGGCGCTAGAGGAGAAGGGCAGGCCCACATGCTAATGTAACTTCCCCAAAATCAAGCTAAGCCTCTCAAATTCGAATTTCCAAGGTATATGGAGTTATTATTTGGCCAAATAAAATTAGAGAGGAATTAAAAGAGTCACAATGTGTCATTCTCTCATAAAAGTAACATTTATTAATATTTTATTGAATATTTGTGAGAGAATTCTAGAATGAAGGGGAAATGCTCCATGAAGATTTATAAAAGGGATGAAGACACAAGTGAAAGAGATTTTGGTCATTTGGATTTTGGTATTGAATATCCATTGAGCTTCTCAAGCTTGGGATATGTTCCCCTTTCATTTTTGAACTAGTTTTGGTGGTGAAAGATTCCACCCAAGCTAGTAGAGAGGAGGAGATCATCCAGATCTCTTCACTGTGCTTCATTGCAGTTGATTATTGAGGAGAGAAATCACTTTCATATTTCTCTACAAATATTTATTGTAGTTTATATGTTCATCTACAGTAGTGGGGTCGAATTCCTATCATTTGGAGTTTCTTTCTATTGATTTAGAGCTCAGACCAGTATTGGAGGGCCGAAATGGTTGTTCTGGTTTCGATACTTCTAAGAATTTATAAGATGTGATCCATATTCCATTGAATTCAGAGAATCATTTCCAATGTAAAACACTTTTTTCACTCAAAAAGGTTTATGTATGCCCGAGATATCATCACTTTACTAAATCTACTTTATTCGGCATCTCTTTTGGTGTATGGGCGCACGACTACTTTCCTATATTTGTGTTTATTGGATTTAGAGATTTTGTAAGAGTCATATATTGTTTTAATCAGTATATTTATTGTTTCTATGCATTCATAATAAATATTTACAGATCCTTTCATCATATGGTGTTCCATGTTCAAGTTTATGGGTGATTTATGTGCAAAATCTGTTAGTATGGTTAAGCAATCTTAAGACAATGTGTATTAAATTTTCATATCAACTCCCTGAATTCTGTTATTAAGTAATTTGTGTTGATTTGGGAGTGTAATGGTTGAATTGGATTTGTTTGGGAATACTTGGGCTGATTAGGAAGTGTTTGGGACAAGTTGAAAAAACTAGTATTCCAATGTGGGGGGAATCGATCTAGTTTCTCACTAGTCTTGAGAGGGTGTCTTTCATACTTCTTTAGAAGTTATCTGGAGTCTATTAGTGGGTCAAATATTTTTATTTGAGTGTATTTGACTCCATTAAATTTATATTGGGATAATTTGAGTTGCTATGGTAGTGTTTGGGAAGAGTTAGAGGCCCCGTGTTCAGTGTGGCCAAAATTGAACTAGTGTTCCTAGTTTCTTTACTAGCATCCAATATGATATTAGATTTGATTCAGGACTCATATCAGTGGACTATAAACACATTAGTGAGGAGCGCACCTTTAATGGACATCATAAATACACATACACTCCATTGTTGTTGAACGAGAACATCTTATAAGCCTTCACAATCCATTGTTTGGAAAAGTTGAAAATCAACATAACTAAAGTTGGAACCTTGGAGATAATAATCCTAATTTCTAATTGGGCACATTATAGTGGTATTAGAGCATGGTCTTTGCACCTGTGCATTGAGTCATATATTGAAGAATAAAATTGCAGCCATGTCTTATTCAGATTCAAAGTATGAGCAGTATGAAGATGAGTATTATTTCTATGCCTCAGAGGAAAATGATTTCTATGAGCAATATGATGATGACTATGATGAGAAAAATGAAGAGAACTGTAGACAGTATGATGAAGAAAATGTCCAGGAGGTATTGTTGGCTGGGAAAAGTGTCATCTGGCCAACTAAGGAAAAATAGCCCAAACAAGGTTCTTACTGCAGTCCCTTGTTTGTTTGGAATGACTACTTTTCACAGGATTAAAGTCATGTTACCTTTGAGGTTTTCTCTCAACAAGAGAGTCTCAGATCTATTTGTGTTAGTTGTGTTGTTAATTCCTACCTATTCAAACTAAATAAAAGTGAACTAGGCTAGATTGTTAGCAAAGACATATTATAATCTAATCAAACACAGAAATTTAGTAGCTACTAAACTATAAACAACAGTTTAGTAGCTGCTAAATTACCTGTAGGTTTTCGCAATGAAATAAAAGTGTAATTCTAATTTCAAAACTAAATTCTATCTAATCTATCTTGCGTAGGAGCATGATTGAAATTTAACACTTGTATGTGAATCTGAATATAAATATTAAACATGATATGACTTGAATTCAAAAAGAAAGCCAAGTTTAAATTGCAATCACAACATATTAACAATTTCAACTACATTAGTCACTAAAAAAACAAAACAATTATTATCATATGTGGATATAATTGTTAAACAAATTCATATAATAGGCTATCAATGAGTAAACTGATATGTAAAACCAGAATCCTAAAAATTATGGCAACATCAAAATGACCACAAAGAGTCATAAAGGAGTTTCATATTAGAGTTAACTTCATAAATACCACAATAACTGATTAAAGATGCAATTTGTTGGGAATCTGGAAATGGAACGATTTCAAGAAATAAATTTTCTGCCCAAAACTATAACAATAAAACCCAAATTTGTTAGAGATTCCTTTCCCTCGAACTTAATGCAATTCAATGTCGTAGGTGTCTATTTTCCATAATATCTTATACACTTGTTAGTAGGTGTCTATTTTCCATAATATCTTATACACTAATCCTTTTAAAATTAACACATAAGCATAGATAGCTAGGTGACTAACAAATGAGAAAGTCTCCAGCTTCTGCGATGTAGTTACTTTACTTGAGGTGACAACGTTCTCCTTGAATTAGAGCATTACTTTGTTTGATTGGAGGTGGTGATGATGGAAGGTTATATGCATATAATAATATTTTAAAAAAAACTCAAAGATACGTGCTCCTTATAACCATTTATAACCATCTATGCTAGATCAAATGACGAGAATAATAAAATAAGATCATCATATCATGAAGCTCCAACATAAGCAGGTAGCTAAAATAAAAATAAAAAATAAGACCAGCTTTATTGGAAATAGATTGATTATCCTATAGCAACTTGGAGTTCCATGACTTTTGAGATGATGAAACGTTGATTACTTATGTGGCATGGTTTGTATTTAGAACATTTAAATTGTTCTCCAATATAGAACATTTAAATTGTTGACGGTTTTCAATGTTCTTAAACTTCAAAGTGTAAGAGCTTAATGGGTCATGACTCTCATGATAATTCAACCCTTGTATGCATAGTATAAAGTTTCTCCAAAACAATCTATGATAAGCTTCAAGCTTAATGGGTCATGACTCTCATGATAATTCAACCATTGTATGCATAGTATACAGTTTCTCCAAAACAAATTATGATAAGCTTTAAATTGGAGAATTATAAATGTATCTTACTAAACATACTACCAAAAGAGTAATTCACATATGCACGTCCTATCTCATAAATAAACTATTAATACAATTAAAGAGTATTTTTAGTCCTTGCCGTAGGCAGAGACTATATGTTTCATCGTTTTCAATTAGTTAGTATCAATATTTCATTTTTTATAAAGTCAAGTGAAAGTTAAGTTAAAATTCGTATTTATAAATACTTTTTTGAAAATTCATATTTGCTATTGATTGAATAAGAAACTCTGAATTGACTATTTTTATCATTGCCAAGTTTTAAAAAAATTAAGAAAAAAACATAAAAATAAAACCTTATGCTTAACCTTACTTAATTTGTTATTTCTTGTCGTACAAGTAATCTTCTGGCGTCTGTCTACCTGTGGTTCCTTGAAGGTTAGCGACATGCCCTCTGAATTGAAACAACTTACTAAAATTTCTGCGACCAAAATTTTGCCTTTCACATTGAAAAAACATACTAAAATTTCTTTATGGCCGCATCAAAATTTTGCCTTTCACATTGAAAAAAACACAATTGTCGAACAAAACACAGCTATCAAGTTCCACCTGCAATCAAACTTTGTGGCATATGAGGGCAGTGAGTAAAACACAACTGTCGATTTCCACCTGCAATCAAACTTCGTAGCATATGAGGGCGACGACTGGTTTTTTGTTATTATTCACTCTTGCAGAGCTGATTTTTAGGAGTAATCTTCCTGCTCCTCAAGTATATTTCTATGGAGGTAGGGTAACTTTAGAATTTAAAATTATTATGGATGCATTCTGTCACCTTGCTACTGATATAATTTGTACCTGGATTTGAAGGAAACAATCCATATGTACCAGAAACTGATGGATATCAGCAATCTGCATACGTAACTGACGCACGGGGGATTCACTCAATAAACCGCTATCATATCACGTTCGTTCATGGCATATGAAACAATACCCCTAATTTCACTAAATATTGGGAAATACCTTCCAAAATCATTTTTTTTAACCCCCTTCCAATATGCCTTCCCAATTTAAAAAAACCCCTATTTTCACTAGATATTGTATGTATCAATTTTTTCATTAACATTTTTTATACCCCTTTATATTTCTACCTGGTATATTGATATGATACCCCTCTTATGACCCCACATACATTCTACAATGCACCTTGCTTCTTTCGATGTATATTTACTTCACCCACAATGCAATTACTCAACCACATATCATTATGATTTTCAACATCTAATTGTCTAATGAAGAGATAGGAGATCACTTCTTGTATGTCACTAGAGCCAATGCACATAGTACAACATTTAGATTGAATGTTGCAGTTCCCCAATCGCTGACTAAGCCTGGTGTGGGCTAGGTATCCAAGCCTCCAGGGCCTGTAACAAGCTCTAGGAGGCTGACTAAACATCCCAAGGCCTGTAATAGGAACGAGTGGTTGGGTATTCAAGCCCCCAAGTCTTATCGAGGGCCTATAACAGGCCCTGGAGGCTTAGATCCTCCCGAGGCTATTGGTAACAATTGGCTGAGTGCTATTGGTAACAATTAGCTGTCAATGACCACTGTGGAGAGTGCTTGATATGACTAATTTTATCATTGCCACGGATTAAGAAAAATAAAAATAAAACATAACTTTAAACTTACAAATGTAACATCTAAATATTTTTGTTCTAGTGGATTGACAGTCATCATAATGGTTAGGTTGACAGGCATCAGAGTTGACAGGGTTTGCAAGGGATGATTCTAGTCTTCTTTTTACTGTCTTGTTTTGTGTTGGATATGGGGCAATTGAGTCTCCCAAGATGAGAGCAGTGTGAAGTAACCTGTGTGTTGGATATTTGGTCTGTTTCCGTGGCTGATGTTTTTATTTTTATTATAGATGTACTAGTTTCAAGCTTTTTTTCCATTTCGAGTTGCTTCATTGTTCGACCAATTTCAGCGGTTTTTGTAGGTGATTTCGGAGTTCTTGGTTGCTTTTTTTGTTGCTCCGCGAGGGTTTCGAGTGCGGCTCCTGGTTTGGAATCTCTGTTTTGTTGCATTTTATTCCAGGATGCAGCGGTGTGTCTTCTTCCATTGCATTGTTGACTTGGTTGGCCAGGTCAGTCTTCTAGATTTTTTTCTCTGCAATTTGTTTTTGTATGTGCATCTTCTTGTGTTGTGCTTTAGCGTGGCTTTAGTGAAAAACCATTAGGTTGGACATGAATGCGTCTATACAGAGAGAGATGAATAGGTTGGAATGTCCTTGCTTAGGGTGCTTTCATATATGCTTTCCGGAATGAAAGCACCAGCTCTTTCAGGGACTAAGCTACTCGCAGCTCTTGCCTTACTAACGCGTTAACACTGTTTGTGTCTGAAACAATACTTGAACTATTTTTTTGCTTACTGCATCAATTAGTAAGACTCTGATACTATGGTCCAAAAAACCTTTTGTGTTTAAATGGCTGTTGATAAAAACTCAAAATTGAAATGGTTGTAGAATGTTCTGAATGTATTTGTACAGGGGCCAGACAAATTCATGATGTATCTGAGTGGAATCGAACAACAAATACAAAGAAGAGCAGAAGATTATGATATTGGAACTTCGTTTTATCTTCTGCAACAAATTCTATTTGTCACAACTGTTTACCAAATTATGAATCCATACACCATTAAACAGTACAAAATTAATGCATTAGGATAAAAAATGTAAGAGGATAACACTGTACTTTCAGAATCCATTGAAACTTTGTATCTAACACTAGAAGAGAACACCATAGCATGGATGTCTCTAGAAATTTGGATTCTACTAGCGTCAGAAAACTATTTGACACTAGAAGAGAACAACATAGCAGGAATGTCTTTGTTGATGTATATGTATCTTCAGAATGTATTTCACCTATGTATATTGTACTCCTATAGAGATGTTATTATTCCTCTATACGGAAGTGTCATCATTTGTATTAACAAGTGTCGCAAGTGTCGCAACTTGCATGTGATGGGTTATTAGACCACCAAGTGTGGGTCGGCCCTGATTAGTATTACCATGGGTTATTAGACTGAGTTAGCCAAGTCGGTCGTGCTAGTTTATTAGGCAGGTCAGGTCATGTATAAATAGAGTGCGGGAGGCACTCTATTTGATCATCTCATTATTCACTTCTACACTACTTGGAAAGTGGCACATTAGTGGAGGAGGAGGTTCAGCTGCTAGGAGGACTATCTCTGTGTACTTGGGTTGTATCATTGCTCTTTCTATCGCTGAGGAAGTTGTGGGGTTTTTCACCTTTATGGTTTTCCCTAGTGAAATTTTGTGTGTCTATTGTCTCATGTGATTACTTGGTGTGACTGATATGCATTGTTATACTTGATATGTTGTACATGTTATTCTCTCAGTAAAGATCCTAGAGTATGTTGAATTAATGCTCAAAAATTAAGATGGTATTAGAGCTAACCTAAGAAGAAGACACTGTGCAGTTGCAGAAACTAGGGTTTCTTATTTATTGGGTTTCTCTCCACAGATATTGAAAGGAAGTAGGGTATTTTGACTCTCCTCAGCAAGGCGCATCTTTCTATCCAATCAAAATTCAATTCTAGGAACTTTCATTTTTTGCCCTAAAAATTAGGGTTTCCACAAAAATAGGAATTTCTGAAATCTGAGGACATAGATGGAAGCTCCTTGAAAAAATCGAAGTTTAGAGCTTTGCATCAAACTTTTTGGTTGGGTGAAGCTCCGGGAAACTCAAACCCTAATTCAGGGTCCTCCTTAGTGAATACGGGAGATTGAAAAGCATTTCTGAAGGGTGAAACTTTGTAGTTTTCAAATTCTGAGTATACTAGGCTGATCATCTCATCAAGGCACATCTTTCTATCCTTCCAGAAGTTTGAAATTCACATTTTGAATTTTTAGGGTTTCTCTAACAAACCCTAATCCAGCACCAAATCCAGATTTCTACAAATCAAATAGTAAGACCTAAATATTTTCTATTTCCATTTGAAGTACTCTTTAAGATGTCTAACCACACCAAGTTTGAGGATAAGCTTGAAGGGGCTGATAAATTCCGAACATGGAAGTATAGGATTGGGTTAATCCTGGAAGAAAATGAATTGGACACCTACCGATTAGAGAGATTTTGAGGTCAAAAAATGGCCTCCTAAGAGATGTACTACAAAAATATGAGATATATTAAAATATTATGAATTTGGGGTTTTATGGGATAGGTATATATGACAAGTCACTTCCCACACTATTTTCTATGCACAATATAACTAACCATGGTTGAGTTGCTTTTCAAAATTCACTAGAAATAAAATTAATAAAATAAGTCTACATTGGTGTGACTAAGATTTATTGTAAATTCCCAAAAATTTATTGTCCTTTAGCATTTATTTGTCTTGAACTTGCAAATGAAATTAAATAATAAAAAATATTTTTAAGAGCTATCTTTTTAATTTTATGTTGACTTTTTATATTTATTACTTTTCTCATGAATTTAATTGAGAATTTATTTACATGTAAAATGTTAATAATATTATTATAATCCACATTGCATTATTATTATTATTATTATTTATTAAATCTATTATTATTCTTTATTAGTTTGACATTATGTTATTAAATAGAATGGAGTGAATATATAATTTAAAATTAAAAACATAAAAATGATAATATATTATTTTATAAAAAAATGTGAAAGGACTTTCTTTATGAATTAAGAGTACTTCACTTGAAAATGACAATAATATTATTTTATGAGAAAGTGTGAAAAGACATTCATTATGAGTACTTTGCTTGAAAATGACAATAATATTATTTTATGAAAAGACTATTATTATGAGTACTTTACTTTATGACTTAAAAGTACTTACACCACTACCTTGGTTAACTATGTGTTTTCATCTACCATAGAAAATTTGACAAATAAGCATTCTTAACTCATGCAATGCCACCTCACCAAGGGGGATGATGTCATCTACTAGAATGTGATTGGTTGTTTTTTATAGTACATTTTCTTTGTTTTGAGGCCATTTTTTGACCTCAAAATTTCTCTAATTGATAAGTTCTGAGGTCCCTATCCCAGAGGAAGAAGAGGCTAAGGCCTTACATAAGAAGAACTTGGTCAAGGCAAAGAGAATCATTGCTAATTCTAACAAAAACCATCTCATACCACATGTGTCATCTCTAAAGACACCCAAGGAGATGTTTGATTCCTTGACCAAGCTATTTGAAGGAAAGAACATAAATCGGAAGATGACTCTGCGGAATCAATTGAAAGGGGTAAAACTTCATAATGGAGAGACCATTCAATCCTATTTCTCTAAGGTCTCTCAGATCAAGGAACAACTTGAAGCTGTGGATGAAGTGGTGGAGATGGTGAAATTGTTATGACCACTTTGAATGGCCTACCTAGGTCATGGGATTCCTTTATCCAAGGAATCTGTGCAAGAAGAAAACTGATCTCCTTCAGTAGACTGTGGGAGGAATGCTCACAAGAAGAAGCAAGGCTAGTGGCCCGAGAAGGAAAGATGGGGAATGAAGATCAAGCTCTCACAGCTCACACCAAGAAAGGAAAGCCCAAGAGAGAGTCATCTCATTTCAAGAAATCTTCTCACCACCATCAGCATAAAGAAAAGAGAATATGTTTTACATGTAATGAGAAGGGACATATTGATGTAAATTGTCCCAAGGAAAAAAAGGACAACAACAACTTCAACAAGAAGAAGAAGGGCAGCAAAAGGAGGTACCATGCTCATGCTGTTGAGGATAATGAACCTCCCAAGAAGAAGGCTAGGGTAGAAAGTGATGCTTCATCAAGTGAAGATGAATATGTTCTAATCTTTGCTCTCACAGGTACTATCTCTCATGGATGTAATGATTGGCTTATTGATAGTGGGACTTCCAAACATATGACTGGGTTTAAAGAATCTTTTGTAAATCTATCTGAACATGAGTCACCCCATAAAGTAAAACTTGGGGATGACTATCAATATCCCATCAAGGGAAGTGGTGAAGCCTCCTACAACCTAGACTCTGGAAATTCTTTGAAGATGAAATATGTACTATATGTACCTGGGCTCAAGAAGAACCTACTCTCCATATCTGCATGGGATGCAAAAGGCATGAGGGTTTCATTTGTAGATGGCCAAGTCCTAATGTGGCCAAAGGGTAAAACTATAGATGATGCAATGGTGATTGGAGAGAAAGAGGGAGGATTGTACAAATTGAAGGGACAACCTGAATATGTTATGGTACATGAATCCATAAAGCCAAGTGAACTTTGGCATAGAAGGCTTGCACATGTGCACTATAGAGCACTACCAATTGAAAGTAAAGCTGTAGAGGGTCTTCCTGAAATCAAGACAAAGCATGAAGGGGTTTGCAAAGGATGTGCAAAAGGAAAGAACATTAAGAAGGCATTTCCAAGCAGTGAAAGCAAAGCTAAAGGAATCTTGGAAATTATCCACTCCGATGTATGCGGTCCGATGTCATCTAGTTCTCTGAGTGGGTATGTATACTATGTCTCTTTCATTGATGATTTCTCTAGGAAGACTTGGGTTTACTTATTAAAGAACAAAGATGAAGTGTTTGATAAGTTCAAGGAATTCAAAGCCTTGATGGAAAATCAAACTGATAAGAAGATCAAGACATTCAGATCCGACAATGGCGAAGAATTCAATTCAGGTGATTTCAAGAAGTTATACAGTGATTCAAGGATTAAGAGGGAGTTGATCGCTCCCTACAATCCACAACAGAATGGGGTTACAGAAAGAAAGAATAGAACAATCATGGAAGCAGCACGGGCAATGATGCATGACCAGGATCTGCCTATGAATCTATGGGCAGAAGCAGCTAGGACAGCTATATATGTGCAGAACAGAACACCTCACAAGATATTGGACAACAAGACACCAAAAGAGGTAGTCTTTGGCAAGAAACCTGAAGTCAGCCATCTCATAATATTTGGTTGTCCAATATACACTCATGTTCCAAATGAAAAGAGGACAAAGCTAGATCCTTCAGGAAAGAAGGGCATCTTTGTGGGGTACAGTGAAAGCTCGAAAGCTTACAGAATATACTTTCCAGGGTTCAAGAAAATTAATGTCAGCAGAGATGTAACATTTGATGAAAACTCAACCTTCATCAAATCAAAGAAAACACTTGTTGAAGATCATGAAGAACCAAAGGAAGCCAAATTTCAAGACACTACCATGACTTAAACAATTCCAGATGCAGATCGTGAAATGGAAGATCCGCAAGAACCTGTAGATCCACCCCGTGAGAATAACTCTCACAAGAGGAAACCTGCATGGGCTAGAGAGCTCATTCAAGATGTAGAAAGATATGGCATTCCAAAAGAAGAACACATAGAAAGGAAGAGAACTAGATCTCATACCAGCTATGTTGCCTTACTCTGTGATATTATGAACAAAGAACCTTCCAATTATGAAGAAGCAGCGAAAAAGAAAGAATGGAAGGATGCCATGGTCGAGGAATACCAATCGATCATGAAGAATGATGTTTGGGATGTGGTCCCAAGTCCTGAAGGGAAGTCTGTTGTGAATTCCAAGTGGATATACAAGATCAAGCATGCTACAGATGGCAACATAGCTGAGAAATAAAAAGCGAGGTTTGTAGCTCGTGGCTTCTCCCAGAAAGAGGGAATAGACTATGAAGAGACTTTTGCTCCTGTAGCCAAATACACTTCCATCAGATCAATACTTTCTATGGTTGCAGTGATGAAGTGGAAGATACACCAGATGGATGTCAAGACAGCTTTCTTGAATGTTGTAGTCGAGGCGGAAGTGTATGTGGAGCAACCACTTGGTTTTGAGACACATGATAGGGAGTCATATGTGTGCAGGTTGAAGAAAGCCTTGTATGGATTGAAGCAAGCTCCTAGGACTTGGTATGGTAGGATAGCCAACTTTCTATCTAGTTTGGGCTTTACTAAGAGTAAAGCAGATTCCAACCTTTACTACAAGGCTGAGGAAGGCAATCCTGTGATACTATTTCTGTATGTGGATGACGTGTTTGTTACAAGTGAGGATGGATTGATTGTTGATACCAAGAGGAAGCTGTTGAGCCCAGAATTGGCCCTTTTTAGTCATCATTATTCATCTTTCCTGCCCCTGTCCTACACCACTTATCATGGCAATCAGAACTATTGTCCTTACCTTATTCCCCAAATTACCAAGGTATGGCTGATCATTGTTTTATTTTATTAATGCTTATGATTGTGATAATTAAAGTTGTGCATCTCTCAAATTGTGCTAACATGTTGCGATTTATGAAGGTAGTTGAGACAAATGGACTGCAGGAATATCGGGGCTGAACAAGTCATGAAGAAAGGGATGTTCGTTGCTTGTAGAGGGATCCTTGGGGCTCGAATCATCAATCAAAGCACAGCTGTGACAAGGTAGCTGTAACAGAATTCACTATCTTAAGTATGTTGCTGCTCGAGTCTAGCTATGAGCTGGAAGGACCACCACTCTTGGGTCAATTAATAACTTTCTCATATTTGGATGTTTCTGTTCTGCCACGCATTGTAACAGCTAGTTATTTAGGGCGCCTGAAGATCAGAGATCTTCATGGCTGCCCAATTATAGGATTAGATGTTACGATTTGTATGTATAAATATGGGGAGTTTCCTCGACCCAGGGGTTGGACGGCAGACAATTAATTTGTTGTATTAGCAGCTGAGCAAAACTGTGTACTCATTCTTCTGTTAATATAAGGGGTTACTTCTGAGCTAAAGAGTGGTGTTGTTCAGCCAGCGTCTCTGTGTAAAGGCTGGGCCCGTCTTCCACAGAGATTGCTGAGTTAAAATAGGATTCTGAATTCATTGTTATGTGATGCTTTGTTCTTTCCTTTTGTACGCAGCAGCAATATTTATTGTGTGGATTTTCAGTAAAAGATTATATTTCTGTGAGATTGGTGAATGGTGTAGAATAACAGTCGACTGAGTAAGGTTTGCTTTATGCATTTCAATTGCTGTTATACACAGCCGTGTTCATCTTACAGCTAAGTCGTGATCCCATGAGCCCTTACAATTTATCTTTCCTGTTGTGTGTTGATTGATTTCCATTCTGCAGTTCAATTTCTTAGAACAGTTGATTCAATCTTTTGCAATTGGATTTCTAGATTAATGTTCAGTTTATGCTTTATGATTTCCAGGTTGATTGGATCAGACAAGTGATTGTTCTAGAATACAAATGAGATTTATTTTCTGCAATTGTTGATTAGATCTGATACTATTTCTTATTGATGCATGATAGAGAGGAATTGAAGTATAACAGTTAGAAGGCAATTGGGATTGCATAGATTTTTGGGAATGAACATGGATGATAGAAGATAAAAGTATTCACTTCTAATGGTTTGGTGTTTAAGCATATACTGTGCACTTATCCTTTGAAATAAAAAGACTTTCTCGGGTTGACAATAAATTTCATATGCTCTGTGTGTATTGGTAACAATTTATCTGCATATAGAGTGCTTGACATTTTGGCGCCGTTGCCGAGGAAGGATAAAAATTAAACATTGATCATTAGTTGCATCTGGTAATTAATTCTTTGCTGAAATGATTTGGTTCGCATGAATACAAGGAGGGTAAAACGTGATCACCTCCCAACTCCCAAAACCCCACAAATTACTAACAACGCAGGTGGTTCGGGTCGTGGTCGAGGACAACAATTGGGCAGAAGAACATTCATCGACGATCTTGTTGACAGAACTGGTTCATCCACCAGGGCTCGTCATCAAGAAACTCCTATCAGACAAAACTCTGCCGGTTCTAGAACGCCAACGTCCACTGTGGAGAATACAGGAGCAGCTGTGACTCCCTCATACACCCCTGCTAAGGAAGGAGCAACTGACGCAGCTGTCACAACTGAAGAATACGTAGCTGCTACAACTGAGGAATACGCAGCTGCTACAACTGAAGAATACGCAGCTGTTACAACTGAAGAATACACAGCTGTTACAAATGAGGAAAAGAACGCAGGAACGAACGAAGAAGAGGATAAAGAAGAAAAGATGGATAACAGACATGAGAACGAAGAGGAAGAGGCAATGGTAGAATACCATCATGAAAATCACTCCCTGCCAGAAGGGACTACGGCTACATTACAATTTCCAATTCAGCAGCTAGAAGGGACAACTCCTATGAAGAACATCTCACCATCAGTGTTGCCTCGCTTCCATGGCAGGGCAGCAGAAGATCCAGATGAGTTCCTTTTTGAATTTGATATCCTCTGTCGCAGCTATGATTATGTCACAGATGCTCAAAAGTTGAAACTTTTTCCCGCCACCCTGAAGGACAATGCATTACGATGGTTCATGAGCCTTGGGGGAGGAACTGTTGCTAATTGGAATAAGATGAAGCAAGTGTTCCTAGAAAAATATCAAGAATATTGCAACACCAGGGACAAAAGAGAGGAATTATTCAAGATGGTGCAGAAGGAGGATGAAAGTCTGGAGGATTTTGTATAAAGGATGCCGTACAATGTGCAGAGAGCTGGGCAGACGAACATGGGGCTGGATGTGCTCAAGATAATCTTACTTCGAGGGATCAGGGATGACTGTTTAGACATGTTAAATTTGTTAGGAAAAGGAGATATCTCTAAAGATCCTTTTGAGATGATTGTGGAATTATGTAAGAGATACTCTAGGGGATCTTCCAGGAACAATAAGCGGGATAAACGGGACAAGCTGGAACGTGATGTCTTCGACAGAACTCAGAATTCATCCAATGGAGGAGCTACACGTGCAGAGATAGGCAATCTCCTTGAAAATTTTAAAACAGAAATGATGAGCTCCATCTCTTCAGAGATTGATGTCCTGAAGGCAAAACAGAAACATGCAGTGGAGGATCTCACACTAGGTGTGTTCTATCCCCGATGTAAAAAGAATCATCCACTGAAGGAATGCCCTCTTGACAAAATACAAGTATGTCAGCTGTGTGAGCTAAACCACGACATGAAGGAATGTCCCACACTTCCTCAAGTGAAGGCTGTCCTGCAGGCATCAACTCCAGAAGTAGAACCAGCTTATTTCATTGCGCAGAAGAAACCTTGGCAACCTCAAAATCAAGGTATGCCTCCGGACTCGTTTCCATTTTTGAATAATATGAACAATTGGAATAATAATATGCAAAATGTGAATACACAATTCCCTTCAAATTATGCTCAGTGGAATCCTTCTCAACCTGCAATGCAAAATTATAACTCATGGAGTCCTTGGACACAGCCACCACATCAACCTACGTCATGGTCTCCTGGATGGAGAAACTTCCATCTTGGGAACCAGTTTCCTCAACCACCTCCACCTCAACAGTCACCATATTCTCCTCCATATCCTCAATTTCCTCAATTTCCTCAATATCCTCAATACCCACCTCAACAGTCGCAGCTGCAGCTACAGAATAATCATGTTCCTAATATACCAATACGGCCTCAGCTGCCTGCCCAACCCAATCCTAACCCAAATAATAAAACAGTCCATCAATTGGAGACTGTCAATATGCCAGCCTACTCTCTTTCCCCTGTACCTTGTAATGATATTCGTCTACGATCTGGGAAGATAATAGAACTTGTAATTACAGAAGATATTCCACCTTCTGTGCATGAAAAAGGAGAGAGTTCACAGCATCCATCTGATCCAGTTCCTATCACTGAAGGTGCTGAGCATTCCTTAGATGGGACGGCTGAAACATTAAATGAGAAATCAGATAATACACATCCTACCCAGTTGGTAAGGCAACCACCATACCCTGAGAGACTAATGCTACCAAAAATAGGGGGGCAACCTCAGTTCAACCTCCTAGGAGAGTTGAAGAATCTTTATGTTAAAATCCCCCTTCTTCAAGCCCTTCAAGACGTGCCTATTTATGCTAAAACAATTCGGGACCTGTGCACTAAGAAACCAGGGAGGAAACCTAGAGATCCTCCCACTGTTCACGTCATAGGGAATTTATCTGCTTTAATAACAGGAAAAATCCCTGTGACCAAGTATGACGACCCTGGCAATCCCACTGTCACTGTACATATAGGACAAACGCAGATACCCAACGTGCTAGTCGACTTAGGAGCAACGATCAATGTCATGACAATTGAGACTGTAAAGAAGCTGGGACTCACTAATTTTAGGCCGACCCCTACCATTTTAGAATTGGCAGACAGATCCACCATTAGACCCGAAGGGATTCTGGACGACCTTGTCATCTCAGTAGATTCATGGGAATACCCTGCTGACTTTTTGATATTGCAACCAAAATCACAGCTGGGAGGACATCCATTGATCCTGGGGAGACCTTGGTTGGCCACAGCTGATGCTTGCATCAGCTGTCGATCTGGGTCCATGACTATATCTGATGGTACAGAGATTAAAAACCTCACCCTGTATCCTCCAGCTCGGCCAAGTTTAGAGACTGAAACTTCTCTCTGGATAGAGCAGGAAGAGTAGGAGGATGTTCAGCCACTATTAACAATAGGGAAGGCCTTAACTTTTAAAAATGAAACAGAAGATGATGCCATCAGTAATTTCATTAGCGAACCTGTTTCAGTAGATAAAGAGGTCTATCAAATCCTGAACATTACCCTTGGTAAGGAAGAACAAGAAAATCTTACAGAGGAAACATTGGTTGGTGATACAAACATAATCCCAATTTTGAAAAATTCAAAAAGCATTCCTATTGAGGTAGAGCCTGGAAGAACTTTGAATATCAACCCTGATCTCTCCTCAAAAGAACAGATGCGCCTAATCAGTCTCTTGAAGGAACGTAAGGGGGAATTCGCCTGGGAGTATACAGACATGAAGGGTATCCCTTCTAATCTGTGCACTCATCGTATTTACATTAAAAATGACTCCCGGCCTGTATGTCAACCCCAACGACGCATGAACCCTAATCTGAGGGATATAGTGAAGGAGGAAATACAGAAACTTTTGGAAGCAGGATTTATCTACCCTATTTCAGATAGTGAGTGGGTTTCCCCACTTGTAATTGTGCCCAAGAAAAATGGTAAATGGAGAATCTGTGTTGATTATAGGGAGCTGAACAAAGCTACACAAAAGGATCATTTCCCTCTGCCCTTTATTGACCAAGTACTTGATACCCTATCAGGGAAGAAGTTCTTCTCCTTCTTGGATGGGTTCAGCGGGTACAACCAAATTCAGATTGCTCTTGAGGATCAGGATAAGACCACCTTCACTTGCCCCTGGGGAACGTTTTCCTACAGGGTGCTTCCCTTTGGTTTATGTAATGCACCAGCAACGTTCCAAAGAGCTGTAATTGGCATATTCTCTGAATTGGTTAATGATAGTATGGAAGTCTTTATGGATGATTTTACTCCCTATGGCAAGGATTTTGAGGAAGCACTGGAAAATTTAAAGAAGGTTTTAATTCCCTGTGAACAAGCTCGCCTTTCATTAAGCACTAAAAAATGCCACATGATGATGAGTGAGGGGGTGGTATTAGGACATTTCATCTCTACCGATGGCATTCAGGTGGATCCTTCAAAAATTAAGGTGATAAAAAATATACCTACTCCTTCAACGCAGAAAGAAGTGCGAAGTTTTCTGGGACACGCTGGATATTACAGGAGATTTATAGAAAACTTCTCCAAACTTGCTTCCCCTTTGTTTTCGTTGTTAATGAAGGACACACAGTTTGTGTGGAGTGAAGCATGCCAGACAACGTTTGATGAGCTTAAAGAGAAGTTGTCCACAGCCCCTATCCTAAGGGGACCTAATTGGACCATACCTTTCCACATTTCTTCAGATGCTTCTGATACCGCCATTAGAGCAGTATTAGGAGAGCAGGATGGTCAAGTACCTTATGCCATCTATTATGTTAGTAAAAACTTAGCCCCTGCTGAACTTAATTATACTGTTACTGAAAAATAATTCCTTGCTATTGTTTATTCTATTAATAAGTTTCGGCATTACATTACTGGGTATCCTACATTTATGCACACTGACCACTCTGCCATTAAGTATTTGATGAACAAACCTGTCACCAATGCCAGAGTAACCAGGTGGCTTTTATTATTACAGGAATTTGATATTACCATTATAGATAAACCTGGAAAAGAAAATGTTGTTGCTGATTTTTTATCACGATTTACTAACAGTGATGACAGTTCACCTGTTGAGGATTCTTTCCCATATGAACATTTATTCGCACTCTTAGCTCATTCACCCTGGTATGCAGACGTTGCTAATTATTTGGTTGTAGGAAAGCTTCCGCCACATATGTCTAAATGAGAGAAGAGAAAAATCATCCAGCAAAGTGCCATGTATTGTTGGCTTAATGGTCATCTCTTTTACACAGGACCCGATCTTGAGATTAGGAGATGTGTAAGGGAAGATGAGATCTTTCATATACTGAAGGCCTGTCATGATGAACCTTGTGGAGGACACTTTGCAGACAAAAGAACAGGGCATAAAGCGCTGCGGATGGGCTACTATTGGCCGACACTGTTCAGGGATGCTAAAAGATATGTTCAGTCCTGTGACAGCTGCCAAAGGATGGGCCAACCTAATAAAACAGATCAGATGCCTTTACAACCCCAAGTGGTACTAGAACCATTTGACAGATGGGCATTGGATTTTGTTGGCCCTATCAGCCCTCCTTCCAAACAGAAGGTTTACATCCTAGTGTGTACAGATTACATGACCAAGTGGGTGGAAGCTGTAGCTTTGACTAAGGCTAATGACCAAGCGGTGATTGATTTTCTGTATAGTGAAATCTTTACCCGCTTTGGGGTACCAAAGGAATTAGTCACTGATGGGGGACCGCAATTCATCTCACACCAATTTGAGTCCTTGCTCCGGAAGTATCATGTGCAGCATAGGATAGCTTCACCTTACCACCCCCAGGCCAATGGTCAGGTGGAAAGTACTAATAAAGTTATTGAAGCAATCCTTACTAAAACAGTTAAAAGCCATCGAAAGGATTGGGCTGACAGGCTTCCAGAAGCACTGTGGGCATATCGCACAACTTGGCGCAACACCACAGGGTTTTCTCCTTATGATCTGGTGTATGGAAAGAGTGCCATCTTTCCAATTGAATTTGAGATCAAGACCCTGAAAACAGCCACCGAAATGAATCTAGATGTAACAGAAGCCCAGAAGAGAAGATTGAATCAATTAAATGAACTAGATGAGAAACGGTTAGCTGCAGTAGACTAGACTGTGCTGCTCCAGCAACAGAGATCCAACTGGCATGACCGATTCATCAAAAAGAAAATCTTCCATGAAGGAGACTGGGCACTATTATACGACTCCAGATTCAAGAAGGATTTTAAAGGAAAATTACGTACAAGATGGCTGGGCCCATATTTGGTCGACAGGGTATTTGACAACGGCACTGTTCGCCTGGTGACCATTGATGAAAACCGTATATCATTACTTGCCAACGGCCACAGACTGCGATTGTATCGTAAGCCCATCTTGAAAGATGCATTCGTTTCACAAATTGCTGCCGATCCAGATTATCAGTTGGCACCGGAGCAGGAATTTTTCTCTGCCTTTGCAAATCTTTAAAACTGAAAATCGTATTTGCTGTACATAAATAATTTCCTGCTGTAGTGTATAATTGTTGTTTTTTTCCTCTTTGCATTTGATCTTTTCGTTTGTTGTCATTTTCTAAAAATTTTCAGGGAAGCGCCAGGAGAACGACCAGTTTGGGCCCGTCAAGCGAAGATCTCCCTGTGCCGTCCTTGCTAAAAAAAAAAAAAAAAAAAAAAAAAAACCGACAGCTGCGACATATTTTCCGGCAGCTGCAACATCTTTTACGGCAGCTGTATATCTTTTCCAAAAACCACATTATCATTTCCCAGCAGCCGCAAATCCATTTTCCTGCCTGCCGTCAATCCTTTCTGGCAGCTGCAACATCTTTTTCCGCAGCTGCCACTTCATTTTCCCGTAGCTGCCACCTCATTTCCCAGCAGCCGTAATACCTTTTTTCCGCCTGCCATCAATCCTTTCTGGCAACTGCAACATCGACGGCTGCAAAATCGGCAGCTGTAACATCTTTTTCTGCAGCTGCCACCTCATTTTCCTGCAGCTGCCACCTCATTTCCCAGCAGCCGTAATATCTTTTTCCCTCCTTCCGTCAATCCTTTCTGGCGGCTGCAACATCGGTAGCTGCAACATCTTTTTCCGCAGCTGCCACCTCATTTCCCAGCAGTCGTAATATCTTTTTCCCGCCTGCCGTCAATCCTTTCTGGCAGCTGCAACATTGGCGACTGCAACATCGACAACTGCAACATCTTTTTCCTGCAGCTGCCACCTCATTTCCCAGCGGCTTCCACCTCATTTACCAGCCACTGCCACATCATTTCCCAGCATCTGCGTTATCGTTTTCCGTTGACCGTAAATCATTCTTCCCGGCAGCCGTTAATCCTTTTTCCTGCGGCTGTGAATCATTCCTGGCAGCTGCCATTTCTTTCCAGCGGCTGCAACATCATGTCACAGCGGCTGCAACATATTTCCCACAGTCGTAAAATTTTTCCCGCCAGCTGTAATTTTTTTTCCGCCGCCGTAAAACTTTTCCGTGACAGCCGTAATTTTCCCCGATACCGTAAATCCTTTTTCCGGCTGCCGTGAATTCTTTTCGGGTGGCTGCAACTCCTTTCCCGCCGGCTGCAACATATTTTTTTTTTGGAGACTGCAACATCTATTTCGTCGGCCGTGCTATCATTTTTTTGGCAACTTGCAGTCGTAACTCCCGTGTTAATAGAAGAATTGTTTCAAACCTGCTAATCATGGTGTTGATCCACCTCAGTCGTGCCGGCGAATTCATCATTCCGACCCCGAGGACGCGATGGTTTGTATTTCACCGGCGGAAGAAATTATTACCTTATCCGAGTCATCATGATCACACATCTGACTGTGCACAAGCTCGGCTTCGTGACGTCACCAACTGCATGCTCCACCAGTTTCCGCAGCTTTCCGACGCACAGTTTTATGAGGTATGGCTTTCATTTATCATGTGATTAAGCATTGATATCATTTAAATGATATTAGTCGTACCTTCACTCGTACCACCATTTATACCTGATTAAACCTTTCCCTCGTACGACGTAACACTAATAACTGCCACCTTCCCCAATTCGGCATGGAAATTTCAAACGCTTTTCTGTGCTCAACTTTCCAAATTTGCTCATTCGCTCAACGTCTCTGCTCAACGATTCGTGCATCCTCTGTGCTGCAACTTCCATTCTGGGATCCTGTAATCTGTGGAATAGCAGTATCAGCTTGCAGCCAGGACCATGGGGATTCTAGTTCGCCATGAACCTTTAAATACCTGGGAACTCAAGAGAAATCTTCAAGTTCTTGCCATTTTTCAAGCTGCTGGCTGGCTCGAATTCTTTGAGCGATTGGACGGATTCGATAGGGACGCGGCCCTGCAATTTGCCTTGAATCTTACCAAAACTCACTCCACGGTGTGGGGGCTGTGTATAGACGTCTCCGAGATCATTATATCCGAGGTTACAACCATCCCGATGGTGGGAAAACCATGGTTTAACCGACGAGTCCCTGCAACGGTTGCACGAGAAGAATTTTTACTTCCAGGGGAGCAAGTTGAAGCATCCAAGAGAGGGATTGCACTGAACTCACTGCCGCGGCCATGGGACCAGGTTGCTGTCTTCCTCAAGAAATACATTACTTGTGAAGGTAGATATCAAACTGTGTATAACTCTGAACTTCCTTTGCTTTCTCATCTCCGCCATGGCATTTTATTGAACATTCCATTTTATTTACTGCACGACTTGCGTCATATGGCGACATTTGTTCAGTCTGCGAAGCACCCACTTTCCTCTCTCACCCACCATGGCCTTATCAAATTAATTATTGTAAGAACCCTTGCCCAACATAATAAAACTTAAGAACAATTTATAACCCGACCACAGCAACCTGTTCCCTTGAGGGTCATCCCATTACAGCAATTACAGGTTCCACCACAACAGGAGGACCGGAGTTCCTCCAGTGAAGTTGGGGGGAGGGATGAAATGGGAGAAGAACAGCAATCGGGGGCACAGGCAGGACCATCCGGGGTGGGTGAAACCATAGTAGAAGAACAACAACCGGGGGCACAAGCTGGGCCATCTAGGGGGGGGAACTATATTAGAGGAAGAACAAACAGGGGCACAGTCAGAGCCATTCGGGGGAGATGAATCTCCAGCACAAGCAGAACCAGTGGGGGATGACATTGCATTTGAAGTAGAGCAAGGGGAAGCACAAACAGAGCCATTAGGTGGCAGTGTAGATGAAACCTTTGTGGAAAACCTAGATAACAGGACAGCTCCGACAGCAGAAGGTGAAATTGGAGCAGCATCAAATGCTGCGACAATGGAACCTGAAGATGACGGAGCTAGGGCAATGGGAGAATACATTGAACTGGTAACAATTGAGTCTTCACCTGAGTGGGTAGGAGGAGGAGCTGTGATTGAAGAACAACATGAGGGGAAAAGAAATATTCCTTCGACCTCAGTTTTGGCTCCCTATATCCCAGCTCCACAGGAGGAAACACCACAAAGGGAAAAATCACAAAAGAAAATGCCACAAAAGAAGAGAAAGAGAGCCACCAATGAATTTGACCTAATAGCACCAATCAAAAAGAAACGAACTCGATCTGCCACAGTAGCAGAGGCAGCTAGGAAAATATGGGCAACCTTAGAGACACAGGTTGAGCCCCCAATCCTTGTACCAAGACCGATGGATGCTCCACAAAGGCCAGTGGAGGAAGAACCTAGAATTGAAGGACTTCTGTATGAGAATGCAATGCTGAAAGAGGACCTCCAAGTACTTAGAAGGGAGTTGGAAACTTGGAAGGAAACCTGTAGAAAGCAGGGTGAAAGAAAAATGTACACACTGATAGAGGTTGCAGACCAAGTGGAGGAATCAGATTCTGCTGGAGCTAGGGAGGAGGATGAACGAATACTCTGCCCCACCTGTGGAGAAATATTTAAGGAAGCAGGCCATAAAATTCTACTTAACACTTATTCAGCACAACAGCCTGTGGCCACAGTGGGGGAAGCAATGGAAAAAGAAGGTGCTGCCACACAAGAACCAGCACTTTTAAACATCCTTGTTGAAGCTGTTACTTCCCACGATGCAGAAATTATCGAACAGGTAGGAGAAGAACATGGGATGGGGGACGCTCTGGAGCTTATAAAGGAATATAGTGAAACCCCAGAGTGTTCCCATGATACAGAAATCATAGGTCAGATGGGAGAAGAACTTGGAATGGAGGTCACTCTGGAGGCCAATGAAGAATTCCATACTGTGACCCCAGAATGCTCCCAGGACACAGAAATTTTGGAAGAAGAGGCTCAAAGGCAGGACAGTGATAAACTGGAACAGGATGCTGTAACACAAGAACCAGCAACCCTGAATTTACTTGTGCAATCAGCCGAACAGGTGGGAGAAGAACCCGGAACAGAGGACACTCTGGAATTCAATGATGAACTCTGGGTTGTAACCCCAGAGGGCTCCCATGACACAGAGCTCCTAGGAGAAGAATTGCAACAACAGGAGGATGAAGAGGCAAGCCAGGATGTTGCTACACAAGAACCAACATCCTTGGAAACTGCAACAGGAGCTCCTGAATTTCATTTAAAAGATAAACCTGGAGTGGATTTCATTCCCGATACACAGTTGGGAGAAGATGAACAGGTACAGACACCATGCTCAGGTGACACCGAAATTTTGGAGGATGAGCTGCACAATGAGAAGGAAATCCAATCTCAGCAGCAGAGGGACAAGGAAGACACTGTTACACAAGAACCAATGTCTCTAAAAGCAATGATGGTAGCTGTTGAAGAGAACCTAAAGGATGTTGCTGTTACACAAGAACCAGCAACCCTTTTATTAAACTTAGAGGTGCTAGAAGACACTGCCCCACAAGAATCAGTGCTTCTCCCTCCTAAGAATGTTATTTATGTAGATTCAGATTAAGGATGGCCCTCTAAGCTCTCAGGCACAGCATAATGAGACTGCAGGAATATTCCCTCTACATTAACTGCATTTCCAGATACCAGCAATTAGTAGAGGAAGGGGAACAGTGACTCACAGAGGCTGTTCAAAAGACAGATAAGGTACCTGGGTTTCCTACAATTCTTTCTCTCTCCATGGATAGAGCTCAGTACAGGATTCAGATTGTAAATAATGCAGGTTGTTGCATGAGGACATGCAACAGGGTAGTTGGGGGGAGATGTTGAGCCCAGAATTGGCCCTTTTTAGTCATCATTATTCATCTTTCCTGCCCCTGTCCTACACCCCTTATCATGGCAATCAGACCTATTGTCCTTACCTTATTCCCCAAATTACCAAGGTATGGCTGATCATTGTTTTATTTTATTAATGCGTGTGATAATTAAAGCTGTGCATCTCTCAAATTGTGCTAACATGTTGCGATTTATGAAGGTAGTTGAGACAAATGGACTGCAGGAAGATCGGGGCTGAACAAGTCATGAAGAAAGGGATGTTCGTTGCTTGTAGAGGGATCCTTGGGGCTCGAATCATCAATCAAAGCACAGCTGTGACAGGGCAGCTGTAACAGAATTCGCTATCTTAAGTATGTTGCTGCTCGAGTCTAGCTGTGAGCTAGAAGGACCGCCACTCTTGGGTCAATTAATAACTTTCTCATATTTGGATGTTTCTGTTCTGCCACGCATTGTAACAGCTAGTTATTTAGGGAGCCTGAAGATCAGAGATCTTCATGGCTTCCCAATTATAGGATTAGATGTTACGATTTGTATGTATAAATATGGGGAGTTGCCTCGACCCAGGGGTTGGACGGCAGACAATTAATTTGTTGTATTAGCAGCTGAGCAAAACTGTGTACTCATTCTTCTGTTAATATAAGGGGTTACTTCTGAGCTAAAGAGTGGTGTTGTTCAGCCAGCGTCTCTGTGTAAAGGCTGGGCCCGTCTTCCACAGAGATTGCTGAGTTAAAATAGGATTCTGAATTCATTGTTGTGTGATGCTTTGTTCTTTCCTTTTGTACGCAGCAGCAATATTTATTGTGTGGATTTTCAGTAAAAGATTATATTTCTGTGAGATTGGTGAATGGTGTAGAATAACAGTCAACTGAGTAAGGTTTGCTTTATGCATTTCAATTGCTGTTATACACAGCCGTGTTCATCTTACAGCTAAGTCGTGATCCCATGAGCCCTTACAATTTATCTTTCCTGTTGTGTGTTGATTGATTTCCATTCTGCAATTCAATTTCTTAGAACAGTTGATTCAATCTTTTGCAATTGGATTTCTAGATTAATGTTCAGTTTATGATTTATGATTTCCAGGTTGATTGGATCAGACAAGTGATTGTTCTAGAATACGAATGAGATTTATTTTCTGCAATTGTTGATTAGATCTGATACTATTTCTTATTGATGCATGATAGAGAGGAATTGAAGTATAGCAGTTAGAAGGCAATTGGGATTGCATAGATTTTTGGGAATGAACATGGATGATAGAAGATAAAAGTATTCACTTCTAATGGTTTGGTGTTTAAGCATATACTGTGCACTTATCCTTTGAAATAAAAAGACTTTCTCGGGTTGACAATAAATTTCATATGCTCTGTGTGTATTGGTAACAATTTATTTGCATATAGAGTGCTTGACAAAAGCTTGCTCTCGAGTTCGAGATGAAGGACTTGAGGATGATGCACTATTTTCTAGGCATGGAGGTGTGGCAGAGTGCAGATGGGATCTTCCTTGGACAAGGGAAGTATGCAGTAGAAATCTTGAAGAGGTTCGGGATGATGGACTGCAAGGCCATGGCCACACCTATGGCATCGAACCTAAAGCTTCTGTTTGATGCTTCATCTGATTGTTGACCAACGCGACCTCGGTCGATAGGGGTTCGCCTCACTGTCGACACATACCGTAGTCTCCCTGGGCACCGGCTTGGGCAGGTTTGAGCCCACCCAGCAACACCCACAGAGTGGATGAGGTCTCACATGAGGTGTACAGGACGAGCAGACGGAACCATGTTTTCGCCGAGGGAGGAGGAGAGTTGTGGCTGCATGGACTAACTCTATTGCGATACTTAAACAGAAACTTTAAACATTCGGCAAGGAGTTATAACATATTACTTAATCGCAACATTTACCATCACATTTGACATAGAACATATTACTTAATCACATCATTTTATCATCACAGCAACAGTAAGCAGACATTGCATCAAACAACATTCATATATTGTAACATTGCACAAAGATAGTACCGAAACATCATCATTATATTACTGTCGTGGTCATATACCAGAAGCAAAACACAGATCTCCATACACCATCGTTCTTCTCCCTCTATGCTCCCCTCTCTCTAACACTTACAACTCTCATGTATTTATAGGCTTCTACCATTACAATATTTTTCCACTTACAACTGACTTCCTAACCGACACTATGGACAATTGACCCAATATCTAACTGACTCGGTCCAAATGACCCCAAAAACCCACAAAATGCAGTACATTGACTCACTATTTCATACTATGTGGTCCAAGTGACCCAAAACCCGCCAATTGTGGTATTCTTTAACACAAAATACTCCTTTCGCGCCCTCATCCGATGTGTCGCAGTGTCGGCGGTACTGCGACATTTCCCCATCAAACCGCCTGCCAACAAGCCCCCAACACAATCTTGTGGCTCGCCCTCAAGCCATGTCAACTACTGGACATAGTGCCTTCGAACTGAACTATGTTCCGGTAACTATTCTTGCTGTCTGCATCACGCGGTGTTGTCCCACTCCTTTTGCTACACTGACCGTCGACTTATTGTGCTGTATGTTTAACCCAAAATCGTCATCGCCTGACTTGCTGTCATGTACTTCTCAAACTCATCCTCGAGTCTCTTGGAAGGGTACTGATGAGAATAAAAAGAGGACGAACAGTACCAAGGTGAGAAATTAACGGATGACTCTGGCACAGTTTTTTCGCACTAGCAACCGGTACCTACTATGGGCGGGGAGCTACTGCCCCAACCCTCTCAGGGGTCGAGAAGAGCACAATCCTTTGAACAACTACTGCGTACTTAATCATGCTGGACCGGCCCTCGACTCAGGCATAACACAGTGTAAGTGCACATGTTGTATCAAGTTACTCAGGGACACTCGTTGTTTGGGCGCGCAGGGCCCCTGGGGTGTTGCCACAGGAAACGAAGTGAAGCATTTCCATAGCCTCCTTGGAATTTCGCACAAATCAACTCGCAAACTGATCAACCAACATAACCACTCTATTGCAGAACAACTTCGTTGTAGCGAACTATCAACCACCTCGGTTACTTATAGCCGGACCGTTCCCGAGTCACGACAGTGGGAATGATGCCCCACTACCTCTCATTTGCATGTGTAACCCCATCGACTAATGCAACAGGGGATGACCATGCGGTCACCAAAGATCTCACGTGCCGAAGTGCGAGCAATATCCTCAGATTGTGTTGATCGTACCGGCCTAGTGTGCCATGTGAAAAACATGTTGTCATCATGTGGTAATCCGGACGAATCTGTCTAGTGCAATCTTGTATAGGGATGATGGGTAGTGGTCACAAGATATTAGTGGAACAGTAGTCATACAACTACCCCGTACCCCCCAAATCCTCCGTAATCATCAAAAAATCCTTCAACAAAATCTGTCGTCGGTCCTGGTCGCAATACTGTCAGGAATCTCAAACTTGCAGCACAAGGCTTCCTGCTTGCGCATACCTTCTTTGGTTGGTGCACCATCTGCCACCAAGCAACCTGCAACACACCCTTTTTTTTTTCGTGCGACTCAGACATCGCACTACTCCAAGCCCGATCGATAGGGCTTCAACTTGTGACCATTTACCAACTTGGGGAGCATCGCCCCATCCAACCGTTGTAACTGAACTGCTCCACCTGAAGTAATACTATTGATGCGAGATGGACCCAACCAATGCATCTACAATTTTCCTGGATGTTTCATAAACTTGCTATCGTATAATAACACCAAGTCGCCTTGCTGAAACTGTTTACTTTTGATGTGTCGATCATGCCATGCCTTCTGGCGATCCTTCTCCACACCTTGGTGAAATCTAGCGATAAATCGATCCTCTTCCAGCTCCACCAATTGCGCTAGACGGTCATCTAATGCTGCGACATCATCCATGCTCGTAACAGCCGCAATTCGTAGACTTGGAACAATGTACTCCATAGGCATAATTGCTTCCTTCCCATATACCAGCTTAAAAGGTGTCTAACCAGTCAACCTTTTACATGTGGTGCGATATTAGGCCCACAACACTGCTGGGATTTTCATATCCCAGTCGTCGTGGTTCGCAGTGCACACCTTTGTCAACGCATGCTCCAACACCTTGTTAAACGCCTCCACCATTCCATTTTCCTGTGGGTGATAGGGTGTACTTTTCTTATGTTGTATCTGCAACTCCTACATCAATGCGCTGATAGTGCGATTAAGAAAGTGGCTTCCTTGATCACTCAGCAATATCTTGGGGCAGCCGAAACGAGTGATAATGTGATGAAACAAAAATCTAGCAGTCGTTGCAGCAGAGCAATCAACTACGGGTGCTGCCTCATCCCATCGGGTCAAGTACTATGTCGCCGTGACAATATACCGCGCACCTGTGCATTTCCCTGGTGGACTGATCGGTCCGACAAAATCGACAGCCCATTTCTCGAATGATTGAAGTGTCACTTGTAGTAGTAGCGGCATCTCGTCGCGTCTGGATGGATTGCCAGTTCACTGACACACATCGCAAGACCGCGCATAGTCTGTCGCATCATTATGTAATGTGGGCCACCAAAGCCCTGCACGCAGAACCTTCCGAGCAGTCGCCCGACCACCATAGTGTCCTCCCGCTACTCCACTATGTGCCTCAGCCAATATCTGCGCTTGCTCATGCGACAAGACACATCTGTGCAATATCTCATCAGCGCCCAATTTATACAACTCTCCCATGATTAGCTGAAAGTTTGCAGCCTTGACAACCAACTGCTTCTTCTGAGTAGTGGTAAAGTCAGCGGGTGCGGTGTCGGTCACCATAAACTGAAGGATGTCATCAAAATATTGATCAGCGGCGGCAACATGGAATAGTTGGGCATCCGGCAACCCGTCTTCGAAATTAGTCGGTTCCTCCCCTGTGTCAATCCGTGACAAATGATCTGGTCCAGCATTCAACTGCCCCAGTTTCACAATGACTTCAAAATCAAACTCCTGGAACAAAAGTAGCCAACGGCATATCTTTCCCCCCAACACAGGCTTATTGACCAAGTATTTTAATGCAGAATGATCAGTAAACATTTTAAAGTGGCCACCCAACAAATAAAGCCTGAATTTCTGCAGCGCATAAACCATGGCCAAACCTTCTTGTTCTGTGGTAGTGTAATTGCGTTATGTAGAGGACAGCTTCCGATTGGAAAAAGTAATGGGATGATCAAGGTCGCCTTCTCCAGGTTGAGCCAACACAACCCCTAATGCAATCGATGAAGCATCAACATGGACATGGAATTCCTTACTCCAGTCCGGAAAGACCAAAATTGGGGTCGACGCCATCTTCGCTTTGAGCGTTTCGAAGTTATCCTGACATTCCGGGCTCCACTGGAATGTAGCGTCCTTCTTCAACAATTTTTCCATAGGGGCATTAAGCGCAGCATAACCCCTGATGAACTTGCGATAATATCCCGTATGACCCAATGTCGCGCGCAAACTGCTTAACGGTGGTTGGCAGTTGCAACCCCAAAATGAGTGCGATTTTGGCGGGATCAACTAGCAATCCCTGCTTACACGCGATATGACCCAGCAATATCTCAAACGGTGCATAGAAAATGCATTTCGTCAAGTTCAGCGATATCTAGTGTTGTCGGCTTCATTCAAGCATTAACCGCAGATTGGCCAGATGATCACGAATCAATCCATAAATAGTCCAGTCATCCATATATACCTACAAAAACTTCTGAATAAAATATTTGAATGCGGCAACAACAACCCGAGAGAATATCGCAGGTGCATTCTTCAAACCAAACGGCATTACCGTGTACCGAAAGTAACCCCATTCAGTAATGAAATTTGTCTTATGGCGATCTTCCTTGGCAATGCAAATCTGATGGTAGCCAGATAATCCATCAGTGAAAGAGTACATCTCCTGGCCACCCACTCCTTCAAGTACTTCATCAATAAACGGGGTCGGAAACAGGTCATGCAAGCAGGCATTGTTCAACTTTCGCAAGTTGATGCAAATGTGCACTTCACCTATTTTCTTGTCCTGCACCACCATAGGACTGATCCATTCAGACTCTTCCATGGGTTCGATAATACCAGCATCCAACATGCGATCAAGTTCTACCTTGACCTTTTCTTTATGTCGCGGATTCAGTCGATAAGATCGTTGTCGGATTGGCTTAGCATCTGGTTTCAATGGAATCTTCATCTCTCCTAAATCACCTAAGATTCCCTTCATTTCGGAAAACTTCATGGGAAACATTTTGAAACTCATGAAGTAACTCAGTAACCTTACTCATCATCTCATCATCCCAATAATCCCCAACATTGGCAAACTTGGGAGTAGCCTCGGTGCCGATATTCGTCTTGCGGAGCTGTAATGGTTGACTAAACGGATTACTTGGTGCAGCAGGTGGGACCACATCGCGACTTCCTTCAGATTCGGGGATGTTAATATTCTGGGGATCATCATCATCCTCTGGCCCACCACCGATGTTGAAGCATTCCATGAGAGACTGCATCTGACAATGTGTGTGCAGGTCGACAAGGTAGGCCGTCGGAACAACCTGAAGTACCACATCGCGGATGAGCTGCAGGGCGTTATGGAAATCAAGGTTGGCATCCGCAAAAGTGAATGTATGAGTGAAACAGATCGTCAACTCCCCTCATGTTGTAATGTCTCGGCACAACTCAGCTGCGGTGTACCATGAGCGCGGTATCTCATCCAAAGTATAGACAAAAGCATGGACCCACTCATCTCTGGGTCGCACTACCCATAAGCATTGGCATTCCATCACATGATCACTGGGATCGGTCCGGCCATCATACTTTCCAGTGTGATAAACCTCAGTATCGCCAAACCAAACCATCATCAACCTTCGACATTGTGGCCAACCTTTAATGAATTTCTTATGTGTCTCCCACCAGCGAGCTAGAGTAGCCTTCAGTGCTTCATCCAATGCTAGCAATCACTGTGGTTCTGAGACATGGTCTTCAAATTCTGCTAAAAAGGTGGTTAGGCCAAGAAACCCCTCATAGACGGGCAATGTGATCGCTTATGTTGCAACACGACTTAAGGATTGCGTAATTAAGCCACATTTCTAGAATGGTACTTCATGCATTCGGTTCTGCCAATGTTCCAAGGCATCCTCAGAGTCGGAAGACGCAGAGCTGTCGCTGCGCCACTCCAACTCACCGTGGACAATAGGATGAATATAATATTCATAAATATTGAATGCATGGTCCCATCCAGCGGGATTATCATCTCTTACAGGTTCAACGTATCGGCGTCCTTCAGCCGGATCCAACGGGGCTATGACCCTGAAATCACGATTCTCAAAGGTCATCATGCGCTTCTTGAAGTTGATGAAAACTCCACTATCGTTAGCCCATCCAATCCCCAAGAACGTCGGATAAGAGCTTCCTCCCTCAACCACTGTAATAACATCAAAGTCAGCATAAGTCTTCAAACCCTCAATATCAATCGTGGGTCGTGAAACTCGCCCAATGGGTGTTACCTTCGCATGGTTAGCCAACCGGAGCTGCACAGGAGACCAGCTCAATGGGGGACTCCCCATCTTCTGCCACGCCTACTTGGTTAAGATGTTAACATCCGAACCAAGGCCAAGAATCATAGAGTCAACATCATATTCACCAATCTGAATATTCAGGCGCATTTCCTTGCCAGTCTTCCGTCGCTGTAGGGAGTTGACTGCCAACTCCTGCCATCCTTTCAAAAATCGCTGCAACCATCCCTCAATCTCAACCAGGGAAATCGAGTCTCATACCAATGACAGACAAATTTCGAGGAACTTTTGCAATGTCCCCAGTAGTAGTGGTCAGTCAGCATCTGATGTAGTATCAAAGACAGGCAGCATATCGCAAACAACAACCTTACCGCGGTCTTTCTCCAAAGTGCGACGTGCCTCCAGGAATGTCTCTCGGATTGTATCAATGTCGAAAGGTACCGTCTTCTAACCAGCCAACCGAATCAGTGGTCATGAACCATCTTCCCCAGTCGTCTTTCCTCCACGAGTGACAACAGCCATCGAAGCATCTTGTGGTGACAGTTCGACAGAAATGGTCGCAATATTTCCACCCTGCGTCTAGTTCTGCTGCAGATTCCCCGGTTGATTGACATTCAGCTTTGGTCGCTAGGGCTAGTTCTATACTGGTTACTGGACTGAGTTCTATATTGGTTACTGTGGCTGGGCCTGATTCTGTAGCTGCGGAGCGTTCCTAGCCTGCCATCGTGCAATCAATTGTGGACAATTGTCAACCATATGATCATTACCAAAACAAAACGTACAGTGATTCTGTAGCAATGGGCAGTCGCGCTGATAATGCCCCCATACCGCACAGTGGTAACATTGCACAAGTCTATGACCTCCTCGGCCTCCTACTCCACAGCCAAATCCGCCACCGCGTCCGCCCCTGTATCCTCCTCGGTAGCTTCCCTGCTGTTGGTACTGAGGTTGGTTAAACTGTTGTTGCATTGGTGCTGGTGGTATCCCTTACCCTTGTGGTGCATACTGCGGTTGTTGTACGTACTGTGGCTGTGGGGGGGTCATCTGCATCGGAGTGTATTGCGGCGTGAACTGTTGCGGTTGCTGTTGCTGTGGTGCAAAATACATTTGCGATTGTGGTAGTGGTTGGGCTACCTGCAGTTGCAGTTGTGGTTGTTGCACAATGCGTTGATCATCCTTGACATAGAATGCATCACACATCCTCTCCTATAGCAACCCATATGCACGACAATCTTTGTTGTCATGACCCACCGACTTGCAGAATGTGCAGTAAAGATTTCGCGGGGTTGTGACCATTTTCTGCATATATGGGCAATTATCGTGACTGTGCCCAAACACGTGACAAACGCGACACCACGGCATACTGCCGCCATTCAACGGATTTGGCATGCTTGACACCAAATAATGATGGAAATTCAGGCAATTATCCTTTGTATGCCCTTCTCTTCGACATCGTGTACACCATACTTCATAACGTTGTTCCTTGTTCTTCTTCAAATCTTGCAACTGTATAGTCAAGTTAGCAAGCTGTGTTTGTATCTGCGACATCCTGGCTGCATTGTCTCCAATCGGTGACGCCTTCAATCGCATTGCAATATCTAGAGCTTCACTAGGCGTCGATATGTTTTGCTGCATCAGCGGCAGCCGAATGTGGGGTAGAAATGCCGCAATGAACCTTTCTTTATGTTGGACAGCGCTCATATCAAAACTAACTTTTTCCATCAGCATCTTGAATCGCTGGTCGAAATCCCATACCGTCTCATTGGGATACTGCTTAATTTCCTTCAATTCAGTAATATATTGGGCCTCAGACTTAGGCCATCTAAACTCAGCAATCAGCCCATCCCGAATCTCATCCAGTGACTTCTCTGGGGCCCCCGTAGGGACTAGAATAAACTTCATGAACCAATCTAATGCACGACCTTGTAGAGTAGTGGCTAACTGTCCTTTCTTAGCATTGGCATCAGTGATCTATTTCATGGTCCAGACCACTTCACACAAAAACCAATACTTTTCTGGGTTGTCTGTCGCACTTCCATGGAACAATGGTAACTTAGCATCATCGCTCTCCATTCTAGGCTTCCTTCCTCCTGTCGTTGTGCTACTACCAATTAACTTCTGCGGAATTGATGAACTTGGTGGTGTCGAAGTAGTATTTCTTGCTATTTGAGAGTCAGTGAGCGGAGGTGTGGGTACGTTGGTGTCGGGGTTTGGTCCTTCCTCTATCCTGAGCATAGCCTGGTCGTCCCTATCAGGACTGTGAGGTCGCTTCATCCCGTGTGGTCTTCCTTCGTGGTTTTGCGGTTCGATTGCAGCAGGACCTTCTCTCGTCCTCTGCCTCTTCTCCTGTCGAAACCTCGCTCCTCCTCTTGTAAGACCACTTTCTTCCACAGCTTCGCTCACAGTCTCCTCATGGTCTGCACCCATCTACCCCTTACCATTCCATATACCGCCCCCAGCAGTCACGGTACCCACGGCCTCCGCCCACCAAGTTGTCTACTGATCAAGGTGCATCTTTAATATACCCTTTTCACATATTAGCATCTTAATCGACAGTTGGAGCGACAGCAAAATCCTTCCCCTTGGTCCTCGAAAGAAGTATCTTTCATCTTCACTATAGGATTTCTTCGTGTCGACCGCAAATTCAGTGATATATCCCTCCAAGATGCTATCAAGCCAAAATTCGACAACCCGTGATGCCTTATTATTGACTTCCTACAACTCCTTAATCAACTCCGGGGTCCAAGCCGTCGGCTCACCACCCTGGAATTTCCTCTTCTGGAAGGTCAGCTTCAACAACCATTCGTACATAACAACTGAGAATTCACAGAAAAACCATTCGTGCGGACCGTCGTGAATATATCTTCCCAACCAATGATCTACTGTCAGTCGCGTGTTTCGGATTTCTCCTTCAGTGAACTCCTACAACTTTTGATCAAACCAGCTCTGTATCTTCAGCTTCGTCGGGTGCCACAACATGACCTCCTTTCACTCTGCACACGGTTCCGTCAATGGAACCATTTGTTGACCAACGCGACCTCGGTCGACAGGGGTTCGCCTCACTGTCGACATACACCGCAGTCTCCCTGGGCACCGGCCCGGGCAGGTTTGAGCCCACCCAGTGTTAACACCCAAAAAGTGCTCACTAGCTCATTTCCTTATTCACATGACCCATTTGTCCACTTTTTCACCATTTGAGCCTCTAAATCCATCAAAAGGTCACCAAAAGACCTTAATACACCCCTTTTTCCACTCAAAATAAATATTTTTCCTCAAAAAGCATAAAAAACCCTCAAAAAGGGTCCAGAATTCCCAAAAATATTAAAAAGGGAATAAAAATATTCAAAATATTCAAAAAAGAAAAAAAGGAGGGAAAAGGTACCTAAACCATGTTGGTCAATACCATTGGTTTCCTCAAAACCATAATGGTATTCCCCACCACCAAAAACTATAAAAAGGTGGTAGGGGCTCCTCACTTTCCATCCATCCATCATCCTATCCTCATGCTGTCAAAATCTCTCATGAGCTTTTGACCATTGTAGCTCTCTTGGAGAAGAGACCTTTGGAGCTTGGAGCTACTCACCTTGGAAGTTGCTCAACACAAATCCTCACCATTTGTGGTATCTTAATACAATACTCATTCTTTTTATTTCTTGTTCTTGAATCATTTTCAAAAAATTGTATTTGTTATATGCACATGCTAGTTTAGTTTAGATTCAGATTTATAATAATTGTTTTTGCTTTCAATCTTTGAAACTGCTATCACTTGTTGATAGGTGCCCATAGCACTCAAGCTTGGTTGCAAAACCAAGCCAACAGTTTTTGGCGACTCCTTAAAATTTAAACTCAAACTCAACCAAATTTAAACTGAGCCTTAAAATTTACCTTAAACTCAACCAACTTTTAACCCCACTTGGGGAGCACTTAAAAGAATTTTGTAGTTAGGTAGAATTGAGGGGATAGGTGTTCCAATAACACCCCTCAGTTATTACATTTGAGACATAGTGGTTGTCCTCTACGGTACCAAAATCCCTTATAATTTTGACACGGTTATCAACCAATTTATCGGGAAGGCCTCTCCCTTAGGAGGGTTGAAGTAGCCAGACTGGTTCCGGAAGTCTGAATGGAATACCGTAATCCATTCAGTAACCGAAGGATACCTTTCAAAGTTCTCGGTGTACACCCCCCTGGTGTACAACGGCGATAGAACCAAACTGCAGATTCACCCAACCGAACGTGTCATGAACGGGGTATCCTAGTTTCCACTCTTTAGGATTGTCTACCCGGTGTCCCTCCCGGTAGGGGGATATCTAGCCATTGATTCAACACTCTATATTGTCTGACTTGGATTTCATCACCTTGCAGAGGATATCATTTGTTGACTCACAATACTTTTAGTTAGGTGTTTGCATGATACATTACCCACCTTTGGTCTAGTAACACCTCTTTTTTCTAGAAACTATTTGACTTTTGGTATTCTGACCAATTTTGTTGCATCCCTCCACTTATTATAGAACAGCTGCTATAATAAGTGCTTTTTGAGGTTGATTTTTGGCCTGAGAGCCTTTATTTTTTCACTCCCCTTTTGCACTCATTGTTGCATTAGGGTTTCGAGTTTTTTACATCACCACCTTACACTGAATTTTAAAAAAAAAAAATTCTCACCATTGAGAATTTAAGACGATCTCATCGTCTTCAAGGTGAACCCCCTCAATTCAGTCTACTTGGCTCTACACGTCACCAACGTAGATCCTTATCCCTTGACGCGACACGTCATCGGCCAAACACATAGTCATCCGATTCTGACACACCTCACTTCACATCTGATTCTAAGGCTGAATCCGAAAACCCTACTGAAATATTACTAACCAACCCCATGGCTGGATCACCATGCAATCCCCTTTTCACCAGTACTATTGGAGATACATCGACAAACCCTACTACTATTGTGCCACCCATGGTAACAACAACCCCATTAGGCATGCCTAATATAGGGGCCATTCCCCCTTTAGGTATTCCCAACACAGGGCCACCACATGTTATGGGTATGCCCAACATAGGGGTCACACCCCCTCTCATTACCACAACCCAGATCCTAGGAATTCCTGGCACTATTCCTAACCCCTCTGCAACCCATGTTGCACTTGGGAGCGCTGGCCTTTCCCACACCACATCAGTTGGAGCACACATACCTTCCATACCTAGCATACCCTTAGGGGCCACTGGACCACTACATAATGCTACCATTAACAGTTATGTCCCAGCCACTACATCACACCCCTCGGCCAGTCTACCATTTTTGGCAAGTTTGAATTTTCCAGATTTGGCAAGACTAACTAATGATCCTATTAGACATGACCCCACTTGGCCCCCCATGCCCACAAATCTTCCCTCGGACATCTCGAAGTTTGAAGGAAAACCTGGGGAAGATCCCCAAAACCACATAATGTCATTTCACCTATGGTGTTCATCTAACTCCATTCGATTGAGACTGTTGCAACGAACGTTCATTGGCTCTGTAGCGAAGTGGTACATTGAACAACCACATGGGACCCACCATACATTTACATCCCTTTCCTCCACTTTCCTTCAGTTTTTTCAGCTACCTGTACGCTATGATGCAGGAGTTGAAATACTGTTGTCTTGTAGACAAAACACAGCTATCCACATCACCGACCATATCCATGAGTGGCGCAAGAGCCGTAGCCTCTGCAAGACAAAACTGGACGACCGTATATTTTTGGATTGGTTTCTCAAATCACTCCTACCCCTCATAGCCAAGGATGTAGCTTCTAAACGACCCCAGTTGGAAGAAGAAGCCATTCTAAAAGTCCAGCAGTTTGATATAATCTACGCCCAGTGTGGCTACTTGTATACCATTTTACCTGACGCTCCCCACGGTGATTCCTCCCGGACTGACGCGCCGGGGGCATCCCACGCCACCAATGGCATCATTGGACAAGTTGCGTCCCACAACCAACCATTTTCCATTATGCGCAATAATAACGACCCCGATCTTTCGCGGGCCACATCTCACTCTGGAGCTACAACTTCGTATGCTCCCATGGCCCACCCCCACCACACTCATGGACCCCCATGTCCACCACAGTGTTATGGTCACGCACCTTCAGCCTATCCACCTCTGGTTGCACCCCCTACGTATTACCATCAGCAGGCCACACATGCTCCTATTCACTCACAAGCCCCAACGGCTTATTTCCCACCACAGGTAGTCCTTGCTGCACCATAACCTCCAATCGCTCAGACTTATCCTCCAAACAACAACAATGCTACTCCCGCCAACCAAAACCCTGATCGACCACCGAAACAGGGTAAGAACCCCAATTTACGAACAAACCACCCATGTTCCATATGTGGGGTATACAGCCATTATACACACACTTTCCCCCATTTGGGGCGAGCACGCCAACTGTGGTCTGATGACGCCCAATGCCAAGGGCACACGACACAACCAGCGCCACCTCCTCAACCACAACCCATGGTGCTGCAGAATCCTTTGCCCACACAAGGAGTGGTGAACACTTGTCTATTGGATCCTCCTCAAGGAACCACAGCACCACAACAGCAAATCACATATGCTACACACACAAACCAACCGATGGATTCAAATGCTCATCATCTCCTTATGATGTCATCGTCTGACATGAATCTCCAAATGCATCGAAACCCATAAGCTCCCATTGCACCTAAAAATGTTCTCCCTATGATTGAACAACCAGTTCAGAATGCACCTACATCATTCGTCTCCACAGTCAGACCCGGATTCTACACCGAGTCACCTATGACTTCCACACTTCCATCGATCTCACCACCATCACCAATAACAAAAACATCGGATTTGTGCACCCTGTTGCACACCACACAACAACCTTCGTCACTACCACAAACACCCACAGTGCCTACTCATATTGGCACAATGCCAATTCACACTATCCCGTTCTTGTTCCCATTTTCTGGAGTTGTCAGTTCGCCAGTAATGGCTACACTCAACCTTCATGGCTTAACATTAGGGATACCTGTGTGGTACCTACTTGCCCCAACCCCTCCCCCGACACCGAACGTCATTTTACAACCGGTACAACCTATGAATATGTCAAACCATCCACCACCTGGCATACCAAACCACCAAAACCGTCCCCCAACTCCTATTTCGATACAACAAAATCGATCAACTCCAACAAGAGGCACTACATCAACATCTACTTATGTCCCCCCTTAGTCCCGCAACACTAGGGGCAGAGGTCCACCAACCTACAACACTGCACCCACAATCGGCACCCCCCCAGTGAACCCCAATTTGGTGAAGAATCCCCCAACAAACCACATACCCCCCAAGTGCTCTTTGTGCGACGACATAGGCCATGCCACCCATCAATGTCCACAATTACCAGCACTTCAAGAACACATGAATATGTTGGATGACGACACCAATGTTCCAGTAGTCAAACTAGAACTCCCCCCTCAACCTCTTGATAAATATTGCGCACAAACCATCCTTGTGCAATATGCGGAATCTATGGCCATTATTCACACCAATGTTCCAGTAGTCAAACTAGAACTCCCCCCTCAACCTCTTGATAAATATTGCGCACAAACCATCCTTGTGCAATATGCGGAATCTATGGCCATTATTCACACCACTGCCCCGATCTCCCAGATTATAGAGCAGCCTTGTACGAGATGAACAACGTCGACCTAGAGATATCCCCTCTTCTCATTGAGGAAATTCATCCCCCACCATCTTCCTCCTCGAAAGAAATTAACACCATTTACACGATTTCCACTAGATACCCCTATGTCCGGTCGGCCCCTTCCATTGATCCCTTTGACACACATGTTCAACCCCTTCAAATCGACGAGGAAACCACATGTCCACAACATGGGGGCAGGCCCAAAACCTTGCCTACTCATCATCATCGTGATTCTCGTCGGAGATACTGGGGGCATCCACCCCACAAGGGGAATCCCCCATCATCGTATCATCACTTCAGTATGCCACCACGACCCATAGCCTCATGGTACACTCCCCCGCCAACAATTGCTCAATGCCTTATTGATCCCTCTCTAAGACAGCATCTACACCACATTGACACCTCTGAGATAGGGGGCATAATAGATTACCTCGAACCTGGGATAGGGGGCATGATAAATCATTTTGACCCTACCCCGTCACCTCTATCTCAACACCTCAATGAGCCCATCGTTCAAACGAACACATATGTGATCCACAATCACAAACCCCATGCACATCATATGGGGGCAGGTCATTAACCCTGCTCACTTTTTCACATTCGTGATCTCAACCATTTTTTAGGTCACGTGTCACTTGTATATTTGAGTTGATTTGATACACATTGTATTTCACCCCCGCGGGTCATCATTTCCCCCCACCACTACATCCTTGGCTTGGTGGGGTCACCTTCATTTGTAGCCATTTTTTAACCTAGTTATTTCCTTTGACCATTCCGGAGTCCTTATGACCTCCGTTGTTCGCACCATTTGCACCGCAGGATTCATATTTCCATGCCCGTGATGATGCTTGAGACCATTTCTCGCTCTCACACCCATAATTTTCGGGCATTTTTTCAAAATGCCACTTATCACCTCGGTTTGCGTGCCACATCGGTCGTCCTCCATTTTTTACAAGTCTCATATCGCCGGATTCAGTTTTCCGCACTTGTGATGACGCTTGAGATCATTTCTCGCTCTCACCTCCATATTTTTGGGGCATTTTTTCCATGCCCCCTCGTCGCCTCGATTTGTGTGCCACATTGGTCGTCGTCCATTTTTTACAAGTTTGATATCGTCGGATTCAATTTTTCGCGCTCGTGATGATGCTTAAGACTATTTCTCGCCTTCACCCCATAATGTTTTGGGTATTGTTTCAAAATGCCACCCATCACCTCGGTTTGCGTACCACATTGGCCGTTGTCCCTTTTTGACAATCTTTATGTCACTGAATCCAATATTCCACACTCATGATGATGCTTGAGACCTTTTCTCACTCTCATCACTCCGTTTTTGTTCGGTATAATTTTACCCCTTTTTCGGGCCGAGCAATCCCTTTTATGAAAAAGGCACTTAGGAAGTTTCTGTTAAGCTCTTTTCTGACTCCTAAAACAATGAAAAGATCGTCGAGCAACCTTGCTTTCTTTCATGCTCGCTAAACGTATCTGAAAGGGCGTCTGCCTGGTATAAGTTTACCCCTTTTCCGGACCTTGTAGACTAATTATGAAAAAGGAATACTCTAGTCACACCGACTAGAAGAGTTCTCCATTTGCATCATTTTATGCTTTTTCGAGCCTTGGAGACTAACTCACGAAAAAGAACACCAATGGAGTCCACTTACCGCTTTCAGACTCTCTAAACATGAAAGCGACCACGAGCAATCACCATCCTGGGCTCGTAAACACCAACAGGACGGTACTCACAACCACTGCAGAGTCTTCTTATCGTTTTTAGACTCCTTAAAAATGAAAGCAACCATGAGCACGAACAGTCCTGAGCTCACAAAATCCACAGGACAGTACCATTTCAGAGCACACTTTTATCCCTTCTTGGAGCTCATTAAAACTACGAAGAAGGACCCAATGGTGCTTCTCGGCGCCACAACAAATCACGTCTACTCATATGGCAGCTTCCCCCATTTTGGTCTCCTTTGTTCAGAGTATTCTGCAGTATGTCACCCTGAGAATCCCTCGACAGCACCCATCAGCTCGTCCCCCCCCCAAGAGTTAATACATACCCTTCAGTCCTTAAAAGCTATGATCCCCGCATCTACAATTCAGCGCCCTACGCTGCCAGGTCAACCATGTCATCATGCTCTGAACAAAGGAGGTTTGAGTCTACCCACTATATGACCCCAGTTACTTCCCATCCCCAAAAGTATGTCAGTCCTACCATCAGTACTACCACACTTCAGTTCTACACCTTGTGCTCCTATCAAGGAAACATCATTGCCTTGTTAGTTGTTGGTCTCCTTCTGTCGACGACAACCAAATTTATTCCAGAGGATAGACCTAGAGGTCCCTGTGTCTTGGACTCATCACGATTTATGATGAGTGCCTACGAGTCATTTCGAGAAGAGTCCTCAGTGCCTCTCCAAATGGTTGTTTCTCACATGCTCGACGTCAACACCTTGATCACATCGTTGAGACTCGCACAGGGTATTGGTCCGTTCAGTTATTTGTTGAAGACCCCGGATACCACCTGACTCTTCCACATTTGAAAGTCTACCTATGGAAACAACCAGTTACATTCTTTCTATAGATATCCAGGTTGCGCATGGCGACAGTAGTCGAATGTACCCCAGTCTTATACTCCCTTGAGTATACAGTTACATGTACTTCTCAGAGATGACTCACAGTAATTGAATCCTACAGATGTTGGACACCTTCAGGTTCAGCAGTTCATCAACCCTTCTGAGACCTTATTCAGAACGGTTGTCACTTTATTCTAGTGTATTAGTTATTGAGATCAGTCATGTTATGATCATCAGTACATCCCAAAATAGTGTCCCCTTTGGACCATTATGATGTACTAGCAGATTTTTTAAGTCTTATTCAGGTCCCCCTTCTTGGGACTAATTGTTATGTATATGTCTTGATACGAGTATGGGTATGCCTGCCTCGTCCATTATCAGAGATTATTCCTCATTCATATTGAGACCATGTAATATTGTTTATTTTGCAGCTTCCAAGGGTCGTGGATCCAGTCTCCAACCGGTCTCTTCTCTTCCCCAAACCCCGAAAAAAAGACAAAAGAACTATGATGTCTATCGGCCATACGATGAGCTCCTGCCCTCACACATTAGGGGGCAATCTGTTAACACCCAAAAAGTGCTCACTAGCTCATTTCCTTATTCACATGACCCATTTGTCCACTTTTTCACCATTTGAGCCTCTAAAGCCATCAAAAGGTCACCAAAAGACCTTAATACACCCCTTTTTCCACTCAAAATGAATATTTTTCCTCAAAAAGCATAAAAAACCCTCAAAAAGGGTCCAGAATTCCCAAAAATATTAAAAAGGGAATAAAAATATTCAAAATATTCAAAAAAGGAAAAAAGGAGGGAAAAGGTACCTAAACCATGTTGGTCAATACCATTGGTTTCCTCAAAACCATAATGGTATTCCCCACCACCAAAAACTATAAAAAGGTGGTAGGGGATCCTCACTTTCCATCCATCCATCATCCTATCCTCATGCTGTCAAAATCTCTCATGAGATTTTGACCATTGTAGCTATCTTGGAGAATAGACCTTTGGAGCTTGGAGCTACTCACCTTGGAAATTGCTCAACACAAATCCTCACCATTTGAGGTATCTTAATACAATACTCATTCTTTTTATTTCTTGTTCTTGAATCATTTTCAGAAAATTTTATTTGTTGTATGCACATGCTAGTTTAGTTTAGATTCAGATTTATAATAATTGTTTTTGCTTTCAATCTTTGAAACTGCTATCACTTGTTGATAGGTTCCCATAGCACTCAAGCTTGGTTGCAAAACCAAGCCAACACCCTGCAACACCCACAGAGTGGATGAGGTCTCACCCAAGCCATCCAGGAAGAGCAGACAGAACCATGTTTCCGCCGAGGGAGGAGGAGAGTTGTGGCTGCACAGACTAACTCTATTGCGATACTTAAACAGAAACTTTAAACATTTGGCAAGGAGTTATAACATATTACTTAATCGCAGCATTTACCATCACATTTGACATAGAACATATTACTTAATCACAGCATTTTATCATCACAGCAACAGTAAGCAGACATTGCATCAAACAACATTCATATATTGTAACATTGCACAAAGATAGTACCGAAACATCATCATTATATTACTATCGCGGTCATATACCAGAAGCAAAACACATATCTCCGTACACCATCGTTCTTCTCCCTCTATGCTCGCCTCTCTCTAACACTTACAACTCTCATGTATTTATAGGCTTCTATATTTTTCTACTTACAACTGACTTCCTAACCGACACTATGGACAATTGACCCAATATCTAACTGACTCGGTCCAAATGACCCCAAAAACCCGCAAACCACAGTACACTGACTCACTATTACATACTATGTGGTCCAAGTGACCCAAAACCTGCCAACTGCGGTATTCTTTAACACAAAATACTCCTTTCGCGCCCTCATCCGATGTGTCGCAGCGTCGACAGTACCGCGACATTTCCCCATCAAACCACCTACCAACACTAATCGGGTTAATGTCACGGTGTATCGTCAGATGATTGGATCCTTGATGTACCTGACAAACACGAGACCAGATATTTGCTTTGCGGTGAACACATTGAGCCAGTTCCTAACGGATCCCAAAGGTGTTCACCTGGTTGTTGTAAAGCATATTCTGAGGTACCTGAAGGGTACAATTAACTATGGGCTCAGGTATGATGCGAATCAAAAGTTTAAAACCTGAAGGGTTATGTTGATTCGGACTGGGCAAGAAGTGCTGCAGATAGGAAGAGCACTTCTGGGTGCTGCTTCAGTATGGGATCAGGTGTGATCTCTTGGTTTAGTAGGAAGCAATCCTGAGTAGCACTGAGTACAACTGAAGCAGAGTATGTTGCAGCTTGTTCGGCTAGTTGTGAGGCAGTATGGCTAAGGAAGCTACTGTCTGAGTTATTTGATCTCCCGTTGGATGCTACTAGTATCTTTTGTGACAACCAGAGTTGTGTGAAGCTGTCTGAGAACCCGTTGTTCCACGACAGGTCGAAGCACATTGAGATCAAATATCACTATATCAAGGATATGGTGTAGAGAGGAGCAGTGAAGCTCCTGTATGTTGCGACGGATGAGCAGGTTGCAGATGTGTTGACGAAACCACTAGCCAAAGTGAAGTTTGAGTACTTCAGAGACAAGCTTGGTGTTCTTCATATTGATGACACTTCGAGGAAGAAGTGATGGACACATTTGCAGGAGCCATTCCTAGCATGGTGAGAGGAGGATCCTTCCCATGGCTATGGATGTAAGCATTGAATGATGAGCATCAGAACGATGCTCCAGTCACTGCTTTGTATATGCATCATGTTGGATGCTTGTTATGATCAGTTGGATCATGTATATGTATATGCATCATGTTGGATGCTTGTTATGATCAGTTGGATCATGTATATGTATATGCATCATGTTGGATGTCGGATATGATCAGTTGGATCATGTATAAGTATATGCATCATGTTGGATGCTAGATATGATCATTTGGATCATGTATGATGATATGTATCAGGTAGATACATTGTATGATTAGGTAGATCATGTATGATGATTTGCATCAGGTAGATACTTGGTATGCATCAGGTGGATGCACTGTATGATCACGGATGATGAGCTTCAGTATGTTGCTCCAGATGATATGTATCAGGATGATTCTATGATGATCAGGATGATCATGTGATGATGTATGGTGAGTATCAGGTTGATACTCGGTGGCCGTGGACAGGTTGTGCAGATGAGCATATAAGTTGACCTGGGAGATCCGATAGGTTGAGTTGTGTGCCCGTAATAAGTCCTGGGATGCTCTTTCGAGGCATTGCTCTGGGAGTACATGTAATATTGCCCTGGGAGATCCAATAGGTTGGGCTGTGTGCCCGTAATAAGTCTTGGGATGTTGTGGCCAGGTTTTGTGTTGCACGTAATAAGTCCTGAGGATTCCACAGTATGGTAGAAATCCTAGATTTGTTCTAGGTCCCATCTAGTATGAAAAATGACTGGCTCTGTGGCGGAAATCCTATATTTTTTCTAGGTCCCATCCAGTATGAAAAAGGACTGGCTTTGTGGCTGAAATCCTAGATTTGTTCTAGGTCCCATATAGTATGAAAAAGGACCGGCTCTCTGGCGGAAATCCTAGATTTGTTCTAGGTCCCATCTAGTATGAAAAAGGACTGGCTTTGTGGCGAAAATCCTAGATTTGTTCTAGGTCCCATCCAGTATGAAAAAGGACTAGCTCTATGGCAGAAATCCTAGATTTGTTCTAGGCCCCATCTAGTATGAAAAAGGATTGGATCTGTGGTGGAAATCCTAGATTTGTTCTACGTCACATCCAGCATGAAAAAGGGTTGGCTCTATGATACATCCAGTATGAAAAATGGCTAGCTCTGTAGATGATGAAGACCTGCAAGTGGCAGGCCTACATCCAGTATGAAAAAGGACTAGCTCTGTAGAACTTCCTATGACAAGTAGATCGGAGATTGATTGAGATAGCAGCAGCAGTGACGATGACGATGATCCAGAGAAGAAGACTTGTGCTAGCAGATCTGTGTCAATAAATACCTTCCTAGTTAAGATGGATTGTTGATGTATATGTAATTTTGGAATGTATTTCACCAATGTATATTGTACTCCTATAGAGATGTTATTATTCCTCTATACGGAAGTGTCATCATGTGTATTGACAAGTGTCGCAAGTGTCACAACTTGCATGTGATGGGTTATTAGACCACCAAGTGTGGGGTCAGCCTTGATTAGTATTACCATGGGTTAGTAGACTGAGTTAGACAAGTCGGCCCTACTAGTTTATTAGGCAGGTCAGGTCATGTATAAATAGAGTGCGGGAGGCACTCTATTTGATCATCTCATTATTCACTTCTACACTACTCGGAAAGTGGCGCACTAGTGGAGGAGGAGGTTCAGCTGCTAGGAGGACTATCTCTGTGTACTTGGGTTGTATCATTGCTCTTTCTATCTCTGGGGAAGTTGTGGGGTTTTTCACCTTTATGGTTTTCCCCAGTGAAACTCTGTGTGTCTATTGTCTCATGTGATTGCTTGGTGTGATTGATATGCATTGTTATACTTGATATGTTGTACATGTTAGTCTCTCAATAAAGATCCTAGAGTATGTTGAATTAACGCTCAAAAATTAACAGCCTTTAGAAATTTGAATTCTATTAGGGTTTCTGGCGACCATTTGTAGGTAACATTCAAAAACAATGTATTAAGGCTCCAGTTGGCGTAAGAGAGAAGCATAATTAAATTCCCATACTTGACTGTGAGACCATGTCAGAGAGGGCCACAAGATGTCAGAAATATTTTTGAATATTTTCAAAATGGTGTTAATGTATATGAATTTTTATTTTATTTTATAATTTTTACTGAATGCAATCAATGATAAAAAAACGTCAAATCATGGCTTATTGTCCAATGAACTTTTTAAAAAAAACCACAATAAAAATATTAAAAAATAAGCAAAAAATTCGATACAGACTATAAGTATAAAGTTATGCTTTCCGGAAGGATTCGATTCAAATTGATGCAGAACAAGTGAGAACAACAAGAATTTAAATAATTCAAACAAGATTCGAATGTAAGAATCCAACAATTTTCATACAAGCCTCAAACAAGCTTCAAACTATTCAAACAAGCTCCAAACAATTCTTCAGGGACGGACTGGGTAATTGACATGACTTTTATAAAATGTAAGATTCCCTATCAAAACGCAAATGTATGACCGACATGATTCTCATTCCTTAGATAGATGGCATGGAAAAAGCCATTCAAGACACCTGGATTCAACTTTGAATTTCGGGTAATTTCAATAGATGAATTCATATTGATTATCATTACAGAAAAGACCTTCCTGGACTTCTCGAAATGGGAAAATTGATTGATTATCCTGAACCTAATTTGTCATCTAACCTATGCTTTAGGTTTAGCAATGACCTGTTTTGGATTTTTTTTTTCACGAAATAGACACAGTATCCCACAGTTCTAGAAATGATCTCACTTCCCTTATAATTGTGGAGGAGCCAGCTTGTATTATCGATGTGAATCCTCTAATAGTATGAAGAAGATATCCTAAATTAGGAGTGTGAACAGGCCTTTGACCTAATCCCATGTTTCGAAATTGGAAAAGAAAGTGTACAGTTTCTTTTTTCAATCTTTTATCAAGGTTGAAAATATCCTTTTTTTTTAACAAAAACAGGGAAATTATATATATATTTGAAAAAGTTGTGCATAGCTATACATTACAAAAATTGAGATGAGTTTTCTGCTACAAACAGAGGAAAATAGCAGAAATTGAAAGTTTTCATGTCTCTGGAAGCTTTGTGTCTATGCTTGATGTAATTTCTGTTAAAAGTATTGGGATAAACCCTTACAAATTGTTTGCTTAGCAGTAGGCAAAAAAACATTCAAAAAGTTGTAACTCAAAAGGAACCTGTGAGAGAGGAAGAATTATCCATAGTTATGCTGTTGATCCGAGGCCGCATCCACCATTTCCTGATTGACAGTGGGGGCATCCTGCACATGACTACATTGGGACTTGCTTGTTAGCACTGAGATCTCCTCCCTGATGATGTCCACCTTAACCAGTAATTCGAAAAGATTCCGCTCGAGTTCATCTATCCTGGAGTACTAGCATGAAAGCTGAGTGGTATTGTATCTAATTTCAGTAGCCAGTTCTTCGTTCTGCTTCACACTAGCGCAGACGGCCGAATAGGTTCTGCACAGGTACGTCTTTACTTCTGCAGTGATATTACTAAGGGTTGCAATGCCCTCCTTAATTTCGTCCATTGTGCAATCGAGTTGTGAACTGAGGGGATGAGAGGTCGCACAAGTGCCAAAGGACAACAAAGGGTTGAGTTCGGGGTCGAGGATGGAAAGCTGGTCGAACACAGGGCTGAGAGCAGTTGAGATGGGAAGACTAGCCATCGTGAAGGGTAAAAGACAGGACGGGGGAGGGGCATTTAATGCAGGCTCGAGCGAGCTGTCACAAAAAGCCAGATCCATGTGATGGGCACATGGGGGGGTGGCGTGTCGGCCACGAAAAGGCAAGGTCAAGACCACTCCAACATCCACCAGAGGGATCGAACCAAAAAAACCTTGGAAGTTTGAACATTGGGAGACTGCTAGGGGATGTATAAGTACTCACATATGCCATTGTTATGTTTGACTTGGCCACATTTCAAGGAGGCTCCTTTATTTGCTGCAGCATCCGCTAAGGAGTTGTTCTCTCTCATTATATGAAAGTATTGGGTGTCTTTGGGAAGAGAAAGATAGCCGATTCTTCTGCAGATTCTTTGACTCTTAGGTCCTGTTGTTTTGGCACCAAGCCTCATAATTTGAATGACGTGCCTTGAATCTCCATAGACCTGTAGTTTTCCTATGTTGAGAGTGGAGGCAATTTCCAAGGAATGATACAGAGCAAGCCATTCGACTTCATTGTTTGTTCTTTTTCCTAATCCCCATGCAAAGTCCATTACTTTGTTTCCTCTGGGATCGAAAATGATCCCCCCCGCACCTGCCTCCCCAGTTGAAGGTATCCTAGCAGAATTATTTGTTGAATTATTTATTGATTAGTGTGCAACGAATAATGATTTGGAAAATCTATAGTTTAATGTTTAATTTCTTGTTATAGAACTTGGTTATATAAGAGACTCTATTACTTGTTATAGAACTTGTATATATAATAGATTCTATTGTTGAAAACAACAATAATTGAATTGATAGTTGTTTTGGATTAGTTTAATTTTTGTTTTTAGGTTTAAAGCTAGAGTTTAGTATCTATTTTTATTTTGTTGAAGAGATGGTAAATGATGTTTATTTTTTGTTATTATGTGTAAAGCTGGAGTTTAGAATCTATTTCTATTTTGAAGAGATGGTAAATGATTTTAAAGAGATGATAAATGATGATAGAGAAATATTTATTTAGTAGAAATTATTTTAAAATATAAATATTTTTAAGTTTATTGGATTTAGTAAAATATATCAAAAAAGTATTTTAAATAAATAATTTTAATTAATTATATAAAAGAATATGTAATATTATAAATTAAAAAGAAAACCACTTCTATAAAAATATTTTAATTTTTTAATTTTTTCATAGATTATAAATATTGATATATGTCATTGTTAACTAATTTATAAGTATAAAAGTTAAAATCACAAACATAAAAAGATAAATTCACATTACATGTTGGAAAGGAAGTTTAATTTCATATAAAATTATAGACTTAGTATGAAAATTCTAACAAATTCAAAAAAATATTTAAATCTTGACATCAATCCTAATTACAATAATGTTTTACCTTCTAAGAACCTTAGATTTGGAATAACTAGAATAAAATGGTGATCCTTTCTTGTTGATCTTAGTATACATTTTTCTTTCCCCTCACCATCATATGAGTGAGTTCTTTATTAAACCTTAAATCTAAGTTGCATATTAATAAAATACACTCACTTTACTTAAAAATGCATCTAATTTTAAGGTTTTTTTCTTTCACAATGCATTTTTTTGGCTGGTTAAGCTTGATGACAAGGTATCACAATCTAAAAGACAAAAGCTTTTATGCTTCATAGTTTTTCAAAAAAATGCATTTTTTTTTGGCTGGTTAAGCTTGATGACAAGGTATCACACTCTAAAAGACAAAAGCTTTTATGCTTCATAGTTTTTCAAAAAAATTATGTTTAGAGTAAATTGGATATTAATATAAATTATGTACTTGTTTCTCAAATAACTTTATCTTTCTTTTATTTCATTCTATTTCATTCTTTAGCCTTTTTACAAATGACCCAGACCATATTTTTGGAAGTTTACGAGGATTTCACATTCTCCTTATATATTTGATGTTTAACTTTTATATTTTGTCACTCCATTTTGTTCTCGAGCATACCAAAAATAATCCTTACCTTATTAATAAACATTACAAAAATAATAGGTTCATCCTTATAATATAATATGCATCTTAAAAACATATATCTCTAATTGTATTTGAAAAATAAACAGCTTTAATCAAACTCTTTTATAAGTTAAGTGTTCATTAAATGAGTAAAGAAGAGGGTTCATTAAATCAACAAAGAAGACTTTGTGAGATTGGTAACTTCATGTTTAGAGATTTAAAGTAGTAGTTTTGTGTGCAAGTTATGTTAAGGGAATTGTTGTAATTTAGAATAAATTAGTTGTCAAAATGACATTGAGATTAATTATCATTAAATGTTACTAGAAAATGTAAATTGACTTGAAAATGTAAATTGGCTTGAATCATTATTGAAGGAAACCATGCCACGTCACTAAATAACCCATTAGTGCGTTATAAAGGGTATGTTTCCACTCTATATCTTGAACCATAAAAATATTTCCTTATTTTAAGGAAAACAAACTCTAATCTAATCAAATTTTTTATTATGTTTTATTATAGTACCACATCAATCAAAAGAAAATTATTTATTTTTTATAAGTTAATTGAATAATAATTAATTTCTTATATATTTTAATATATATATAAATATATTACCAAAAAATATGAAAAATAAAAATGATGTAATATATATAAAAATATATTACCTGAAAATATGAAAAATAAAAATGATGTAAAATCAATGTTGATTACTAAAACAATTTTTCTTATAAATTATATTTGTTTTTGATATTTTGGAAAGTTAAAAATAAATGAAAACAAATTTAAATAAATAGAAATAATAATATAAATATAGAAAACAAATATTCAATAAATGTTTAAACCAATTAGGTAACAAATGAGCAAGATGTTTATGTTGTAAAAACAACAAAATGAAACTTTAAAAGAATAAGATACAAGTTGTCTACAGATCAATCTGTCCATATACTTAAATATAAATCAATAATTTATAAAATACATAAACAATCATATTTATATTGAAAATATGTCATTATAAGTTGAGCAATCTATTCATATAAGTAAATATAAATCAACAATTTATGAAACACATAAATAACCATACCAAATATGTCATTATAAGTTGATGTCATATTAAATGAGAGATAAAACTTAATAGAAATTTTATATATATATATATATCTTCTTCTATATTTTTCTATCTCTTTTTATATAAAAAAAGATTTATGAAATATATATATAAGAGGATTATAATTACTAATTTGTTCACTAAAATCAACTTTAGTTTATCATACGCATTATAGTTATTAATTTGTTTATTAATATTAATTTTAGTTTATCATACTTTAAAGATAAAAGAAGTTATTTAGCTTTCTTTAAAATTTTATTTCTATGTTCAAAAAATTTTAAGAGAAACATTCCTAAATCACCATAATAACTTATATAAGTTGAAAGGTTAAGAAGGTCATTATTGTAGCAAATGTTTTGAAAATGCACTTTAATGTGGGTGCACACATGCCATTCTATGAGAAAGTGATTTAGTCTTCAACCCTCTTTTTGTCACAAAGATAATAGATTCTTTCATCCCACCACATTTTAGGAATTGCCCAATGCACTCTTTCACTATGCAGCTCATAAGAGTTTGTTCTTATTTTAGCCATATTTCACTAAAAATTAAGGTTTGGTAAAAGTTTAAATGTTTTGTTAAACGACCCTTTCACGAACCTTTTATTTTTTAAGTTGGATTTTAAATTTTATAAATAGATATATTGATTAACATGAGCTTAGATCCATTTTAATTAGGAATCAAGTATCGTGAGGAAATATGCTTTTTGAGATATAATTTTTTTTATCATTTAAAATGGATTTACATTAGTAGTAGTCACACTCAGCTCCATAGAACTCATAACTTACAACTTCTACAAATATGAATATGTAAAAATATATTTTTGGTAATTGTTAAGATATTTATATTTACATCGTAACAATATTTCTATGTAAATATTATATTTATGTTTAAATTATTATTAAAAAAATCCAAGTAATTATTGGAGGGAAACCATTGACACTTCCCCTCATTTCAAGGATGGTACCTAGGGTAAATCATAATTTCTTTAGGGAACAATTCCAAGTCTACAATAGGACTCGAAGCCGTTACAACAATATACTCATTATGAGCATAACATGTCACTTATGGAAGTGGAAATTAGGAGGGGAGGATAACACTCCATCCCACAACCACTCGGACTAGATCAAATTGATAATTGTGTAATTGTTTATCTACCCCATAAATGAGTTACAAGCACAAACTACATATAAAAAATAGGATGAAATGTAAAATTATGAAATATTAATAAATATACCAAGCTTATCTTTCCTTATATCCTCTTCTATTGAATTAGACATGATGTCTGACCAATTGAATATTTATTTATTTTTTGAAAAAAAAGCGTAATTTTATTTCATCTTGCGAGTACAAAATTACATTGGATCTACATCATTCTTGAAGAGTGTATATGTTGCTAAGCAGTACCAATATCTGCATAAAATCTTCAACGAACTTTTCAGCTTCATACAAATAAAAACACAGGTACTAAGGTACTTCACAAACAAACAAACAAAAAACTTAATCTGGGCAACCATGAATGGCTCTGTTTGGAAAAACCAGCAGAGAAAAGCCTTATATGAAAGGAATGGAATAAAAAATGTTTCCAAAAACCTCAAGAAGATAACAGAGCCACTAGCATCTGCAGAGAAATAAACCAAACCGCCGAAAGTAAGACTCTCCTCGACAACCCACATGGGATGCGGCTCCCCGTCATGGAAGCAACCGCCATCGAGAAGGGTCTGTCGAGCTATGTCTGTCATCTCAATGAACCGGAGAAGGAACCCCATCGCGTGAATCCACAGCAAATACGCCGCCAACAGGCCGCCACCAAAGAGTCCGCCTTCCTTCGACGAACCAGGGACAAACCCCAACGCACGACATCCTTAGCGAAACCTCCATCAGCAATGAGGATACTAGATCCCATTTCTCTACATCCCTCGCTGCCTCCGTCATCTCCCGGCCGAAGACACCCAGCCCCGGACCAATATCCCTCTATATAAATGCCACCATCTCCGCCACTGGGAAGTCGAAGAAGCCCTCTTCCAAATGGGTCACCGTGCCGAGGCGCCGCCAATCAATCCAAAGCGGAAAAAAAATCCCTACAGACAGCTAATGACAAGAAGTGAACTCAAGGGAGAAAGAGGAGAGCGGCCATGGATGGATCCATGGCCGCCAAAAACATCTTCGGAAGCCAACTATCAAAACCCTCAAGAATGTTTGTGGGAATTCCTTAGTATATCTGACCAATTGAATATTATTCTCTTCTTAATGATTTCATATATATTATTAAGATCAAAGCAATTTTAATATGAGATGATGAATTTTCCCCAAAAATCTATTTTTTTTAACATAAACTGAAAACCGATTGTATTTAAAAAGAGGCTGTGCACAGCCATTCATTACAAATCTTGTAGCAACAGACAAAATCCAGATGATGTATGAGAGCAGAAAACAAGCATCTATGCTATCAAAATTTGGTATAAGTTTCCTAGTATACTTCCTAGAGTTCACCATTATATTTAAGAGGGATATACCCTTACAAATTGAGAATTGAGAAAACACAAAAAAACATCTACCAGCCTGAAACAGAACCATAACAATTATTCCTTCTTGCCTAGAGAGCTATATACTGGCTGCAGAACGAAGGTTTCATCCATTGGGCAGACACCATCAACAGGGGACTCTTGGCAATCGCTACACGGGGTCATCTTCGCCATTTTAAGGATTTCCTCTTTTATTGTGTCAACTATGCCCATTAACTCCTTCAAATTCCCCTCCAGATCATCAATCCTAGAGTCTTGGCATGAAAGCTGAAGCGAAATATACCTGATGTCTGTTGTCGTCTCCCTATTAGCATGAACCCCTTTACAAACCATTTCATAGACCCTGTGAACATGCACTTTGAGGTCTTTGAAGCTGTTTTTTTATGAAGGCAAGGCCCCTTTCTCAACCTGCCATATCTACCTGCAACAGATCCTAAAAAGGGATGTTGTTACCAGAGTTCGAAGACCAAAAGGGTAGGGCTTCAAATAACTCACAGATTAGAAGAGGACCGTCTTCCTCAAACTTCTCCGAACCACCTTCCTGAAACATCTCTGGACCACCTTCTAGAATTCTCTCTGCAACGACCTCCACCGTTTGAATGAGGATGGGACTCGATTCTCCTGCCCTCTGCATATATACCAATTCAATCTTGTCACTTGTGCGAGTTCCTCTATTAGGAATGGTGAGATCTCTCAGCATTAAAAACCCTTTAATGCCCGAACTCTCGAGATGGGAAGAGGAGGTTCTACCAAGTGGGCTTCCATGCGCCCCCCTTCATGGAGAGCCAAGGTACCAAACCAAATACAAAGGCACCAACCTTAATGGGGTGTTAATGAGGATTAAGGACTTATAATTGGATTTAAGGAACATGTTTAAACACCTTGTTACCATTTTCAAAAGACACCAATCCTTGTGCCAACCTTGCCCCTTGGTTTGCAAGATCGTCAGCATTCCCATTGTTTTCTCTCAATACATGGAAGAATAAGATCTCAGTGGCAGTTGAGAGGTGTTTAATTCTATTATATATCCTTTTGCATCTTGAAGCTCCCTTTTCATATCCAAATTTCATCTTCTGGACAACCTGTCTAGAATCTCCAAAGCTTAGCAACTTTGAGATGCTTAGTCTTGAGACTAATTCTGAACCGAGAAGGAGTGCCAACCATTGAGCTTCATTATTTGATTTGATTCCCAATCCCATGCATAAGAATTAACAATTTTTCCTTCTAGATCAAAGATGATCCCACCCGCACCTACCTCCCCTGTTCCCCAAAAATCTACCTATTAATTAAGTAGCAAACACATAAATTCCTTTTAAATTAAAAATAGTAAATGATTTGGTGTCTAGTATAAATGTCCTTCCTTCATCATACCAACCAGCAACAATATCATAACATCGATTGGTATGAGTAAAATCTCTCATCCATTTGTTGGTCAAGTATGCCTCATCTTTCGAGAGCTTATAATATGCTTCTAGATTTATAGGTGCAAACTAGCCTATAATGGTTAGAGCTTATAATACATTTGTTCATTAAAAATATGTGTGTTCTTACAACTCCTATACATATTAGTGATCTTACAACAATATTATGGATGCATGATTTTTTACAACAATAATATTGATGCATGATTTTTTTCTAAGTTGTATATTTCATCAATTTTTGTTTGTTGCTTTTATTTGATTATGAAGTGGTAGGTAATTATTTTATATTCTTAATTTATAATAATATTTCACCATATGTATGTGTATCAAGGAAAATTTTAGGGGCGAAATTTAGCTTATGGGTTAATTTTTGACTTTTTTTTCCAAAAAAAGATTTGACAATTTTCATATTTTTCTAAATTGATTGACCCAAATTCCACAAGATAATTTTTTTACTCTAAAAATAGCCAAAATTGGCCAGATACTATACAAAATCCTTAGAAATTTATGTGCATTATTAATTCCTATCTCATATGAAGTATGTGTGAATACGGATAAATTGAATTTTTTTGTCAAAAAGTTCCTTTATCCTTAACCAATTAGTTTACCTTTTTGACTAATTGTTTTTTTAAATCTAATTTCTAGTATTTCTTTCATGGGTTGCTATGTTAATAAAATTCCTTTATTTGATTTCCTTCCATTGATTTGTCTACTATTAGTTTTTCCATGAGTAGCACCTTCTTCTTGCCATTTTTGAGCCAAGTATATATATACTAACATGCCACATATTCAAACAACATAACACATAAAATACATTACTTGAAAATCAAAACGATTTCTTGACCACAATCCATTACAATGATTCACACTGAATTTATCTTTGTAAGAAGAAGCATCATACACTAATTTGAGTCACATTTTCCTAAATTTCATAAGACTCATTACTCCTTTTGAAAAAGGATTGTCATTTAAAATCGGAAAGTCTCAATATGACCAGGGGCACAATTACATAAGAAATAGGTAATGTTGGTTTGGGTGGAATTATAACTATCAAAATAAAACAAGGGATATGTGAATTTAGGAGCAAAATTGCATGCTTGAACATTTAAAAGGAAAATTGAATATTTTTAAAGATGATTTAATATAGGTAAAGATAAATTTATGCTAATGTGCTAATCTTAAAATGTGTGGTTGATTGTTTTTTTAAACCATGGGAACAACAACCTCCCAAGGGTATATCCAACATCTTGCAAGCTAGATATACCAGTAAATTGTGATTCAGCAGGGGTCGAGACATCCCGCAACCCATTGAGGTGAGCCTCTATCCCAGGGGTCGCCTACCCTTCGAGCCTTGTGACAACGGGCCAATGAGCAACCCTACCCCCCGCCGGTTTTGAACCTGTGATCTCCACAGATATAACACATGTTCTTAACCATTAGGCCCACTCAAGTGTTCTTAAAATGTGTGGTCGATTGATAAATCAACCCAAATTTTTGAAAGGGAGATCTTAAAGGTGAATATAGATAGGAAGGGCTCGATTGAAGAGTCAAGCTCGATAGGTGAGCCGATCATATTTAAAAAAGAGGACGTGAATGAAAAAGGGGCCTAATTTTTACTTAGGAAAAAATGAAAGGGTAGGTAGAATAGGGAAAATGTTGGACAATTGACTTGATTGAGAAATCCAAATACGCAATCTATACGTATTTGTAAACTAGCATAGCCACTTAATTTGTGGTCGATAGATTACAAGTTAAGTGCTATGAACAAGTTATATGTTACTTGTTCTCCATGCTTAGTTGTAATAGTTTGTTGTCTATGCTTTAGCTACATGTTATCTTATTTAGTTAAATGGGTTGTATGTCACTACTTGTTATTTATGTATTCATCCATCATCTATCAGTGATTTGTCTATTTCAAATTTTGAAGGATGACATAAAATCAATCTAGATAGTACACTTGTTCTATCCTCTTTCAATTTATGAAAAACATAAATGATAGTCCACCCCAAATTCTAAGATATAAACACAATATAATTGATATTGATTAAGTAATAAAAAATGAACATTATTAAAAAATCTGTGTATGAAAATAAAAAACAGAGAAAATAAAAATAGATGAGATATTAAAGTTGAAACAAAATATGATAATAGTATCGATTAAGTAATAAAAGAATGGGCATGATTCAATGATCCCATAATGAAAATAAAAAACAGGGATAATAGATGGGAAATGGAAGGGTAAAAACAAAAAATTAATTAATGAAGAAAAATTTAGGAAAATAAAGAATAAAAAAGATGAATCAATTTTAAAATGGGTTTTAAAGTTTAAAATGCATTAATTGTTAAGAATAAAGATGTTTGATTTGAAAATCGGGACCATCTATAAGACCAATAAAATTGAAAGTTTGAAATATAAAAATAGTTAGAAATTGAGAAATCTAGTTAAAAATTCAAGAGAGTAAAAGTTAAAAAATAAAGGTAAGGATCAATTTGAAAATCAATCTCATAAATAGAAATAAAAAATGTTATGATCTAAAGAAGCATATATAAGATTAAATGTATATGCAATGAAATAAATATATATGTAATAGGGTAGATATAGAAATAGAAAATGTTATGATCTAAAGAAACATATTTAAGATTAAATGCATATGCAATGAAATAAATATATATGTAATAGGGTAGATATAGTGAAGAATCCACATGTGTAATTAGTGAATATATATACATAAATGTCATATCATATACATTTATTCATATATATGCCTTCTTGGATCATACTAAAAAGAAAACAAGATATGATTATTAAGGAGAATGAAAAATAACATTCTGAAAAGAAAATTGAAACAAAGCCTATAATTAAAGAAACCAAACTGAAAACTAAAAGATAGCTCATTTAAATCAAAGAAACACTTGGGTCTCCAAGTTTTCCAAAACTTGGGTCTCGTTAAAATCTCAACAATATGTCACTTATGTCACTGCGTGTCTCAATGCATTACTTATGCATCTTGTATGTATGACTACATTGCTTATGGAGGTTACTTATATAATACATGTGTTATCTATACAAACTTTTGTCTCAATCACTTAGAAATTATTTTATTTCAAAAAAAATTATGAATTGTATTTTTTTTTTAAGTATATGAAAATGGATAAAAAACACTATAAATTAACAGAACCAATTAATTTGTGGCTCGTGAATCAATAGGCCACAAGTTAATTACTACAAAATTGTATGTTACCTATGCCTCTTGGTAGTATATTTGTCTCATCTTCCTGCAAATTGGGATGGAGACCCTTCCTCCTATGAAAATTTGATCACAATGTGGATCTAGTTCAGAGAAAAATATTGAATTTACAAGAATTAGAGAAGAGAGAAAATTTGAGCAGAAACACATGAGAAAAGAAACTCAATTGGATAAAATTCAATCAATCTATTAATGGACAATAAGTGTACATTAAATTATACATCTCTGAGAAAGAATTCAAATGCCTTGGAGGCAATTCAAAATGCTCACAAGTGGCAGGCTTAGACTTAGGAAAAATCTCCATCTATGACAACTTACTATCTCCAACTCTCACTAGATGATCACGAATTGGCTAAGTGGGCCTAGCTAGTCAATGAGTGATAAAAAATAAGCAACTAAGTGGTGGGTTTTAGGAGAAAAAGATGGAAGGGAGTTTAGGCAAAAGCATGCAAACTTGTCAAGGTTACCAAAGCACACCTAACTCATCCTAATCCTAGAGAAAAGCAAAAAAAATTGCTTTGTTATCTCATAGAGCAAGACTAAAGTAGATAGGGTGCCTTAGTTCGTAAAAGTTGCTTGTATCCCGTGGGCCACTATGGATAAACTTCACTTGGTGGCCAAGTTGTGCACTAAGGCACAACTTGGCCACCATGGTCTAAACACCTAATAATCAACCTAAAATATTAAACTAAGATTAATTGGTGATTAATTATTCCAACACTTCCTCCATCCCAAATCCATCACAAATTGTGAAATATAGGAATGAGAGGACAAAAAATACTCATCCACCCCATTTGTAAAATATAATATAGGAATGAGAGGACCAAAACAATGTTATGCTTTGGGTTTTTTCAGGGGATTGAATCTATCTATATATTCAGAAAAACAATTTGAATAACACATTTCAGATTTATTGAAAAAAATTAGCAGGATTCTAGCCAAAAACTCAACTGAAATTATTGAACTTTTACACTTCTACACAATATAATCGGAATGCACAAACAAAACAGATATCCCAATCTTTTCTTCCCAAAAAATAGTATTTGGATTTTTTCTTCCTAGATCATTACAGCTCGATGACACTCTTACAGCTCCTTAATTCATGAAACTTTCAATTATTTAATCCAAAAGCTCCATGCTACTCTTACAGCCTTAGGTTAGGAAACCTCCATTTTTTTACTCCTATGAACAACTCGACTTCCAAAAGCTCCAAGCTACTCTTACAACCTGGGGTCAAGAAACTTTCAATTTACAAAAGCTCCAAGCTACTCTTACATAATTAGGTCAAGAAACTTTCACGAAATAATGAAACGTTCAAGATTCTATTCCCATGAAACTTCATAATTAATAGAGAGTGAAGGTTTGTATTTAAATACTTCTATATACGAAAACTTTTAATTTAGTTTAGACTTTATATTTTATGCTTTATATTTTATGTTTTATGCATGCTTTAACTAAATTTAACTCAATTGCTAATAATAGAACTAAAATAAAACCGTTATTACTTTTTCTAATAAAAACAACTAAAATTTAAATAATCCAAACCAAATTCAAATGTAAAAATCAAACCATTTCGATGAAGCCTCAAACAAGCTCCAAACAATTCTTCAAAGACGAACTTTGTCAAACTCATGGCAAATTGACATGACTTTTATAAAACGTAAGATTCCCATGTATGACAAGCATGTAATTCTCATTCCTTAGATAGCATGAAAAAGCCATCCAAGAAAAAATAAAAATGTCTAAGTTAATAAAAACTTTAATAAATTTTAAAAAATAAAAATAAAAATGAAAATGTTGAAATTAATCTTATAAATTTAATATAAAAATTCTACAAAATTCAAAAGAATTAAATTAAAAATGTTGACATTAATTCTAATTACAATGATTTCTTACTTTCTATCCACCTTAATTCAAAAGAATTAATTTAAAAATGTTGAAATTAATAAATATTGAAATTAATCCTAATTACATTGATTTCTTAACTTCTAACTACCTTAGATTTAGATAGTAAAATAGTTAGTGTAAATTGGTGATAGGTTCTTGTGGATTTTAGTATATAATTTTCTTTTTGCTGATCGTCATATGAGTGCGTGAGTTTTTCAATAAACCTTCGTTTATATTTTAAGTTTAAATTATAAATTAATAAAATACATTTATTTTATTTAAAAAATATTAGATTTTAAGATTATTTTCATAATGTAATTTTTTATTTTTTTTTTTATATTTATATTTATATTTATATTTATGTAACACTCTCAAAATAATAAATATTTTAATTTTTTTTACTAGTAAAAGAATATTGAGGACAATTATTATTTGATTTGACTGAGAAGTCAAAATGAAACAAATTGTATTGAAGATATTATTTTTATTTAATATAATAAAACATGAGATAAGAATGGATCTAGTTGTTGAAGAGTGTCTGCTGAACTACTTGAGGAAAAAGACAAGTCTCAAGTACTTTTAAAGATGCAGGAGGCATCATCTCTAAAAGTCAGGCCTTCACTCCTAGTTGAGTGTTGAAGAGCAGGAGGCTCATAAATGGCCAAGACCTAGGCAAATACTACAAATAGTAAGTCCATGAGCAGCAGGAGGCTAGCATTAGATAGGGATTGATAATTACAATGCAAGAGATGGTGCACAGAGGATTTTTGCTCAAGTAGTTCAGCGGACAAGCTCAGGGGTTCTGGAGCTTGACTGCTCCGGGAATTGGTTGGGTGGAACAACGAAGCCATTCTTGTTTTCCCAACTTGGGTGCCAGGTTCAAGTCCTATACTAAATAAGTATATTTGTTATTATTATTCGGCATGATATTTGAAATTTAATCGTTCTGTCTCACTGTACTTCATTCTGTTAGAATTCTTTTTGTAGAATTGTTTTAGTTAATATTTGTTAGACCCCTGAGAGGATCTAGGTAGCATAGTAAATTTAATAATTTTATTATAACCTTAGTGCTATTTTGAGCATCTTGGAAACTGAATACGGAAATGATTTGCATACGTCTTAATTCTAGGTTTAGTAGTCTTTTATTCTTTTCTTTTATAAATAAACTAAATTATCCTGGGTCAAGTTTCGGCAAGGACTTTAGAAACTGTTTAGCTTAAACTGAGTGCAAGTACTGATTTCTTTTCTTCTTTTACTTTCATACCAGCATTATAGTATTATGATTTTATATGATGGCCGTAGGAGAAATTTCCTTACTACCACTCGTAAGATTTCTAGGGTTAGGTTCAATCCTCCGTCAAGGAAGACATATACAGCAGAGATTTACTCTTGATGTCTCTTAAACCCTAAAACAAAAACTTAACTAGAGTCTAATTGAATATACTGTTTTAAAACAAAAAGAAAATAATAAAGAACACAACAGATTTACTTCGACCAAAGACGGATTATGCAAAAAACCAGTTGCGATTTTAAATAGGACTTTATGCTTTAAGTAGAGTTTCAAAATCATAATGGTACCACGACCTTCCTTCTACGATTTCGTATAGGGCTAAAACGTTTATTTCTTCTTTATAAATTGATTTCTTAAGCCCTTCTTAAAACTAGCATGCATCCATTAAAGCGACTATCGCTTGGACAGTCTTTTAACAAACCCAAAATGATTTTTCCTTTAAACAAAATGATTATTGTTAGCTTAAGCGACAAGAAAAGTATTGCAAAACTCTGAAAAACAGTTACAGGCATAAGTAATAATTACAAAAACGATTTTCTTAGTAAGAAGACATTACTACATTAAAAATCGAGGAAAATATCAAACGGTAATGAAAGCCCCTTCCTTTTCTTTTTGAAAAATAGACTTTTATATATACAAATTCAAGAGAGTTCGGCACCAAAAACATTATCCAGCACAAAATCTAGAAACGTTCTCTTCTTTCATATTGGGCGAAACCCCAATCAGGTTTTAAAAAAAATCATACACAGCTTTACAATAACTTTCGGAAGCTTAAGGCCCTGTTTCACATAACCTTCTAGCTTTAGGTCAACTCTACATCAACGATGGAGGACCTTTACCTTTTTTAAAAAAATTATCTTTTTCTCTCCTTTTGATTGACAGAGAACGAAAGATCTCTGGGGAGCTCATGAAGAAACTTTTACTGATAACTAAGCCAGCTCATTACTATCGTAGGTCAAATATAGAAATCGGCCAAGGTATCACGAGTAGGACCCGAGACTTACTTGGGTAGAGGTGTCATCGGACTGTCCAGCAGTTCAAACCCGGTTACAACTTCCCCCTCTATCGCACCAGCTAGGAACCCTGAAATCAAGAACCCTGTCAGCATTACAACGTTCTAGTTGCTATGAGGAACTATACCAAAACAAAAGTTTAAAAAAAACACTATCAGCTTTTTGTTTTACAATCTTACCTTTGCGTTAAATTTCTTGGAATACACCGAGAGATAGGTAGAACCAGGTTCAAGGTTTATTCCTTTTTAGCTGAGACCAAAATGAAAGTATTCGTGGTAAAGTTTTAAACATTCTCGTTTATGTACAGAGGTACCAGGGCCGCCATGGCAAGCGAGGGAGAGAGCTCGGCTCTCCTCTCCCTCTCCTCTTACAATTCCAAATGAGGTGAGAACCTTCGCGAAGGGTTTTTCTCCTTTTTTGTCAGCCAAGCGTGCGAGCACGTGATCTCCTTAATTTCACTTGTTGGTTTAATTTATGTCTTTTCGAAACCCACCCTATATGGTTTTGAAACGTTCCTTTTTCATCATGGTCCAAACTAATCACCATGGAAAGGTTTCTATACCTTGCAGCTTTGGTTCAAGACTTTCTTCTTAGGGTATTTTGAGTTAGCAAAGCTAGGGCTTAAAGGACGACCCTTTTATACAAGCTGCCATGTTTGGAATAAAACAAAGTCGAACACCTGCCACCTGTACATTTACGGTTCCACATGCTTCAGCTTCATCAGCTGAGTAACTCTCAGAGACTACTCGAGGGACCTTGTCCTGCTCTAGGAATTTATCACTTTCAGTTAAGCATGTCATCTTAGACTTCCTTCGAATTTAAGATTTTTAAACATCATTACAAATGCTAGGACATACAAACATGCTATCGACGAAACAATGAAGTTACAATCATGATGAAGAAGGTTTAGTTACTATTGATAAGTCATGACAGTTGTAGCTCATTATTTCAGCAAGACAAAGTATAAACCAATTGAGTAATTATCATATAGTTGTTTATGTCTCAATGATACATAAAAGATGGCATGAGGAGCATAGCTTTATCTTTAAAAGAAGTTTTTTTTTTTAGGTTATGTCAATTAAGGCAACCACAAGTTTTCTTTTTACATAAAACTCCCAGTTTTTACTATACAAAATATATATATATATATATATTACAATATTAAGGGATTTTACATATGGTATCAGAGTTGTGTTACAGCACTTGGCCTGATTCGGCTCAAACACTAACGCTGTGTTAAGAGATTTTTACTAATGACATTTTTACTGTAATTGTTTTTACACTCTTATAAATTTCAGGATTAAAGACAAACTGTGTTATCAAGGATAAATGGCAGAATTCGGAATGCCTGAAGAGACACCCCCACCGGAAGGTACTGGAGGAAACAGACTTTGGGTGCAGCTGAATGAAAGCAGAGATAATGTTGAGGAATTAAGGGCAGAGTTGAAAAAAGTTAGGGAGGACAACAAACAGATAATGAAGGCTCAAGAGGAAAGAAATACTATCTTACTAGCCAAGATACATATTAATAAGAAGGATAAAAATAAGGAAGGAAAGGCAGCTACACCCCCTAAACAAAAGGGGAGAAAGTTGGATTTTTCTAGCCATAGGACTGAAACATCCAATGATGAATCATTAAAACAAGAATAGGAAGATTCCAGCGAAGGTAATGACCAGCATAAAGGTAAGAGGAAGTACAGACCGTATGAGGAGATTTTAGGGGAATTTAAGAAAATCAAACCCCCCATGTTTAATGGCGAAATGGAAAAAGGTGAAGAAGCTAAAGCCTGGTTATCAGGCATGAAGAAATATTTTCAGATATATAACTATTCTGATGAACTTAAGGCAAAAATGGCCATATACAACCTAAGTGGAAAGGCTGATATATGGTGGCAGGACATTAAGAAAGTTAAAGGCATAAAGGAGCGGGGAGTGAATTGGAAAACCTTTAAAAAGTTATTTAAAGAGAAATATCTTTCAGAGCATTTTTACGAAGAAAAGCAAAAGGAATTCTACGAATTAAAATTAGGAACCATGAATATGAAAGAACTCAACAGTAAATTTCTGAGTCTGCTCCGTTATGTGCCTTATATAGTTGAAGAAAAGCAAAAGATACAACGCTTCCTCAGCTGTTTGCCTACCCCGTTCAAGGAACGAATTGAATTTGATAACCCAAAGACATTAGAAGAAACCATGAGGAAGGCGAACTACTATTACGAACAGAGAAAAAACAGAAGAGAAAGTATGCCAAGCTGGAATGTGATGAAAGGGGATAACTTCCAGAGAAACAATAATCATAAATTTCATCGAAATACTGGAAGTAATTACAGGGGATATCAGGGTAACAACCACAGAAATTACAAACCCCAACCTCCTGCTATAAGAGAAAGAGAACCCTTTAATAAACCTATTGCTCATAAAGATCCATTGAAGTGTTGGGAATGTGGTGACCCACATTATTTTAAGGATTTCCCTAAAGAAAAAAAACTTTTAATAAAGTTCATTCTCTGCAAGAAGCCATCACTGTTGGAGACATGGCGAGGAGCATGCCTAGAATCAACACTGCACTAGAAAATCGACAAGCAGATCACCAAACATCCATGGTTGAAATTCTAGGTATGTTAAAGAATCATCCTATCTCTATATTAATCAATCCGGTTGCAAGTTTAAGTTATGTAGCACCTAGAATTGTAGAATTATGTAACCTAGTACCTGAAAATTTTGAAAAATCGTGGTTGGTACAACTAGCTACAGGTACTAAACGCAAGGTCACAAGTCATGTTAAAAGTTGTGAATTTATGATGAATGAATTAAAAACAAGTGCGGGTCTGAATATTCTGCCTTTAGGTTCTTATGATTTGTTGATTGGAATGGACTGGTTAGAGGAACAGAAATTTATTTTAAATTGTCTTGATAAAACTTTCACTTGCACAAATACTTCAGGAAATATAGTTAAAGTAATAGGAATTCCTAGAAAAACCACTCTTAGACAAATATCAGCTTTACAATTAAAAAGATCTGTAAGAAAGGGATGTAAGCCTTTTGCTATTTACATAATGGATAGCAGTGAATCTGAAAGTAAATTAAATTTAGATGATATACCAATTTTACAAGATTTTAAAGACATATTTCCATAAGAAATTCAGGAACTGCCTCCAAAAAGGGATATAGATTTCACGATTGATTTAATACCCGGAGCAGTACCAGCCTCTAAGGCTCCGTACAGAATGAATGTAATTGAACTCACAGAGTTAAAAACTCAGTTACAAGAACTTTTGGATAAGAATTGTGTAGGGCCCAGTGTTTCCCCTTGGGGAGCGCCGGTTTTATTTGTAAAGAAAAAAGACGAAACCTTAAGGTTATGCATAGACTACAGGCAATTAAATAAAATGACTATAAAGAATCGATACCCCTTGCCTCGGATTGATGATCTTTTCGATCAACTCCAAGGGGCGATCGTCTTCTCAAAAATAGAACTAAGATCCGGTTACCATCAGGTACGGATCAAGGATGAAGACATCTTCAAAACAGCCTTCCGAACTCGTTATGGTCATTACGAGTTCGTTGTAATGCCATTTGGCTTAACAAACGCACCTGCAGCTTTTATGAGTTTAATGAATAATATTTTTAACAACTATTTGGATAAATTTGTCGTTGTCTTCATTGAAGACATACTGATTTATTCAAAGAACGAACAGGAACACAAAGAACATTTAAGAACAGTGCTGAAAATTTTAAGAGAACAAAAATTGGTTGCTAAGTTCAGCAAGTGTGACTTTTATAAAGACAGAATTCATTATCTCGGACATGTAGTGTCTAAAGATGGAATCTCGATTGATCCCGATAAAATTAAATCTATCATGGAATGGCCAATCCCTAAAAATGTAACCGATATAAGATCTTTCATGGGAATGACAAGCTACTATCGGAGATTCATAGAGGGATTTTCGAAAATAGCCTACCCCATAACCTCGCTACAAAAGAAAGGGAAAAGATTTGATAGGAACGAAAAATGTATGGAAAGTTTTAATAAACTAAAACATATTTTCGAAACCCACTCTGTATGGTTTTGAAACATTCCTTTTTCATCATGGTCCAAACTAATCACCATGGCAAGGTTTCTATACCTTGCAGCTTTGGTTGAAGACTTTCTTCTTAGGGTATTTTGAGTTAGCAAAGCTAGGGCTTAAAAGACAACCCTTTTATACAAGCTTCCATGTTTGGAATAAAACAAAGTCGAACACCTGCCACCTGTACATTTACGGTTCCACATGCTTCAACTTCATCAGCTGAGTAAGTCTCAGAGACTACTCGAGGGACCTTGTCCAGCTCTAGGAATTTATCACTTTCAGATAGGCATGTCATCTTAGACTTCCTTCGAATTTAAGATTTTTAAACATCATTACAAATGCTAGGACATACAAACATGCTATCGACGAAACAATGAAGTTACAATCATGATGAAGAAGGTTTAGTTTGATAAGTCATGACAGTTGTAGCTCATTATTTCAGCAAGACAAAGTATAAACCAATTGAGTAATTATCATATAGTTGTTTATGTCTCAATGATACATAAAAGATGGCATGAGGAGCATAGCTTTATCTTTAAAAGAATTATTTTTTGTAGGTTATGTCAATTAAGGCAACCACACGTTTTCTTTTTACATAAAATTCCCAGTTTTTATTATAAAAAAAAAAAAAATTATTTTCCAATATTGAGGGATTTTACAATTTAATATGATTAGTTTTCATAATATCATATCACAGATGCTTATGTTAATTTTCTTGTATAACTTGGTTGGATAAGCTTGATGGCAAGGTATTACACTCTAAAAGATAGAAGCTTTTATGGCTTGTTGTTTTCCTTAGAATTTGTGTTTAGGGTAAGTTAAAAGATAGAAGCTTTTATGTCTTTATGTTTTCCTTAGAATTTTTGTTTAGGGTAAGTTCTATAGTAAAGTAAATTAGGTTTTCCAAATATATTTTTCTTTATCTTGCTTCATTTTGTTTAGGTTTTTCAAATATATTTATCTTTACCTGGTTTCATTTTGTTTCATTATAGGAATAAATTTTGAATGGCTAGTTATCTACTCTTACTTCATTTTGTTTAGGTTTTTCAAATACATTTATCTTTACCTTGCTTCATTTTGTTTCATTATAGGAATAACTTTTGAATGCCTAGTTATCTACTCTTATTTGTTAAGAGGAACATGTTAGATGAAGTCATGAATATGTATTATAAAAAAGATTGATATAAAAATTTCATAAACAATTACTTATTAAAAAATTATAAATGATAATATATGAATAAATAATTCAAATTTGTATTTAATAATAAAAAATATTTAAAGAATATATAATAATAAAAAAATATCAATAAAAATAGGGTTGGCAGGTGCCAGGGGAGTCTACTTCGACTCGGAAGGAAACAAACTGAAAGATTATGCCTGGGGTATCGAAAGGACCAATAATGATGCAGAGTGGTTAGCACTCAAGTTGCTAAACAAATACCTAAAGGATTTAAACCAACCTAGCTTCATTTTGTCCTTTGGTGCCTCTGAATCATAAAGTGCCTTATTTTTCTAATAATGATTAAGTTTACCTTGGTATAATCACATTAACCAACAATAATAATATTCACTTTGGAGTATTTACAAAAGGAAATAGTAGTGGTTTTGGTTCAGGATTACTAAGTAGTATTTCGAGTAGTAGTAGTTTACTTCCAATAGTACTCACTGTAGTAGGTTTGAATCTAGTTTCACCGCTAGGCCCTGATGGATTTATTTTGATTTGGTTTCAACCTAGTAGGATGGTGAGAATCCATGATATATCCCCTACAAGATACCTAGAGTTACGAGGAAATGGATTTGAGGAAGATGTAAAATAACTCTAGTTTCTATGTGAATCCATCTTGAGCTTGAAGGGGGTTCAATATGACTTCAAGTTGGTAGAGTAACAAACAACTCTGATAGGTAGGGATTTGCAATGGAATATGAATTTTATGGAACACCCACTTGGAGCTATGCCTCTCACTCTGCATGAAGTGAAGTGACATTTTCTTGGATATTTCAACTGCCTAAGATGGAATAATAAGGTATCACATAATTGAATGAAATTTTATAGTTAGAAGGATAATATACTTGGGAGTGTGCCTAGAATTTTTAGGATTTAATGGGTATACTTTAGTTTCCTATTCACGATACCCATCATAAAGAATGGTTTATTAAAGGATTGCTTCCACTGACTAGAATGCTATTGACAAAACAAAAGATAGACATGTTGAGATATGCGCTAGAACAAGCCATGAAGATTGAGGCTATGGCCAAGTATTCTCAAAGTACCATAACCATAGTTCCAATGGTAGGTCCAAATTTATCCTAGGTCTAGAACCAAATTGATACCCTTACATAAAAGATATAAGAGTTAATAATACCCAAATTTTATCGAGAACAAGTTTGGTGCATAGGATGTATGACCAACAAACATCATGATTTTGAGTGTCTTAGGCTAGGGCAGATCCTCATCCAACCCCCTATGGGACATTTTCCAAGAATACCATCTGCGGGAGTTGCACAAGTGGCTACCTCAACTCCATTGCATAATCTAGTTTAGTTTGATAGCTTCCCAAATGTTTAGAACTCTTAGCCTAGGTAGTTTCATGAGATTTATAGAACATAAAAGCACCCCTCGAGCCATTTTATGATCTTGCATATGTTTTCTTTGTCCCTCATATGGTGTATTTTGAATTATGTGGTACATATACCCACAACGTGGATAAGTGCAGGGCTTTGGATGCCTTGTCTAATAGATTTTATATGAATTTTTTCCAAGTAATTGGCAATTTGCAACCCCAAGGAAGAGGGGGGTGTAGAAGAGGAGGTGGATATAGAGGAGTTAGAAATTTTGAAATAGATGACCTATACGGTGCTACAATTGTGATGAGGTAGGTCACCTTTCTTGGACGTCTCTTTACCTAGGTGACCATGGTGTTCTTACTAAGGGTTGATACTCATGGTACTAAAGATTGCCCGTAATCAATTTTAAAATGGGAGGATAGGTAAAAACAAACGAAAAAGGAATACACCCCACTACTAATGTTTCCATTGGAGAAAGAACCCAAACTGGTATGAATACAAACAATTCAAAGATTTTGTTAAGAAGATAGGACCTCATATCCCTAAGTTTGATTCAATGCAACAAAAGGAATTCTTTAAAGACGTAGTTGATATGTTCCAATGTATACCAATGTCCCCTATGCTTGGAGTTATGGAACATTAACAAGAACAAAGTTCTGGACCAGCCTCAACACCTCTGAGTAATGGAAAAATATTGAAATTTGGACATTTAGGTAATTCATAGAAGGTATTTGATTGTTAGGTCAAATTGTTTGCTAATATTTTAGAAGATGAACATCTAACTAGAAAATTATGCAACACCCTTCAAATGCGATGAAGAAGGGGAGGAGTTGATTTGTATTAAACCTTCTTGAGAGAAACACTCAAAGAGTAAGAATGTGGAAGAGAAGAACTAGGAAGGAATTTATGCTGGGTTCCCATATAGATGGTTATGACATTAAATATGTGATGTTGTATCTTTGATCGGTTGTAAATATCCTTCCTAAGAATCCTTGGGAGGCTATAGGGAGATGTCGATTGGTTTAATGTCCCATACAATTGTAAATGGCCAATAAATAAAAAATATTCCCCATTGGAAAGTTGGAAAATGTGGAGGTTGATTTGGCTGATGTCAAAACTTTTGTTGATTTTGAGGTAACATAATTAATGGATAAAATAGATCCTTATCTTTCCTTGTTCACAATTGATTGATATTTTGAGAATTATGTTGCTATTGATCTAAATATAGATACTATGAAATTAGATTAGATGCCAATGGCATGAGGTTAATGCATCCCCTAGATCCTTATCAAAGACATAGGTATACAAAGCCTACTACAAATGCTGTGGAAAAGGATGTTTTGAACCAAATTTGTAGCTTGAATGTCCGATGAAGGAAAGATTACATTAATTCTATAATAGATGGGTCAATTAGTTGGAGGAGCATCAATTCCTTGTATAATGACTTTGAGGAAGCGCTAAAAGAGTGGAATAATATGAAACATGAGATGTCTTTAAGACGTTGCACAACTGTAAAACCTATATGCTATATTGGAAAAGAGGTAAAGTATCCTCATATATATGATGGGATCTCAAGCTTAGAAGATTTGATGATGTGAACAAAAGATCGTGGAATATTAGATAATTCATATAATGGGTATAACTCTATGAGGTGTACTGTTTCCAGTTGGTGGGCCATGCATAAAGATGACCTCCCAACTTGGAATTCGGTTCAAGAGGTGACGGTTCACAAGTTTGTTCCCCCACTAGAGTTTGCATGTTTTAATTTGTAGATAATATGACTTTGGAGATATATTATGGAAGAACATACCGACTTAACCCCAAAGTTAAGGAAAATGATAAGAAAGAAATTGATAGAATGGTAGTTGTAGGATTGGTATTTTTGGTTGATGTGTTTGAGTGGATAATCCACATCGTAATTCAAAGTAAGGACCTTGATGATATTAGAGTGAATGTTGATTATAGAAGTTTGAATTCCGCATGTAACGATGTTGGCGGGAAAAACTACCCTATGATGAGGAAACGGACATCATCAACCGAAGGGGGGTGACCAGTAAGCATATTAATTGTATTACAGAGATGTTTATGAATGGAAATAAGTTATAGGTCTTGTGAACATACCTTTTGAACGAAGTTCGATCCTAGCTCTTATCTGATCTTGCGCTCGATCCTCAAGTCAACCTCTCGTTCGATAAACCTGCAATACAAGTACCTTTCTCAGCGTATCTTGGGTAATATATAATGATGAAATAGACAAAGCAATTTAAACATCAATATTAACCAAAACAAATCCAAACAAGTATATGATTCAATGAACACTTGATTTGGGACAAGAAAGAATGCTTCAACCTTTTATTGTCAAATGCAAATAGATGATACAAAGTATACCTGACTTTGCAGCATGTTCCTGCAACTTGATCCTGGGCTCCTGCTCTTCTCTGGCTTGGAAATCTTCCAGCATAACCTCCTTTAACACAAGATTCTCTTTAAAAGTCTCTCAATAGAATTCATGTTTCTAACCCCTCTCTTCATTCCTCCTTGTATTTATAGGACAAGGGAGGCAGTTCAGGTCGAGAGATGGTTATGGAGGAAGTTGGGGAAGTTGGGAAACCAACTGCAACTAATCTTCTTCGTGAAATTAATTTTTTTTAATCATCTTTTGAGGTGTACGCTACTATTTCACAGTGGAGTAGCGCCCAGGGCGCTACTATAGTGTCTTACAACTAGCGCTCATGATGTTTTAAATGTTGAGCGCTACTATATTGAACAGGAGTAGTGCTCAGGAGGTTTGAGTGCTACTATTGTACACTGGAGTAGGGTACAGGCACTAGTCTATTGAGGTAGAGTAGCACTCAAGTCTCAGAATGACATTTTTTAGGGTTTTGCCAGCTTGTAAGGAGATGGAGTAGGTCAAGGTCTCATCTCAGGTCAACATGCTCCTCCATCCAAATTGTCCTTTTGTGTGATCAACAGCTCGAGGTGATCACGGACGGAGAGGTGCAAGTTTGACCTATAACAGATGCCCCCTAATGTGTGAGGTCAGAGGGAAATGATGGTCGAAATACATTATAGTCCAAATCCAGAAGAGGAGCAAGGAACCGCGGAAACAAGTCACAAGAACACCTGAAACAAAGATCAAGGTCAGCGAGCAATTACATTCTTGACATCATACAGATGTGCAGTGTGATACAACATGATCTCCGATACATAACAAGGAGATGTATATATAGCATGGCCACTTAGAATACAAGCGTGGATCCATGTCAAACTAAGAGATCATAGCCATAACAAGAAACTGGATCTATGTCTCATGGAGAGCCGAATATAAGTGAGGCTTAGTCTTGCGCAACTTGGGTGATAACATAATGAGGTAATGTCATCCAAAAATCCCAAGGTCTTCATCTAGAACAACCCGAGGTACAAACCTGAACCATGTGAATAGATGAGCTAATAGTCGAACATGGGGGGTATCGTTTAATTACCGGCCATTGATGTATACCGTTAACAAACGTGAGGGCTTCCACCGATAATGATGATGGGGCCCAAGGTACCTAGTACGATCCAACAAGTGTGAATAAGTGGACTTGGAGTCAAACACTTGAGGATCGTGTCGAAGAAGAGACATTGGTGTATTCTCGACATTCAACAGTGAGGAAAATTGCCACTGGTGACTGCAATCTCCAAGGTACTAACCGAAACTCTAAACTTCATTCCCAGAGCAAAATGAGTTGATGTCGATGGGAAGAAGTCCGTTGGAAGGGAGGCCTTAAGCCATCCTCCATCATCCAACGTGAGGAACACTCAACTGGTATGAGCTGATATGGAGTAATATGTAACAAAAATGACACTAGGATGGTCGACACATGAGGTCAAGGTAAACTGCAGAATGGCCGACACGGGGTATATCCTTGAATAGTGAGCATGACAAAAAGTGACTCAGGCAGTTTCTGACATAATGGGGCAAATGATAAGTCTGAAATGTAGGAGACATTATCATACTCTCCATATGGTTGGAAGAATAACCAACCGGGGGAGTAAACAACTCGGAGATCAGGTTCACCCTGAGATCAAAAACTAAACCCAACCAACATGATAGACTCAAGTAGGTGCTATGTTCAAGGATAGAGCTGACTGAACTGCCTTTGACATTGAAGATATGACACATCTTTCCCATCCCTTATTCTTTTTAGATAAAAGAATACCTTTCTTGTTGTTTTAATGAGTCCAAGAAAGAATGAAAACTCAATAGATCCAACCATGTAAAAATTTTAACGAGCCCATGGGAGGAAGACTCAGTACCTTCTTTATTGTTTATAGAGTTTGAAGAAGAGATAGACGATTACTCTATGTTACTGATCTCTGGATTTTAATATCGAGCCAAGATCTGTTCCTGCTCACCGGTGTTTTCAATTTTAAGGAGTCTGAAAAACTGTAACAATAACTCCATATATCTACTCGTGGATATTAGTATCGATCCCAAGCATATTAATGCTCGCCGGTGTTTTCCTATTTATAGAGTCTGAAAAAATTAAACAATCCTCTTTACACCTATCCGTGGATTTTATATCGAGACCGAATTGGTCTATGCTCAGCAGTGTTTTCTTGTTTATAGAGTTGAAAAACTTAAACAGTCCTCTACTTACCCTCTCGTGGATTTCACATCGAGCCCGAGTAGGTGAATGCTTGCTTGGTGTTTTCATGTTTAAAGAGTCTGAAAACCCTAGAGAAAGGCTCCAAAAGGTCCCTTTTCGTGCAGTTAGTCTCCTCCCCTGAAAAAGTGTAAAACAAAGAAAGAAGAACTCTTCTAGCGCATACAGAAGTATACCTAGAGTATAACTTTTCCATAGTTAATCCACTTAGGACTGGAAAAGGGGTAATTCTATACCTGAGTGGATGAGCCTTCGATTACTTTAACTAGCTCGAAGAGGACAAGCTTGCTCGGCAATCTTGTTTAGGTTTAAATAGTCCAAACAAGAGCTTAAAAAGACTTAAAGGTCAACTTCTGGGATCATAGCTTCGTAACCTGCCAAAACTAGATCTTCAACAATATATTAGAAATCGCGACAAAAAATCTCGAATGATATATGAATTTGAACTATTAACTAGTTAACAAGGTCTAACATCGAGAAATTTAGTCTTAGGAGATCAATCCTACAAAGATTCAGTGGAAAAATGAGAACCGGATGAGTGAAAATTACTATTGCACCATGTGTGTGTATTAATTGATTAATTAGGTCATTTTGGTAAAATTTGAAACTATAGGGAATTAAACAATGGTGGGTAAAAATTAAAATCCATTTTAATATATGTAATTTCATTTAAAACTCAAATTCCAATTTGTTTTTGTAGGGCAAGAATTTGGGGCAAACCTTGCACTTTCAAATCTCCGTGGCGATCGATTCGAGCACCCAATCAACGTTCTTCTTCCGCCAAGTAAGTTAGAATTCTCCCACCTTGCATTTCTATGGTTTAGTTTTTAATTTTTGAGCCCAAAAATGCTTGCAAGGCAATGCTCACATCTTTTAACGCGCGGGCGCTACTGTGTAACAATAGCAGTAGCGTATGAAGGAGATGGGCGCTACTATGCTCACATATAGTAGCGCCCATACGTTACTGTGCAGTACAAATAGTAGCGCTCAAGCCTGAAAATGGAGAAACAAGCGCCGAGGACTAAAAAATTTCCATTTTTTATGCAGGATGGTTCTGCAATGGAGGGAGAGGGAACATGAGGACATGGATAGGCTGGCCATGCAAGACCCAATCACTCTCCATGCTCTCCGAAGATGTTGTTTGTTGAAGTTTTACCGAACCGTAAACTTGAGGGCCCTAAACAGATTATTTCGAAGACTTATTCAGTACTGGGATGTGGATACCAATACCTTTGTCATCCGAGGGCAAACTTTGGAGCTTACAGTTGATGACATTTACTTCATTACTGGTCTCTCCCAGAGGGGAGATGTAATAAATTTGAAGGGGTCTTCTCGTGTGGGTATAGGGTCAGTGCAAGAGTACTTGAATACATATTGTGTGGTTGGAGCTGAGAAATCAGGAAGCCAAATCTTGATTTCTACCATTGAAGGCCTCCCTTTGAAGGTGATTGTGAGTATGATTAACCGAGTGGCAGGTAGTGCCTCACTACACCTGGCTTCCAGGCACTCTATGCATGTTGGTGTACGATTCTTACAGGGTCATGTATATGACTGGTGTACTAGTTTACTGGCATCCATGAAAGCTCAACTCATGGGTTGTAAATCCGGGAGTATGAAGAATTTTGGTTATGGCAGCATCTTGTGTACCTTCTTCTTTGAGAGGGTACCTGCTATCAGTTTGCGGATTCCTCTACCTCAGGTTAACCCCCATGAGCCCCGACTAGGCCGTTGGGGTGACATATTCCTCCGCCAGGGTGGTGGGGAGAGTCACTACTGTTATCATACTGATGATTTATGGGGGTGGTGGGAGAGGCAGGTGCCTGCCTTCGAGCAGTTTCCATATGCTGGATTGGATTTCCGCCATGATCCAGAGCTGGTGCTTCCTCTAGGTGGAGCCTGGGGAACTATTGGTAAGTTTAATTTTGAGAATTATTTAATTTTTTCAAAATTTTCAAGTATTTGATTTTTATGAATGAAATTTGAAGTACTAAGCAAGTGTCATATGCAGACATTGGGCCTGTCCGTCCCGAGGGACATCCTACCATCTTCGTGAGGCCAGCTGATGTGGTTGCAACAGATGCTATGCTGGGGACCATAGAGAGAAAAGTGAGTCGGTTGACTCACGATGTTCCTGCATGTCGTATGGATCAGATACCTATAGATATGCAGGAAGATGTAGTTGGGGTGCCCCCAGCATGGCTTAGAGTGCTGCGGAAGGTAGCTAGGCTTGTCATATGTTATCGGAATGCAGTCGATGATGACGAGGTCCCTCCTTCTCCATAGGAGATGGATACATTATATGTATATTTTTTAGGCTTCAGAGCCCAGTTTTGTACTATTATGATATGACTTGTACTAGACTTGTGATCCAAAACTCATATATTTTTTGATACAGTATCGGCTATATACAGCATCGGTTATTTACATGTGTATGTGTTTGAATTTCATGTGTGCAATGTTGTTTTATGAAAGTGTATGATACAAATGCCAGTCTAGAACATAGTTTTCAAATGAATCAACTAATGCGTTTAAATTTCTTGGAATGTGTTCATATATAATAGAATCAAACTGTATTTCCAATAGTCTAACTCGCAAAAACTGACGTAGCACTACAGGATCTCTAATCTGGTAAACACTCGTTAACTGAAATACAATTAGTTGTGAGTCAAGTCTTACCTCCAAATGTGAAATGCCATGGCTGAGAGCATCTCGGAGGAGTCCTATAACTGCACTGTATTCAACTACATTATTCGTAGTGGGGCCCAAACAAACCCCCCCCAAAGATATTCGTTGGCCAGCGGGTGAGTAAATGACCCAAGCCGCTAAAGCTAATTGTCGGGTGTGGCGACTGGCGCCATCAGCAAATCCTAAGAAATGTTCGGTCGACATCTGGTACACGAAACGAAAACACACATAAGATTAACTAACAAACATAAACAAAACTAGCTCTACAAAAAATACAGCTATATTACAAGAAAAAGCACGACAGCCTAAGCGTAGTACTTCTTCAGGTAGAGCCCATTTCTAGGCTCATCCACCTTATTCCCCTCGTAATCTACTAGCTCGTAGGCACCTTTCTTCAGTACTTTGGAAATTATATAAGGCCCGAGCCACATGGACTTGAACTTGCCAGGTCCTAGAGGTTCTTTGTCTTGATCCCAAAGTAGGACCAGATCTCCTTCAAGGAAAAATCTAGGTCTGACGGACTTATCATACTATCCTTTGACTCATTTTTTGTGGACCTCGTTTGTTGTGAGCGCATCGTGGTGTTTCTCATCTAGATGTTCTAAGTGTAACAAACGTTCTTCTAATACTAAAGTATCCAGTAGTAACTGAACGGCTAGTTTCAGCGAAGGAATCTCGCATTCAATCGGAACGACTGCTTCTATCCCATGCACAAGTTGGAAGGGAGAGAATCCGGTAGCAGTCTTAATGTTATCTTGGTAAGCCCAAAGAGCCGGGTACAGCATGATGTGCCAGTTATTTCGACTGGCATTAACAGTTCTTTGCAGTATAACCTTTAAAGTTTTGTTCACTGCTTCGACTTGTCCATTCGCCTGTGGATAGTATGAAGACGAATGTTCTTGTCGAAAACCAAGCATTGTATACAACTCGGTCATCATGCTATTCTGGAAATGACTGCCGTGATCAGTCACTATCTCTTTAGGTATGCCAAACCTTGCAATAATCTAATTAAACACGAAATAAGCGGCAGTTTCTCCATCTGCCTTAACAGTAGGCATTGCCTCCGCCCACTTGGTGAAGTAGTCAACGGCAACGATGATGTAATGGTGCCCTCCAGCCGAAACTGGATTGCAAGTCATGTAATCAACCCCCCATTTTGTGAAGGGACCTGCTGTAATAACAGGATGAAGAGGAGCTGGGTGTGCCCTCATTTTCTTGGTGAAAAAATGACACGGATGACAGCGTTTCACTGCTTCCACACAATCTTTAAAGATCGTGGGCCAAAAATATCCGGCACGCAGTATCTTCTGAGTTGTTGCCAACCTGGAAATATGTCCCCCACAAGCTCCACTGTGGGCATCATTTAATACTGCTTCGGCTTCTTCTAGAGTTAAGCAACGTCGTAAAATGGAATCTACCCCACGTCAATACAAAGTATCTGAGATGATGAGATAGTTTTTCGCATGGCTTTTCAGCTTGCATCGCTCTTCTCGAGAAAAAGTAGTAGGACACCTCAAGGTCTGGAGATATACTAAGATATCCCCGTACCATGGGTCAGAGGAAGCAATGAGGAATATATGTTCATCTGGGAAAGATGATTCTTCCTCGACATGCTCTAGGTCACTCGGAAACTCTGAGATTAACTCAGCGAACACTAGTGATTTCTTTGAATTGGCCGATTGAAAAACCAAATCGAACTCCTGTAGGATCACAATCCATTTATTATATTTCCCACCAATGATTCGTCGAGTGAGAACATACTGAAAGGGATTGATTTCTGTTATCACAGTAGTTGTTCGTAAAAGTATATAGTGACGAAGCCTCTGTACCGCATAGACCGCGGCAAGTGCTAACTTCTCAACGTGTGAATATTTAACCTCAGGGGCTATCAATGCGCGAGAAATATAGTAGACAACATGCTCTTGGAGCGTATCGTCCTCCTGAACTAATACTATGCAAATTGTATTAAGAGACGCTGCCAGATATAGAAGAAAGTCTTTTGCATAGTCTGGCGGGCTCAACAAGGGTGCTGAAAGAAGTGCCTTTTTCAAGGCCTCAAAGGATGTTTGAGCAACCTCGTCCCACACAAAGTAGGAGTCTTGTTTGAGTAGTCTCATAAAACCTTTAGTAATCTTAGCATAGTTTATGATGAATCGCCATAAGAAATTAGACATGCCTTGCAGACTTTGAAGTTGTCGCAAGGTGCGAGGAGGAGGCAGATTTACAATTGCCTCTACTTTGAGCGGGTCAACCATTATGCCAGGACTGGAGACAATGAAGCCCAGTAGATGTCCCGATTCGACGCAGAACACGCACTTGTTAGGATTCAAACGAATCTTATATTGTCTGCATCTTTCAAACACCAGTCTGAGATGAGCTGGATGATCTCGTCTCTTTCGAGATCGCACCGGGAGGTCATCCAAGTAAGGTTCTACTATGTGTTTGATATCATGAAAATCAAAATTCATCACTCGCTGGAAAGTAGCTCTAGCATTCTTCAAGCCAAATGGCATCTTCCGGTAAGCGAAGGTCCCCCACGGGCAACTGAAAGTTGTTTTATGCTGATCTTCGGGTTTGATTTGTTTTTTATTGTATCCCGAAAATCCGTCCATGAAAGAGAACATCTCATGTCCTGCACAAGCGTCTATGATTTGGTCGATAAACGGTGTAGGGTAGTTATCTTTCGGACAAGCTTTGTTCAAGCCCCGGAAGTCAGTACAAACTCTAATGGTTCCTTGCTTCTTATAAACTAGAACAGGATTTGAAACCCATTCTGTCATGTCAATCGGATAGATGAATCCGGCTTTAAGAAACTTTTCAACCGCCGCCTTGATGGCGGCCGTTTTTCTAGGGTTCACGGGACAGAGCTTTTGTCTCACCGGTTTTGCGTTAGGGTATGTCGTGATGACATGCTCCAGGATGGCTGGGTCAATGCCTGGCATCTCCTCATATGACCAGGAAAAAATGTCACGGAATTCTTTGAAAAGCTTTGTATACAAAGCGATCTCTTCTGGAGAACAGTCTGCACCAATAAAAATGTTTTCCACGACCCTGGGTTTGGTGGAAATGTTAATCGGAATTGTTCTTGATATATTAGCCATATTTCCCTCAGCATAAATAGCTCTTGAAGTAGAAGGAAAAGATGACAAATCAACAAATCCACCGGGTCTCATAAGGAATTCCCCTCTCTCAATTCTGTCTAGATCTGGAAGCAGGTAGGACCTGTGATGCATGTGTTCCCATGGTTGGTCTAGGCCCATCATGGCTTCCAAGATGGCTTCATCGGACGACAAAACCGTGTCTAAACAATCGAACAAGTGGGTGGAATTCAGTGACCATGCTGGAGCATAGTCCATATCTGACTCAGCAGAGACTGGCGGAGTCACGATATGTTCCATTGCAGCACATTGTACTTCCATGTAGGATACTTCTGCAACGGATAGAGGCACTGAAGGTTCAGATGTAGTGGGAAGAATCCATGGATCAGTTCTTAAACCAACCGTGAAAGTTTCGGTAGAAGTACCCACATCAGAACACATAAAATGAACAAGGGAGGGAAGGTCGAAAGTGCCTATTAACGACCCGTAAATCCCTGCTCCTAAACTCTCACTAACCGGGGCGGTTTGATCAACTAAGGGAATTGTGGTTTCTGAAGAAGTTTGGTTGTTTCTCTGAGTGAAAGAAAGCTGATCGACTGTAACGACCTTACCTTCAAACGGGAACATAACAACTCAAATAACCACCGATGCAATAGCTCGCATGGCATACGTCCAGCTCATGCCTAATAACATATTGTAATCAAGCAGAGCGTCCAGAACTTCTTCTTCTACAGCGACTGTTTTACTGGCCAAAGTGACATCAAATGATGGCAAAACCCCGTGTGGATGGAAAGTCTTGCCATCGAATGCAGTAAGCAGTGTGTTAGAAGGGGCTAACTCGGGAGAACCCAAAGCTTTCCAACAGGAAATTGACATTACGCACATCAACGCGCCCTCATCTATGACCGCTTATCTAATGGTCATTGGGCCATGGATGACTTCTATCTGAAGGGCAACGTGGTACGGCAACCGGTATTTGATATCAGCCATATCAAATCGCGCAGACATGTTAGAGGATTCCATACTTCCAATAGCTACCAGAAGTGCATTTCGTTGTAAAGGACAACTTTGCAAGACTTCTAAGGTAGACATGGCACAAGGGGTCTGGGCTAGATCCTCAACCACATTGTAGTTGGAGGCAGCCCGAGTGTTGGGGTTGTGCGATGCCCGTTTCAAGACACCTTTCGGGATCTTGGGCTTTGGGTCCACAGGTATGTGGAGTGGAGTGGAGGATTCTGGAATCTATTTATCCTTTTTCTGTGGATCCGGGGTATAGTTCCTAGCTCTTGTTTGTAAGAGTGCATCCAAATTAACCATGTTAATAAAAGTTTGATCAACCGAAGCATGTGTGGTGCCCCCAGCATTGGAGGTGCCAGAAGTTGAACCCTGCCCTTTAGGGAATGGATCTTTCAATACAGTAGGTTTCTTCTCTTGAAGCAGCTTCTGGGCTTCTTCAAGCAGAGGGCATTGATGAGTAAGGCGATCCTGCTTGCAAAGTTTACAAGGGAACTTAACCTTCTTCTTCTCTTTGTTACCCTCCTCGGCATTCTCTTTTTTGGGCTTCTGATGGTTCCCCTCTCCTTTCTTGCCCTTCTTTTGTTATTGGGCTACCAAGGGCCCTTTTGATTGTTCTGAACCTGATTGATAGATTCAAAAGTAGAAGGAGAGGTTGTGACGGAAGTAACTTCTGCAGTCAACTGTTTAACAGATAAGGCATGAACCTGTTTGGTCAAACCTTCGAAAGCTGCAGAATGAACTGAACCCACTATGCCGTCAGCATGTGTTCCAGGCTTAGGTCTACTCAGATCAGTATTTGATTGCGGTGCATCAGGTATAATTTCATAAAGTAACCCGAATTGTGCGTAAACAAGGTCTAACTGCTGGGTCCGCAAGATGACTTCTTCCTTGGTAGATACTCCAGAAGTAGCTACTTCCTTAGAAATATAAGGAAGGAGTGATTTCAAGTACCACTCAAGAAGGAATGGAGGTATGTTGGCTTTAATGAGCCTCTTCCATCTTTGCCACTCCTGAATGTGATCAGATAAGTGAGTGGCTTTATTTTTCCTAAACGTAGGCAAAAGGTATGTTCCGGCATCATACCGAATAGGAAGCTAGAAGTGATTCAGAAAAACCGTCGCGAAATCCCGAAAGTTAAAGAAAGTGGCTGCTGGTAACTCAATGTACCATATAGCTGCAGCACCAGTTAAGGTTCTCTGGAACAGTCTCAACCTAATGGAATCTTCGTTTAAGGAGTTTGAGGAACACCATAAATGGAAAGTAGTGACATGGTCACCAGGATCCTCTCCAGTTTTTCCTTCAAACTTTGGAATGTCTGAAGGTAACTTGGTGGGAACTGGTGGCCATGCGGCATTATGATACACAGGATCGTTTGTCAACTTGGAAAGATCTGGCAGATTTAAAGTTGCCAGAAAAGGTAAACGAGGCCTACAAGACGGTATTTGATAAGCTAGGCCGTAAAGGGGGAACCACCCATAGTTTGACCTGTAAACTGCTGGTAGGGGTTTCCCCCGGCCATCTGCTGATAGGGGTTGCCCCCAGTCATTTGCTGGTAGGGGTTGCCCCCTGTCATCCGCTGGTAGGGGTTGCCCCCTGCCATCTGCTGGTAGGGGTTTCCCCCTGCCATCTGTTGTAGGGGTTGCCCCCTGCCATTTGTTGTTGCGCGAAAGTATTATTGAAATTCCCCCACCCATATGAAAGTGGGTTAGTGTTATGTGGGTTCGTCCACTGTGGATGGGCGTTAGCCCCGCCATATTGTTGGTTAAAGATGTTACCCCCTCCCCATGAAAATTAGGAAAAATGGACGTTCCCTACAGGTATATTACCTTGATTTGTGTTGGGACCTGCAAAGGTATTGAAACCAGTGGTAGCTGACGTAGACGGTGCGGTCATTGTACTCATGATAGGCATAGTTGCAGAAACACTTGGCCCTATATTAGGCGTGGAAATCCACATGTTGGGTATGTTATATAACGGTTGAGTCACAGGAGGTGGAACTAGATTAGTCGTACTGCTAAGTCCAAAATTAGGTGTAGAGGTAGATGCCATAGTTGTTGAACTCGGCATACCTAACATGTCAATATTAAAACTGAAGGACGGAGTGGACACAGAGGTTGTCTATGCCGAACTCGGTGTAGCAGTAGGAGGAGGATTCACAGTATTAGTGTTCATTCCTATGGTGGGAGTTTGTGGAACTCCCAGTTCGCCTCCCGGATTAGTCATAAAATGCTCAGGTGGGAAATTATATGCATTGTAATCGGGCTGCTGGAAACCAACGGGTAATAGAAGCGGATTTCTAAGATTATTCAGAGGAGGATTAAAGGGAGTACTGTACTCCGCAGAAGTGAGATCTTCAATCTCAACTGAACTAAAATGTCGCTGATCTGGAGTGCCCGGTTGTGGTTCCTCAGGAACCTCTATTTCAGGGTTTTCTGTTGTAGTTTGTAGTTCTTCAGGAAACTCTATTTCAGGTGGTAATTCCTCAGGAATTTCTATTTCAGGATTCTCCGTTGTGAAAAGTTCTTCAGGAAGTTCTATTCCACCAGTGGTTTCCAAAGGAACACTAGGGTCTACCCGCTGTCGTCTAGCTGGCGGTAGTGGTTCTGTTCTAAGTGGCGGAAGGTTTTGCAACCTTCTCGACCTACGAAGTTCTTGGTTTTCCACGATTATATATATATATAAAATAAAACTAGAAAACCTAGTGGCCACTAAGACTAGGGGGAAAACAGCACACCAACTAAAAAGTCCTAAGTATGCAAACCAAGCAAACAAGATGCCTTCCGGAGAAGAATCTGGGATGATGAGGGCCCAGAACAGATCAACGAAGGATGAAGGACAGTTACCCGGGGTCCACAATACAATGACTAAGGGTGCAAGCGCTGGAATCACCCAACCGCCCTCCCAAAGACCTACAAGGGATTTCCTCCCACGTCTATCCTAGGTACATCAGATATACCCTCCGCTGTCACCTGTGTATGAGCCTATGGTCAGATACTAAGGATACCACAACACCGAAAACTTCTGGGGGAACAATCTCAGTTTGAATCGGAAGGCGTGGGCAGGGTAACTAAGCCCGAAACTCAAAAGAGTCCCCAAACGCGATCCAATCCTGGTATATGCTCGAAACAGAAAGTAGGAGGAGTATTCCCAACAATCTGATCTCACAAGACCTACTGCATAGATCCCAGGCAAGCTTTGAATGAAATGGGCTTACATGTGATAGTCGAACTACGATTTTTGCGTAATGTGTGACCTTGGGTGGTTTAAGGTGATTTAAACCCAAGATCCTAACCAAGACTAGTTGGTGTAATGTATCCCTAAAAAAGAAAATTGTTGCTATTTAATTTTATTAAAGATTTTTAGGGCTGTTATTACTCAAAAGGTAGTGCGTTTGTGTGGCGTGGTTGCAACAGGAAAGCAAAGGGCATAAATTACAACTTTCGACAACAAAATCTTTTATTTTTCATTTAATGTTCTTTCCAACTTGAAGCTGAAACAAGTCTAAGCAAATTTTCCTTTTTGTTTTCTTTTAAAATTCTAAACAAAATAACCTATTCTATCTTGCAAAAATATAAGCCTTTCTAACCCTAAGCTACCAAATTTTTGCTTTTTCTGTTATTATAAACGAAAAAGAACTATAAACATGGAAAGCAAATAAGACTTATGCACAATGTGTAAGTATGGCTAAAAATGGCTCCTAAGCTTACAGCTGTCAAAACACTAGCTCGACAAAGGCTTGTCCTACAGGTTTTTTGCAAAAAGAAAAAGCCTTCACACTTGGAAGCAAAGTGGAGAGAAAAGAAAGGGAGAAAATGCTCCTAACTGGAAATCAAAACTCAAGAGAGATGACCCAAGGCATCAAACCCTAACAAGACCACTCAGCCAATCAAACGGTAGGCAAGCAAGCTAACAACCAACCTACTAACACAAAGACTAAGAAATGAAGCAAACTAAAGCACTCTAAATACACTTGATACCGAAAAAAGACACAAAGTCAAGGAAAGTTGGAACTCAACAAGTCTGGAAGACACCCCAAAGGCTCCAAAACAGACCAAACCCTAAAACAAAGGATAAGATGGGTAAATAGCAAGCAAGTGTTGCCACAAACAGCAAATGCAAAGCATGCAGGTTTGTAGGTCAGCAACACATCATCAGGGCAAAGGTAAGCAGAAGTGTTCACTAAAGAACCAAGCTTAGTCTCCAAAAAGAGTTATAAATGGACCAAACATTCCACAAGTAAGCAAGCGATCTAAAGATGAAAAACAGACTCAAAGAAGAGTACTGAGACTCAAAGGAGAGTATCAAGACTCAAAAAAGAGCTACAGACCTAAAAAACCAGTCAAGGAGACCTAAACCAAAGTCAAAAATCCACCCAAAAAGGCAGAAAACTCAACTTAACCTCTGACAGGAAGCTACAGGATTATACCCTACTATGCAGTAGGGAAACCAACGCTCAAAGAGAGGTGGGCGCTACTGTATGAATACAAACTAGCGTATGAGTGCTACTGTATGTATAACAGAGTAGCACTCAAGCCTTAAAAATCTTTAAAAATGACTTGGAAAAGATACAAAAGACTTAAATAAAACAGGGAGAAACAAGCAGGGGATACCTGCAGGACTTCTCAGAGGATTGAAAGAGTTATAAAGGATTGGAAAGAAAATCAAGATCAATTCATTAACCAATTCATTAATTTCAGATCTCGAATACCAACACCTCCATTGCTTTTAGTTCACTTTACAATCTCCCATTTAACCAAGTGAAACTTTTTCTAGGTTGATTTCCCTCCTTAGCAGAGAAAATTCTTGATGATTTTATTAAGATTTATCATTACACCAACATGATCCAGTAGAGAAGAACATTGAAATAAAGGAAGAGAGTAGAGGACAAACTTGATGAGGACGATTTTTCTAGTGGGATCGAGCCACCACATTCTCTAATTCTGGATTTTTTTTCTTTGATAATTTGCGTGATTTTCTCTCATTACGAGGATCTAACTCGTTTGTGTGAAATGGGAATATCCAAATATTTGAAGGAGGACCAATTCCCAACTCCCAAACTCCAAAAAACCCAAGATTGTGGGAAATATTTTAAAGGAGGGTAGGGGTTACATTCCATCCAAATATTTTTCTATTTTCTCCATTGACTTTACCACCTGAAGTCTCAACAAAGAAATCAATGAAGCACTTAAATCTCCTGACAGTAATTACCAAGGCTCCTCCGAGGAGCAATGTATCATCAGTGAACTATGCATAATTCATTGTTTTTACTCCTCGAGCAATGGTTATGCCATGTAAATTTCCTTCCTCTTGCTCCTTCACAAGACTTCTACCAAGAGTTTCTAGCATTAGAATGTAGAGGAAGGGAGAAAGAGGGCAGCCTTGTCGAAGTCCACGCGAGGCTTGAAAGAAGTCATATGGTCTACCATTTACCAGGGGAGCGATCCAGGGTTGAATAATACAAGCTTTGATCCATTTGATAAAAAGAGGAGAAAACTCGAAGTGCTCCATAACTATGAAGAGAAAGTTATGTTGGCTCAGTCAAATGTGTTTACCAAATCAAGCTTGATTTCCATTCCTAGTTCTTTCCTCAAGGCACTGGATTGGATTTCTTCCTGAATGAGAACAATATTATTCATTGTCTTCCTTCTAGAGATGAATCCCCATTTCCCTCAATATATAATCCTAGGAAGTAGCATTTGCACACAATTTGCCAATATTTTGGTTAAACTTTTATAAGACGAGTTGCAAAGTGAGATTGGTCTGAACCTTGCGAAGGAGGTGGGCTTCGAATATTTGGGAATTAAGGCAAGAAAGGAGGAGCTTGTGGTACCCCCTATATCACCCCTATCTTTCATCCAATTCAACATCTTGCATAGATCCTTTTTTATTATGGACCAACATGCTCGAAAAAAGTGAACGGTGAACTTGTATGGGCTTGGTGTTTTGTCCGGACTTAATCCCCTTATGGCTACTTGCGCTTCTTCTTCACTTATGGGATTATTGAGCATCTAATTTTCATCTCTTGTTATGAATCGCAACACATTTGCAAGCATTTCCTCCTTTGTTATACCAACAACTGCACCTTGTTCAGTGTAAAGGTCCTTGAAGTGTCGATGGGCCTCCTCTCGGATTGCAGCGGTGCTCGTGAACTTGGACGCTTTTGAATCTTGGATTTCTCATATCATGTTTTTATTTAGCTAGAGCTTCGTTTGATTGTGAAAAAATGATGTATTTCTATCTCTAGCCTTGAGTTAGAGGGATTAGGATTTTAGCCTCCAAATCTTCCCTTCTTGTAGACTACAAGCTTCATTCAAACGTATGCTCAGTTGCTACTCTCTTTGAAGGAGTTGGGGAGTTACTTATGCTCTCCCCTTCTTGTAGACTATAAGCTTCATTCAAACGTATGTTGAGTTGCTACTCTCTTTGAAGGAGTTGGGAAGTTACTTATGTTGTCTCCATATGATCATGTAATAATGTCCTAGATATAATTGTAGCTCAACCCTTCTCTTGTCAAGGGCCCAAAACTTGTTTTTGGCCCAATCTTTTAATACTATTTTCATTAGGTGCAAATTTGATTCCCAAACAAAGGAGGGAGAGCCCTTAATGTAGGTCCCTATGTTTTTTTAGTGAGGGCATGGGCTTCTTCATGTTTTATCCAAAGGGGATAGGTCCTTGATCCTCCAAGAGGCCTATGGTGAGCAAGATCGATTTGCAATCCGAAACCGCGCCAGGAAGAATTGCACAACCTATAACCCTTTATGGAGAAGGGAGATATGAACCAAAAATATGTCTAGTATGGCAGCAATATGTCATTGCCCAATTATCTTGTTTGACCAACTAGTGGTGCCTCGCTTTGGTACGACATCTAGTAGATCAAAGTCCCCTATTAAATCCTCCAAGTATTCTCCAAAGGGATCATGCACTAGACCACACCATCTTCATTCTTTATGTGAAATAGTGGCATTAGAATCGCCACCCACTATGCTACATAGATCTTCTCTAAGAGAGTTCTATGATTGCAAAACTCTTGATTGTTTCCATACTGCACCGGACCATATACATTGCATACTTTAATAATCTGATGAGTAGTAAGATCTTCCAACTCTTCCAGGATCCAATTGTTCTTGACTTTCTTGTGAAGGAGCTTATACTTCCTAGAGTCCCATAAGGTTGCCAATCCTCCCAAAGCTCCTCTAACACTTACTGCAATTCCTATACCATTTTCCCACACTTTTTGAAGGAGAATGCATACTTTGCCTACCTCCATTTAAGTCTCTTGGAACAAAATAAGGTAGAGTCTTTCCTTATACACCACGTTCTTAACTGCTTCAATTTTTTGTTTTCCTCCCAGGCCTCTACAATTCCAAGATACTGTATTCATTATTTTTTAATGTGGGGACCATCATAGCCTCTGACTTTGGCTTTTTTCCCTTTTCTGTTTTGACTAGACATTGTTGCCTTAATGCGCTTATCTAAGGAGGTCTGTTTGCCCAATTGTTTTTCTCTATATGCTTCATCTTCTCTAATTGACTTATGGGTCCTTCTTCTTGGTTTTTTATGCACAGATATGTCTTCTTCAATATCTTCTGAGGATTCATCCCGTACCTGATTTGACTTTTGTCTAGTCATAACACCATTGGTGTCATCTTTCCCACCACTCAATTGGGAGTTGATTTCTTGAGATGGTATCGAAGGAAGGGTTGAAATATATTCTCCTATACCTATCTCCTCCAACAATGTTTGGGGGTTGGATATTTGGGCATTGGAGTCTCCTTGCAAAGGCTCTCTTGAGGGATTAGCTTTCTCCTCAGCGCTATTTCCTTCCTCGACATTAACCAAGGATTGAAACTGATTTGATGGAGAGGGATATGATGGCTTGGTTGACATTGAATTTGTTGGGGTCTGTTTTCCTTTCTTCACTACCTAATGCCAACCTTGTTCTTGCTCTTTCTTTGATTCTTTCTCGGGTTTCCTCGGACAATCTCTAGCAAAGTGTCCATATTCATGGCATGTTTTGCATTTGAAGGGAAGCTATTCATAATCCACCTTTTGAGCACGTTTCCAACCATCCATGGTGAGATTGATGGCCTCGGGAAGCCCTTTTTCTAGATCCACCTCCAAGCAAATCTAAGCACACGAAAACATAGGGGATTTGGGCTCATATTTTTCAATATAACACCCTAATGAGTTTCTATACTGCCAATACTTCATTAGACCAATAGTGTAGGGGGAGATGGGGAAGCTTTACCCAAATATGAACAACTGAGGGGATATCCCATCTAGGATCAAAATACATACTCCAACTGTTTAAATACACACCTCTTGGTCATATAAAATAAAGATCGTTGCTGAATATCATATCTCAATCTTCTTCTTTTTTGAAGAGGAAGGCGTAGTACCCCCTTCCACACAAGTGATGTTGCATTTTTTTTACAGAAGCGAACTCTAGTTTTTATTTAACCAGATCTCCATGGCCCTTGGAGAGGGCCATGGTGCTGTAAGATTCCCACCAATCCTCTTCCCGACTACCCCGATGCTTTCATTTTAACAGAAGCATAAGAGATATTGACTTATGGGTTTGAGGTCGGCTTTACAAACCACGTAGGTAAGTAGAGGTGTTAAGGCAGTTGCAATAGAGATTTGTTGTGATGCAACTAGATGGCACAACACATCATCCAATCAACTATTGAGCTTACTTGGATCAATATCTTGGGGAGGATCCATGACTATAGGTAATGCGGCTAGGGTTTCAAAATGCAGGAAATCGAGCCTCAATAGAATTCAAAACGCAGCTAGATTATACAATTCTTTCTTACACACCATGTTGATGATATCTTACCGATTTAATCAATTTATATCAAAAAAACCACTAAAAACTATTTACATATTAGCCATTGTAGATTTAAATTCTTGAAATGCATTAATAACAACCTTTTGCATGAACATCCACCAACAACTTAAAATTTTCAAAGTCACCACTAACAATCCTTTACATTAACATCTACCAATGACTTAAAATCATTAAAAATTATCACTACTCAATAATTTGCATTAACATCTACCACCAACTTAAATTGTTAAAAGTCATCAATAATTTGCATTAACATCTACCACCAACTTAAATTGTTAAAAGTCATCACTCACACCGACCACTCGTAAGGAGGATGGCTCGGTGTTAGAGCCTTGTGAAGTAGAAATTATTCTACGTGGCTTTCACTATGATATGTGGTGGCTTCATCGTGTGTTAATGGCTTACGGGTATGTTGGGTTAGCTTAAAAGTATGATGGGTTGGCAAATAATGAATAATTGTGTTACTTTTTCCATGAAACAATTAAACTAAAGATAAATTTGAATTGCCATGCCACATGAAAATCAAAATATTGTTTTATATTTTCAAATAATATAAAATAATTAATGAAAGTTTCAAATATAAAAAAAACAAGTAAAAATAGTAGCAAAGCTGTTTATATCTGCCATTTAAAATTAGTTTATATGTAATTTAATTAAAAGTTAATAGCCCAAAAGTAAAAGTAATTGATTTCCTTACATGAATACTAAGTATTTTAAGAGAAGTTAACCAAGAAATTAATAATCCCTTGGAAGTGTGGTGACCTAGTTATTAGTATTGCTAGGTTCAACACTTTATTAATAATAAAATGAAATGTAACTATTGAAGTTATGTGTTAGGTGGCTTTTTTTTTTCCTTGAAAAAAAAGCGTAATTTTATTTCATCTTTCGAGTACAAAATTACATTGGGTCATCAACACTCTTGAAGAGTGTATATGCTGCTGAGCAGTAACAATAATTGCAAGATCTGCACGGAGCTTTTTAGCTACAAAACAAAAATAAAAAAGCGGGGAACAATGGCACCTCAAAAACTATATCTAAAAACCCTGAATCGGGCAGCCCTGATTGGCTCAGATACAAAGTAATAACCAGCAGAAAATGCCATAGAAAAAAAAACCAGTAAAGAAAAACAATTCTGAAAACCTTGAATAGGACGCAGTGCCACTAGCACCTGCAAGCAAAACCCCCATCATTCAAAGAAGAAAGCACTCCTCATCGGCCCATAGAAAACGACGCCCAGGCAAGGAAGCGACCACCACCGTAGCCCAGGCAGCCGCCCACCATCACAGCCAAAGAAGATCCGCCCACCGAGAAGAGCCGTCCACGTAGCCGTTAGCCCCAACACTGCCAGGACGCCACCGAGAGAGCGCCCACACAGCCACCCACCCTCGAACTGCACACTGCGTCCGTGTGGTAGCCGCCGTAGAAGAAAGGCCCACCATTGCGCAGGCAGCCTCCCACCAACATCTTTGATCCGAGGGAAAGAAAAACCCCAACGCGCAGCAACCTCCACGAATCCTCCGTCTGCAAAGAAGGATCTGGAGCCCTGAGCTCAACAGATCTCTGTCGCCGCCGTCGTCACCCGTCCAAGGATCCCCAACCTCGTTACAAGCCTCCCTGCTTACAAATACCACCGCCGCCGCCACTGGGAAGCCAAAGAAACCCACCACCCAATGGGTCGCTGTGCCAAGTCGCCGCCAACCATCCAAAGCAGAAAGAAAACCCCTTCAGTCGGCCAGAACAGGAAGCAACTCAAGGGAGAAGGAGGAGATCGGCCATGGAAGGATCCATGGCCACCAAAATCATCTTCGAATGCCGCCTATCAAAACCCTCCTGTGTTAGGTGGCTTTATGCTAGCATACATTCATTAATTCAATTAGTTATTGATTAAAATTAAACTCTAAAAATTGAGTTGTTAATTAATCAATTTGTAGAGTAGTTTGCAAATTGCTTAGAGAGAAAAGAAGGATTGTATCATAGTTATGTAAGGATTAAGGTCAAATACATCCATATCTAGATATAAATATTTATTGTACTTTATGTCATAATAGTTAATAATTATTGTCCAATTAAAATGTTAATTAAATTTATAAATAATAAGTTTGATTGATTGGTGACTCTACTTAACATCATATTTACAGCATTACTTAAAAACCTCATAATAATTAACTCAATTTTTAAGCACCAATCTTAATAATAAGAATTAAAACATGTATATTCTAGCTGCAAATAAATAAAATATAATACTCATATCTATTTTATAAAAGACTTCTCTTAGTAAAAAGAAAAAACAAAGAAAATGAATATGCTTAAAAAAGTTTATTAAAAATATTCATCATTATTTTATGGCTTTGGATCACTAATATTCTAAATAATATTAATTTATTTATCTTAATCCCTTCCCCTTCCTCTTCATGGATGAATATTAATTTATTTATCTTGATCCCTTCCTCTTCATGGATGGTGGAAACTTGAGCAGAAAGAGTTAAAAACGCATCTCCAGGTGTCGTGATGACAACGAACATCGACAGTACCCGCCACTGGAGTTAAAACCATAGCGAGGATGGTATAAATTCAATTCAGTGGATCTACGAGACCGGATCGGACGGCGTGACAACCCTTCGAAATTTACCTCATGCATAGAAGAAACTTGCGTGTTTGCCACACAATCTCGAGTCTACTTTCAGCATAGTGCGAGGTTTTAAAGGGTTCTAAAATGGTGAGGAGGTCAAGGTTTTAAGGATTTTCAGAGGGTTTTACGGACTCCAGAGGTCAAGGGTTTTGAAGATTCGAGTTTAAATGTTAGAAGTATCTAGCTCAAACTTTTTTGCAATAAAGTTGTACATAAGTACGATGGAGAATTAAATATATATAAAAAATTTCAAACAGATTTGAATGCAAAAATAGTTGTGAAGACTACGTGTAAATATTTGAAATTTTGTAAATTTTATATATTTTATTATTAATTTTTAATTAAAAATAGTCATCTCCCAGCAGGGTTATTTAGTCTTGTCATTGTACTTAACCAATTAAAAATTAAAAATAAGCAATTTAAAAAATTCAACATATTTAATTTAATTTCAAAATAATCAAATTAATAAACAAAAATATGCTAACTTTATTAAAACATTGAGAAATTTGTTAAAAAATTACAAAAAAAATTGCAAACTAATTCAATAATAAATGCAAACTAATTGTTATATAACCTGCCTTTGGCAGGTATAATAATGTTTTTTAAATGAGTAGTTTATTTATTTTATGTTTTGGATTTTATGGTGGATTTTGGTCGGAATCTGATAATTTTTTTTAGGTAAAATCTAAATTCAGAAGTGTTTAAATTGTGTTTTTTAATTCATAAATAGATCCAATACCCTCCAATACCCCCATAGCAATCGAATTATGCAATTTCCATAGCTAATATATGTGATTCTAATATTTTTAAAGATTTCCAACTAAACTCTAAACAAAATAAGATGGAAAATATGCTCTAAAAGAATTGGAAACTTATAATATTTACACTACACCTTTTTTAAATTTATGTTAGAAAAAATATTTTACATTTTAAAATAAAATCACAAAATTTATACTCCTCGAAGACAACACCATTGATTTGTATGAGTCTTGACATATGTTCCTTTCATGATGAGGTTGAAATCAACATTCTTTTCTCGCTTTCTTTTAACTTATAATGATCTTTAAAGGTGAGAGCCTTTTCTCTTTGTCACTTCACTTCCATCTTTAGTAATTATTGTGGATATGAAAGGTCACATCTCTTTGGGGTTGCTTAAGAATTGCAATATTAATTATTTAAGCAATTTAGAGATAAGTGATTAGGTCAAATTAAACAGTAATTCTAAAGAATTGACAAGTTGGCTTAACATGTCTCCCACCCCTCAACTTCTACAATGGGTCTTTCCATGTTAATGTCCCCCAACACTTATTTTCTGTAATGGGTCTTTCCATGTTAATGTCCCTCAACACTTATCTTCTGTAATGGGTCTTTCCATGTTAATGATTATGTTAGATCAAACATTAGCCCTAAGGAATTGACAAGTTGACTTAACTTATCCCCCACCCCTTTGCTTATGCAATGGGTCTTTCCATGTTAATGATTATGTCAGATCAAACATTAGTCCTGAAGAATTGATAAGTTGGCTTAACTTGCTCCCCACCAGGGTTGGAATTTGACGGGCAAAACGCTTGTCACAAGGTGTTTTCTCGTCAAATACTGTTAATTTTTTTTATAAACTGTCTCACCCTATGGATACACAATTCACCAGAACGTATTTTTGACGTTTAATTATTAATTTTAAACCGTCATAAATTTCTATTTAGGGTCAGCCTATCGGGACATGTTGTAATAATGTATAGTCTTGGTCATCCTATCAGGATATGTTGTAATAACTTATAGTCTTATATGATATACATATTTTATTCATTAACCAAGTTTGTAAATTGATCTCATCACATTTAGATCCCAACAAATTAGGTGGGTTAAAAAATGTCCTAGGATTTCTAATTTGTCAATTTCAACCAACACAAAGTGAGTCTCTCTAGGAAAGCAAAATATCCTCTTTCGCAAAGAAATAACGATTCTAAGTCATCTTGATCCATCTTTGTATCTCCTTAAGTCCTCGCCTGCATCACGAAGTTGTGTGGGATGACCATTGAAGCAAGGGAGAACATTGTAGGAGTGAACTAGACCCTTAACGTTGGTTAGGAGAACCCAGGCATGGAGAATGATTTGTGCAAATGCAAGGGTCTTTTGGCTGCATTTTGGGGAAATTTTTATCTTATTTTAACATAAATGGATAAGAGCTTTTGATTATAAAAAAGTAGCAGAGGTTACATAAAAAAAGGGAGAAGGATTGCTCCCATCGTAGGACTAAGTCCATGACTCCTTGTTCATCCTTTTCTATACTGTAACAGTCATGAAACTTCCCTAGTTTGTGAATGCTATAAAATCTAACAAACTGCTCAAGTAGGTAAATACATAAACAATACATAGATGTGTAGTAAAAGAGATAGAGTCTTCCAAGAGAACAACTTCAAAAACCATAACAAAAAATAGCTTGCATAACCAAGATGACATCAAATACAAGGCACCCGAAAACAACCTCGGAACCTGGAGTATAGACCATGTCATTGAAGCTAACCAAAAAGAGCAAAAGTTTAGGGTTTTAAGTTTGGAACCGAGTCTCTGAGGGACTGGGGAGGTTGCAAATTACATGCTCCTCGAAATTTCCTTTTACCATGCCACCACCTACTTTCCAACCTGTGAAGAAATGTCCAATACCATCCCTTAGTAGATCCACTTTCTTTTCCACTGTTTTGATATCACTGTTAACATTTCCGAAGCTGATATCCATGTTGATAGCCGGGACAATATCTATTTTATCTCCCAGGCTGGAGACCCTGTCTCGACATATGCGAATTTTAGAGAGCGTGACATTAACGAGGGAGAAGAGGCTAGTAAGGGCCCTCTTCGTCTCCAGGTTTTCAGATCGCAGCATTCTCAGCTGTTCCTGTATTTGTTTTACAAATTTAGAACTATCCTTCACATTGATGCCTCCACCCAAGCCCATGGGAGAACCAAGGGAGTTGGATTCACTCTGAGCCGAGGAGAGAAACCATTTCTCTTTAATGCCAAGAAAATCAAGATTACATGAGACGTGACCTGGAGGGCTTACCAGAAAAGTTGGGTTCGCCTGACACTCATCTTGTAGCTCAAATGCTTTCCTGATGTCCAGGGTTGTGGGGCTCTCATGCTTCTTGATGGTCTTTCTGCATCGCAGGCATTGGGGCAGAGGAGAAGTCGAGCAACGAGCCACTAAAGAGCCATGAGCACTGAAGTCCCCCATTCCGTAGAGAGTAATACAAGGCAGCTTCTTCTTCACGAAATGAACATCAATGAATTCGCGGACAATGCCTTCGATGCTTCCCCAGCACGCTATATGATCTGTCCTCTCCACCTTCTGCGTGATGTGCACCTTAGCGCAACTCGAGGTCATAAATGTGATGGGGAAGATAACTTTTTCAACAAAACGTTATGTGATGGGGAAGATAAAAGTTCAAAACGTCAATTTTTTTTAGTATGAAGAGTAGAGATGAAATGAAATTCCAACACTGCTCCCCACCCGTTAGCTTCTGCAATGGGTCCTTTTATATTAATGATCACTAGCTCATTTTTTGTGATCAATGGCTATATTAATAATTTAATCAATTACTTTTTTTGCCCATTTCCAAATACACTCCAAGGTTAAACTTAACTATGAGACTACTACTTATTTAATCTAAACAATTTTCCTTCTATAAACCAAATTATTATAATATTTTTGGCTAAATCTTTTAACCTATATAATTCAAAGAGCAATAAATGACTTTATAGAATATGAATACCATTTATCTGTCATTTTGTATAAGTTATAGTTTAAATAGGTTATTAACTGATTTTTTCTAGTTACTCAAAATAACGAAGGAAAAAAAGGAGATCATTATGTTTAGGTTCAAATATAATAAGAATTATTTTAAATTGATGGAATTGCAAATATCAAATATTAGTATTGCACAATTTTTAATAAGGGTATTTAAGGACATTAAATCCTTTTTTTATATTAAAAACAATAATTTTATCCATTCAAAATAATAATAACTTTCACAAAGATTACCTACTAAATTTTGGTGATGACAAACCTAAAAAATTAAAATACTAAAAACATTTAACTTTCTTCATTTTATTAATCTCCCTAATCTAATTAGCATAATTAACTCAAGATGATACTATAAACCATAACTAATATACTTAACTAAAATCTAAACCAAAATACCAATTAAAATTAGTTAACATTATCAAAATTAAGTTTACTTTATTATCAAGTTTATTTTCTTTCTATGTTATGTTATGGTTAGAGATTCACATAGGTTATATTTGTTATATAAAATTTATTATACACATTTGTTAATATTATATTATTATTATGCAATATTATATAAATGATACAATATCGTATATATGTATGATAGTTTTAAGTTGGGAAATTGATCATAACTTATTAATAATTTTTGTCCAATTTCATAAAATTATTTCAAAATTATAAAGGCTGCAAGATCCATTTTCAATAAGATTTTGGGCGTGGGATAACCGACACTCAAATTGCCCTGCTTTTTCGGCGATTTGTTCCCTAGAGCCGGTTATAAAAATCGAAGGAATCGTAGTTCCACCCCATTTACTACGGAATTATGCCATGGAACTGTGCCCCTAGCGGTTTTGGCCCATTTTAAGGCGACCTAGATCATCGAAATTCCAAAAAAATAACGAGAAGGGGTGGAACTGTGCCTCGCCGGAAAATTTTCCGTCGTTGGCAAGGGGCGATTTGAGTGCCGGTTATCACATGCCTTATGCCAAGATCTTGTCAACCAAATATAAATTCTCAACCATAACCCCCATAAAAACATAAAGATTCCAAAACTGTGAAGCAAATCTTCTTACCCTTATGTGACTGTGCTCAAAAAATTATTTCAAAACTATAAAGGTGCAAGATCCACTTTCAATAAAATCTTGTCAACCAAGTATAAATTCTCAACCATAACCCCCATAAAAACATAAATATTCCAAAACTGTGAAGCAAATCTTCTTACCCTTATGTGACTTTGCTCAACTTTGTAGACCTCAAAATATCACTCGACTTTGATGAAGATGAAGCTAGACTTGACAATGGAGGTCCAAGCCTCGAGCTATATGTTGCATGCTCCGATGAACTCCCTAATAAGAGATTTATTAAGAATTCCTGTGAAACCTCCCTATGGATCTTCCGAAAACATCTCCATTTTAAAAAGCTAGAGGGAAAATCATAGTGACCAAGAGCCTCCAGCAAGATAAAACGCGGTTTACCATGTCGGAAAGTGTGTATATACTCACTGTGAGAGGGATGTTCGAGTACATGGCACCCGCACCTATGATGATGCTTCATGACTAAGACTATGATGTTGCATGTTATGATATATGATATATACAATGTATATAAGGCATTGTAAGGTGGTGCTACTGATTTTATGAGAAAAAAAGGTGGTGGTACGGATGGGATGGGAGACAAACTTGGGTTTTGTAATGTTGGATGTTGAGCCCAGTGCTCGATAAACACAATGTGGAGGAAGATTGCAGTGAAATGTGGGTTATGATGTTGAACGGTGTGGCTATACACACTGTATATTCTTAGTCATCAATTGCAGCAAGGGGTTATAATGTTGGATAGTGTGTACAGTCAAGCTGTGTATACATAAATTCTGATGCATAATTGGGTTGTGATGGACGAGGCGAAAAACTAGAGAGACACCTCTGATTGTGATATACAGTGTATAAATCAGATTAAAAAGGATGTGTGACATCTGGGTTTCGTGCTGGGAGACAAAAGGATGTCTGGGTTTTGTGATTTTGAGCTCAGTTTTCCATTAAGCACAACGTGGAGGAAGAATACAGTGAACTGTGTGTTGTGATGTTGAACAGTGTGTATATGTAGTCATTAGTTGCAAACAAGGTTTATGATAGTAGATTGTGTGGGTTGACAAGGTGGGTATACATAGACTCTGTTGGTATAGTTGGGTTGTGATGGGTGAGGTAAAAAACTCACAGAGATGCCTCTGATTCTGATAACACAGATGGTTGGGTATGAGAAAGAAGAATCACAGTGTAGATAGGGGTATAGTGTTGAGTCCCGACTTATGGTAGAAGAAAAGCTGAAACACAGATGGAGTTCTTAGAGGAGGGATTCAGAATGGAACAGACAAACAATGTGCCTCATGTTGCAGGTATGCAGGAGAATTGATTGACAAAAACAAACTGATATTACAGTCCTTTTTTATTTTATCGTTGGGGTTGAAGAAATAAGAACAATGAAGGGATTTTAAAATGCGACAAACATATCAATGTGCATGATGGTCCATGGTCCAGGTATGCAAGACGATTGATTGACAAAAAATCTGATATTACAGTCCTTGTTCTGATTTCTGGGGTTGAAGAAGTTAGAATTAAGAATACTTGAGATTGTGTAGATTTCTGGTGCAATCATGGGTTGTTGTACAGTCCAAGTTTCAAGTATACCACTAGTTGCCATTGCAAAGGAGTTGGTGGAGTTTATGGAGGGCATTGCTGGTAAGGACAGTGTTTATGCTTGTGAGATCAGGACTGAAAGAGCAAATTGGAAGTCTAAAGGATTCGGCAGGGTCCAATTTGATAATGCTGATGCGGCAAAAGAGGTATGCAGGCTTTCCCAGTTAGGTCTTCTCTTGTTTCAGAAGGACAGGCTTGTTGCTTGCTCAACAGAAAAGGACATTGTCCCCAGACCAACTTACTCTGTCCACGGAGCAGAGCTGCATCTGGGATGCCGAGTGTTTCATAATGCCTTGTGTGTGTTATGGTCTGCAAGTGATGTCGTTGCTGAGTTTGCATTGCAAAGGGAGAAAATTGGCTTCTTTGTTAGTGAGAGTGGGGTGGAATATAAGTTGGAGGTTGGTTTTCAGGACATTGTTCAGAGTTATGCATGCATTTTGAAAGAAAGGAGGACAGATGCTATTTTGGTACAGGTATGCTTGCATTCCTCGTATATCTCCTTCATTGATTTATGTCAGTTGCATCTTAAGCCAGATGCGGCGAGCCACAAAATTTTTGCAATAAGCCTCGAATTCTCATTTCCTAATGCGTGCATTTTGGATCTGTCCATGCCATCATGGGTTTGTTGTAGAATTCACTATAAATCCTCTACCTCATGATTTGTAACAAAGAGGCAGTGCTTTTCTTAGCTCACGATCAATCATTTTGTGCAAAGTTACATGAATTGTTTTTCAGCTCATGATCAATCATTTTTTGCAAACTTACATGCCTACTGTGGAGTCCCCACCCAACACCGCCAACGGTGGCACATGTAGCCTCTAAGTAGGGCCTTTAAAATTCTGGCCCTCATAGACCTATTCACCTTAATTCCAAGAGAAAAGGTCTCCCACAAAAACCTGAATTAATTAAAATGCATGCACAGGTGTGATAGTTAAAATGCAGCAGAACATACAATTATGGATTGGTAGATTTTGTGGTAGGCTGCAGCTAAGTGTGATATCTAGAGTTAATCATAGTTACACACACAACATGCAATTCTACATATTTCCATAACATAAGATAGCATTAATTGCTTTTTCATAAATAGTGACGGAGCACTTATCTTTTAACATAAGATAGTCGAAGAACTGGCTGCAATGAACAATTTTCCACCCAACCATAGGCATCTAGTGCAGACACCAACCCAAAACTAGGCAATGAGGTCACTGTGGTGAAGGATTCAAGGTACATGCTTTTAGCTCACTCAACCCAACGCGTTTGCTCTTATATGAGGTCAATGGGATGAAGGAATTAAGGTACATGCGTTTAGCTCACTCAACCCAAAGCATTTGCTCTTATGTGTAGCCAATCTGCTCATTATAGAGCATGCCAGTCATCTCATCCAGCCATCAGATAACCACGGCACTCTCTTCCACTGCCCCCACACAACCCAAGGAAAATCTTCCCTTCCTCTACTCTTCAGTGTAGGTGAGTCCAATGTGCTGAATGCCTTCTAGGAATAACATGTAGAACACTTGGCTCTTAAGCTTCCAATGAGCAACAAATATTCAGTGGGGGGAGGATTCCTCATTGCATAGCCTCTATGCTCACCTACAGGCTACAGCCATCTCTCTGTCATTCCTATTCATAGTGCTAATTTGGTCAATTTTAAGATTGGTTCTTGGTTAACAAAAATGAAGAGCAAAAAACATGAACAGTGTAGAGCATGAATTAAGAATGATAGTATAAATGAAATGACAAAATGTGAGAGTTGAGGGAAATGATGGCTGACATACCTTCTAATAAGAAAAATGAAGTATTCTTACATTTCCCCATGATGATTGTACTCAGCCCATGCTTCAATAACTACATGAGAATACTTCCCCACCAACTTCTTACATGCATTCAATGATTGGTTTAATAAAGCAATGGAGGTGGATGGCTTCAAGACAGATAGCAGAAAAGAGACGAGTTCATAGGCTGACAATTAGCAATAGAGGTTTACTCTGCCATAGGCCCCCTTTCCTTTTGGCCCTCTGGTGTAATCATAGCCCCTCTCGTGCTCTCCAAAACCATCTTGGAACATTATATACTTACATAGCTCAAGTACATTGTGGCAAACCTACCACATGGTCCATAAAAGTATATTTACATCATTTATTGCTTATCCATTCATTAGTCAGATCTTGGCCTTGAGCTCTGCACTAGGAATCCATACTAACATATTTACAACATTTACAAACAGGGTTATCTATTTAAGCCCACATGGTTTGATTAATCATTATAACAATGCATTTACAATTTATACATAATCTTGTCCAATACATTCCAGGGGTCAAAACTGGGTTATTACACTACCTAGTGTTAAGCCCAAGTTCAAGTTTCTACTATTTTCCATTCAAGAGAAGCAACAAGCCAAACAGGTTGCTGATATTCCACAAACTTTCTGATATTTTTAATAATATCGTTGTCATGACATAAATAAGAAGGAACAAGGCATCAAAATTTTGATGGAATGCAAATTTTGCATCTCAAGTAAGGTCTGGAAGTAATCTTTGATTTTATGTTTTAGAGGGTCCCTTGTAAATCCATAGATAAAATGCCTATAATTTTGGATTGGGGCAACTGTGTCTGTTGCTTTTAATTAACTTGTTGAGGCTTGAATGGGGTTCTTATTTTAAGGTCTCCAATTAATCCTCAGATTATATTTGTCTCAGTTGCAGTCTGCTCCAAAAATTTATCAGAAGGTGCCATTGCAGAAATTATCTTCAGACTGTGGTGAGGATAGGTACAAAATTTGCAAAGAGGATTTTGAGTTTCAATGGGTCCGAACAACTGATTTTTCAGCATTCTGTAGCATTGGGCAGTCCACTTCATTTTGCATAGAGCTTCCTTCTACTGTGGGACTTGCTCATATCATTGAAAGCATGCCTTATCACGAGGAAATGGAAGAGGAACTTACTCTAGAAAATGGTACTTCATTTTCTCCCTTTCCACATATGGTTCCAAGTCTTAGTGCTCCAGAGGATGTTAATCTACCATATCAAATATTTTTCCAAATCAGTTCTCTCATTCATTATGGGATACTGAGTGGGCCAACACTCTCTCGTGAGTTCTTTGAATTACTACAAAATGACAAGACACCAGCTTTACATATACGTCTGGCCCTGGCAGAACTACATAAATTTAAGACCACATGTTTTGAACCAGAAATATGGCTTCGAAATCAATTAAATAAGTTACGGAACTCAGAAAGGCGGTTGAAATCTGCTACAATCTCTACAGACAAGAGTATAATGAAGTTTCATAGGGCTCTAGTTACTCCTTCTAAGTTCTACTTTTTAGGCCCTGAGCTTAATGTTTCAAATCGTGTGACAAGGCACTTTTCAGAATACATTGATGATTTCCTCAGAGTTTCTTTTGTCGATGAGGATTGGAATAAGCTCCATTCAACTGCACTTACTGCCAAAACTGAATATGGTTTTCTGGCGAAGCCACAAAGAACAAAAGTATACAATAAGATATTGTCAATTCTGAAGGATGGAATTGTGGTAGGCAACAAAAGGTTTGAATTCCTAGCATTCTCATCCAGTCAGTTGAGGGAAAATTCACTCTGGATGTTTGCATCCAATGACAAAGTCACTGCTGACAGCATCAGAAAGTGGATGGGTAATTTTGACAATATCAGGAATGTAGCCAAGTGTGCAGCAAGGATGGGGCAATCTTTCAGTTCTTCTAGGCAGACATCAAATGTTAGAGAGCACGAGGTCCTCATTATTCCTGATATTGAGGTCTCTACTGATGGCATCACGTACTGTTTTTCAGATGGCATTGGAAAGATTTCTTTGCCATTGGCAAAGCAAATAGCCTATAAATGTGGATTGAGTACGGCAGCTCCTCCGTCAGCTTTCCAGATAAGGTATGGTGGCTATAAAGGTGTTGTAGCTATTGATCCCACTTCCTATCACAAACTATCTTTGAGACCAAGCATGCATAAATTCAAATCAAAGAATACCATATTAGATGTTTTAAACTGGAGCAGGTTTTTGCCTGCTTTCTTGAACCGTGAAATAATCACATTGTTGTCAACATTGGGTGTACCCGACCAGAACTTTGAATGCCTGCAGAAAAAGACAATAGTGCATTTGGATCAAATAATGATCAATAGGGACATGGCTCTTGATACCTTGCAGATAATGTCTTCAGGTGATGATCATAAGACTCTGATTGAAATGCTATCTGGAGGCTACAGTCCTAATACAGAGCCTTATCTTTCAATGATGCTTCAAGCTTTCAGAGAATATCAATTATTAGAGCTAAGAACAAAGTGTCGTGTATTTGTCCCAAAAGGTCGAGTTCTAATGGGATGTTTGGATGAAACTGGTACCTTAAATTATGGTGAAGTATTTATTCAACTTTCTAAGGCAAACACCAAGATTTACGATGATGGCCTTTCTGCATCTGGATTCATTGATAGGGACAAGACATATATATTGCAAGGAAAAGTGGTAGTTGCAAAAAACCCATGTCTTCATCCAGGTGACATAAGAGTTTTGCATGCTGTCAATGTTCCTGGACTTGATCATGAATATATGGTTGATTGCTTAGTTTTCCCACAAAAGGGAGAAAGGTAAGAACTTCAACGATGCTAATGTTATGTTCAATATTTTATTGTAAATTATTCATTTTGTGAAAATAATGTTGAGAGACATCATTGTTAGGGAAAACTTGAAATGATACAGTCAATAACAAACATCTTTGAAATTCTCCATACAATCTCCATGCACAATGTTTAGTTTTGAAATAATTATAACTCCAGAATGAATTGCTCCTATCATAAAAAAAAACGTAAATTACTTCTTTCCAAATTAGCATGTTAAACAAGCAGCATTGCAAGTTCTTGAACTATGTCAGGTGATCTCTTTAGCCATTTGCATGCTCTTATTCTCTGGATTCTCCCAAAGTAACTCTTTGTCATCCTTGAAAAGAGGATCCTGTCAAATAAACCTTTCTCACTCCCATAGTCTTCCTTCTGTGGTTATCAAACTACCAGGTGACCATTGCAGCTTTTGATGTTGCCAAAATCCACTTCAAAACTAACTATACCTTTGTGAAGCATAAAAGATCAATTATATTTGACTTTCCAATATTAGATAAGAATTAATAATATATAAATACATATATATGTATAAAATAATAATTATATGATGATTACAATGATGAGTGGCCTTGGCATTTTATAGGCATCAAGGTGACCTTTCACGTAAAGACTAAAGTATGTCTTTATGTGATGCACTTTTTAATAATTATATTAATCTCCTAAGTTCTATAGTTTAGGTATATATTATGAACAATGTTAGGTATATATACATAACATTGTCTTCCCCTTTAAAAATGCTTTGTCCTCAAACCAATCCTGCATGATTTTGTCTTCCATTGAGGAGTGTCAGCTTGTTTTTGGATTTGTTTTTGAATATTTGTGAGGCTCGCTGTAGAGGAAATGCGAGATTTGTGAATTCTTTAAGCGGATGATGTAGGCTACCTGACCCATATAATTTGTATTTCTTCTCTATAGCTAAATTTTAGTGATGGGTTCCTTTATTAAAAAATTGTACTCTCTATATGCAACTAAATGCAGTAATGTAACAACATCTTCATATTCTAAGTTCATTTGAAATTTAATGTCTCCATCGCTCCACTTTTTTGAGTCATTGAAAAGCATCAATATAGCTGCTTGGTAGGTTGTTACTGCCATTTCTATGGACTTGAGCTCAAATATGTAGTGGATATCATAGATTCTCACAGAATATACTCATGTAAGTCTCCGATGCATATGTTTTCTAGAATAAAATCCATTAAATGCTTCAACGCATTCAGCCATCTTTGGTGGAAGATTAAGTTCACCTATTTCCCAAAATTTTATGAATGGGAATCCCTTGCGAGGTGAACCACATATCTGACACAGTTACAAGCTTCATTAGGTAGTGGAAAAGGGTTGTGTTGTGGATTGTGAACCCTTTTTTTGGGAGGAACCTCAATCCATATGTTTCCCAAGACACCCATAGTGTAAACATGAGTGCCGCTATAGTCATCATAAAGTTGGGTGTGGCAGACAATGACATAGAGAGTTCTGAATTGTTGGAACAGTAGGTCTAGCTAATTCATCACAACTCTGGACCTTTTGGAGATAGATAGTTGATAGTTGATAGTCAACTAGAAGAGTCCATTGGCAGATCGACTGAGAAGTCAACCAATTGAGGAGTCAACTAGTTGATTGACTAAGGAGTTGACTGATTGAGGAGTCAACTAGTCGACTGACTAAGCATTTGATTGGTTGGGCTGTTAAAACAGAATAGCATGGAAATCACAGAGGCTGTTATGTGCTATGACCCAAGTATGTGGACTTGTTCTTCTTCAGTACAAGGGAGTTTGTTACATCTTAGTTCTATAAAGGGATGACCCTATGGGTCAATCTTGTGTGTGAAAACAATTTGAAATGATATTGTTGTGTTCTTCTATGTGATAATATATGCATTCTTAACGCATTTTGATGTATTTCTCTATTTTGTTATGCTAGTTTGTGCTTTAGTGTTATAATGGTGTCTCTCAACACCACCTCTTCTTGGAATCATTAGCTCTCTAATCTATCTCATTCCCTGATTCTCCAACATGTTATCAAAGCTGTTGGTTTGAGTCATAGCCTGTTGTCTCCAAGTCTTTTGAGGTTGTCTTGTAGACTTGAGCTGGATATCTGTTTCATTAACTTAGGGCTATGACTTGCAAACTGTATCAGGGTTTAACTCTATAGATCAACAATATGGCTACCAAACAAGAGATGGTAATTTTGAATGGTCACCATAATGGAATATGGGCACAAGATATGGAGACCTTGTTGAAAACTAAGGCACTTTGGCATTATACGAAGACCATGATCCTAGATTCAAAGGATGATCAACATAAGTTTGTCATTGATGGGAAGAAGGATGAGGTCTCAGGAGTCATTACCACCTACATTTCAAGGGTGATTCACTTTCATACAAGTGGGATTGACTGTTATCATCAGTTCTGAAAAAAAGTTAAAATATCTATTTGGTAAGATTGACAAAATGTCAAGTTATGCAAATTGAGAAAGAGTTGATCTCTCTTTTGAAAGAATTGAGGACTATTTGGTTTGTGTCAAGGAATTAAGATTGAAGTTGGGTGAATGTGGCAAGGACTTTTCGAAGAAAGATGGTCAACTCATTGAACTGATCCTCAAGAACTTGAAAACACCCTATGATGTATTATGTTCAACATTTTTTGCTAGGTGGGCTTCCAAAAAAGAAGATGGTAAGGGCTATACCTTTGATTATATTTATGGATTTCTAATTAGGGAGCAAGAGAAATTGCTTGATGATGGAAAATTAGATGTCAAGCAACATGCCCATTTGTTGAAGGGCAAGGATTGACATAACTACAAAGAAAGAGGTCGATAATGCAGCCATGAGAAAAGGTGGGATTGCATTGACCAGAACAAAAAGAAGAAGCACGATGAGCAAACTACCACTAAAAAATGTAGAAAGAAGAAGATTTGTCACTATTGTGGGAAATCAGGACACATGGAGAAGGCTTGTTGGAAGAATACTAGAGATCTAGAAGAGAAGTTCAAGAACCTTGAAGCAAATGTGTCAATTGGATGATCGTCCATTGTTTAGCACCGCCTTCCAAAAGGTAAGGCAAACAACTATACATTTTTTGTTAGTGCTTCTTAGGTCCTACATGCTCACACTACACAGAGTGAGCAAATAGTTGATTATGGCTGTTGTCCACTAAGTTGCACTTAGGTGGAGTCTTTGTGAACCACAAAAGACTTGAACAACTTACATTGTTCATGGCCAGAGTTCAAAAGTTCATCAGGCCAAATTTTTTGGCCCTTCGTAAAATTTGCATGTCCAGACCTCCATGGGGGAATTGTAATAAATTGGTCTAAGCATGATACTTTTGTAAAAGTATTGGCCTACCTTAGGGTTTACTATCAAGGGGATACTCTAGAGTGTGTTTTCCTTGGGAATTATGCGTTATTCTTCAGTGACGTATAATTTCTGAGTTTTTCACTCATACCTCCAAAGCTGGAGTATTTTCCATGGTGGTCGATCTTAGGGAGGTTATTAAAGCCTATGTGCCTATGTATTTTAAACATGCTAGCAATCAATAATGAGTCATATGGACATGCACTAGGACCCTTAGGATTTTTAAGTCATTCGGAGAAAAATAATTTTTCCCGTTTAACTGGATTTTTTAGTATTTTAATTAAAAAATAAAAAAGTGATAAAAGTGTGGTTAGGAGGTGAAATTTGGCATGGAGGTGCTCGTTTTCTAACCCAGAGCACCCACAAAGCCCCTAAACCCACTTTTCCTAAGTTCTAATTGATTATTTTTCACTTCAATAAAAATTCTCTCAAAAATATTTTTGAGGAATTATTTAATTTAAAAAATAATAAATATGAGAGAAAATCAATTTCCTATTTCAGTGGAATTTGTCTATGAAGGCCCAGTTGAGTTGGCATGGACATTTAAGGTAAATCCCAATCAAATTTTGGAGGATTCAATCAAAGATAAGCCTTGGGTGAGTTGTCCTTTTCAAGTAAATGCGCTGTCATGTCCCAAATTTGGCATTGGGTCACAATGGCCTAATCCCAATGACCATATTCATGAGAGTTTGTCAAATTGATGTTAAGGGTCAAAATATTGCCTAGGAGGAAAACTACTAATTTCCTAGGTTGAGGGTGGAAGCTTTGGGATTTGAAATAAGGAGGATAATAAATGATGTTTGCACATTAGAATGGCATAAATATTTAATAAAGAAGCTAAATAAATAAATACAGGGGGAAATCAAAGTGGCAATTGATCATGGAGACACATGGAGGATGTGGGATCCACATAAACTAGATTTTCCATGCCACATGGCATCCTACTCTTGCCATTTCGAATCCATAAGAAGACAAATGTTCTCGGGATGAGTTAGAAGGTCAATATACTTGGCATGAGTCATGTAAAGTCGAATTGGAGTGGAAGAATAACTCCCATGGAAGAGAAAGAGGCAATTTGGAGCTAGTGAGACACTTGGGCTAGATTCCCTAGCTCTATGACAACAATGATGAAGATGCTATGACACCTATGACACAAATCAGACCTGAGGCCTAACATATGACATTTATGACATGCCAGGGCTAAAAATAGCCTCCAAGAGGGCGCTCAAGTGAGTTAGGGCATCCAAAGAGACACCAATTTGAATTGGGAGAAGGAGAGGGCTAGAATTGGAAGGACAAGTGGCATACTTGGGAATCTCTTCCCAAATTGAGTTGGCATAAATCTCTTGGAAGGAATTCGACCCATGGAGGACATTAGAAGTTTATAAAAGTCATGAACAAAGAAGAATGACAGCTTTTGATTATTTGAGAAATTTGCAATTGCATTTGTGAAGAGGGAGAGCTAATGGATGATTAGTTTTTTCCCTTAGCCAATTTCGAGGGTGAAAAATTCCCATCCAAGTTGGTAATTGGAAAGGCTATTCAGACCTTTCATTTGAAGCTTTAATGGAGTCTTTATTTGTAGGTGTAAGCTACAGGGCAGCTCATGGTTTCTTCTAGTGCAGCTCACTCCTTCAACCATTTCCAGTTTTCATGGCGTATGCTTGATCCTTGAGGGAGGGCGTTTTTGGTGAGCTTTTGTACTATTTGGGAGAGCTTCTCATGATCCATTTCTGTTTTAATATGATTAATATACTATGTTCTTCATCTTCATAAAGTTTCAGGTTGAAATACCAAGTGGTTATATGTAAAATTGATTATTAATAAGCAAACAGTGACCATTCCCCACTAGATTGATGTATGCCAATGTATTGATGATTATTTTGAATGGAAGAATGTTTCTCTGATATATTTATGATGTATGGACTGCCATTGATGAGTATTACAAGTTTCATGTTCAGCACTTAAGCATTTGGAGCCATCTTGCTCAGTTTTATTTTATTTGAAGGAGATTTAATGCTATTTCCCCCAAGGTCGAACTAGTGATTTTGTATCTGTTTGGGAGAGGGTTATAACCAGCTTAATAAACTGAATAATGATGCACACAAGACATTAATATTGTCCCTTAGATATCCCCTGCCTCTGTTCAGAAATTCTAGTGGGTTTGGGAGCATTTGGAGAGTAATATTCAACATTTACCCTGGGGGGGATTGGAACCCCAAATTACTAGTAAAACTCCCATCTTGGCCAGAAGTTTAAATAAGTTTGCAGAAGTCTTTTGATGGTCATAAATCATTCCTAAACATCATAATCAAGTACAAATATCATTCATACACCTTCACTGAATATTTGGAGGCATTTGGAGCCAATTGGAGACCTAGAGACCAATACTAGTCATAGGGAAATTACTAGTAAAGTACCCTACATTGGCCAGAATTGAAAGAGAATTTGCAGAAGTATTTTAAAGGTCCAAAAGCACCCCTGGAACACATATTTATGTTCTAACATCATCCATATACCTTCTCAGAAGATTTGGGAGCATTTGGGGCAAATTGGAGACCTAGGCATCAAAACTAGTCAAAGGTCGAATTTGGGGAAAAAGAGAAAAATTGGTCATTTTAATAAAATTCTTAAAGAGGGACATTACAGTGGTTTCAGAGCATGGTCCTTGCACCCGTGAATTAATATCATACGTTGAAGAATAATTTTCAGCCATGTCTCACTATTATGAGGAATCCTATGAGTACAATTTTTATGAGGAATATGCAGATGCTTATGAGCAATATGAAGCAGAATGTGAATGGTCTGAGGAAGAGGTGCCATCATGCAACACTTCTTACAATTTCAGGAGGAATGAAGATTATGATTATGACCCTATGTATGATAAATATGAGTATGCCACACCACCAAAGGATAATGCTATGGATGAGTTACAAAGATGCAGAGCAACATATAAAACCTTGCCCCAACAATATAAAAAATATCAGGAATATCTTGATTTGTACAAGGAAGATACACAAAATGCCATGTCTTTTGAGTACTATGCTGAAAAATTTGAAGCTTCCGGGAATGCAGGTATTTCCATCTGGGCGAGACTTCTTGGGTACTCTTCAAAAAGAGATTCCAAAGGTATTGATATTAAGGAAACCAAGGGGAAAAGTACATCAGATTGCTTGAAGGAGAAAGATGAAGCTACATCCCATGAACTTGAAGAAGATCCTATTGAAAATATTGAAGATCATTTCGAGACACATTCTACCCTAGACATGAATCAAGGAGCATCTACTGATGGATGCTTGAACTATGAAGGAGTACCTACTGATGGGTGCTCACACCTCTATGTTGGTGACATAGAGATCACTTTTGACAGTATTGCTGCAAGACAAAATTCCCCTAATCATGAAAATGAAGACCTTGTAGAAGTTGAAGAAGAAACAAGATCAACTTCCCCATCACCACTTGAGCTTCATGAATTTGGTCTAAGCAAGAAGGAAGAAGATGAGGAGGTTCATTTGCAAGAGTCTTATTTTCTTGAAGGGTCCTTAAAGATGAATGAAAAGAAGATCCAAGAGTCCCTCCTCATTCTCCATGAAACTCAAGCATTGGTGTCAAATTCTTGTTGGAGAGCTACTTCATTGGAGGAAACATCCTTCCTTGAAGACATGGAGAAGATTCAAAGAGCAATGTGCCACATCAAAGGTAATTTCATGTCTTTGCTTTTTGATAGAAACCATTTATTTGAGCTTAATGAATTGTTACATGATGCATACTTGAAGAATAATGAGGATAATCATAAGCTCACAATTCAAAATGAGCAACATCTTGAAAAGTTGCAAGATACTTGTTTTTCCTCCTATGTTTCAAATTGTCAAATGGTAGATTGTTTGGAGGATTCTCATGACATGGTGGATCATGAGAAATGTGGAAATTTGAATGTGCTTAATGTGTTTGAAGATGAACTTGAAGAGATCCAAACACTTGATGTGGTGGAAGAGGAACTTGAATTGTCTCTTGATGAAGGTTATGCAATTTTTAAAGAAGAGCATGATTCCTCTACATTGGAATCAATCTATGACAAAGTTTTCACACTTTTGAAGGAGCTGCATGATACTACCCATATGGATCCTTCCCATGATCAAAATTCTGCACTTTTTGATCATTTGGGTGAGTTGGTTCATTCTCCTAATCCTACAATTCCATGTTTTGCAGCATTAGTCTCAATGAAGTATGGGTGAAAGGGTTCTTTTTGATGGTGCCACATGAGGAGTATGGAACTCCTAGATTTACCTTTTATGATGACATGGTTGGAGCACATTCTTACTCACATTTGCAGCAGCATCATTTGTTACTTTATGATGATGCACATCTACATGGATGCACCTATGATATGCATTTGAGTCACTTGAAGACTCATGTTTTTTCTTGCTCAACACTTGGTTCATTTGATGTTGGAGGAACTTCATCCAACACTTGGATGCATAGACTTATGATTGGAGAACATTTTTGTTGGCAGCCACATACTTTGTTATATCTTTATGATTCTCACATTCATGGATGTATGGGTGATATTTCTTTGGGTCATTTGAAGTCTCGTTTTTTCTACTCATTATTTGGTTCAGATTTTAGTGGAGATTCTTCATTCACTTCTTGGATGAAAGAATACATAGCTGAATATTTTGATGCATATCATATCCTCTTGGAGCAGCATTATAGGACATGGGATCCTCACCTATTTCATTGGAGCAGATTTGATTGGTTACTTGTTGATTGTATGCACTTGGAAAATGGTGGTCTACTTGCTTGGTGGTATAAGCACTTTCATAATTCTTTGAGGAAGCATCTCCTTGATGTACATTTTCATTATGTTGTTATGTACTTTGATGATATATATTTTGTACTCGTGATGTTTGGAAGAATGCATACAAGAAAATGGGATCCAGGAATCCTCTTATCTGATGGTATGGGTTGCAGAGCACTCTTAATTGTTGGGGTGCAATACAAGCAATGGGATCCTGGAATAATTTTTGTTTCGTTGGTCTCAATTTTTGGGAAACAAGCAGTATGGGAGATGGATTTCCCACTTAATAAAGTGATTTTTATCAGAGTAGTGCAGCAGCAAGCATGGTGGTCCCTCTCTAAAATCCTCATGGAATCTCGAAGACTCAAAGTTAGGAAACTCAGTGGCAACTTCAAAGAATTATACAAAAAGCAGGTTTTTCAACACCCATGTTTGAAATTGCTTGAGGACAAGCAATACTGGGTAGGGAGGATTTGTCATGTCTCAAATTTGGCATTGGGTCACAATGGCCTAATCCTAATGACCATATTCATGAGAGTTTGTCAAATTGATGTTAAGGGTCAAAATATTGCCTAGGAGGAAAATTACTAGTTTCCTAGGTTGAGGGTGAAAGCTTTGGGATTTGAAATAAGGAGGATAATAAATGATGTTTGCACATTAGAATGGCATAAATATTTAATAAAGAAGCTAAATAAATAAATACAAGGGAAAATCAAAGTGGCAATTGATCATGGAGACACATGGAGGATGTGGGACCCACACAAGCTAGATTTTCCATGCCACACGACATCCTACTCTTGCCATTTCGAATCCATAAGAAGAAAAATGTACTTGCAGTTTTCAAGAAGCTATTTCTATAACTAGATCTAAACTGAATATTGTACTTGCATTAAATTATTTTTCAAATATTTTTCCAAGTACAAAATTTTTTCATTTTTATTTATTTATTTTTGTTTCTTGTTTCCCATCATATTGTAATCATATTAGTTTGCTGGTTTTTAGCAGGTCCAAGGAAATACAGAAGGAAGTTCTGGCCATTTTCCGCCAAAAAGAGCCAAAAAGACATTTCGTGGACCCCTTTTCTTCAAACTTTTATTTCTAGAATTTTGTAAGCCATTAGATCCAAGTAAAATGGACTAAAGTGGCATTTATTTGAGCAAGTATTGTAATATAATTAAACGAGAGTAGTGGGATACTCAACGCCAACACCCATCCCCCCTGGGGGGATTTGCATTTTGTCAATTTTTGTGGAATATTTTTTTCTAACAACACAACAAACACACACACACCTTTTAAATTTGCAGAATTGTATCAAGCCCTGTAAAAGAAGGAAATAATAATAAAAGAATAAAAAAGGCGAAGGAAGAAGGACAACAATAAAAAGAAGTCCTTTGGGGAATAAATATGTTTCCTTTGGGGTTGTTCAGACCATCCTTTTGTTTTTGGGGTATTGGATCATAAGAGATCCATCATATGAAGCCTATCCATAAAGGGGGGTAATAAGGTGCTTTGGGGTTATTAATATGAGGGTTCCCTTCCGGCTTAGGGGTTTAACTTATTTCATAGTTTAATTTTGCTTTTACTTCATTTTTTATTTCTCGCAAGCGTAATTTAGAAATAACACAAAATCTCGTTGCCATGAAGTATGCTCTCACCACCACACAAAGGCTTTGTCGATTAGTGGTGGATGATCAAAAAAGTGACACATAGATTTTGTGCTTCTTTACCTCTATTTTAAGCTTTGAGTTTTCTTTTCTTACAATCATTAACTGGAATAAACATTTGGATTACATATCAAAGTATGCTCTTTCCCCTTGCGGGCATTTTGCTTGGGCCTGTGGGAAATCAGAAACGATTGTAGCCACTTCTTTAATTTTTCACATTTAAGCTAATAACTCACCTAATAAAATATACAACCCCGCACATAGTGAAAATCCGACACTACGAATAATTGAGAGTTGTGTGAGGAAATTTCTCAGAAGAAGCCGGAACAATTGGGAGGCCACCTCAGGGCACAGTTAGGCTACACCCTTGTTGGTGTAGTGTTGAACACCGCCCTAGAGACTCCATTCCATCCCACACGTCTTCGTGAGGAGCCACCATCTTTTGATTTCTGGACATTCCTCCCTGTACCTCACGGTATCTTGGGAGCTCCCCCTTTTCCCTAAATCACTTTGAATCACTAATAATCTAAAAATAACCAAGAGACAATTGCAAAACATTTCTCTTTTAGCAACAATTTTTATATTTGGTATATTGACTCCATAAGGCATTGGTCCACAACAAGCTGTTCATTTATTTGCTTAATATCCTTGTTGTGCTATCTATATTGGTTATCATTTTATTTTGTTGGTGAAAGCTCCTTTTTTTTTAAACTATTTTGCAAAACAATCTTGGAAACCATTTTTAATCACAAACTTCCTTAAAAAATTCCTCAAACAACATCCATAATTAATTCACTGAAACACTCTAATTAGCCTTAGAAACTTTCCGTAGGGACTACCCCCCTTGGCTTCGATTAGGAGTTTGGCCTAAATCGAGGAGTCAAGATTAGGTGACAGCCTTGACTTGAGACTTTCCCCCAAGGGCGCACCAAGCAGTAGCATAGATTTCTGCTGCGTTAACTAGGTGCGCAATCCGGCGGCAACAATGGCTATACACATCATATGGCTAAAGTTGGCTTTCTCTTTTCTCCTTTAAGTGAAGCTGTAGAAAATAATATATTTGTAGTAGATGATTATTCACTTGTTGTTGGTTGTGGTGACATTGAATGTCGAAATGGTGTGATCATCAATGTGTATTATACTATTATGTACCCAACTTGAGTGCTAACTTGTTGTTGATGCCTCAACTTACCAAACTGGCAAAAAGGCTGAATTCTGGCTAGATCGATTTGTTGTGAAAGACATGAACGACAATTGTGAAGTTATTGCTAAAGGGTTCCTTGATTTGAAAGATGGACTGTACAAGTTCCATGATGTTCCCAAGAGGGATTTTAGAACAATTGTACTCAACTCAGGTCAACAACCAGATCAAAGTTTATCATGAATGACTCAAACATCTAAGTTTTTGAAGCTTGAAACTTATGGTGAAACATAGCATGGTTACTCGACTAGCGAAAATTGTTCCCTCTGATGGAGTGTGTGAAGGGTATGTGCTTGGCAAGCTTCACTAGGTTGCCTTTGAAACAGGGACAACATGGAGAGTGAAGACTTAGGTGGAACTTGTCCATAGTGATCTATGTTCCCTAAAACAAACAACCACTGGTAGGTGCGAGGTATGCTTTAACCTTAATTGATGATTTTCCAAGATACTTGGGTATATTTCTTGAAGAGTAAGAGTCATGTCTTTGAAAAATTCAAAGAATTGAGGGCATTAACTAAGAAGCAATACAATCGACCTATGAAATGTTTGTGTTAAGATATAAGGCTACACATTTAATAAAGTCACTTAAGTGACTTAGGTTGAAAGATAGGCTTTTAGACATATTAGGGTTAGGGTTTTGGTCACTCAAAATATTTATAAGAGCGAGGATGCTCATCATAATGTGGCATTGTACAATCTAATAATAATATTGTTCAGTGTGTTATTGAGATCATGTCTTCAGTAACGTAACCAACTCTAGGGTTTCTCGTTTATTGGTTCTCGAAATATGGTATCAGAGAAGGAAGATGCTAAGGGTTTTGGTTGAAGGATTCACGAAGTGTTGAAGATATCCGATCATGATTAATAGGGTTTTGGAAAAAAATTTGTGTAGATAGAAGGGAGGCATCATAAGATTCGAACTATTGCTATCACAATTTTTTTTGTCACATGGAGCTTTTGTCTTCTATATTCAAGTCACTTCCATGATATAGTTGAGGCACCAAATCTCTTGAGACGATATCCTAGTCACTATTCAAAAGGATGTCATCCTAGCTGCAACTTGTAGAGTTGGTGTCTACCTATCTGTTGGATGTCGTATTAGAAACTACAGCCACAAATTGATGTTACAAGTGCAGTGAATCGTGATGATGGGAATCAGAGCTAGTTGATTCATCGATCGATGATGGGAATCGGGATGTGGATCACACGATCCCAGATTTGCAGAGTGCAGTGATTTTGGAGCACTCAGCACAGAACTTCAACATGAAAACTTGAAACACCGTTGTGACTTGTTGCCGCAGCACCAGTTGCCCTTGAAAATGAAAAGAGCTTCCGAACAAGCACCGACCAAGCGTTAACGCGGGCTAGGCGGTCAGGGTTTTCGATGGCAGGAAAAAAATGATTTTTAACGAATTTCAAAACGATTAAATTCGACCTTTAATTCGAAATCGAATTCGCCAAGAAGTTCGGCGAATTTAATCGATTTAAATCGTGCCCTCAAAATATTTGCCGAATTTCGATTTTTTTCCTTGAAAATCGGTGAATGCGGTGACACAGGTTAGAAGTATATTGGGTCTAGACTTGTTGCTTGCTTCCACCAGTAGATGGGCCAAAAGGAAAGAAAGAAGTGATTCAACTAATGGATTTTGACCATGGAGTTCTTAATAATATTTGCAACTTGTAAGTTGTGCCTTAACACCTTCCTCATAACAAGAGATAGGCATCTTTGGTCTAGATAGAGGAAGCAAGGAGAGAGAGAACCCCCCAAGCCCTAGTAAATGTAGTGGAACCTCCCTTGGATCTCATAATAAATGGGACATCTGAAAATGTGGCACTCCTTGGGATCAATCTCCTATAGGTGACGTAGTAGACAAATCCTCTTTGAGCATAGAATGTGATGATTAGTCTCAATCCAAAGCTGGTGAGAACAAACTCTAAATTGTTCAAAAGGGATCCTAAGGCTATACATCTATTGTCTCTGCATATATATCTATATATATAGCACTTTTTAAAGGCTAAAGCCCTGGTGGGGGGCATCCAAGTGACCCGGATTTACTGTTTGTAAATATTCTCTAATTACCATGTTCAAATGTTGCTTGGGATGCAGAAGGTGACCAAGGGCATTCAGGGAGTATCTAAGATGGGGAAGGCAAACAATAGAGATACCAACAGACTGGTCACTGGTGTAACAAGGAGGCCTCAAAGAACCAACATTGCCTCCATCCCTCTTGCTTATGCATAATCTTGGTATGAAAAGTTTGTTCCATCACTTGCTTCTCAACGTAAATATCTTTTATGGATGGAATTTTCTAGGCTACTAGAACATTTTTGGGTATGTATTGAGAAGCTTTTAATAGTTTTTTGATTGACTTCTTGATATCTAGGGGGTTTCTGTTCCACCAACGTCGGCTAGAACTCACATCTGGTCCCAACTGCAGGAAGCAGCCTGCTTACAAGGATAAGGCAGTCCGTCTGGTGTGATTTTAGCATTCGTGGGGGAAATATTAACATCTCCACTTTACCAACCAACTATTGACAATTGTCTACAAGTTTTCCTAAAGATACAAGTAAAATTCATCATTAAATTGTGCCGGCAAAGCCTGTACAACAGTCGAGCATAAAAATTTCCAATCTAGGTAGACCGAACAAGTAGGCGACTAAGTTTGTAGTGATGCAGTTAGTCATTGAAATATTCTTTCATGTACCCTTTTTGAACATGAATATGGATATTGGGTGTTTACAGTGTCCTTTTCCTTTTAAGGTTCCATTTGTGTAGAATTTTATCAAACCAGCCTATGGTTTTGCAAGCAGAGTAGTGCACTCTACAATGCTTGGAGAGAAGTCCAACCTTCTTCCAAGGTGCCCGGCAAAGATTTAATGCATCCTGGTAAGTTTATTGTATTACTTTATAAATAGTACAGTGCTATTTTGCACCAATTCCCTTGATTTCTATTTGCAAATGAGAATTGCAAGTGTTTGACAAAATCATTCAGTTCCAGTATTAGTTTTAAATAATGGTGCATACATAACTAGAGTTGCTAAAGTATTTTCTCACGTCAGTTGGAACATAAGGAAGAGTAGGTGTTATTTAATTCTTCTCAAAATGATGTTATGAAGGACTGTGCTTTTCCCATATAATTCCCCTGTATTTTGGGATTGTTTCTTTTCAATTCCCCAATGCACATTGCTTTTCTTAATCCAAAAGTAATTAGATTATAAGAGCTTTGCATGAATTCAGTTCGTTTTTGTTTAAGTTGTCCACAAATTTATTTCTCAATTAATGTCTTACAAGTTTATAAGTCTATGTAAAGAACTCCCCAAAGTTTTTTAATGGCGTTTTACAACAAAGCTTTCACACCCTTGCTAGAAATCACGGGAGGTTTTATCCTTGAAAACATTAAATCTTGGTAAGGGATCTATCTAGATATTGCTTTAGTTTTAGACATTTAAAGCACTTAAAACTGGAAAAGATATTAGCTTCAGACTCAAATACCTCATACATTTCATCTCTACCTGAAATGTAGTGGGAGCTTAAAAGGAAATTACTAGATGCTCTCAGTCTTTATTTTCAAACTTCTTGCCTCCCATCAACTTGAATGCAACTGTGTCTTTCTTTTTTTTGTGAGCTCTACTTTTGGCCCACTTTAGGTACATAATTTCATGAACAAAATTTTTAGTTCCTTCACAAACTTTTTTCTTGATAATCATCCCCTTGTTTTTAGGAGTTGTTCTACAAAACCTCAATAAAAATTACTGGGTTAGCATGAAGATTTAGCTTTTTTGTTTTTCCCAAGGAAAACCTCGTGGGGAAACCCTCGGGCACTTCCTTGCATTTTGCTGATGGTATCTAGTGTAAACCTGCTGAATCTGATTACGACACTTGATCCATGAGTAAGGACATCAAGTGGGTTATGCAACGGAGGTAGCCAGCCTGGGAGATCAACCCCAAGACCTCATGCATCAAACTCAAAGCTCTCAATCACTCGAGCTAGCACACCAGGGTATGAAGATTTAACTTGTTATCTGCACAATGAGAAAGAAAGAAAGCAAGAAAATATATTAATGTCCACAAATGATCAAATTAGGTCAATGGGACTCATACACCCATTTGTTATCTGGATGATGAAAGTGTTTTCTTATACATTCGTATGTGTTTTAAGGGGAAGCATGTGCACTTCTATTTTGTCATTGGAACTACCAATCTTAATCGTTGGTCAGTTTTTATTGTCACACTGTAATTACAATATTATCAATTTGTGGATCTCCATAGTCGTTGGTAGTTGTGCTTGTGAAGTTTATTCTAGTTGCTTGTTAAAATCTTAGACCTGGGATTTTCTGTCTAAAGAGTGTAGTTTAATGTTAGCTTATTTTGAGATGGACATGGAGTTTATGGTTCCAGCTATTTTCAACATAAAAAATATGAATTTAGTGAAGGAAAAACAGTAATGAAACTCATAGTAGTTTGGAAAGCTTGTCAAAATAATAAATATTCTACAATTTGCCACAATTCTGCATTTTGAAAGCAATTTTGGCACAGGGAGGACTTTTGAATGCATTGGAAACATATTTTTTCGCTCACATATGGATGGATCCTATGTAACACTTATTGTAACAATAAAAAAGGTTATAAAATTTGAGAGTTATGAATTAAGTGTTCTTCATTGTTGATTGCGTAGGCCTCATCCAAATGAATGTTCTGGGAGTGATTTGGATGGTGACTTATACTTTGTGAGTTGGGATGAATTGCTTATTCCACCTGAGCAAGATACCCCAATGGATTATGTTGGTCGGCAACCAATTAAACTGGACCATGATGTGACAATCGAGGTATGAACTTTTTCTCCTTATTTTGGAAGGGTGGGGAAATGTTTGCGTTTTGCAAAAAGTAAAGGATGGGGACATGTGTATGTTTTATAAATTTTATTACTATTATTATTATTATTATTTGGATATACTGCTTAGAAACTTACAGCTGTCCCTTTGGCTATACTGCCTTGCTATGAGGGCGTATCAATGGCATCAAATTCACCCAAGACTTGCACCTGGTTTCATTCACACCCACTCATGGGGTTTTGAACCTGAGTCCCTGTGTTAATACAGGTTCAATCACCTTGCTGCTTGCCAGTAGACTACACACCCGCATTGTTGATATTTCTCCTTGCATAAACATTTTTTTTAATCTTATATTTTATACAATTTCCCAATCACCACTCAGCAATGTCAATGCTTATGGGATCTTTTTCATTGATCTTTCAAATTTTCATTTAGTTAGTAAATTTACTCGATGGAGCTCAAACTTATAGATGTTTAAATGGGACAACAAAATGGTTCACACAGCTATGGCTGCAATAATTCAAACACATACAAAAAGCATACAGAGCTACAGCTCAAACACACCATATCCAGGACGAATGCTCTTCTTCTATTAAGACAGAAAAAAGTCTTTTTCTACAACATACTCTGTTACTCAGACTTCATACATATAAACATATCTTAGACTAGTTCGGGAAGTTTCCCGCATTAACTGAACTACCTAACTCTATTTATAACTATCACATCTACTGTCAAAATCTACATCAACCAGCTTACTTCTTGCAGAGTTACTTGTACTGGTTTACTTATGTCAGACAATAACTTGATTAGATAACTATACGGAGGGAGGAATTACCTATTCCTACCAACAATATTTCAACATCAAAGTTTACTAGCACTTTGACTGAGTGCTCTTCCTCATTTTCTTTAATTGTTGCTGACTGATTGTTGCTTTCAACACCTGCAAACTTAGAAACATTTGTTAGATTATTAAATAAATAATTTTCATTTTGCTCTACTAGCTCTTCTTCTTCTTCTTCTTCTTCAGCTTCTATTGGCTGCTCATAAATGGTATTTTGATTCTTCTCATTTTGCTTTACTTCATTAACCTTTTCTTCATTTGTTGCAGCTCTATGGCTGCCTTCATCATTCAGATTTTTTATCTCTGCTACAGCTTCAGTGCTGCCTTTAACTAAACTTCTGGCATCTGCAGCTACAATGCAGTCCACTTCAACATAGTTTGGATTTTCAAGCCATTCTTCAATGAGCTTCAATTCAGCATCAAAATCAGAAATGCTATCATTTTCTTCAACTTGTGCATCATCTTGGATGCATTCATCTTGAGCTAGAATATTGTCAAATTCTGCAATAAAACTGCAGTCTTCATCATCTTCAATTTCTTTCTCAATTGTTGGCTGATTTGTCTTTGTACCTGCACATTCACAAACAATAGAATTGTTATGAAAAACTTTTGCCTTCATGGGCTTGGCCTTCACAAGCTCTTCTTTTTTGTCTTTAGTTTCTTCTTCGGCCTTAACTGGCTGTCCTGCAACTATCTTGGTTGCACCTTTGTCAATTATACAAGCCTCTGCTTCAGCAATGAAGCTATCAACTTCTTTGTCATTTTCATCCACATGTACCTCTATATTGTGGGATTCACAATTGTCAATTTCTTCAGTCTTCTCTGCTTCTACAGATTCCATAACAACATCATAATCTTCTACAACTAATGTTGTCCCATCATGACTGCTCCCCCTTACACCAAAAGTTATGTTCAGAATATCCAAGCCTCTTTGGCTGTTTTGGCTGCTGCAATTTTAGGAAAATGCTCTCACCCATAGCTTGTTGAATGAGACACAATGCTGCTGCATCATTCATTTTGTCTGCTAATAAGTTATCTTTCTGAGTTTTTGACATGGCCTCACAGGCTCCTTGATCTGGTTCTTCAAAACCATTCAATACTATAGTCCACAAATCATCAGCACACATTCCTTTTGTCTCCTAATAAGTTATCTTTCTGAGTTTTTGACATGGCCCCATAGGCTCCTTGATCTGGTTCTTCAAAACCATTCAATACTATAGTTCACAAATCATCAACACACAGCCTAGTATTCATTCTGACTGACCAAATAGCATAATTCTTACCTGAGAAATATGGGGGATAATAAAAGATGTTCCAATCATCTTCTGACTGTTCTTTAGTGCCATCTGCTTCAACAGATTCTTCAATACCTGTCCCAAGCATTTCTGCAATAACTTGACCAATTTCTTCTGCATCATAATTTTTCTTCTTCATTTGCTTGAGCCTTCTGCTCTTTCCCATGACTGTTTTCTTTAGTTTCTAGTATTCTTTGTCTTCAAGTTAAAGCTTCTTAAAGCTTACTCTCAACCTCTTCAGGGCTGTATTCACCTTAGCATTTTTCCACTGAGGTTCTGCTCAATTCTTCATATGTCAACACAAGCCTCTTTGCCTTTTCAGACTTTTACAGCTGCTTGTTTTCTCCTTAAAGATACGGCTCTTTCTTCCTTTTTAACCTCTTAAACATTTTTTTTAAATAAAACAAACTTCCCTAATGCGGCTCAACCAAAAAAATATTCAACCAAAAAAAACATTATGTATTTATTGCGTCAAAAACTTCAATCCCCCTTTTTAAAATTTTCCCTTCTTGTTAGAGCTACGGCTCTCTTTTCTTCTTTAACCACTATATTCAACTTTTTCAATAACAAAAAACCTTAAATATTGGGCTTTAATTAAATCTTTACACACCAGGAGTTATTACAGCTTTTTCCATTTTCCATTATCTCCTATTTTTTAAAATTTGCCCCTTTTTCATTTTAAAACCCAAAAAACATTCCTCTTTCCAAGGAAATATTGCGGCTCACCAAAGCCTTCCCTATTCTTAAGGACAATGGCGGCTTTCACCCCTTTAACCAAGATTAGTTTTTGAATTTACAACAAAGATGCGTAAATCTTGTTTAGGGTTAGTGAAAAAACCGTCACACATTCAAAATGACCATTTTTATGATATTTTACCAACATGCTCTTGCATTAATGGGTTCATAACACAGCGCACTCTAAACTTGCACAAGTTTTACCACCTTTTACGGACTCCAAATTAATTAAACTTCACCTCAACGCACGCTCAACACGTCCGGACTCAAAAACCTTTTTATTGACATGTTGTTACTTTTTACAGACTTCAAACTTAATTGAGCTCCTTTTTATAAAAGTAACGCGTTCCAAATCTCCTTTGATGACGTCAACCTCTCAAGTGAGCATTGCTGTTTTTAACCGTCGATCTCCACGGTAAATATGAGCCGTTAAATTTTTAATTAATTTTTTTGTTAGGTTTTGACTCTTACCTTGTGTCCGCTTCTGTTTCTTCATGCATGCTCCTTTTGACCTTTTCACTCTTCAGCGAGCTGAACTCCTTTGCATGAAGTTTTCGGCTCCTTCAAAAATAGAAGCAATAGCAGTAGCGGCTGCTTAAATACCTCCACAGTGTTATGTAGGAAGCTTGGCTTGGCTTCCTCCAATTTTCTCAGCTCTCTCACAGCTTCAATATTCCCTTCTACGCGTGGAGAGATATGTAGTGTCCCTTTTTAATAAATTTGGAAAAATTGGAAAAATTGCACTTTTTGGCCAATTCGACCCCTTAGACTAGTAATGACTCAAATGCTTCCGAATTGGGTCTGAATGTGTTTGAAAGGTATTAAGACATAAAAATGAGGTTGATGGATGCTTGGACACTCTCAAAAGACTTCTGCAACATTCATTTATAATCAGGAGAAAATAGGGAAATTTACTAGTCAATTCGAGGTTCAAAACCCCCAAGGATAGGGGACAAAAATGGCTTTCCAAATGCTGTACAACACTCCCAACTTTCAGACCAGAGGCATGGAATTGTTAAAGGATTTCAATGGGCTCCGAAATCCATCATTAATCAGTTCCTAAAGGCTGTTGCAACTCCCATAAATCAGAGGTTTGTGGACATGTCTTCACATAGGGGGAAATGATAGGAAACTTTACCACATGCTATGAAATTCGAGATTTATGTTCCAAAGGCTTATTTAATGTATATGAAACTTCTTCAGGACATTAATGACTCTCCATACATCAGGAAAATCACAGAGATTAACTGATACAAATCGAAATAAAGCAACTTCAAGCTTTCATAACAAGATATGAGGAAATTGGCACCATTTATACATTGTTTGGAATTTTTACATAGTTTCACTTGGTATTTCGACCTGAGGATATTCTGACCATCAAATACAGAGTAAATATACCAGATTACAAATAAATGGTGTATCTTGGACTCTCCCAAAGAGATCAGCATCTCACCATATGCGCCCTTCCTCCAAGAGCCAAAATATGCAAAGAAATGTGAGATAGAGATGGGAACAAGTTGAAGAAGAAAGAATCACGAGCTTCCTTGTAGCTTCAACCTGCAACAATTAACTCCATTGTAGCTCCAAATGAAAGGTCTGAATGGCCTCTCCAATTGCCAATTAGGATGGAAATCTTTCACCCTTGAAATTGGTACTAAGGCAAGTAGAGTAAACACTCCACTAGCATGGACAATCTATGCTCTCCAATTTGCAAAATGAGAAATGATCAAAAGCCACTCTCCTTCTTGGTTCTTGTCTTTGATTATATTCTCAAGCCTTTCATGGTTCAAATTTCCTCCATGAGCTTCATGCCAACTCGAATTGGGAAGAGATTCCAATGTGTGCCACTTGTCCAGCAATTCCTAGCCTCCTCCTTTACTCAATTCGAATGGATGAATCTTTGGCTGCCCTAACTCCCTTGTGCGCCTTCTTGGAGGCTATTTTTAGCCCTGACATGTCATATATGTCAGATGTCAACAATCATGTCTGATTTTTGTCATAAGTGTCATAGCATCTTCATCATTGTTGTTATAGAGGCTAGGGAATCTAGCCCAAGTGTCCCAATAGCTCCAAAATGCCTCTTCCTCTTCCATGGGAGTTACTCTTCCTCTCAATTTCGACCCTCATTGAGTCATGCCAAGTATTATGCCCTTCCAACTCCCCCAAGAACGTTGGACTCCACCTTGGATTCAAATGGGTGAGAGTGGAATGCCATGTGGCATGGGGAATCCTACTTGAGTGGGCCCCACACCTCCAATGTGCCCTCATGACAAAATACACCTTATTTTCCTATCTTAAATATTTATTTATTCTCCATTTAATATATTTTGTCAAGTTAATGTCCATTTGGGGTTTCATAGTCTCCTTATTCCAAATCTAATGTTTTCACCCCAACCTAGGAAACTAGTAGATTGGTGGAATTTTCTCTGCTTGAGATTTATTTGAATGGGGACATTACAGTCCTCCCCACCCAAGATTGCTTGCCCTCAAGCAATTTCAAATTAGGATGCTGCAAAATTTGTTCCTCCTCCCATGTGGCATCCTCACTTGGCAAATCTTTCCATTGTACCAAATACTCCCTTATGGTTCTGCTCCTCAATTTTCTTTCTCTTGCCTTCAAAATTTTTTCTGGAATAAGTATGAGTTGTCCTTCATCATCTAATGGAGGGAGGGTTTTTGAAACAGAGATTTGCTGACCAATAGCCTTCTTAATCTCATCTCTGAACTTTTTGGGATGTCTATATGGTGGTATTTGTATAGGTGAAGTGCCCACCTCCAAAACAATGTTGTGCTCAACTCCTCTATCAGGTGGCCTTGCAGGAGGAAGGTCTCCAAAACCTTTTCATATTTGTGTAGTAGTTGCCTTATCTCCCTTGGATGTTCTAAAATCTTTATTTTTGGCTTGGGGGAAGTGATGCAACATTCAATAGCCCATTCAATATCCCCATGCCTCAATATGGACCTCATACTGTGGGAGGACACTACTTGATTCTGATAGGTGTGCATTTCTCTCACTACCTTTGTTTTCCTTCCGAATCTTTGAATCTCATTTCAGGGATTTGATAGTTCACTGTATGTTCCCGTATAGAGTACAACCATTGCACTCTCAAGACCACATTAGTATCAGCAACATCAACCACATAAAAACTATCAAAAAATGTGTAATTACCTATGGTGAGTTGTAGCTTTGGAATCCATGTTTTGCACTCCATAGTATTGTGACCTGGAATGATGACTGTTAAGCCATCGAATTGTTCAGCATGTAGCTTTCTCCTCTCCACCATTGCTGCATCAATGAAGTTGTGTGGCTCCTCCATCTACCAATACCGAAACTCTTTGTCCTTGTACCACTCCCTTGCATCGAATAGTGTGAAAATGAGGCACTCCTGAAAGCATTGCCAGTCTCTCTTTGTCAGGTAATGGATGATCTTCTTGTTTCTTTTCTTCTGTTGTGTCATATCCCTCTTCTTGGGCTGAAATATGTCCTTCTTCCTCCATTCCCCCTTCATACTCATCATCATCAGAAAATACTTCAATGAATTGTGCTTTCCCCTTAACACATTTATGCTTTGGTACCCATGGTTGGAAGCATGTGTAACATAGTTTCTTTCTTCTGAGTTCTTCCTTGCTTGGTCCCTCTTTCTTTTCCTTTCCAAATGCATCTTTTTGCCATGGCTTCTTTTCAAATCTGAACTGGGAAGGAAAATTGGGCTTGGGAGGATACCTTGTCTTGGGTAGCACATTTTGCAGATCTCTTGCCAAGTTCATGGCATTTTTCAATGAAGTAGGTTTGTGGGCCTTAACTAAACCCTTCAAAGGTTGAACCAAACCTTCAGTAAAGAGCAATACTAATCTGACCATAGATATATCAGCCACCTTAACTGATAGTTTTTTGAATTCCAACATGTACTCAACAGGGGTTCCAATTTGCTTCAATTGTGCTAGTTCTTTGAAAGGCATTTTTGGGTCTTCTTGCTCAAATCTTTCCAATACCCTGTTAACAAATTCTTCATATGTTGTAACCTGATCATGTCCCAAAGTTCTAATTCCATGGAACCACCAATCATTGGCTTCTCCTTCGAGATGCAAAATAGCCAGTTTTAGAGCATCCTCTTCAATCATTGGATTCAGCTGAAAATACACATCTAGTTTTAGTATCCAAGTATTTGCAGAACTTTGAGATGAGCCATCAAAAGTAGGAAGGGGCATTTTACCTATGGCATAATTCAATTCTTTATTTTGAAAGGGAGTCCTATTACCTCCCCTCATTTTGAGCTTGTTTGCGATAGTAAAGTATTGATCAAATGGTAGGGTCCTTCTACAATCTTCACTCAACTGTTGCCATTCTGTTATAACTTCATGCATATCATATTGGGTGTTAAGATCTTCTTTGGAATCAAGAAATTTAGGTGTAGTAGGTCTTGTTGAACTCTGAAATTCATGAGGTCGATTATGAGGCCCTATCTTTGAGAAAATACTTTCACCCATTGCCTTCTTTTCCTTGAAAGGAGAACTGCTGCTACCTCCTATTTCCACTTTGCTTCCAATCTGACTAGCCAACAATTCGAACCCTTTCATTATCTGTTTTGTCATGTCTTCAAAGAATGGTTTCATGAATTTCCTAAACTCCTCATTCTCCTCTAAAGTTTCTTTCTCATCCTTAGTCATGATTACCAAAGAATGCACTTCTTCTCCTACTTCTTCCTTTTCACCAAAAGTACTTTTAGTTTCAGTTTCTAAGGGTGGGGGATGATTTCTTTGACTTCTTGTCCTCATGAATGGTTATCCACATCAGGTGCAAGGACCATGCTCTGATACCACTTGTAGTGTCCATTTTTAATAAATTTGGAAAAATTGGAAAAATTGCACTTTTTGGCCAATTCAACCCTTAGACTAGTATTGACTCAAATGCTTCCAAATGGCTCCAAATGCTTCCGAATTGGATTTGAATGTGTTTGAAAGGTATTAAGACATAAAAATGAGGCTGATGGATGCTTGGACACTCAAAAGACTTCTGCAACATTCATTTACAATCAGGAGCAAATAGGGAAATTTACTAGTCAATTCGAGGTTCAAAACCCCTAAGGGTAGGGGACAAAAATGGCTTTCCAAATGTAGTACGACCCTCCCAACTTTCAAAACAGAGGCATGGAATTGTTAAAGGACTTCAATTGGCTCCCAAATGCATCATTAATCAGTTCATAAAGGCTGCTGCAACTCCCATAAATCAGAGGTTTGTGGACATGTCTTCACATAAGGGGAAATGATAGGAAACTTCACCAATTGCTATGAAATTCGAGATTTATGTTCCAAAGGCTTATGTAATGTATGTGAAACTTCTTTAGGACATTAATGAATCTCCATACATCAGAAAAATCACAGAGATGAATTGATACAAATCGAAATAAAACAACTTCAAGCTTTCATAACAAGATATGAGGAAATTGGCACCATTTATACATTGTTTGGTATTTTTACATAGTTTCACTTGGTGTTTCGACCTGAGGATCTTTTGAGCATCAAATACAGAGTAAATATATCATATTACAAATAAATGGTGTATCTTGGACTCTCCCAAAGAGATCAACATCTCATCATGTGTGCCCTTCCTCCAAGAGCCAAAATATGCAGAGAAATGTGAGATAGAGATGGGAACAAGTTGAAGAAAAAAGAATCACAAGCTTCCCTGTAGCTTCAACCTGCAACAATTAACTCCATTGTAGCTCCAAATGAAAGGTCGGAATGGCCTCTCCAATTGCCAATTAGGATGGGAATCTTTCACGCTCGAAATTGGTACTAAGGCAAGTAGAGTAAACACTCCACTAGCATGGACAATCTATGCTCTCCAATTTGCAAAATGAGAAATGATCAAAAGCCACTCTCCTTGGTTCTTGTATTTTATTATCTTCCCAAGCCTTCCATAGTTCGAATTCTCTCCATGAGCTTCATGCCAACTCGAATTGGGAAGAGATTCCAATGTGTGCCACTTGTCCAACAATTCCTAGCCTCCTCCTTCACTCAATTCGAATGGATGACTCTTTGGTTGCCCTAAGTCCCTTGTGCGCCCTCTTGGAGGCTATTTTTAGCCCTGACATGTCATATATGTCAGATGTCAGCAATCAGGTCTGATTTTTGTCATAAGTGTCATAGCATCTTCATCATTGTTGTCATAGAAGCTAGGGAATCTAGCCCAAGTGTCCCAAGAGCTCCAAAATGCCTCTTCCTCTTCCGTGGGAGTTACTCTTCCTCTCAATTTTGACCCTCATTGAGTCATGCCAAGTATTATGCCCTTCCAACTCCCCCAAGAACGTTGGACTCCACCTTGGATTCGAATGGGTGAGAGTGGAATGCCATGTGGCATGGGGAATCTTGCTTGAGTAGGCCCCACATCTCCAATGTGCCCTCATAACCAAGTGCCACCTTATTTTCCCATCTTAAATATTTATTTATTCCCCATTTAATATATTTTGTCAAACTAATGTCCATTTGGGGTTTTATAGTCTCCTTATTCCAAATCTAATGTTTCCACCCCAACCTAGGAAACTAGTAGATTGGTGGAATTTTCTCTTCTTGAGATTTATTTGAATGGGGACATTGCAAGATACTTCTACAGATATGTAACTTGCTCAAACTAGTGGAGCAACTCTTAACACTAATAATCTTCTCACAGGCAGGATACAACACTGCTCTGATACCAATCTGTTGGAATGGGACAACACAATCGTTCACACAGCTACGGCTGCAATAATTCAAACACATACAAAAAGCATACAGAGCTACAGCGCAAACACACCATATCCAGGAGCGAATGCTCTTCTTCTATTAAGACAGAAAAAAGTCTTTTTCTACAACATACTCTGTTACTTAGACTTCATACATATAAACATATCTTAGACTAGTTCGGGAAGTTTCCTGCATTAACTGAACTACCTAACTCTATTTATGACTATCACATCTACTGTCAAAATCTACATCAACCAGCTTACTTCTTGCAGAGTTACTTGTACTGGTTTACTTATGTCAGACAATAACTTGATTAGATAACTATACGGAGGGAGGAATTACCTATTCCTACCAACAATAGATTCTTATTGAGAGAATTTCGAAACTAGCTCATTGGAAAGAAAGGAAAGCGTTATATTAATATTCACAAAATGAGCAGAAAGCAATATAGTTCTATAACTGCACAATAGCTAAATAAAAGTAAGTGCGGTAAGTGTTGACAATCAGTGGCCTTTCCCTGTTAAACTTCCATGGAATCTCGGGATCAAAGTAATTATCTAAGTGTTGACAATCAATGGCCTTGCCTTGATAAACTTCCATGAAATCTCGGGATCTGTTGAATGATGCCATCCCTTGAAGATTATGCTATCGTGGGGCTCCAAGACAAAAAATTATGAGTGGTATATGGATAGTCTCTTGAAGATACGATAATAGAGGCCTGTGTCTCTCTCAGCATTCTCTAAAGAGGCAAAGTTAGTGAGAAGGCTTCTGCTAAGAACTCCAGGATACGTGTCTCTAGCCATCCTCTAAGGAGGTCTGCTAAGTTTATTGGTTTACTATACAGAAGCCTTGATTGATGGACAATGTGATCTTATGAGCCTTATCAAGTTAGAGTGTGCTTTAGTCCAACAATAGATGAATTGCTCAAAGATGGAAGCAATAAGGTCGGACCAGTCTGTCTCCTTTTATGTCTTTCAATTTGAAAAGGTATTGTGTTTGCTCTAATAGATCCCGAACACAGATTGCTACAAACTCTGTTCATTTTATTTTCCAAGGAAAACCTCATGGGGAAACTCGAGGGATGTGTCTTCACATTCATGGATGGCATCCTTACTAAACCCATCAACATAGACTAGTGCGCCTAACCTAGGGGGATTCAAACTGGGCACTTGTTTGCATGGAACTAGCCAAATGCCCAGCAACATTGGCAACAACTGGTTGAGCTAACCCCTTGGGCTCACAAATGTGTTCATTATACAATGTACACAACAAATAATGATCAACTCACTCTTTGAAAGAGGCAATGATGTCTACCATTGACCTCATAATCATATACTACTATTTTCAATATATATATATATATATATATATATGACATGAAAAGTATATGGTAATTGAAAAATACTTTATTTTCCTGTTAATGGTTTTCTTCCAATTCAACCCAATTACACCCGTTTCTTGATCCTAACATTTGCCTTTTATTCTCCCCAATAAAATGGGCTGCAGAAGTTTTCTTCTGGTAGCAAACTCCCCGTTGCTATCATAAATATTGACACATCCCTCATGCTATAATGGGCTGCAGAAATAGTATTCTTGCTTCTGTTCATTAGATGACCTCCTAAGATCACTCATTCCCATAAGTTCAGTGTCACATATCCCATTAGAATATAGTATACTGGATTGCAAGACAGTTTTTTTGTTCTAAGATTTAAAACAGCGATATGGATGCATAATGTTAACCTTATCTTGTAATTTACATCAGAAGACTTGAGTAATTCTTTTTCGATGCAGGAAATCCAAGAATATTTTGTGAACTACATGCTGAATGACAGCTTGGGGATTATAGCCAATGCACATGTAGTATATGCTGACAGAGATCCGCTTAAGGCACGAAGTAAAAAATGCCAACTTTTAGCAAGGCTCCATTCTAAGGCAGTTGACTTTGCCAAGACCGGTGCACCTGCAGAAATGCCTCTATCCTTAATTCCCAAAGAATTTCCAGATTTTATGGAGAAAGGGAATAAACCCATGTACATATCTTCTGGGATAATTGGTAAGCTTTACAGAGCAATGAAGGACTCGTCAAAAGAGATTCCTTATGCGTCTATGTCTACTAGAGAAGATGCTCATAAAGCATATGATAAAGATCTGGAAGTTGAAGGCTTTCAAGAATTTGTTGAAGATGCATTGGCGAAGAAAGGTTGGTACGACAGCAAGTTAACTGCACTGATGGAATATTATGGTATACAAAGTGAAGCAGAAATTGTAAGTGGCAATATTAGCCATTTCTCGAAATTCTTTGACAAGGAGAAGAAAAGATACGGTGACATCAAGGAGAAAGTTATGGTGGCAGTAAGGGCTCTTCGCAACGAAACTCGGGCTTGGTTTCAGGAAAGTTGTATGGTGCACCACAAGGACTCTGCCGTTGCATGTGCTTGGTATCATGTCACATATCACCCAGATTACTGGACTGAAGTTCACTTCATCAGCTTTCCATGGGTTGTATATGATGTGTTACTTAATGTCAAAAAATTTAATCAGTTGAAGAAATGATAACTTCCATGGTACTACTACTAGACTGTTTCTCATGCAATCCTCTTAGATACTGACAAATGCCTTCCGAATGAAGGTGGTTGAATTTTTGTGAAATTTCCAGTTTTCCAATTTAAACTTACCATAATGTTAAATTCGTTCTTCTAGCTTGATTTTGCTTTCAATGTGTGATGGAGGTATTACATTTAGATTGATTTGTTCTTTGCAGTGTTTCCCACTCAAAGTTCTATCTTTAATATTAAAAAAGGGCCAGCAGTACAAATAGTATGATATGCATAATAATTAATATCTAAAATCATCTATTGCCAGACTCAAACCCAAGACTCAGGAGGAGAATTATGGCTTGCATAGATTTTCTATGGAATTATTTCACGAGATTGCAATCTGATCTAGTGAAAAGTTAGGTATAGATTTTCTATGGAAATTTCTTGGGATTGCAAATCTAATATGGAGGAAAGTTAGAAATCCATTCATTTACTTGTCCAGTTTATTTTCTCATTTTTCCATGTTTGCATTAATTTGTTAAGCTTGGCTCATTGGCAATGCAGCTATTGATTTTATTTTCTTTTCTTGCAGTTAATTTTCTCCACTTTCCAGTTAGATCACAAATTCACATTTAATAATTAAACTTTTATTAAATATATTTATGAATCTACGCCATCCTTGGTTTTCATAATTGGTTTATTCGACTTATGTCACCTTGTTTAGGTTCAGATTATTTTGTTTGGAAATGAGCAAGTAATCTAATGCCCAGGTTGGACAACATTGAAATTTGGATTATTATAGATTACTCTAAGAATTTTATTATCAAAAAGAAAATGTACACTACAATAATTATACTGACCCTTCACAGTCCTTGTCTGATATATATTGTATATTTATTATTTAAGCATTTGAATTGAATCAGAATCACAGATTCATTAGCATGGTACTTGTGTCACTACAACAGTTGGTGACATAGTCAATAGCACTTGACTTAGACTGCAGGAGTTTTTAGCCAATCATCATGTTTTAAGTGATTTTGGATAAGTTGAAGATGATAATATTTATCCAACGTGTCTCAGGTGATCACTTCATTGTGTTACTGCACAAATTAGCATGTAAAATTAACCCAAAGGACAATGCTAGCCCATGAGCAACTAAGAGGGGCTACCACCTGTCACCTCAGCAACTCTCTCTCCAACTTTAAATTGTCTCTCCAACTCAAGGGGGTATTCCTAAGAAATAGGATTACTAAAGCTAAACAGTGAGGCACAAGGTGATATGAGAGAGTAGCTTTAACAAAATTGTTTTGTCTTTTGTAGTGTAAGAAAGTGATAGGAGGATCAAGAGACTAATGCCAATCCAAATAGGAAAAACGGAGTCAAGAGGCCAATCCAAATAGGAAAAATGGAGTCAAGAGGCCAATCCATCCATAAATGGTTAAAGCAAAAAGGGTCATGAAAGCATGCCACAAGAAGCCCTAAAATGCTGAAAAATGAATGTAGAAAATAGATTGGGAGCGTGCAAAAGGTACCCCATCAAAACATTGCTAATTAAGGTGTGACTTATACAATGAAGCATTACAAGCAACATCTCTAGAATATGATAGAGCAAGTTAATACAATCATGCATAAGACATCAAAGGGAAAAAGAGGGAGAGATTCCTCACACAAAACCCTTCCAACGTGGTAGATATACATTTTTCATATGGCCCCAAAAGAACAAGTTCTTTAGAAATAGAAACATAAGCCACACATTGATAGGAGAAGACCCTTACACTTCACATATGCATCATGAAAGATATATCCATTAAGCTCCAATGAGAGAAAATTTCAAAAATCCAATTATAAGAAATGAAGGACAGAACAAAGCCTTATAAAGCTTTTAGTTCATCTTCCTTCTACAATAAAATAACAATAAACATCCTAGATCTAGCCTAGGGAGGGCTAAAGAAATCAAAATACTCTAATCAACATGCATACAAGATGGTGGACGCTCCCCTCTAAGATGCAAAATACTCCATAACCCATGCAAAGCATTTTTCCCAACAAGTGATTCCTCCATGTGGCAACCATGAAGGGCATCCACCATCAAGTGATGTTCTTGTGCTAAGCAATGTTTTATTTGTTCCAGGTTTGAGGAAAAACCTCCTTTTAGTTTTTGGTATGATAGATATACATTGGAGAGTTGCTTTTGAGGGACAGTAGTGCACCATCAATAATTGTAATCTAGTTAGATCTAGGACTTTGTCTAAAGGGGTGAGAGAGAGTGCCCTTTATAGGTTAGTTGTTGATCTAGTTGCACTCATACATTCAAGCAAGAGGCTATTAGGGCCTTTTAGTGCTCAGACACATGCATGTCAAGATATGATTGAGCCAAGTTTTGGATCATGTGTTGTTACTCTGATGATAGATGAGGATGTGAGATCTTTCAATGTGTAGGGTTCTCTTTCAGTGATTGAGGAGAATATGAAGACTATTGATTTAGTGTCTTAGGATCATGCAGGAGTGTGTGAACCTCCTAGATATGCTAATCATATAACATTGGTTTCTTCCATCTATGAGAGTTTCATTGGTCCATTGGACGAGAGGTGCGATGCCTTGGTGGAGGATGTTGAGATTGATTCCAGATTTTCAAATAATGGGTGTTGTTATCACACAACTTGTAGTTGTCTCTAAAGGCATCCTATCCAGGATGGTAAAGGTGTAGACAACTAAAGAGGTGACCCAAGAGATGCCACGGTTCTTAATGCAAGTTGGGTGTCACGTTAACCGATGCACTCTTCACTTTAGATCAAGCCTAAGCAAGACCAAGGGGGAGACCCTAGCTTAGCCAATGAAGGTTAGCGAATCAAATCAAGACCTCCTAGGGAAATGTGATGATGATAAAATGGAAGATCAAGACGAGATTAGATCTAGATCTAGATCTAGGATGGATAAGTGGGCCCAATGAGTTAGGGCTTGGTTGAAGAGGCTTAATGAAGGACAAATATTCAACCAAGGAGAGATAGAGGCCACTTATGAAGTTCAAGTAATAGATCTAGATAGATCTAGTTCCAAAATAACATATCCAAGTGGGGTCCACCCTTAAAATATGGAAATTGGTCCAAATGGGGCCCACAAGGTGAAAATCAATGAAGAAAGGAACTAGGGGGTTTGCAAATGAATGGATCTAATGAAATGATGAGAAATTAGCAATACCCACATGTGGGATCTAGCAAATGGCCACTTGCCCAAGGAGTGTGACCTCCTTAAGAGAGGATTAGTGCCTTAGATCGAAGGGCGAATGGAGTCGGATGTCCACCAAATTATAGATCCAGAATGTTATGATGATTATTAAGGAGGGTTTTAATTATTAATCCCAAGCCATGGCTAGATCTCCATAGATCTAAAAAATAAAAATGTAAGATTTTGACTCTAAGGGTTTGAGATGATCAATGGATGAAAATGCATGAAACAAAATACTAACCTTGTAGATCTTACCTCTACGTCTTGAAGACACTTTGCTGTCACATACCCTCCCATCTATCCAAGGAAATGAAGGGAACATGATAACAATCTATGGGGCTTTTCATAAAACTGAGCCCATTTGTTAGATTCATACAATTAAAAACAAAAGTGTGCAGATGAAAATCAAGCAAGTATGCACAGTGCAGTTAAAACATCATACACACACAATTCATACTCGTCCAGCGTATCAAAATAATCATCAAATTAAACATTGCAGAAGTAAATACACATCATATACTTATCTTCATTTCACAATTGGTCCTAAGCAACTAGCTATGTCGCTGCAACGTTCCACCCAACAACCATAGGCCAGTTGTGTTCATCAATCTCTCAACACAACTGCCACCCCCGAGCTGGGCATGATTCTTACAAGGAAAAGGGGACATTCCAGCTCTTACACAACCAAGTAATCAATGCATCTAAGCCAAGCCACTCCACAACTGGGTTTATCAGGCTAAATCAGAACTCTGGATGCTTGCACTCAAGCTCAAGCCAAAACAATGGATTAGGAGAGGGAAATTCGACCACAGGTAAGAAAACGATTTCTCCCACAGATATATAGGCATTCGGATGCCAAAACGGTCTCAATGGAACCCCAATTCGATTCCCCTTCTTCCCCACTGGTATACAACACAAAAACGCCATTCTCCCAGCTGAGAATGAAGGAAAACACAGAAAAACATGGCTGGAAAACGCCCAGGTAGCTCCAAACTCGTGAGGGAGGAAGACTAGTTGATGGATAATGGCTTGGGGGAGCAATTCATGGCTCTTTTCTTGCCCAAGAAGCCAAATGCGATTTTCCATGTAGGGTGGCTTGCCCATACCTGAATTTGGACAGCCATACCTCTCATTCCCCAAGGCATTAACAACCAACTCTTGGGAGAAATCAATGATTGGGTACAAAAGTCAACATGGATAGTTGAGGGTTTGATTGGTTCTCTCATTGACACTTGGCTTGACTTGATTGGCTCAAAGGGTTTGAATGTTTTCCCTCCCAATTCCTTGTAAAATCATGCCTCCATCTCTTGTTGCATTGCATAGCTAGTTGTGGGTATTTTATAAAAATGCATATTTACATGATGTTTGAATTTCCAATGTGCCTGGCTAGCACGCAAACCGTATGCATCAATAAATCGATGGCGAGGCCTTGGCCTTGAGCTCCTCACCATGATTTTATAACAATATTACACCATTTACAATTTTAATTCAATAGGGTCAAGATGGGGACATGGCATTTGCAAAGATATAACCTTCCCCTGTGTGTATATTCAAGAGTGAGATCAAGCCACCCAAGTGAAGTCGCTAGTCCTCCAAGTCAACCAATGCGCCCTCCTCCTGCAAGAAAAGATCTATATGAGAATCATTTCGGCATGAATATGACTATAAGGATGAAAAGATGAAAGAGAAAGCATTAACTATGTCACAAAGATACAATAATGATACGACCTCAGACAAAAGGTGGATCAAAGGAAACATATGGGGTTTCCCCACAATAGCGTCCCCTTGAAGCGTCCTCCTCTTCAACCCACACGGCCTCCTACAGAGAAAACGTTTAGATAGCTAGATCCACAATGATACACAGAGAAACAGTTGTATATTCAAGATGCAAAGGTATCCATCAAGACTAAAGAGGCAGATCCAAAAAAATAGTATTTTTATTCCAAGTTTCCAGAGCTCCAAAGATGCCTTTACAATGAGGGGGGTCTCCTCCTTAAATAAGATGAGGGAGACCAAAACTCTAAACCACTTTTGAAAACTAGTGGTTGAGATCAAAAGATATAACAATATAATCAATGGCTAAGATGAGCCGATACAAATATGGCATGGATCACTCACATGAGGAGTGCGCACTCACTAAAGAAAGCCTGCAAGGGGGGGCGCACTACATGGGGGTGGCTAAAACACATGTGTGCCACAACATATGACTAGGACAAGTGACTAGGAGCACATGGTGGGGCTAGGAGGTATTATTTCCCTTCACTGGCATGTCCCCATGGCACAATAACATAACATATGACTCAATGACATGTCCAAGTACACAAATGATCAAATCCTGTCCCCATCATCAGAGAGAAGAATGCATGAAAAGACCACCTGTAGACCACGTGGATCCAACTGAATGCTGCAAACTGATCTGGAAGGAGTGTGATACACCATGGATGACCTCTAAGCAGACCAAGTGCCAAAACCTTGCCTCAATTTTCCAAATCGAATTCCTTTATGACCTTTTTATTCCATTTTTAATCCTCCTGAAAAACCATGAAACTGCCCATAGCCCACTGTCTGGTGCCTGTGCACAAAACCTGACTGTGCCATCATGTCCGGAAGGGGGTTAATATGGTAAAAACAAGTGGCTAGACCACCCCCTTCCTTTGTAGCGCCCTAGGAAACGACTAGCCTCCAATGCTCTAGTTGGACATGCCACATCAGCATGGCCAAATTGGTCAACAGGTGAAAAATTGCTCAAATCATCTCTGGAAGTGCCTGTAACTGATAGGTAAGTGTCTCAATGGATACAAAAGACCCAAATCACTAGAGATGAGTACTCATACACCTCAGGATAACCTGTAAGATCATCTGTAGGGTCCACCATACTCGGACAAGTAAAAATATGATGATCTGGAAATAATAATAATCAATAAAAACTGCATCAATCATCATTTGCAACATGTGCCCATCATATGGAATCATCAAAAGGTTTATAAAGGACCATAGATCAACATCATATAACATAAGTGGTCCATCTCATCACGGATCCCAATGTTGACCTTGGTCAAACTAGGTTTGACCGATAAAACTGATCAAAATATGACCCTGGCCAAAAAGGCCATGCTGCTGCAAGTGCAAATGGTTAAGACATGCTCCCTAAATCATTTTCATAGCAATACTTTGAAGCATTAAGGATCATTTCATTGGCAGTTAATAAGTAATAGTAGGTTATTTAATAATTTACTTCCAAGAAGAAACTCAAGAATATACTCATTTGTGGGCATGATTAATCTGCTAGCAGAGGGTGAAGGATAAAGATGCAAGGCTAGGCTAAAAGGGAGTGACTTGATGTCATGTCCCAAATTTGGCATTAGGTCACAATGGCTTAATCACATTGGCCATATTCATTAGTGTTTGTCAAATTGATGCTAAAGGTCAAATAATTGCCAAGGAGGGAAATTACTAGTTTCCTAGGTTTGGGGTGGAAGCTTTGGAATTGTGAATAATGGGGATAATAAATGATGTTGGAACATTATGATGGCATAAATATTTAATAAAGGAGATAAATAAATATATACAAGTGAAAATCAAAGTGACATTTGATCATGAAGACACATGGAGGAAGTGGGACCCACACAAGCTAGAATGTATGTGCCACATGGCATCCTCTTCTTGCAATTTCGAATCTATGGGAAGCCTAATGTTCTTGGGATGAGTTATAAGTTCAATAATACTTGTCATGAGTCAATGAGGTTGAAATATAGAGGAAGAGTAAATTCCATGGAAGAGGAAGAGGCAATTTGGAGCTAGTGAGACACTTGGGCTAGATTCCCTAGCTCTATGACAACAATGATGAAGATGCTATGACACCTATGACACAAATCAAACATATGACATATATGACATGTCAGGGCTAAAAATAGACTCCAAGAGGGTGCTCAAGGGTGTTAGGGAAGCTAAGATGCTTCCACATGTGATTTGGTGGAAGTGGGAGACTAGGAATTGTTGTACAAGTGGCGTTCTTTGGAATCTCTTCCCAACTTGAGTTGGCATGAGTCTCTTGGAAGGAATTCGACCCATGGAGGACATTAGAAATTTATAAATGTCAATAACAAATAATGAAACCAGCTTTTGATCATTTGTAGAATTTGCAATTGCATTTGTGTAGAGGGAGAGCTAGCGGATGACTAGTTTCTTGCCTTAGCCAATTTCGAGGGTGAAAGATTCCCATCCAAGTTAGTAATTGGAAAGGCCATTCAGACCTTTCATTTGGAGCTTTAATGGAGTCTTTATTTGCAGGTGTAAGCTACAGGGCAGCTCATGGTTTCTTCTATTGCAGCTCACTCCTTCAACCATTTCCAGTTTTGATGGCATATTCTTGATCCTTAAGGGAGGGCGTTTTTGGTGAGCTATTGTACTCTTTGGGGGAGCTTATAATGCCCCATTTATTTTGTAATATGAAGTAAATACTCTGTTCTTCATCTCCAGAAAGTTTTAGGTCGAAATTCCAAGTAGAAATGTATAAATCTCATTTTTAATGAAAGAACAGTGCCATTTCCCCACTACCTTGTTGTGAATCAATGTAATGCCGATGATTTCGAATGAATGGGTGATTCTCTGATGCATTTGTGATTAATGGATTGCCATGGATGTATTTTACAAGTTTCATGTACTGTACTTGAGCATTTGAAGTGTTTTTACTCAGTTTAATTGCATTGGGAGAAGAAATAGTGCCATTTCCCTAAGGGTCGAACTGGTGAGTTTTGCAGCTGAATGGGAGAGGGTTGGAACAGATATAATAATCAATTAATGGTGCACATGAGACCTTAATAACATCCTTAATACATTCTCTATCTCTTTTCATAAATTTGAGTGGGTTTGGAGGCATTTATGAAGCCATTTTCAGTACTTACCCCAGGGGGATTTGAACCCCAAATTACTAGTAAAATTGCATACTTGGTCCAGAATATTAAGAGAGTTTGCAGAGGTCTTTTGGTGGCCATATATCATCCATGAACATCACATTCAATTCCTAATATCATTCATACACCTTCCTTGAATATTTGAAGGCATTTGGGGCAATTTTGGGACCTAGAGCTCAAAACTAGTCAAAGGTCTAACTAGGGGAAAAAGTGAAAATTTGCCATTTTAATAAAATCCTTAACAAGGGACATTACACTTGACTGACTTGACACCATTATACTTTGGATAAGGGAAATGGTGTTACACACTTAAGCATGTGTCATACAAAGATACACAAGGAATGGCGGTGTCTCACAAATGGGTGAGTTGTTCAGAGAAGTGCTTATTCAACCTTGGAAAAATGTCTACTACTAGAACCGCCATGAACTAGGTGCCCGGATAACCGTAACTTGAGGTTCTAGGGGACACTTTGAATTAGTTCTCCCTTGCTCCATCTCAAATCATAACCCGTAGGCTCAATGAGGTACATTTCCATTAAGGTCAGCAGTCTTTAGATTTAACATTCATTTAACCACTGCTTGATTTGGACCTTTCAATTGACTTTGGCCAGCAATATTTAGATTTAGAATACATTTATACATTGCTTTTTAGGCCTTTAGGACCCCTCTGGGATTTTTCATGTGCTTATAAGCACAACTAATCGTAGCTTTCATCCGGGGTGCATTTACATTTCAAATCATTTCATTGCATTACATTTCATAGCCCCTTTCATTGGGCTTACAGTAGATATAACAATAGTTTCCAAGGTAGTACAATTTGCTTAAGGTTTTAGCCAAAAAAAATTCAAGCAACTAGGTGGAATTCTGCACAAAACCACACATTGGAGCAACCGACTAGAATGATAACGACATAAAATCCAACTCATCAAAGGCAAGTTCTGTTGCCAACTTAGAGCCGAGACACAATACTAACATGGATGCAGGTCCAACACAAAGGAAAAAGCGGGGAGGTCCTCCATATCACAAGTCAAGGTATAAGTCAGGGTAGAGATAAAAAAAATGAGGAAGGATAAATGGATGGATGGAGACAAAATGGTGCCTAAGCTAGCAAGTCAAAAATACAATAGTGATCATGCCCAGATTCCTAGGAAGGTAAAGACCAATGAGTGTAAAGCAAGAGTTTCCAAATGTCAGTAATACAACCAAACATATAATCCATAACAACCAATTTCATTTTAACACGTGTATGCTGCAAGATCGTAATTACTATATGCCAAGTCAATGGTATCAAAATGACCTAAACAACAAGATAATAACATCAATGCACATCATATATATACTGGGTCATATATCAATATCTACTATCTGGACGAACCACATCCACTGAAAACATTGCATCTGAAACACTGAACACTGCCCTGTATCTGTATGGAACAAAAGGTCATATCGGTCATCAAATTTGAGGTCTCAAGGCTCAGCTTGGCACGAGGTCTACACACTTCCTAATATAAAGATGCTCTGATGCGTAAGTGGTCATAAATAGTGTTGCTCATCATAACTGATCTCACTAAAGCTGTGTAAACGCAAAGCTCAAAACTGTGCAGATATCTTCTCTGCAAACATGGTAGCCCAACTACTATGGTGTGATAATAGGTGTATTATGGAGAACAAACACAGGAGGAACTTTGTATTCTCTTATACAAAATGAGTTTCCCTTGATGGTACTCTTACTTCAAATTATCTCAATATGAGGGTGTTAGATTTTAAGATAGCAATATAATTTTGATCTCTTTCAACTTTAATTGTAATAGGATCATTGAAAGAATAACCATGCATAGAAACACAAGAACACAAAGAATTTATCCTGGGAAACCACGAGGGAGAAAACCCAACAACCTTTTCTTATTCAGAGATTCACAGTCCAAGTAACAAGTACAACCATATATAAAAGTGATCTATAACAAGAGAGATCATACTAGAGAAATATCCAAAGAAGAAATACTGGAAAACAATCTTCTACAACCCTTGAGCGAACTTCTCCTTGAGCTTGAGCAAACTTGCTTGATGTTGAAAATGAGAGAGGCACCACCTTATTTATACTTGAATCATGGCTGAATTTTTACTGTGGGGCTTACTTGTCTATTTTCACTGTGCCGACTTGTCATCTTCAATAACAAATTACAAGTTATTTATTGTTTCTTGTTTGGCCAACTTAGTTAGGAGGATACCTCACATAGCTACAAGAATAAACACTCCCTCTTAGCTAAAGATGTATCATCACGCTGGAACACATCTGATCACCATCTGAACATCACGACTATCTTGAACATCTCGTCATCATAAGAAATGTCATTTGTTCACATAGAACATCACAGAGATCACACGGATCTTGGAAGAGTTCACATAGAACTCAGGAGACCACACAGAAATCATGAGTCCACACAAAACTTGAGATACCACACAGAGCTTAGGAGAGTCCACACGGGACAAGTAATCGAGTAGTACGATAAACTCAACTTAGTCCATCGAGCAGTACGATCAACTCAACTCAGATGATTCCACTCAGAAATCATATCAGTCCACACAAAACCATAGTCCTCACAGGAGAAATCATCGAGGAGTACGATCAAATCAACTCAATCTGTCGAGGAGTACAATCAACTCAACTCATATGAGTCCACACGAAACTCACATCGGTCCACACAAAACCACAGTCCTCATAGGACAAATCATTGAGGAGTACGATCAACTCAACTTAGTCCGTCGAGGAGTACAATCAACTCAATTTAGTCCATCGAGGAGTACGATCAACTCAACTCAATCCGTCGAGGAGTATGATCATAAAGAGCAACTAAATCCCTCTCCATCTAAGGAAAGTCACACCATTCTCATAGTCCCAGGGAGAAGGTCACACCGATCCTGCAACCATCAACACTCCCTCTCACTGAGGGAAGCATTCTTCACTACTCCAAGCCGTTCATAAAGGTATACAAACTTAATTCTGCAAAGAGGCTTGGTGAGAATGTCAGCAGTCTGATTGTCAGTAGGGATATACTGGAGCTAAAATGCTCCCTTTTGTACCATGTCTATGATGTAATGGTACTGGATCTCGATATGCTTCAACTTATAATGAAATAATGGATTTACTGATTGTTGCACATAGCTTTGGTTATCATAGTGAATCAAATTTGGCTCTAGCATCTGACCAAATAATTCGGCAAGGAGTTTCTGAAGCCACACTGCTTCTTTCGTTGCAACACCCATGACCATATAGTCATCCTCTGCCGTACGCAGTGCCACTGAGGTCTGCTTCCTGCAACACTAGGAAATCACGGCATATCCCAAACTAAAGCAACACCCTGAGGTGCTCTTTCTATCTATAGTTCTCCCTACCTAGTCAGAATTGGGGTAGCCCTGCAAGTTCATGCCTATCCTGGAAGCATATCTTAGGCCATATCCCACTGTACCATGTAAGTACCTCAACACATGTTTTGCAGCAACCTAGTGTACCTGTTTTGGTTCACTCATGAACTTGCTGAGAGCACTCACTGCAAAACAAATATTTGGTATGGTGTTAACCAGATACATCAACGATCCAATTAGCCGACTATACATGGTGGGATCAATCAAGTCTAAATCAGAAGCCAATTCTCTTAGCTTCTTTATATTCGAGTCCATCGGTGTGGCCATGGACTTACAACATATCATCCCAAATCTCTTTAGGATATCAATAGTGTACTTTCCTTGGCTCATGAAGATCTTCGCTGTCTCTCTGCCATACTTCTAGTCCCAAGTAATAATGTATCAAGTCAAGGTCCTTCATCTCGAACTCAGAGGCTAACTCCCTCTGTATCTGGTAATGAATCTCTCTGTCTTGGTGGGGAACAACATCACGATTAAGGAATCAATATCAACAATGTGTGCCACTTGCACATGTTGAATCCTGGGCCACTGCTCTAACTAAACATATGTATACTGCACCTCCTCATAGGTCAATTGAGTAGTTCATGTCCTAGAGAATTCTAGACACAAGTAATGCTCTAATCACTTCTAGAGTCTACCATGATTCCAACTGCTCTTCATGTGGTCCCCACATCTCAGGTAACATGCTGGAGTAACTAAGGAACTTCAGAGTACTCATCAATTTCTACTAACTGCAATTCCTCCCGATCATCGAAAGGATGAATATTTGTAGTAGAGAGAGACAACACTCATTGGAGCCTCCTATTTCCAACCATCAATCTCCATATGAGATCCTTTGGACCTGTAGATTATGGGTCCACATATGAATAAATGTACTAGGTCCACACTTGATCCACCCCTAGCCAAGTATCATGGCCAACACTAGGAAATGCTCAATGCTCAACCTCTAGGACGATAGTGTGTACAATTGAGGACTAATCTTCCCACCCATCACAGGATATCCAGAAGAAAATATTGTCCTACTCTGAGGGAATGTCCAATGCCACAACACTATTCATCATGCAAGGACCAATCTCCCCACCCCATCACAGGGTGTCTGGGAGAAGATACAGCTCTGTCTCTGGGCCATTCACCCCTTAGCCAAGTCACGTGGCTAATACTGGGGAAATGTCCACCCAATGCTACAAACATCAATATTCAATCGCCCTGCTCCCTCTACATCTAAGCATCCTCCTCCCTCTCAAATACCGAGTATTAACATGATCTTCACATCCATCACTTGTTCTTCAGAATAAGTCTCTTGTAGATCATAGCACATGACATTTCCTACAAGTCAAGTTCAGTCAAATGGTTACCAACATTGTATAATCATGAAATTCTATGAAATCATATTGACATTTCAATCAATAGTTCACATATTGTAAGAATCTTAGCCAATGCTTCAACACAACATCCATCCATATCCCAAACACATGAGGTGACTATCATGATTCCTTCCATCTCCACTAGAACATACTAGCAACAATGTGCACTGCTCTGAGTATGTCAGCAAAGAGGTTTCATCCTAGACTAGTTCCAACAAGTGCTGATGGGTTGTTGTGCATCACTAAAGGCTACTTACCCAACATATATATAACATGCACAACATGATCCTACTGCTCATCAATGCATAAAAGAAAATTGTATCACATATCTACATATAATTGTTATAAACATTATCCTTTAAATAAAACATTCAAAGCTTTAAGGAATAACACAAATGACAATACAAATACTTATCTTTTATTTGTTTTGGGGGCTCCCTCTTGATTTATTCCCCCTTACAAAAATCATGGGATTCCTCAGATCCTTATCGTCTTTCTGTAGCCTAGATATTCATACATCACCATTGGAAATCACATCGTCTAGATACTGCAATCATTGGTGCACACATAGTGTACTAGAAGAAGTACTCCTTTTGACGATCTTCTGTAATTTCATCAAGATCATCTTTTGCATTCCTTGAACTCTTTTGTGGAGAATCGTCATCAACATCAGCAGTTGACTCATGGTGCTTTCTCTTCTTTGAGGTACATTGTTTTGCATAGTGGCCATACTTTCTGTGGTTGAAATATTGAATGTGTGAAAGATCCCTCTTCTTCTTTTTCTCTGGAATTGGACTTTATCTTTTGCCTTTGTCTTTTCTACCAAAGCTCTTATTTCCTCTACTTTTCCCTTTCTTAGCATGGGTTGTAAGGGCTTGGATTTCTTCATGTTGATGGCCATGCAACCTGCCTCTAGCTGCAAGTCTAGTTTCTTCTTGTGTGTGATCCGCCCATAAACTATCGAGCTTGGGTAATTTGGATCGCCCACTAATGCTTTGGATGTAAGGTTCCCAAGACGAGGGAATTCCATCGAGAGTTATCATGACAAGTTCTCTGTCGTCAACTACTTCTCCAATTGTGCTCAACTAATCTCTTATTTCAAAAATCTTCATTAGGTAGGAGGTAACTGAATTCCCTCTTGTCATCTTGACATTGGTGAGTTGATGTCTCGAGGCAAGTGTTCGATTGATGTTGTTATTCTCAAATAGCTTCTTTAATGCATCAAACATCTTCTTGGTCATCTTCTTCTAAGATATCCGAGGAATCAAGTGATCCTTTAGGGAATATATTAGAATCCTCCTTGCCTTGGCATCATTTTTCTTCCATTTTGTCTTCTCTTCTTCTTCTAGTTCTGGCACTTTTTCACTTAAAAACTTAAGAAGATCATTTTCTTCCAGGATAATGAGAACCCTAGATTTCCAAGAGTTGAATTTTAAGGCTCCATCAAGCCTATATTCCACTTTAACAGTATTCATCTTGATAGGAGACTAAAATACTTGACCTGAAATTTGTTGTAGAAACCCTAGCAGGAGCTAGGGCAAAAATGAAATTTGGAATCTAGAGAAACTGATTCCATAAAGAGATGTGCCCTCCTAGGGCATGTTTAATAAGCCTCCTTTTCTTCATAATCTATGGATAGACTGCTGAAAACTTGAAACCCTAATTTCCTAGATTCAACAGGAATTAGGTCAAAAATGAAAGTTCATCAATTTGAATTTTACCTCCACAGAAAATGTGCCCTCCTAGGGCGAATTTCCCAAGAACTCCTTTTAAGACAAATTATGGAGAGAAGGGTCCAAACCTGGTGCGCTAGTTTCCGACAATGGAATCTATTCAACACAGCTCTGATACCATGTTAGATTTTAAGATAGCAATATATTTTTCATCTCTTTCAACTTTAATTGCAATAGGATCATTGAAAGAATAACCATGCACATAAACACAAGAACACAAAGAATTTATCCTAGGAAACCACGAGGGAGAAAACCCAACAAACTTTTCTTATTCAGAGATTTACAGTCCAAGTAACAAGTACAACAAGATATACAAGTGATGTATAACAAGAGAGATCACACCAAAGAAAGATCCAAAGAAGAATCCCCAGAGAACAGTCTTCTACAACCCTTGAGCGAACTTACTTTATGGTGAAAATGAGAGAGGTGCCACCTTATTTATACTTGAATTCTGGTTGATTTTTTACTGTGGGTCCAACTTCACTTGGGTGACTGGGCCAACTCTCCTGTGGCAGTTTTACCCACTTTTGGGGCAGTTTTACCCTGTGTTTCTTATGGGGCAGACTTGTCTATTTTCACTGAGATGACTTGTCATCTTCAATAATAAATTACAATTTATTTATTGTTTCTTGTTGGGCCAACTTAGTTAGGAGGATACCTCGCATAGCTACAAGTATCAACAAAGGGAGTTGACCTAGCACTAGTTGGTTTGGTTGCCACATGATTTGACGCACACGAGGGATGCTCATGTTGATAGGTTGATGATGACCATGCTTAGTTTGGTGACTATACCATGAGCCTTGTATTCCAGGATCGACTTAATCTTGTATGGAGATGTGACTATTTTTGCAGGATGTCCTAGAGGGTTCATGATGTCATGTCCATTTAAGTTGGCCTATGATGTTGATTTCGAGGATGATGGAAGTTGGAATATTTATTTTGTTCTAGAGATATGTTCCTTCATATTCATGGGTGGTCATTATTCTTTGGAGGATTGAGATGTTGTGATAGCATGGTCGAAAATTTTGTTGTAGATGATGGTGGTTGTTTCCAAGACCGCTACTAGCATTGATTTATAGACAACATAATTGGTGGAGTTGCAGAGGGAGTCAATAGATGTTGGTGTAATGACGTACCCATAAATAGGGAGTGTTAGATTTTCAATTTACTATGAAAATGTTTACACTATGTTTGGGGGTGCTTAATGAGATTTGGGGTACATGGTGTACGTTCATCCCCTAGATGGTCCAAGATGGATTGTAGCATGAGAGATGGCCCATCATGGATATGCATAGTTTACATAGCTTGTTTAATGGATGCTTGACCTTGAGATGGTATTGGGTCAATGTTCCTACCTTAAATGTTGCATATCTATTGCTTTGATGGTGGACACCCTTCATTGTGGCCACTTGGAAGATTCACTTGGTGGGAAAAATACTCTGCATGGAATATGGAGTATTTTGCATCTTAGAGGGGATTAGAGCCCTAGATATGATGGATGTACTTAATTGCTTACGTGGAGGCATGTAGTTGACTTGGGGATGATTGGGTTGTGATAGTGGTTCTTGTCGGTGGTTGGACCCCAAAATATTAGCACATGGATTGTGAGCAGATTGGAGTCCATGAAGCATAGAGGAGTGCTAGACCTTACTGAAAGAGCATCCTATCCTTTGGAGGCTTCATTGTGTACATCACCTAGGAGTTTGACATGTGTTCACTTGGAGTGGAACTCCTAAATTGTTTGTGTCTTACTTGTGTATTAGTAGGCTTGCTTACAGGGCTAGGCACACGTATGTTATATGTTAGAAATTATAACTTTGGAGGTCCTTCTTGTGTTTTTGTGTTTTATCGTGGGGGGACATAAGTTACATTTTTCCTAGGCAACTTTATAATGTAAAGTGACTTTATGTTTAAAAAGTGTGTTTGTACTTTATCATTTAAGTTGTGGGTCACATATTTTAAATGTGCATTTAATTATTATCTTGTATTAATTAATGTGCATTAAAAGGTGAACCCTTGATCATAAGATTTATTCCTAGCCATTAATGAGGTAGTTAATGGTAGTTAGGGTTAGTTGAGGAGAAATAAAGTATAAAAGAGTCTAGGGAAAAGAAGAAAGACACCAATCTAGAGAGAGATCATATTAAGAGAAGAGGCACAATTTTCAAGGCAAAAACATAGTTCCCAAGACAGTGACAACCAAGAATTGATAGTCCGTACAATAGGTCGCAGGGCACAGTTTCCAAGGCAATGGCACATGTGGGCACCTTTCCCAAGGTAGATTCACGACATTGTTCCCTACATAGAAATTCAAACCAGCCTATGTGTTGCTAGCACATTTCCCGAGGTAGAGAGAGAGAAATCTGCAGCTGTAAAATTTTGGCAGGCTGTACAATAGGTTGTGTTGTGGCACGATTCCCTAGGTAGCAGTTTGCTGCTATATTTCTAGCACATGTGGAAAATCTAAAACATTTCCTCATGTTTGGCACAAATTTCAAGGAATGAATAACCAGGGGTTAAGATAACTCTATATTTATAATATGAAAATGAATTTATGAGTTGTGCAATTCCAATTTTGCTCTTCTTAATAAAATATCTCAAGGGTTTTCCTAGTGTGGGTTTTTCCCTGGTCAGTTGGACCTAAATCTTTGTCTAAATTATTAATGCTCAGTATTGTTCAGTTGAAATGTTTAGAATGTGTGTTTTAATCTTTTAAATCTGAAAGTATACATAAGCATTAAAACCTCTGAGATATTAAGTGTTTGATAAAACACATAAGTCATATTTTTGTAACTTTGTCAAAATTTATTCATGTTATCAGAGCCTATCAGAGTAGGATACATGAGCAAAGGGTTTGAAACAAGTGGTTTCAAATTTGGTCAAGAAAATCTATATTGTACTTGCATATTAGTGCTGAGAGCGGCACTTATTTCGAGGTGAGAAATATTACAAGTTTAGTACAACAGTCTATACTATTGTACAACTGTTATTGCACAATAACCAAGAAAGGGATCAGTCTTCTTCAATTCATACACCATAGGAGTCACAGTAATACAATTCAGATTTAACTATCTGTACTGTGAAAAATTGACAGTCTGTACTAGTTTATAGTGCACATATATCAAGGTTTGAAATTGACAATAAACTAAGGATTTATTATTGCTTGAAAGGTTGTTAGTGAAAGATGATTAGTACTGAGCAGGTTGAATTCTCTTTTGCTTCCAGTTGTGGTAGCAACAATTATGAGTATGATCGTTCCTGGATAGTTGACTGTAGGTCAACCAGACATATGACAGGGATGTCGGATACATTCCTTAGTATTTCAAAAATTGGTCCTGGTCACTTTGTGAATGGAACTCTTCAAGTGAGGGGAGTCAATAGTGTCATATTTATACTTGATTTTGAGACTTTCGAGATAGAGGGAGTCTTATTTGTTCCAAGGCTGAGGAATAATCTCCTCTGAGTCTCAACCCTAGAGGATGCAGGGAATGTAGTTACTTTTGAGCGTGGTAGATGTAGATCCTATCAGAACTGTTCTGATTGGAGAGTGGAGAGGTAGAGTCTACACGGTGCTTGTACATCCTATGTGGGGAAGGTCTGGGTGGTTAACAGACTTAGATGAGTATCAAGCTCATAGGATTGAAGGTGCACCAAGAAGACAATCCTCAGTTCAGTAGGGAGAGCATGGATCTCTATCTAGTACTGGAAGGAGACTCAGCCAATACGATGTTGGTGAGCAGGTACATGAGACGAGAGCAAAGTCTCAGAGTTCAGAGTTCCCAGTAATCTTCATACACTTATCACCAGGCCAAATTCCAGAGCAGGAGGGAGCTATAGCAAGGAACAGGGACCCAGGAGAATGAGATACATATAATGTTAGAAGGACTTCCCTCGTTAGGAGGGAGTGTTACAAATTACAACTCTGGAGGTCCTTCTTGCGTTTTTGTGTTTTATCATGGGGGTACATAAGTTGTATTTTTCCTAGGAAACTTTATAATGTAAAGTGACTTTATGTTTTAAAAGCGATTTTGTACTTTATCATTTAAGTTGCGAGTCACATATTTTAAATTTGCATTTAATTATTATCTTGTATTAATTAATATGCATTAAAAGGTGAACCCTTGATCATAAGATTTAATACTATCCATTAATGAGGTAGTTAATGGTAGTTAGGGTTAGTTGAGGAGAAATAAAGTATAAAAAGAGTCCAAGGAAAAGAAGAAAGACACCAAGCTAGAGAGAGATCAGATTAAGAGAAGAGGCACATTTTTCAAGACAAAGGCATAGTTCACAAGACAGTGACAACCAAGAATTGATAGTCTGTACACCAGATCGCAGGGCATAGTTTTCAAGGCAGTGGCATGTGTGGGAATTTTTCCCAAGGTAGATTTACGACATTCTACCCTGCATAGAAATTCATACCAACCTGTGTGTTGATGGCACATTTATCGAGGCTTAGAGATAAATCTGCAACTGTAAATTTCTGACAGGTCATACAATATGATATATTGTGGCATGACTACCTAGGCAGCAGTTTGTTGCTCTGTTTCTGGCACGTGTGGATAGTCTGAAATATTTCCTCCTATTTGACATGAATTTCAAGGAATGAACAACTAGGGGTTAAGATAAGTCTATCTCTGTAACCTGAAAATGAATTTATGAGTTGTGAAATTCCAGTTTTTCTCTTCTTAATAAAATCTCTTAGGGGTTTTCCCAGTGTGGGTTTTCCTGGTCAGTTGGACCTAAATCTCTGTCTTAAATTATTAATGCTCAGTATTGTTCAGTTGAAGTGCTTAGCATGTGTGTTTTAATCTTTTAAATATGAAAGTATACATAATCATTAAAACCTTTGAGATGCTAAGTGTTTGACAAAACACATAAGTCAATTTTTGTAATTTTGTCAAAATGTATTCATTATATTGTTTGCATCCCTTACCTCATATAATTAGAGGAAGGAGAGAGTCCTTTCAAACAATAAATTCACGTCATTCTTTGTATCTTCTTCTTATCTCTTATTCTCTTGAAGTGATGCACTAGGGTTCATGAGGAAACCCTAGTGGAACATGTGTTGAAGAAGAAGACGTTTTTTTATCTCTCTTGGATTTCTTATTTGTACATTTGATTTCTCTCTTGAATACGCTAGGGTTCTTTGAGGCATCTTGAATACTAAGGTTGGGGCTTATCCGTTGGAATATTGGGGTTTGTTGAAACTCTAGGATATATTTGGGAAGAACAAGAGGATGTCTTGCCTTGAAGTCTTTCTAGGGTGATATTAACATGTGGAGCTTCTTGATGGAACTAGGTTTTTCATTGTTTCCCTAATTTGAAGTTTGGATGTGTTACCTCTCACTTTGCACAAGGATTAATTGAAGGATTGAAGATAATGGTGTGCCAAATAATTGCAATTCTAAGGCTTTTACAAGCAAAATTTTAAAGTCTTATGGTCATCGTCGTATCAATATGTCCATAGTCATGTTGTAAATGTAAAATGTGAGATAACACTTATAATTATATGTGAAGGGCCAGTCTACAATGCATATCTATAGACCACATATGGTAGTTGTACTAGGCAATTCAGTCATGAGTGTTATTTTTAGTAAGAAAGGTTTAGATCCTTGTAGTCTAGATCTTTCAAAACTTTTTTCACTTCCCAAAATCCTCCAAAGTCATGAGCACGTTCTAGTACACCTGCCCTAGTTGTTGAGCTACTTAGTCCTTGTTTTATTACATTTCACATTGCGTCACCATGGACATGTGTTAAGTAAATCCTAGTTAGTATAGAGTATTTTAGGAGTCCCTCTTGCACTTGGTCATAATTATTAAGGTGTGTTGGTGGTTAAACATAATTTGGATGATTAGGGGTGCCTTTCCCTAGCTCAAACTTTGGGTTTTATGTTATTTTTCTCAATTACCTTTTAAAACCCATTTCCCCTTTCTCCATGTTAGACCTTAACCATATTTTTATGCAATCATACATCCTCATGCACACCACTTGGAAACCCCTAGACCCTAGTGCTTTGGTTGTTTTACCTCTCAATGCACACACATGAGCCTCTATTATCTTTCTAACCTCTTAAACCACAAATTCTCTCCTAGAAATGTGAGTTGTTCCCTCTTTAACCTCACATGTGTCGTCCTTCCTTTCTTTGAGTCGCTTGGTCCTTATCCTAGCCATTGTGTCCCTTCTCTAACCAATTTGCACATGGTCTGATGAATTTCGTTAAGATTCTAACCTCGTTTGACCTAGCACATGCCTCCATTCTAGAGAATTCCTCTCTTCTAGCTAATTTATCCCTCTCCCAAGGAATTCACCCTCTCTCTCTCTCTGTCTTTTGTCAAAGTGTTTGTTAAAACCACTTCATTATCCTATCAATTGTTTGACCATGTTAAGAGAAAATATGTCTAGTTTACTTGGTTCTAGAATAGATCTAGACTTTTAGATAAAAATATTTTTTTTTGATGAAGATGAAGTTGAGTCTCAAGTCCTATATAAAGAGACTTCCTCTCTCATTTTTCTTGTTGATTGTTGTTAGTCTACTTTGTATTGTTTGGAAAGCTTGATTGAATATCAATATAAATGCTTTGGAGGACAAACCTTGGTATTTACTTGTGTATGTGTGGCTTTTTTCTTGCTTCAAAATTGTAGTTGGAGGTAATGTTACAATAGCATTGTCATTTCTTTCTTTTTTGGGTCATTGAAAGGGTAGTAGGTTGATGGAGAGTATAGTATGTTAATCACTATCATAGTCTTCTTTGTTATTTTACTTGGCAGAAAGTTATTTTTTTGCATAGTTTTCATCCTTGGATTCTGCAATACTAATCCATTACTACTAATCCATTACTTGTAGAGTGCACCCCTAAAAGAAAGAAAGGAGAGGCACATTCTCTCCCTTTGTGATCTTGCAAGCCCCCTCTAACACATCAAATAGATTGAGTTTAGCTTAAAGCAATCTTCTACTCTTGGTGATTCTTTTAAGCAAAGGCCTCTTGGTAAGTCTTGGGTGACTCTATAAGCCCTTTAATCTTTTGCTAATAATCTCTTCTTACAACCATCCATATATATAAAAAAAATTCATTTTTTTCATTTTTTTTAAAGGTGAAATCAAGTTTAACCCTAAAGAAAAATCTCATTTAAATTTCACAATTTTGAGATCTACTTGTTCTTTATTGAAGACTTCTAGATTATATATAGTAAATAAATCTGATTTTTTTTTTCATAAATTACATCTTACATAATATTTTGAGAATTTATGTTATTTAATTTCAAAGATTTATTTTCATAATTTATATAAACTCCAATTTCTGCCATCTCGAATTTGAACGCTTGTGCAAATAAACTAGATTTTTTACAACCCATTCTCAGGCTTAAAAGATAAATTAAGATTTATGCCTCGTGCATAGTAATTTCTGCAATAAATTTCAGCAAGTAAAAATATTTAATGTTCAAGATTTTTGCTAAGATAGCCTAGAGTTTCAAGCTATATTATTTATGATTTATTTTGCAATTTTGTAATTTTGTAATTCTAAAAACTAATTAAATTTCTGCATATTTATTCATATAATTTTCAAAAATTAAGTTTCTCTTGCAAGCTTTAAGTCACTGGAAATTTAAAGTGGTTTTCACCACTAATCCTCCTTAGCATCATCACCTAGCTCTTAATAATCTTAATTGCTGGAATATTTAAATCACATCTATATTTTCCATTCTTACAATTGGTTTAATTTAATGGGTGATTGAGTTTCACTGTAAGCCTATAAGTGCTCTCTAAGATTCTTATTTCACATTCTTCTTAGCTTAAGATCTTTAAACTATGAATTGTGCTTTCATTAGATCAATCTTTTGGTGGGTTTTTTATGTGTGTGGGGTTCTGTAAAGTGCCATGCACCATCACCACCACAATAACAACAACTACATTCTCTTTCATAACATTCTAAAAAAAAAAAAATTGAACTCACTTGGTTGAAAGTTACTTTAATAAACAAGAGGTCTTGGATTCAAGTCCTTTTTGTTACTTATAAAATAACTACATTGTAAAAATGTTTTCACCAGGTGTTTCAACCACTACCTGCCGCATGGTTTCCTAGTTCCATTTTATTTATTTCTTTAAAAAGACATAACTTTAGCATCCAAATTATGTTTTGAATGACGTTTTTTAAACTGCTTATTTATTCAAGTTCTTTGCATCTAAATCATAAGTTTCCTTTTTTGAAGTCTATTAATATGGTCATCACAAGTGATATCCTTCTTACCACTACCAACTACTTCTCACGGAGAGCTCGTATATAGGATGTCCTACAAAGTAGGGGACTTTAGCGAACTACCTTGGAAAAAGAAACTACCCCCACTGATGCTGATAAGAAAATAAAAATGAGACAATAAAAGTGACGAAGCATGTGGATTAATTGGGATGTGTAATGTCCTCAAATTTGTCCATGGAAAACAAGGGCCTAAGTCACCTAGACATGTTCATAATAATTTATCAAAGTGGTGATGAGGGTCAAATATTTGTTAATCCTAATGTCCAAAGTTAGGAATAGTGCAAAATGGGAACAAGTTGGACAAGGAATATGCATAAAGGAGATGGTGGACCTAGGTTGATTCTTCATACAAGCCAAAGTATCCATGTGGTCTAAATTATTGAAGAAATCCCAAGGTTGACAACAATTGTTAGTGGGAAAAGTCCAAGAAAGTGCAACTCCTAAGTCGTGTGAAAAGGGAAATTCTTGCTTCAGGTTCATTATGAGATAAGTAAGTGGAGATGAGACACACAAATAAATATCTGCCCCAAATTAATGTCTAAGCACATCCAATTCGAAATAGTTTGCAAGCCAAGTAATTTTGGGGTCAAAGCACTAAGGAAAGTCAATTAATATGCCCAAGGACCCACTTTCTCATAAGTAATGAATTATTATTATTTTATTTAATATCATGAGAGAATATTGACTAATTGGAGGTGCCAAGGAAGTTGGTGGGAAAGGATAAATGTGGTCAAACTCAATCCCACAATTTAAGGGAAGGATAAGAAATGTGGACAAACCTAGTTCCACAAATCTAGGAAGTGATAAGAGAAGTGGACAAACACAATCTTTGACTTGATGGGCGCATTGGAGAAGAGGATACAGATCAATGGGAAAGCATTCACTACTTGGTTGATGGTTTTGTGTGCTACATGCTATTTTCTACTAGTATTGACCAAGTGGGCTACTTGTTTTGCCTATGTGGTTTTGCTCGTGGTTTTGGTTCAAACACGGTATTGGCCCATCGTATTGCAAACTAATGGATAAGTTGTGAATAAAAGTGGGGGTGTAAGTCGCAGCAGAGGGGGATTTGATTGTTCATTTGATTTTTATTGAAGAGCTTAGCTTCTCTAGTGTATGGGTGATGCTCCCCTTGCATACCAAGAGGGTGATGGGCCCCTCATTTCCACTTCACTAGTTGTGTATTTAGCTAGTCATCAAGGAGGAAGGCACTCAACCTTTCTCACTGAGTATTTATAGACATCTGATTTTATTTGCAGGTCCTATATTTCCAGATACGATGCTCATGTTTCTACAAGTTTTGATGTACTAGTTTCCAAGCAATTTTTGAAGTGCAGTATTATAATAAAGTTGATAATTTGATGTTGGCTTTCCATGACTCATGGTTAGGATTTCCTTGAGTCATGGTTAATGTTATAACCACCTATACATGTTAATGCAGACTTCTATATCATAAAATATCAGTGTTTTCTTTACATTCTGCAAATTGTATGTTTCTCTCTTGTGTTTTTTCATACCTATGCTCAAACACATTGCTAGATTGAATAGTCTCCAATAAAATTGCAATATATCATCTTTTGTAAGTCCAAATTGCATTATGTAAGTTGATGTAGGTAGGTAAGACCCAGGTGAACCCATCCCAATCACCAGATCATAAAATTGTGACCCTCTAGAGCCATTTGGCATGAGTTGGAAACTGCCTAGTTGAATTGTCCTAGTGTAACATACCCAATACTTGAGACATTTTATGTTGAAGGAAAAAAATTGTCTTAACTTTTATTGTAAAATTTTATATTTGTCCAAGTGGCCAAGGATGACTGTAATTGCATAATATTATTATTTAATAAAATAAAATAGGAGACACTCACACAAGGAGACTATTGAAAGAGTGTTTACTGACCCACCAGGTGGAATGGAATCTGGGGTAGAAGGAAACGGACAAGTGGCAGCATCATGAACTCAGTAACTAGTTGTTTTTATGGGACAACTCCCTTGAATTGTGGTCAAGTTCCCTGGAATGTGGAACTGGAGCTTGAGGCTCATTTATTGAAACTGACCACTAAAAGAGCTAGGCATCTTTTATAAGCCATCGAATTTGAGCAGAGGCTCACACATTTTTTGACGAGAAAATTTACCTTGTGGTTCTTCTATATGCACACAAGAGATTTGATGAGGGGAAGGTATGTTTTGAGTTGGAGTGTAAGTCTGTCTTATTTCTGCCGAGTGCAGAGGTTTGAGGTGTATGCAAGTCTCCATTAATTGCTAAAGTACAACCTGAGTGCCTTGCTTCTACACAGATTCTTCTACCTAGTGGTTCAGTAAATAGGCTCGGGGGTCCAAAGGGAGCAAGTGATTTGGCTGCTTCTTCTGGAGAAGGGTGGGAGGAACATGCCTCTTTGTGTGTTTGTCCACCCTAGCAAAAGTTATCAGGTTCTACTTGTTATTTCTTTTCATTGCTATATCTGTTTATCTATTTCTGAAACTGTTTGAATATTGTTATGCATGACTTATATGTTTATAGAGCATGCAGATTAGGACAAGAGTATGTCTATGCCCTAGCATACATGCACTACTTAAATTGTTTAAAGATTTTACTTTCTGGTTATCAGTTAGTTGAACTATTGAATGATATTCTGATCTAGATAAATTAACTTCTACAATTTGATTTAATGAATGAGATAATGTAAGTGATTGAACAAATGTCTTCCTGCATTTTCCTTTCACCCTAAGGTGATGTTCTCTCGTACAAGAAGTATTTAATTAGCTCAGGAGTGATATGATTCCAGAATGAATGATGTTTTAGATTTGATTTCCTTATCATCTTTGCTTCTCTGTTAAATGATAGTTTATTCCAGATGTTATTTTTAGGACCTCATTACAAACAGAAATTGAAAAGGCTTCATTTCCTTAGAATTATTTATCATATTACAGAATAGCCATATAAATATATAATACATAGAACCAGGACAAGAATCCTACAATGCAATTGTAAACTCTAGTTATACTTTACTATTATTTCCACAAGACAAAAATAAATAACAGAGTCTATATGATATACATCATTTGAAATCTAAACGCTAAGCACTAAGTATTTATCCTAAATACTTTATTGTATATTAAATAGCTTATAAAAATATACCTTCGATTTATCAATCCAAAACCCTAAACGATAGACTTATCACTATTTGCATTTCCATAAAATATTACAGTATTCTCTTACATAGAAATTGCAAGTTACAAACCCTTCGAATAAACATAGCATATTATTGACATGAAACAATATTATTATCACCGTAGTATAAACATCCATAGAAATACCTTAGGTACTATTATCATGGTTCAAAACATTGTACAGGTATCGAAACCCTTTACACAGTAATACCAACATTCCTTTAAAACATCATATATGTTATAGCTTGGAATCAAAACCAGACATACAAGTTTCGTAAACATTGCAAACATTATCATTTATAGATATAAAATGCACAGTAAGAATAGCCAAAACCGTTATAACAAAGACCGAGCTTCATTAACATTTAGGATCAAGACCTGTACAGGCTCGTCCGAGGTTAACCCAAAAACTTAACAGCTTTAATAAAAAATTTAATACTTTTGCAAACTTCAACTGAGAGACGAGGGCCGAGTCTCTGGTCGGGAGAGCTCACCCTACACAAAGTTTAATTCCATACAAATAGAAATGAATGCAACGACGAACCCAAACCCTAGACACTGTAGAGTAACCGAGTTACATTTCCTTTCAAGAACTGAAAACCAAATTACAAATACCAAAACAATCGACGAAACAACTATATGCACAAATCAACCAGCATGTGAAAGAACTAAGGGTTCGAGCCTCATCACGAGCTCACCCATGATGGAAGCCTTACGGATTAACACATTACAACATCTGTATTGAAAACTCAACAAGTTATACAACTTTAAATGAAGTCGTAAGACCCACAATAACTATTTAGAGGTCACGAGCTCGAGTTTTGGCTCACCCAAGTACCTTATTTTAATTATAGAACGACAGTCAAACTGATAAGTTAAAAATTTAAACACACAAGGGTTCAAATCCCGTAGGCTCATCATGCATTTCTTAAAACTAGAATTAGGGTTTATCCCTTCATTTACGAAAACAAAACATCAACAATATTTATACACCGAGACTAGATTCATAAAAAATGTAACATTGTATTCATATAATCAAAAGCTTACATCGCAGTCCAACTGCCGGTAGGATAAACAAGTATCCTGTACAGACCCCTTCCCTATTAACATTACAAGCGAGAAAAAAAACTTGGGTCTTTACCCAGTAAAACAACGTTTGCAAAAACAAAGCCTAAAACCATTTGACCAGTGGAATTGCACTGACGAAGGGAAACCAAAACATATCACCCTGTTGACAGTTGAACCGAGTCTATCCGAGGCTTACTGGTGGAGTCACACCCTTGTAGGTTGTTCCTTCATTGTTTACAAACCTCACCGCGGTTGGTAACAACATGACCCTGTCATGAAAGTAAGAACCAGGTTAAAAACGAAATGAGAAAGCTCAACATTTTAACTGAAAGATAAGGGTTTAAAGACTGTACATGAAGCTTAACATTTTACTTCTCAGGGCTGAGGAAGGAACCAAAAGGAAGAGACCTGTACACGTCGTTGAAGCCATAACTCGCCACTAACATACATTCCCCAACTTCCAACTAATGCAACGAGTGGGGCATTGAAATACCAACAATCATGGCGGCCGAGAAGGGCCAGTCGCCCTCTCCATAACGCAACACAGCACAAAACCAAAGACCAAAACCCCAACAAAATCGTAGTAGGGTTTTGATAATACCAAAGCACATTTACGACTATCACATGGCCTCATTAATTATGCCAGCTAACCCCAATGTTGGTATACGAGAGAACCATGTCGATATAGTTCAAAACATGGTTATCCATTCATATTCTAATATAGCGCCTATGATAAACATATGACCCATTTCTCTATAGTTTATCCAGGGCATATTTTAATGTAGCGCCGGAGGTGGAAACAAAACCCAATATTATATAATTTTATCCATACTATTACCCCAAGTCACCCTTGTATTAGATTTTAATGTGCCAACCTTGGGTAAGAACTTATCCCTTGACTTTGCTAAGGTGGTAGACTCTCGACTAGGGAGAGTTCTTTTTAAATCTAGATCTTTGTTGAATCACTTGGATCACCTTGGACCTAATGCATTTCCTCCTTAACTTCACACGCCATTTATCAAACTTATGTTGTATTTGTAACCTGGACAGATAGAGATAACAATGCTTTAGCTTAAAACTAAGTAAGCCATCGAATCATTGCCCAGAATCCAACTGCCAACTAGAAGTATGTTTTACACAACAACTTACCTTTATGTAAATAATATCATAAACATCAACTATCAGACTTTAACACAGTGTACAATCAAATAATGTTATGAATGTAGCTGCATATAGAACTATAACATATTTATCACACACCATATCAAAGAATATTAATTCATAAGTTATAGTTATAGTATAACAATACTAAATACCATCCGGCACAGGATGAGTAGATCGACAAGTGACAACACCAGTTAATAGATGTGATAATTACAGCTGTTATAGGATTGATGGGTGCTTTTTAATTGTTGATAAGACAATTAAAAATCCTTAAAGATAAATTCATGTTGTAAATAAATTATCATCAAGTTCATTTAATGTTAGACATTTATTACTTCCGCACAACATTTAATGCTAACTTTAATATCTAGAAAAAATTTAAATTTTATGAATTTTTGGGATGCTACACCCAGTGTCATACTTTCTCCATATCTTCCAATTTCGCAGCCAAAACATTAATATTTTGAAATAGTGGTTTCCATAATAGGTTGGGGTCATAAACAGGTCTATGTGCTTCCAGTGCTGCACCAAAATCCATTGGGTTTCCACATAATTCCTAGGAACTGACACTGACAGGTCCTTGTGACCACCCTAGGTGTGATGTGGCCAAAAAATGTGCAACAGTCGAAGTATGGAACTTGAACCTTTATTCCCACATGTATTTCTGGTATGTTAGAGTATGTTGCAATTTTTCCTAAGTCTGTAGCATCCCCTCTTTTTGGTTGGGAAAAGACTAGTTCCAATTTGCCAATTCCGAGCTAGTCAAAGTGTTGTTTTGAGGTTGCATGCAAACCGTTTGTCAAAAGTCCTCAACTGGGCCTGGATAACCAGCATCCTAAACCATATAATACGTATGATCAGCCACATAATAGAGTTCTGAAGTCACTCCCTTTGGGCTGCACCAAAACCAAGCATTTCCGAGAAATCTAGGAAACTCAATGTTTTGAAGAAAATTAGAAATTCCTAGTCTTAGATGAAAATTTTGTGAACCTATGTCGATCATAAGGAGTTAATATCTATGATTTTCAGATTGGGGATATTATAGTGGTATCATAGCATGGTGCTCTGCACCTGCTCGATAAATCATTGATGAGTCTAAAGAGGAGGCCACCTCCTAAGAACAAAGATCCAGCAGAACCAATCGTAGAAGAGTGGGAAGAAGATTCAATTGAAGCAAATATATGAGGTGAAAAACAAGTATCAAGCATGGATGATGAAGAAGAATAAATCAGCTAATTATACAATGGCATGATGCAAAGGTTAGAAGAACTATCAATGAGAGTAGGAAAAGGTTTCAAATCTATAGCTAGGCAGCTTGGACCTAGAGATTGTGAAGGGAACATCAATGGTCCTCGCCATGAGGAGAGGAGAGCCTATGGTGAGACTATCCTCTCAAGAAAAGGGCCTCACAATCACCCTCAGGACTTCAAGAGTTAGTCACAACCCACCATTCCCACATTCACTTGATCAGAATATGGACAGTTCGAAGCACAAAATGATCTAGTTGCTTCAATGAAGATTTGTCTTGCTGAGTACCAGAACCTAAGTGAAGCATGTAGAAGAGAGATTGGGTACCTCCTATATTATTATGCACTGAGTAAAGAATTCCAGGAACTCCTATCTTTCTGAGAGTTATGTAGTATCGAGATCAAAAGATTGTTCCAAGACCCCTATTGCAAAGAAAATAAAGAGAGGATGGCACATATGGTGGAGAAGGTGTGCAAAGAAGTGGGAACTACATGGTTTCCACCAAGATCCAAATATGATGCATGTGAGGATTCATGTTGTGCTAGCAAGCACAAGGAGGACAAGGATGAGCATCTAGAAGCACCTGAAGATAAAAGAGAAGGCATGCACATAGATTCGCTCCAATCAATGAAGAAGTGAAGCAGAGCGAACCACAAGTTGCAGATGTGGGTCTAACTATGGACTCCAATGAGGAAGAGCATGCTTGCACCAATCTAATCCAAGAAGAAGATGAAGAGGAACCATGCACAGTTGAAGACCCATCATCCCATCATCAATTTGTTGGTCGTGTGGGAGGTGAATTCACTTCCATCTTATTTGTTGGCGATTTCCAAATCAATGTAAAGGGGATTGAAGATAAGAGGACTTCAATTGAACTCAATGATCAGTGATCCATCATGTGGAGAAAATCTAGAAGAAGGGAAGGAATAAGCCTCTCATACATCACCAGAGCTTCATAGTGAAGTAGAAGACAAGCACACACCAATTGGGTGTGAACCAGAGAGTTTGGTGGAAGAATATGCCACCATAGCTCTACCTCATGAGGAGGAAAATGTGATGCAAAGGTATGAACAAAATTATTATTTTTGTATTCCTTTGTGTCATCATGAGATTGAAGCCACTCCTAGAGAGGATATTGGCATGATGGATTCTACTAATGAGGAGACTCTAATTTATGGTGTGGAGGATGATGGATTATTGGATGGGAATCAACATGATTCTCATAGGATTGATGAGCTCACATGTGACAACACACATTGTGTTTTCAATCATACATGGAGTGACTTGGAGAGCCTACTCCAAGTCATTGAAGAAAGGATACTGCAAGTTCTATCTAGAGATGATGGTGCACATAGATTCATTGAGGATCTCATTGGGAGAGTTCATTTGGGGGAGAGACATAATGGTATTGTTGATAGAGTCTATAGCTTTGAACTCTACATCATTAGAAGAGAGTTGGAAGAGCTAAAATATGATTACTTGCATTTGTTTATGGATAGAGACATGGCTCTTAAATTTTCTTAAGACAAAGCAGTAGTAGAAGGAGAGCAACTTCATATGAAGACTCCAATAGGTGAGAGAAAATCATGTGGATTTATTGACACCTCTTACATTATCTAGTTTTGTGAGCAACAACACCTGCACATGTGGCTGCATTATGATGCCATCCATCGTCATATGGATTAGGTGGAAGAATACATGGAAAATATGGATTCTCCTACCATAGGAGTTCTGCTCATACTATGTGGAATGAAGTTGCGCAAGCAAGCTGCCAACAAAAGATTGGCACACAGAGAGTTGAGGCATTTTTCTTGTGCCAAGAGGAACTCAAATTACCTCTGTGGAGGAAACTCACATCTTTGGATGAGGAAATATACCAATACATTCTTGTTGGAACATCCAACAAAGGAGATCATGCATTCACTGATATGGAGACTTGCAGTTGGTATGCATTCCTTCACTCCCAACACCTGGGGATGTGAATGGAACTGATGGTTAGATGGAGGGACCATTTTTGTGTTATTGTGTGAGGATCAGGAGACATACATGTTTTCCTCTCTATTTGATTCTGACATTTTGGTCACATCATTGGTCCTTCTTCAGTCTGGTGAGCATCAATGACACCTACTTGCGCCATTGGTTGTTTTTCTCATGCACAACAAATGATGGGAGTTCCACTTTATCCATTTGGGTGGAACATGTGATAGCGGTGTGAGCCATGAGACTCAAGTGAAAACTGCACAAGAGGAGTTTCATGTCCTATTGGAGAGTCTCACGGTGATATTGATTAGCATTGGCAGTGATGAGATTCCAACTTGGTGGTGGGATCCTGGAATACGATGGAGTGACATATTGTCACAAGTAGTAGTGATGATAGGAGGTATACAATAGAGACAGTGGGATCCAAGCATTGATGGATTGTTTTAGATGACATTTATGTTTGAAGGAGTTCAACGCAAGAAATGGGATCCTGGCATTGCTTGGTGTAGCAAATTAGCAGCATGCACTGTAGTGCTAGCCTGTCATCATGTCCAACATTCTATCCACGTGGAGAAATGTTTCAGTTTCCCAGATGGGAAACCTTATGTTGGATGGACATATTATTTCCTTGCTGGTTGGTTTGGGAGTCTTCAGGAGGATCCCTAAGTGGATTCAATACATTGCAAAGGTGGTTAAATTGGACACCTTGCAGCTGTCAGATTCATTTGGGATCTAGGGATTCTTCTCAATTGTTTCAACTGGGTTGAAAATTCAACTGCAGAAAAATAGGAGCTAGTCATTGGGGAGATGGATCTGATCAGAGTGTCCCAACAGATGCATAATGGATCTTTTGAGCTTAGCTTGGAATTGAAAATTCCAATGTTAGTTAGTTTAGCAGCAGATATTGATGGTGAGAAGTCATTTGGCTTCATTATTTATGTGGAGTCAATTTCATTGCTTGAGGACAAGCAATCTTGAGAGGGGAGGACTTGTAATGTCCCCAAATTTTTCCATGGACCACAAGGGCCTAAGTCACCTAGACATGTTCATAATAATTTATCAAAGTGGTGATGAGGGCCAAATATTTTCTAAGCCTAATGTCCAAAGTTAGGAATAATGCAACATGGGAACAAGTTGGACAAAGAATATGAATAAAGGAGATGGTGGACCTAGGTTGATTTTTCATACAATCCAAAGTCTCCATGTGGTCGAAATTATTAATGAAATCCTAAGGTTGGCATTCCTAAGATTGACAACAATTGTTAGTGGGGAAAGTCTAAGAAAGTGCAACTCTTAAGTAGCGTGAACAGGGAAATTCTCGTTGCAGGTTCATTATGATCTAAGTAAGTGGAGAGGATAGACATAAATAAATATTTGCCCCAAATTAATGTTTAAGCACATCCAATTCGAAATAGTTTGTAAGCCAAGTAATTTTGGGGTCAAAGCACTAAGGAAAGTCAATTAATATGCCCAAGGACCCACTCTCTCATAAATAATGAATTATTGTTATTTTATTTAATATTATGAGAGAATATTGACTGATTGATGGCACCAAGGAAGTTGGTGGGAAAGGATAAATGTGGACAAGCCCAATCCCACAATTTAAGGGAAGGTTAAGAGATGTCGACAAACCTAGTTCCACAAATCTAGGAAGTGATAAGAGAAGTAGACAAACACAATCTTTGACTTGATGGGCGCATTGGAGAAGAGGATAAGGATCAATTGGAAATCATTCACTACATGGTTGATGGTTTTTGGTGCTACATGGTATTTTCTACTAGTATTGATCAAGTGGGCTACTTGTTTTTCCTATGTGGTTTTGCTTGTGGTTTTGGTTCAAACATGGTATTGGCCCATAGTATTGCAAACTAATGGAGAAGTTGTGAATAAAAGGGGATGTAAGTTTCAGTATAGAGGGAGTTGATTGTTCATTTTATTTCTATTGGAGAGATTAGCTTCTCTAGTGCTTGGTCGGTGATACCCCCCTTGCATAACAAGAGGGTGATGGGCCCCTCATTTCCACTTCACTAGTTGTGTATTCAACTAGTCATCAAGGAGGAAGGAACTCATCCTTTCTCACTGAGTATTTTATAGACATATGATGTTATTTGCAGGTCCTATATTTCCATATACGATGCTCATGTTTCTACAAGTTTTGATGTACTAGTTTCCAAGCAATTTTACAGTGCAGTATTATAATAAAGTTGATAGTTTGATGTTGGCTTTCCATGAGTCATGGTTATTGTTATAAAAACTTGTACATGTTAAAGCAGAATTCTATATCATAAAATATAAGTGTTATGTTTACATTCTACAAATTATATGTTTCTCTCTTATGTTGTTTCATACTTATGCTCAAACACATTGCTAGATTGACTAGTCTCTAATAAAATTGCAATATATCAAGTTATGTAGGTAAGACCTAGGTGAAACCATCCCAAGAACCATATCATAAAATTGTGACCCTCTAGTTCCATTTGGGACGAGTTGGAAACTGCCTAGTTGAGATGTCCCAGTGTCGTACTTTCTCCATATCTTCCAATTTCGCAACCAAAACTTTAATATTTTGAGATAGTGGTTTCCATTGAATTTTGATTATCATAGAGAGGTATATATACTTCTAGGGCTACACCAAGATCTGTTGGGTTTCCACATAATTCCTAGGAACTGACACTGCCAAGTCCTTGTTATCACCCCAGGCGTGATGTGCCCAGAAAATGTGCAATTGTCGAAGTATGGACCTTGATCCTTCCTTCCCACATGTATTTCTGGTATGTTAAGTTATGCTACAAATTGTCCTGAGTCTGTAGTGGCCCCTCTATCTGGTTGGGAAAAGACTATCTCTCCAATTTGCCAATTTCGAGCTAGTCAAAGTGTTGTTTTGAGGTTGCATGCAAGCTGTTTGTCAAAGTCCTCAACCAGGTATGGATAACCTGCATCATAAACCATATAATAGGCCTCATCATCCACATAACAGAGGTCTGAAGTCACTCCCTTTGGGCTGAACCAAAACCAAGCATTTCTAGGAAATCTAGGAAACTCAATGTTTTGAAGAAAATTGGAAATTCCTAGTCTTGGATGAAAATTTTGTGAACCTATGTGGATCATAAGGAGTTAATATTTCTGATTTTCAGATTGTTGATATTACATGATGTCCATATTTAAAGATTTATGATTCCACCTTCAAGCAATTGATGCACCAGATGTGGCTTGGGAAGAGTTAGAAGTTGTATTTGGTAAACATGATGATATTCAAGGTCACCATCTTGAAGCTCAAATGGTTACTTTAAATCCAAATGATTTCTCTTGCATTCAAGACTATCTATCTCAGTAAAAAACCATTATACTCTTAGTTGAAGAGTGAAACATAAAAAAAAATGAAGAAAAGCAATGTATATAACATATTCTTTTTAAGTTTGGTCCTGTTTATTTTGTGCTTGTACCTACTTTTACTTCATCAAAGAAGCTATGGGGTCTACTTATAAAAAAATCACTCTTAAATTCTTTTGTGATTTGTGTTTTGAGAGAAAATTTTTTTTGTACATCTTAGAGTGATCATCATTGTCGATAAATCTAGCAAAGCCTTAGTGGCACAACAAAAAGATAAGTCCAAGCATCTTGAAATGCAACATCCTCACAAGTACAATAAGCAAAACAGGGGTCCCAAACCCTCTTAATCAGCTCATCCTTCCAATGGTAATAAAGGAACCAAATCAAAAGGTAAGAAGACTAAGCGCCATTGCAATTTTTGCGGTAAAGATGGTCATGTGGAATCTAAGTGTTTTAAGAAAATGGTAGCCTTTGAAGCAATGATGAATAAGCATAATAGAAACCTCGATTCTTCTTCTAACTTTGCTTCTGATGGACATTCTCTTTTTGGTATTGGTTTTGGTTTTTCCTTCAGTGCATCTTCTTCTTCTTCTTCTTATGAGTGGCTCATTGATTTTGGATCATCTTCTCATATGGCTAAGGATAAAGACATTTTTTTGCTCTAAATAAATGTAACACCAAACAAATATTTATTGGTGATGATAGATCTCTTATTGTTTTAGGATCTAGAACAATTCATTTAGATGATGGTTAGTTCAAAGATGTATTGTGTGTTCCAAGTATTTCCTACAATTTGTTGTCAGTATATCAAATCAGTCATTTAGGTGAAGGTAAGACTAGAGTTTACATTTCACCAAGTTGTAATAAAAAATTTCAAATATCCTAAGCATGTCCTAGCAACTGGAATTGTTGATGATGTTACTAGGTTGTACGGATTCAATAATTTTGGTTCATCAACTTTTTCCTTAGTTTTTATTGCTCATAGCGATGACTTGAGAAAACTTTGGCATGAGAAATTTGGTCATATAAACTATCGTTCATTGCAACAACTATGTAATTAGAAAATCATGACTGGTCTTCATCTCATTTCTTGTAGTGACTGGGTGTTTTCCATGGATTTCTTCTCGGTAAACATCATTGGGACAATTTTGAAAAATGTGCCTCTTGGCATGCCTCGATCCCCTTGCAGCTTGTTCACAATGATTTATGTGGTTTGCTTCCTCTTGCTTCTTTTCCTGGTTTTAAGTACTTTACTTTCATCAATGACTTCTCCATATGCATTTGGGTTTACTTCTTAAAACTTAAGAGTGAAGTTTTTGACAAGTTCTTGGCCTACAAGGTCCTTGTAGAAAAACAATATGGACATCAAATACAAACGTTAAATAGATAATGGAGACAAATATGTAAACAATAAATTTACAAATTACCACACTGCACAGGGAATTCAAATGCAACATATTGTTCTTTATACACCACAACAAAATGGTGTTGTTGAGAGAAAGATTCACATATTATTCCAATTACATAGTTAATCGCACTCCCACCAAGGATCTAAAAGATATAACACCATAAGATGCATGGAGTAACATTAAACTAGTTGTAAGCCACTTTCATGTGTTTGGTAGTAAAGCATGGGCTCACATTCTTGATAAAAAACGAAAAGCATTAAAACCTAAGAGTGAGAAAATACTTGTTGGATATTTTGAAGATGTAAAAGGTTATAGACTTCTTCAATCAAAATCCAATGACATTATTATTAGAAGAGATGTAAATTTGATGACAATATCTTGGCCTGTGAGTCTAATTCGATAGTTTTTCCATTTTTTGTCTACAAGCCATCTTCAATGCTTGTGCCACCTATTCCCAATTTCTTGGCTACTAATATTACTTCAATTTATTCTTTAGATGATGGTGGTGAGGATGAAAATCTACCTCTTTGTTCTCATAGTCCTCTAGTTGGGTTCGTTGAACATGAACCTGCACCAACACAACCACTTCCTAGATGGGTCCATACAACATGCAAAGTAGCTAGTGATCTTTCCAATGATCCCAAAAATCAGCATCAAACACATTCCTAGTTCCAACGAGCCTCTTCTCTTTTGGGTCAAGTTTTAGACACTCATGATCTAGATACATTTGCAAAAGCTCCTGTCCATCCAGATTAGGACATGATAATGAATGAAGAATAGTGTTCCTTAATGGAAAAATATTGTTTGGATCTTGTACCTCTTTCGAAAGGAAGAAAACTTGCCAGATGTAAATGGGACTATTAAGAAAATTATGCATTAGATGGAAGTGTTGAAAGACTCAAGGAAAGGTTAGTTGCCAAAATATTTTCCCAAGTTGAAAGAATTGAGTAGAATGAAACTTTTGCCCCTGTTGCCAAATTAAACTCAATCTACCTTGTTTTTTCCCTTCCACTTCACATAAATGGGAGTTCCATAAAATGGATTTCTAGTCCACCTTTTTACATGGGGATTTGCAAGAAGAAATTTACATGGAACAACCTCCTAGCTATGTTTAGAATGACTCCAACCTAGTTTGTCACCTTAATAAATCTCTCTTTGGCCTTAAGCAAGCTCCTCGATCTTGGTATGCCAAAATGGATAGCTTTATTCTTGACACTAGTTTCTTTAGATGTCATTCTGACCCAAATGTCTATACCAAGAAAGTAGGAAACCATCTCATAATCCTTGTTTTTTATGTTGACGACCTTATTATTACTGGTAGTGACCGATAAATTTTAACCCATGTGAAATCCATGCATAAGAAGAAATTTCAAATGATAGACTTATGACATTTGCATTATTTTCTTGGTCTTTAAGTCTTGCAAACCAAAGAAGTAATTTTCCCTTCTCAATCTAAGTATGCTTGTGACCTTATTTATTGTGTTCACATAGATGATTGTAAACCAACCCCATCTCCCTTCCAGTCTGGAGTCAAACTTACTGCCACTTGCACTTCACCTGAAATAGATGCCACCTTGTATCATGAGCTAATTGGTAGTCTCTTGTACTTCACTCATATCCATCCTAATATTTCCTTTGTTGTTGGTCTCATTGTCCAGTACATGCAAACACCCCATTAAAGTCATTGGAAAGAAGCAAAAATGATACTTTGGTATATCCAAGGTACAATTTAGTTCGGGATTCATTATTGTTTGGGGGGGCTCCTTTGTTGGGTTTCAATGATTTAGATTGGAATGGAAACCCTTATGATCGAAATTCTACTACATGCTATGTTTTCAATCTTTGTCCAGATCCTATCACTTGGGATTGAAAGAAAACAATCTCTTTCTCTTTATTTAGTAGAAGCAAAGTATCAAGTCATAGTTAATGCAAGTTAGGAAGCCTTGTGGCTTCAAAAGATCCTTTTAGAGTTTGTATTTGAGTAGCAGCAATCGACTACTCTCTAGTGTGATAATCAAAGTGCCATAAAGATTTCCAAATATATAGCTCAACAACAGTGCAACAAAAACATTTAGCTACAGACACACTTCATTCGAAAGCTTGTTCAAGATTGCATTCTCAAAGTCCTCTCTTTCCCTACATATGATCAAGTTGCAGACATTTTCACAAATTCTCTTACATAAGTGAAGTTTTTTAAACTTCAATCTATGCTAGGATTTCATGAATTTCTCATTAAGGGGGGATAGGCTATAATGACTCATTCATTCTCCTATTGTGTTACTTTTGTAAATCCTTCAATCCTATCCCAAATTGTTCTTAAGGGAGGATGTTAAAATATTTAGACACTAACGAGTTGTTGTATTTCCATACATTCATATCATAATAATTCAACTGCATAAACATGATTACTAGAAGAAAGACAAAACACAAAACAATAACACGAGATTTTATCCTGGGAAACCCAAACGGGAGAAAACCCAGCAGCCTTCGTATAGAGATGATAATTCTGAGAACAAAGTACAATAATGAGAGATAAAAGATGGAAATGCTTTCCAAAGATAGAAACCCCAAAATAGTCTTCTCCTCTACCAGGTGTGAACTTCTCTCTCCAAGTGATGCGAACTTGTCTTGAGTGAATGAGTGAATAATGAGGTGAACTCACTTCTTATTTATACAAGTGCAAACATGAAATTTTCCGTAACTGGGCTGACTTCTCTTGGGGAGCAATAAATAATTTAATATTTAATTTTCTTTTGCTTGCTTTTCATCCCAAGGTTTACATTGATTCTTTCGGGAGCTTTACATAATTAAATACATCAAGTTCATCTCCCTTAGGAGGTACAATCAAGTACAACAAGAATACAATAATAATATCTTCTGAAGTTGCACAAAATCAAACACTCCCTCTCAACGCGGAGGATATTCATCAACATCATGATCATGTGGGTTTCATCTGTACATCTATACTGTCTCCATCATCTCTGTACATACTGAAGGTTGTCAAAATAGTCTCAGTCCTTCAACAAGTGTCATCATGCATCAACTCCACCAGTCCATCGACGAGTCCAAGAGAGTCTCTCCATCCTACCTGGATGTTTGAGAGATAGGATTTACCATCTGCTATACCATCTGCTACCTGTCTGTCTCATCTACCGATGGGATCCTCCCATACCTGGCTGAGAACCTAGATGAGCAAATGTGCACGACCATCTACTGCTTGTTCGTCTCATCTGTCGATGGGGTACTCCCATACCTGGATGAGAACCTGAACGAGTAGAGGTACCTGTGCAATCATCACATGGCCATCTACTACCAGTTCGACTCATCTGTCGATGGGATTTCTCCCATACCAGGATGAGCAGAGGCACCACTGTGGACCTAACCATCTACTTCTTGTCTGACTCATCTACCGATGGGATTTCTCCCATATCAGGTTGAGTACCTGGACGTGTAGAGGCACCAGGGTGAACCCGACCATCTACTGCCTTTCCAACTCATCTGCCGATGGGATTTTTCTCATACCAGGATGAGTACTTGGACGAGTAGAGGCACCGACGTGAATGCAGGGTAAAGTGTCTCTATGCCATCTGTCCATCTCAAGGAGGGACATGTTCTCTGCTACTCCAAGTCTTTCATGAAAGTATTCGAACTTCATCCTGAAAAGAGGCTTGGTGAGAACATCTGCAGTCTGGTCATCTATTGACACATACTGTAACTCGACTGCACCTTTCTGCACCATATCATGTATGAAGTGATATTGAATCTCTATATGATTCGATCTGTTGTGAAATACATGATTCATTGACATTTGCACACAGCTCTGGTTATCACAGTGAATCACGGTTGGCTCCAGAATATGGCCAAACAATCCTGCAAGGAGTTTACGAATACATACTACTTATTGGGTTGATGTACTAGCATCCATATACTCTGCCTCTGCGGTACTTAGTGCTACTGAGTTCTACTTCCTACTGCACCAGGAAATCATTGCATAACCCAAACTGAAGCAACATCTGGAAGTACTCTTCCTATCCATAGTGCATACGGCCCAATCTGAGTCTATAAACCCTTAAAATCTCAGGTCACATTATGAAGCATATCTCAGACCATATCCCACAGTGCCACGAAAGTATCTGAGCACATGTTTTGCATCAATCCAGTGAATCTGCATTGGCTGACACATAAACTGACTGAGAGCATTCATAGAAAAACACATATCTGGTCTGGTGTTCGTCAGATACATCAAGGACCCAATCAGCTGGCGATACGTAGTAGGATCAATCAAGTATGAATATGAAGCAGAATCTCTCAGCTTCTTAAAATTTGCATCCATCGGAGTAGCCATGGACTTGCAGTCCAACATTCTGAATCTCTTCAGAATATCTAAGGTGTATTTTCCTTGACCTAGGAAAATATCCTTCTACCTCTTCCATACTTCTAATCCCAAGAAGTAATGCATCAATCCAAGATCGTTCATTTCGAACTCAGAGGCGAGTTTCTTCTTACACTAGACGATAAGTTTCTCATTTCCAGTGAGAAATAAGTCATCAACATATAGGACCAAAATCAGTGGCTCATCATCCACAACCTTGTAGTAAAGATTGGGGTCTGCATCACTCTTGGTAAATCCCAAGCTCACCAGGAATCCGTCTATCCATCCATACCAAGCACGGGGTGCTTGCTTGAGCCCATACAGTGTATTTTTCAATCTGCATATGGCTGCTCAATGGACAATAAATACTTATGGCTGATCAATGTATACTTCTTCCTCAATAACACCATTGAGAAAGGTTGTCTTGACATCCATCTTATGCAACTTCCATCCTATAGCTGAAGCAATAGCAATGAATGATCTGATGGAAGTATATCTAGCCACAGGAGCAAATGTTTCATCATAATCGACTCCCTCTTTCTGAGAGAACCCTCTAGCAAAAAATCTAGCCTTGTATTTTTCAACACTCCCATATGCTCCATGCAAAGTCTGTTGTGCTCATTCAAGCCTTTTCTGTCCTACTGCAATTTCTATGGGAACATCAACTGGATCAATAGGATCGATGGTTTCATCCTTTTCTGCTAACTCCCTCTGAAATGGAGGGGGGTATGATCTCATCTCCTTTGGTTCTATCATTTCTTCATCATTGATCTCCATATTTGATCCTATGCCTTTCCTGACAGCCATATCTTCTTCAAAGGTCACATCCCTACTTACTTCAAATTGTCTGGCTCCTGGGATGTATATTTTGTATGCCTTTGAAGACTCTGTGTATCCCACGAAATTTCACTTCTTGCTGGAAGGTTCTAACTTCGTCCTTTTCTTATTGGGCACATATATGTAGATTGGATAGCCAAATATCTGAAGGTGGCCCACTTTTAGTTTAACTTCTGTGAAAGCTTCCTCCGAGGTCATCCTTCTAGGATGAGAGCCGTATTCCTGGAAGCTTCCTGCTGAACATCAATGCGATTCATGTGTCCACCACTTGTTCTTCAGAACAAGTCTCATCATCCTTCTCTTGTAGGCCATATCACATGGTATTTTCCCTACAAGTCAAATCTTGACTGATGATCAGTGACATTGCATAATCAAATGTAATGACAATAGTTTACACAAGCATCTTAGCTAATACTTTAACACAAAAATCATAAACATGTCTTCCAAACACATCTGTGAACTATCTAGATGTCTATTATCTCCACTAGAACATGCCATCAAGAGTTTGCACTACTCTAAGCATGCAGGAAGGAGATATCATCTAGACTAGCTCCATCATGTGTTCATGAAGTGTTGTGTAGCTCATATGCATAATAAATACAATAAGGTAAACTATATTAAATGCTCAACACATTTCTTGATAGATCTGCATAAAATAATTATGAAGCCATATAAGACAAAACAGATCTATGTAAACAAGAAAACCAAATACTTATCTCTTATTGTTTTTGTGTGTGGGCTCCCACTGCCTTCTTGTGGGAACCATGAGAGACTTTTGTTCTTGCAGTCTGGATCTTCATATCTCCTCAACATATAGAGAGCTAAAAGAAGAAATCTGAACGATCATCATCCCTTGACTTCTTGTGATGATGGTCGTCTTCTACATCAGTAGTTGAGGCTTCATGCTTCCTTTTGTTTGAACTTCGACATTTATTGGTGTAGTGACCATATGCCTTGCACCTATAGCATTGAATCTGAGATAAGTCCTTCTTCTCCTTCTTTTGATCTAGAGGAGGACTAGATCTCCTATCTTGGTGCTTGTGTTTGTAAAAATTTCTTCCCCTTCCCTTGCCTTTCTTGGAAGGGGACAAGAAGGCTTGATTCTCCTCAGGTTGAGTGCCATGGAGTCTTTGTCGTGTTGTTATTCTTGTCTCTCCTTGAGTACAATCTTCCCATAGCTTATCAAATTTAGGTAGTTTGGATCTACCTCTTATACTTTGGATGAAAGAATCCCAAGATGGTGGGAGACCATTTAGTGTAGTGATGACAAGCTCCTTTTTATTAATGGGATCTCCACTAGTACTAATATTGTCCCTTAGTTCTGTGATCCTCATGACATATGAGGCAATGGATTCTGACTTGGACATCTTCATATTTGATAGTTGGTTCCTCAATGTAAGAGTCACATTGATACTACTATATTAAAATAGCTTCTTTATGGTCTTGAACATTTTCCTAGCAGTCCTCTTACCTAAAATATGAGGAACCAAGTGATCACTAACTGAGTCCACCAAAATCCTTCTAGCTCTGGAATCATTCTTCCTCCAAAGGGATTTGTCTTCTTCAACTTCTGGTTCTGGGACCTTCTTATTTTGAAACTATAAGAGATCATTTTCTTCTATTATGAGAAGAACTCTTGACTTCCAAGAGATGAAGTTGGAATCCCCTTCCAGATGATCTTCAACCTTCATTCCAATCATCTTGACTGTAGATCTGGACCAAAAACCTTAGCAGGGGCTAGGTTAAAGATGAAAGTTGGAATTTTGGAAAACTGACTCCACAGGTAGATGCGCTCTTGCAAGGAGAGTTGATTGGAGGTAGGGATAAGCCAACAAAATGGAGGAAGTAGGTCAAAACTTGAAACCCTAATTTCTGTTGCAACTGTAGAATTAGGTCAAAAATTGAAAATTCTCAGAATGGAATTCTGTCTTCACCAAAAGATGCACCCTCCTTGGAACGAAATTCACGATGCTCTTTTTCTTCCAAAAAGTTGAGTGAAGACCTTGAAAGATGAAACCCTAGTTTTGGCAGGGTTCCAACAATGGCTTCTTCTAGAAATGCTCTGATACCATGTTAGATTTTAATACATTCATAGCATAATAATTTGATTGCATAGACAAGATTACTAGAATAAAGACAAAGCACAAAACAATAACACAAGAGTTTATCATGGGAAACCCAAACGGGAGAAAACCCAACAACCTTCGTATAGAGATGATAATTCTGAGAGCATAGTACAATAATGAGAGAGAAAAGATGGAAATGCTTTCCAAAGATAGAAACCCCAAAATAGTCTTCTCCTCTAGAAGGTGCGAACTTCTCTCGCTAAGTGATGCGAACTTATCTTGAGTGGATGAGTGAATAATGAGGTGAACTCACCTCTTATTTATACCAGTGCAAACATGAAATTTTCCCTAACTGGGCCGACTTCTCTTGGGGAGCAATAAATAATTTAATTTTTAATTTTCTTTTGCTTGCTTTTCATCCCAAGGTTTACATTGATTCTTTCACGAGGTTTACATAATTAAATACATCAAGTTCATCTCCCTTAGGAGGTACAATCAAGTACAATAATAATACAATAATAATATCTTCTGAACTTGTACAAAATCCAACAGGAGTTAGTTAAGATCAACTTGGTGTAAAGTGTTTTTAGGTAAATTGTGTTTCTTTAGTATACATTTGTACTTATGCAATCTAGTAGTCACAATATGTTCTAGACAAAAAGTGATCCAACGGTTCGTCTTCACCTTGATTTTAATAGATATTGATCTATGGATTAACACCTTATTGGTCCATGATCTATATTTAAGAGCATGGAGGGTCATTTTCTTGATGACTAATTGTGAAAAATTCATATATAAAATATTTTTTCATTTGCATTAATATATTTCCTCAAGTAGTTATTTGGCTAGGGCTGTGGACTATTTCCCTGTTTAAGGTTTTTAACCACATAGCGAATCAGTGAAAATCTCTGAGGCCCTAGAGGATAAGGACGAGCATACTTAACATATTGAATCAGTGGAAATATTTGAGTTTATACTTCCCAATCATTGGACAGTTCTTGGCTTGGAAGGTTGGCTCAAGTGTTCTAGTCAGAGTTGGGGTAGATATGATTATGGGTCGTGGAAAGGACATTTTACTCCCTAAAGATTCAATACTCCACTCGCAGGAGTAGGGTATGTGTACTTAAACTTGTTTTTTAATGTGATTACTATTGTTTGGAGACAAGGGTAGCTAAACATTGAGGATTTGGAGTTAGATGGTAGCTGGCACGGTGTTGGAATCAATTCTTAATTGAGATCAGAAAGGCACATATTCACTTGATTGATCATGTTAATGAGATTGTTTGGGTCTATGACAAGAAGGGGAGTCATATTCTGCCGAATTGGGGATGCAAATTTAAATACTTCGGTGACTTTGGATACTTGTTGGTGGTGGAGAAAATTATGAAAGTCGAAGCCCCTCCCAAGAGTGTATTGCTCTTGTGGCTTGTACTTAGGAAGAAGGTTTTAACATGGGAAAATTTACAAAGGTAGAACAAAGAAGGTCTAGGATACTGCATACTTTGTTGTTGTAATGAAGAAACCACTCTTCATTTTTTTTTTCAATGCCCTTATGTCAAACAGGTTTGGTGCGAGGTGGAACATCATTTTTCTCTTAAGCACATTTGGGACAAATCCTCATTGAATGAGTGTTTTCTTGGGTTCTTCACCAAAAAATAGATTAAGGTATATCGATTTATTCCTTACATGGTTACCTAGGGTATTTGGCTGGTAAGGAATGCTTGTGTTTTTGCGGAGGTTTAGGTGCTTACTTTCAAGATTACATTACTAGCTCTATCCTTACTTAATACTTATAAAATATGTTGCACCACAAAGCTAGGACATGTCATTAGTGACATTATCATAAATAAGGATACTACCTAGAGCTATTTCAATGGAGCATTGCAGGGGCTAGGAAAAATATGTAGCCCTAGTTTTATCGTATGTGTTAGATGCCCTATTGGGAAAATAAGCATAAATGAACTAAAGACAAGAAGATAGGCGTTAAGCGCACATTTCATTAACTCAAATTTTCAATATATACCCTTGGATTTCATATTCCAAGAGGTCTCTTGGACTCCCCGGTGACTCTTGGTCTCCCTTGCATGTTAATATTCCTCACACCGAGGATTAGACTCTAACAAACCCCCCCTTAATACGAAGGGTGTATATGAGTCCAAGAAAAAGAAGAGAGTTGAATAACTGGAAGAGGACAGCTACAACCTATTGAACATTTCCATCTTGGAAATCCTTTGCCAAGAAAGTTAGCAAGAAGCTTGCACTAGCTTCTGTTAAATACAAGTGCTCTCTAGAGGGGTGGTTTTGGCTGACCAACAACCAAAGGGGCTAGTAGAAGATGAAATCTTCTATTATGTGTGTGGTTTAAGGCTGACCACAAAATCTGGAACTTGGCGCAACACTCTCTCTGGAACTTGGCTTGAAGGCTCAGAGGTTCTGTCTGGAATGGTGGTTTTAGGTTGACTACAAACTAATTGGAGAGTTGAAAACATGAAGTGAGTAGCTACCACTTGCTGAACATCTCCTTCTTGACAATATTTTGCAAAGTAAGTTAGCTAGAAGCTTGTACTGGCTTCTGCTAAATGAAGGTGCTCAGTCGACCATAGCTTTTCACAGGATCACTTGTACTCGCTCGCTTGTTACTGATGGTCTTCATCCCCCCCTGTCAGTAACAATGTGAGGAGTGGAGGGTCTCATGGTGTCACAACTAGACACAAACCACATGAGTACTATATGGCATAGTTCTCTTATGTCTTCATAATACATGCATCTCTGAATATGGTGGCTTTCCAAACTCATTGTGGCTCAAGCTCACTTGATGTGACTTACTTGAGGAAGGCTGTGAGTGTTTATTGTCAGAGGGACAAGACTTCAAAACTTGAATCCTCACATCATGTTCCCCCTATCAAGTACAAAGTAAGAAGCAATACAATATTTTGTTGCATGTTTCACTCTTATAGGTTTCTTCAGCTTCACACACCGATCTAAAGAATGGTTGCGCTTCCTGCAATGGTGACAAGGATGAAGATCAAAACACTAATCTTTCATATGGCCAACTCGGTCACAATGTTGGCATCTGGAACTCTGAATAGGTTGTAAATATGACATGATTTCACTATTTTCTGGTAGCTAATAGGAATCATCTTCAAACAAAGGGTTATTCTGAACAAGCACTAGTTCAGAATGTTGATTCCTGTGTTGTGCATCTTCCTCTTTTGCTTTCAAATTCTGCAGTTGGTTGATGACAGTTTGGAGTGTGTCTTCGTTGATTGTGATTGATTCGTCTACAACTATATGTACTAGAGTATTCAACAACTCTAATGTTTCTTTTGTATTAGACATGGTGAGAACAATTCGAGGCATCCTTGTGCAGGTAGGACCAAGTACAATGACTCAATCAGACTTAGGGCTTCTTGCAACTCCGCCCTTTACAAGCAATATTTCAGCAGATTCAAACTTAGAAAGTGAGGGATGTTTGTCTCAGATGAAAATGCACCCACATATAATGTACAATTCAACTTAACTTCAGTTTTGTTACTCTACAAAAACACACATGCAAGTACCAAAAATATGCACTAGAACTTACAAATAAACATAGTTGCAAGTTGCAATTCTGAATGTTGAGTGATGAATCTGCTATATCTGAGTTCTTCTTTGATGACGATCTCCTTTGGTGTCAAAGCCACTGAGACAAGAGGCCTTTGTTCAGCAATGAATTAATCTACAACAGCTCCAACACAATACGTTCACTGGAAAAGAATGATCCACAACCAGTTCAAAATACCGATTTGCAGCCACTCCAAAAGGTTGATCTACAGATAAAATGAAGAATGATCTATATCAAGAATGATCTGTAGCAAGAACAAACTGTAGCTTGACTTATCTGCTGTTGGAACAATCTGCAACAACAGAATGTTCTGTAGCAATTCCAAATGAATGTTCTGTAGCAGTGGAATGGTTTGCAGCTAAAAAAAATCAACAGCCAAAAGAATTTTTTGCAACCATTGCAATTCTCTATGTAGGTCTCAAACAAGTAATACCACAGTACATTGGAGAGAAGTATCAAAGCAACCAATCAGTATTCAGGAAACAAAAGGGAAAACACTACAGCACAACCATTGCATTCTACGATAGCTCTATGCACCAATAATTCCACAGCCAACACCATGCATTAACTTGTATTTTGGACCGAATCATGTGCAAAAGTGGTGCACAGCACAAGCAACTGTTTGCAATCAGATCCACTCCACGTGGTCTCCACTTCAATGCCAATGCAGCTACTCCACGAGAGATATTCATTGAATAGCTCTAAAGCTTCAAGAGTGTTCATGCAGCGAACAACTCCAATGCTTTTGGGCACTCACGCATAGATTGACTCCAAGGAAGCAAAATATATTTGAGCACAACAACACTCAATAAACACTTTATTCTCGTCAATTATGCAACAATGATATTGCGCAGATGATGCACACATAGATGGTGTGAATAGACATTCAACACGTAGGTGTATATTATCTCCAAAGCCCCATGCAGCACATGATATACTTGAAACTGGACACCATTGTGCAATTAAGCAGTCCACTTGCTCCATGCAGGTTGATAATTAGTATTTTCCTTTCTTGATCAATTACTTTCTATAGCAGTATAATTTGAGAAGAGAGCTCTTTGCAGCAGCCAAAGTGTAGCTTGTGGCCTTCAGGTGGAGATCGTGCTCCTTCAAGAATGTCTTCAAAACTTAACAAAACCTTTGAAAGAAAAGTTTCCAGCTACCAAATTAGGGTTTCTCACCCACATAGATTAGTATGCTCACTATCTAGCACCAGTATTTTAACAAAAAACTGCAACAGATCTCACCTACGAGAGAGGTCACATCTTGAGATAACAATCTTTACCAATACCTTCCACTCAGCAGAGATGGAGTGGTACACGAATAGCTCCAATATTTACACAAATAGCAGCATCCAACACGCACACCATCAGAGATGGCACGCATCAGGAGAAGAATAGTATTTTCATGGAAATGATGCTCCTTCGTAGGTTATTATCCTCTGCCCCACATTTTGAGTTGATTGTTATCAAATGCATTTCAAATTAAGAATTGTCATCCTTTCTTTTGAAGGACTCCTATAGTCGAGTTCGCCAACCACATTGGACATGTTTTTGTACAACCCCGAAGTTATCACCACTCACCAAGCGATTTCACTTCATGTTATTCATTGCACATTCTACAAAATGCCTCCATCTTTGACTCATTCGACAATTAAAGAAAACAAAAGGTCTTCACAATGGCAGAGAGCTGTCTCACTCAGCTCCAATCTTCTTTTATCTGCCATGAATCTTCATTCACTTCAATGTTGATGCAATCACAGTCTTAAAAAAAAAATGGAGATGCAGCAACCACTCTCACGTTTCAACGTAATCTACTTATTCTTCGGCTCAGAAAGATGGAATAGAGAGGATATTCCAGTGTACAAGCTCCAAAACTGTAGCACCAGTTACAAGTAGTCTCCCTTTCAAACTCATTCACGTTGGCACATAGCACAGATTCGCAACAGTCTTCATGCAGTATGGTTTACCCAACGCACCAGCTCCACGTTCAAGAAACTATGCACTCGTTAAATTTCAGTTCTTTGGCGGCTCCAATAGAGTCCAAGCCAGGCTTCAGGCTCGGATTAGGGTTCGCAGTTCTTCAATGAAGGATGCAGATTCAACAAAAAATTGTCGCGGCTTCTCCAATGCACCACGAATTGCAGCAATATGCAACATTAGTTTACCATTAAGTGAGAGATCCCACCAGTTCATGGATCCAACAGATCCACGAAACACCACTTCGCAGCTCTACGCGGCAACAACTCTATACAACTTCACGAAAAACTATAGTCATAGGTTCGAGTGTGAAGACTCCATTTTTCCAATGTCACACAGCTCCTTCATGCAACTTTCTCCAATAGAACTCGAACTGGGCGTGGTGCAACTTTCTCCAATAGAACTCGAACTGGGCGTGGGATAACTGGCACTCAAATCGCCCCGCGTTTCCGGTGATTTGTTCCCTAGATCCGGTTATAAAAACTGGCAGAATCGTAGTTCCACCCCATTTACTACGGAACTATGCCATGGAACTATGTCCCTAAGGGTTTTGGCCCATTTTAAGACGACCCACATCGTCAAAATTCCAAAAAAATAACGAGAAGGGGTGGAACTGTGCCTCGCCTGAAAATTTTCCGTCGCCGACAGGGGGCGATTTGAGTGCAAGTTATCACACGCCCTCGAACTGGACTAAAGATCCCCAAGGGATGCCTAGTACAATGCTATCTCCGTATACGAGTAATCACACATATATATATGGGCGACCAGGGTCCTTCAAATTGATAGTTTTTCCCATATGTCACTACTCGATCTAGAAAACTAAGATCTCAACTGGCCTTGAGTCTCTACAAGCCACAAGAAATCTCAACTTCTCTATGCCAGAGAAGATCACAGCTATGCAGGATACTTATAACAAAAATAACTATAAAACTCTTATCAACTTAACACATAACATGGCAATCACACATATGAAACTTAGATTTACCCTGGAAACCCCAATGGGGAAAACCAACATATATGGGGCTTTCTTCTTTCTCGATCCTGAGCAAATAATATAGATAAAAGTACAATTAGTTATTCATAAGATACAATAAGAACCTCACGGGTCAAAACCCTAGATCTACATGCAGTAGCAATTGTTGCTATGGGGGAAATGTGCCCTAGTTGTCTACTCTAACTCTGGATATCTAATCATTGTCATTGCCAATCTATGGAAGCAGTACTGACTCTCTAACCACTATGCCTTGCTTTGCTCTAACATGGAAGAAAGACTGCAACCTCCTCTTAGTATGAAGTGCGCCCCCTCTGCATGAGACATGTGCCCCCCCTACTTTGCTCGGAAGTCGCCCCTCACCAGATCTTTGTCAAACTCTAATGAGATATGCTATGTTCTTCTTCAATCACTAAAGAATACCAACTCACGTTCTCAAGCCCTCCTAGACTCAAGAAGACCCACTCTTTTGATAAAGGCATCCTCCTCTCCTCAGGAAGTGCACCTCTCTCCTTTGGGAAATCGCCCAAGCTCAGTCTCTGAGCTTTCTCTGCATAAATGATCTCACTACACACTGGAATGGATACTCTATGCCTCAGATCAAGCAGAAACATATGCCTCTCTGATCCTCTCACTCACTCCCTCAGCAGATGTGCCCCTCTCCTCAGGAAGTCACCCTCTACATGCACAAGTGCGCCCTCACTTTATGAATAAACTGCAAAGTATATTTTCCAGTGACCTCTTTCCTCCTTATATCCACTTACTAACTTATTAGGGTTTCTGAAACCCTAAAGTGAGTGCATGCATAAATCTTGCTTTTGCATGCTTTTTAATTAAAAAGTTTGCATGCAAAATATTGCAAGCATGAGGCAAAACACCCTGAAAGGTATGCATGCATCCATCATTGGATTCATAACACTTGGTAGAGTGCATCTCACCCTCTACCCTATCTCGATTCCTATATTGAAAATGCACCTCCATGCTAGGCATCTGAACATGGAGGACATCCCAAGATACACCTCTATCTCTAACACTCCCTCTTATCGAGGGAAGTCCAACCATTGATTCCTGGATCCAACAAATCCTCTGCCACTGTAACTGACCCATCTGACCTAACTATCACTAATGCACCATGATCTATAATAACCTGATCCATCTCCATCAAGGTATCCCTAGGAGAAGCATCTCGCTCTCTCACAAACTCTGCCACTGATCCCTGATCCATCTCCATCAAGGTAGCCCTATGAGAAGCCTCTCGCTCTCTCACAAAATCTGCCACTGATCACTGATCCAAAATCCCTTTGAATCTCTATTGCAACCAATCTCTAAGACTGCCATCATGAGGATCCACTGACCTGTATTTGATCTCCCTGCTCTGATTTGACTTGCTAAATCCAACTATGTCATCTCATACCAACTTAGTATTTGACCAGTACGTGCATGAGCCTCTCGCCCATCCATCTGATATAAATCTAGGGACTCACTCCTCTTAGCCTCATCAACACTCTAAGCATCTCACTCCCTGTTTGTCTCAGACTCTAATGAAGATTTGGTCAACCACCCAAATGTTCCTATCATGGGCTGGCCCCGAACTATATACACTCTGTCAATCTAGTGACCCATCAACACTAGATCAGTTCCCTTTGGATAGGTGAATATAAGCTCCCTCTAAAACACAACAGAGTAACCTACAACATCTAATGCTACTACTAAAAATATGCTCACTCTTAGTGAGGATGGTACTTCTGAAGAAGCATCCACCAGGATCAAACACATCCTTTGTTGATGCAGTTTCTCCCTCTGAAATGGAATACATCCCGGTTGCATCTATTGTAATCTGATATAAATATTTGTGCTCCTCCTATATCAGTGTCACCTTGAGGGAAGCCTCATTCTCTCCCTCTGTCACTAACACTGAAACTGCATCCAAGATCTCCCTGGACCCACCTACATCCTTTCCCAACAACCTATACAACTTACCTTGTCTGATGCCATGCCTCATGTTTGCATCCAAGGTCACTCCCTCTGAATATAGAAGCCTCTGTCCATCCTAGAACACAATACTATATCCCTCATCCTCCAGAGTTGATGTTAAGGGTAAATATGTATGCTCTGGTACATGCATCCCTCCTTCCATCCTCAGTAGACCTTCTAACTCCGATTGGAACATCATCGAACCAACTCTCCTCATTGTTAACCTCTCATTGCAGTCTGAGTTTGTCTTTGAAACACTAAGTAACACTTCTCGTACTCCCATCATATGGCTAGATGCATAATTGTACAATGTCTTGAAGCCATGACTCTGTAAAAATGATATCACTGCTAATTCAAAAGCTCTGAATCAGAACCAACCTGTAGATTTGTGCCTTGGTGAACAAGGTAACTCACTCTTTCTCAGATATAGGGTTTTTTCTCCCAGATCTTATTTATGTTCTCATAGATCCGGTCTCTGTCCTCACAGATCTGATCGATCATGTATCTATCCTCACAGATATGATGTTTGCACTCACAGATCTGATGTCTGCACTCATAGATCTAATAGATCTGGTATCTATCCGCGTAGATCATATGTCTGCACTCACAAATATCATATTTGCACTCACAGATCTGAACTCTGCTCTTTAGATCTGGACTCTACTCTCATAGCTCTAAACACTACTCTTTAGATATGATGTACCTACCATAGATCAACCTTTGATCTCATAGATCTCAACACTATTCTTCATATCTAATACATCTCTGCACATATCTGGAACCTACTCACCCAGATCTAAAATATCTATCTCATATCTCACCTATAAACTCACAGATATGATAGATTTGACCTATACAACCATCAATGTGAGCTCTACTCTTCATATATGGTAGATTTGGTCTCTATCTCACAGATATGATATCACCAATGAGTCTTCACACGGATTTGGTATACAACTTGCATATAAGTGTGAATGCCCCATGACCCTCACTAGGGCTCTGATACCATGATAGTTTTTTCCATATGTCACTACTCGATCTGGAAAACTGAGATTTCAAATGGCCTTGAGTCTCTACAAGCCACAAGAAATCCCAACTTCTCTATGCCATAGAATATCACAGCTATGCAAGATACTTATAACAAAAATCACTATAAATCTCTTATCAACTTAACACATAACATGGCAATCACACATATGAAACTCATATTTACCCTAGAAACCCCAATGGAGAAAACCATCATCTATGGGGCTTTCTTCTCTTTCGAGTCTTGATAAAATAATATAGAGAAAAGTACAATCATTTATTTAGAAGATACAATAAGAACCTGATGGGTCAAAACCCTAGATTTGAATGTAGTAGCAACAACTGCTCTGGGGGAAATGCGCCCTAGTTGTCTACTCCAACTCTAGATCTCTGATCACTGTCACTGCCAATCTCTAGAAGAAGTATTGACTCTCTAACCACTCTGCCATGATATGCTCTAACATGGAAGAAATACTGCAACCTCCTCTCAGTATGAAGTGCACCCCCTCTGCATGAGAAATGCACCCGTCCTTGCTTCGAAGTCGCCCCTCACCAGATCTCTATCAAACTTTGATGATATCTACTATGTTCTTCTTCAATTAATGAAGAATACCAACTCGGGTTCTCTTGGCCCTCCTAGACTCAAGAATATCAACTCCTATGATAAATGTGTCCTCCTCTCCTCAGGAAGTGTGCCCCTCTCCTTTGGTAAATCGCCCAAGCTTAGTCTCTGAGTTCTCTCTACACAAATGATCTCACTGCAAACTGGAATGGTTACTTTGTGCCTTGGATCAAGCAAGAACAGATGCCTCTCTAATACTCTCACTCACTCCCTCAGCAGATGCACCCCTCTCCTCAGGAAGTCACCCTCTGCCTTTACAAGTCTGCCCTCACTCTGTAAATCTCCTCACTCTCTGATGAAACTGCAAAGTGACCTTTTTCGGTGACCTCTTGCCTCCTTATATCCACTTACTAAATTATTGGGATTTCCAAAATCCTAAAGTGACTACATGCAAAAATCCTGATTTTGCATGCTTTTTAATTAAAAAGTTTGCCTGCAAAATATTGAATGCATGAGGAAAAACACCCTGAAAGTTCCGCATGCCTTCACCGCTGGCTTCATGACACTTGGTAGAGTGCATATCACCCTCTACCCTATCTTGATGCCTATACTGAAAATGTACCTCCATGTTAGGCATCTGAACATGGAGGACATCCTGAGATATGCCTCTATCTCTAACATAAATAAATCAAACATATGGGAGGAGGAGCACTTGAGCTGATATATTACTCACATGGGTCAACCCAGAACATTTTCAAATGCCTATCCGACCTCAACTATGATGATAATTACACGAGTGCTAATCTCTCAATTGTTCAATCATTTTTCCAAAATGGATCACGACAACCAACTTCATCCTACTAGCTTCTCTACTTGCACTACGTTGTGATATGCACTCTTTCCAAGACATAGACTAGAATGACCTCCTTGTGACTTATCTCTAGCAATATCAGTAGACAATATGTTGCTTCGAGTTTATGGAATATCCCGTCCTTGATGAGAAAATTCTTGTTTCTCTAAATAAATTCCTTTAATACTTGATTTATGCACCCTCTCTCTTCTAGAACACATTGATCTAGTCATTTTCCTCCATAATGAAGCATTTTATACATTTGTCGTCGTTCTTTGGACATTGAACGTCCCACAAGGCCCAACCGACTTGTCTCATAGGTATCGGTCTTTATTCACCTCCACTGGCGTATTGAATGGGGATGTGAATACACACTAGATCAAGGGAGATAAAAGAAAGTAAGGACTCACGCGAGCTGTGAGTGAGAAGAAAGGGCTAGGCTGGAACAACGCAATCTCCACCAAGGAACGAGCAGAATCGGGACAATGCCCATGCACACAAAAATAACACACCCGCATAGACGAGTTCAGAAACGTAAGGCTCTCGCAGTCTTCAAATTGCAAGCTATACTTGTACGCATTTAGAGAACGCAAATATGGTTGGGAGAGAGGAACATAAGGAAGATAGACTGCAGATTATTCACGCACTTCAACACAACAAAGACATCGCAAGGAACATCAAGGGAATAATCAACACATAGGCCACTCACAAGTAGTGAGATGCAAAAATTAGCACAACAGAAAAACACCTTGGCAGGTCTGAGGAGGACAAAGAATATGCTCAGTCAGAGAGGACAGTTGTGAGGAGAAGTGGAGGTCTCCACGCATGCTCAATGTGCTCGAATTAGGTTTTCAAAGAGAACGCTTAGGTATAGGGAATATGCCCGAAATAAGGGTTTCCAATGGTGAAACGCATGGCTAGTGGACATAAGAATATGGCAGATTTGAGAACAAGCCGCAAGCTCATAAGAGCTCTGATACCATTGTTAGATGCCCTATTGGGAAAATAGGCATAAATGAACTGAAGACAAGAAGATGGGTTTTAAACGCACTTTTCATTAACGCAAATGTTCAATATATACATTGATAATTGACCCTTGGATTTCATATTCCAAGAGGTCTCTTGGACTCTCGGGTGATTATTGGTCTCCCTTGCACATTAATATTCCTCACACTGAGGATTAGACTCCAACAGTATGTATCTCTAATAGTCAATCATTCATTACCAAGGCCAATTTGGGCAGTGGGACAATGAAATAATGTGGGTGAGCTTAAAGCATTATTTTATCTTATGCAATTTGCAGCTGAAAGGGACATCTTCTATTTACAAGTGTTTGGGAACTCTGCATTAACTATTCAATGGATGAAGGATGAGTGGCAGGTTCATGGTAATGGAATTCTTTAGTTGGCATTGCATATGAAGGATAGCTCAAGACTATTCTAGTCGATTAACTTGAATCATATATATTAAGAATTAATTTGGCATGCAGATTCTCTTTCCAATGATACTTTGCAATTGGTCAAAGATCAACTATTTATTGATGAATTCAATGAGGGGAACCTAGTCTCCTTGTGGAATTGTGATATTTTTATCTTTGATTATATCATGATGTAATTTTGTTATTTGTGCTTTTGGACCTTCTAGTAGACTTTTGTATACTTATAAGGTTGAACGTTCTCTTTGGATATATTCCTTAGGATAACAATTGAGTGTCTCTATAAGACACTATAGTTTATGAAGTAGGTTGACTATGGGCATAGATGCCCTTTTAGACATTTCAAAAGATTGTGCCTTGGAACCTAAGGATTATATTTTCAATTCCACTCGAATAGAAAAATATGTTTTTTTCATATATATATATATATGAAGAAAATGAAAACTCCATATCTCAATCATGATTATGATTGAGAGATAAAAAATTTCATTTCTTCTTCTTCTTCTATGGATAGATACATAGAAAAAGAAGAAAAAATATATATTCTCTCTATCGTAATTTGTGGTTAATTTGTGCAACTACTTGTCATGATTTACTGGATCAAAGTCTATATGTCAATGTTTCCATAGGATCCCATGGAAGCAGTCTCATGGGCACTAGGGTAAGTCATGGGGAGGGGGGGGGGGGGTTTCCATAGGATCCCATGGAAGCAGTCTCATGGGAACTAGGGTAAGTCAGGGGGGGGTACTTGTTCAAAATATTGATGATCTAGTAAAATTTGTATTCCAATATCACAATCTAAGAGGACTAGATATTGCAAATGAAGATGTTATAAATAAATCAAGTGGATGGTGGTTGAAAAGCATAGAAGGAAATTATGTTGAGGTAAGTCAAGAATTCAGTTGTTCAAAGGCTTGGAGAGGCTCGAGTAGGTGTTTAGAAAATTTATTACAAGTAAACAATGAATATGATTCAAAGGAAGTGTTCTTTAATCAATGGATGGGCTCTTGGGTATTTAAGGTAAAGGAGTGGAGTTGAGGGATGGATGGATAAGATATGCAAGTGCATAGACGATAAATATTTTGCTCCCAAGAAAGGGTAATTTTTCAAATCAAGGATATTTTGGAATCACGCACATTGGACTAATGGCTATTAACAAATATTAGACCTAGGTTTATATGGGTTTGAACTAATGATGCATTTATATATTAACCAGGGAACACAAACTAAGGGGAAATAAAGGGCCCCAAAAAAGCAAGATGGAATAAATTAAATTGTGATGGGGTAGTGTCATGAACCTCCAAAATTCAAAAATAAATAAAAAAATTATAAACATATAAATGTGTAAATCATCTCTACATTATTAGCATGCAATAGTTATGGTAGCATAAATCGAGATTGTCGTTGCGATGTAAAGTTACTTACACCATTTCTATAACAAATCTTGGAAGGTTAACTAAAAATCTTTGCGGCGTGTCATCGTCATAATCGAGGTGATGTTTTTGTTCCTCTTTACAACTTCCTAGTTATAGTTATGACATGACTTGCTTAACCCTAAAGCTAAGTCTTAACCTAGATTATGGTCTTAATTATATTATGCAGATGGTGTTAGTTGGGACACTATGTATATAGTCTTGATCCCAATTAAACTAGGAAGGACCATGGGTATTACCAAGCCTTAGGCGCAAGGATTACCAATATAAAGCAAGGTTGCGCCTATTCAAAAGTTTATGAACATCGTTGGGGCTATGGGTTTACCCCATAGTCGAATATTGAAAAGATTAAATTTAATATAAAGTTATGGTTATTCTGTCATTCGAAATGTTGGTTGTTGTGATGGTTTAATGTTTGTACTGTGTAATGCTTAGCGAATTTATGAGCCACCCTAGCTGCGAGTTGATAGCATAGCCAAGTCTTTATGGCTTATGTTGGACTGTAATCTAAACCGTCCATTTGGACAGGCAGATGCTTAGGGTTTCGTAAGGGGTTTAATGTGTTCTTTTGATGTCCTAAACTTCATTATTGCTCCGTTGGTCTATGAGTTTTACGTTCTGCTCTGTCAATGGTGATTCTTGTAACTACCCTTCAACGTTAATGGTATACTTTCCCGGTTACCTTGCAAGGTGTGAAGGAAGATATGTTGGTGCTATTGGCTACCAGCTCCCGAGCCCACTGGTTACTGCAACGAACCTGGCCAACCTTCTCTAGCCTTGATCTGCCATTTAAAAGGTAAGAAAATATTTCAACCTATGCTCAGCAATTGGTTATATTGTGTTTTTAGCTATACACAGGTTGCCGAAACTAATGTTTAAGTTTGAAAGTGTAGGCAGGGGAGTGATAAGGGCGTCCAAGAGGAGCCAACCCCTAGCCTTGTCTGCAAAAATACAAGGTAGAAGAAACCTAACTTAGTTCATTCCGGTAAAAAATATTTTAATGAAATGATATAGTTCTGATCTTGGTAAATTGGTGGCAGTTTGTGGGCACCGAAGAGGAAGACGACGGGGTCACCTCCTCCCAAGCCCGCGTCTTAGAATGCCAAGGTATGTAAAGAACCCCATTAAGTCCAACTGGATTTCAAATTTCTTTTTAATAAACGAAAATGGTTGATGATTGCGTTTAAACAATGGTGGATTGCAGGTGACTCCTAGCTAGGTTTTAGAACTGCGAGGAGAGCACAGGATTCTGCCTTCAGCAAGATAAGTTAATTAATTCTTGTTGACCCTTAGGGTTTATGAAAAGTCGACAGAAGGTTTCCTTGTTATCTCTGTTCTAGCGTTTGTTTGTGCATTTATTGCCTTGTTTAAGGCTTGATATTTTTAACTATGGTGCCAACGTGGATGGCTTAATACCATCCTGTCGGTTAACCTGTAATCTATTTAATTAATGATTTTTAAAGAAAGAGTGCCATCGTGGATGGTCTTACAGATCCACCTGTTTACAGGGATGTTTGTTACTATGATCCTTAGGGTCCTTACCAATTTCTTGTTTGGCGTTTTCTGTGTTTTTAAAAGAAGATTAAAGCAATACTTATCATAAGACCAATGTTATGAAGAAATAGCATGACTGCTCTTGGTCTGTTCCAATAATTTATATAAGTTTCTTTCAATGTGGTTATATTTTTTATTGATAGTTTCTTTTTACTGGATCAATGCTGCCATCCCTGATGGTCTTACAAAAATATGAACGCTTTGATCATTTTGTTGTTTTTACAAAGGACTGTATCATGTAGATTAGATTTTTGGTTAATTACGAAATATGGTAAAGTTTGCAAATTTATAAATTACGGCGTTTATAATATTTTAGATTAGGTTAAGATCATCCCAACTATGGTGATTTCGATCTGTAACAAGGTTTATATGAATGAATAACGTATTTATTAAGTTTATGTAGTAGAGGCCTCTCGACTCTCTTGATTCTAGTAATCGACGTTGTTAGTTTTATACATATGAGAATATTTGACAGTACCAATCACTTTACTTCCGTCTTGGCAATCTTGATGTGGTTAGGTTATAAAAGTTGAAACCTAATTCGATTTTGTTCTTTAGTATGCTTTAATCCATGCTAATTTGAAAGCAAAGATTTCTAGAAACAATATTAATATTTATTTTATGAACTTAGATATCGATTTGACAGAAATGCTTACATTTGGAAACAGAATAGGAAATATACTTGAATAAAAAACAGAGATGGGTATAATTATACACGAACTAAATATGATTATTTTATACACAGATATCAATACAACATAATATTAAAATTGAAAACAAAAATAGGAGATATAGTTGAACATATATGAAATAAATCCATAATCTAATTAAGTGCATAAATCAAATTTATGCTAAGGGTTAGTTGCAATTTATAACAAGAATGGTAATCCTAATGTAGCTAGTATTTAACAGATAAGAAAATAAAACAAAGAACTTGGCACCATTGTCAGGAAAACAAAGATGAAATAGTTGTTCCTCCCAACCAACGCCTAGAGCAGCCAAGTCTCACTTGCTACAGAACCCCCGAGCCTGATCGCTGAACCACAAGAGAAAAATCCACTTAATGCGCCATCTATTGCATTATCAGATTCAATGCCCGTCCAATGCTATCCTCCTACTACTTATGGACATATTATTATATAGTATTTTTCCTAGGACTTGGTCATTTATGATCATCCTGCTCTTTAGCACTCAACTAAGAGTTGTGACCTGATTTTGGGGAAGATGCCTCCTGCACCTTGAGTTCTCACTTAGCAGCTTCAGACACTTGTCTTTTCCTCTTGTGGGTCAGCAATCACTCATGCAATAGTTATTTCATTTTTGTCCCCCTTCAGTATTTTTATAAATAAAAGAATAATTCATTACATTTTTTTTTGACTTCTTGTCAAAAATATTTCAAATAATAAATAAACATAAAATATTCAAAAAGTATTTAATAATACTTTATTTAAACTTGGTGTATTACATACACCTCCTCTTAGAGGATACATCCTCGGTGTTATTATTTTTATGTCTTTATTCTTCCATTTCTTCGTCTTGGAAATGGATTGGATATGCCTCCCGCATATCACTTTCCAATTCCCATGTGGACTCTTTCGGACTAAGGTGCTTCCATTGCACCTTGACTTGTCCGATGGTACGGTTTTGGAGTAAAATTTCTCTTCTGTCGAGGATATGCTCGAACCCACCTAGAACTATCCCTTGAGTTCCACCTGTATAACATCCCAATCAATCACATGAGCAACGTCATGAACATACTTCTTTAAAATGGAAATGTGAAAAACATCATGTACTTTAATAGTAGGTGGTAGGGCTAACTGGTATGCTACAGGCCCTACTTTAGCCAAAATTTCAAATGGCCCACAATACCTGGGTGCCAATTTTGAATAACTACCCATCCTTAGGGATATTTTCTTGGGTCTTACCTTAATATACACATGCTCTCCTACTTGTAACTCTCGATGAGTTCTTTTTAAGTCAACATAACTTTTATGTCTGTCTTGGGCAGTCTTCAAATTTTGTTGTACCCTCTTCATGGTTAGTTCCATATCTTTTAACAATTCAGGTCCTAACATTAATCAATCCACCGGACTGCTCCATGCAATGGGAGTATTACATTTATGTCCATACAAAATTTCAAAAGGACTCATACCAGCAGATACTTGAAAATTATTATTGTAATCAAATTCTACTAACTGTAAGTAGTCTTCCCACTTACTTGGTTTGTCCATTACATACATTCTTAGCATGTCTTATAGGACTTGATTTACCCTTTCAGTCTTCCCATCCATTTTCGGATGATACGCAGTACTAAAGTTAAACTGAGTGCCTAACCCTTTAAATAAGGCTTTCTAGAAATTTCTTGTAAATTTTACATCTTTGTCTGAGATTATTACCTTTGGTACGCCACGTAACCAGAAAATCTCTTTCATAAATATATCTGTGATGTTAACATCCTTATAAGTAGATTTTACTGGAATAAAATGAGCTGCTTTGTTTAATTTATCGACTACGACCATGATTGAGTCGTGTTGCCTAAAATTTTTAGGTAGGTCGGTTATAGAATCCATGCTGATGATTTCCCACTTCCATTCTGGAATGGGTAGTAGTTGTAATAAACCTGCTAGATGTTGGTGTTTTTCCTTGACTTACTAGCATTCTATGCAACGAACTAAGTATTCTGATACCTCTTTCTTAATGTTAGGCCAAAAGAAGTTTTTTCTGATCATGGTGATCATCTTTTGGTATCCAGGATGTCCCGAATACGGTCGTTTGTGTAACTCATTCATGATTGTTAATTTGAATTCTGTTGTATTTGGTATGTACAATCTGTTTTTATGTAGCAGTAATCCTCTTCTATTTAGACTAAAATATGTTTTTATCAGGTTCTTTTCATTTTCAGCAGTCTTTTCCTTTAAATTCTAGTATTCTTTATCATAATTTTCTGCATTTAAAATCTGATTTTCTAAATCAGATACGTAACTGCTGCTTGCAAATAATAAATATGCATGATGACTTAAAGCATCTGCAACTTTTTTTCATTCCCTTTTATATGTTTTATTTCGAAGTCATATTCGCTTAAGAATGACAGCCACCTTGCTTGTCTAGTGTTTAAATTATGTTGATCAAACAAGTATTTTAAACTTATGTTATATGACATTAGCAAAAATTTCCTTCCGATGAGGTAGTGTCGCCACATTTTTAATCCATGTATAATTGCAACAAGTTCTAAATCATGTGTGGCATAATTCTTTTCATATTCTTTTAATTTTTTGGATTCGTAGGCCACAACATGATTCTCTTGAATTAGTACCCCTCATAATGCTTCATTACATGCGTCGGTGCATATGACGAAATTCTTAAAAGGATCAACAATTTTTAATATAGGGGCGGTGGTTAATAGATGTTTTAATTTATTAAAACTTTCCATACACTTTTCATTCCAATCAAACTTTTTTCCTTTCTTTTGTAGTGAATTTATGGGGTAGGCTATCTTAGAAAATCCTTCTATAAACTTTCAATAATAACCTGTAATCCCCATGAACGATATTACATCCGTTACATTTTTAGGAACTGGCAATTCAATGATAGCCTTAATCTTGTCAGGATCGACAGATATTCCATCCTTAGACACTACATGTCCTAGATATTGAATTATGTCTTTAAAGAAATCGCATTTGCTAAACTTAGCAAACACTTGTTGTTCTCTTAAAATCTGCAGAAATATTTTTAAGTGTTCTTGATGTTCTTGTTCATTCATCGAATAAATCAGTATATCGTCGATGAAGACGACTACGAATTTATCTAAGTAGTTACTCATAATACTATTAATTAATCACATAAAAGCTGCAGGTGTGTTTGTTAATCCAAATGGAATTACAACAAACTCGTAACGGCCATAACGAGTTCTAAAAGAAGTTTTAAAGATGTCTTCATCTTTGATCTGTACTTGATGGTAGCTGGACCTTAAATCTATTTTAGAAAAGATTGTCGCCTCTTGGAACTGATCGAATAGATCGTCTATCCGGGGTAAAGGATATCGATTTTTAATAGTCATCTTATTTAATTTTCGATAGTCTATACATAATATTAAGGTTCTGTCTTTCTTATTTACGAATAAGATCGGCGCTCCCCAAGGGGAAACACTAGGTCGAATGTACTTCTTGTTAATTAGTTCTTGTAACTGTGATTTAAGTTCTATGAGTTCTATTATATTCATCCTATACGGAGCTTTTGATGTTGATACTGTTCCCAGTATTAGATCGATCATAAAGTCTATGTCTCTTTTCGGAGGTAGTCCAGGGACTTCTTCTGGAAAGATGTCTTTAAAATATTTCAAGACAGGTATATCTTCTACTTTAAGGTTGTTATTTTGATATTTATCATCAATTACATAAACAACAAATACTTTACATTCCATATGTACATATCTCTTCATTTGTAAGGATGAGATCTCTTTAATTGTAGTCTTTCTTGGAATTCTTGTTACTTTAATTGTGTTTCCAGTATTATCTATGCATGTAAATTTTTTTTCATAACAATTCAACATGACTCTGTTTTTTTCCAACCAATCCATTCCTATCAGCATATCATAAGAACCTAATGGTAAAATATCCAGATCAACCTTCGTATTAAATTCATTCATCAATACTTCAAATTTTTTCACATAACTAGTGACCTTACGTTTAGTACTTGTGGCTAACTGTACCAGCCAAGATTTTTCAAAATTTTCAGGTACTAAATTACATAATTCAACAATCCTAGGTGATACATAACTCAGACATGCACCTGGATCAATTAGTATGGAAATAGGTTGACTTTTTATCATACCTTCAATCTCAACCATTGAAGCTTGATGGTCTGCTTGTCGATTCTCTAATGCAGCACTGATTCTGGGCATACTTCTCGCCATATCTCCAACTGTAACAACTTCCTAAATAGAGTGAAATTTATTAAAGGTTTTATTTCTTACAGGACAGTCTTTAAAGTAATGTGGGTCACCACATTCCCAACATTTTAAGAGTTCCCTCTGTGCAGCGTTTTCATTAAAATTAGTGGGAGGTTCTCTTTCTGTGGTTTAAAACCTCTGTAATTACTACCCCGATACCCTCTATAATTATTTCCAGAATTTCTCTGAAATTTATTATTATTATTATTCTTAAAGTTATCCTGTATTTTAGTGTTCCAATTAGGTACATTTTTTCTTTTATTCTTATTTTGATCATAACAGTAATTCGCTTTTCTCCTTGCTTCTTCCAGTGTCTTCGGATTGTCATACTCAATCCACTCCTTAAACATGGTAGGTAAGCAACTGAGGAAGCGCTATATTTTTGGTTTTTCATCTATTATATATGGTACATAACGAAGCAGACTTAGGAATTTAATACAGAGTTCTTTCATGGGCATAACACCTAACCTTAACTCATAGAATTCCTTTGCTTTTTATTCATAGTACTGTTCTGAAAGATACTTTTGTTTAAATAGTTTCTTAAAGGTTTTCCAGGTTACGTGTAGTTCTTTTATACCTTTTACTTTTTTGATATCTTGCCACCAAATATATGCTTTTCCACTTATGGTCATTTTTTCCTTTAGTTCATTAGAATAGTTATAAATTTGGAAGTATTTCTTCATTCAAGACAGCTAGGCTTCTGCCTCTTCTCCTTTCTCGATTTCACCGTTAAACATATGAGGTTTAATTTTTTTAAATTCTCCTGAAATCTCTTCATAGGGTATGTACTTCTTTTTATCTTTATGACTATCACTACTTTCACTAGAATCTTGATGTTCTTCTGTGTGGTGTTTAGGTGGTTGCTCACTGGAAGTTTCAACCCCATGGCTGGAAAATTCCAGCTTTCTTCCCTTACATTTGTAAGGTGTATCTTTTGGCTTATCAGTTTTAGAATCTTTCTTCTTCTTATGCTTTCATAATTTGTTCATTATCATCCTTAACTCTTTTTAATTCTGACCTTAGTTCCTAAACTGTTTGTTGTAACTCTGATGGGTTTTCGTTTCGACTTTCCTTTAAGTTTACCCAGATTTCACCCTCTTCATTGTTCACTGGTATTCTAGGGGGAGATTCTTCTTCCGCAGGAATTCCGAATTATGCCATAGTATCCTACAAAAATAAAGTTATCCTCCTCTTCCTATTTAGTAAGAGAATCAAACCCAAAATAAATAAACATTAGTTTTCTGGTTTAACAGTTGCAATGTTGGGCTGGTTCAGGTCAAGTGTTGTAACCATGCTTTGATACGATTATGTCATGAACCTCCAAAATTCATAAATAAATAAAAAATTATAAACATATAAATGTGTAAATCATCTTTACGTTATTAGCATGCATTAGTTATGGTAGCATAAATCTATATCGTCGTTGTGATGTAAAGTTACTTACACCATTTCTGTAACAAATCTTGGGAGGTTAACTAAAAAGCTTTGCGGCGTGTCATTGTCATAATCGAGGTGATGTTTTTGTTCCTCTTTACAACTTCCTAGTTATAGTTATGATATGACTTGATTAACCCTAAAGCTAAGTCTTAACCTAGATTATGGTCTTAATTCTATTATGCGAATGGTGTTAGTTGGGAGACTATGTATATAGTATTGATCCCAATTAAACTAGGAAGGACCATGGGTATTACCAAGCCCTAGGCGCAAGGGTTACCAATATAAAACAAGGTTGAGCCTATTCAAAATTTTATGACCATCGTTGGGGCTATGGGTTTACCCCATAGTCGAATATTGAAAATATTACATTTAATATAAAGTTATGGTTATTCCGTTATTCGAAATGTTGGTTGTTGTGATGGTTTAATTTTGTATTGTGTAATGCTTAGTGAATTTATGATCTACCTTGGATGCGAGTTGACAATGCATCCAGGCCTTTATGGATTACGTTGGACTGTAATCTCAACTGTCCATTTGGACAGGCAGATGCTTAGGTTTTCATAAGGGGTTTAATGTGTTCTTTTGATGTCCTAAACTTCATTATTGCTTCGTTAGTCTATGAGCTCTGCATTCTGCTCTGTCAATGGTGATTCTTGTAACTACCGTTCAACATTAATGGTATACCTTCCCGGTTACCTTGCAAGGTGTGAAGGAAGATATGTTGGTGCTAATGGCTGCTACCTCTCGAGCTTGCTGGTTACTGCAATCAACCTGACCAACCTTCTCCAGCCTCGATCTTCCATCTAAAAGGTAAGAAAAGATTTCAAGCTATGCTCAGCAATTGGTTATACTGTTTTTTAGTTATACACAGGTTTCTGAAACTAATGTTTAAGTTTGAAAGTCCAGGAAGGGGAGTGAAAAGGGCGTCTAGGAGGATCCAACCCCTAGCCCTGTCTACAAAAATACAAGGTAGAATAAATCTAACTTAGTTCATTCTGGTAAAAAATCTCTTAATGAAATGATATAGTTCTGATCTTGGTCAATTGGTTGCAGGTTGTGGGCATCGAAGAGGAAGGCAACAAGGTCACCTCCTCCCAAGCTCGTGTCTTAGAATGCCAAGGTATGTAAAGAACCCCATTCTGTCCAGCTAGATTTCAAATTTCTTTCTAATAAATGAAAATGGTTGTTGACTGTGTTTAAACAATGGTGTTTTGCAGGTGACTCCTAGCTAGGTTTTAGATCTACAAGGAGAGCACAGGATTCCACCTTCAGCAAGATAAGTTGATTAATTACTTGTTGACGCTTAGGTTTTATGAAAAGTCGACAAAGGGATTCCTTGTTATCTATGTTCCAACGTTTGTTTTTGCATTTATCGCCTTGTTTAAGGATTGATATTTTTAACCATGATGCCAACGTGGATGGATTAGCATCTCGTCGGTTAACCTGTAATCTATTTAATTAATTATTTTTAAAGAAAGAGTGCCATCGTGGATGATATTACGGATCCACCTGTTTACATGGATGTTTGTTACTATGATTCTTAGGGTCCTTACCAATTTCTTGTTTGTCGTTTTCTGTTTTTTTAAAAGAATATTAAAGTAATACTTATCATAAGATCAATGTTATGAAGAACTAGCATGACCGCTCTTGGTCTGTTCCATTAATTTATATAAGTTTCTTTCAATGTGGTTATCTTTTTTATTGATAGTTTCTTTTTACTGGATCAATGCTGCCATCCCCGATGGTCTTACACAAATATGAATGCTTTGATCATTTGGTTGTTTTTACAAAGGATTGTATCCTGTAGATTAGATTTTTGGTTAATTATGAAATATGGTAAAGTTTCCATATTAATAAATTATGGCGTTTATAATATTTTAGCTTAGGTTAAGATGAACCCAGCTATGGAGATTTTGATTTATAACAAGGTTTATACAAATGGATAACATATTTATTAATTTTATATAGCAGAGGCCTCTCGACTCTCTTGATTCTAGTAATCGTCGTTTTTAGTTTTATACAGATGAGAATATTTGATAGTACCAATCACTTTACTTCAGTTTTGGCAATCTTGTTGTGGTTAGGTTATAAAAGTTGAAACCTAATTTGATTTTGTTCTTTAGCGGGCTTTAATCCATGCTAATTTGAAAGCAGATATTTGTATAAACAATATTGATAGTTATTTTATGAACTTAGATTTCGATTCGAAATAAATGCTTACATTTGGAAACATAATAGGAAATATACTTGAATAAAAAACAAAGATGCATAGAATTATACATGAACTAAATATGATTATTTTATACACAGATATCAATACTACAGAATATTAAAATTGAAAACAAAAATAGGAGAGATATTTGAACAAATATGAAATAAATCCATAATCTAATTAAGTGCATAAATAAGATCTATGCTAAGTGTTAGTTGCAATTTATAACAGGAATGGTAATCTTATTGTAGTTAGTATTTAAAAGATAAGAAAATAAAACAAAAAACCTGGCACCATTGTCGAGAAAACAAAGATGAAATAGACGTTCCTCCCAACCAACTTCTAGAGTAGCCAAGTCTCACTTGCTCTATAACCCCCGATCCTAATCGCTGAACCACAAGAGAAAAATACACTTAATGTGCCATCTCTTGCATTATCATATTCAATCCTTGTCCAATGCTATCCTCCTACTACTTATGGACATACTATTATATAGTATTTTTCCTAGGACTTGGATATAATTAAAATTTTAAAACTATTTTATTTTTGACCAAATTTGTTTCATTGGTTTATTTTCATTAGTTTATTTTTTACCAAGATTTCAACCTTACTTGCTTCAGAGTAAGAACCCACTATGACGTTGCAACCAATGGTTGAATCCCCTCCACCCATAAAATATTGTTGGTTTTATTTTCTTAATAGTTGAAATTTCAATCATTTTTGTGTATTTGTTGTCATTTATATTTTGTTCTATAGTTGTATTTGTTGATGGATTCAAATGGAGCACTATATAATAGATTTCCTACTTTGAATGGTGTGTGATTCCTCTTCTAGCATGCCACGATCATGTGGTTTCTCTAGGAATCAATTTACTTTCTTTCATTAGATACTTTCCAACAATTACATCTCAATTCCTAGAAGGTAAACGCATTTCACAACCATGAGCTAAAGTAACATATGGGAAAGATATTCCCAGGTAAACTCATGTTACGGAATTCCCACACCTTTAGTCCATGCATAAGCAACAACATTTAATTTATCAACGCATAGGACCAATAATACAAAGTTCATTCAACAACATTTGAAGTCTTGAAGGTTGCCCTGCTTGTGCACATTGATTCACAAGGTTATGCTCCTTGGTTGATAATTTAAGTGCAAGTTAGGGGTTCACCAATGTTCATTTTTGCAATTATTTGGATCGGCATGTACTCCCCTATATCAACTCTTGGAAACAATGGATATGATATTTTAAAAAATGGGCATGGTCTCTGACCACTGTAAAGAAACCAACAAGATATACTCTATATCCTACATTGTATTTACAAACAAGACCAAATTGGGTAACATTTATAATTCGATTTTTTTTTACTTCAAAGTAAAGTCAAATGTGAGGAAATCCCTTATATCACCATTGGCCTTGCAGGGAGCGTGGGAATTTGTGGAAGAGGAGCTTAATTCTTATGTTATTTTGTATCCTATAGGTGGAAAAATGTATCAAATACCATTCTTGGAGATTGTGTTCCCTCATCAAGTAAGGGAGTCACAAATAATACAATGTCAAGTCACACAGAATGATCCTATCAAAGATGTAGAGTATATCGCTTGGATTTGAGGATTATATGATTTTATGAACCATTACATTTGAACTCCCCTAGGGCTTCTTATGTAAACTATTTTGGGTTTGAGGATTGTACAATGATATGACCCATTGCATTCCAAACCTCATAGGGCTTCTTATGTCGACTATTTGGGTCTAGATTCGGTTGTAGGTCTAAATGGGACATCCATGATAAAAGAAGAGAGGTCATGGGGTGAGAAATATTATGTCCATAACTCTGATATACTTGTGAAGGTAAAGAGCACAATCAATCCTTACACTATTCTTAGGAATTCTCAAAGCAATCTTGTCAACAAGTGAGAATCAAAACAACTCAAACAATAAAACAAATTAATAGATATATGTAAAGTTATTGGAACAAATAAGAGAAAAGTGTTAAATTCATAACACAATGCAACTTAATGTAAGTTGACGTTGCTTCAGTTACTTCAATAATATCCTAATGTGTGGTGTTCTCAATCATACTCAAGGGTGGTGTTTATCGATTTGCATACCTATACTGTTGGTGCTGATTAGAAAATCTGCCTATGATCAATAGTATCGTTTGCAACATATTAGTAGTAGTGTAATATAAGGGAGGTGCCATAGTCTTATTGCGAGATGGAATTGCTTCTACCTACCTTTGGACTTCAAAATTAGGATTTAGAACATTCTAGGGTGGTGATTGATGAAGTTGATTCTCTTTACTTTGGCTAGTGATTAATGGCATTATAGGAGGTTTGATCATTTGAACACCATGTCCAGTCATAATGGATGATGGATGGTCATGGTATTAGTATAGAAACTACAATTGACATTGAATGGACAATACAATGAAATAAGCATAAAAATTTACAACCATCCTTTCCTAGGAGGGGAGGACCCTACATGGTTAGCTTACATATAGTAAAATAGTTTACATATAGTAAAATATCCTCTTGATACTTAATTTAAACATTCACAATTTGATTAGTTATTTATATATAAGTTTGTAGATGGACACAATGGTGCCCATTCGAACATACATTTTGAGTTCAATTTTTTTTTAAACCAAAATAGATAAAAATTTATATTAAAATGTTGAAAGAAGCAATCATAATAATACGAAGAGTTTGACCCTTCTTCTGAGGGGATTTAGAGATATACAGTATATTACCAAAATTCCCTCATCCCAAAACTTAAACAACAAAGTACTATCTATAGAAATAAAATTTCTAGTACTATACAAGTGTACATACTGACCCAATAAGAAAACATAGAAGAAATACATAAAAATGTGAAACATGAGGAGATGCAGTTTGAAATTTCAACACAAGGATAAGCTTCATCCTTCTTTCCTACTTGATTCAAGTTCTATTATTTCATTCTCTAGCTGGAGCACTGAGTCCTTTTCTGGAGCACTTGAAACCTGAATGGATTTGTGCTGAAGACTGCCCTGTGCAATATCTCAACTACATCCTCAAACAACCTATCCACTTCGCCTCCCTAAAATCTAATGTTTCCTTCCATGTCATCAATTCTAGTTTCCAACAATGATATGTTGTATGAATTTGGTGCATGGTCTGAAGGATACCTTCCAATTGAACCTACAAGTGTCGCATTGCTTTCTTCAAATCCCCAGTTGCATTATGAATCTTGCAGAGATAAAAATTCCAAGATTCCATGGTTGTATTTGGGAAAGCACGAACCCTGAACACATGGAATATCAATAGCCTCAACCTAAGTAAAGAATGCTAGAGCTTCCTTTGCATCCCCCAAAGGACTTGGGTCTCATACCAAATGAAGAGATTATAGAACAACTCTCCATGATAAACAGAAAGCCTTCACATCTAGAACAATATTGAGACTAGCTTTAACCAAAGTCCAAGCTAAGAAGTGACCCAATCCTGTGGGAAAATCTCTAGTTAGAGATATCCCACAAGCCTTCCACGAAACATGATCGGATGCCATTAAAATTGGCTTGTGCAAGACCTGGGATGAGTGCAGGTGAAGATATATGCATAGATAGTTTTTAAATGCCAAGGTGTGTGGTGTGTCAACCACCTTGGTCAGGTTCCTATCGAAAGCAATGAACGCACCCCCCTTCCTAAATGACCTTGGGGTTACCAAGTTCATTTCCTTCGTGCATATGGTATCCACGTTCGACATGGATGGCCGTCCATCTCCAAGCAAACACCTTTATCCATAGAAATGACTTGATTTTCCAATAGATCTGCTTGCTCAATGTTGATTCTTCTTATGTGCATTAGACTGGGTTTTGTGATCCTTTTGAGAATACCGACGGTTCTTTTTCGTGATCTCCCTTGGATTTCCATGTCATTGATCAACCCTTTGCATGAAGATCTAATAAACAACAAAAAATATATGAGGATGATAGTTTCTAGACTTTAAGAGAAACTACGAGCTTCGCTCTGAGCATCAAGGCATACCACTCTGCTTGGTTGTTGGTTTATATACCAATACCCCATGTCAACGAATTCACTATTATCCCATCGAGATCTAGCAAGATCCCCCCGCACCTGCCACCCATGGACTTCCTTTAGAAGATCCTTCAAAGAACAATTTGTAACAGTTCTATTTAGGGATCTAGTGTTGAAAGTCTACTGGTGCCATTTCTAGCTTCCACATGGGAGAGTGAGTTGATATGACAAGAGAATTATATTGAGAGGAGCTTCTTGGAAGGAGATCACAGACCCAAAGGGAATCCGAAGAGGAAAGAGGCTCCATGGAGAAGCCAAAAGTCCCCCTTGAGAGAAAATCTTTGCAAATTTCGAGTTCAATCTTTAAACAATTGACATTCTCATTATTTTTTATTGGTTAATCCATACTTAATGTAAAATATCTTCATCACTTTCATTAAGAAAGTACATTTAATCATTCATAATTGATTTTTTAGTCATTTATATATAAATTTGTATATATACACAATTGTCTTCATATATATATATATATATTTGATGGACTTTTTTCAAATTGTAGGGGAAAGAAAAAAACATTTATTGTTTCTCGTTGACAACGAGTGTCTTATACTATATTCAATTCATAACTTTATGAAGACCACCCAAACTCTTTAGCATGCATGACACTTAAAGAAGTTGTTTTCCTTTGGTGTTTTTCTCTGACAATTAACATACTTTCAAAACGGGGAAAGAGATCAACGAAGTTGTGTTGTTTAAAGAGATGATATTTTTTTTAATAGTACATGAATAATTATTAGAGAATTCATTGAATAAAGTTCATGAACAACTGGAGCCTTAATTAAAAGGAGCCTCTAACCATTTAAGCGTCAATTATCATATGGTGGGAGGATGTGATGGATGAGGGCATGAGATACATGATCATCAAATTAGTTTAAGGCTAACAAAAATAGGGGTAGATACTTCATCATCATCAAATTATTTTAAGGTCAACAACAATCGAGGTTTCTAATGGATATTTGACAATATGTAGATAGTAAAAAGTTTGATGACTAACCCAAATGAGACATGAGGGAAGAATAGTGTAATGGTGATATATAAATAGAATCTCCCAAAGACTCATGGAATAGGAGGAAATAGAGGATCATTATTATGCCTTGGGACAATTTAGTGGGTAGCTCCTACATGTTAATTAGAGGCTAGAAAGCACCAATTCAAATGAGATCAATAGTCCATCATTCACAATAGGATCATCATGTCAACAATTCCCCATTAGTGATGACACATTGCCTTTGATGACTATCATTTCCTAAGGTATATATTTCCCATGACCTAGGCACAAATTCCATTTCAAACAAACCATGTGTTCCTTTCATGGGATTTTGTAGTGAAATAATAATTAGATTAGTGTTTGTTCCTTTCCCTCTTTCCTTATCTTAATTGTTGTGAATCAAAACCCTAGTAATTTGAGCAGTCCTTGTTTTGATTAGTGTTTGTTTCTTTATATTTTCCCTTCTCTTAAACGGAAGTGGATCAAAATCCTAACAACTCCAAACCTCCTCTCAAGTGACACTTGTGAAGAGAAGATATAAGATCAAATCCTTTCCTATGTGAAATTTTTAACCAAGCCTCTCTCCTCCCCTACAATCAACCTTTAGAATCCAAGAATGGAGGTTAGAATTGGTATAGAATAAACCCTCATAAATTTGGAGTGCAAGAATACAATGTTTCAAATGTCAAGGAGGTGCTACATTTGATGCCATATGTTACTTACACGTAGTTACTTGATGTTAGCCTTTAAACGAGCATACAATAATGATCAGAGAAAATAACCATAGCAACATAAAAAAAACTATTGAACACACCATAATTTACCCTAGAAAACCCCATGAGGGGAAAAACCATCAAGAATGAATATCTCCATTACCCTTGGCCAAAACAAGCCAATCAAGCCAAGTGAGCCGCGGCTCACCCGCTCACCTCCAGGACATTTTACAATGGAGTATGCCAAGCCCTTTATAGGCTCATTACATGCAATACCATGGGCTACCAAATACCATGGACCCAAAAAACCACTTGCTTTGACCTAAACCAAGATTAGCTCAATGACTCATTCATCGATTCAAGGTTAACCTAACACTCGAACATCCTTTCTTTTTCGATACCAATGAAAGAAGTATAGTAGTGGATGCTCGATAGTGTCCTACACAAGAAGATATTTCATATTGTTGATTTCTATGTCAATTCCATTATTGAAGATAACATGCAAAAGTTTCCCATTAACCAAACATTTATTAATAAACAAGTTAGTTTGCCAAAATTGAGTTTTGAGATTTTAACAAATGAGAGGTATTTCATCGACAAGTGTCAACTATGCATTTTGTCTAAGTTTGAGCAAATGTATCATTAAATATCTACATTTATCAATGGATTTTGGATTCAACTTATGACAATTTCAATAAGTGTTTCACTAGGAATGTTGTTGTCTATGAGGTTGATTCAAATTGAAATCATATTAGTTCAAACCCTCTTATTGAATCTATTATATACATTGCTAGCAATGAGGTCAACTACAAGATACATATTTGCCTTGTTGTTGTGTGAGGAGGTCATGGAAAACTTCGTGTTAGTGGATATTGATGTCTGCTACTATTTTTATGATTTCAAATGGGTAGGTTTCTCTAATCAAGAATCATATTGTTTCTTATCACTTTTGGCCTTGAAATTTTCTTTGAATTATGGTTGTATTTCATAATCAATGTAGCCAGATCATTATTACTCTTTACATTTATTCATGGGAAAAAAAATAAAAATAATATATTATTTCATCCCTAAAACATATTGAAAAGCTAACAAAGAGACCAAGACCAAATAGGCTTTTCTCTACTTTTGGAAAAAAACCTAAAAATATATATATATGTTAAAAGGAAATTGATTATTAACATAAAAGTAGTTAAATGTATGATAAAAAAATAATAATCATCTTCTATTTTCTTTTACTTTACTTATCAAACTTTTTCACATAATTGATCTTACACTAATGTAGATTCCAAGTATAGATAGGTATTAAGAAAATTGAGATATAAAGTTTTCAATTGCACACAAAATTGGGAGTTAAGATCAATTTATGCTAGTATACACATATATGTATGGTATTCTTTTTTATTTTATTTTTTAAATTACAAATATGTGTTTTGATTTATAAATATAGATATACACATTTATCCATAATATACATTGTTTATTTTTTAATTATTTTGTTAATATTATATTAGATAAACTTATGCCATGTATCACATTAAACACAAACTTTATATATCTCGCTAATAATAGGATTAAAATGCACCTTGCTTTTTTCAAATCTTTATACATCTCCCTAATAATGGGATTAAAATGAACTTTGCTTTTTTGGAGCCTCCAAGAATATTTATTTGATCTAAGATATAATTGAGGTTTGTGCAAAATTTACTTTCCTCAGTTTCTATTGTGATCCTTTTTGACCCATTTTTAAACCTTAGATGCATCCCTATAACCTTATAAAACTTTGCATCTTCTTAATCATTCCTTTTTCTAAGATATTTTTAGGTGTTCCTAGCAATGTCAACAATGGATTCAACTTACATGAGACATGTTAAATCAGGTGTATATTCCATTATACAGGTTGGTATTGGACATTTTCCAATGTTGTAATTAACTTAGGTGAGTTATTTAAACTCACATAGGCTCTCAACCACCCAATTATTTTTGGGTTTTGTTGAACCTCCTCAATTATATAAAGTGAGGCTCTCTCTTGTAATTAATCATTCAATTTAATAGATTTCTTCTTCTATTAGCAAGAATTATCATTTATGATCCGGGTTGATCCTGGGTATTAGAGCTGGTTCAACCCTGACTGACTCTGACTGACTCTCTCACGATTAGACCAATACTTTTACATGATTTCATCTTCGTTTTCTCTACTCCCTTCTTTGTTTGGCTTTCTGTGATGCTTGTTTTCTAAGGTTGTTTTCTGAGGATATTTGCATGGGCCTCTCTTTGTTTGGCTTTCTGTGATGCTTGTTTTCTAAGGTTGTTTTCTGAGTACTCCCTTCTTTGTTTGGCTTTCTGTGATGCTTGTTTTCTAAGGTTGTTTTCTGAGGATATTTGCATGGGCCTCTCTTTGTTTGGCTTTCTGTGATGCTTGTTTTCTAAGGTTGTTTTCTGAGGATATTTGCATGGGCCTCTCTTTTTCCCTCCTCTATGCATCGCTTGGTATACAAACACTTCCAAGCGAGGCCATGTCTCGGCTTCGAGCTTCTCTCGACGTCACCTGGATTGGCCTTTTTGTTAGACAGTTCATGGCTTCTCGGGCATACTTCTGGTTGGTGGCTTCGACGGCCTCTCTCATATCTGCACTCAGATTTGCATGTAGCGATCAATGGAAGCTCAGATCTCCTCGTAGTCGCCTCTTACTTGTTGTGTACGGCTTGAACAACTTTCAGATCGTGGCTTTATTAGTCATATCGTGGTTCAACCCATTGGTGAAGAGATTGTTCATGAGCCACTTTCAGGGTTCTTGGTTACTGTAATCCGTGGTATCATTTAGATCTGCTGGTTTGCGAGGTCTTTTCTATGCAATAATTCTGTGCCATTACCACCCAGGATCATCTTTGCGTTGGGGTTTGTTTCTGCTTGTGGAGTGTGTGGCCTTTAATCTTGGTGGCCACACTCCTTTGCACCCTAGCCTGTTTTATTTATCACTAGCATGAGGCAGCAACCGATCGCCTCTATCATGATCAGCGTGAACAAGATTTATGGATGAGAATGCTCGATCTATGAGCTTATCTCATCCCGTGGGATACGGAGAAGTATAAGGATAGGGAGAAGTATAAGGGTTAATTAAAATGTTTTTGATTTTTTGGATAATTTTAAAATAGGACATTTAGTTGAGAAAAGGTAATTATCATTGTTGAAATTGTAGAATTGTAAAAATAACAATTTCCAAGAACAAATTTGACCAATTTATATAAAACATTAACAAAAAAAACTACGTTTTAGTTGTCTTTTATCCCACACGGTGAGATACCCACACCTGTGCATTTTTTTAAAGTTACCATGCTTAGTGTTGTTTGGATACACCTTTATCTTGTGTGGCGTCTCCTTTTTTGTACACATTTATGACTTTTTCCTCTCTCTTTTTCAGTTAAGAGTTATGGAGAGTTGGATTTTGCCTTTGGTGACTATGGCTGAGATCGAGGGTTCTATGCCCTTTGACATCACTTCGCCCAATCTGGCATCACTTTTCCACTTCGACCAAGTTCTTATTTGATTGTATCGAACTCAAAATGGACCTATGGAGGTCCATTGGGATATTGTTTCTATTTTGAATTTTTTTTTTGTCCACTTCGACCAAGTTCTTATTTGATTGTATCGAACTCAAAATGGATCTGTGGAGGTCCATTGGGATATTGTTTCTTTTTTCATTTCTTTTTTTCTTTTTATTTTTGTCCTGGTAAGGGTTATGGGCAATGTTTTTTCCATACCATCTTTACTATTGGAGTTTTCATTTTCCACACTATTTGAGATCTTAGAAGTTCTAAAAAGTATTTGTGCTCTTTTAAAATGAATGGTTACATACTACACTTGTTTACTTGTTTGAGATTCTTATTTCTCATGGGATGAATAAATGATTTGATTTTTTTGTTGTAAATGGGTATCTAAAATCGCTTTGTTTGTCGGAACCCATATTGAGGATTGTTGTCCATGGATGGTTTTATGGTACATTTCGCTCTACACATTTGAGTAGTGGATTTCGTGCCACTCGTGCAAATAGTATTTGGAGTGTCACCAAACATTTGTCTCCATGTACTGCCTTGTTTCATAGTATCTTGGAGCTCGCCACTTTGGAGTGTTTCTTGCTTATGTTGTTTTGCACATTTGTCGCCTCTAGCTCGTACTCCATACATTTTCCATTAGTTGTGACACCTTTTGTTGTCATCTTTTCCACTCATTTCAACATTGTGGGGGGTGGTATGCAATGCTTCCTTGGGTGATTCTTAGAGCCTCGTATTGAGCACTTATTCCTTTTTGAATTGGCGGTTGCAGCGGCTGGCGACCCATGCACTCTGGTGAGATGGATTGGCATCCATAAGGACACTTAGTTTATGATATTGTTGTCAATTGTACATGAGTACATGATTAGGGTTTTTATGTCGGGTCTCATTTTAGAGGATCGGTCTCTTTGCTTGGGAAGTTGAAACTCGTTGCTTGGATTTCTACATGTATCTTTGATGGCATTGGAAACGTGGAGTTGGGTCTAGCCCTCTTTAGACTTTCTGTCATACTTTTTGTTTGGATCTTTTAATGTCCATGGACCTCATTGCTTCCTTGATGGTTGATGGTGTTCACTTTTGTTCGAAGCCTTGTTATGGTTCCTAACCAGTACCTATTTCTTGGGAGCATTCATGTGGTGGTTGTAAATGTTTGTCATTTTTGTGCAGGCTTTGCAACCCATCTATTTCTTCAAAGTTCAATCATGTTCATTGAGATTATTTGGCTTGAGTCTTATTCAGAGTTTTGGTTGGAGGTTTTAGCCTCCGAGGGTCTCCTGTTCTTTCCATTTGTTGCATCATTGTGAGCTCTTCTTCAATTTCGTATCCAATGCCTTTTTCAACAGTGGTGGTTTTCTCTCTTTTGGGAAGGAGTTTTTATCATACGGGATTTTCTCCTTTTCTCCAGTTATGAGAGTTTGTACATGGGTACCTTATCAAGCCTCGCTGTTGGGACCCATCTTTGTTTTATTTTGTTTCCTCCCTACATTTTGGTTATGGTGGGTGTTGGTGTTGGCATTTTCCAATGCTGCCAATTTAAGTGAGTTGTAAGCTCACATAGTCTCTCAACTGCCCAGCTATTATTGCAGATTTGTTGAGCCTCCTCACTCCTATAAATTGAGGCTCTCTCTTGTAATTAATCATTCAATTTAATAGATTTCTTCTTTTATTAGCATAATTAAAATTTATGATCCAAATTGATCCCGAATCTCTTCAATCATGTAGTTCAAAAGATTATTAGAAGCAATGTTGCACATTCTTATGAGCATGTACTTATTCCATTTCACAATCATGTAGTTCAAAAGATTGTTTGAGGCAATGTTGCACATTCTTATGAGATAGAGATCTCCTTCTTCTTATTTTTGTAAGTAAGCATCTTTGGAACATTTTATTAATAGTGTACAAAATGGTACAAAACGTTACAGGAATATAAAGGCATTACGCCGCACTACAGCCCTTCCCAAGTTGGAAAAACAGGGCAAGACAATTCTTCACATCAAAGATTAACAAAACGACCCAACATTGTCCTGGATACCTTCAAAATGACCAGTAACAGTCTTGTTGTGCCTACAGCTGAAAAGGATCATTTACAAAAACTTAAAGTATACACGAAACAAAACAGAACAGGGGACAAAACTTAAACAACCTGTGAATTCCAGAGCTCTTTGAATCAGAGTGCCAAGGTTTCATTGGCGTTCCTGGTTGTCTAGCTCCTTGCATTCTGTGGGTCAGAGCACTAAACACCTCCACAACTTCTTCCAGAGTGCGCATGCCAACCAGGCCTCTCTGTTGGTGGCATTTAATCTACGCAATTACTCCTCGAATCTATTTTACTAGTTGGTCCTGGGCCTGGATCTCACGAGCAAGCGGAATGTGCCCAGCCCAGAAGGGGTTTTCCGCTATCAGTCTCCCCTGGTGAGATTCAAATTCCTGCAGGAGGGAAATTTCCATGCGCGCAATTTGCATCTCGGTGATGCCATACGTCTCCGCAAGGTACTGAGCTGCCCAATTAAACGCCAGAGGGTGAGCGCCCTCAGGCACACTAATCTCTTGGTGAGAGCTACCTTCCCCCATTTAGCGATAATGCTCACTGGTGCTATGCTGAGAACCTCTGTGGCTACGCATTTGCATACGGGAAGCCATGATGCATAGGAAAAGGGTTCCTGACATGAGAGAGATGCCACCAACAAACTGTAACCAACGGTTCCTATAATGAAACAGACACAGCATAACAACCCACCAGAGAAGGCAACCAAATTTAACAGTGCGGATCCTCCTTGAGAATTCTAGCTTTACGGCCTTTAAATCCCGAGGCTCCTGGATTTGGCCATTGTATAGGCCCTCAAATTGCCATACTCGATAATCATTGCAATATCGTCCATGTCCTAGGTTCTGCATGCATCATTATTGATGAGCTCTCGAACCTGAAGGAATTTAGTACGTTCCCACATGCTAAAGCCAGTCCAGACGTAATTTCTATCCTTGATCCATCCATCCATCCTTATCCGAGCATTAAAACCTCCAACTCGCGGTAGATCGGAACTAGGATGTCGAATGAGCAATTAAATGACAAGCCTCGTGTTACTGGTTCCAGATGTCCTCTCATCCATGCCTCCACTTGACGCAATAATGCAGTCTGGGTTAATGGTTAACGGAGTCGGTTGGTCATTTATGGGAAGAGACCTATGTCCTAGATGGGGCCACGTGTCCTCTGCCCCATGTGACCTTTCCCCACTTCGACTTGATATTCTTTTTAGATGGGCGATGTCAGTGGCTACAATCTCCAAATAGCGACGCCTCAGAGCATGATCACAGGTGTCCTCCAACGGGCCTGCCTAGAAGGAGACACCAGCTCTTACCCCCTTGTTTACTAGTTCATCCACCACATTATTCCCTTTGCGACGAACTTGCATGAACTGGACGGCCGGGGTGGTGAATAGGAGACGTTGCAGATGGTGTAGTCTGCATTCCCATTTCCATTTCAGATAAATCTTGGAGATGGTTGAACCCCACTGGATGCGTCCTTCCATTGCAATCATAATCATGGAATCCCCCTCCACTGTCAAAGGTAACCAGTTCTGTTGAATTGCCCATCTCAATCCGCTGATTAGGCCTTATAATTCAGTTGCGTTGTTTGGTGTTTCACCCATGTCTCCCCAAAATACATTGAGCACACTTCCTTCATCGTTTCTTATTACTTCGCCAAAACCATCCGGTTTGGGGTTCCCCTTCGTCGTGCCATCAAAGTTCAGCTTAAAGGTACCAGTTGGTGGGTATTTCCAAAAGTCAGAGCTTTGGTGCTGCACCTTCCGCCCACGCATTCTTTCAATACTCGTAGGTATGTTGAAAATACCCCATTCATTTAAGATTTGTCTTTCTGCAGTGTCTGCTTTGCTTTATTCTGGTGTCCAATGGTTAAGTTTGAGCGTTTCCTTCAGGTGTATTTCAATTATCATCCAGTTTGCCTCTGCATTCCGCTCCTTTCCTTCGAATGTTCACCGATTCCGCTCTTTCCACACCTCCCAGACCACAAACCCCGGGAACAATTCCCATATTTTGTTGAGGATCTCGTCCTTGAAGGGCTGGGGAAGCTAATTAGCTAGTGTGAGGTCTGGATGACCCATGACCCTTGCATGCTTTCTGAATATTGCCTCCCCCTTGTCCCACAATGAAGAAGCCATAAGGCATTCGTCCAACAGATGGTTGATGGTTTCAGTGTCTTTCAAACACAAACAGCAACGAGAAGGCCCTATCATTCCTCGTTTGAGGATATTTCCCCCAGTTAGTATGCGTCTGTGAATAAGAAGCCAACTAAAGGTTTTTATTTTGGGCCAGAGGTTCCCGTGCCACACCTTTTTCCATTTCTCCTCCCACGGAAGCCTATCAAATTCTTCAAGAAAACTCACCGCCTCTGTAATATTGAAGTTCCCAGTTTTGGTATATCCCCAACGGACTATGTTCAGCCCGTCCACATTTGGGATCTGATGAGTGCATAGTTCCTCATAGAAATTTTCTAGGTTCTCCTTCGGAACGTAGGATTGCCACCATTGTTTCGGCTTCCATTTTCTGAATTGTTGTTCTCCCATGGTAGGCTCCCAAAATTCTTTAACTCATTCCAGAGGACTACTATGAAGATATAGCTTTAAGTCCTATATGTCCTGTCTGTCTACCAATCTAGCTGCTTGTTTCCAAGTGTCTCGGAGGAAGGAGACGGAGGCTCCATCTCTTATTTCCCAAAAACTGTGCCTCTAGACTAATCCCTTGTTCAATTGTGCAGCTTTCCATATATGCGAGCCCAGTATATCTTCCACGAATCTTATCAATTTCTGCTTGGTCAAGTGTGTTGAATATTGTAACTTCTAAGAATATTATATTTGTGCTTTATTATTCCGAAGATGTTTCATCCCTCCGAGGTGATTCTATTATGTATCCGGAGATGTTTATTCCTCCAATGAATTGTGGTAACCAGGGTTATTAGACCCACCATGTGGTGGTCGGCCCTGAGTTTATTATTTAGGGGTTATTAGACTTCACTAGGAGAGGTCGGCCCCATTAGGGATTTTGGTTAGTCGGGAATCAGTATAAGCAAAGGAGGAGAGCTCCTCATTTGACACACTTGCTCAACTCAGAAAGTAGCGCACTTGTGTTTGGGAGGTCTGCATAGGAGGTAGAGAAGAAGGAGGTCAAGTCTTGAAGCACATCTTGTATTTTGGTTGATCATCTTATTGAGGAAAGCTTTGCTGGGTTTTCTACCCCATGAGGGTTTCCCAGGGTAATATCTTTGTCTATCTTGTGATTATGTTTCTTTCAGTGATCTTGCTAGTCAAATTAGAATAATCTTAACATGGTATCAGAGCTAGCCTGAATAGAACATCTTTCACAAGGTGAAATTATATTTCTCTCTCTCTCTCCCAAAATTAGGGTTTCTGCAAAAGTTAGTATTTTTGGATTCTGGTTGCATGGCTGAATAGCCATTCTAAAGATCTATCTTTTAAGCTTTGGATCAAGGTTTTTGGTTGGGTAGAACTCTGGGAAAGTCAAACCCTGTTTTACCAAAAGTGCGATATACCAGAATTTCTGTTCCAGATCTGGAAAAGTGAAAAGGTAAAGTTTCCTACCCTATCATTTATCTCTTGGACTCCCCCAAGAGAAGATGGCTCCAAGCACTCAGCTTGAAGACAAGCTTGAAGGTATAGAGAATTTCCGGGCATGGAAATACAGAATTGGTCTCATTCTTGAAGAGAATGATCTTACTCAATATATCAAGGATGAAGTTGCAAAACCTGAAGGAGATGAAGCCAAAGAGAAGCATAGGAAGGATTTGATTAGGGAAAAGTGAATCATTGCTAATTCTATTAAATACCACTTGATTCCCCAAGTGGCATCCAAGAAGACTCCAAAGGAAATGTATGATGCCCTAGGAAGAATGTATGAAGGAAAGAACATCAATAGGAAGATGAATCTAAGAACTCAGTTGAAGAGTACCAAGATGCACAAAGGAGAATCCATTCAAGACTACTTCTCAAGGGTCTCCCAAATCAAGGAGCAACTAGATGCCATTGGTGATACTCTTGATGAAGATGAAATTGTGATGACTGCTCTAAATGGTCTCACTAGACCTTGGGAGTCATTCATACAAACCATGTGTGCCAGAAAAGAAAGTATGAAGTTTGACGTAGTATGGGAGGATTGTGTTCAAGAAGCAGCTAGGGTAGCCAACAGAGAATCCCTTCTCAAGGAGGATGACCAATCCTTGGCTACACACACTAAGAGAAGGAAGAATCAATCTTACTTCAAGAAGGACAAGCACAAGGAGTCTCAATCTCCACAAAGATTTTAGAAGAAAGGAAAAGGAAAGTTCTCTTCCTTCCAATGTTTCAACTGTCATAAAGAAGGACACATTGCTAGATTTTTTCCTTCAATCAAGAAGAAAAATCTTCACTATAAAATACATCAAGCACATCTTGCAGAATATGATAGTGAAGAAGAAGAAGAAGAGGAAGTAAGGCCTCATAGGAAAAGATCCAAAAGAAATGAAGAAGAAGAAGAAAGGCCCCTCCCTAGGAAAAGATCTAGAAGGAATGAAGAAGAAGATGCAGAAGAGTATGTTCTATTTTCTGCACTCTTTGGATCTGTGTCTCCTAGAGAAGATACATGGCTCATTGATAGTGGTGCTTCAAAGCACATGACAGGTCAAAAGAAAACTCTCTCAAGACTTGAAGAAAAGTATTCTCCACAAAAGGTATCTCTAGGAGATGATTATCAATATCCCATCAAGGGAATTGGTGAAACAAGCTACAAGCTTGATTCTGGAACACCCTTGAAGATGAAAGAAATTTTATATGTTCCAGGTTTGAAGAAGAACCTACTTTCTATCTCAGCACTAGATAAGAAAGGATTTAGAATTGCATTTATTGATGGTCAAGTACTTATGTGGCCCAAAAGAAAATCAATTGAGGATGCAATTATTATTGGTGAAGAAGAAGGAGGTCTTTACAAACTCAAGGGTCACCCAGAAGCTGCCCTTGTCCATGAAACCACTAGCCCCAGTGAACTATGGCATAGAAGGCTTGCTCACTGTTTGTGTCAGAAATTGTTACTAAGGCTAGGGTAACAAGCCAACACAATCTCAAAAAAATAAAATCAATCCAAACTAGGTTTTTAGGGTTTTGTTTTGTAGGTTTTGGTTAGAAACTTCAAGAGCATAAGGGAATACATTCAACAGATAAGTAAAAACTAATTCATATACATATATCCATGAAGATACATATATATCTCAGGAATCCAACAAAAGATTGCAATGAAGTTCATACAATAAAAGACAAGCACCACTGGAAATTATACCTAAAACCAGAAATGAATTTGTCATTCAAGAAACTGTATAAGTTTAAAATGAAGCCAACACATATCAGAAGTGGAATAAGGAGTCATATATTCATATTTTCATCAAAAATGCAATATGAGAGTTTGCAATACTTAGCAGTGAACAAGTCTGGAAGAATGCACAGCTTGCAGACCTCCTCTAGCTCTCCAAAAATTCGAACCCTTACAATCTCTTTTCTCCCTCTCTAAATAGTTTTTTCATCTCTCAAAAAAAACAGTTAGGGTCTTTCCTATTAATCCTCCATCGAATAACTAAACTAGGTAAAATAGCATTTACATTTTTACAAATTACAATTTTGCTAAAAATAGCAAATCTTTAACAAAAAGCCTTAAATGAACCTAACTGTCTCAGATCTCTTTCGATGCCTCCACTAGCAAAGATATGCCATCTGGACTTGAGGATCTTTTCTTCACTCTTTTGTGCTTTTGCTCCAGCTCAGCTATCCTTTTGTGTAGGTGTTCATTTTCATGCTGCAAGGTTTCAACAGTCTTTTCTAATTCTGAGCAGTGCCTGTCAGCAACCCTTTTCCTTCTGAGTGCCTCCTTTGCATCAATCATTAACTCCTGAAAATTGTCATGAGTATCTTGAAGATCTTCTCTCAATCTTCTATTTGCCAACATTAGACCATCATTAACTTCCTGCATGTAGTTCATTTGATGCTTGTACTGTTTGACAGTCTTCTTCAAATTTTCCTTGTCAGAATTAACCAATTTTTCTATTGCAGCATCCTGATCTTCACTTGGTTTCCAAAACATGTCAAACTTCTTAAACATTAATTCCTCTGTCAATGGCTTCACAACAGTATCTTCAATGATAGGGTTTGAAACACTTGTTACCTGTGCTGATTTAATCTCTTCTGTTAACAATTTTCCAGAATTGTTTTCAACAATGGATTTAGAGCTTTCTTCACCTGTTACCTTTACAGACCCAAAATCCTCTCTTTTAACTGAATGCAATTAATTCATTTTTCTTTGACTGCTCCTCCTCCATGGACTCTTCATCAGAGATGGTCACCTTATCAGTCTTCAATTTTGGATTTAACAGCTTTTTCATACTTAATCTTAATTTGTTTTTCGACCTAGTTTTAGGTCTCCATAAAGAAGCTGCCTCTCCCATCATTTTTAATTTATTTCCTTGATATTGGATAGATGCTAACTCTACCACTTCCAACTTTTTGATCTTGCTCTTAGGCTTTGTGGTTTTATCCTTTATAGCATGATTTTCTTTAATCTCAGTTTTAACCTCTATCTCAGGCATAAACTGCTCTTCTTCTAACATATAGCCCTCATCATCTGAGAGGACTGTGATGGGGCTTCTTGGCTGGTTATGAACTTCTACCTTTTCTACAGGAATCACTTTGATATCAATTTTCTTTTCTTCTTGAAAATCTGCTATAGGAGATGACTTCTTTTCAAGAAATTCCTCTTCCTTTTTGTCATCAAACAATGAGAACTCGACCTTATTGTGCTCTGAAAATTTCTGAGGCTGACTGTCATTCTGTCCTTCATCTGCTACCTGCTTTGTTCCCTTCTTAACTTTAATGTCATGTTTCTTTGCAGGTTTAACTGAATGCCCTAATTTTTGTATCATTACTTTTCCCTTATCAGTTTGTCTTTTGGGTTGTTGGTCTTCTCCTTTAGAATGAATCCCTGACCAAAACAAAAAGAAGTCCCAAGTTTTTTCCTCATGCTGCAACACTGTAGAGATGATTAACTTAATGAGACCATGATGAAACAATGATTGAGAAGTATGATCATCCTGCTGTTTTATTTTGCTTGACATTTTCTGCAGGCTTTTGAAGAAAAAGAATGGCAAATTCATTTTAGAAACTCCTGCCATATGCTGTAAGAACCTGAGATGATATTTGAACACTAATGAATACCTCCCTTCACAAGTTACATAACTCTGAAGAATCCTTATAGGTTCAATCCATTCCCTCCTGAAATTATGTATGAGAATACCTTTGTTCCAGTCAGGAATAACATTGGGCAATAAGTATCTTTGAGGATCAAACTCAAAATGAGACTTCTTAAACCAGAGCTCGCCCTCATTACTAATTTCAGTGGCTTCTGAAATTAATTCCACAGTCAATTTGAATCTCAAAGGATCCATTATGATCATCTCATTCTTAAGTCCTTTGGCAAAATTGCAGGACACTTGAGCATTAAAACCATCTATCTTCTTGAAAAATTTCAACCATCCTGCCTGTTGGAACAGCTCTGCACAATCTGGAAGTTTCTGAATCCATGTCAAATCTGTGGGTTCAGCCCTATTAACCTTACCACTTTTACTGCTTTTTCCCATATCTTTCTTTTCAGGGAACAGGAAAGTCTAGTTTCAGGTTTCAGAAATGTTTTATAAGCTGTATTCTGAGCAAGTAATTTTGCAGGCTATGACAATTTTCAGTGATATTTAAATCACCTGCACAAATTAACAGACCTTTCTATGTAACACCTGTATCAAGCTAGCAGACTTCCCTCTGTGTAAAAACTGAGTTCTACAGATAATTCTGTGAGTCTTTTCGACACCCTATTCTGTATATTCTGATGTTTTAAAACATTAGGTCATGAGAGAAAAATTCATGCAAATTCCTCTTAACGGGCTTCAGCTAACTGTTTCTGTGGTGAATTCCTCATCTTATGATCTATTACACCCTCCTCAGCAACCAATTTTTTCAGAAAATCGCGCAGCAGCAAAAACCCAAATTTTCCAGCTATAAGGGTTATAACGTAATACCTGTTAATTACTCGTCCATCGTGGCCTAATGTCTTCAATTTGAGGTGTCAATGATGTCCTCCTTCGAGCACAGGTGTCCTCATATCGATTTTTTAGCCCCAGGTGAATGAATTCAAAAGCCCTAAATTTCGCTGGCGCCAGAACACACCTGTCTCCTTTCCAAAGCGACACAATCCACCGTTTAACAGTGAACTCTCATGCACAAACACTGCCTCCTCTGTGATGATGCGTGTGACAAGAGAAAATTGACAGCTAAACCCGGAATTGGCTGGTCTCTGTGCAACTGAACCCGCATAACCTGTAATGATGCCCTTGTTTTCTCTTCGTGATTAACAACCTACTAACATCATGCTCCAAATGCTGCAAACACGTGTTAAACACTCACATAATGCGATTAGATACTCTCACTCTGCATCATGATTGAAATCAGATCGAGAATTTACAAAAAACTCATGCCACGATATTCCTGTAGCGCGCTCTGTGTTAAACTTTGGTGTAGCGCTACAAGAATATCTTTTAACCAAAATTTAGCAATTTTCTAACTTTTTTGCCAACTTGTCGGAGATTTTGGCAGCTATTTGGTTTAGGACATTAGTTTAACTACTCTCTAAAGTCATTAATGATTCTCCTTTTGAATATATAACTCTCATTGACCCACTTTTCAATATAAAAAATGACCAAAATCAAATGAAATCTGAAAGGACTGGGTTCAAACTTTATTCAATCATTCATAAGGTTCTTAAGAAGACAAAAACCAAAACTGAAAACCAAAAATTAGCTAAGGTAGACTCAAAAAACAAACCAAAAATTGGAGAGAATAACTAAAAATGCAGAAAAATTTACTGACTTAACATCTGGCTCCAGCTGCGGGATGAAGTCCTCCCTGTGAGGCTTCAAGAACCTGTAGACTAGTGCCTTCAGTCTTCCATTGGGCTATGGAGTCTTTATTCAATCTCACTCACACCGGTATATACAATGAAAAGTGACCATGATCTTCATTTAACTGTAGAAATGCTTGAGGAATCGCCCATTAACAGGGCTGAGCAATTCCTCTCCTTCCAAAGACTGCAATATGAAAGTATTATTTTCCAAAACCTTAGCTATCAGAAAAGGGCCAAACCATAAATTATCAAATTTTCCATGTTTCCCCTTCTGTTCCTTTCTTGCATCCCATCTTAAAACCATCTCACCTTCTGAAAAAATGTGATCTTTGATATTTCTGTCAAACCTGATTTTCATTTTAGCTCTATACAGCTGGGCTTCTTTGTCTACCTTCTCCCTGTTCTGCTGTAACTCAATCATTTCAAAAATCCTCCTTTGTAAATCATCTGGTTCCTCTTGAGAATTTTGGAGGAACTTCATTACTGGGATTCCCAATTGTACTGGAAATACTGCTTCTGTTCCATAAACCAGCTGAAAGGGTGAAGTACCAATGGCTTGTTTTACAGTAATCCTATCTGCCCATAATGCATATTTCAACATTGAATCCCAAGATTTTTTATTTTGTTTGAGCAATTTTTTGATGCACTGAATGATATTTTTGTTAGATGATTCAGCCTGACCATTTCCCTGAGGATAATAGGGAGTTGAGTGTTTTAGCATAATACCATTTTTCTCACAAAAGGCCACCATTGCCTTGGATTTGAATGCTTTGGCATTATCAGTAATCAATCTTTGTGGACAACCAAACCTACTCAGAATATTATTTTCTATGAAATCCATAATTACCTTATCTGTGGCATTCCTTGTGGGGATAGCCTCCACCCACTTTGTAAAGAAATCTGTGGCAGTCAAAATCCAATGATGCTGGCCTGAAGATGCTGGGTTTATTTCTCCAATAAAATCCAGACCCCACTGCTGAAAAGGGGCATTGACTACAATAGGCTTCAAAGGTAAAGACAGCAACTTCTGTTTACCTGCAAACTTTTGACAGGGTATGCAAGCTCTCACATGATGATAAACATCTGAAAAAAGTGAAGGCCAATAGTAACCAGCTCTTAAAATTTTATAGGCTGTTGTTTTCCAGTATTTGTGTCCTCCACAAGCTCCTTCATGAGATTCTGAAATCACTTCCTTTATTTCAGCTTGATCTAAACACCTTAATAAGATTCCTGCTGGATCTTTCCAAAACAATTGACCTTCTATCAGACAGTATTTAGTAGTTTTCAATTTCAGGGACCTGGCAGCTTTTCTGTCTAAATGTTCTGGACATTGTAAAAATAACAGAAAATGGACAATGTCAGCATACCAATCTGAAGATGAATAAGAATCCATGATTCTTTCTTTTTCCAGGATTACTTGGTTTTCTTCAGGTGCTGATTCTTCTGTCATAGCATGTAACCCTAATGCCTGACAATTTGAGTCAGCCAGCAATTTGGCCAATCCTTGTCCTTTGACCAACTTTGTAGGTCTGATTTCCACTTCATATTCCATAATTTTGGCAATCCACCTTCCCCTCTTTCCCTCACTATCAGGCTGTGTCAAAACATCCTTCATTGCAGCATTTGGAACAAAGGAAACAACCTTGGAGTGTAAAATGTAAATTCTGAAAAATTTTAAGGCCTTTACCAGAGCATAGGCTTGTTTCTCCAAGATACTATATTTCAGCTCTGAATCTCTAAGTGTTTTGCTGAAAAAGGCAATTGGTTGTTCCAATCCCTCCTCATTTTTCTGAAGTAGGACAGCAGCAATGGTGTCTTCTGAAGCAAAAGAAAATGTAAGAAATTCTTTGTCAAAATTTGGACTCACCAGAACAGGTGCTTCAGTCAGAGCCACTTTAATCTTTTCAAAAGCTGCCTTTGCTTCAACAGTCCACCTGACTTCTTGGTCCTTTTTTAACATGGCTGTAATTTGCTTAATGGTTTCAGCAAAATTAGGAATAAACCATCGCAGAAAATTTATTTTGCCAATAAATGATTGCACATCCTTTTTACTCCTGGGCAAGCTAATCTTCAGTATTGCTTTGACTCTCTCAGGGTCAATCCTGATACCATCAGCTGATACCAAGTGACCAAGCAACTTACCTTCCTGTACAGCAAAATGTGATTTTTTAGGGTTCAAGGATAAGCCAAATTTTCTGCACTTTATGAAAGTTTGCTCCAAATGTTTCAAGTGTTCATCATCAGACTTTGAGAAGACAGTGATATCATCCAGATAGATAACTACAAACTTATCTTTTTCACCCACGAATGCAATGTCCATAGCTCTCTGAAAGGTTGCTCCAGCATTCATCAAGCCAAAAGGCATCTTGTCATACATAAATGTCCCCCAGGGGGTTGTAAAAGCTGTCTTTTCTTTGTCATCAGGATGCATGGCAATCTGATTGTATCCTGAGAAACCATCTAGCATAGAAATCCTTTGAGCTCCAACCACCTGCTGCAAAACCTGTTCAATCTTGGGGAGAGGATAATTGTCTTTTAATGATGATCGATTCAAATTTCTGAAGTCAACACATAATCGAATCTCTCCATTCTTCTTTCTAACAGGAACCAAATTGGCCACCCAAGAAGAATACCTAAGAGGCACTATTATTTTTGCATCCAACAACTTCTTTAATTCTTTTTCAATTACAGGGAATAAAGCTGGATTGATTCTTCTTAATTTCTGCCTGAAAGGTTTGACATTAGGTTTTAAAGGAACTTTGTGCTGGATAACTGCTGTATCATAGGTTTTTAGTTCCTTGTAAGACCAAGCAAATGCATCTATATATTTTCTCAACAGCCTGATATATCTACTTCTTTGCTCAGCTGTTAGGTTTTTAGACAGTTTTACCATTCTGGGATGTTCTGCTGAACCAATATTATACTCCTCTACATTGTCTTCTGAAGATTGCATTACTGGTCTGGAAGGTGTATCATCTTTAGTGAATATTCTTTCTAAAGGTACTAAACCTTTTGGAATGAAATTGCTCTTCAATTCAATAATCTTATGCCCAGCTATCTCTTCTGCAGCAAATTCATCTAACTGTTCATCCCTTTCATCTATTTCTTGATCAATTTGATTGTTTGAAAATTCATCTACCAACTCGAGAAATTTTTTTATTTCAATGTCATCTTCAAAAACCCTCCAATGTTTCACATTATCTGGAACACATGGCCTATATCTCACTTCTATTGGATACCTTAATTGAGTGGTTTTTGGAATTCTGAAATGTGTGGCAGCCAGGGCTAAAGAATCTGCAGTTTCATTATGATTTCTGGGAATATGAGTGATATTAAATGCTATAAAATAATTTTCAAGCATATCCCATACCTCATTTCGATATACTTTCAGCAAACCCTGCTTTACTTGATATTTGTTCTTCACTTGTTGAACAACTAGTTCGGAGTCGCCAAATGCAGAAATCTGCTGAATTCCCAAATCTTTAGCAGCCTTCAATCCCAGTAGCAGGGCTTCATACTCAGCAGTGTTGTTGGTGGTAGCAAATTCTAACTTATACATAAGTTTCACCATTTCACCTCCGGGAGAAATCAATAAAATTCCAGCTCCAGCACCTTCTTTGCATGAAGACCCATCAAAATATAATTGCCACAATACATCCTGCTCTTCTTGACTGTGTTTTATAGGCTGATCATTTTGTACTTGTAACAGACCAGCAGAATTTTCTTCCTCACTAAACTGTAGTATGCATGAACCAAAGTCTTTATCCACAGAATACATTGGGTGATTTGTAGGGTTTTTCTCATCTGTGACTATGTAAGCCAACTGTAACTCTCTATAAAGTCTCCTGTTTTCTCCACCAAAAACAGGAATAGTTGCATAAGAGAGATCCATCTGTAATGTCCCCCCAACTTTCTTAGCCCATGACCGAGACAGAAGTAAACCAAATTTTGGTGTGATGTCAGCTACCACAACATCCATTATTACACTTTTCATGGGTAACTGAGTAAGATTGACAACCATATCTTTTATCACTCCTAGACATTTTACAGCTCGGGAGTCAAAAGCATATAGATCATGGTAAGGCTTAGTGACATTGAGGCCCAGGGCTTCCATCACAGATTTTGGCATCAAATTATGGGATGCTCCTGAATCTAGTAGACAGTTATGAATCATCTGCTCATGCATAGTCAAAGTTATATAGAAAGGAGGAGAAGCACCAGCTTCATTTTCAGTCTTCTCAGCTAAAGCTGATCCAATAAAGATTCTAGGGTTTTCCTCCTGCAGATTTACTGTATCTGAAACTGGCTGATTATTGGGCATGTTCATTACTTTCAAAACTGTATTCTTGTATGATGGATTTTTTATAAGCTCAGAAAATGGCACAGGAATTTTAAGTTTTCCTAACTCATTTTCCAAACTAAAATTTTGACCTGACCTATTTACCTCTTCAATTTCTGTATTCTTCTTAGGTTTTTCTGCAGGTTGCTTCTTTTCTGCTACAGGATCAGCAGTTGGTTTATCAGGAATAACCGGAGCAGGAACAACAACTTTCTTCTTAGGAGCTTGGACTACTTGTTTCGGTCCAGTTCTGAGATTAATAATTTTCTTAACTCCATTCTGATTGGTAGCAGCATTTACAGCAGTTTTTCACATTCCAAATCATCTTCAACCTCATATAAATCAGCATCATAATATTCAGAATTTAGAAAATCTTCTTCAGTAACAAAGCCTGTAAACATTTTATCTCCAATGTGGTTCATGTCCTGATCAGTCTCAGTTTCTTCAAAGAGCAACTGCTGATCAATTTCTTCTTCATCAACCAAATTATTTTGAAAAGGTGGGGGCACTTTTTGATCTTCATTTTCTCTCCTTTCTTGCTGGATGTCATTATTTCTTCGCTCCCTTGGCATGAATCTAGGTGCAAATTGTCTTCTAAACTGATTTTGGTTATTTGGATTCCTCTGAGCTTCTGGAGCAGGTTTAGCAGAATTCTTTTCAAGCTCTAGTTTATTCAACTTTGCAGTAAGGATCTTAACCATTTTGGCCATCTCATCTATCTTGGCCTCAGCAGATTGAGAAGCAGAGCCTACTGTGACAGCTTCTTTCTTTCCCTTTCTTTCATACAGCTGCTGAGATGTTTCATTCTTAAGTCTATTTGAAGCTAACAAATTAGACTCTACCTCTAGGGCTGCATCTTGCATGTTCAGCAGGGTGATAGGTCTCCTTTCTCTAAGTAATAAAGAAAATTCATGATCAAAAGCATTTGCATAGGTCAACTTGGCTGATGTTTCAGTGGGTTTAATTTCTGCTGGAATTCTACTGTACATCTTATTAAACCTCTTGGAAAAATCTGCAACAGTCTCATCTTTCTTTCTTCTGAGAGCTCCAAACTCAGTTATATAGTATGTGTGATCTTTAGTGTCTCCCCACTGTCTCATGAAAAGCTCATGGAGTTCCTCAATAATAGTAATGGAGTTAGCAGGCAAGTCTCTAAACCATTTTCTTACATCTCCATCTAGACTCTGAACAAATACCCTCATCCACACATCTTTAATCTCAATATTCTGATTATCAGCATAACTCAAGAAAGCCTCCCAATGTTCCTCAGCAGTGGTTTCTCCTTGTCCATTGAATCTAGGCATATATTTCTGGTAATCACCTCCAGGCAATGCATGTAGAGGCTGAGGTAAAACTAATGGTGCATACCTAGCTGCTACCATTCTATCCATCATATCCATAGGTGGATTTTGGGCTGCCATTGTGGACTGAGGTTTAGACTGAGATTTTGAGGAGGAAGATATTTGACTAGAACCTTTTTGAAAAGGATTTCTTCCTACTTTCAACTGAAAAATGGGTATTTTATCAGGGGAAGAGGTTTTAGCTTTCAAAAAACTTTGAGGATTGGTGAAAACCTGAAAAGTGATCTCAGAAAGGATAGGTTTTATACAGGGTGAAATTTCAGCTGGGTTTAATGATTCACCCAACTGGTGAGAGTCACAGGAAGCTGGCAAAGATCGAGATTTTCTGAGTTTGTTTGCTGTTTTCAATATCTGCTCAGGGTCTATCACACCCAGTTTTAATGGAGAAACAGGCTTATTCCTGGTCCCAATCCCTTTAGAATCCAGTGTGACTTCTTTTGGTGAAAATAGCCTTCAAAAACTGCTGGTTCAAGTCCACCTCTTAAACCAGAAAAATGATGAGTATCCCAGGGAAGATGTGCTTCAGCTTCGTCCCCGGCAACGGCACCAAAGATGTTTGTGTCAGAAATTGTTACTAAGGCTAGGGTAACAAGCCAACACAATCTCAAAAAAATAAAATCAATCCAAACTAGGTTTTTAGGGTTTTGTTTTGTAGGTTTTGGTTAGAAACTTCAAGAGCATAAGGGAATACATTCAACAGATAAGTAAAAACTAATTCATATACATATATCCATGAAGATGCATATATATCTCAGGAATCCAACAAAAGATTGCAATGAAGTTCATACAATAAAAGACAAGCACCACTGGAAATTATACCTAAAACCAGAAATGAATTTGTCAATCAAGAAACTGTATAAGTTTAAAATGAAGCCAACACATATCAGAAGTGGAATAAGGAGTCATATATTCATAGTTTCATCAAAAATGCAATATGAGAGTTTGCAATACTTAGCAGTGAACAAGTCTGGAAGAATGCACAGCTTGCAGACCTCCTCTAGCTCTCCAAAAATTCGAACCCTTACAATCTCTTTTCTCCCTCTCTAAATAGTTTTTTCATCTCTCAAAAAAAACAGTTAGGGTCTTTCCTATTAATCCTCCATCGAATAACTAAACTAGGTAAAATAGCATTTACATTTTTACAAATTACAATTTTGCTAAAAATAGCAAATCTTTAACAAAAAGCCTTAAATGAACCTAACTGTCTCAGATCTCTTTCGATGCCTCCACTAGCAAAGATATGCCATCTGGACTTGAGGATCTTTTCTTCACTCTTTTGTGCTTTTGCTCCAGCTCAGCTATCCTTTTGTGTAGGTGTTCATTTTCATGCTGCAAGGTTTCAACAGTCTTTTCTAATTCTGAGCAGTGCCTGTCAGCAACCCTTTTCCTTCTGAGTGCCTCCTTTGCATCAATCATTAACTCCTGAAAATTGTCATGAGTATCTTGAAGATCTTCTCTCAATCTTCTATTTGCCAACATTAGACCATCATTAACTTCCTGCATGTAGTTCATTTGATGCTTGTACTGTTTGACAGTCTTCTTCAAATTTTCCTTGTCAGAATTAACCAATTTTTCTATTGCAGCATCCTGATCTTCACTTGGTTTCCAAAACATGTCAAACTTCTTAAACATTAATTCCTCTGTCAATGGCTTCACAGCAGTATCTTCAATGATAGGGTTTGAAACACTTGTTACCTGTGCTGATTTAATCTCTTCTGTTAACAATTTTCCAGAATTGTTTTCAACAATGGATTTAGAGCTTTCTTCACCTGTTACCTTTACAGACCCAAAATCCTCTCTTTTAACTGAATGCAATTCATTTTTCTTTGACTGCTCGTCCTCCATGGACTCTTCATCAGAGATGGTCACCTTATCAGTCTTCAATTTTGGATTTAACAGCTTTTTCATACTTAATCTTAATTTGTTTTTCGACCTAGTTTTAGGTCTCCATAAAGAAGCTGCCTCTCCCATCATTTTTAATTTATTTCCTTGATATTGGATAGATGCTAACTCTACCACTTCCAACTTTTTGATCTTGCTCTTAGGCTTTGTGGTTTTATCCTTTATAGCATGATTTTCTTTAATCTCAGTTTTAACCTCTATCTCAGGCATAAACTGCTCTTCTTCTAACATATAGCCCTCATCATCTGAGAGGACTGTGATGGGGCTTCTTGGCTGGTTATGAACTTCTACCTTTGCTACAGGAATCACTTTGATATCAATTTTCTTTTCTTCTTGAAAATCTGCTATAGGAGATGACTTCTTTTCAAGAAATTCCTCTTCCTTTTTGTCATCAAACAATGAGAACTCGACCTTATTGTGCTCTGAAAATTTCTGAGGCTGACTGTCATTCTGTCCTTCATCTGCTACCTGCTTTGTTCCCTTCTTAACTTTAATGTCATGTTTCTTTGCAGGTTTAACTGAATGCCCTAATTTTTGTATCATTACTTTTCCCTTATCAGTTTGTCTTTTGGGTTGTTGGTCTTCTCCTTTAGAATGAATCCCTGAACAAAACAAAAAGAAGTCCCAAGTTTTTTCCTCATGCTGCAACACTGTAGAGATGATTAACTTAATGAGACCATGATGAAACAATGATTGAGAAGTATGATCATCCTGCTGTTTTATTTTGCTTGACATTTTCTGCAGGTTTTTGAAGAAAAAGAATGGCAAATTCATTTTAGAAACTCCTGCCATATGCTGTAAGAACCTGAGATGATATTTGAACACTAATGAATACCTCCCTTCACAAGTTACATAACTCTGAAGAATCCTTATAGGTTCAATCCATTCCCTCCTGAAATTATGTATGAGAATACCTTTGTTCCAGTCAGGAATAACATTGGGCAATAAGTATCTTTGAGGATCAAACTCAAAAGGAGACTTCTTAAACCAGAGCTCGCCCTCATTACTAATTTCAGTGGCTTCTGAAATTAATTCCACAGTCAATTTGAATCTCAAAGGATCCATTATGATCATCTCATTCTTAAGTCCTTTGGCAAAATTGCAGGACACTTGAGCATTAAAACCATCTATCTTCTTGAAAAATTTCAACCATCCTGCCTGTTGGAACAGCTCTACACAATCTGGAAGTTTCTGAATCCATGTCAAATCTGTGGGTTCAGCCCTATTAACCTTACCACTTTTACTGCTTTTTCCCATATCTTTCTTTTCAGGGAACAGGAAAGTCTAGTTTCAGGTTTCAGAAATGTTTTATAAGCTGTATTCTGAGCAAGTAATTTTGCAGGCTATGACAATTTTCAGTGATATTTAAATCACCTGCACAAATTAACAGACCTTTCTGTGTAACACCTGTATCAAGCTAGCAGACTTCCCTCTGTGTAAAAACTGAGTTCTACAGATAATTCTGTGAGTCTTTTCGACACCCTATTCTGTATATTCTGATGTTTTAAAACATTAGGTCATGAGAGAAAAATTCATGCAAATTCCTCTTAACGGGCTTCAGCTAACTGTTTCTGTGGTGAATTCCTCATCTTATGATCTATTACACCCTCCTCAGCAACCAATTTTTTCAGAAAATCGCGCAGCAGCAAAAACCCAAATTTTCCAGCTATAAGGGTTATAACGTAATACCTGTTAATTACTCGTCCATCGTGGCCTAATGTCTTCAATTTGAGGTGTCAATGATGTCCTCCTTCGAGCACAGGTGTCCTCATATCGATTTTTTAGCCCCAGGTGAATGAATTCAAAAGCCCTAAATTTCGCTGGCGCCAGAACACACCTGTCTCCTTTCCAAAGCGACACAATCCACCGTTTAACAGTGAACTCTCATGCACAAACACTGCCTCCTCTGTGATGATGCGTGTGACAAGAGAAAATTGACAGCTAAACCCGGAATTGGCTGGTCTCTGTGCAACTGAACCCGCATAACCTGTAATGATGCCCTTGTTTTCTCTTCGTGATTAACAACCTACTAACATCATGCTCCAAATGCTGCAAACACGTGTTAAACACTCACATAATGAGATTAGATACTCTCACTCTGCATCATGATTGAAATCAGATCGAGAATTTACAAAAAACTCATGCCACGATATTCCTGTAGCGCGCTCTGTGTTAAACTTTGGTGTAGCGCTACAAGAATATCTTTTAACCAAAATTTAGCAATTTTCTAACTTTTTTTCCAACTTGTCGGAGATTTTGGCAGCTATTTGGTTTAGGACATTAGTTTAACTACTCTCTAAAGTCATTAATGATTCTCCTTTTGAATATATAACTCTCATTGACCCACTTTTCAATATAAAAAATGACCAAAATCAAATGAAATCTGAAAGGACTGGTTTCAAACTTTATTCAATCATTCATAAGGTTCTTAAGAAGACAAAAACCAAAACTGAAAACCAAAAATTAGCTAAGGTAGACTCAAAAAACAAATCAAAAATTGGAGAGAATAACTAAAAATGCAGAAAAATTTACTGACTTAACACTCACATTAACTACAAGGCCCTACCCTATGTGAGCAAGGTGGTCATAGGATTACTAGACTTAAAGATTAACCATAATGGCTCATGCAAAGGATGTGAAAAAGGGAAGAATGTCAAGAACCCTTTTCCAAAGAGTGAAACAAAGACTAAGAACATTGTGTAGTTTATACACTCAGATGTATGTGGACCAATGCCCACCACATCCCTAAGTGGGTTTGAATACTATCTCTCTTTCATTGATGACTATTCAAGGAAGACTTGGATATACTTTCTAAAAGGTAAGAATGAAGTCTTTGAAAAATTCAAAGAGTTCAAGGCCTTAATAGAAAATCTCTCAGAAAAGAAAATCAAGATTCTCAGAACAGATAATGGCGGAGAATATACTTCAAAGGACTTTGAAGACTTTTGTAAAAAAGATGGAATCAAGAGGGAACTAACCACTCCCTACAATCCCCAACAAAATGGGGTTGCTAAAAGAAAGAATAGAACTATCATGGAAGCTGTAAAGACTATGATACATGACCAAGATCTACCCATGTATCTATGGGCTAAAGCAGCTAGGACAACAGTCTATGTACAAAATAGACTTTCCCATAATGCTCTTGAATTCAAGACTCCAGAAGAAGTGTTCACAAGAAAGAAGCCTGAGGTAAGTCATCTCAAAATATTTGGATGTCCTGTGTACATTCACATTCCAAAAGAAAAGAGAACCAAGTTGGATCCCTCTGGTAAGAAGGGAATATTTGTTGGATATTGTGAATCATCCAAAGCTTTCAGAATTTACATACCTGGTTTTCATCATATGGAAATAAGTAGAGATGTAATATTTGATGAAGAAGCAGCTCTCAAGAAATCTAGGAAGTGCCAACTTGAATAAATCTACGAAGAAGATACACCTCCTAGAATCACAGAAGCTATGCCCATCCCTGAAGGTGATACACCAAAGGATCATGACATGTTCGAACCACAAGAACCCCCGATTACAAACTTATCTAAGAAAAGAAGGCCAGCATGGGCTAGAGACATTATTTAAGGAGCTGAAAAATATGGAGCTCGTGAAGGCTCCACTAGAGAAAGAAAGAAACCAAAGCTAGTATCCAACTATGTGGCCTTGATGTGTGATCTTGTGGATCAACAACCTACTAGCTATGAAGATGCAGCTCAGAAGAAAGAGTGGGTAGAAGCAATGGCAAAAGAATATCAGTCAATAATGAAAAATAATGTTTGGGATATAGTTCCCAAACCAAAAGATAAAAGTGTGGTTTCTTCCAAGTGGATATTCAAAATAAAACATGCTGCAGATGGTAGCATTGAAAAATACAAGGCAAGATTTGTAGCTAGAGGATTCTCTCAGAAAGATGGAATTGAATATGAAGAAACTTTTGCAACAGTTGCTAAGTACACTTCAATTAGAACTATCATGGCACTTGCATCTATGATGAAGTGGAAATTACACCAAATGGATGTTAAGACAACTTTTCTGAATGGTGTAATTGAAGAAGAAGTGTACATAGAGCAACCACAAGGGTTTGAAGTTAAAGATGGAAGAACACATGTATGCAAGCTGAAAAAGGATTTGTATGGATTAAAGCAAGCTCCTAAAGCTTGGTATGGAAGGATTGACAGTTTCTTAACAAGCATGGGCTTTACTAAGAGTAAAGTTGATCCAAATCTTTACCTCAAAATCATGGATGATGAACCTGTTTTATTACTGTTGTATGTAGATGATCTATTTCTAACAGGAAATGAGAATCAAATTGTCGAATGTAAGAAGAAGCTTTCTTCAGAATTTGAGATGAAAGATCTTGGATTAATGCATTACTTCTTAGGTCTAGAAGTAGGGCAAGAACCAAAATGAATCTTTTTAAATCAAGGTAAGTATGTTGTAGGGATTTTGAAAAGATTTGATATGTTGGAGTGTAAAGCCATCGCCACTCCCATGGACTCCAACTTGAAGTTATTAGTTAATGACTCATCAGAATTAGTGGATGTAACTCTATATAGACAAATCATTGGGTCATTGATGTATTTAACAAATACCTGACCAGATATATGCTTTGCTGTAAATACCCTGAGTCAGTATCTAGTAGAACTTAGAAAGGTTCACTTAATAGCTGCAAAGCATGTAATGAGGTATCTAAAGGGTACATTAGATTTTGGTCTATACTATCTTGGAAATCATGAACTCAGATTACATGGTTACTCAGATTCTAATTGGGCAGGAAGTGTTTCAAACAGAAAGAGTACATCAGGTGGATGTTATGGTCTTGGATTTGCAATGATCTCATGGTTCAGCAAGAAACAATCTAGTGTGGCTCTCAGTACTGCCGAAGCAGAATATATAGATGCCTGCTCTGCTAGTTGTGAAGTAGTATGGCTTCGGAAATTATTATCTGGAGTGTTTGACTTAGAAATGGATCCTACTGTGATCATGTGTGACAATCAAAGTTGTATTAAGATGACAGAAAATCCAGTTTTCCACGATAAGTCAAAACACATAGAGATCCGATATTTCTACATTCGAGATATGGTGCAGAGAGGAGCTATTAAGCTCAAGTATGTGAGCACTGAGGAACAAATTGCTGATATATTGACCAAACCTCTGTCTCGAGTAAAATTTGAATATTTCCAAGACAAGCTTGGTGTAGTTCAAAAGGACCCTCCTCGAAAGGGGGAGTGATATAATCACTGATGATGAGATTGCCCTCATCGACATCCAGGTCAATGATGAGGATACCTGTTTACTACACCTAGATATTTATGTATGCTTAGATTACTTAGATTTAGGACACTTATACTTAAAATACTTACACTACTTGTTTTTATATATTTATGTATTGATGAGGATACTTGTTTTGATGATATATGTATTGATGAGGATACATGCTTTGATGATATATGTATTGATGAGAATACATGCTTTAATGATGATGATATATGTTCTTATATTGATGTATTGATGAGGATACTTGTTTTTATTGATGTATTGATGAGGATACCTGTATGTACTTGTACTATTGATGTACTAACGATATCTGTATTGATGAGGATACACGGTGGGGATTGGATCATCCCTGGACTTCAGTCCTAACGTGATCCGTAGACATATGTCTCCAAGAATGAAGTCCTTAGTGGACAAGTGGGGATTGGATCATCCTTGGACTTCAGTCCTAAAGTGAGTCGTAGACATATGTCTCCGAGAATGAAGTCCTTAGTTGACAAGTGGGGATTGGATCATCCCTGGACTTCAGTCCTAAAGTGAGCCATAGACATATGTCTCCGAGAATGAAGTCCTTAGTGGACAAGTGGGGATTGTATCGTCCCCGAACTTCGGTCCCTTGAATTGATCCATAGACGTATGGTCTTCGAGAATGAAGTCCTTGATAGACATGTGGGGATTAAGTCATCCTTGGACAAAGTCCTAAATGTACGGTGGGGATTAAGTCATCCTTGGACATAGTCCTAAATGTACGGTGGGGATTAAGTCATCCTTGGACATAGTCCTAAATGAATGGTTTGGATTGTATCATCCATGGACATATGTCCTAAAAAGATCAGGATTGATGATCCTGTATGATGATTGTGTGATGACGATGCTGATGATCGTGTGATGACGATGCTGATGATCGTGCGATGACGATGACGATGATGTTGATGTTCCAGTAATTGGTTGAGTTACTGATGATGATGTATTGAAGAAAGCTTCCGATGATTTACAGATGTATCATGTATGATGTAGTCGATGACTCCTTGCTCCTGCAGATGTTGTTATAATATCCTTCTCGTTAAGGGGGAGTGTTGAATATTGTAACTTCTAAGAATATTATATTTGTGCTTTATTATTCCGGAGATGTTTCATCCCTCCGAGGTGATTCTATTATGTATCCGAAGATGTTTATTCCTCCGATGAACTGTGATAACCAGGGTTATTAGACCCACCATGTGGGGGTCGGCCCTGAGCTTATTATTTAGGGGTTATTAGACTTCACTAGGAGAGGTCGTCCCCATTAGGGATTTTGGTTAGTCGGGAATCAGTATAAGTAGAGGAGGAGAGCTCCTCATTTGACACACTTGCTCAACTCAGAAAGTGGCGCACTTGTGTTTGGGAGGTCTGCATAGGAGGTAGAGAAGAAGGAGTTCAAGTCTTGGAGAACATCTTGTATTTTGGTTGATCATCTTATTGAGGAAAGCTTTGCTGGGTTTTCTACCCCATGAGGGTTTCCCAGGGTAATATCTTTGTCTATCTTGTGATTATGGTTCTTTCAGTGATCTTGCTAGTCAAATTAGAATAATCTTAACAAAGTGAGGTGCGTACTTGCGGTGCCATAACAATTCCCATGGTTCCTCAGTGTACGTGGTCCACTGCCACCAAATTTTAGCTCCCATTACCTTATTGACACATATCGGGTCTCACAGTCCCAGGCCTCCTACCTCTTTTTGAGTGCACAGGGTGTCCCATTTTACTAGGGCCCATTTCCGATGCTCTTGGGTTCCTTCCCAAAGAAAATTCCTCTATATGGTGCGGATTTTCTTCATAGCATATTTTGGAGTGGCCAACACTGAGAAGAGGTAAATGGGCATTACTTGTAGCACCGATTTGACCAGAATAAGACGTCTTGGGAAATTAAGGGCTCTATAAGTCCAAAGTTCCATCTTTCACTTAAGCTTGTCCAGAAGGTCCTTCTAGGAATTTTGGCAGATCGTGGAGTCATCCAAGGGGGCGCCCAAGTATTTGGACAGGAGTTGTCCTTCTGTAAATTCCAGGATGCAAATGATATTCATGCGAGTGATTTTTGGGGTATTGAAAAAATAAACTTTGGATTTATCTTTGTTGATTTTCAAACCGCTAGCTTTTAGGAAGGTATCCATGATTCTTTTAATGCCTTTGGTTTCCTGGACAGAGGGGGGGCCCATCAGCATAGTGTCGTCGAAAAATTGTTGATGGGTTTGGGGATCCATACCTGCCCTGAGGGTAAGACCTCAGATGTAGTCGCTTCGTTTCATGGCTTTGAACATTCTACCAATCCCTTCAACAATGATGATGAATAGGAACGGATATAAGGAGTCCCCCTGGCGAATTCCGCGTGAGGCAGCGAAAGGTTGCAAAGGTGTTCCATTTACCAGGATCGAGAAAAAGGCCGAGGAGACTAGGCTCATCACCCATTCTATCCATTGATCATTAAAGCCAAAGGTCCTTAGCATTGCTTCTAGGAAGTTCCAATTGAGTTTGTCACAGGCTTTGGATAAATCAAGTTTAATTAGCATTCCTGGAATCTTGTCAATCTTCAGGGAATGTATAGTTTCATGAACCAGGATTATCCCGTCTAGAATTTTTCGACCTTCGACAAATCCATCTTTCTCAAGTGAAATTAGCATAGGGAGGAGTGTGCGCAGCTGGCTTGCAATGAATTTACTTATAATTTTGTAGATGACATTACAAAGGGAAATAGGTTTGAATTTTCCTGGGTCTTCTGTGCTTGTTTCCTTCGGAATGAGTGTCAGGAAAGTCAGAATGCTTCCAGTGCATCTTGAATCTTCTACTAACGCCAACACTTCCTCTTTCAGCCAGTCCCAGTAAGTGTGGAAGAAATTAGTGGTGAACCCATCTGGTCCTGGGGCTTTGTCCGCTTCCATCTACTTGACGGCCTCGTCCAATTCTTCCATGCTTATTGGTTTCATTAGCATGGTGTTATGGTCCGCCGTGATCACCGTCGGGATGTGTTGGAGGACTTCCTCCCTTGCAACGGGACGATCGATGTTAGGTTCCTCCAGAATATCTACAAAGAAATCCTTCAGGGTCTACTCCATCTCCGTTTACGTTTCTACATAGCTACCGTCAATTTTCTTCAGACAAACCACCCTATTCCCCTGACGATGCTGAATAACAACTTTGTGGAATAACTTTGTGTTGCGCTCACCTTCTTTCAACCATTGCTTCCTGGATTTTTGTTTCCAGAGGATCTCTTCATGTTGTTCCTTGAGGTTGAGTTCTTTTAAAAGGTTTTGTTCTTGCTCCATTAACTCCGCAAAGTAACCCTGGGTCATTGTTGCACTATGCACCTCTTTCATTTTTTGGTCTAACTATTTTTTCCCTTGTAAAATGTTTCCAAAGGTTTACGAATTCCAATGCTTGATTTTTCCTTTTAGGTACTTGATTTTTTGTTGAAATTGGTACATCAATGTTCCTGAGATAGGAGTCGAGCCCTGCCACCACTGACAAAGTTGTTCCGGAAAGTCCGGATGGAGGAGCCAGAATTTCTCAAACCAGAAAGGTCTTCGGAGGTTGTCCCCTATCCTTTTCCATTCCAATTTGATCAGCCAGTGGTCATATCTAGCAAAGGGGAGTACCACGGAAGCCAACGCCCCCCCACCCATCATGATCGACTTTGAAACTAAAAACCGATCTAACTGAGAAGCTATGCTTCTATCCCCGGCTCTTTTGTTGTTCCAAGTAAAGGTACTATCGGAAGTTCTGACATCAATTAAATCCAAAGCCTCTGTTACTTCATTAAATTGTTCACTAATGGGGTTTAAGCGATGGATTCCTCCTCTATTCTCCTCAAGGCTTCGGATCAAGTTGAAGTATCCTCCCATGACCCAAGGGCGTGTACCGGCCACCCCCTTCAAGTTAAGCAGCGAGTCCAAGAAGGAGGTCTTTTGGTTAGCTGTTGAAGGCCCTAGACATTGGACAGGAAGCCTCGATTTCTCATTCCTAACACATGAAAAGAAGCCAATAGGATAAAATTGGAATCCATCCAACCGGATAGGCTTACCTCCTTGGGGTTCCAAAGAATTCCAAGCCCCCCAGCAACTCCCATTGCGTCAATTGCTATGACCTCACATTGTTTTCAAGTTTGCTTCCCAAAGACCCAGAGGTCCACTTCCGAGCATTTGGTTTCTTAAAGGAAAACTATGGACGGCCTTTCGATCTCTATCTTTCGTCTCAGGAGACAAGTCTTCAGAGGACTGTTGCAGCCTCTAATATTCCAGGATATAATCCACATCTTAACAATTTTGGGGATGAGGAATCTTGTGCCGCATCAATGGTGGGATATTAGCCTGAGGCTACCATCTTCACCCCGACCATTTGGATTCTTTGAATGTTACTGTGTCTTCCTCGTTTTTCCCCTCGGCCTTTCTTTTTCCCTTCATTTTCTTTATGGGATTCTGAAGCTATGCCTAGAAACTTGAATGCTTTAGTCTTAGTAATAGATTTCTCTAATAGAGAAACCTGTTGCAGGGGAATGGAGGCCAGAACATTGTTTGTACATGCTTCCTCCAGACCTTCCAGGTCGAGTTCTCCCAGTTCCATCTCCTCTCCTTCCTCCCCGTGCATGGAAAAATACTTCAGCACTGCTGCTTTCTCTGCGTCCTGGATGGGATTATCCAATATGAGGGTGGGCTCCTTATCCGACATTTCTTTAGCTTGTCCTTCCTCCATGACCGCTTTCTCCTCTGCTGACTGCAGAACTTCAAACCAATTGTGCGTCTAAGATTTCTTGTGAATCTCCGGCCTAGCTCCACGCTTGGTTGGACGCTTCTTGTTCACTACTTTGGTGAAGACTTCCGAGTCTTTTCCTTCCAAATTGGAGGTAGCTCCGAGCTGTTTGTTTAGCAGACAATTACAGAAAATATGTCCATGCTCATGACATCACCTACAGCGAAATGGGATCTACTCATAATCGATCGCCTGGAACCAATCCTCATCCTCCCAGGTTAGTTTAATCCCTTCCGGCAGATCTTGAGATATGTCCATATAAAGACAGATACGGGCATACGTCGTGTACCTCATCTTCTTTGTTTGCTCGGATACCTTAAAAAATACTCCCAGGGTGTTGCCTATGCCAATAAGGATTTCCTCCTTCTAGTATTCTATAGGTAATGAATATAGGCGAAGCCAAACAAGGGCGATCGTCAGATTTTATTTATCAGGATTGAAGCATTCTTTCCAGGGGCGTAAGAATAGCCCTGCAGGGTTAAAGAAATACGGCCCATTATCGAAGATGCGAGTGCGATCTGACTCGTTCAAGAAGATTACCGTGAAGAACCCTTTGGCCCCAAGTTGAAGGTCATAATGGCCCTGTGGTTTCCGAGTTGTATTAATCCACCAGACTAGAGCCTTTTCCACTGTCCAGATTCCAACAAATTTACCGATAAGCGCATGATCTTTCATATACTGAATGTCATCCCTGACTCTGTCCAAGCTGATCTGAAGCTTTGGCACCTTTTTAGCTTTTGGCACACACTGCCTTGGTTTTTTGGTTTCTCCCACTGTTTGAACCGATTTGTTGATTCCACTAGTCCCTTCTCCTCTAGTTCCCAAATGGAGGTCTACTACTAACCCCTTGTCTACTCCTTTCCCTTTGTCATTAGTCAGGGGAGGGGCCAAAGCCCCACCGCCTGTGTCTTCTCTCATGCCCACTTCACTGTCTTTATTCTGAGGAGGCTATTCCGACAACCGCCCTCCACCTGGAACCAACCCAAGCATGTTCTGCCCTGTAAACCCTAGTTCTCCATAGTTCCTCCTGCCTGCAACACCGTCTCTTTTCCAAAACCTATTCAGGACAGTTTAGATACGTTGATCAACATATGATATAGATCTCCTTCTAACTATACAATATAAATATGATTACTATTGCTTGTTTTAGTGATTACAAACAAATAAAAAATGAAAAAGGTTATAAAGAGAATTCCAAAATTCGCATGTGGCATGCTACTAGTTTATTATTAATATAAATTCATTTTAACTTCTGAGAAAAGATCAAAAGATATAGATACATAATTATCTTTATTTTTTATGGTTTTAAAGATTTATGGTTAAGATTGTTTATTTATTATATATTTTTATAATTATTATGATTTTTTTTATTATGATAGGTAATTTTTTAATATTTCATTTTTAAATTTATTAAATTTATAGACTTTAGATCTACATGCATTAAATACACCAAGTTACTCTCAAGGCAATGAAAATTAAGTTTTTGGCTTTAAGTCTTAGAGATTGACTTGGAGCAACACTTAATCAAATCTTAGAGTTTGAGGTCATAATCAATTCCAAAAAAACTAAATTTGTAAATTTATTACAAAATATCACAAAGAATTGTACCATGATCATTGGTCATGCTTCATGTCCCCATGGTTAAATAACACTACTCCATTCATAATTGTTGTTGTGCCAATTAGATTGCCACAATCCAACCATATCCATGTGTTATATGGACCCAGTTACATAGTTTGGACTCAAAGAATTACCACATTCTAACAATATCCAAAAGTTATATGTTCTTGATCTTGTTAAATATTTATTTACATTATTTTTACGATAAACAAGAGATACATTTTATATCAAAATTTGTTTCTTTTGATTACATTAGTGTTTGTTCAACTTTTTCTTTCTAACAATTGTTGAAACTTCAAGAGTTTTGATAAACTTATGTAAGAAAAGAAAAACCAAACATAATCTAAAACATGAAAATTAATAATGGCTCACACACATTACACAAAGATTTGGAAACCCAAAACCGGGAAAACCAAAGATCTGAATCATAGGGGGTTTATAATCTAAGATTGGATGTGAAATTCAAAAGGCCATATTTTTATTAAATGTAAAAGGGAGCACGATGGACATGTAATTAATGGAGTTAGTTATTCAAAGTTGACATTGTGACCAACACACCTTATAAAAAGGGTAGTAGGGAGAGACTTAGAATCGGGAAGGAGAGGTCCCAAAAGTGGTCTCATTGCATGTAATGGTTCATCTTAATGGAATCCTTCTTCTCCAACTCTCTCTTGTATTTTCATGGTGTACATTATTTAGGTGTTTTCATCAATGTTTCTTCTTATGCAAAATTAGTTTCTTGGTAAATTTCATAGCATATTTGGATGTCTAATCTCCTCCTCTCTCGACATTCAATCCTTCCAAGTCTCGACACTCAAGGTCTGGATCATTGGTATAAAAGAAGGAAACCACTCCATGGAAATGAGGGTTTGAGCATATTTTAGGTTCAAATATCTGCAGAAATATCCAACCTCCTTTTGGCACTCTCGGAGTCCATTTGTTGCGCCATACATTTTAAGCATCACAGCTGGTCCTTAGGCACTATATGGATTTTCTACTCTTCATTCACCATTGCAGGAGCAACATACATGGATTTCACTACAGCCATTGATCTTCAGCATTTTAAAAAAAAAATTAGGGTTTCTATGTTGCATCCGGAGGTTCCGTGATCTCTACAACATCCCATGTTGCTCTACAAACCCTTGGTATCCTTTCTGGCCCTCTGCACTCTCACATAGAGCATTATTTCATCTTTATATAGCCATGGAATGGCTTAAAATCCTTTGTGCATGCACATTGGAGCTTGGTTGACCTCATTCCAACCATATCTCAACTCAACCATAGTTGTACGACCACCATAGAAGCATAATGATGGATGGATGGGAAGCCAAAACGCATCTACAAACTTTAGATGGATGATACGATCTCTACATATCGTTTCAAAGGGTTAATAATAGCTCATCGAAAAGGTCTCTTCGTCATCTCAAATGGTTATTTTACATAATTTCATTTTGTTTCTTGGTTTGAGAGATATGATTGATTGAAGCTCTGGATATATTTATCTCAAGACAACCACATGCACCTTCATCTTTAGAAAACATTTTCTCACTCCATGGGACACCACAGAAAAATATCCATATACCAATGGAAATATCTCTCTGATAGCTCAAATGGGTCTTTGACGAAATTTGATTTCGTTGCTTCTAGCCAATGTTATGATCACATTTGTAACTAGACATCAACTGCAACAAAAGTCACAAATTTCTCGAGTTTTTAATTTTTGGATAATTTTATTAAATCCTATTGTAACTTTGCAATTGGGCAAGTAAAGTTCCCCAACATTAATTCGGGATCAATATAAATCTTGTCATTGCCATTTCGGTTATGGGTCATGCTCAAACCCTGGTTATGGGTAAACCACGCAAAACCCTTATATTTTCATTAGCAATTGATAACTGTAATCATGTTGGTACAATACATAACAAGGTCTTATTTTTTTAGTGAAATGATGGGGACCATCATCTTCTAAGGGGGGAGGATTGATCTCAATCTTAGGGGGGCTTATAGTCTAAGATAAGATGTAAAATTCAAAAGGCCATATTTTTATTAAATGTAAAAGGGAGCATGATTGTAATGTCCCCATTTTTTTTACTATGGACCACTCCATTACTAGGGAATTCAATGGTCTAAAGTCACTTGCACAAATTAAAGAAGAATAGTAAAGTAGTGAATTGGGATCATGAGGCACTATGGCAAACCAAGGTCCAAGGGAAAAAATTGTGGAGCGATGAATCATTCTCTCCTAAAAATCAATTTTATTAATATTTTGATATAATTTGGACAAGGAGGGTGCATTAGTGGTGGAATAAGTCTAAATGTGTGGTGTAACTCCCATCCAAGGTGAAAGGAATCCTATCATGGAGGAATCTCATGGGTTGTAACTCCCTGGGCTAAAAATAACAAATCTATGACAACCTATGACATCTATGACAAGAATTAGGTCCTATGACAACTTATGACAACTTATGACAACCTATGACATGTTTCAGGTCCTAAATTTAGCCAAGGAGGGCGCTAGAGGAGAAGGGCAGGCCCACATGCTAATGTAACTTCCCCAAAATCAAGCTAAGCCTCTCAAATTCGAATTTCCAAGGTATATGGAGTTATTATTTGGCCAAATAAAATTAGAGAGGAATTAAAAGAGTCACAATGTGTCATTCTCTCATAAAAGTAACATTTATTAATATTTTATTGAATATTTGTGAGAGAATTCTAGAATGAAGGGGAAATGCTCCATGAAGATTTATAAAAGGGATGAAGACACAAGTGAAAGAGATTTTGGTCATTTGGATTTTGGTATTGAATATCCACTGAGCTTCTCAAGCTTGGGATATGTTCCCCTTTCATTTTTGAACTAGTTTTGGTGGTGAAAGATTCCACCCAAGCTAGTAGAGAGGAGGAGATCATCCAGATCTCTTCACTGTGCTTCATTGCAGTTGATTATTGAGGAGAGAAATCACTTTCATATTTCTCTACAAATATTTATTGTAGTTTATATGTTCATCTACAGTAGTGGGGTCGAATTCCTATCATTTGGAGTTTCTTTCTATTGATTTAGAGCTCAGACCAGTATTGGAGGGCCGAAATGGTTGTTCTGGTTTCGATACTTCTAAGAATTTATAAGATGTGATCCATATTCCATTGAATTCAGAGAATCATTTCCAATGTAAAACACTTTTTTCACTCAAAAAGGTTTATGTATGCCCGAGATATCATCACTTTACTAAATCTACTTTATTCGGCATCTCTTTTGGTGTATGGGCGCACGACTACTTTCCTATATTTGTGTTTATTGGATTTAGAGATTTTGTAAGAGTCATATATTGTTTTAATCAGTATATTTATTGTTTCTATGCATTCATAATAAATATTTACAGATCCTTTCATCATATGGTGTTCCATGTTCAAGTTTATGGGTGATTTATGTGCAAAATCTGTTAGTATGGTTAAGCAATCTTAAGACAATGTGTATTAAATTTTCATATCAACTCCCTGAATTCTGTTATTAAGTAATTTGTGTTGATTTGGGAGTGTAATGGTTGAATTGGATTTGTTTGGGAATACTTGGGCTGATTAGGAAGTGTTTGGGACAAGTTGAAAAAACTAGTATTCCAATGTGGGGGGAATCGATCTAGTTTCTCACTAGTCTTGAGAGGGTGTCTTTCATACTTCTTTAGAAGTTATCTGGAGTCTATTAGTGGGTCAAATATTTTTATTTGAGTGTATTTGACTCCATTAAATTTATATTGGGATAATTTGAGTTGCTATGGTAGTGTTTGGGAAGAGTTAGAGGCCCCGTGTTCAGTGTGGCCAAAATTGAACTAGTGTTCCTAGTTTCTTTACTAGCATCCAATATGATATTAGATTTGATTCAGGACTCATATCAGTGGACTATAAACACATTAGTGAGGAGCGCACCTTTAATGGACATCATAAATACACATACACTCCATTGTTGTTGAACGAGAACATCTTATAAGCCTTCACAATCCATTGTTTGGAAAAGTTGAAAATCAACATAACTAAAGTTGGAACCTTGGAGATAATAATCCTAATTTCTAATTGGGCACATTATAGTGGTATTAGAGCATGGTCTTTGCACCTGTGCATTGAGTCATATATTGAAGAATAAAATTGCAGCCATGTCTTATTCAGATTCAAAGTATGAGCAGTATGAAGATGAGTATTATTTCTATGCCTCAGAGGAAAATGATTTCTATGAGCAATATGATGATGACTATGATGAGAAAAATGAAGAGAACTGTAGACAGTATGATGAAGAAAATGTCCAGGAGGTATTGTTGGCTGGGAAAAGTGTCATCTGGCCAACTAAGGAAAAATAGCCCAAACAAGGTTCTTACTGCAGTCCCTTGTTTGTTTGGAATGACTACTTTTCACAGGATTAAAGTCATGTTACCTTTGAGGTTTTCTCTCAACAAGAGAGTCTCAGATCTATTTGTGTTAGTTGTGTTGTTAATTCCTACCTATTCAAACTAAATAAAAGTGAACTAGGCTAGATTGTTAGCAAAGACATATTATAATCTAATCAAACACAGAAATTTAGTAGCTACTAAACTATAAACAACAGTTTAGTAGCTGCTAAATTACCTGTAGGTTTTCGCAATGAAATAAAAGTGTAATTCTAATTTCAAAACTAAATTCTATCTAATCTATCTTGCGTAGGAGCATGATTGAAATTTAACACTTGTATGTGAATCTGAATATAAATATTAAACATGATATGACTTGAATTCAAAAAGAAAGCCAAGTTTAAATTGCAATCACAACATATTAACAATTTCAACTACATTAGTCACTAAAAAAACAAAACAATTATTATCATATGTGGATATAATTGTTAAACAAATTCATATAATAGGCTATCAATGAGTAAACTGATATGTAAAACCAGAATCCTAAAAATTATGGCAACATCAAAATGACCACAAAGAGTCATAAAGGAGTTTCATATTAGAGTTAACTTCATAAATACCACAATAACTGATTAAAGATGCAATTTGTTGGGAATCTGGAAATGGAACGATTTCAAGAAATAAATTTTCTGCCCAAAACTATAACAATAAAACCCAAATTTGTTAGAGATTCCTTTCCCTCGAACTTAATGCAATTCAATGTCGTAGGTGTCTATTTTCCATAATATCTTATACACTTGTTAGTAGGTGTCTATTTTCCATAATATCTTATACACTAATCCTTTTAAAATTAACACATAAGCATAGATAGCTAGGTGACTAACAAATGAGAAAGTCTCCAGCTTCTGCGATGTAGTTACTTTACTTGAGGTGACAACGTTCTCCTTGAATTAGAGCATTACTTTGTTTGATTGGAGGTGGTGATGATGGAAGGTTATATGCATATAATAATATTTTTAAAAAAACTCAAAGATACGTGCTCCTTATAACCATTTATAACCATCTATGCTAGATCAAATGACGAGAATAATAAAATAAGATCATCATATCATGAAGCTCCAACATAAGCAGGTAGCTAAAATAAAAATAAAAAATAAGACCAGCTTTATTGGAAATAGATTGATTATCCTATAGCAACTTGGAGTTCCATGACTTTTGAGATGATGAAACGTTGATTACTTATGTGGCATGGTTTGTATTTAGAACATTTAAATTGTTCTCCAATATAGAACATTTAAATTGTTGACGGTTTTCAATGTTCTTAAACTTCAAAGTGTAAGAGCTTAATGGGTCATGACTCTCATGATAATTCAACCCTTGTATGCATAGTATAAAGTTTCTCCAAAACAATCTATGATAAGCTTCAAGCTTAATGGGTCATGACTCTCATGATAATTCAACCATTGTATGCATAGTATACAGTTTCTCCAAAACAAATTATGATAAGCTTTAAATTGGAGAATTATAAATGTATCTTACTAAACATACTACCAAAAGAGTAATTCACATATGCACGTCCTATCTCATAAATAAACTATTAATACAATTAAAGAGTATTTTTAGTCCTTGCCGTAGGCAGAGACTATATGTTTCATCGTTTTCAATTAGTTAGTATCAATATTTCATTTTTTATAAAGTCAAGTGAAAGTTAAGTTAAAATTCGTATTTATAAATACTTTTTTGAAAATTCATATTTGCTATTGATTGAATAAGAAACTCTGAATTGACTATTTTTATCATTGCCAAGTTTTAAAAAAATTAAGAAAAAAACATAAAAATAAAACCTTATGCTTAACCTTACTTAATTTGTTATTTCTTGTCGTACAAGTAATCTTCTGGCGTCTGTCTACCTGTGGTTCCTTGAAGGTTAGCGACATGCCCTCTGAATTGAAACAACTTACTAAAATTTCTGCGACCAAAATTTTGCCTTTCACATTGAAAAAACATACTAAAATTTCTTTATGGCCGCATCAAAATTTTGCCTTTCACATTGAAAAAAACACAGTTGTCGAACAAAACACAGCTATCAAGTTCCACCTGCAATCAAACTTTGTGGCATATGAGGGCAGTGAGTAAAACACAACTGTCGATTTCCACCTGCAATCAAACTTCGTAGCATATGAGGGCGACGACTGGTTTTTTGTTATTATTCACTCTTGCAGAGCTGATTTTTAGGAGTAATCTTCCTGCTCCTCAAGTATATTTCTATGGAGGTAGGGTAACTTTAGAATTTAAAATTATTATGGATGCATTCTGTCACCTTGCTACTGATATAATTTGTACCTGGATTTGAAGGAAACAATCCATATGTACCAGAAACTGATGGATATCAGCAATCTGCATACGTAACTGACGCACGGGGGATTCACTCAATAAACCGCTATCATATCACGTTCGTTCATGGCATATGAAACAATACCCCTAATTTCACTAAATATTGGAAAATACCTTCCAAAATCATTTTTTTTAACCCCCTTCCAATATGCCTTCCCAATTTAAAAAAACCCCTATTTTCACTAGATATTGTATGTATCAATTTTTTCATTAACATTTTTTATACCCCTTTATATTTCTACCTGGTATATTGATATGATACCCCTCTTATGACCCCACATACATTCTACAATGCACCTTGCTTCTTTCGATGTATATTTACTTCACCCACAATGCAATTACTCAACCACATATCATTATGATTTTCAACATCTAATTGTCTAATGAAGAGATAGGAGATCACTTCTTGTATGTCACTAGAGCCAATGCACATAGTACAACATTTAGATTGAATGTTGCAGTTCCCCAATCGCTGACTAAGCCTGGTGTGGGCTAGGTATCCAAGCCTCCAGGGCCTGTAACAAGCTCTAGGAGGCTGACTAAACATCCCAAGGCCTGTAATAGGAACGAGTGGTTGGGTATTCAAGCCCCCAAGTCTTATCGAGGGCCTATAACAGGCCCTGGAGGCTTAGATCCTCCCGAGGCTATTGGTAACAATTGGCTGAGTGCTATTGGTAACAATTAGCTGTCAATGACCACTGTGGAGAGTGCTTGATATGACTAATTTTATCATTGCCACGGATTAAGAAAAATAAAAATAAAACATAACTTTAAACTTACAAATGTAACATCTAAATATTTTTGTTCTAGTGGATTGACAGTCATCATAATGGTTAGGTTGACAGGCATCAGAGTTGACAGGGTTTGCAAGGGATGATTCTAGTCTTCTTTTTACTGTCTTGTTTTGTGTTGGATATGGGGCAATTGAGTCTCCCAAGATGAGAGCAGTGTGAAGTAACCTGTGTGTTGGATATTTGGTCTGTTTCCGTGGCTGATGTTTTTATTTTTATTATAGATGTACTAGTTTCAAGCTTTTTTTCCATTTCGAGTTGCTTCATTGTTCGACCAATTTCAGCGGTTTTTGTAGGTGATTTCGGAGTTCTTGGTTGCTTTTTTTGTTGCTCCGCGAGGGTTTCGAGTGCGGCTCCTGGTTTGGAATCTCTGTTTTGTTGCATTTTATTCCAGGATGCAGCGGTGTGTCTTCTTCCATTGCATTGTTGACTTGGTTGGCCAGGTCAGTCTTCTAGATTTTTTTCTCTGCAATTTGTTTTTGTATGTGCATCTTCTTGTGTTGTGCTTTAGCGTGGCTTTAGTGAAAAACCATTAGGTTGGACATGAATGCGTCTATACAGAGAGAGATGAATAGGTTGGAATGTCCTTGCTTAGGGTGCTTTCATATATGCTTTCCGGAATGAAAGCACCAGCTCTTTCAGGGACTAAGCTACTCGCAGCTCTTGCCTTACTAACGCGTTAACACTGTTTGTGTCTGAAACAATACTTGAACTATTTTTTTGCTTACTGCATCAATTAGTAAGACTCTGATACTATGGTCCAAAAAACCTTTTGTGTTTAAATGGCTGTTGATAAAAACTCAAAATTGAAATGGTTGTAGAATGTTCTGAATGTATTTGTACAGGGGCCAGACAAATTCATGATGTATCTGAGTGGAATCGAACAACAAATACAAAGAAGAGCAGAAGATTATGATATTGGAACTTCGTTTTATCTTCTGCAACAAATTCTATTTGTCACAACTGTTTACCAAATTATGAATCCATACACCATTAAACAGTACAAAATTAATGCATTAGGATAAAAAATGTAAGAGGATAACACTGTACTTTCAGAATCCATTGAAACTTTGTATCTAACACTAGAAGAGAACACCATAGCATGGATGTCTCTAGAAATTTGGATTCTACTAGCGTCAGAAAACTATTTGACACTAGAAGAGAACAACATAGCAGGAATGTCTTTGTTGATGTATATGTATCTTCAGAATGTATTTCACCTATGTATATTGTACTCCTATAGAGATGTTATTATTCCTCTATACGGAAGTGTCATCATTTGTATTAACAAGTGTCGCAACTTGCATGTGATGGGTTATTAGACCACCAAGTGTGGGTCGGCCCTGATTAGTATTACCATGGGTTATTAGACTGAGTTAGCCAAGTCGGTCGTGCTAGTTTATTAGGCAGGTCAGGTCATGTATAAATAGAGTGCGGGAGGCACTCTATTTGATCATCTCATTATTCACTTCTACACTACTTGGAAAGTGGCACATTAGTGGAGGAGGAGGTTCAGCTGCTAGGAGGACTATCTCTGTGTACTTGGGTTGTATCATTGCTCTTTCTATCGCTGAGGAAGTTGTGGGGTTTTTCACCTTTATGGTTTTCCCTAGTGAAATTTTGTGTGTCTATTGTCTCATGTGATTACTTGGTGTGACTGATATGCATTGTTATACTTGATATGTTGTACATGTTATTCTCTCAGTAAAGATCCTAGAGTATGTTGAATTAATGCTCAAAAATTAAGATGGTATTAGAGCTAACCTAAGAAGAAGACACTGTGCAGTTGCAGAAACTAGGGTTTCTTATTTATTGGGTTTCTCTCCACAGATATTGAAAGGAAGTAGGGTATTTTGACTCTCCTCAGCAAGGCGCATCTTTCTATCCAATCAAAATTCAATTCTAGGAACTTTCATTTTTTGCCCTAAAAATTAGGGTTTCCACAAAAATAGGAATTTCTGAAATCTGAGGACATAGATGGAAGCTCCTTGAAAAAATCGAAGTTTAGAGCTTTGCATCAAACTTTTTGGTTGGGTGAAGCTCCGGGAAACTCAAACCCTAATTCAGGGTCCTCCTTAGTGAATACGGGAGATTGAAAAGCATTTCTGAAGGGTGAAACTTTGTAGTTTTCAAATTCTGAGTATACTAGGCTGATCATCTCATCAAGGCACATCTTTCTATCCTTCCAGAAGTTTGAAATTCACATTTTGAATTTTTAGGGTTTCTCTAACAAACCCTAATCCAGCACCAAATCCAGATTTCTACAAATCAAATAGTAAGACCTAAATATTTTCTATTTCCATTTGAAGTACTCTTTAAGATGTCTAACCACACCAAGTTTGAGGATAAGCTTGAAGGGGCTGATAAATTCCGAACATGGAAGTATAGGATTGGGTTAATCCTGGAAGAAAATGAATTGGACACCTACCGATTAGAGAGATTTTGAGGTCAAAAAATGGCCTCCTAAGAGATGTACTACAAAAATATGAGATATATTAAAATATTATGAATTTGGGGTTTTATGGGGTAGGTATATATGACAAGTCACTTCCCACACTATTTTCTATGCACAATATAACTAACCATGGTTGAGTTGCTTTTCAAAATTCACTAGAAATAAAATTAATAAAATAAGTCTACATTGGTGTGACTAAGATTTATTGTAAATTCCCAAAAATTTATTGTCGTTTAGCATTTATTTGTCTTGAACTTGCAAATGAAATTAAATAATAAAAAATATTTTTAAGAGCTATATTTTTAATTTTATGTTGACTTTTTATATTTATTACTTTTCTCATGAATTTAATTGAGAATTTATTTACATGTAAAATGTTAATAATATTATTATAATCCACATTGCATTATTATTATTATTATTATTTATTAAATCTATTATTATTCTTTATTAGTTTGACATTATGTTATTAAATAGAATGGAGTGAATATATAATTTAAAATTAAAAACATAAAAATGATAATATATTATTTTATAAAAAAATGTGAAAGGACTTTCTTTATGAATTAAGAGTACTTCACTTGAAAATGACAATAATATTATTTTATGAGAAAGTGTGAAAAGACATTCATTATGAGTACTTTGCTTGAAAATGACAATAATATTATTTTATGAAAAGACTATTATTATGAGTACTTTACTTTATGACTTAAAAGTACTTACACCACTACCTTGGTTAACTATGTGTTTTCATCTACCATAGAAAATTTGACAAATAAGCATTCTTAACTCATGCAATGCCACCTCACCAAGGGGGATGATGTCATCTACTAGAATGTGATTGGTTGTTTTTTATAGTACATTTTCTTTGTTTTGAGGCCATTTTTTGACCTCAAAATTTCTCTAATTGATAAGTTCTGAGGTCCCTATCCCAGAGGAAGAAGAGGCTAAGGCCTTACATAAGAAGAACTTGGTCAAGGCAAAGAGAATCATTGCTAATTCTAACAAAAACCATCTCATACCACATGTGTCATCTCTAAAGACACCCAAGGAGATGTTTGATTCCTTGACCAAGCTATTTGAAGGAAAGAACATAAATCGGAAGATGACTCTGCGGAATCAATTGAAAGGGGTAAAACTTCATAATGGAGAGACCATTCAATCCTATTTCTCTAAGGTCTCTCAGATCAAGGAACAACTTGAAGCTGTGGATGAAGTGGTGGAGATGGTGAAATTGTTATGACCACTTTGAATGGCCTACCTAGGTCATGGGATTCCTTTATCCAAGGAATCTGTGCAAGAAGAAAACTGATCTCCTTCAGTAGACTGTGGGAGGAATGCTCACAAGAAGAAGCAAGGCTAGTGGCCCGAGAAGGAAAGATGGGGAATGAAGATCAAGCTCTCACAGCTCACACCAAGAAAGGAAAGCCCAAGAGAGAGTCATCTCATTTCAAGAAATCTTCTCACCACCATCAGCATAAAGAAAAGAGAATATGTTTTACATGTAATGAGAAGGGACATATTGATGTAAATTGTCCCAAGGAAAAAAAGGACAACAACAACTTCAACAAGAAGAAGAAGGGCAGCAAAAGGAGGTACCATGCTCATGCTGTTGAGGATAATGAACCTCCCAAGAAGAAGGCTAGGGTAGAAAGTGATGCTTCATCAAGTGAAGATGAATATGTTCTAATCTTTGCTCTCACAGGTACTATCTCTCATGGATGTAATGATTGGCTTATTGATAGTGGGACTTCCAAACATATGACTGGGTTTAAAGAATCTTTTGTAAATCTATCTGAACATGAGTCACCCCATAAAGTAAAACTTGGGGATGACTATCAATATCCCATCAAGGGAAGTGGTGAAGCCTCCTACAACCTAGACTCTGGAAATTCTTTGAAGATGAAATATGTACTATATGTACCTGGGCTCAAGAAGAACCTACTCTCCATATCTGCATGGGATGCAAAAGGCATGAGGGTTTCATTTGTAGATGGCCAAGTCCTAATGTGGCCAAAGGGTAAAACTATAGATGATGCAATGGTGATTGGAGAGAAAGAGGGAGGATTGTACAAATTGAAGGGACAACCTGAATATGTTATGGTACATGAATCCATAAAGCCAAGTGAACTTTGGCATAGAAGGCTTGCACATGTGCACTATAGAGCACTACCAATTGAAAGTAAAGCTGTAGAGGGTCTTCCTGAAATCAAGACAAAGCATGAAGGGGTTTGCAAAGGATGTGCAAAAGGAAAGAACATTAAGAAGGCATTTCCAAGCAGTGAAAGCAAAGCTAAAGGAATCTTGGAAATTATCCACTCCGATGTATGCGGTCCGATGTCATCTAGTTCTCTGAGTGGGTATGTATACTATGTCTCTTTCATTGATGATTTCTCTAGGAAGACTTGGGTTTACTTCTTAAAGAACAAAGATGAAGTGTTTGATAAGTTCAAGGAATTCAAAGCCTTGATGGAAAATCAAACTGATAAGAAGATCAAGACATTCAGATCCGACAATGGCGAAGAATTCAATTCAGGTGATTTCAAGAAGTTATACAGTGATTCAAGGATTAAGAGGGAGTTGATCGCTCCCTACAATCCACAACAGAATGGGGTTACAGAAAGAAAGAATAGAACAATCATGGAAGCAGCACGGGCAATGATGCATGACCAGGATCTGCCTATGCATCTATGGGCAGAAGCAGCTAGGACAGCTATATATGTGCAGAACAGAACACCTCACAAGATATTGGACAACAAGACACCAAAAGAGGTAGTCTTTGGCAAGAAACCTGAAGTCAGCCATCTCATAATATTTGGTTGTCCAATATACACTCATGTTCCAAATGAAAAGAGGACAAAGCTAGATCCTTCAGGAAAGAAGGGCATCTTTGTGGGGTACAGTGAAAGCTCGAAAGCTTACAGAATATACTTTCCAGGGTTCAAGAAAATTAATGTCAGCAGAGATGTAACATTTGATGAAAACTCAACCTTCATCAAATCAAAGAAAACACTTGTTGAAGATCATGAAGAACCAAAGGAAGCCAAATTTCAAGACACTACCATGACTTAAACAATTCCAGATGCAGATCGTGAAATGGAAGATCCGCAAGAACCTGTAGATCCACCCCGTGAGAATAACTCTCACAAGAGGAAACCTGCATGGGATAGAGAGCTCATTCAAGATGTAGAAAGATATGGCATTCCAAAAGAAGAACACATAGAAAGGAAGAGAACTAGATCTCATACCAGCTATGTTGCCTTACTCTGTGATATTATGAACAAAGAACCTTCCAATTATGAAGAAGCAGCGAAAAAGAAAGAATGGAAGGATGCCATGGTCGAGGAATACCAATCGATCATGAAGAATGATGTTTGGGATGTGGTCCCAAGTCCTGAAGGGAAGTCTGTTGTGAATTCCAAGTGGATATACAAGATCAAGCATGCTACAGATGGCAACATAGCTGAGAAATAAAAAGCGAGGTTTGTAGCTCGTGGCTTCTCCCAGAAAGAGGGAATAGACTATGAAGAGACTTTTGCTCCTGTAGCCAAATACACTTCCATCAGATCAATACTTTCTATGGTTGCAGTGATGAAGTGGAAGATACACCAGATGGATGTCAAGACAGCTTTCTTGAATGTTGTAGTCGAGGCGGAAGTGTATGTGGAGCAACCACTTGGTTTTGAGACACATGATAGGGAGTCATATGTGTGCAGGTTGAAGAAAGCCTTGTATGGATTGAAGCAAGCTCCTAGGACTTGGTATGGTAGGATAGACAACTTTCTATCTAGTTTGGGCTTTACTAAGAGTAAAGCAGATTCCAACCTTTACTACAAGGCTGAGGAAGGCAATCCTGTGATACTATTTCTGTATGTGGATGACGTGTTTGTTACAAGTGAGGATGGATTGATTGTTGATACCAAGAGGAAGCTGTTGAGCCCAGAATTGGCCCTTTTTAGTCATCATTATTCATCTTTCCTGCCCCTGTCCTACACCACTTATCATGGCAATCAGAACTATTGTCCTTACCTTATTCCCCAAATTACCAAGGTATGGCTGATCATTGTTTTATTTTATTAATGCTTATGATTGTGATAATTAAAGTTGTGCATCTCTCAAATTGTGCTAACATGTTGCGATTTATGAAGGTAGTTGAGACAAATGGACTGCAGGAATATCGGGGCTGAACAAGTCATGAAGAAAGGGATGTTCGTTGCTTGTAGAGGGATCCTTGGGGCTCGAATCATCAATCAAAGCACAGCTGTGACAGGGCAGCTGTAACAGAATTCACTATCTTAAGTATGTTGCTGCTCGAGTCTAGCTATGAGCTGGAAGGACCACCACTCTTGGGTCAATTAATAACTTTCTCATATTTGGATGTTTCTGTTCTGCCACGCATTGTAACAGCTAGTTATTTAGGGCGCCTGAAGATCAGAGATCTTCATGGCTGCCCAATTATAGGATTAGATGTTACGATTTGTATGTATAAATATGGGGAGTTTCCTCGACCCAGGGGTTGGACGGCAGACAATTAATTTGTTGTATTAGCAGCTGAGCAAAACTGTGTACTCATTCTTCTGTTAATATAAGGGGTTACTTCTGAGCTAAAGAGTGGTGTTGTTCAGCCAGCGTCTCTGTGTAAAGGCTGGGCCCGTCTTCCACAGAGATTGCTGAGTTAAAATAGGATTCTGAATTCATTGTTGTGTGATGCTTTGTTCTTTCCTTTTGTACGCAGCAGCAATATTTATTGTGTGGATTTTCAGTAAAAGATTATATTTCTGTGAGATTGGTGAATGGTGTAGAATAACAGTCGACTGAGTAAGGTTTGCTTTATGCATTTCAATTGCTGTTATACACAGCCGTGTTCATCTTACAGCTAAGTCGTGATCCCATGAGCCCTTACAATTTATCTTTCCTGTTGTGTGTTGATTGATTTCCATTCTGCAGTTCAATTTCTTAGAACAGTTGATTCAATCTTTTGCAATTGGATTTCTAGATTAATGTTCAGTTTATGCTTTATGATTTCCAGGTTGATTGGATCAGACAAGTGATTGTTCTAGAATACAAATGAGATTTATTTTCTGCAATTGTTGATTAGATCTGATACTATTTCTTATTGATGCATGATAGAGAGGAATTGAAGTATAACAGTTAGAAGGCAATTGGGATTGCATAGATTTTTGGGAATGAACATGGATGATAGAAGATAAAAGTATTCACTTCTAATGGTTTGGTGTTTAAGCATATACTGTGCACTTATCCTTTGAAATAAAAAGACTTTCTCGGGTTGACAATAAATTTCATATGCTCTGTGTGTATTGGTAACAATTTATCTGCATATAGAGTGCTTGACATTTTGGCGCCGTTGCCGAGGAAGGATAAAAATTAAACATTGATCATTAGTTGCATCTGGTAATTAATTCTTTGCTGAAATGATTTGGTTCGCATGAATACAAGGAGGGTAAAACGTGATCACCTCCCAACTCCCAAAACCCCACAAATTACTAACAACGCAGGTGGTTCGGGTCGTGGTCGAGGACAACAATTGGGCAGAAGAACATTCATCGACGATCTTGTTGACAGAACTGGTTCATCCACCAGGGCTCGTCATCAAGAAACTCCTATCAGACAAAACTCTGCCGGTTCTAGAACGCCAACGTCCACTGTGGAGAATACAGGAGCAGCTGTGACTCCCTCATACACCCCTGCTAAGGAAGGAGCAACTGACGCAGCTGTCACAACTGAAGAATACGTAGCTGCTACAACTAAGGAATACGCAGCTGCTACAACTGAAGAATACGCAGCTGTTACAACTGAAGAATACGCAGCTGTTACAACTGAGGAAAAGAACGCAGGAACGAACGAAGAAGAGGATAAAGAAGAAAAGATGGATAACAGACATGAGAACGAAGAGGAAGAGGCAATGGTAGAATACCATCATGAAAATCACTCCCTGCCAGAAGGGACTACGGCACATTACAATTTCCAATTCAGCAGCTAGAAGGGACAACTCCTATGAAGAACATCTCACCATCAGTGTTGCCTCGCTTCCATGGCAGGGCAGCAGAAGATCCAGATGAGTTCCTTTTTGAATTTGATATCCTCTGTCGCAGCTATGATTATGTCACAGATGCTCAAAAGTTGAAACTTTTTCCCGCCACCCTGAAGGACAATGCATTACGATGGTTCATGAGCCTTGGGGGAGGAACTGTTGCTAATTGGAATAAGATGAAGCAAGTGTTCCTAGAAAAATATCAAGAATATTGCAACACCAGGGACAAAAGAGAGGAATTATTCAAGATGGTGCAGAAGGAGGATGAAAGTCTGGAGGATTTTGTATAAAGGATGCCGTACAATGTGCAGAGAGCTGGGCAGACGAACATGGGGCTGGATGTGCTCAAGATAATCTTACTTCGAGGGATCAGGGATGACTGTTTAGACATGTTAAATTTGTTAGGAAAAGGAGATATCTCTAAAGATCCTTTTGAGATGATTGTGGAATTATGTAAGAGATACTCTAGGGGATCTTCCAGGAACAATAAGCGGGATAAACGGGACAAGCTGGAACGTGATGTCTTCGACAGAACTCAGAAGTCATCCAATGGAGGAGCTACACGTGCAGAGATAGGCAATCTCCTTGAAAATTTTAAAACAGAAATGATGAGCTCCATCTCTTCAGAGATTGATGTCCTGAAGGCAAAACAGAAACATGCAGTGGAGGATCTCACACTAGGTGTGTTCTATCCCCGATGTAAAAAGAATCATCCACTGAAGGAATGCCCTCTTGACAAAATACAAGTATGTCAGCTGTGTGAGCTAAACCACGACATGAAGGAATGTCCCACACTTCCTCAAGTGAAGGCTGTCCTGCAGGCATCAACTCCAGAAGTAGAACCAGCTTATTTCATTGCGCAGAAGAAACCTTGGCAACCTCAAAATCAAGGTATGCCTCCGGACTCGTTTCCATTTTTGAATAATATGAACAATTGGAATAATAATATGCAAAATGTGAATACACAATTCCCTTCAAATTATGCTCAGTGGAATCCTTCTCAACCTGCAATGCAAAATTATAACTCATGGAGTCCTTGGACACAGCCACCACATCAACCTACGTCATGGTCTCCTGGATGGAGAAACTTCCATCTTGGGAACCAGTTTCCTCAACCACCTCCACCTCAACAGTCACCATATTCTCCTCCATATCCTCAATTTCCTCAATTTCCTCAATATCCTCAATACCCACCTCAACAGTCGCAGCTGCAGCTGCAGAATAATCATGTTCCTAATATACCAATACGGCCTCAGCTGCCTGCCCAACCCAATCCTAACCCAAATAATAAAACAGTCCATCAATTGGAGACTGTCAATATGCCAGCCTACTCTCTTTCCCCTGTACCTTGTAATGATATTCGTCTACGATCTGGGAAGATAATAGAACTTGTAATTACAGAAGATATTCCACCTTCTGTGCATGAAAAAGGAGAGAGTTCACAGCATCCATCTGATCCAGTTCCTATCACTGAAGGTGCTGAGCATTCCTTAGATGGGACGGCTGAAACATTAAATGAGAAATCAGATAATACACAGCCTACCCAGTTGGTAAGGCAACCACCATACCCTGAGAGACTAATGCTACCAAAAATAGGGGGGCAACCTCAGTTCAACCTCCTAGGAGAGTTGAAGAATCTTTATGTTAAAATCCCCCTTCTTCAAGCCCTTCAAGACGTGCCTATTTATGCTAAAACAATTCGGGACCTGTGCACTAAGAAACCAGGGAGGAAACCTAGAGATCCTCCCACTGTTCACGTCATAGGGAATTTATCTGCTTTAATAACAGGAAAAATCCATGTGACCAAGTATGACGACCCTGGCAATCCCACTGTCACTGTACATATAGGACAAACGCAGATACCCAACGTGCTAGTCGACTTAGGAGCAACGATCAATGTCATGACAATTGAGACTGTAAAGAAGCTGGGACTCACTAATTTTAGGCCGACCCCTACCATTTTAGAATTGGCAGACAGATCCACCATTAGACCCGAAGGGATTCTGGACGACCTTGTCATCTCAGTAGATTCATGGGAATACCCTGCTGACTTTTTGATATTGCAACCAAAATCACAGCTGGGAGGACATCCATTGATCCTGGGGAGACCTTGGTTGGCCACAGCTGATGCTTGCATCAGCTGTCGATCTGGGTCCATGACTATATCTGATGGTACAGAGATTAAAAACCTCACCCTGTATCCTCCAGCTCGGCCAAGTTTAGAGACTGAAACTTCTCTCTGGATAGAGCAGGAAGAGTAGGAGGATGTTCAGCCACTATTAACAATAGGGAAGGCCTTAACTTTTAAAAATGAAACAGAAGATGATGCCATCAGTAATTTCATTAGCGAACCTGTTTCAGTAGATAAAGAGGTCTATCAAATCCTGAACATTACCCTTGGTAAGGAAGAACAAGAAAATCTTACAGAGGAAACATTGGTTGGTGATACAAACATAATCCCAATTTTGAAAAATTCAAAAAGCATTCCTATTGAGGTAGAGCCTGGAAGAACTTTGAATATCAACCCTGATCTCTCCTCAAAAGAACAGATGCGCCTAATCAGTCTCTTGAAGGAACGTAAGGGGGAATTCGCCTGGGAGTATACAGACATGAAGGGTATCCCTTCTAATCTGTGCACTCATCGTATTTACATTAAAAATGACTCCCGGCCTGTATGTCAACCCCAACGACGCATGAACCCTAATCTGAGGGATATAGTGAAGGAGGAAATACAGAAACTTTTGGAAGCAGGATTTATCTACCCTATTTCAGATAGTGAGTGGGTTTCCCCACTTGTAATTGTGCCCAAGAAAAATGGTAAATGGAGAATCTGTGTTGATTATAGGGAGCTGAACAAAGCTACACAAAAGGATCATTTCCCTCTGCCCTTTATTGACCAAGTACTTGATACCCTATCAGGGAAGAAGTTCTTCTCCTTCTTGGATGGGTTCAGCGGGTACAACCAAATTCAGATTGCTCTTGAGGATCAGGATAAGACCACCTTCACTTGCCCCTGGGGAACGTTTTCCTACAGGGTGCTTCCCTTTGGTTTATGTAATGCACCAGCAACGTTCCAAAGAGCTGTAATTGGCATATTCTCTGAATTGGTTAATGATAGTATGGAAGTCTTTATGGATGATTTTACTCCCTATGGCAAGGATTTTGAGGAAGCACTGGAAAATTTAAAGAAGGTTTTAATTCCCTGTGAACAAGCTCGCCTTTCATTAAGCACTAAAAAATGCCACATGATGATGAGTGAGGGGGTGGTATTAGGACATTTCATCTCTACCGATGGCATTCAGGTGGATCCTTCAAAAATTAAGGTGATAAAAAATATACCTACTCCTTCAACGCAGAAAGAAGTGCGAAGTTTTCTGGGACACGCTGGATATTACAGGAGATTTATAGAAAACTTCTCCAAACTTGCTTCCCCTTTGTTTTCGTTGTTAATGAAGGACACACAGTTTGTGTGGAGTGAAGCATGCCAGACAACGTTTGATGAGCTTAAAGAGAAGTTGTCCACAGCCCCTATCCTAAGGGGACCTAATTGGACCATACCTTTCCACATTTCTTCAGATGCTTCTGATACCGCCATTAGAGCAGTATTAGGAGAGCAGGATGGTCAAGTACCTTATGCCATCTATTATGTTAGTAAAAACTTAGCCCCTGCTGAACTTAATTATACTGTTACTGAAAAATAATTCCTTGCTATTGTTTATTCTATTAATAAGTTTCGGCATTACATTACTGGGTATCCTACATTTATGCACACTGACCACTCTGCCATTAAGTATTTGATGAACAAACCTGTCACCAATGCCAGAGTAACCAGGTGGCTTTTATTATTACAGGAATTTGATATTACCATTATAGATAAACCTGGAAAAGAAAATGTTGTTGCTGATTTTTTATCACGATTTACTAACAGTGATGACAGTTCACCTGTTGAGGATTCTTTCCCATATGAACATTTATTCGCACTCTTAGCTCATTCACCCTGGTATGCAGACGTTGCTAATTATTTGGTTGTAGGAAAGCTTCCTCCACATATGTCTAAATGAGAGAAGAGAAAAATCATCCAGCAAAGTGCCATGTATTGTTGGCTTAATGGTCATCTCTTTTACACAGGACCCGATCTTGAGATTAGGAGATGTGTAAGGGAAGATGAGATCTTTCATATACTGAAGGCCTGTCATGATGAACCTTGTGGAGGACACTTTGCAGACAAAAGAACAGGGCATAAAGCGCTGCGGATGGGCTACTATTGGCCGACACTGTTCAGGGATGCTAAAAGATATGTTCAGTCCTGTGACAGCTGCCAAAGGATGGGCCAACCTAATAAAACAGATCAGATGCCTTTACAACCCCAAGTGGTACTAGAACCATTTGACAGATGGGCATTGGATTTTGTTGGCCCTATCAGCCCTCCTTCCAAACAGAAGGTTTACATCCTAGTGTGTACAGATTACATGACCAAGTGGGTGGAAGCTGTAGCTTTGACTAAGGCTAATGACCAAGCGGTGATTGATTTTCTGTATAGTGAAATCTTTACCCGCTTTGGGGTACCAAAGGAATTAGTCACTGATGGGGGACCGCAATTCATCTCACACCAATTTGAGTCCTTGCTCCGGAAGTATCATGTGCAGCATAGGATAGCTTCACCTTACCACCCCCAGGCCAATGGTCAGGTGGAAAGTACTAATAAAGTTATTGAAGCAATCCTTACTAAAACAGTTAAAAGCCATCGAAAGGATTGGGCTGACAGGCTTCCAGAAGCACTGTGGGCATATCGCACAACTTGGCGCAACACCACAGGGTTTTCTCCTTATGATCTGGTGTATGGAAAGAGTGCCATCTTTCCAATTGAATTTGAGATCAAGACCCTGAAAACAGCCACCGAAATGAATCTAGATGTAACAGAAGCCCAGAAGAGAAGATTGAATCAATTAAATGAACTAGATGAGAAACGGTTAGCTGCAGTAGACTAGACTGTGCTGCTCCAGCAACAGAGATCCAACTGGCATGACCGATTCATCAAAAAGAAAATCTTCCATGAAGGAGACTGGGCACTATTATACGACTCCAGATTCAAGAAGGATTTTAAAGGAAAATTACGTACAAGATGGCTGGGCCCATATTTGGTCGACAGGGTATTTGACAACGGCACTGTTCGCCTGGTGACCATTGATGAAAACCGTATATCATTACTTGCCAACGGCCACAGACTGCGATTGTATCGTAAGCCCATCTTGAAAGATGCATTCGTTTCACAAATTGCTGCCGATCCAGATTATCAGTTGGCACCGGAGCAGGAATTTTTCTCTGCCTTTGCAAATCTTTAAAACTGAAAATCGTATTTGCTGTACATAAATAATTTCCTGCTGTAGTGTATAATTGTTGTTTTTTTCCTCTTTGCATTTGATCTTTTCGTTTGTTGTCATTTTCTAAAAAATTTCAGGGAAGCGCCAGGAGAACGACCAGTTTGGGCCCGTCAAGCGAAGATCTCCCTGTGCCGTCCTTGCTAAAAAAAAAAAAAAAAAAAAAAAAAATCCGACAGCTGCGACATATTTTCCGGCAGCTGCAACATCTTTTACGGCAGCTGTATATCTTTTCCAGAAACCACATTATCATTTCCCAGCAGCCGCAAATCCATTTTCCTGCCTGCCGTCAATCCTTTCTGGCAGCTGCAACATCGACGGCTGCAACATCTTTTTCCGCAGCTGCCACTTCATTTTCCCGTAGCTGCCACCTCATTTCCCAGCAGCCGTAATACCTTTTTTCCGCCTGCCATCAATCCTTTCTGGCAACTGCAACATCGACGGCTGCAAAATCGGCAGCTGTAACATCTTTTTCTGCAGCTGCCACCTCATTTTCCTGCAGCTGCCACCTCATTTCCCAGCAGCCGTAATATCTTTTTCCCTCCTTCCGTCAATCCTTTCTGGCGGCTGCAACATCGGTAGCTGCAACATCTTTTTCCGCAGCTGCCACCTCATTTCCCAGCAGTCGTAATATCTTTTTCCCGCCTGCCGTCAATCCTTTCTGGCAGCTGCAACATTGGCGACTGCAACATCGACAACTGCAACATCTTTTTCCTGCAGCTGCCACCTCATTTCCCAGCGGCTGCCACCTCATTTACCAGCCACTGCCACATCATTTCCCAGCATCTGCGTTATCGTTTTCCGTTGACCGTAAATCATTCTTCCCGGCAGCCGTTAATCCTTTTTCCTGCGGCTGTGAATCATTCCTGGCAGCTGCCATTTCTTTCCAGTGGCTGCAACATCATGTCACAGCGGCTGCAACATATTTCCCACAGTCGTAAAATTTTTCCCGCCAGCCGTAATTTTTTTTCCGCCGCCGTAAAACTTTTCCGTGACAGCCGTAATTTTCCCCGATACCGTAAATCCTTTTTCCGGCTGCCGTGAATTCTTTTCGGGTGGTTGCAACTCCTTTCCCGCCGGCTGCAACATATTTTTTTTTTGGAGACTGCAACATCTATTTCGTCGGCCGTGCTATCATTTTTTTGGCAACTTGCAGTCGTAACTCCCGTGTTAATAGAAGAATTGTTTCAAACCTGCTAATCATGGTGTTGATCCACCTCAGTCGTGCCGGCGAATTCATCATTCCGACCCCGAGGACGCGATGGTTTGTATTTCACCGGCGGAAGAAATTATTACCTTATCCGAGTCATCATGATCACACATCTGACTGTGCACAAGCTCGGCTTCGTGACGTCACCAACTGCATGCTCCACCAGTTTCCGCAGCTTTCCGACGCACAGTTTTATGAGGTATGGCTTTCATTTATCATGTGATTAAGCATTGATATCATTTAAATGATATTAGTCGTACCTTCACTCGTACCACCATTTATACCTGATTAAACCTTTCCCTTGTACGACGTAACACTAATAACTGCCACCTTCCCCAATTCGGCATGGAAATTTCAAACGCTTTTCTGTGCTCAACTTTCCAAATTTGCTCATTCGCTCAACGTCTCTGCTCAACGATTCGTGCATCCTCTGTGCTGCAACTTCCATTCTGGGATCCTGTAATCTGTGGAATAGCAGTATCAGCTTGCAGCCAGGACCATGGGGATTCTAGTTCGCCATGAACCTTTAAATACCTGGGAACTCAAGAGAAATCTTCAAGTTCTTGCCATTTTTCAAGCTGCTGGCTGGCTCGAATTCTTTGAGCGATTGGACGGATTCGATAGGGACGCGGCCCTGCAATTTGCCTTGAATCTTACCAAAACTCACTCCACGGTGTGGGGGCTGTGTATAGACGTCTCCGAGATCATTATATCCGAGGTTACAACCATCCCGATGGTGGGAAAACCATGGTTTAACCGACGAGTCCCTGCAACGGTTGCACGAGAAGAATTTTTACTTCCAGGGGAGCAAGTTGAAGCATCCAAGAGAGGGATTGCACTGAACTCACTGCCGCGGCCATGGGACCAGGTTGCTGTCTTCCTCAAGAAATACATTACTTGTGAAGGTAGATATCAAACTGTGTATAACTCTGAACTTCCTTTGCTTTCTCATCTCCACCATGGCATTTTATTGAACATTCCATTTTATTTACTGCACGACTTGCGTCATATGGCGACATTTGTTCAGTCTGCGAAGCACCCACTTTCCTCTCTCACCCACCATGGCCTTATCAAATTAATTATTGTAAGAACCCTTGCCCAACATAATAAAACTTGGGAACAATTTATAACCCGACCACAGCAACCTGTTCCCTTGAGGGTCATCCCATTACAGCAATTACAGGTTCCACCACAACAGGAGGACCGGAGTTCCTCCAGTGAAGTTGGGGGGAGGGATGAAATGGGAGAAGAACAGCAATCGGGGGCACAGGCAGGACCATCCGGGGTGGGTGAAACCATAGTAGAAGAACAACAACCGGGGGCACAAGCTGGGCCATCTAGGGGGGGGAACTATATTAGAGGAAGAACAAACAGGGGCACGGTCAGAGCCATTCGGGGGAGATGAATCTCCAGCACAAGCAGAACCAGTGGGGGATGACATTGCATTTGAAGTAGAGCAAGGGGAAGCACAAACAGAGCCATTAGTTGGCAGTGTAGATGAAACCTTTGTGGAAAACCTAGATAACAGGACAGCTCCGACAGCAGAAGGTGAAATTGGAGCAGCATCAAATGCTGCGACAATGGAACCTGAAGATGACGGAGCTAGGGCAATGGGAGAATACATTGAACTGGTAACAATTGAGTCTTCACCTGAGTGGGTAGGAGGAGGAGCTGTGATTGAAGAACAACATGAGGGGAAAAGAAATATTCCTTCGACCTCAGTTTTGGCTCCCTATATCCCAGCTCCACAGGAGGAAACACCACAAAGGGAAAAATCACAAAAGAAAATGCCACAGAAGAAGAGAAAGAGAGCCACCAATGAATTTGACCTAATAGCACCAATCAAAAAGAAACGAACTCGATCTGCCACAGTAGCAGAGGCAGCTAGGAAAATATGGGCAACCTTAGAGACACAGGTTGAGCCCCCAATCCTTGTACCAAGACCGATGGATGCTCCACAAAGGCCAGTGGAGGAAGAACCTAGAATTGAAGGACTTCTGTATGAGAATGCAATGCTGAAAGAGGACCTCCAAGTACTTAGAAGGGAGTTGGAAACTTGGAAGGAAACCTGTAGAAAGCAGGGTGAAAGAAAAATGTACACACTGATAGAGGTTGCAGACCAAGTGGAGGAATCAGATTCTGCTGGAGCTAGGGAGGAGGATGAACGAATACTCTGCCCCACCTGTGGAGAAATCTTTAAGGAAGCAGGCCATAAAATTCTACTTAACACTTATTCAGCACAACAGCCTGTGGCCACAGTGGGGGAAGCAATGGAAAAAGAAGGTGCTGCCACACAAGAACCAGCACTTTTAAACATCCTTGTTGAAGCTGTTACTTCCCACGATGCAGAAATTATCGAACAGGTAGGAGAAGAACATGGGATGGGGGACACTCTGGAGCTTATAAAGGAATATAGTGAAACCCCAGAGTGTTCCCATGATACAGAAATCATAGATCAGATGGGAGAAGAACTTGGAATGGAGGTCACTCTGGAGGCCAATGAAGAATTCCATACTGTGACCCCAGAATGCTCCCAGGACACAGAAATTTTGGAAGAAGAGGCTCAAAGGCAGGACAGTGATAAACTGGAACAGGATGCTGTAACACAAGAACCAGCAACCCTGAATTTACTTGTGCAATCAGCCGAACAGGTGGGAGAAGAACCCGGAACAGAGGACACTCTGGAATTCAATGATGAACTCTGGGTTGTAACCCCAGAGGGCTCCCATGACACAGAGCTCCTAGGAGAAGAATTGCAACAACAGGAGGATGAAGAGGCAAGCCAGGATGTTGCTACACAAGAACCAACATCCTTGGAAACTGCAACAGGAGCTCCTGAATTTCATTTAAAAGATAAACCTGGAGTGGATTTCATTCCCGATACACAGTTGGGAGAAGATGAACAGGTACAGACACCATGCTCAGGTGACACCGAAATTTTGGAGGATGAGCTGCACAATGAGAAGGAAATCCAATCTCAGCAGCAGAGGGACAAGGAAGACACTGTTACACAAGAACCAATGTCTCTAAAAGCAATGATGGTAGCTGTTGAAGAGAACCTAAAGGATGTTGCTGTTACACAAGAACCAGCAACCCTTTTATTAAACTTAGAGGTGCTAGAAGACACTGCCCCACAAGAATCAGTGCTTCTCCCTCCTAAGAATGTTATTTATGTAGATTCAGATTAAGGATGGCCCTCTAAGCTCTCAGGCACAGCATAATGAGACTGCAGGAATATTCCCTCTACATTAACTGCATTTCCAGATACCAGCAATTAGTAGAGGAAGGGGAACAGTGACTCACAGAGGCTGTTCAAAAGACAGATAAGGTACCTGGGTTTCCTACAATTCTTTCTCTCTCCATGGATAGAGCTCAGTACAGGATTCAGATTGTAAATAATGCAGGTTGTTGCATGAGGACATGCAACAGGGTAGTTGGGGGGAGATGTTGAGCCCAGAATTGGCCCTTTTTAGTCATCATTATTCATCTTTCCTGCCCCTGTCCTACACCCCTTATCATGGCAATCAGACCTATTGTCCTTACCTTATTCCCCAAATTACCAAGGTATGGCTGATCATTGTTTTATTTTATTAATGCGTGTGATAATTAAAGCTGTGCATCTCTCAAATTGTGCTAACATGTTGCGATTTATGAAGGTAGTTGAGACAAATGGACTGCAGGAAGATCGGGGCTGAACAAGTCATGAAGAAAGGGATGTTCGTTGCTTGTAGAGGGATCCTTGGGGCTCGAATCATCAATCAAAGCACAGCTGTGACAGGGCAGCTGTAACAGAATTCGCTATCTTAAGTATGTTGCTGCTCGAGTCTAGCTGTGAGCTAGAAGGACCGCCACTCTTGGGTCAATTAATAACTTTCTCATATTTGGATGTTTCTGTTCTGCCACGCATTGTAACAGCTAGTTATTTAGGGAGCCTGAAGATCAGAGATCTTCATGGCTTCCCAATTATAGGATTAGATGTTACGATTTGTATGTATAAATATGGGGAGTTGCCTCGACCCAGGGGTTGGACGGCAGACAATTAATTTGTTGTATTAGCAGCTGAGCAAAACTGTGTACTCATTCTTCTGTTAATATAAGGGGTTACTTCTGAGCTAAAGAGTGGTGTTGTTCAGCCAGCGTCTCTGTGTAAAGGCTGGGCCCGTCTTCCACAGAGATTGCTGAGTTAAAATAGGATTCTGAATTCATTGTTGTGTGATGCTTTGTTCTTTCCTTTTGTACGCAGCAGCAATATTTATTGTGTGGATTTTCAGTAAAAGATTATATTTCTGTGAGATTGGTGAATGGTGTAGAATAACAGTCAACTGAGTAAGGTTTGCTTTATGCATTTCAATTGCTGTTATACACAGCCGTGTTCATCTTACAGCTAAGTCGTGATCCCATGAGCCCTTACAATTTATCTTTCCTGTTGTGTGTTGATTGATTTCCATTCTGCAATTCAATTTCTTAGAACAGTTGATTCAATCTTTTGCAATTGGATTTCTAGATTAATGTTCAGTTTATGATTTATGATTTCCAGGTTGATTGGATCAGACAAGTGATTGTTCTAGAATACGAATGAGATTTATTTTCTGCAATTGTTGATTAGATCTGATACTATTTCTTATTGATGCATGATAGAGAGGAATTGAAGTATAGCAGTTAGAAGGCAATTGGGATTGCATAGATTTTTGGGAATGAACATGGATGATAGAAGATAAAAGTATTCACTTCTAATGGTTTGGTGTTTAAGCATATACTGTGCACTTATCCTTTGAAATAAAAAGACTTTCTCGGGTTGACAATAAATTTCATATGCTCTGTGTGTATTGGTAACAATTTATTTGCATATAGAGTGCTTGACAAAAGCTTGCTCTCGAGTTCGAGATGAAGGACTTGAGGATGATGCACTATTTTCTAGGCATGGAGGTGTGGCAGAGTGCAGATGGGATCTTCCTTGGACAAGGGAAGTATGCAGTAGAAATCTTGAAGAGGTTCGGGATGATGGACTGCAAGGCCATGGCCACACCTATGGCATCGAACCTAAAGCTTCTGTTTGATGCTTCATCTGATTGTTGACCAACGCGACCTCGGTCGATAGGGGTTCGCCTCACTGTCGACACATACCGTAGTCTCCCTGGGCACCGGCTTGGGCAGGTTTGAGCCCACCCAGCAACACCCACAGAGTGGATGAGGTCTCACATGAGGTGTACAGGACGAGCAGACGGAACCATGTTTTCGCCGAGGGAGGAGGAGAGTTGTGGCTGCATGGACTAACTCTATTGCGATACTTAAACAGAAACTTTAAACATTCGGCAAGGAGTTATAACATATTACTTAATCGCAACATTTACCATCACATTTGACATAGAACATATTACTTAATCACATCATTTTATCATCACAGCAACAGTAAGCAGACATTGCATCAAACAACATTCATATATTGTAACATTGCACAAAGATAGTACCGAAACATCATCATTATATTACTGTCGTGGTCATATACCAGAAGCAAAACACAGATCTCCATACACCATCGTTCTTCTCCCTCTATGCTCCCCTCTCTCTAACACTTACAACTCTCATGTATTTATAGGCTTCTACCATTACAATATTTTTCCACTTACAACTGACTTCCTAACCGACACTATGGACAATTGACCCAATATCTAACTGACTCGGTCCAAATGACCCCAAAAACCCACAAAATGCAGTACATTGACTCACTATTTCATACTATGTGGTCCAAGTGACCCAAAACCCGCCAATTGTGGTATTCTTTAACACAAAATACTCCTTTCGCGCCCTCATCCGATGTGTCGCAGTGTCGGCGGTACTGCGACATTTCCCCATCAAACCGCCTGCCAACAAGCCCCCAACACAATCTTGTGGCTCGCCCTCAAGCCATGTCAACTACTGGACATAGTGCCTTCGAACTTAACTATGTTCCGGTAACTATTCTTGCTGTCTTCATCACGCGGTGTTGTCCCACTCCTTTTGCTACACTGACCGTCGACTTATTGTGCTGTATGTTTAACCCAAAATCGTCATCGCCTGACTTGCTGTCATGTACTTCTCAAACTCATCCTCGAGTCTCTTGGAAGGGTACTGATGAGAATAAAAAGAGGACGAACAGTACCAAGGTGAGAAATTAACGGATGACTCTGGCACAGTTTTTTCGCACTAGCAACCGGTACCTACTATGGGCGGGGAGCTACTGCCCCAACCCTCTCAGGGGTCGAGAAGAGCACAATCCTTTGAACAACTACTGCGTACTTAATCATGCTGGACCGGCCCTCGACTCAGGCATAACACAGTGTAAGTGCACATGTTGTATCAAGTTACTCAGGGACACTCGTTGTTTGGGCGCGCAGGGCCCCTGGGGTGTTGCCACAGGAAACGAAGTGAATCATTTCCATAGCCTCCTTGGAATTTCGCACAAATCAACTCGCAAACTGATCAACCAACATAACCACTCTATTGCAGAACAACTTCGTTGTAGCGAACTATCAACCACCTCGGTTACTTATAGCCGGACCGTTCCCGAGTCACGACAGTGGGAATGATGCCCCACTACCTCTCATTTGCATGTGTAACCCCATCGACTAATGCAACAGGGGATGACCATGCGGTCACCAAAGATCTCACGTGCCGAAGTGCGAGCAATATCCTCAGATCGTGTTGATCGTACCGGCCTAGTGTGCCATGTGAAAAACATGTTGTCATCATGTGGTAATCCGGCCGAATCTGTCTAGTGCAATCTTGTATAGGGATGATGGGTAGTGGTCACAAGATATTAGTGGAACAGTAGTCATACAACTACCCCGTACCCCCCAAATCCTCCGTAATCATCAAAAAATCCTTCAACAAAATCTGTCGTCGGTCCTGGTCGCAATACTGTCAGGAATCTCAAACTTGCAGCACAAGGCTTCCTGCTTGCGCATACCTTCTTTGGTTGGTGCACCATCTGCCACCAAGCAACCTGCAACACACCCTTTTTTTTTTCGTGCGACTCAGACATCGCACTACTCCAAGCCCGATCGATAGGGCTTCAACTTGTGACCATTTACCAACTTGGGGAGCATCGCCCCATCCAACCGTTGTAACTGAACTGCTCCACCTGAAGTAATACTATTGATGCGAGATGGACCCAACCAATGCATCTACAATTTTCCTGGATGTTTCATAAACTTGCTATCGTATAATAACACCAAGTCGCCTTGCTGAAACTGTTTACTTTTGATGTGTCGATCATGCCATGCCTTCTGGCGATCCTTCTCCACACCTTGGTGAAATCTAGCGATAAATCGATCCTCTTCCAGCTCCACCAATTGCGCTAGACGGTCATCTAATGCTGCGACATCATCCATGCTCGTAACAGCCGCAATTCGTAGACTTGGAACAATGTACTCCATAGGCATAATTGCTTCCTTCCCATATACCAGCTTAAAAGGTGTCTAACCAGTCAACCTTTTACATGTGGTGCGATATTAGGCCCACAACACTGCTGGGATTTTCATATCCCAGTCGTCGTGGTTCGCAGTGCACACCTTTGTCAACGCATGCTCCAACACCTTGTTAAACGCCTCCACCATTCCATTTTCCTGTGGGTGATAGGGTGTACTTTTCTTATGTTGTATCTGCAACTCCTACATCAATGCGCTGATAGTGCGATTAAGAAAGTGGCTTCCTTGATCACTCAGCAATATCTTGGGGCAGCCGAAACGAGTGATAATGTGATGAAACAAAAATCTAGCAGCCGTTGCAGCAGAGCAATCAACTACGGGTGCTGCCTCATCCCATCGGGTCAAGTACTATGTCGCCGTGACAATATACCGCGCACCTGTGCATTTCCCTGGTGGACTGATCGGTCCGACAAAATCGACAGCCCATTTCTCGAATGATTGAAGTGTCACTTGTAGTAGTAGCGGCATCTCGTCGCGTCTGGATGGATTGCCAGTTCACTGACACACATCGCAAGACCGCGCATAGTCTGTCGCATCATTATGTAATGTGGGCCACCAAAGCCCTGCACGCAGAACCTTCCGAGCAGTCGCCCGACCACCATAGTGTCCTCCCGCTACTCCACTATGTGCCTCAGCCAATATCTGCGCTTGCTCATGCGACAAGACACATCTGTGCAATATCTCATCAGCGCCCAATTTATACAACTCTCCCATGATTAGCTGAAAGTTTGCAGCCTTGACAACCAACTGCTTCTTCTGAGTAGTGGTAAAGTCAGCGGGTGCGGTGTCGGTCACCATAAACTGAAGGATGTCATCAAAATATTGATCAGCGGCGGCAACATGGAATAGTTGGGCATCCGGCAACCCGTCTTCGAAATTAGTCGGTTCCTCCCCTGTGTCAATCCGTGACAAATGATCTGGTCCAGCATTCAACTGCCCCAGTTTCACAATGACTTCAAAATCAAACTCCTGGAACAAAAGTAGCCAACGGCATATCTTTCCCCCCAACACAGGCTTATTGACCAAGTATTTTAATGCAGAATGATCAGTAAACATTTTAAAGTGGCCACCCAACAAATAAAGCCTGAATTTCTGCAGCGCATAAACCATGGCCAAACCTTCTTGTTCTGTGGTAGTGTAATTGCGTTATGTAGAGGACAGCTTCCGATTGGAAAAAGTAATGGGATGATCAAGGTCGCCTTCTCCAGGTTGAGCCAACACAACCCCTAATGCAATCGATGAAGCATCAACATGGACATGGAATTCCTTACTCCAGTCCGGAAAGACCAAAATTGGGGTCGACGCCATCTTCGCTTTGAGCGTTTCGAAGTTATCCTGACATTCCGGGCTCCACTGGAATGTAGCGTCCTTCTTCAACAATTTTTCCATAGGGGCATTAAGCGCAGCATAACCCCTGATGAACTTGCGATAATATCCCGTATGACCCAATGTCGCGCGCAAACTGCTTAACGGTGGTTGGCAGTTGCAACCCCAAAATGAGTGCGATTTTGGCGGGATCAACTAGCAATCCCTGCTTACACGCGATATGACCCAGCAATATCTCAAACGGTGCATAGAAAATGCATTTCGTCAAGTTCAGCGATATCTAGTGTTGTCGGCTTCGTTCAAGCATTAACCGCAGATTGGCCAGATGATCACGAATCAATCCATAAATAGTCCAGTCATCCATATATACCTACAAAAACTTCTGAATAAAATATTTGAATGCGGCAACAACAACCCGAGAGAATATCGCAGGTGCATTCTTCAAACCAAACGGCATTACCGTGTACCGAAAGTAACCCCATTCAGTAATGAAATTTGTCTTATGGCGATCTTCCTTGGCAATGCAAATCTGATGGTAGCCAGATAATCCATCAGTGAAAGAGTACATCTCCTGGCCACCCACTCCTTCAAGTACTTCATCAATAAACGGGGTCGGAAACAGGTCATGCAAGCAGGCATTGTTCAACTTTCGCAAGTTGATGCAAATGTGCACTTCACCTATTTTCTTGTCCTGCACCACCATAGGACTGATCCATTCAGACTCTTCCATGGGTTCGATAATACCAGCATCCAACATGCGATCAAGTTCTACCTTGACCTTTTCTTTATGTCGCGGATTCAGTCGATAAGATCGTTGTCGGATTGGCTTAGCATCTGGTTTCAATGGAATCTTCATCTCTCCTAAATCACCTAAGATTCCCTTCATTTCGGAAAACTTCATGGGAAACATTTTGAAACTCATGAAGTAACTCAGTAACCTTACTCATCATCTCATCATCCCAATAATCCCCAACATTGGCAAACTTGGGAGTAGCCTCGGTGCCGATATTCGTCTTGCGGAGCTGTAATGGTTGACTAAACGGATTACTTGGTGCAGCAGGTGGGACCACATCGCGACTTCCTTCAGATTCGGGGATGTTAATATTCTGGGGATCATCATCATCCTCTGGCCCACCACCGATGTTGAAGCATTCCATGAGAGACTGCATCTGACAATGTGTGTGCAGGTCGACAAGGTAGGCCGTCGGAACAACCTGAAGTACCACATCGCGGATGAGCTGCAGGGCGTTATGGAAATCAAGGTTGGCATCCGCAAAAGTGAATGTATGAGTGAAACAGATCGTCAACTCCCCTCATGTTGTAATGTCTCGGCACAACTCAGCTGCGGTGTACCATGAGCGCGGTATCTCATCCAAAGTATAGACAAAAGCATGGACCCACTCATCTCTGGGTCGCACTACCCATAAGCATTGGCATTCCATCACATGATCACTGGGATCGGTCCGGCCATCATACTTTCCAGTGTGATAAACCTCAGTATCGCCAAACCAAACCATCATCAACCTTCGACATTGTGGCCAACCTTTAATGAATTTCTTATGTGTCTCCCACCAGCGAGCTAGAGTAGCCTTCAGTGCTTCATCCAATGCTAGCAATCACTGTGGTTCTGAGACATGGTCTTCAAATTCTGCTAAAAAGGTGGTTAGGCCAAGAAACCCCTCATAGACGGGAAATGTGATCGCTTATGTTGCAACACGACTTAAGGATTGCGTAATTAAGCCACATTTCTAGAATGGTACTTCATGCATTCGGTTCTGCCAATGTTCCAAGGCATCCTCAGAGTCGGAAGACGCAGAGCTGTCGCTGCGCCACTCCAACTCACCGTGGACAATAGGATGAATATAATATTCATAAATATTGAATGCATGGTCCCATCCAGCGGGATTATCATCTCTTACAGGTTCAACGTATCGGCGTCCTTCAGCCGGATCCAACGGGGCTATGACCCTGAAATCACGATTCTCAAAGGTCATCATGCGCTTCTTGAAGTTGATGAAAACTCCACTATCGTTAGCCCATCCAATCCCCAAGAACGTCGGATAAGAGCTTCCTCCCTCAACCACTGCAATAACATCAAAGTCAGCATAAGTCTTCATACCCTCAATATCAATCGTGGGTCGTGAAACTCGCCCAATGGGTGTTACCTTCGCATGGTTAGCCAACCGGAGCTGCACAGGAGACCAGCTCAATGGGGGACTCCCCATCTTCTGCCACGCCTACTTGGTTAAGATGTTAACATCCGAACCAAGGCCAAGAATCATAGAGTCAACATCATATTCACCAATCTGAATATTCAGGCGCATTTCCTTGCCAGTCTTCCGTCGCTGTAGGGAGTTGACTGCCAACTCCTGCCATCCTTTCAAAAATCGCTGCAACCATCCCTCAATCTCAACCAGGGAAATCGAGTCTCATACCAATGACAGACAAATTTCGAGGAACTTTTGCAATGTCCCCAGTAGTAGTGGTCAGTCAGCATCTGATGTAGTATCAAAGACAGGCAGCATATCGCAAACAACAACCTTACCGCGGTCTTTCTCCAAAGTGCGACGTGCCTCCAGGAATGTCTCTCGGATTGTATCAATGTCGAAAGGTACCGTCTTCTAACCAGCCAACCGAATCAGTGGTCACGAACCATCTTCCCCAGTCGTCTTTCCTCCACGAGTGACAACAGCCATCGAAGCATCTTGTGGTGACAGTTCGACAGAAATGGTCGCAATATTTCCACCCTGCGTCTAGTTCTGCTGCAGATTCCCCGGTTGATTGACATTCAGCTTTGGTCGCTAGGGCTAGTTCTATACTGGTTACTGGACTGAGTTCTATATTGGTTACTGTGGCTGGGCCTGATTCTGTAGCTGCGGAGCGTTCCTAGCCTGCCATCGTGCAATCAATTGTGGACAATTGTCAACCATATGATCATTACCAAAACAAAACGTACAGTGATTCTGTAGCAATGGGCAGTCGCGCTGATAATGCCCCCATACCGCACAGTGGTAACATTGCACAAGTCTATGACCTCCTCGGCCTCCTACTCCACAGCCAAATCCGCCACCGCGTCCGCCCCTGTATCCTCCTCGGTAGCTGCCCTGCTGTTGGTACTGAGGTTGGTTAAACTGTTGTTGCATTGGTGCTGGTGGTATCCCTTACCCTTGTGGTGCATACTGCGGTTGTTGTACGTACTGTGGCTGTGGGGGGGTCATCTGCATCGGAGTGTATTGCGGCGTGAACTGTTGCGGTTGCTGTTGCTGTGGTGCAAAATACATTTGCGATTGTGGTAGTGGTTGGGCTACCTGCAGTTGCAGTTGTGGTTGTTGCACAATGCGTTGATCATCCTTGACATAGAATGCATCACACATCCTCTCCTATAGCAACCCATATGCACGACAATCTTTGTTGTCATGACCCACCGACTTGCAGAATGTGCAGTAAAGATTTCGCGGGGTTGTGACCATTTTCTGCATATATGGGCAATTATCGTGACTGTGCCCAAACACGTGACAAACGCGACACCACGGCATACTGCCGCCATTCAACGGATTTGGCATGCTTGACACCAAATAATGATGGAAATTCAGGCAATTATCCTTTGTATGCCCTTCTCTTCGACATCGTGTACACCATACTTCATAACGTTGTTCCTTGTTCTTCTTCAAATCTTGCAACTGTATAGTCAAGTTAGCAAGCTGTGTTTGTATCTGCGACATCCTGGCTGCATTGTCTCCAATCGGTGACGCCTTCAATCGCATTGCAATCTCTAGAGCTTCACTAGGCGTCGATATGTTTTGCTGCATCAGCGGCAGCCGAATGTGGGGTAGAAATGCCGCAATGAACCTTTCTTTATGTTGGACAGCGCTCATATCAAAACTAACTTTTTCCATCAGCATCTTGAATCGCTGGTCGAAATCCCATACCGTCTCATTGGGATACTGCTTAATTTCCTTCAATTCAGTAATATATTGGGCCTCAGACTTAGGCCATCTAAACTCAGCAATCAGCCCATCCCGAATCTCATCCAGTGACTTCTCTGGGGCCCCCGTAGGGACTAGAATAAACTTCATGAACCAATCTAATGCACGACCTTGTAGAGTAGTGGCTAACTGTCCTTTCTTAGCATTGGCATCAGTGATCTATTTCATGGTCCAGACCACTTCACACAAAAACCAATACTTTTCTGGGTTGTCTGTCGCACTTCCATGGAACAATGGTAACTTAGCATCATCGCTCTCCATTCTAGGCTTCCTTCCTCCTGTCGTTGTGCTACTACCAATTAACTTCTGCGGAATTGATGAACTTGGTGGTGTCGAAGTAGTATTTCTTGCTATTTGAGAGTCAGTGAGCGGAGGTGTGGGTACGTTGGTGTCGGGGTTTGGTCCTGCCTCTATCCTGAGCATAGCCTGGTCGTCCCTATCAGGACTGTGAGGTCACTTCATCCCGTGTGGTCTTCCTTCGTGGTTTTGCGGTTCGATTGCAGCAGGACCTTCTCTCGTCCTCTGCCTCTTCTCCTGTCGAAACCTCGCTCCTCCTCTTGTAAGACCACTTTCTTCCACAGCTTCGCTCACAGTCTCCTCATGGTCTGCACCCATCTACCCCTTACCATTCCATATACCGCCCCCAGCAGTCACGGTACCCACGGCCTCCGCCCACCAAGTTGTCTACTGATCAAGGTGCATCTTTAATATACCCTTTTCACATATTAGCATCTTAATCGACAGTTGGAGCGACAGCAAAATCCTTCCCCTTGGTCCTCGAAAGAAGTATCTTTCATCTTCACTATAGGATTTCTTCGTGTCGACCGCAAATTCAGTGATATATCCCTCCAAGATGCTATCAAGCCAAAATTCGACAACCCGTGATGCCTTATTATTGACTTCCTACAACTCCTTAATCAACTCCGGGGTCCAAGCCGTCGGCTCACCACCCTGGAATTTCCTCTTCTGGAAGGTCAGCTTCAACAACCATTCGTACATAACAACTGAGAATTCACAGAAAAACCATTCGTGCGGACCGTCGTGAATATATCTTCCCAACCAATGATCTACTGTCAGTCGCGTGTTTCGGATTTCTCCTTCAGTGAACTCCTACAACTTTTGATCAAACCAGCTCTGTATCTTCAGCTTCGTCGGGTGCCACAACATGACCTCCTTTCACTCTGCACACGGTTCCGTCAATGGAACCATTTGTTGACCAACGCGACCTCGGTCGACAGGGGTTCGCCTCACTGTCGACATACACCGCAGTCTCCCTGGGCACCGGCCCGGGCAGGTTTGAGCCCACCCAGTGTTAACACCCAAAAAGTGCTCACTAGCTCATTTCCTTATTCACATGACCCATTTGTCCACTTTTTCACCATTTGAGCCTCTAAATCCATCAAAAGGTCACCAAAAGACCTTAATACACCCCTTTTTCCACTCAAAATAAATATTTTTCCTCAAAAAGCATAAAAAACCCTCAAAAAGGGTCCAGAATTCCCAAAAATATTAAAAAGGGAATAAAAATATTCAAAATATTCAAAAAAGAAAAAAAGGAGGGAAAAGGTACCTAAACCATGTTGGTCAATACCATTGGTTTCCTCAAAACCATAATGGTATTCCCCACCACCAAAAACTATAAAAAGGTGGTAGGGGCTCCTCACTTTCCATCCATCCATCATCCTATCCTCATGCTGTCAAAATCTCTCATGAGCTTTTGACCATTGTAGCTCTCTTGGAGAAGAGACCTTTGGAGCTTGGAGCTACTCACCTTGGAAGTTGCTCAACACAAATCCTCACCATTTGTGGTATCTTAATACAATACTCATTCTTTTTATTTCTTGTTCTTGAATCATTTTCAAAAAATTGTATTTGTTATATGCACATGCTAGTTTAGTTTAGATTCAGATTTATAATAATTGTTTTTGCTTTCAATCTTTGAAACTGCTATCACTTGTTGATAGGTGCCCATAGCACTCAAGCTTGGTTGCAAAACCAAGCCAACAGTTTTTGGCGACTCCTTAAAATTTAAACTCAAACTCAACCAAATTTAAACTGAGCCTTAAAATTTACCTTAAACTCAACCAACTTTTAACCCCACTTGGGGAGCACTTAAAAGAATTTTGTAGTTAGGTAGAATTGAGGGGATAGGTGTTCCAATAACACCCCTCAGTTATTACATTTGAGACATAGTGGTTGTCCTCTACGGTACCAAAATCCCTTATAATTTTGACACGGTTATCAACCAATTTATCGGGAAGGCCTCTCCCTTAGGAGGGTTGAAGTAGCCAGACTGGTTCCGGAAGTCTGAATGGAATACCGTAATCCATTCAGTAACCGAAGGATACCTTTCAAAGTTCTCGGTGTACACCCCCCTGGTGTACAACGGCGATAGAACCAAACTGCAGATTCACCCAACCGAACGTGTCATGAACGGGGTATCCTAGTTTCCACTCTTTAGGATTGTCTACCCGGTGTCCCTCCCGGTAGGGGGATATCTAGCCATTGATTCAACACTCTATATTGTCTGACTTGGATTTCATCACCTTGCAGAGGATATCATTTGTTGACTCACAATACTTTTAGTTAGGTGTTTGCATGATACATTACCCACCTTTGGTCTAGTAACACCTCTTTTTTCTAGAAACTATTTGACTTTTGGTATTCTGACCAATTTTGTTGCATCCCTCCACTTATTATAGAACAGCTGCTATAATAAGTGCTTTTTGAGGTTGATTTTTGGCCTGAGAGCCTTTATTTTTTCACTCCCCTTTTGCACTCATTGTTGCATTAGGGTTTCGAGTTTTTTACATCACCACCTTACACTGAATTTTAAAAAAAAAAAATTCTCACCATTGAGAATTTAAGACGATCTCATCGTCTTCAAGGTGAACCCCCTCAATTCAGTCTACTTGGCTCTACACGTCACCAACGTAGATCCTTATCCCTTGACGCGACACGTCATCGGCCAAACACATAGTCATCCGATTCTGACACACCTCACTTCACATCTGATTCTAAGGCTGAATCCGAAAACCCTACTGAAATATTACTAACCAACCCCATGGCTGGATCACCATGCAATCCCCTTTTCACCAGTACTATTGGAGATACATCGACAAACCCTACTACTATTGTGCCACCCATGGTAACAACAACCCCATTAGGCATGCCTAATATAGGGGCCATTCCCCCTTTAGGTATTCCCAACACAGGGCCACCACATGTTATGGGTATGCCCAACATAGGGGTCACACCCCCTCTCATTACCACAACCCAGATCCTAGGAATTCCTGGCACTATTCCTAACCCCTCTGCAACCCATGTTGCACTTGGGAGCGCTGGCCTTTCCCACACCACATCAGTTGGAGCACACATACCTTCCATACCTAGCATACCCTTAGGGGCCACTGGACCACTACATAATGCTACCATTAACAGTTATGTCCCAGCCACTACATCACACCCCTCGGCCAGTCTACCATTTTTGGCAAGTTTGAATTTTCCAGATTTGGCAAGACTAACTAATGATCCTATTAGACATGACCCCACTTGGCCCCCCATGCCCACAAATCTTCCCTCGGACATCTCGAAGTTTGAAGGAAAACCTGGGGAAGATCCCCAAAACCACATAATGTCATTTCACCTATGGTGTTCATCTAACTCCATTCGATTGAGACTGTTGCAACGAACGTTCATTGGCTCTGTAGCGAAGTGGTACATTGAACAACCACATGGGACCCACCATACATTTACATCCCTTTCCTCCACTTTCCTTCAGTTTTTTCAGCTACCTGTACGCTATGATGCAGGAGTTGAAATACTGTTGTCTTGTAGACAAAACACAGCTATCCACATCACCGACCATATCCATGAGTGGCGCAAGAGCCGTAGCCTCTGCAAGACAAAACTGGACGACCGTATATTTTTGGATTGGTTTCTCAAATCACTCCTACCCCTCATAGCCAAGGATGTAGCTTCTAAACGACCCCAGTTGGAAGAAGAAGCCATTCTAAAAGTCCAGCAGTTTGATATAATCTACGCCCAGTGTGGCTACTTGTATACCATTTTACCTGACGCTCCCCACGGTGATTCCTCCCGGACTGACGCGCCGGGGGCATCCCACGCCACCAATGGCATCATTGGACAAGTTGCGTCCCACAACCAACCATTTTCCATTATGCGCAATAATAACGACCCCGATCTTTCGCGGGCCACATCTCACTCTGGAGCTACAACTTCGTATGCTCCCATGGCCCACCCCCACCACACTCATGGACCCCCATGTCCACCACAGTGTTATGGTCACGCACCTTCAGCCTATCCACCTCTGGTTGCACCCCCTACGTATTACCATCAGCAGGCCACACATGCTCCTATTCACTCACAAGCCCCAACGGCTTATTTCCCACCACAGGTAGTCCTTGCTGCACCATAACCTCCAATCGCTCAGACTTATCCTCCAAACAACAACAATGCTACTCCCGCCAACCAAAACCCTGATCGACCACCGAAACAGGGTAAGAACCCCAATTTACGAACAAACCACCCATGTTCCATATGTGGGGTATACAGCCATTATACACACACTTTCCCCCATTTGGGGCGAGCACGCCAACTGTGGTCTGATGACGCCCAATGCCAAGGGCACACGACACAACCAGCGCCACCTCCTCAACCAAAACCCATGGTGCTGCAGAATCCTTTGCCCACACAAGGAGTGGTGAACACTTGTCTATTGGATCCTCCTCAAGGAACCACAGCACCACAACAGCAAATCACATATGCTACACACACAAACCAACCGATGGATTCAAATGCTCATCATCTCCTTATGATGTCATCGTCTGACATGAATCTCCAAATGCATCGAAACCCATAAGCTCCCATTGCACCTAAAAATGTTCTCCCTATGATTGAACAACCAGTTCAGAATGCACCTACATCATTCGTCTCCACAGTCAGACCCGGATTCTACACCGAGTCACCTATGACTTCCACACTTCCATCGATCTCACCACCATCACCAATAACAAAAACATCGGATTTGTGCACCCTGTTGCACACCACACAACAACCTTCGTCACTACCACAAACACCCACAGTGCCTACTCATATTGGCACAATGCCAATTCACACTATCCCGTTCTTGTTCCCATTTTCTGGAGTTGTCAGTTCGCCAGTAATGGCTACACTCAACCTTCATGGCTTAACATTAGGGATACCTGTGTGGTACCTACTTGCCCCAACCCCTCCCCCGACACCGAACGTCATTTTACAACCGGTACAACCTATGAATATGTCAAACCATCCACCACCTGGCATACCAAACCACCAAAACCGTCCCCCAACTCCTATTTCGATACAACAAAATCGATCAACTCCAACAAGAGGCACTACATCAACATCTACTTATGTCCCCCCTTAGTCCCGCAACACTAGGGGCAGAGGTCCACCAACCTACAACACTGCACCCACAATCGGCACCCCCCCAGTGAACCCCAATTTGGTGAAGAATCCCCCAACAAACCACATACCCCCCAAGTGCTCTTTGTGCGACGACATAGGCCATGCCACCCATCAATGTCCACAATTACCAGCACTTCAAGAACACATGAATATGTTGGATGACGACACCAATGTTCCAGTAGTCAAACTAGAACTCCCCCCTCAACCTCTTGATAAATATTGCGCACAAACCATCCTTGTGCAATATGCGGAATCTATGGCCATTATTCACACCACTGCCCCGATCTCCCAGATTATAGAGCAGCCTTGTACGAGATGAACAACGTCGACCTAGAGATATCCCCTCTTCTCATTGAGGAAATTCATCCCCCACCATCTTCCTCCTCGAAAGAAATTAACACCATTTACACGATTTCCACTAGACACCCCTATGTCCGGTCGGCCCCTTCCATTGATCCCTTTGACACACATGTTCAACCCCTTCAAATCGACGAGGAAACCACATGTCCACAACATGGGGGCAGGCCCAAAACCTTGCCTACTCATCATCATCGTGATTCTCGTCGGAGATACTGGGGGCATCCACCCCACAAGGGGAATCCCCCATCATCGTATCATCACTTCAGTATGCCACCACGACCCATAGCCTCATGGTACACTCCCCCGCCAACAATTGCTCAATGCCTTATTGATCCCTCTCTAAGACAGCATCTACACCACATTGACACCTCTGAGATAGGGGGCATAATAGATTACCTCGAACCTGGGATAGGGGGCATGATAAATCATTTTGACCCTACCCCGTCACCTCTATCTCAACACCTCAATGAGCCCATCGTTCAAACGAACACATATGTGATCCACAATCACAAACCCCATGCACATCATATGGGGGCAGGTCATTAACCCTGCTCACTTTTTCACATTCGTGATCTCAACCATTTTTTAGGTCACGTGTCACTTGTATATTTGAGTTGATTTGATACACATTGTATTTCACCCCCGCGGGTCATCATTTCCCCCCACCACTACATCCTTGGCTTGGTGGGGTCACCTTCATTTGTAGCCATTTTTTAACCTAGTTATTTCCTTTGACCATTCCGGAGTCCTTATGACCTCCGTTGTTCGCACCATTTGCACCGCAGGATTCATATTTCCATGCCCGTGATGATGCTTGAGACCATTTCTCGCTCTCACACCCATAATTTTCGGGCATTTTTTCAAAATGCCACTTATCACCTCGGTTTGCGTGCCACATCGGTCGTCCTCCATTTTTTACAAGTCTCATATCGCCGGATTCAGTTTTCCGCACTCGTGATGACGCTTGAGATCATTTCTCGCTCTCACCTCCATATTTTTGGGGCATTTTTTCCATGCCCCCTCGTCGCCTCGATTTGTGTGCCACATTGGTCGTCGTCCATTTTTTACAAGTTTGATATCGTCGGATTCAATTTTTCGCGCTCGTGATGATGCTTAAGACTATTTCTCGCCTTCACCCCATAATGTTTTGGGTATTGTTTCAAAATGCCACCCATCACCTCGGTTTGCGTACCACATTGGCCGTTGTCCCTTTTTGACAATCTTTATGTCACTGAATCCAATATTCCACACTCATGATGATGCTTGAGACCTTTTCTCACTCTCATCACTCCGTTTTTGTTCGGTATAATTTTACCCCTTTTTCGGGCCGAGCAATCCCTTTTATGAAAAAGGCACTTAGGAAGTTTCTGTTAAGCTCTTTTCTGACTCCTAAAACAATGAAAAGATCGTCGAGCAACCTTGCTTTCTTTCATGCTCGCTAAACGTATCTGAAAGGGCGTCTGCCTGGTATAAGTTTACCCCTTTTCCGGACCTTGTAGACTAATTATGAAAAAGGAATACTCTAGTCACACCGACTAGAAGAGTTCTCCATTTGCATCATTTTATGCTTTTTCGAGCCTTGGAGACTAACTCACGAAAAAGAACACCAATGGAGTCCACTTACCGCTTTCAGACTCTCTAAACATGAAAGCGACCACGAGCAATCACCATCCTGGGCTCGTAAACACCAACAGGACGGTACTCACAACCACTGCAGAGTCTTCTTATCGTTTTTAGACTCCTTAAAAATGAAAGCAACCATGAGCACGAACAGTCCTGAGCTCACAAAATCCACAGGACAGTACCATTTCAGAGCACACTTTTATCCCTTCTTGGAGCTCATTAAAACTACGAAGAAGGACCCAATGGTGCTTCTCGGCGCCACAACAAATCACGTCTACTCATATGGCAGCTTCCCCCATTTTGGTCTCCTTTGTTCAGAGTATTCTGCAGTATGTCACCCTGAGAATCCCTCGACAGCACCCATCAGCTCGTCCCCCCCCCAAGAGTTAATACATACCCTTCAGTCCTTAAAAGCTATGATCCCCGCATCTACAATTCAGCGCCCTACGCTGCCAGGTCAACCATGTCATCATGCTCTGAACAAAGGAGGTTTGAGTCTACCCACTATATGACCCCAGTTACTTCCCATCCCCAAAAGTATGTCAGTCCTACCATCAGTACTACCACACTTCAGTTCTACACCTTGTGCTCCTATCAAGGAAACATCATTGCCTTGTTAGTTGTTGGTCTCCTTCTGTCGACGACAACCAAATTTATTCCAGAGGATAGACCTAGAGGTCCCTGTGTCTTGGACTCATCACGATTTATGATGAGTGCCTACGAGTCATTTCGAGAAGAGTCCTCAGTGCCTCTCCAAATGGTTGTTTCTCACATGCTCGACGTCAACACCTTGATCACATCGTTGAGACTCGCACAGGGTATTGGTCCGTTCAGTTATTTGTTGAAGACCCCGGATACCACCTGACTCTTCCACATTTGAAAGTCTACCTATGGAAACAACCAGTTACATTCTTTCTATAGATATCCAGGTTGCGCATGGCGACAGTAGTCGAATGTACCCCAGTCTTATACTCCCTTGAGTATACAGTTACATGTACTTCTCAGAGATGACTCACAGTAATTGAATCCTACAGATGTTGGACACCTTCAGGTTCAGCAGTTCATCAACCCTTCTGAGACCTTATTCAGAACGGTTGTCACTTTATTCTAGTGTATTAGTTATTGAGATCAGTCATGTTATGATCATCAGTACATCCCAAAATAGTGTCCCCTTTGGACCATTATGATGTACTAGCAGATTTTTTAAGTCTTATTCAGGTCCCCCTTCTTGGGACTAATTGTTATGTATATGTCTTGATACGAGTATGGGTATGCCTGCCTCGTCCATTATCAGAGATTATTCCTCATTCATATTGAGACCATGTAATATTGTTTATTTTGCAGCTTCCAAGGGTCGTGGATCCAGTCTCCAACCGGTCTCTTCTCTTCCCCAAACCCCGAAAAAAAGACAAAAGAACTATGATGTCTATCGGCCATACGATGAGCTCCTGCCCTCACACATTAGGGGGCAATCTGTTAACACCCAAAAAGTGCTCACTAGCTCATTTCCTTATTCACATGACCCATTTGTCCACTTTTTCACCATTTGAGCCTCTAAAGCCATCAAAAGGTCACCAAAAGACCTTAATACACCCCTTTTTCCACTCAAAATGAATATTTTTCCTCAAAAAGCATAAAAAACCCTCAAAAAGGGTCCAGAATTCCCAAAAATATTAAAAAGGGAATAAAAATATTCAAAATATTCAAAAAAGGAAAAAAGGAGGGAAAAGGTACCTAAACCATGTTGGTCAATACCATTGGTTTCCTCAAAACCATAATGGTATTCCCCACCACCAAAAACTATAAAAAGGTGGTAGGGGATCCTCACTTTCCATCCATCCATCATCCTATCCTCATGCTGTCAAAATCTCTCATGAGATTTTGACCATTGTAGCTATCTTGGAGAATAGACCTTTGGAGCTTGGAGCTACTCACCTTGGAAATTGCTCAACACAAATCCTCACCATTTGAGGTATCTTAATACAATACTCATTCTTTTTATTTCTTGTTCTTGAATCATTTTCAGAAAATTTTATTTGTTGTATGCACATGCTAGTTTAGTTTAGATTCAGATTTATAATAATTGTTTTTGCTTTCAATCTTTGAAACTGCTATCACTTGTTGATAGGTTCCCATAGCACTCAAGCTTGGTTGCAAAACCAAGCCAACACCCTGCAACACCCACAGAGTGGATGAGGTCTCACCCAAGCCATCCAGGAAGAGCAGACAGAACCATGTTTCCGCCGAGGGAGGAGGAGAGTTGTGGCTGCACAGACTAACTCTATTGCGATACTTAAACAGAAACTTTAAACATTTGGCAAGGAGTTATAACATATTACTTAATCGCAGCATTTACCATCACATTTGACATAGAACATATTACTTAATCACAGCATTTTATCATCACAGCAACAGTAAGCAGACATTGCATCAAACAACATTCATATATTGTAACATTGCACAAAGATAGTACCGAAACATCATCATTATATTACTATCGCGGTCATATACCAGAAGCAAAACACATATCTCCGTACACCATCGTTCTTCTCCCTCTATGCTCGCCTCTCTCTAACACTTACAACTCTCATGTATTTATAGGCTTCTATATTTTTCTACTTACAACTGACTTCCTAACCGACACTATGGACAATTGACCCAATATCTAACTGACTCGGTCCAAATGACCCCAAAAACCCGCAAACCACAGTACACTGACTCACTATTACATACTATGTGGTCCAAGTGACCCAAAACCTGCCAACTGCGGTATTCTTTAACACAAAATACTCCTTTCGCGCCCTCATCCGATGTGTCGCAGCGTCGACAGTACCGCGACATTTCCCCATCAAACCACCTACCAACACTAATCGGGTTAATGTCACGGTGTATCGTCAGATGATTGGATCCTTGATGTACCTGACAAACACGAGACCAGATATTTGCTTTGCGGTGAACACATTGAGCCAGTTCCTAACGGATCCCAAAGGTGTTCACCTGGTTGTTGTAAAGCATATTCTGAGGTACCTGAAGGGTACAATTAACTATGGGCTCAGGTATGATGCGAATCAAAAGTTTAAAACCTGAAGGGTTATGTTGATTCGGACTGGGCAAGAAGTGCTGCAGATAGGAAGAGCACTTCTGGGTGCTGCTTCAGTATGGGATCAGGTGTGATCTCTTGGTTTAGTAGGAAGCAATCCTGAGTAGCACTGAGTACAACCGAAGCAGAGTATGTTGCAGCTTGTTCGGCTAGTTGTGAGGCAGTATGGCTAAGGAAGCTACTGTCTGAGTTATTTGATCTCCCGTTGGATGCTACTAGTATCTTTTGTGACAACCAGAGTTGTGTGAAGCTGTCTGAGAACCCGTTGTTCCACGACAGGTCGAAGCACATTGAGATCAAATATCACTATATCAAGGATATGGTGTAGAGAGGAGCAGTGAAGCTCCTGTATGTTGCGACGGATGAGCAGGTTGCAGATGTGTTGACGAAACCACTAGCCAAAGTGAAGTTTGAGTACTTCAGAGACAAGCTTGGTGTTCTTCATATTGATGACACTTCGAGGAAGAAGTGATGGACACATTTGCAGGAGCCATTCCTAGCATGGTGAGAGGAGGATCCTTCCCATGGCTATGGATGTAAGCATTGAATGATGAGCATCAGAACGATGCTCCAGTCACTGCTTTGTATATGCATCATGTTGGATGCTTGTTATGATCAGTTGGATCATGTATATGTATATGCATCATGTTGGATGCTTGTTATGATCAGTTGGATCATGTATATGTATATGCATCATGTTGGATGTCGGATATGATCAGTTGGATCATGTATAAGTATATGCATCATGTTGGATGCTAGATATGATCATTTGGATCATGTATGATGATATGTATCAGGTAGATACATTGTATGATTAGGTAGATCATGTATGATGATTTGCATCAGGTAGATACTTGGTATGCATCAGGTGGATGCACTGTATGATCACGGATGATGAGCTTCAGTATGTTGCTCCAGATGATATGTATCAGGATGATTCTATGATGATCAGGATGATCATGTGATGATGTATGGTGAGTATCAGGTTGATACTCGGTGGCCGTGGACAGGTTGTGCAGATGAGCATATAAGTTGACCTGGGAGATCCGATAGGTTGAGCTGTGTGCCCGTAATAAGTCCTGGGATGCTCTTTCGAGGCATTGCTCTGGGAGTACATGTAATATTGCCCTGGGAGATCCAATAGGTTGGGCTGTGTGCCCGTAATAAGTCTTGGGATGTTGTGGCCAGGTTTTGTGTTGCACGTAATAAGTCCTGAGGATTCCACAGTATGGTAGAAATCCTAGATTTGTTCTAGGTCCCATCTAGTATGAAAAATGACTGGCTCTGTGGCGGAAATCCTATATTTTTTCTAGGTCCCATCCAGTATGAAAAAGGACTGGCTTTGTGGCTGAAATCCTAGATTTGTTCTAGGTCCCATATAGTATGAAAAAGGACCGGCTCTCTGGCGGAAATCCTAGATTTGTTCTAGGTCCCATCTAGTATGAAAAAGGACTGGCTTTGTGGCGAAAATCCTAGATTTGTTCTAGGTCCCATCCAGTATGAAAAAGGACTAGCTCTATGGCAGAAATCCTAGATTTGTTCTAGGCCCCATCTAGTATGAAAAAGGATTGGATCTGTGGTGGAAATCCTAGATTTGTTCTACGTCACATCCAGCATGAAAAAGGGTTGGCTCTATGATACATCCAGTATGAAAAATGGCTAGCTCTGTAGATGATGAAGACCTGCAAGTGGCAGGCCTACATCCAGTATGAAAAAGGACTAGCTCTGTAGAACTTCCTATGACAAGTAGATCGGAGATTGATTGAGATAGCAGCAGCAGTGACGATGACGATGATCCAGAGAAGAAGACTTGTGCTAGCAGATCTGTGTCAATAAATACCTTCCTAGTTAAGATGGATTGTTGATGTATATGTAATTTTGGAATGTATTTCACCAATGTATATTGTACTCCTATAGAGATGTTATTATTCCTCTATACGGAAGTGTCATCATGTGTATTGACAAGTGTCGCAAGTGTCACAACTTGCATGTGATGGGTTATTAGACCACCAAGTGTGGGGTCAGCCTTGATTAGTATTACCATGGGTTAGTAGACTGAGTTAGACAAGTCGGCCCTACTAGTTTATTAGGCAGGTCAGGTCATGTATAAATAGAGTGCGGGAGGCACTCTATTTGATCATCTCATTATTCACTTCTACACTACTCGGAAAGTGGCGCACTAGTGGAGGAGGAGGTTCAGCTGCTAGGAGGACTATCTCTGTGTACTTGGGTTGTATCATTGCTCTTTCTATCTCTGGGGAAGTTGTGGGGTTTTTCACCTTTATGGTTTTCCCCAGTGAAACTCTGTGTGTCTATTGTCTCATGTGATTGCTTGGTGTGATTGATATGCATTGTTATACTTGATATGTTGTACATGTTAGTCTCTCAATAAAGATCCTAGAGTATGTTGAATTAACGCTCAAAAATTAACAGCCTTTAGAAATTTGAATTCTATTAGGGTTTATGGCGACCATTTGTAGGTAACATTCAAAAACAATGTATTAAGGCTCCAGTTGGCGTAAGAGAGAAGCATAATTAAATTCCCATACTTGACTGTGAGACCATGTCAGAGAGGGCCACAAGATGTCAGAAATATTTTTGAATATTTTCAAAATGGTGTTAATGTATATGAATTTTTATTTTATTTTATAATTTTTACTAATGCAATCAATGATAAAAAAAACGTCAAATCATGGCTTATTGTCCAATGAACTTTTTAAAAAAAACCACAATAAAAATATTAAAAAATAAGCAAAAAATTCGATACAGACTATAAGTATAAAGTTATGCTTTCCGGAAGGATTCGATTCAAATTGATGCAGAACAAGTGAGAACAACAAGAATTTAAATAATTCAAACAAGATTCGAATGTAAGAATCCAACAATTTTCATACAAGCCTCAAACAAGCTTCAAACTATTCAAACAAGCTCCAAACAATTCTTCAGGGACGGACTGGGTAATTGACATGACTTTTATAAAATGTAAGATTCCCTATCAAAACGCAAATGTATGACCGACATGATTCTCATTCCTTAGATAGATGGCATGGAAAAAGCCATTCAAGACACCTGGATTCAACTTTGAATTTCGGGTAATTTCAATAGATGAATTCATATTGATTATCATTACAGAAAAGACCTTCCTGGACTTCTCGAAATGGGAAAATTGATTGATTATCCTGAACCTAATTTGTCATCTAACCTATGCTTTAGGTTTAGCAATGACCTGTTTTGGATTTTTTTTTTCACGAAATAGACACAGTATCCCACAGTTCTAGAAATGATCTCACTTCCCTTATAATTGTGGAGGAGCCAGCTTGTATTATCGATGTGAATCCTCTAATAGTATGAAGAAGATATCCTAAATTAGGAGTGTGAACAGGCCTTTGACCTAATCCCATGTTTCGAAATTGGAAAAGAAAGTGTACAGTTTCTTTTTTCAATCTTTTATCAAGGTTGAAAATATCCTTTTTTTTTAACAAAAACAGGGAAATTATATATATATTTGAAAAAGTTGTGCATAGCTATACATTACAAAAATTGAGATGAGTTTTCTGCTACAAACAGAGGAAAATAGCAGAAATTGAAAGTTTTCATGTCTCTGGAAGCTTTGTGTCTATGCTTGATGTAATTTCTGTTAAAAGTATTGGGATAAACCCTTACAAATTGTTTGCTTAGCAGTAGGCAAAAAAACATTCAAAAAGTTGTAACTCAAAAGGAACCTGTGAGAGAGGAAGAATTATCCATAGTTATGCTGTTGATCCGAGGCCGCATCCACCATTTCCTGATTGACAGTGGGGGCATCCTGCACATGACTACATTGGGACTTGCTTGTTAGCACTGAGATCTCCTCCCTGATGATGTCCACCTTAACCAGTAATTCGAAAAGATTCCGCTCGAGTTCATCTATCCTGGAGTACTAGCATGAAAGCTGAGTGGTATTGTATCTAATTTCAGTAGCCAGTTCTTCGTTCTGCTTCACACTAGCGCAGACGGCCGAATAGGTTCTGCACAGGTACGTCTTTACTTCTGCAGTGATATTACTAAGGGTTGCAATGCCCTCCTTAATTCCGTCCATTGTGCAATCGAGTTGTGAACTGAGGGGATGAGAGGTCGCACAAGTGCCAAAGGACAACAAAGGGTTGAGTTCGGGGTCGAGGATGGAAAGCTGGTCGAACACAGGGCTGAGAGCAGTTGAGATGGGAAGACTAGCCATCGTGAAGGGTAAAAGACAGGACGGGGGAGGGGCATTTAATGCAGGCTCGAGCGAGCTGTCACAAAAAGCCAGATCCATGTGATGGGCACATGGGGGGTGGCGTGTCGGCCACGAAAAGGCAAGGTCAAGACCACTCCAACATCCACCAGAGGGATCGAACCAAAAAAACCTTGGAAGTTTGAACATTGGGAGACTGCTAGGGGATGTATAAGTACTCACATATGCCATTGTTATGTTTGACTTGGCCACATTTCAAGGAGGCTCCTTTATTTGCTGCAGCATCCGCTAAGGAGTTGTTCTCTCTCATTATATGAAAGTATTGGGTGTCTTTGGGAAGAGAAAGATAGCCGATTCTTCTGCAGATTCTTTGACTCTTAGGTCCTGTTGTTTTGGCACCAAGCCTCATAATTTGAATGACGTGCCTTGAATCTCCATAGACCTGTAGTTTTCCTATGTTGAGAGTGGAGGCAATTTCCAAGGAATGATACAGAGCAAGCCATTCGACTTCATTGTTTGTTCTTTTTCCTAATCCCCATGCAAAGTCCATTACTTTGTTTCCTCTGGGATCGAAAATGATCCCCCCCGCACCTGCCTCCCCAGTTGAAGGTATCCTAGCAGAATTATTTGTTGAATTATTTATTGATTAGTGTGCAACGAATAATGATTTGGAAAATCTATAGTTTAATGTTTAATTTCTTGTTATAGAACTTGGTTATATAAGAGACTCTATTACTTGTTATAGAACTTGTATATATAATAGATTCTATTGTTGAAAACAACAATAATTGAATTGATAGTTGTTTTGGATTAGTTTAATTTTTGTTTTTAGGTTTAAAGCTAGAGTTTAGTATCTATTTTTATTTTGTTGAAGAGATGGTAAATGATGTTTATTTTTTGTTATTATGTGTAAAGCTGGAGTTTAGAATCTATTTCTATTTTGAAGAGATGGTAAATGATTTTAAAGAGATGATAAATGATGATAGAGAAATATTTATTTAGTAGAAATTATTTTAAAATATAAATATTTTTAAGTTTATTGGATTTAGTAAAATATATCAAAAAAGTATTTTAAATAAATAATTTTAATTAATTATATAAAAGAATATGTAATATTATAAATTAAAAAGAAAACCACTTCTATAAAAATATTTTAATTTTTTAATTTTTTCATAGATTATAAATATTGATATATGTCATTGTTAACTAATTTATAAGTATAAAAGTTAAAATCACAAACATAAAAAGATAAATTCACATTACATGTTGGAAAGGAAGTTTAATTTCATATAAAATTATAGACTTAGTATGAAAATTCTAACAAATTCAAAAAAATATTTAAATCTTGACATCAATCCTAATTACAATAATGTTTTACCTTCTAAGAACCTTAGATTTGGAATAACTAGAATAAAATGGTGATCCTTTCTTGTTGATCTTAGTATACATTTTTCTTTCCCCTCACCATCATATGAGTGAGTTCTTTATTAAACCTTAAATCTAAGTTGCATATTAATAAAATACACTCACTTTACTTAAAAATGCATCTAATTTTAAGGTTTTTTTCTTTCACAATGCATTTTTTTGGCTGGTTAAGCTTGATGACAAGGTATCACAATCTAAAAGACAAAAGCTTTTATGCTTCATAGTTTTTCAAAAAAATGCATTTTTTTTGGCTGGTTAAGCTTGATGACAAGGTATCACACTCTAAAAGACAAAAGCTTTTATGCTTCATAGTTTTTCAAAAAAATTATGTTTAGAGTAAATTGGATATTAATATAAATTATGTACTTGTTTCTCAAATAACTTTATCTTTCTTTTATTTCATTCTATTTCATTCTTTAGCCTTTTTACAAATGACCCAGACCATATTTTTGGAAGTTTACGAGGATTTCACATTCTCCTTATATATTTGATGTTTAACTTTTATATTTTGTCACTCCATTTTGTTCTCGAGCATACCAAAAATAATCCTTACCTTATTAATAAACATTACAAAAATAATAGGTTCATCCTTATAATATAATATGCATCTTAAAAACATATATCTCTAATTGTATTTGAAAAATAAACAGCTTTAATCAAACTCTTTTATAAGTTAAGTGTTCATTAAATGAGTAAAGAAGAGGGTTCATTAAATCAACAAAGAAGACTTTGTGAGATTGGTAACTTCATGTTTAGAGATTTAAAGTAGTAGTTTTGTGTGCAAGTTATGTTAAGGGAATTGTTGTAATTTAGAATAAATTAGTTGTCAAAATGACATTGAGATTAATTATCATTAAATGTTACTAGAAAATGTAAATTGACTTGAAAATGTAAATTGGCTTGAATCATTATTGAAGGAAACCATGCCACGTCACTAAATAACCCATTAGTGCGTTATAAAGGGTATGTTTCCACTCTATATCTTGAACCATAAAAATATTTCCTTATTTTAAGGAAAACAAACTCTAATCTAATCAAATTTTTTATTATGTTTTATTATAGTACCACATCAATCAAAAGAAAATTATTTATTTTTTATAAGTTAATTGAATAATAATTAATTTCTTATATATTTTAATATATATATAAATATATTACCAAAAAATATGAAAAATAAAAATGATGTAATATATATAAAAATATATTACCTGAAAATATGAAAAATAAAAATGATGTAAAATCAATGTTGATTACTAAAACAATTTTTCTTATAAATTATATTTGTTTTTGATATTTTGGAAAGTTAAAAATAAATGAAAACAAATTTAAATAAATAGAAATAATAATATAAATATAGAAAACAAATATTCAATAAATGTTTAAACCAATTAGGTAACAAATGAGCAAGATGTTTATGTTGTAAAAACAACAAAATGAAACTTTAAAAGAATAAGATACAAGTTGTCTACAGATCAATCTATCCATATACTTAAATATAAATCAATAATTTATAAAATACATAAACAATCATATTTATATTGAAAATATGTCATTATAAGTTGAGCAATCTATTCATATAAGTAAATATAAATCAACAATTTATGAAACACATAAATAACCATACCAAATATGTCATTATAAGTTGATGTCATATTAAATGAGAGATAAAACTTAATAGAAATTTTATATATATATATATATCTTCTTCTATATTTTTCTATCTCTTTTTATATAAAAAAAGATTTATGAAATATATATATAAGAGGATTATAATTACTAATTTGTTCACTAAAATCAACTTTAGTTTATCATACGCATTATAGTTATTAATTTGTTTATTAATATTAATTTTAGTTTATCATACTTTAAAGATAAAAGAAGTTATTTAGCTTTCTTTAAAATTTTATTTCTATGTTCAAAAAATTTTAAGAGAAACATTCCTAAATCACCATAATAACTTATATAAGTTGAAAGGTTAAGAAGGTCATTATTGTAGCAAATGTTTTGAAAATGCACTTTAATGTGGGTGCACACATGCCATTCTATGAGAAAGTGATTTAGTCTTCAACCCTCTTTTTGTCACAAAGATAATAGATTCTTTCATCCCACCACATTTTAGGAATTGCCCAATGCACTCTTTCACTATGCAGCTCATAAGAGTTTGTTCTTATTTTAGCCATATTTCACTAAAAATTAAGGTTTGGTAAAAGTTTAAATGTTTTGTTAAACGACCCTTTCACGAACCTTTTATTTTTTAAGTTGGATTTTAAATTTTATAAATAGATATATTGATTAACATGAGCTTAGATCCATTTTAATTAGGAATCAAGTATCGTGAGGAAATATGCTTTTTGAGATATAATTTTTTTTATCATTTAAAATGGATTTACATTAGTAGTAGTCACACTCAGCTCCATAGAACTCATAACTTACAACTTCTACAAATATGAATATGTAAAAATATATTTTTGGTAATTGTTAAGATATTTATATTTACATCGTAACAATATTTCTATGTAAATATTATATTTATGTTTAAATTATTATTAAAAAAATCCAAGTAATTATTGGAGGGAAACCATTGACACTTCCCCTCATTTCAAGGATGGTACCTAGGGTAAATCATAATTTCTTTAGGGAACAATTCCAAGTCTACAATAGGACTCGAAGCCGTTACAACAATATACTCATTATGAGCATAACATGTCACTTATGGAAGTGGAAATTAGGAGGGGAGGATAACACTCCATCCCACAACCACTCGGACTAGATCAAATTGATAATTGTGTAATTGTTTATCTACCCCATAAATGAGTTACAAGCACAAACTACATATAAAAAATAGGATGAAATGTAAAATTATGAAATATTAATAAATATACCAAGCTTATCTTTCCTTATATCCTCTTCTATTGAATTAGACATGATGTCTGACCAATTGAATATTTATTTATTTTTTGAAAAAAAAGCGTAATTTTATTTCATCTTGCGAGTACAAAATTACATTGGATCTACATCATTCTTGAAGAGTGTATATGTTGCTAAGCAGTACCAATATCTGCATAAAATCTTCAACGAACTTTTCAGCTTCATACAAATAAAAACACAGGTACTAAGGTACTTCACAAACAAACAAACAAAAAACTTAATCTGGGCAACCATGAATGGCTCTGTTTGGAAAAACCAGCAGAGAAAAGCCTTATATGAAAGGAATGGAATAAAAAATGTTTCCAAAAACCTCAAGAAGATAACAGAGCCACTAGCATCTGCAGAGAAATAAACCAAACCGCCGAAAGTAAGACTCTCCTCGACAACCCACATGGGATGCGGCTCCCCGTCATGGAAGCAACCGCCATCGAGAAGGGTCTGTCGAGCTATGTCTGTCATCTCAATGAACCGGAGAAGGAACCCCATCGCGTGAATCCACAGCAAATACGCCGCCAACAGGCCGCCACCAAAGAGTCCGCCTTCCTTCGACGAACCAGGGACAAACCCCAACGCACGACATCCTTAGCGAAACCTCCATCAGCAATGAGGATACTAGATCCCATTTCTCTACATCCCTCGCTGCCTCCGTCATCTCCCGGCCGAAGACACCCAGCCCCGGACCAATATCCCTCTATATAAATGCCACCATCTCCGCCACTGGGAAGTCGAAGAAGCCCTCTTCCAAATGGGTCACCGTGCCGAGGCGCCGCCAATCGATCCAAAGCGGAAAAAAAATCCCTACAGACAGCTAATGACAAGAAGTGAACTCAAGGGAGAAAGAGGAGAGCGGCCATGGATGGATCCATGGCCGCCAAAAACATCTTCGGAAGCCAACTATCAAAACCCTCAAGAATGTTTGTGGGAATTCCTCAGTATATCTGACCAATTGAATATTATTCTCTTCTTAATGATTTCATATATATTATTAAGATCAAAGCAATTTTAATATGAGATGATGAATTTTCCCCAAAAATCTATTTTTTTTAACATAAACTGAAAACCGATTGTATTTAAAAAGAGGCTGTGCACAACCATTCATTACAAATCTTGTAGCAACAGACAAAATCCAGATGATGTATGAGAGCAGAAAACAAGCATCTATGCTATCAAAATTTGGTATAAGTTTCCTAGTATACTTCCTAGAGTTCACCATTATATTTAAGAGGGATATACCCTTACAAATTGAGAATTGAGAAAACACAAAAAAACATCTACCAGCCTGAAACAGAACCATAACAATTATTCCTTCTTGCCTAGAGAGCTATATACTGGCTGCAGAACGAAGGTTTCATCCATTGGGCAGACACCATCAACAGGGGACTCTTGGCAATCGCTACACGGGGTCATCTTCGCCATTTTAAGGATTTCCTCTTTTATTGTGTCAACTATGCCCATTAACTCCTTCAAATTCCCCTCCAGATCATCAATCCTAGAGTCTTGGCATGAAATCTGAAGCGAAATATACCTGATGTCTGTTGTCGTCTCCCTATTAGCATGAACCCCTTTACAAACCATTTCATAGACCCTGTGAACATGCACTTTGAGGTCTTTGAAGCTGTTTTTTTATGAAGGCAAGGCCCCTTTCTCAACCTGCCATATCTACCTGCAACAGAGCCTAAAAAGGGATGTTGTTACCAGAGTTCGAAGACCAAAAGGGTAGGGCTTCAAATAACTCACAGATTAGAAGAGGACCGTCTTCCTCAAACTTCTCCGAACCACCTTCCTGAAACATCTCTGGACCACCTTCTAGAATTCTCTCTGCAACGACCTCCACCATTTGAATGAGGATGGGACTCGATTCTCCTGCCCTCTGCATATATACCAATTCAATCTTGTCACTTGTGCGAGTTCCTCTATTAGGAATGGTGAGATCTCTCAGCATTAAAAACCCTTTAATGCCCGAACTCTCGAGATGGGAAGAGGAGGTTCTACCAAGTGGGCTTCCATGCGCCCCCCTTCATGGAGAGCCAAGGTACCAAACCAAATACAAAGGCACCAACCTTAATGGGGTGTTAATGAGGATTAAGGACTTATAATTGGATTTAAGGAACATGTTTAAACACCTTGTTACCATTTTCAAAAGACACCAATCCTTGTGCCAACCTTGCCCCTTGGTTTGCAAGATCGTCAGCATTCCCATTGTTTTCTCTCAATACATGGAAGAATAAGATCTCAGTGGCAGTTGAGAGGTGTTTAATTCTATTATATATCCTTTTGCATCTTGAAGCTCCCTTTTCATATCCAAATTTCATCTTCTGGACAACCTGTCTAGAATCTCCAAAGCTTAGCAACTTTGAGATGCTTAGTCTTGAGACTAATTCTGAACCGAGAAGGAGTGCCAACCATTGAGCTTCATTATTTGATTTGATTCCCAATCCCATGCATAAGAATTAACAATTTTTCCTTCTAGATCAAAGATGATCCCACCCGCACCTACCTCCCCTGTTCCCCAAAAATCTACCTATTAATTAAGTAGCAAACACATAAATTCCTTTTAAATTAAAAATAGTAAATGATTTGGTGTCTAGTATAAATGTCCTTCCTTCATCATACCAACCAGCAACAATATCATAACATCGATTGGTATGAGTAAAATCTCTCATCCATTTGTTGGTCAAGTATGCCTCATCTTTCGAGAGCTTATAATATGCTTCTAGATTTATAGGTGCAAACTAGCCTATAATGGTTAGAGCTTATAATACATTTGTTCATTAAAAATATGTGTGTTCTTACAACTCCTATACATATTAGTGATCTTACAACAATATTATGGATGCATGATTTTTTACAACAATAATATTGATGCATGATTTTTTTCTAAGTTGTATATTTCATCAATTTTTGTTTGTTGCTTTTATTTGATTATGAAGTGGTAGGTAATTATTTTATATTCTTAATTTATAATAATATTTCACCATATGTATGTGTATCAAGGAAAATTTTAGGGGCGAAATTTAGCTTATGGGTTAATTTTTGACTTTTTTTTCCAAAAAAAGATTTGACAATTTTCATATTTTTCTAAATTGATTGACCCAAATTCCACAAGATAATTTTTTTACTCTAAAAATAGCCAAAATTGGCCAGATACTATACAAAATCCTTAGAAATTTATGTGCATTATTAATTCCTATCTCATATGAAGTATGTGTGAATACGGATAAATTGAATTTTTTTGTCAAAAAGTTCCTTTATCCTTAACCAATTAGTTTACCTTTTTGACTAATTGTTTTTTTAAATCTAATTTCTAGTATTTCTTTCATGGGTTGCTATGTTAATAAAATTCCTTTATTTGATTTCCTTCCATTGATTTGTCTACTATTAGTTTTTCCATGAGTAGCACCTTCTTCTTGCCATTTTTGAGCCAAGTATATATATACTAACATGCCACATATTCAAACAACATAACACATAAAATACATTACTTGAAAATCAAAACGATTTCTTGACCACAATCCATTACAATGATTCACACTGAATTTATCTTTGTAAGAAGAAGCATCATACACTAATTTGAGTCACATTTTCCTAAATTTCATAAGACTCATTACTCCTTTTGAAAAAGGATTGTCATTTAAAATCGGAAAGTCTCAATATGACCAGGGGCACAATTACATAAGAAATAGGTAATGTTGGTTTGGGTGGAATTATAACTATCAAAATAAAACAAGGGATATGTGAATTTAGGAGCAAAATTGCATGCTTGAACATTTAAAAGGAAAATTGAATATTTTTAAAGATGATTTAATATAGGTAAAGATAAATTTATGCTAATGTGCTAATCTTAAAATGTGTGGTTGATTGTTTTTTTAAACCATGGGAACAACAACCTCCCAAGGGTATATCCAACATCTTGCAAGCTAGATATACCAGTAAATTGTGATTCAGCAGGGGTCGAGACATCCCGCAACCCATTGAGGTGAGCCTCTATCCCAGGGGTCGCCTACCCTTCGAGCCTTGTGACAACGGGCCAATGAGCAACCCTACCCCCCGCCGGTTTTGAACCTGTGATCTCCACAGATATAACACATGTTCTTAACCATTAGGCCCACTCAAGTGTTCTTAAAATGTGTGGTCGATTGATAAATCAACCCAAATTTTTGAAAGGGAGATCTTAAAGGTGAATATAGATAGGAAGGGCTCGATTGAAGAGTCAAGCTCGATAGGTGAGCCGATCATATTTAAAAAAGAGGACGTGAATGAAAAAGGGGCCTAATTTTTACTTAGGAAAAAATGAAAGGGTAGGTAGAATAGGGAAAATGTTGGACAATTGACTTGATTGAGAAATCCAAATACGCAATCTATACGTATTTGTAAACTAGCATAGCCACTTAATTTGTGGTCGATAGATTACAAGTTAAGTGCTATGAACAAGTTATATGTTACTTGTTCTCCATGCTTAGTTGTAATAGTTTGTTGTCTATGCTTTAGCTACATGTTATCTTATTTAGTTAAATGGGTTGTATGTCACTACTTGTTATTTATGTATTCATCCATCATCTATCAGTGATTTGTCTATTTCAAATTTTGAAGGATGACATAAAATCAATCTAGATAGTACACTTGTTCTATCCTCCTTCAATTTATGAAAAACATAAATGATAGTCCACCCCAAATTCTAAGATATAAACACAATATAATTGATATTGATTAAGTAATAAAAAATGAACATTATTAAAAAATCTGTGTATGAAAATAAAAGAGAAATTAAAAATAGATGAGATATTAAAGTTGAAACAAAATATGATAATAGTATCGATTAAGTAATAAAAGAATGGGCATGATTCAATGATCCCATAATGAAAATAAAAAACAGGGATAATAGATGGGAAATGGAAGGGTAAAAACAAAAAATTAATTAATGAAGAAAAATTTAGGAAAATAAAGAATAAAAAAGATGAATCAATTTTAAAATGGGTTTTAAAGTTTAAAATGCATTAATTGTTAAGAATAAAGATGTTTGATTTGAAAATCGGGACCATCTATAAGACCAATAAAATTGAAAGTTTGAAATATAAAAATAGTTAGAAATTGAGAAATCTAGTTAAAAATTCAAGAGAGTAAAAGTTAAAAAATAAAGGTAAGGATCAATTTGAAAATCAATCTCATAAATAGAAATAAAAAATGTTATGATCTAAAGAAGCATATATAAGATTAAATGTATATGCAATGAAATAAATATATATGTAATAGGGTAGATATAGAAATAGAAAATGTTATGATCTAAAGAAACATATATAAGATTAAATGCATATGCAATGAAATAAATATATATGTAATAGGGTAGATATAGTGAAGAATCCACATGTGTAATTAGTGAATATATATACATAAATGTCATATCATATACATTTATTCATATATATGCCTTCTTGGATCATACTAAAAAGAAAACAAGATATGATTATTAAGGAGAATGAAAAATAACATTCTGAAAAGAAAATTGAAACAAAGCCTATAATTAAAGAAACCAAACTGAAAACTAAAAGATAGCTCATTTAAATCAAAGAAACACTTGGGTCTCCAAGTTTTCCAAAACTTGGGTCTCGTTAAAATCTCAACAATATGTCACTTATGTCACTGCGTGTCTCAATGCATTACTTATGCATCTTGTATGTATGACTACATTGCTTATGGAGGTTACTTATATAATACATGTGTTATCTATACAAACTTTTGTCTCAATCACTTAGAAATTATTTTATTTCAAAAAAAATTATGAATTGTATTTTTTTTTTAAGTATATGAAAATGGATAAAAAACACTATAAATTAACAGAACCAATTAATTTGTGGCTCGTGAATCAATAGGCCACAAGTTAATTACTACAAAATTGTATGTTACCTATGCCTCTTGGTAGTATATTTGTCTCATCTTCCTGCAAATTGGGATGGAGACCCTTCCTCCTATGAAAATTTGATCACAATGTGGATCTAGTTCAGAGAAAAATATTGAATTTACAAGAATTAGAGAAGAGAGAAAATTTGAGCAGAAACACATGAGAAAAGAAACTCAATTGGATAAAATTCAATCAATCTATTAATGGACAATAAGTGTACATTAAATTATACATCTCTGAGAAAGAATTCAAATGCCTTGGAGGCAATTCAAAATGCTCACAAGTGGCAGGCTTAGACTTAGGAAAAATCTCCATCTATGACAACTTACTATCTCCAACTCTCACTAGATGATCACGAATTGGCTAAGTGGGCCTAGCTAGTCAATGAGTGATAAAAAATAAGCAACTAAGTGGTGGGTTTTAGGAGAAAAAGATGGAAGGGAGTTTAGGCAAAAGCATGCAAACTTGTCAAGGTTACCAAAGCACACCTAACTCATCCTAATCCTAGAGAAAAGCAAAAAAAATTGCTTTGTTATCTCATAGAGCAAGACTAAAGTAGATAGGGTGCCTTAGTTCGTAAAAGTTGCTTGTATCCCGTGGGCCACTATGGATAAACTTCACTTGGTGGCCAAGTTGTGCACTAAGGCACAACTTGGCCACCATGGTCTAAACACCTAATAATCAACCTAAAATATTAAACTAAGATTAATTGGTGATTAATTATTCCAACACTTCCTCCATCCCAAATCCATCACAAATTGTGAAATATAGGAATGAGAGGACAAAAAATACTCATCCACCCCATTTGTAAAATATAATATAGGAATGAGAGGACCAAAACAATGTTATGCTTTGGGTTTTTTCAGGGGATTGAATCTATCTATATATTCAGAAAAACAATTTGAATAACACATTTCAGATTTATTGAAAAAAATTAGCAGGATTCTAGCCAAAAACTCAACTGAAATTATTGAACTTTTACACTTCTACACAATATAATCGGAATGCACAAACAAAACAGATATCCCAATCTTTTCTTCCCAAAAAATAGTATTTGGATTTTTTCTTCCTAGATCATTACAGCTCGATGACACTCTTACAGCTCCTTAATTCATGAAACTTTCAATTATTTAATCCAAAAGCTCCATGCTACTCTTACAGCCTTAGGTTAGGAAACCTCCATTTTTTTACTCCTATGAACAACTCGACTTCCAAAAGCTCCAAGCTACTCTTACAACCTGGGGTCAAGAAACTTTCAATTTACAAAAGCTCCAAGCTACTCTTACATAATTAGGTCAAGAAACTTTCAGGAAATAATGAAACGTTCAAGATTCTATTCCCATGAAACTTCATAATTAATAGAGAGTGAAGGTTTGTATTTAAATACTTCTATATACGAAAACTTTTAATTTAGTTTAGACTTTATATTTTATGCTTTATATTTTATGTTTTATGCATGCTTTAACTAAATTTAACTCAATTGCTAATAATAGAACTAAAATAAAACCGTTATTACTTTTTCTAATAAAAACAACTAAAATTTAAATAATCCAAACCAAATTCAAATGTAAAAATCAAACCATTTCGATGAAGCCTCAAACAAGCTCCAAACAATTCTTCAAAGACGAACTTTGTCAAACTCATGGCAAATTGACATGACTTTTATAAAACGTAAGATTCCCATGTATGACAAGCATGTAATTCTCATTCCTTAGATAGCATGAAAAAGCCATCCAAGAAAAAATAAAAATGTCTAAGTTAATAAAAACTTTAATAAATTTTAAAAAATAAAAATAAAAATGAAAATGTTGAAATTAATCTTATAAATTTAATATAAAAATTCTACAAAATTCAAAAGAATTAAATTAAAAATGTTGACATTAATTCTAATTACAATGATTTCTTACTTTCTATCCACCTTAATTCAAAAGAATTAATTTAAAAATGTTGAAATTAATAAATATTGAAATTAATCCTAATTACATTGATTTCTTAACTTCTAACTACCTTAGATTTAGATAGTAAAATAGTTAGTGTAAATTGGTGATAGGTTCTTGTGGATTTTAGTATATAATTTTCTTTTTGCTGATCGTCATATGAGTGCGTGAGTTTTTCAATAAACCTTCGTTTATATTTTAAGTTTAAATTATAAATTAATAAAATACATTTATTTTATTTAAAAAATATTAGATTTTAAGATTATTTTCATAATGTAATTTTTTTTTTTTTTTTTTATATTTATATTTATATTTATATTTATGTAACACTCTCAAAATAATAAATATTTTAATTTTTTTTACTAGTAAAAGAATATTGAGGACAATTATTATTTGATTTGACTGAGAAGTCAAAATGAAACAAATTGTATTGAAGATATTATTTTTATTTAATATAATAAAACATGAGATAAGAATGGATCTAGTTGTTGAAGAGTGTCTGCTGAACTACTTGAGGAAAAAGACAAGTCTCAAGTACTTTTAAAGATGCAGGAGGCATCATCTCTAAAAGTCAGGCCTTCACTCCTAGTTGAGTGTTGAAGAGCAGGAGGCTCATAAATGGCCAAGACCTAGGCAAATACTACAAATAGTAAGTCCATGAGCAGCAGGAGGCTAGCATTAGATAGGGATTGATAATTACAATGCAAGAGATGGTGCACAGAGGATTTTTGCTCAAGTAGTTCAGCGGACAAGCTCAGGGGTTCTGGAGCTTGACTGCTCCGGGAATTGGTTGGGTGGAACAACGAAGCCATTCTTGTTTTCCCAACTTGGGTGCCAGGTTCAAGTCCTATACTAAATAAGTATATTTGTTATTATTATTCGGCATGATATTTGAAATTTAATCGTTCTGTCTCACTGTACTTCATTCTGTTAGAATTCTTTTTGTAGAATTGTTTTAGTTAATATTTGTTAGACCCCTGAGAGGATCTAGGTAGCATAGTAAATTTAATAATTTTATTATAACCTTAGTGCTATTTTGAGCATCTTGGAAACTGAATACGGAAATGATTTGCATACGTCTTAATTCTAGGTTTAGTAGTCTTTTATTCTTTTCTTTTATAAATAAACTAAATTATCCTGGGTCAAGTTTCGGCAAGGACTTTAGAAACTGTTTAGCTTAAACTGAGTGCAAGTACTGATTTCTTTTCTTCTTTTACTTTCATACCAGCATTATAGTATTATGATTTTATATGATGGCCGTAGGAGAAATTTCCTTACTACCACTCGTAAGATTTCTAGGGTTAGGTTCAATCCTCCGTCAAGGAAGACATATACAGCAGAGATTTACTCTTGATGTCTCTTAAACCCTAAAACAAAAACTTAACTAGAGTCTAATTGAATATACTGTTTTAAAACAAAAAGAAAATAATAAAGAACACAACAGATTTACTTCGACCAAAGACGGATTATGCAAAAAACCAGTTGCGATTTTAAATAGGACTTTATGCTTTAAGTAGAGTTTCAAAATCATAATGGTACCACGACCTTCCTTCTACGATTTCGTATAGGGCTAAAACGTTTATTTCTTCTTTATAAATTGATTTCTTAAGCCCTTCTTAAAACTAGCATGCATCCATTAAAGCGACTATCGCTTGGACAGTCTTTTAACAAACCCAAAATGATTTTTCCTTTAAACAAAATGATTATTGTTAGCTTAAGCGACAAGAAAAGTATTGCAAAACTCTGAAAAACAGTTACAGGCATAAGTAATAATTACAAAAACGATTTTCTTAGTAAGAAGACATTACTACATTAAAAATCGAGGAAAATATCAAACGGTAATGAAAGCCCCTTCCTTTTCTTTTTGAAAAATAGACTTTTATATATACAAATTCAAGAGAGTTCGGCACCAAAAACATTATCCAGCACAAAATCTAGAAACGTTCTCTTCTTTCATATTGGGCGAAACCCCAATCAGGTTTTAAAAAAAATCATACACAGCTTTACAATAACTTTCGGAAGCTTAAGGCCCTGTTTCACATAACCTTCTAGCTTTAGGTCAACTCTACATCAACGATGGAGGACCTTTACCTTTTTTAAAAAAATTATCTTTTTCTCTCCTTTTGATTGACAGAGAACGAAAGATCTCTGGGGAGCTCATGAAGAAACTTTTACTGATAACTAAGCCAGCTCATTACTATCGTAGGTCAAATATAGAAATCGGCCAAGGTATCACGAGTAGGACCCGAGACTTACTTGGGTAGAGGTGTCATCGGACTGTCCAGCAGTTCAAACCCGGTTACAACTTCCCCCTCTATCGCACCAGCTAGGAACCCTGAAATCAAGAACCCTGTCAGCATTACAACGTTCTAGTTGCTATGAGGAACTATACCAAAACAAAAGTTTAAAAAAAACACTATCAGCTTTTTGTTTTACAATCTTACCTTTGCGTTAAATTTCTTGGAATACACCGAGAGATAGGTAGAACCAGGTTCAAGGTTTATTCCTTTTTAGCTGAGACCAAAATGAAAGTATTCGTGGTAAAGTTTTAAACATTCTCGTTTATGTACAGAGGTACCAGGGCCGCCATGGCAAGCGAGGGAGAGAGCTCGGCTCTCCTCTCCCTCTCCTCTTACAATTCCAAATGAGGTGAGAACCTTCGCGAAGGGTTTTTCTCCTTTTTTGTCAGCCAAGCGTGCGAGCACGTGATCTCCTTAATTTCACTTGTTGGTTTAATTTATGTCTTTTCGAAACCCACTCTATATGGTTTTGAAACGTTCCTTTTTCATCATGGTCCAAACTAATCACCATGGAAAGGTTTCTATACCTTGCAGCTTTGGTTCAAGACTTTCTTCTTAGGGTATTTTGAGTTAGCAAAGCTAGGGCTTAAAGGACGACCCTTTTATACAAGCTGCCATGTTTGGAATAAAACAAAGTCGAACACCTGCCACCTGTACATTTACGGTTCCACATGCTTCAGCTTCATCAGCTGAGTAACTCTCAGAGACTACTCGAGGGACCTTGTCCTGCTCTAGGAATTTATCACTTTCAGTTAAGCATGTCATCTTAGACTTCCTTCGAATTTAAGATTTTTAAACATCATTACAAATGCTAGGACATACAAACATGCTATCGACGAAACAATGAAGTTACAATCATGATGAAGAAGGTTTAGTTACTATTGATAAGTCATGACAGTTGTAGCTCATTATTTCAGCAAGACAAAGTATAAACCAATTGAGTAATTATCATATAGTTGTTTATGTCTCAATGATACATAAAAGATGGCATGAGGAGCATAGCTTTATCTTTAAAAGAAGTTTTTTTTTTTAGGTTATGTCAATTAAGGCAACCACAAGTTTTCTTTTTACATAAAACTCCCAGTTTTTACTATACAAAATATATATATATATATATATTACAATATTAAGGGATTTTACATATGGTATCAGAGTTGTGTTACAGCACTTGGCCTGATTCGGCTCAAACACTAACGCTGTGTTAAGAGATTTTTACTAATGACATTTTTACTGTAATTGTTTTTACACTCTTATAAATTTCAGGATTAAAGACAAACTGTGTTATCAAGGATAAATGGCAGAATTCGGAATGCCTGAAGAGACACCCCCACCGGAAGGTACTGGAGGAAACAGACTTTGGGTGCAGCTGAATGAAAGCAGAGATAATGTTGAGGAATTAAGGGCAGAGTTGAAAAAAGTTAGGGAGGACAACGAACAGATAATGAAGGCTCAAGAGGAAAGAAATACTATCTTACTAGCCAAGATACATATTAATAAGAAGGATAAAAATAAGGAAGGAAAGGCAGCTACACCCCCTAAACAAAAGGGGAGAAAGTTGGATTTTTCTAGCCATAGGACTGAAACATCCAATGATGAATCATTAAAACAAGAATAGGAAGATTCCAGCGAAGGTAATGACCAGCATAAAGGTAAGAGGAAGTACAGACCGTATGAGGAGATTTTAGGGGAATTTAAGAAAATCAAACCCCCCATGTTTAATGGCGAAATGGAAAAAGGTGAAGAAGCTAAAGCCTGGTTATCAGGCATGAAGAAATATTTTCAGATATATAACTATTCTGATGAACTTAAGGCAAAAATGGCCATATACAACCTAAGTGGAAAGGCTGATATATGGTGGCAGGACATTAAGAAAGTTAAAGGCATAAAGGAGCGGGGAGTGAATTGGAAAACCTTTAAAAAGTTATTTAAAGAGAAATATCTTTCAGAGCATTTTTACGAAGAAAAGCAAAAGGAATTCTACGAATTAAAATTAGGAACCATGAATATGAAAGAACTCAACAGTAAATTTCTGAGTCTGCTCCGTTATGTGCCTTATATAGTTGAAGAAAAGCAAAAGATACAACGCTTCCTCAGCTGTTTGCCTACCCCGTTCAAGGAACGAATTGAATTTGATAACCCAAAGACATTAGAAGAAACCATGAGGAAGGCGAACTACTATTACGAACAGAGAAAAAACAGAAGAGAAAGTATGCCAAGCTGGAATGTGATGAAAGGGGATAACTTCCAAAGAAACAATAATCATAAATTTCATCGAAATACTGGAAGTAATTACAGGGGATATCAGGGTAACAACCACAGAAATTACAAACCCCAACCTCCTGCTATAAGAGAAAGAGAACCCTTTAATAAACCTATTGCTCATAAAGATCCATTGAAGTGTTGGGAATGTGGTGACCCACATTATTTTAAGGATTTCCCTAAAGAAAAAAAACTTTTAATAAAGTTCATTCTCTGCAAGAAGCCATCACTGTTGGAGACATGGCGAGGAGCATGCCTAGAATCAACACTGCACTAGAAAATCGACAAGCAGATCACCAAACATCCATGGTTGAAATTCTAGGTATGTTAAAGAATCATCCTATCTCTATATTAATCAATCCGGTTGCAAGTTTAAGTTATGTAGCACCTAGAATTGTAGAATTATGTAACCTAGTACCTGAAAATTTTGAAAAATCGTGGTTGGTACAACTAGCTACAGGTACTAAACGCAAGGTCACAAGTCATGTTAAAAGTTGTGAATTTATGATGAATGAATTAAAAACAAGTGCGGGTCTGAATATTCTGCCTTTAGGTTCTTATGATTTGTTGATTGGAATGGACTGGTTAGAGGAACAGAAATTTATTTTAAATTGTCTTGATAAAACTTTCACTTGCACAAATACTTCAGGAAATATAGTTAAAGTAATAGGAATTCCTAGAAAAACCACTCTTAGACAAATATCAGCTTTACAATTAAAAAGATCTGTAAGAAAGGGATGTAAGCCTTTTGCTATTTACATAATGGATAGCAGTGAATCTGAAAGTAAATTAAATTTAGATGATATACCAATTTTACAAGATTTTAAAGACATATTTCCATAAGAAATTCAGGAACTGCCTCCAAAAAGGGATATAGATTTCACGATTGATTTAATACCCGGAGCAGTACCAGCCTCTAAGGCTCCGTACAGAATGAATGTAATTGAACTCACAGAGTTAAAAACTCAGTTACAAGAACTTTTGGATAAGAATTGTGTAGGGCCCAGTGTTTCCCCTTGGGGAGCGCCGGTTTTATTTGTAAAGAAAAAAGACGAAACCTTAAGGTTATGCATAGACTACAGGCAATTAAATAAAATGACTATAAAGAATCGATACCCCTTGCCTCGGATTGATGATCTTTTCGATCAACTCCAAGGGGCGATCGTCTTCTCAAAAATAGAACTAAGATCCGGTTACCATCAGGTACGGATCAAGGATGAAGACATCTTCAAAACAGCCTTCCGAACTCGTTATGGTCATTACGAGTTCGTTGTAATGCCATTTGGCTTAACAAACGCACCTGCAGCTTTTATGAGTTTAATGAATAATATTTTTAACAACTATTTGGATAAATTTGTCGTTGTCTTCATTGAAGACATACTGATTTATTCAAAGAACGAACAGGAACACAAAGAACATTTAAGAACAGTGCTGAAAATTTTAAGAGAACAAAAATTGGTTGCTAAGTTCAGCAAGTGTGACTTTTATAAAGACAGAATTCATTATCTCGGACATGTAGTGTCTAAAGATGGAATCTCGATTGATCCCGATAAAATTAAATCTATCATGGAATGGCCAATCCCTAAAAATGTAACCGATATAAGATCTTTCATGGGAATGACAAGCTACTATCGGAGATTCATAGAGGGATTTTCGAAAATAGCCTACCCCATAACCTCGCTACAAAAGAAAGGGAAAAGATTTGATAGGAACGAAAAATGTATGGAAAGTTTTAATAAACTAAAACATATTTTCGAAACCCACTCTGTATGGTTTTGAAACATTCCTTTTTCATCATGGTCCAAACTAATCACCATGGCAAGGTTTCTATACCTTGCAGCTTTGGTTGAAGACTTTCTTCTTAGGGTATTTTGAGTTAGCAAAGCTAGGGCTTAAAAGACAACCCTTTTATACAAGCTGCCATGTTTGGAATAAAACAAAGTCGAACACCTGCCACCTGTACATTTACGGTTCCACATGCTTCAACTTCATCAGCTGAGTAAGTCTCAGAGACTACTCGAGGGACCTTGTCCAGCTCTAGGAATTTATCACTTTCAGATAGGCATGTCATCTTAGACTTCCTTCGAATTTAAGATTTTTAAACATCATTACAAATGCTAGGACATACAAACATGCTATCGACGAAACAATGAAGTTACAATCATGATGAAGAAGGTTTAGTTTGATAAGTCATGACAGTTGTAGCTCATTATTTCAGCAAGACAAAGTATAAACCAATTGAGTAATTATCATATAGTTGTTTATGTCTCAATGATACATAAAAGATGGCATGAGGAGCATAGCTTTATCTTTAAAAGAAGTATTTTTTGTAGGTTATGTCAATTAAGGCAACCACACGTTTTCTTTTTACATAAAATTCCCAGTTTTTATTATAAAAAAAAAAAAAAATTATTTTCCAATATTGAGGGATTTTACAATTTAATATGATTAGTTTTCATAATATCATATCACAGATGCTTATGTTAATTTTCTTGTATAACTTGGTTGGATAAGCTTGATGGCAAGGTATTACACTCTAAAAGATAGAAGCTTTTATGGCTTGTTGTTTTCCTTAGAATTTGTGTTTAGGGTAAGTTAAAAGATAGAAGCTTTTATGTCTTTATGTTTTCCTTAGAATTTTTGTTTAGGGTAAGTTCTATAGTAAAGTAAATTAGGTTTTCCAAATATATTTTTCTTTATCTTGCTTCATTTTGTTTAGGTTTTTCAAATATATTTATCTTTACCTGGTTTCATTTTGTTTCATTATAGGAATAAATTTTGAATGGCTAGTTATCTACTCTTACTTCATTTTGTTTAGGTTTTTCAAATACATTTATCTTTACCTTGCTTCATTTTGTTTCATTATAGGAATAACTTTTGAATGCCTAGTTATCTACTCTTATTTGTTAAGAGGAACATGTTAGATGAAGTCATGAATATGTATTATAAAAAAGATTGATATAAAAATTTCATAAACAATTACTTATTAAAAAATTATAAATGATAATATATGAATAAATAATTCAAATTTGTATTTAATAATAAAAAATATTTAAAGAATATATAATAATAAAAAAATATCAATAAAAATAGGGTTGGCAGGTGCCAGGGGAGTCTACTTCGACTCGGAAGGAAACAAACTGAAAGATTATGCCTGGGGTATCGAAAGGACCAATAATGATGCAGAGTGGTTAGCACTCAAGTTGCTAAACAAATACCTAAAGGATTTAAACCAACCTAGCTTCATTTTGTCCTTTGGTGCCTCTGAATCATAAAGTGCCTTATTTTTCTAATAATGATTAAGTTTACCTTGGTATAATCACATTAACCAACAATAATAATATTCACTTTGGAGTATTTACAAAAGGAAATAGTAGTGGTTTTGGTTCAGGATTACTAAGTAGTATTTCGAGTAGTAGTAGTTTACTTCCAATAGTACTCACTGTAGTAGGTTTGAATCTAGTTTCACCGCTAGGCCCTGATGGATTTATTTTGATTTGGTTTCAACCTAGTAGGATGGTGAGAATCCATGATATATCCCCTACAAGATACCTAGAGTTACGAGGAAATGGATTTGAGGAAGATGTAAAATAACTCTAGTTTCTATGTGAATCCATCTTGAGCTTGAAGGGGGTTCAATATGACTTCAAGTTGGTAGAGTAACAAACAACTCTGATAGGTAGGGATTTGCAATGGAATATGAATTTTATGGAACACCCACTTGGAGCTATGCCTCTCACTCTGCATGAAGTGAAGTGACATTTTCTTGGATATTTCAACTGCCTAAGATGGAATAATAAGGTATCACATAATTGAATGAAATTTTATAGTTAGAAGGATAATATACTTGGGAGTGTGCCTAGAATTTTTAGGATTTAATGGGTATACTTTAGTTTCCTATTCACGATACCCATCATAAAGAATGGTTTATTAAAGGATTGCTTCCACTGACTAGAATGCTATTGACAAAACAAAAGATAGACATGTTGAGATATGCGCTAGAACAAGCCATGAAGATTGAGGCTATGGCCAAGTATTCTCAAAGTACCATAACCATAGTTCCAATGGTAGGTCCAAATTTATCCTAGGTCTAGAACCAAATTGATACCCTTACATAAAAGATATAAGAGTTAATAATACCCAAATTTTATCGAGAACAAGTTTGGTGCATAGGATGTATGACCAACAAACATCATGATTTTGAGTGTCTTAGGCTAGGGCAGATCCTCATCCAACCCCCTATGGGACATTTTCCAAGAATACCATCTGCGGGAGTTGCACAAGTGGCTACCTCAACTCCATTGCATAATCTAGTTTAGTTTGATAGCTTCCCAAATGTTTAGAACTCTTAGCCTAGGTAGTTTCATGAGATTTATAGAACATAAAAGCACCCCTCGAGCCATTTTATGATCTTGCATATGTTTTCTTTGTCCCTCATATGGTGTATTTTGAATTATGTGGTACATATACCCACAACGTGGATAAGTGCAGGGCTTTGGATGCCTTGTCTAATAGATTTTATATGAATTTTTTCCAAGTAATTGGCAATTTGCAACCCCAAGGAAGAGGGGGGTGTAGAAGAGGAGGTGGATATAGAGGAGTTAGAAATTTTGAAATAGATGACCTATACGGTGCTACAATTGTGATGAGGTAGGTCACCTTTCTTGGACGTCTCTTTACCTAGGTGACCATGGTGTTCTTACTAAGGGTTGATACTCATGGTACTAAAGATTGCCCGTAATCAATTTTAAAATGGGAGGATAGGTAAAAACAAACGAAAAAGGAATACACCCCACTACTAATGTTTCCATTGGAGAAAGAACCCAAACTGGTATGAATACAAACAATTCAAAGATTTTGTTAAGAAGATAGGACCTCATATCCCTAAGTTTGATTCAATGCAACAAAAGGAATTCTTTAAAGACGTAGTTGATATGTTCCAATGTATACCAATGTCCCCTATGCTTGGAGTTATGGAACATTAACAAGAACAAAGTTCTGGACCAGCCTCAACACCTCTGAGTAATGGAAAAATATTGAAATTTGGACATTTAGGTAATTCATAGAAGGTATTTGATTGTTAGGTCAAATTGTTTGCTAATATTTTAGAAGATGAACATCTAACTAGAAAATTATGCAACACCCTTCAAATGCGATGAAGAAGGGGAGGAGTTGATTTGTATTAAACCTTCTTGAGAGAAACACTCAAAGAGTAAGAATGTGGAAGAGAAGAACTAGGAAGGAATTTATGCTGGGTTCCCATATAGATGGTTATGACATTAAATATGTGATGTTGTATCTTTGATCGGTTGTAAATATCCTTCCTAAGAATCCTTGGGAGGCTATAGGGAGATGTCGATTGGTTTAATGTCCCATACAATTGTAAATGGCCAATAAATAAAAAATATTCCCCATTGGAAAGTTGGAAAATGTGGAGGTTGATTTGGCTGATGTCAAAACTTTTGTTGATTTTGAGGTAACATAATTAATGGATAAAATAGATCCTTATCTTTCCTTGTTCACAATTGATTGATATTTTGAGAATTATGTTGCTATTGATCTAAATATAGATACTATGAAATTAGATTAGATGCCAATGGCATGAGGTTAATGCATCCCCTAGATCCTTATCAAAGACATAGGTATACAAAGCCTACTACAAATGCTGTGGAAAAGGATGTTTTGAACCAAATTTGTAGCTTGAATGTCCGATGAAGGAAAGATTACATTAATTCTATAATAGATGGGTCAATTAGTTGGAGGAGCATCAATTCCTTGTATAATGACTTTGAGGAAGCGCTAAAAGAGTGGAATAATATGAAACATGAGATGTCTTTAAGACGTTGCACAACTGTAAAACCTATATGCTATATTGGAAAAGAGGTAAAGTATCCTCATATATATGATGGGATCTCAAGCTTAGAAGATTTGATGATGTGAACAAAAGATCGTGGAATATTAGATAATTCATATAATGGGTATAACTCTATGAGGTGTACTGTTTCCAGTTGGTGGGCCATGCATAAAGATGACCTCCCAACTTGGAATTCGGTTCAAGAGGTGACGGTTCACAAGTTTGTTCCCCCACTAGAGTTTGCATGTTTTAATTTGTAGATAATATGACTTTGGAGATATATTATGGAAGAACATACCGACTTAACCCCAAAGTTAAGGAAAATGATAAGAAAGAAATTGATAGAATGGTAGTTGTAGGATTGGTATTTTTGGTTGATGTGTTTGAGTGGATAATCCACATCGTAATTCAAAGTAAGGACCTTGATGATATTAGAGTGAATGTTGATTATAGAAGTTTGAATTCCGCATGTAACGATGTTGGCGGGAAAAACTACCCTATGATGAGGAAACGGACATCATCAACCGAAGGGGGGTGACCAGTAAGCATATTAATTGTATTACAGAGATGTTTATGAATGGAAATAAGTTATAGGTCTTGTGAACATACCTTTTGAACGAAGTTCGATCCTAGCTCTTATCTGATCTTGCGCTCGATCCTCAAGTCAACCTCTCGTTCGATAAACCTGCAATACAAGTACCTTTCTCAGCGTATCTTGGGTAATATATAATGATGAAATAGACAAAGCAATTTAAACATCAATATTAACCAAAACAAATCCAAACAAGTATATGATTCAATGAACACTTGATTTGGGACAAGAAAGAATGCTTCAACCTTTTATTGTCAAATGCAAATAGATGATACAAAGTATACCTGACTTTGCAGCATGTTCCTGCAACTTGATCCTGGGCTCCTGCTCTTCTCTGGCTTGGAAATATTCCAGCATAACCTCCTTTAACACAAGATTCTCTTTAAAAGTCTCTCAATAGCATTCATGTTTCTAACCCCTCTCTTCATTCCTCCTTGTATTTATAGGACAAGGGAGGCAGTTCAGGTCGAGAGATGGTTATGGAGGAAGTTGGGGAAGTTGGGAAACCAACTGCAACTAATCTTCTTCGTGAAATTAATTTTTTTTAATCATCTTTTGAGGTGTACGCTACTATTTCACAGTGGAGTAGCGCCCAGGGCGCTACTATAGTGTCTTACAACTAGCGCTCATGATGTTTTAAATGTTGAGCGCTACTATATTGAACAGGAGTAGCGCTCAGGAGGTTTGAGTGCTACTATTGTACACTGGAGTAGGGTACAGGCACTAGTCTATTGAGGTAGAGTAGCACTCAAGTCTCAGAATGACATTTTTTAGGGTTTTGCCAGCTTGTAAGGAGATGGAGTAGGTCAAGGTCTCATCTCAGGTCAACATGCTCCTCCATCCAAATTGTCCTTTTGTGTGATCAACAGCTCGAGGTGATCACGGACGGAGAGGTGCAAGTTTGACCTATAACAGATGCCCCCTAATGTGTGAGGTCAGAGGGAAATGATGGTCGAAATACATTATAGTCCAAATCCAGAAGAGGAGCAAGGAACCGCGGAAACAAGTCACAAGAACACCTGAAACAAAGATCAAGGTCAGCGAGCAATTACATTCTTGACATCATACAGATGTGCAGTGTGATACAACATGATCTCCGATACATAACAAGGAGATGTATATATAGCATGGCCACTTAGAATACAAGCGTGGATCCATGTCAAACTAAGAGATCATAGCCATAACAAGAAACTGGATCTATGTCTCATGGAGAGCCGAATATAAGTGAGGCTTAGTCTTGCGCAACTTGGGTGATAACATAATGAGGTAATGTCATCCAAAAATCCCAAGGTCTTCATCTAGAACAACCCGAGGTACAAACCTGAACCATGTGAATAGATGAGCTGATAGTCGAACATGGGGGGTATCGTTTAATTACCGGCCATTGATGTATACCGTTAACAAACGTGAGGGCTTCCACCGATAATGATGATGGGGCCCAAGGTACCTAGTACGATCCAACAAGTGTGAATAAGTGGACTTGGAGTCAAACACTTGAGGATCGTGTCGAAGAAGAGACATTGGTGTATTCTCGACATTCAACAGTGAGGAAAATTGCCACTGGTGACTGCAATCTCCAAGGTACTAACCGAAACTCTAAACTTCATTCCCAGAGCAAAATGAGTTGATGTCGATGGGAAGAAGTCCGTTGGAAGGGAGGCCTTAAGCCATCCTCCATCATCCAACGTGAGGAACACTCAACTGGTATGAGCTGATATGGAGTAATATGTAACAAAAATGACACTAGGATGGTCGACACATGAGGTCAAGGTAAACTGCAGAATGGCCGACACGGGGTATATCCTTGAATAGTGAGCATGACAAAAAGTGACTCAGGCAGTTTCTGACATAATGGGGCAAATGATAAGTCTGAAATGTAGGAGACATTATCATACTCTCCATATGGTTGGAAGAATAACCAACCGGGGGAGTAAACAACTCGGAGATCAGGTTCACCCTGAGATCAAAAACTAAACCCAACCAACATGATAGACTCAAGTAGGTGCTATGTTCAAGGATAGAGCTGACTGAACTGCCTTTGACATTGAAGATATGACACATCTTTCCCATCCCTTATTCTTTTTAGATAAAAGAATACCTTTCTTGTTGTTTTAATGAGTCCAAGAAAGAATGAAAACTCAATAGATCCAACCATGTAAAAATTTTAACGAGCCCATGGGAGGAAGACTCAGTACCTTCTTTATTGTTTATAGAGTTTGAAGAAGAGATAGACGATTACTCTATGTTACTGATCTCTGGATTTTAATATCGAGCCAAGATCTGTTCCTGCTCACCGGTGTTTTCAATTTTAAGGAGTCTGAAAAACTGTAACAATAACTCCATATATCTACTCGTGGATATTAGTATCGATCCCAAGCATATTAATGCTCGCCGGTGTTTTCCTATTTATAGAGTCTGAAAAAATTAAACAATCCTCTTTACACCTATCCGTGGATTTTATATCGAGACCGAATTGGTCTATGCTCAGCAGTGTTTTCTTGTTTATAGAGTTGAAAAACTTAAACAGTCCTCTACTTACCCTCTCGTGGATTTCACATCGAGCCCGAGTAGGTGAATGCTTGCTTGGTGTTTTCATGTTTAAAGAGTCTGAAAACCCTAGAGAAAGGCTCCAAAAGGTCCCTTTTCGTGCAGTTAGTCTCCTCCCCTGAAAAAGTGTAAAACAAAGAAAGAAGAACTCTTCTAGCGCATACAGAAGTATACCTAGAGTATAACTTTTCCATAGTTAATCCACTTAGGACTGGAAAAGGGGTAATTCTATACCTGAGTGGATGAGCCTTCGATTACTTTAACTAGCTCGAAGAGGACAAGCTTGCTCGGCAATCTTGTTTAGGTTTAAATAGTCCAAACAAGAGCTTAAAAAGACTTAAAGGTCAACTTCTGGGATCATAGCTTCGTAACCTGCCAAAACTAGATCTTCAACAATATATTAGAAATCGCGACAAAAAATCTCGAATGATATATGAATTTGAACTATTAACTAGTTAACAAGGTCTAACATCGAGAAATTTAGTCTTAGGAGATCAATCCTACAAAGATTCAGTGGAAAAATGAGAACCGGATGAGTGAAAATTACTATTGCACCATGTGTGTGTATTAATTGATTAATTAGGTCATTTTGGTGAAATTTGAAACTATAGGGAATTAAACAATGGTGGGTAAAAATTAAAATCCATTTTAATATATGTAATTTCATTTAAAACTCAAATTCCAATTTGTTTTTGTAGGGCAAGAATTTGGGGCAAACCTTGCACTTTCAAATCTCCGTGGCGATCGATTCGAGCACCCAATCAACGTTCTTCTTCCGCCAAGTAAGTTAGAATTCTCCCACCTTGCATTTCTATGGTTTAGTTTTTAATTTTTGAGCCCAAAAATGCTTGCAAGGCAATGCTCACATCTTTTAACGCGCGGGCGCTACTGTGTAACAATAGCAGTAGCGTATGAAGGAGATGGGCGCTACTATGCTCACATAGAGTAGCGCCCATACGTTACTGTGCAGTACAAATAGTAGCGCTCAAGCCTGAAAATGGAGAAACAAGCGCCGAGGACTAAAAAATTTCCATTTTTTATGCAGGATGGTTCTGCAATGGAGGGAGAGGGAACATGAGGACATGGATAGGCTGGCCATGCAAGACCCAATCACTCTCCATGCTCTCCGAAGATGTTGTTTGTTGAAGTTTTACCGAACCGTAAACTTGAGGGCCCTAAACAGATTATTTCGAAGACTTATTCAGTACTGGGATGTGGATACCAATACCTTTGTCATCCGAGGGCAAACTTTGGAGCTTACAGTTGATGACATTTACTTCATTACTGGTCTCTCCCAGAGGGGAGATGTAATAAATTTGAAGGGGTCTTCTCGTGTGGGTATAGGGTCAGTGCAAGAGTACTTGAATACATATTGTGTGGTTGGAGCTGAGAAATCAGGAAGCCAAATCTTGATTTCTACCATTGAAGGCCTCCCTTTGAAGGTGATTGTGAGTATGATTAACCGAGTGGCAGGTAGTGCCTCACTACACCTGGCTTCCAGGCACTCTATGCATGTTGGTGTACGATTCTTACAGGGTCATGTATATGACTGGTGTACTAGTTTACTGGCATCCATGAAAGCTCAACTCATGGGTTGTAAATCCGGGAGTATGAAGAATTTTGGTTATGGCAGCATCTTGTGTACCTTCTTCTTTGAGAGGGTACCTGCTATCAGTTTGCGGATTCCTCTACCTCAGGTTAACCCCCATGAGCCCCGACTAGGCCGTTGGGGTGACATATTCCTCCGCCAGGGTGGTGGGGAGAGTCACTACTATTATCATACTGATGATTTATGGGGGTGGTGGGAGAGGCAGGTGCCTGCCTTCGAGCAGTTTCCATATGCTGGATTGGATTTCCGCCATGATCCAGAGCTGGTGCTTCCTCTAGGTGGAGCCTGGGGAACTATTGGTAAGTTTAATTTTGAGAATTATTTAATTTTTTCAAAATTTTCAAGTATTTGATTTTTATGAATGAAATTTGAAGTACTAAGCAAGTGTCATATGCAGACATTGGGCCTGTCCGTCCCGAGGGACATCCTACCATCTTCGTGAGGCCAGCTGATGTGGTTGCAACAGATGCTATGCTGGGGACCATAGAGAGAAAAGTGAGTCGGTTGACTCACGATGTTCCTGCATGTCGTATGGATCAGATACCTATAGATATGCAGGAAGATGTAGTTGGGGTGCCCCCAGCATGGCTTAGAGTGCTGCGGAAGGTAGCTAGGCTTGTCATATGTTATCGGAATGCAGTCGATGATGACGAGGTCCCTCCTTCTCCATAGGAGATGGATACATTATATGTATATTTTTTAGGCTTCAGAGCCCAGTTTTGTACTATTATGATATGACTTGTACTAGACTTGTGATCCAAAACTCATATATTTTTTGATACAGTATCGGCTATATACAGCATCGGTTATTTACATGTGTATGTGTTTGAATTTCATGTGTGCAATGTTGTTTTATGAAAGTGTATGATACAAATGCCAGTCTAGAACATAGTTTTCAAATGAATCAACTAATGCGTTTAAATTTCTTGGAATGTGTTCATATATAATAGAATCAAACTGTATTTCCAATAGTCTAACTCGCAAAAACTGACGTAGCACTACAGGATCTCTAATCTGGTAAACACTCGTTAACTGAAATACAATTAGTTGTGAGTCAAGTCTTACCTCCAAATGTGAAATGCCATGGCTGAGAGCATCTCGGAGGAGTCCTATAACTGCACTGTATTCAACTACATTATTCGTAGTGGGGCCCAAACAAACCCCCCCCAAAGATATTCGTTGGCCAGCGGGTGAGTAAATGACCCAAGCCGCTAAAGCTAATTGTCGGGTGTGGCGACTGGCGCCATCAGCAAATCCTAAGAAATGTTCGGTCGACATCTGGTACACGAAACGAAAACACACATAAGATTAACTAACAAACATAAACAAAACTAGCTCTACAAAAAATACAGCTATATTACAAGAAAAAGCACGACAGCCTAAGCGTAGTACTTCTTCAGGTAGAGCCCATTTCTAGGCTCATCCACCTTATTCCCCTCGTAATCTACTAGCTCGTAGGCACCTTTCTTCAGTACTTTGGAAATTATATAAGGCCCGAGCCACATGGACTTGAACTTGCCAGGTCCTAGAGGTTCTTTGTCTTGATCCCAAAGTAGGACCAGATCTCCTTCAAGGAAAAATCTAGGTCTGACGGACTTATCATACTATCCTTTGACTCATTTTTTGTGGACCTCGTTTGTTGTGAGCGCATCGTGGTGTTTCTCATCTAGATGTTCTAAGTGTAACAAACGTTCTTCTAATACTAAAGTATCCAGTAGTAACTGAACGGCTAGTTTCAGCGAAGGAATCTCGCATTCAATCGGAACGACTGCTTCTATCCCATGCACAAGTTGGAAGGGAGAGAATCCGGTAGCAGTCTTAATGTTATCTTGGTAAGCCCAAAGAGCCGGGTACAGCATGATGTGCCAGTTATTTCGACTGGCATTAACAGTTCTTTGCAGTATAACCTTTAAAGTTTTGTTCACTACTTCGACTTGTCCATTCGCCTGTGGATAGTATGAAGACGAATGTTCTTGTCGAAAACCAAGCATTGTATACAACTCGGTCATCATGCTATTCTGGAAATGACTGCCGTGATCAGTCACTATCTCTTTAGGTATGCCAAACCTTGCAATAATCTAATTAAACACGAAATAAGCGGCAGTTTCTCCATCTGCCTTAACAGTAGGCATTGCCTCCGCCCACTTGGTGAAGTAGTCAACGGCAACGATGATGTAATGGTGCCCTCCAGCCGAAACTGGATTGCAAGTCATGTAATCAACCCCCCATTTTGTGAAGGGACCTGCTGTAATAACAGGATGAAGAGGAGCTGGGTGTGCCCTCATTTTCTTGGTGAAAAAATGACACGGATGACAGCGTTTCACTGCTTCCACACAATCTTTAAAGATCGTGGGCCAAAAATATTCGGCACGCAGTATCTTCTGAGTTGTTGCCAACCTGGAAATATGTCCCCCACAAGCTCCACTGTGGGCATCATTTAATACTGCTTCGGCTTCTTCTAGAGTTAAGCAACGTCGTAAAATGGAATCTACCCCACGTCAATACAAAGTATCTGAGATGATGAGATAGTTTTTCGCATGGCTTTTCAGCTTGCATCGCTCTTCTCGAGAAAAAGTACTAGGACACCTCAAGGTCTGGAGATATACTAAGATATCCCCGTACCATGGGTCAGAGGAAGCAATGAGGAATATATGTTCATCTGGGAAAGATGATTCTTCCTCGACATGCTCTAGGTCACTCGGAAACTCTGAGATTAACTCAGCGAACACTAGTGATTTCTTTGAATTGGCCGATTGAAAAACCAAATCGAACTCCTGTAGGATCACAATCCATTTATTATATTTCCCACCAATGATTCGTCGAGTGAGAACATACTGAAAGGGATTGATTTCTGTTATCACAGTAGTTGTTCGTAAAAGTATATAGTGACGAAGCCTCTGTACCGCATAGACCGCGGCAAGTGCTAACTTCTCAACGTGTGAATATTTAACCTCAGGGGCTATCAATGCGCGAGAAATATAGTAGACAACATGCTCTTGGAGCGTATCGTCCTCCTGAACTAATACTATGCAAATTGTATTAAGAGACGCTGCCAGATATAGAAGAAAGTCTTTTGCATAGTCTGGCGGGCTCAACAAGGGTGCTGAAAGAAGTGCCTTTTTCAAGGCCTCAAAGGATGTTTGAGCAACCTCGTCCCACACAAAGTAGGAGTCTTGTTTGAGTAGTCTCATAAAACCTTTAGTAATCTTAGCATAGTTTATGATGAATCGCCATAAGAAATTAGACATGCCTTGCAGACTTTGAAGTTGTCGCAAGGTGCGAGGAGGAGGCAGATTTACAATTGCCTCTACTTTGAGCGGGTCAACCATTATGCCAGGACTGGAGACAATGAAGCCCAGTAGATGTCCCGATTCGACGCAGAACACGCACTTGTTAGGATTCAAACGAATCTTATATTGTCTGCATCTTTCAAACACCAGTCTGAGATGAGCTGGATGATCTCGTCTCTTTCGAGATCGCACCGGGAGGTCATCCAAGTAAGGTTCTACTATGTGTTTGATATCATGAAAATCAAAATTCATCACTCTCTGGAAAGTAGCTCTAGCATTCTTCAAGCCAAATGGCATCTTCCGGTAAGCGAAGGTCCCCCACGGGCAACTGAAAGTTGTTTTATGCTGATCTTCGGGTTTGATTTGTTTTTGATTGTATCCCGAAAATCCGTCCATGAAAGAGAACATCTCATGTCCTGCACAAGCGTCTATGATTTGGTCGATAAACGGTGTAGGGTAGTTATCTTTCGGACAAGCTTTGTTCAAGCCCCGGAAGTCAGTACAAACTCTAATGGTTCCTTGCTTCTTATAAACTAGAACAGGATTTGAAACCCATTCCGTCATGTCAATCGGATAGATGAATCCGGCTTTAAGAAACTTTTCAACCGCCGCCTTGATGGCGGCCGTTTTTCTAGGGTTCACGGGACAGAGCTTTTGTCTCACCGGTTTTGCGTTAGGGTATGTCGTGATGACATGCTCCAGGATGGCTGGGTCAATGCCTGGCATCTCCTCATATGACCAGGAAAAAATGTCACGGAATTCTTTGAAAAGCTTTGTATACAAAGCGATCTCTTCTGGAGAACAGTCTGCACCAATAAAAATGTTTTCCACGACCCTGGGTTTGGTGGAAATGTTAATCGGAATTGTTCTTGATATATTAGCCATATTTCCCTCAGCATAAATAGCTCTTGAAGTAGAAGGAAAAGATGACAAATCAACAAATCCACCGGGTCTCATAAGGAATTCCCCTCTCTCAATTCTGTCTAGATCTGGAAGCAGGTAGGACCTGTGATGCATGTGTTCCCATGGTTGGTCTAGGCCCATCATGGCTTCCAAGATGGCTTCATCGGACGACAAAACCGTGTCTAAACAATCGAACAAGTGGGTGGAATTCAGTGACCATGCTGGAGCATAGTCCATATCTGACTCAGCAGAGACTGGCGGAGTCACGATATGTTCCATTGCAGCACATTGTACTTCCATGTAGGATACTTCTGCAACGGATAGAGGCACTGAAGGTTCAGATGTAGTGGGAAGAATCCATGGATCAGTTCTTAAACCAACCGTGAAAGTTTCGGTAGAAGTACCCACATCAGAACACATAAAATGAACAAGGGAGGGAAGGTCGAAAGTGCCTATTAACGACCCGTAAATCCCTGCTCCTAAACTCTCACTAACCGGGGCGGTTTGATCAACTAAGGGAATTGTGGTTTCTGAAGAAGTTTGGTTGTTTCTCTGAGTGAAAGAAAGCTGATCGACTGTAACGACCTTACCTTCAAACGGGAACATAACAACTCAAATAACCACCGATGCAATAGCTCGCATGGCATACGTCCAGCTCATGCCTAATAACATATTGTAATCAAGCAGAGCGTCCAGAACTTCTTCTTCTACAGCGACTGTTTTACTGGCCAAAGTGACATCAAATGATGGCAAAACCCCGTGTGGATGGAAAGTCTTGCCATCGAATGCAGTAAGCAGTGTGTTAGAAGGGGCTAACTCGGGAGAACCCAAAGCTTTCCAACAGGAAATTGACATTACGCACATCAACGCGCCCTCATCTATGACCGCTTATCTAATGGTCATTGGGCCATGGATGACTTCTATCTGAAGGGCAACGTGGTACGGCAACCGGTATTTGATATCAGCCATATCAAATCGCGCAGACATGTTAGAGGATTCCATACTTCCAATAGCTACCAGAAGTGCATTTCATTGTAAAGGACAACTTTGCAAGACTTCTAAGGTAGACATGGCACAAGGGGTCTGGGCTAGATCCTCAACCACATTGTAGTTGGAGGCAGCCCGAGTGTTGGGGTTGTGCGATGCCCGTTTCAAGACACCTTTCGGGATCTTGGGCTTTGGGTCCACAGGTATGTGGAGTGGAGTGGAGGATTCTGGAATCTATTTATCCTTTTTCTGTGGATCCGGGGTATAGTTCCTAGCTCTTGTTTGTAAGAGTGCATCCAAATTAACCATGTTAATAAAAGTTTGATCAACCGAAGCATGTGTGGTGCCCCCAGCATTGGAGGTGCCAGAAGTTGAACCCTGCCCTTTAGGGAATGGATCTTTCAATACAGTAGGTTTCTTCTCTTGAAGCAGCTTCTGGGCTTCTTCAAGCAGAGGGCATTGATGAGTAAGGCGATCCTGCTTGCAAAGTTTACAAGGGAACTTAACCTTCTTCTTCTCTTTGTTACCCTCCTCGGCATTCTCTTTTTTGGGCTTCTGATGGTTCCCCTCTCCTTTCTTGCCCTTCTTTTGTTATTGGGCTACCAAGGGCCCTTTTGATTGTTCTGAACCTGATTGATAGATTCAAAAGTAGAAGGAGAGGTTGTGACGGAAGTAACTTCTGCAGTCAACTGTTTAACAGATAAGGCATGAACCTGTTTGGTCAAACCTTCGAAAGCTGCAGAATGAACTGAACCCACTATGCCGTCAGCATGTGTTCCAGGCTTAGGTCTACTCAGATCAGTATTTGATTGCGGTGCATCAGGTATAATTTCATAAAGTAACCCGAATTGTGCGTAAACAAGGTCTAACTGCTGGGTCCGCAAGATGACTTCTTCCTTGGTAGATACTCCAGAAGTAGCTACTTCCTTAGAAATATAAGGAAGGAGTGATTTCAAGTACCACTCAAGAAGGAATGGAGGTATGTTGGCTTTAATGAGCCTCTTCCATCTTTGCCACTCCTGAATGTGATCAGATAAGTGAGTGGCTTTATTTTTCCTAAACGTAGGCAAAAGGTATGTTCCGGCATCATACCGAATAGGAAGCTAGAAGTGATTCAGAAAAACCGTCGCGAAATCCCGAAAGTTAAAGAAAGTGGCTGCTGGTAACTCAATGTACCATATAGCTGCAGCACCAGTTAAGGTTCTCTGGAACAGTCTCAACCTAATGGAATCTTCGTTTAAGGAGTTTGAGGAACACCATAAATGGAAAGTAGTGACATGGTCACCAGGATCCTCTCCAGTTTTTCCTTCAAACTTTGGAATGTCTGAAGGTAACTTGGTGGGAACTGGTGGCCATGCGGCATTATGATACACAGGATCGTTTGTCAACTTGGAAAGATCTGGCAGATTTAAAGTTGCCAGAAAAGGTAAACGAGGCCTACAAGACGGTATTTGATAAGCTAGGCCGTAAAGGGGGAATCACCCATAGTTTGACCTGTAAACTGCTGGTAGGGGTTTCCCCCGGCCATCTGCTGATAGGGGTTGCCCCCAGTCATTTGCTGGTAGGGGTTGCCCCCTGTCATCCGCTGGTAGGGGTTGCCCCCTGCCATCTGCTGGTAGGGGTTTCCCCCTGCCATCTGTTGTAGGGGTTGCCCCCTGCCATTTGTTGTTGCGCGAAAGTATTATTGAAATTCCCCCACCCATATGAAAGTGGGTTAGTGTTATGTGGGTTCGTCCACTGTGGATGGGCGTTAGCCCCGCCATATTGTTGGTTAAAGATGTTACCCCCTCCCCATGAAAATTAGGAAAAATGGACGTTCCCTACAGGTATATTACCTTGATTTGTGTTGGGACCTGCAAAGGTATTGAAACCAGTGGTAGCTGACGTAGACGGTGCGGTCATTGTACTCATGATAGGCATAGTTGCAGAAACACTTGGCCCTATATTAGGCGTGGAAATCCACATGTTGGGTATGTTATATAACGGTTGAGTCACAGGAGGTGGAACTAGATTAGTCGTACTGCTAAGTCCAAAATTAGGTGTAGAGGTAGATGCCATAGTTGTTGAACTCGGCATACCTAACATGTCAATATTAAAACTGAAGGACGGAGTGGACACAGAGGTTGTCTATGCCGAACTCGGTGTAGCAGTAGGAGGAGGATTCACAGTATTAGTGTTCATTCCTATGGTGGGAGTTTGTAGAACTCCCAGTTCGCCTCCCGGATTAGTCATAAAATGCTCAGGTGGGAAATTATATGCATTGTAATCGGGCTGCTGGAAACCAACGGGTAATAGAAGCGGATTTCTAAGATTATTCAGAGGAGGATTAAAGGGAGTACTGTACTCCGCAGAAGTGAGATCTTCAATCTCAACTGAACTAAAATGTCGCTGATCTGGAGTGCCCGGTTGTGGTTCCTCAGGAACCTCTATTTCAGGGTTTTCTGTTGTAGTTTGTAGTTCTTCAGGAAACTCTATTTCAGGTGGTAATTCCTCAGGAATTTCTATTTCAGGATTCTCCGTTGTGAAAAGTTCTTCAGGAAGTTCTATTCCACCAGTGGTTTCCAAAGGAACACTAGGGTCTACCCGCTGTCGTCTAGCTGGCGGTAGTGGTTCTGTTCTAAGTGGCGGAAGGTTTTGCAACCTTCTCGACCTACGAAGTTCTTGGTTTTCCACGATTATATATATATATATAAAATAAAACTAGAAAACCTAGTGGCCACTAAGACTAGGGGGAAAACAGCACACCAACTAAAAAGTCCTAAGTATGCAAACCAAGCAAACAAGATGCCTTCCGGAGAAGAATCTGGGATGATGAGGGCCCAGAACAGATCAACGAAGGATGAAGGACAGTTACCCGGGGTCCACAATACAATGACTAAGGGTGCAAGCGCTGGAATCACCCAACCGCCCTCCCAAAGACCTACAAGGGATTTCCTCCCACGTCTATCCTAGGTACAGCAGATATACCCTCCGCTGTCACCTGTGTATGAGCCTATGGTCAGATACTAAGGATACCACAACACCGAAAACTTCTGGGGGAACAATCTCAGTTTGAATCGGAAGGCGTGGGCAGGGTAACTAAGCCCGAAACTCAAAAGAGTCCCCAAACGCGATCCAATCCTGGTATATGCTCGAAACAGAAAGTAGGAGGAGTATTCCCAACAATCTGATCTCACAAGACCTACTGCATAGATCCCAGGCAAGCTTTGAATGAAATGGGCTTACATGTGATAGTCGAACTACGATTTTTGCGTAATGTGTGACCTTGGGTGGTTTAAGGTGATTTAAACCCAAGATCCTAACCAAGACTAGTTGGTGTAATGTATCCCTAAAAAAGAAAATTGTTGCTATTTAATTTTATTAAAGATTTTTAGGGCTGTTATTACTCAAAAGGTAGTGCGTTTGTGTGGCGTGGTTGCAACAGGAAAGCAAAGGGCATAAATTACAACTTTCGACAACAAAATCTTTTATTTTTCATTTAATGTTCTTTCCAACTTGAAGCTGAAACAAGTCTAAGCAAATTTTCCTTTTTGTTTTCTTTTAAAATTCTAAACAAAATAACCTATTCTATCTTGCAAAAATATAAGCCTTACTAACCCTAAGCTACCAAATTTTTGCTTTTTCTGTTATTATAAACGAAAAAGAACTATAAACATGGAAAGCAAATAAGACTTATGCACAATGTGTAAGTATGGCTAAAAATGGCTCCTAAGCTTACAGCTGTCAAAACACTAGCTCGACAAAGGCTTGTCCTACAGGTTTTTTGCAAAAAGAAAAAGCCTTCACACTTGGAAGCAAAGTGGAGAGAAAAGAAAGGGAGAAAATGCTCCTAACTGGAAATCAAAACTCAAGAGAGATGACCCAAGGCATCAAACCCTAACAAGACCACTCAGCCAATCAAACGGTAGGCAAGCAAGCTAACAACCAACCTACTAACACAAAGACTAAGAAATGAAGCAAACTAAAGCACTCTAAATACACTTGATACCGAAAAAAGACACAAAGTCAAGGAAAGTTGGAACTCAACAAGTCTGGAAGACACCCCAAAGGCTCCAAAACAGACCAAACCCTAAAACAAAGGATAAGATGGGTAAATAGCAAGCAAGTGTTGCCACAAACAGCAAATGCAAAGCATGCAGGTTTGTAGGTCAGCAACACATCATCAGGGCAAAGGTAAGCAGAAGTGTTCACTAAAGAACCAAGCTTAGTCTCCAAAAAGAGTTATAAATGGACCAAACATTCCACAAGTAAGCAAGCGATCTAAAGATGAAAAACAGACTCAAAGAAGAGTACTGAGACTCAAAGGAGAGTATCAAGACTCAAAAAAGAGCTACAGACCTAAAAAACCAGTCAAGGAGACCTAAACCAAAGTCAAAAATCCACCCAAAAAGGCAGAAAACTCAACTTAACCTCTGACAGGAAGCTACAGGATTATACCCTACTATGCAGTAGGGAAACCAACGCTCAAAGAGAGGTGGGCGCTACTGTATGAATACAAACTAGCGTATGAGTGCTACTGTATGTATAACAGAGTAGCACTCAAGCCTTAAAAATCTTTAAAAATGACTTGGAAAAGATACAAAAGACTTAAATAAAACAGGGAGAAACAAGCAGGGGATACCTGCAGGACTTCTCAGAGGATTGAAAGAGTTATAAAGGATTGGAAAGAAAATCAAGAAAGGTTTCCTAGAGTAGAAAGACAACAGTCCCCAGCGGAGTCGCCAGTCTGTTGGCGGGAAAAACTACCCTATGATGAGGAAACGGACATCATCAACTGAAGGGGGATGATAGGTAAGCATATTAATTGTATTACAGAGATGTTTATGAATGGAAATAAGTTATAGGTCTTGAGAACATACCTTTTGAACGAAGTTCAATCCTAGCTCTTATCTGATCTTGCGCTCGATCCTCAAGTCAACCTCCCGTTCGATAAACCTGCAATACAAGTACCTTTCTCAGCGTATCTTGGGTAATATATAATGATGAAATAGGAAAGCAATTTAAACATCAATATTAACCAAAACAGATCCAAACAAGTATATGATTCAATGAACACTTGATTTGGGACAAGAAAGAATGCTTCAACCTTTTATTGTCAAATGCAAATAGATGATACAAAGTATACCTGACTTTGCAGCATGCTCCTGCAACCTGATCCTGGGCTCCTGCTCTTCTCTGGCTTGGAAATATTCCAGCATAACCTCCTTCAACACAAGCTTCTCTTTAAAAGTCTCTCAATAGCATTCATGTCTCTAACCCCTCTCTTCATTCCTCCTTGTATTTATAGGACAAGGGAGGCAGTTCAGGTCGAGAGATGGTTATGGAGGAAGTTGGGGAAGTTGGGAAACCAACTGCAACTAATCCTCTTCATGAAATTAATTATTTTTTAATCATCTTTTGAGGTGTACACTACTATTTCACAGTGGAGTAGCGCCCAGGGTGCTACTATAGTGTCTTACAACTAGCGCTCATGACTTTTTAAATGTTGAGCGCTACTATATTGAACAGGAGTAGCGCTCAGGAGGTTTGAGTGCTACTATTGTACAGTGGAGTAGGGTACAGGCGCTAGTCTATTGAGGTAGAGTAGCGCTCAAGTCTTAGAATGACATTTTTTAGGGTTTTTCCAGCTTGTAAGGAGATGGAGTAGTTCAAAGTCTCATCTAAGGTCAACATGCTTCCTCCATCCAAGTTGTCCTTTTGTGTGATCAACAGCTCGAGGTGATCACGGACGAAGAGGTGCAGGTTTGACCTATAACAAACGATGATCCATTTCCTACTCCATTTAGTGATGAGGTGTTTTGGATGAAGTTGTGAGAAAGGAGGCCTGTTATTTTACTGATGGGTTTTTAGGACATCACCAAGTGAGAATTGCAGAGGAAGATAAGAAAAAAACCACGTTCACTACTGAGAGGCTCTTTTTCCCATAATGTAATTTCCTTTGAACTAGAAAACATATTGACATTTTTCTTAAAACCATGATTTCTACTTTTAAGGACTTCATTCTCAAGTTTTTGGAAGTTTACATGGATGATTGGGTTTCTTATATATTATCAAGAGAGAATCCTAATCTACTGCGACTTATGTTTGTTCAGTGGTGATAGCTTCATATTTAATTGAACTTGCATAAATGTACTTTTTGTGTCCCTTGGGCAATATTCTTAGTCATATTGTTTGTAAGAAAGGAGTATTCATAGACCCTACTAAAATCACGTTGTTATTGCGAATTTATTAGCTCCAACAAGTGTAAGACAGTTGTGATTAACCTTGGGTCTAAGGCTCATACATAATTATTCTTCTTTTACTACACCCTTAGAAAATCTCTTAAAGAAAGCGAAAATGTTTATTTAGACTCTAGAGTGAAGAAGTGTTTTTATTACTCAATGAAAATATGGTGAATGCTTTGATCCTTATATCCTTGAAGCAGTAAGTTGTCTCAAGCCAAGTGCAACTATACTACCATGGAGCAGAAAGAATTGGATATGGTATATGCATTGCAAAAGTTCAGCCACTATTTTTTAAGTAGCCACTACAAATTTTACATTGATCACTCTTCTTTAAAATAGAAGGTCGGATCTATTAGATGGTTGGTTATTTTCGTTCCACGGATTTTCTTTTCAATTAGTTACTTAATATTATATGGGACGGTAGAAAGCCCCTCTCTACATCATAGTTAGTTAAAATTTGGAGGACAAAATGATTTTTCTAGATATTAAAAATATTTATATAAATTATGATTGGAAAATGAAGATTTGTGATTAATAACCTCATCATTTAGTTTAAAAATAATAAATTATGATTGAAAAATGAAAATTTATGATTAATAACATTATAATTTAGTTTAAAAATAATAACACTAATTTTATGGAACGTAATGACTTCCTTCTTTGTATTCCCAAAACCACTTTAAAAGTTACGTCTCTTTTCCATATTCACAACACATAATAGATCACCGATGTTTCTTTGTTTTGCATATTAATTTTGATACATTAAAATGATAACATTTGTAATTTAAAAACAATTTTAATATAAATTTGATTTATAATTATACTATGTGTGAATTATGTTTTTGAACGCATAAGAGGAGATATTCGTAAGGAAAAACTCCGCAAAAGTAAGCGTCCTTACATGATTTAAATCTTAGAGATTTATTCGAGTTAAAGAAGAACTATCCAATTTGATTTGGATCACAACAGAAAATAAGGACAGGGTCTAGGGTTTCGCTCCCGTCAAACCAGAATAGTTTCTCAAAAGCAAAAAAATAAATATACAAGGCTCAAACAAAACACATACGAAATTACTGTAATATTTAGATACACCGTATTCGAACCAACACAAGGTCCAGTTATATATATACATACACGATGTTCGATCCAATGACTAAATCGATCAAGTTCGGAATAGAGTTGCTTCATGGGCATTTTTTTTCACATGCAGTTAAATCGGCGCCCAATGGTGGGTGAGGACGTCGAATCGGACGGGGTCTCGGGGTCGATCCTGGGTGGGGATGGCCACAGCCGACCGCCCCAGCCACCCGGCCATAACGGCGGCCCCACTTCATGGGCATTATACAAAGTACAAATTGATCTAAAAGTAACCCTTTCCACAACGTTTTCCAACATAAAATACTTAGAGACCATAACGTTTTTCGAATATGAAATTGCATATACATTTAACAATAGGTTGGAATTCCTGAATGAGGCAGTAACCTTAGCAATAGTTATATAAGGCAATATTCATTTTTCTGAGGACTTTGAGCTAGTTCAGACTGAAGCATGCAACTTAGTCCCTACCTTTTAGATTTAAAAGCGCAAGATTATATATATAGGTCTCTTCACTAGATTGATAAGCTTTTGATGATTTCTAAAAAAGTAAGTTCCACAAACCCCCTTTTTTAATTGATGCTAGTAACACATTCATTTTGTTTCATCTAGAACAAGAATATATATATATATATATACTAAAAAAATATTCTTGGTGCAAATAATAACAATATAATCAATGCACAAATCAATATTACTTATCAATGAATTGTTATTTATTTACAAAAATAAAAATAAAAATAATGTTATTGAGTTGACAAAATTAATATCCATTTGGAACACATCAAGGCACTAGGAAAGATAATGACCATTTTGATGTGAAGGAAAACATTTTTTAAGTGTAAATCTATCTTTTTTTTCCAAAGAAAAAATCGTATTTATTAACCTTGAGAGTCAAAATACATACCAATTCAGAAAAACCTACCTGATCTCCAAAATTGTAAAATAGCATACTTCAGTAATTCTATAACAGTTCATTATCTCCACTTGAAGACTATTCTAAGAACTTATTACATATTTAAATAAAACTGACTTATTTGTTGAGCCTGTCTATAAAAGATGATTACTCCATTTCCTTCCTCCATAATTAATCCCGCTTTCGAGTAAGTATCCTCTTGCTCGTTCTGTTCTCTGTAAACATGAACAAATGTTACCTTTTGGAATGACTTTGCCAGCTACTTCACGTTTCTACCAAAATTTTGAAGAAAGAGGTTTTTGAAAGAATTAACTTCATTCATATAATTGATCCAGATCTCTGAGTCCCCAAAAACCAAAAGTTTCTCCACTTTCTTCTCTCTAGCCAGTAAAAGAAGTAAACGCAGAGCTAGGCCTTCAGCATGATTGTTAGTCCCGCAGCCTCCATTGGATTGGAAGCCATAAGACTCATTCTTTGAAAGCTTCAGAATCCCTCTCAGTCCACATTCTCTATTAACACTAGCTCCATCAAAAAATCCCTCCACATGATTTCGGCCTTCTTTGCTTGACCAGATGTTCTTTCTCCAGAAATAAATGATAAACTGAGAGTATAAGGCCCGATATGTAAAAGGAAAGTTGATGAATATCTTCAAACACTGACCTGTTCCTTGCCACCCATACATAAAAGGGCACTAAAAAAGCCAAACATCTGAATCTTTTCAAGCTCGAATCAGTAAACCAAAGCTTCGTAGAATCCTCAAAAGAGCTGCTTTCCTCCTTCTGGCCTAGTTGTAATTGCTTCGTGATACTGCTCCACACCTGTTGTATAAAGGGACAGCCATGGAACAAATGTTATGCATTCTCATCTGCCTCTCTGCACATACTGCACCTTCCAAGACCCTCTATAAATCTTCGCTGTAAACTATCCCAAGTTAGAACCTTTCCCTTCAGGATCAGCCATATTAAGATTTTACTCTTTTTAGTCGCCCTAGCCTTCCATAATTTCCTCCACCACCACGGATCGTCTTTGAACTGGGTACTCCATAACAATTTATAAGCTCCTTTCACTGTGAATGTACCTCCCTCCTCAAAACCACGCCACTATATAGAATCGGGTTCATCCCTTAATTGTATAAAACCCTTCCTCAGATCCGATATCCAATTTTGCCATCATTATGTCCATTGCTCCAGAAGTTGTAAGCTTGCCACCGTTTTCCACTGTTGTTGTGATGAAAAATTCCAGTTGCAATATCGGCCAGAACCACATAGCCTCTCCCAGCTAAAAAATTGGTTAATTCCAACAGAAGAGGGGTTAGATGGGTAACTCCTTTGTAAAAATCAAGACCGATACGAGCCACCAGTCCATTCCCCACATGTCATACCAGTCTATCCCCTATTACCTTAAAAGCAGAAATGATGTTTCTCCAAAATAGAGACCCCCCTCGTCCGCTTTTATTATCCTGGAGAATCTAGCTTACCACTAAATTATTAGCCATATACTTAAAATGCAGAATTGCCTGCCATTTCCCATCATTGGTTATCAGCTGCCACACAGCCTTAGATGCTAAAGCCATACCAAAAGTCTTCAAATATTTAACTCCCCACCTGCCAACTTCCTTGGGTTTGGAAATAGAATCCCAAGACGCCCAACGTAAACCCCTTCCTTCTTTGCCCTTCCACAGAAACTTAAATAATATCTTCTGAAGCGCATGCATTACCTTTTGAGGGATTTTAGCCAGTATCATCCAGTAGACTGGAATAGCACTTAGAACGCTCTTAATTAACACATACTTCCCTCCTTTAGACAGGTAGCGATTGCACCAGAACATTATTATGCTTTCCACCTTATCTATCAGCTAGTCCCAATCTGATTTTTCATAGCAATTCGGTTTAAGATGGTAACCCAGATATGTGAACCCTCCGGCTAGCAGGTACGAATCCATGGGAATTATTTCCAGAAAGGCATTCTTCTCTTCTATGCTAATCTCATTAAAAAAATAGGCCGACTTACCAAAGTTTACAAGCATGCCAGTTGCTTTGCTAAAGAGCCAAAATAAATCTTTGATCCCACAGGCTTCTTCAATCGAGTTTCCTAAGAACAGCAACGCGTCGTCCACGAAGAAGATGTGAGTTAAGCTTATACCTCCAAAGCAGATTCCCTCAATCACATTCTCTTCCAAAGCCTCTGTAATAAGACAGCTCATGCCCTCCATTACTAACAGAAAGGGATAGGGTGACAATTGGCAACCCTGTCTCAGTCCCCTCTCTGGGAAGAAAAAGTTAGAAGTTGACCCATTAATTAAAACTGAGAAGCTGATTGTCGTCATACAGGACCATATCCAGTTAACAAATTGCAGATCACACCCAATCTGGATAAGAACCAAACAAACATATAACCAACAGGTGCGGTCGTAGGCTTTAGACAGATCTATCTTCATAACCTTGGACGGAATCTTTTTAGTTTTCATCGTGTGGATACCTTCTTGAGCACATCCAACTGCTTCGTGAATGCTATGACCTAGTAGGAAGCTAAACTGTTCCGGACGGATATTAGAGGCAACAATAGGCTTGAATCTTTCAGCTATTACCTTTGATATAATCTTATATAAGGAATTACACAGAGATATGGGCCGAAAATCTCCAAAAGTTCTATCATCATTAAAGTTAATATTTGTTTTAGCCTTTCCTTTCATATTTTGTTTTTTTTTATGATTATGAATAATGTCCCGAGGTTCCATCAATTAAAAACTTTCTCAATTTAAGCTCTACGAACATACACTAAAATGTGACTTTTCATCAATTAAAAACTTTCTCAATTTAAGCTCTAAGAACAAACACTCAAATGTGACTATTCATCAATTAAAAACTTTCTCAATTTAAGCTCTAAGAACATACACTAAAGGGTGATTGAACACAATGAGATTTATAGATAACCATAATAATATAAAATTTCATTCTTTTCGTTTTTGAACCGAAAATTGAATTACTACAACATCAAAATCAAAATGCAATCACCCCAAAATCAACTGAGATCGCATGTGCATGAATCATTAATGGAATATTTTAAATTATGCTTCAAACTACATGCAATTAATCTTTTGAAGAAAACACAAAAATAACTACCTTACAAAACTTGCTTCGTATATTATCCCTTAATCGACACTATCAATCATTTTTCTTTGTATTGCACAACTTATAATATGTGTGTGTGTGTGTATTACAAATAATAAATTTTTAAAAAAATTACCAAACAAATTTATTTACTTCAAACCAAAGATATGATCCCAACTCATTAAATATTAATACAAAAAACTCTTAAAATAAAAAAAATCAAACATGAATTGTATTATCACTTACACCTCACTCTATTTGGATTCTTCAAAACGAAATATCACCATTGTGCATATAAAAAAGGCAACCTGAATCCCATTCCCATTATCACTCATGCAGGCCACATGTGTAAACACCAACACCATGTTATTCTCTTGCCACTGGTTTATATATTTATATACATACATTTAATACAAAGTTTGTGCAAGAGATAAGATGTTACTAAATTTGCAAGTTTGTGTTAGAGTTAAAAAATTTCGAAGAGCCTAGAATTGTTGTAAGAATGGTAAGATATGAAGAGATTATTTACTGGATTACTTGGAAATATTATATCTTGCAATTGTTATTTATGTGCCTAAACTATACTTAGTTTACTTAGTTTGAAACTATTTTTTGACCTTAGTATTTCAAGTATTCAAAATGTATTTAGAATTTAGGTATTATGTATTTTTATAAGTGTAATAATTTAAAAATAATTAAACTTCTGCAAAGTAGCGAGGCTTTGAATTCTACAATATTGTGAAAAGTTGGGGTATAGAATTCCTATATGGTTGAGTAAACTTGAATAGAGAGCATTAATGGTTCATAAATTTAAAAATTTAACTCTTAGTAAGTGATACTAAAAAATTTAAAACTTTAGTGTTACATAAGTTTTTAAATAAGATTAAATTTTGTATTAAAAAATATAATGATTAATTATAAAAGAAATATTAAAATTCTATCGAAAAATATATAGAATTAAAAATCAATCTACTTACTAGGCTCCTTCAAATCCAAACATTCAAAACTGAGAATGAAAGGTAAACCCCTAAATAACAATCAAAACCAAGTGTAAAAGGTAAAACCCTAAAGGCCTTTGTAAAACTTAATGGACTTCATGGTTCAATATTTTCAATAATTTAAATTTACATTTTATTTATTTGTTTTTGCAAAATATACAATGGGATGAACTCTTTTAAAGAATGCATTACCCACGCCAATTAAAGTTGTTTTTCATTAAAATAATCCATTTTTCCAAGTAAAAAAAATATATCTATTATTATTAAAATTAAGATATACAGTGAGTGTTTAAAAGTGAAGATTCAACCTGAAGGTTTTACATAGCAAAACACGTAGCAAAACAAGTTACAGGACTTGTAAATCTAACATAAGTTTTGTATCAAATATGATTCTTATCTCAAAATGTTTGATATCAAAGAATTAAAATTAAAATCCTGTTGTGGTACTTCCCCAAATTATTTATATGTTGAGGCTTGTTGGTGAGGCAAAGTTGAGATAAATAACCAAAATATTTTACATATAAATAATTTTGAATTTATTAAATATATAATTTTGAACTTATTAAATATAGCACAATCTAAATATTCCTATCAATTTTTAAATTCTGCATAAAATTACATAAATCTAAAGAAAAAATGACATAACTGAATTAAAGGAATAAAAAATTTAACTACACAAAATTCACACAGTGCAATAGTATATTTGTAAAAACACAATTCACACATAGTATATTGTAAAAACAAAATTCACACAATGCAATAGATAGTATATTGTAAAAACAGAATTCACACAGTGCAATAGTATATTGTAAAAAATAAAAAATTAGAAATAGGATAAATTTTAAGAATTCACATGCTCGTCAAGTTCAAACACTGGACATAAATGAATATTCCCATCCATCAACTTTAGGACATAAATACCTGTTGCGAACTTGAGTGGATGAGTGAGTATGTCAAATGAGCAACACAACCCTCCTATTTATATTCTTCAGCTGAGGTGACTTTTACCCAACAGGGCCGACTTAACCTAATTGACTGGGCCGGCTTGTTAAGTACATAATAAAATATTATTTTCTGGATTCTTTTAGGCCGACACAAGTCCTAGGGCTTACATTGACTCTTTCAATGAATCTTACATTATCAATTAGATCAATGACATCTCCCGAAGGAGGAATACAATAATACAATAAACAAGTACATTAAGAATATCTTCTGCAGTTACATTTCTTTAACACTCCCTCTTAACTAGGAAGGTATTCTACATACATCATCATCAACAACAACAACAACTTCACAACTTACTGGTGAAACTCTATATGTCGTAGGAATTTTTTGGAACATCATCATATGTCTAGGGAATCATCAACATCATCATCATGTCCTTCATCAGAATGGAATTGCTGGAGCATCAACATCATTGTCATCATCAATATCATCATCAACAAGGAACTGTTGGAACATCAACATCATCATCGTTAGCAAGAAACTGTTGGAACATCAACATCATCATTGTCAGATACATCATCATCAACAAGGAACTGCTGGAACATCAACATCATCATTGTCAGCAACATCATCATCAACAAGGAGCTGTTGGAACATCAACATCATCATAGTTAGCAAGAAACTATTGGAACATCAACATCAACATCAGTATGTAAATACTGGAACAACAACATCATCAATCATCGCTACATGGTTACTGATATCAACAACAACATCAACCATCAGTAAGTAAATAATGGAACAAAAACATCAAACATCAGTAAGTAAATACTGGAACAACAACATCAAACATCATTAAGTAAATACTGGAACAACAACATCAAACATCAGTAAGTAAATACTGAAACATAATCAATCATCGGCATGTGAATGATGGAACCATCAGTATCAAAATATTGTAGCATCATCATCAATTAGTATGTGAATGTTGGAACATCATCAACCATCAACATGTGAATGTTGGAACATCATCAACCATTAGCGTGTGAATGCTGGAACATCATCAACCATCGGCATGTGAATGTTGGAACATCATCAACCATAAACATGTGAATGCTGGAACATCATCAACCATCAGCATGTGAATGTCGGAACATCATCAACCATCAGCATGTGAATGTTGGAACATCATCAACCATCAATATATAAATACTGGAACATCATCATCATCTAGAATATGCACTGTGGTAGGCACTCTGGTAGACGATGCTGACTTACTAATCCTTTCGGACCAAACAAGCTTATCCAGGCATACAAATCTACCCAGGGATGAAACAAGCCTTGTATGGATTACTAATCCTTTCGGACCAAACAAGCCTAGCAAGACATACCAATCCCCCTAGGATCTAGCCAGTGTTGACATACCAATCCTTTTGGATCAAGTTTCAACCATGCCTTGTTAGGCTAACGTGCCAATCCTAAACTGAGCTGCCATACCAAGGCTCCGGGAAACTAATCCCTCTTTCGAGGGTGATTTTTTCGGACCCATCTTCACTCCTTCTTTCGAAGGAGGTCTTATCAGACGATCATCATCTTCACTCATTTTTTCGAAGGAGGTCTTATCAGACCAATCATCATCTTCACTCCTTCTTTCGAAGGAGGTCTTATCAGACCAAATTATCATCTTCACTCCCTCTTTCGAGGGAGGTCCTTTCGAACCACACCAAGCTTGTCTCGAAAGTATTCAAACTTTATGTGAGACAGAGGCTTAGTCAACACATCAACAACTTATTTCTCTATAGGAACATACTTGAGCTTTACAGATCCCTTCTGCACCATATCCGAGATATAGTGATACTTGATCTCGATATGCTTCTATCTATCATGAAACACCAGATTCTCTGACATCTTGATACAACTCTAATTATCATAAAGAATATCAGTCACATCTATCTCTATATCAAACAATCCTGCCAACATCTTGCGAAGCCAAACTGCTTCACTGCAAGCTGAACACGTTGCAATGTATTCAACTTCTGATGTACTGAGATCAACATATGGCTGCTTTCTACTGAGCCATGAGATCATACTTGATCCCAAACTAAAACAACATCCCAAAGTGCTCTTTCTGTCCTCGACACTTCCAGCCCAATATGAGTCTGTATATTCGTACAATTTGAACTCACTATCTGATGCATATCTAAGTCCACAGTCCAACGTACCTTTTAGGTAGTTCATCACATGTTTTGCTGCAATCAGGTGAACATGTCTAGGATATACCATATACTGGATCAAGGTGTTCACAACAAAACATTTATTTTGTCTAGTGTTGGTCAAATACATTAATGAGCCAATTATCTGTATGTACATCATAACATCTATTGTCTCTAATGAAGCATCATTCAAGAGCTTCAATTTTGTCACCATCGGGGTAGTCATGGCCTTACAATCCAACATCCCAAATCTCTTTAGGATCTCAACAGTATATTTTTCTTGATTTTGGAAAATCTCATCTGAAAACTGCCACACCTCGAAACCTAGAAAATAATTCATCATCCCAAGGTCTTTCATCTCAAATTCTGTAACAAGCTTATTCTTCAAGAGGGGAGACATCCGGTATCATGTCCTTGAGATACTGAGGCATACAACCTTCTCCATCTATGTTGTAGTCACTCCCTCTGAAGCGGAGCTTCCCTAATCCCTCTCTAACTAAGCAATATCCTCCCTGTGCATCTTGTACTCTCTGCATTGGGACATTTTGCATTGGAGTGACTGGTATCCTTCTCTTCTATTAATATTTTGGGTATCCATCTATGTCATCTCTCTAGGTCACTAGATCTCGAACTTTGTTGCAAGTTCTCTCTTGCACCCATCCATGAGCTCCTCATATTCAACCTTGTAGCAAAGGTTGATATCTCGTCACTCTAGGTGATCATCCTATCCCATGGGTGCCTTCTGATCCCATACAAAGTCTTCATTAATCTGCACACATGTGGTTCTCTATAGAGAGTCCCAAATCCTAGAGGTTGCTTGATACACTTCTACTTTGATTACATCATCTATATAGTGTAATATCCTCCACCGAGGAAGTGTGTCTGGCCACTAGAGCAACGTCTCATCATAGTCGAATCCCTCTTTCTGAGAGAACCCTCGCTTTGTACTTATGTAGTACGCTTGATTTAGTAAATAGTTTTGAATGTTATCATCGTCACTTGTTTTACGGAACAAGTTTCATCATTCTTCATTTGTAGGTGATTGTACACGATCTTTTCTACAAATCAAATTTAGTTGCATGGTTAGAAACATTTCATAATTTTCAGAACAAATTCTTATACATAAAGACATAGGTCACACAATCATGCAACTATCTTAGCAAATGCTTCAACACAACATTCATCCATATCTCGTATTCATACGGTAACTTTCTAGATGCCTTCCATCTCTACCAGAACATTATTAAGAGTGCACTACTCCCAATATGGCAGGAAAGAGGTTTCATTCTAGATTTAAGTAGCAATGGAATGTTGTACAACACCATAGGCCACTTACCCATCACATGCATATTAGTAGTATTATGTTCATCAATGCAAACATTCTAACCTACATAATACAGATCCTAAATCTAGGAACATAAATATGTACACAACTGGACAATACAGGAAATGACAATTAAAATACTTATCTTTGTTTGTTTGGTGGGATCTCTCTTGATCCTAGTCTCCTTGCAGGAATCTCTAACAGTGTGCTCCACTCCATCTTTTGATTCTGAGGACCTGTTCCTTTCTTTCTTATGACCGAAAAATTCTGAACAAGTCTTCTATACCAAAACTCACAAGGACTCATGGTCCTAGCTATTAGGGTTGAGTCTGCATGTCCCTTCAATTTGTAGAGTCCTCCTTCTTCAATTCCAATCACAACTACATCCCTTCTTATCCAATGTTGAGATATATAAGAGGTTCTTCTATCTTCCTAGTTTGGATTAAAGTACATGTATTCCTCATCATTGGAGGAATCTTCTTTGGCCTTCCTTTCATCATCATGTTCATCTTCTTTAGTTGCATGGGCATGAAATATTCTATTATGCTTCTTGAATTGTTCAGCTCCGAGAGGACAATTTATTGCGATGTGTCCCATCTTGTGACAAATAAAACATTCAAAGGAGGAGAAGTATTTCTTGAACCTTTTGTTCCTTTGAAATCTTTGAGATCTTCTAGGAGAGTGGTCATGAGAATGTTCATGATTCTTCCTTTGGCATGGGATGCCAAAGCCTGATCTTCATTATCATTTAACTTCTCTTCTCTTACTGCTATCCTTTCTTCTTCTTGCATGCACTCTTCCCATAGTTGTCTAAACTTGATCAATTTCTTCCTAAAGCATATTCCATGAAGGAAAGGTTCCCAATCCCTTGGGAAACCATTCAAGGTGGTCATCACAACCTCTTCTTCTTATATCATGTCTCCAATGGCTTCTAATTGTTATTTGATCTGAGATACTCTAGTGAAGTATGATTTCATGGTCTCTGACTTTTGAATCTTCACACCCTTGAGTTGATTTCTCAAGGTCATATTTCTATTGATGTTCTTTCCTTCAAATAGATTAGACAACGCATCAAACATTTCCTTTGGGGTCTTATTTGAAGACACTTGAGGAATCAAGTGATATTTGATAGAGTCAGCAATGCTCCTCTTGGCCTTGATCATATCCTTCTTGTACTTTGATTTGGTCTCATCTCCCTCTGGTTCTTTAACTTCTTCTTTTATGAAGCCTTCTAGTTCATGTTCTTCAATAATGAGCATGACCCTATATTTCCATGCCCTGAAGTTCTTATCTCCCTCAAGATTCTCATCAAGCTTGGTAGTGTTTGTCATTTTGATAATATGAGAACCTCAAATGGAAATAGAATGGAGATAGTACTTACTTGTGAAACTGCTTCTCCAAGAACTGCTTTTGGCTTGACCTAGGGTTTGATAGAGAAACCCTAATTTTCTAACTTTGAGATCTTGAGAAACTAATTGGAGGAAAAGATGCATCTCCCCAAGGCGAGTTGAGCAATGTACTCATTCTCCCAAATATGTGAGCAGATCTTCGAAAAACTTGATGCCCTAGTTCTTCGGGTTGTAGTGGTGGACCCAGAAATGAAAATTCTTGGAATTGAATTATGCTTTGACAGAAAGATGAGCCCTAGTGAGGCAAGTTAGATGCACCCTATTTTTCTGCTAAATTGTGGAGAGAGATCTCGAAATAAGAAACCCTAGTTTCTGCAGTTGCAGTGGTTGCACAATGTTTTCTTTTAGGCCTGCTCTGATACCATGTTAAGTTTTTACTTTGTTTAGCATAATAACATTAAACAATATAATCATTGAAAGAGATACAAGCACAACAATCACAAAGAACACATAATTTTTCTCGGGGAAACCAGAAGGGAGAAAACCCTGAAAAAACTTCCTCAATATAGAATTCTCCAAGTACAAGATAAAACCCCAAGACAAAAACAACTTCTCTCCTTCACCAATGAACTTCTCTCTCTCCTATGCGAACTTTAGTGGATGAGTGAGTGTGTCAAATGAGAAACACAACCCTCCTATTTATATTCTTTGGTTGAGGTGACTTTTCCCCAACAGGGTCGACTTAACCTAATTGACTGGGCCGACTTGTTAAGTACATAATAAAATATTATTTTCTGGATTATTCTAGGCTGAAACAAGTCCTAGGGTCTACATTGACTCTTTCAATGACTCTTACATTATCAATTACATCAATGACATCTCCCGAAGGAGGACTACAATAATACAATAGATAAGTACATTTAGAATATCTTTCGCAGTTACATTTCTTTAATACTGGTTGAGTCCATAATGGACCACCTTCCCCTAAGCCTAGGTGAGGTATGGAAAAGGTTCCAAATAATACCCAGTCCTCTGCTAGATTTCTTCATATTTCGCAGTTACATTTCTTTAACACTGGCCGAGTCCATAATGGACCACCTTCCCCTAAGCCTAGGTGAGGTATGGGAAAGGTCCCAAATAATACCCAATCCTCGGCTAGATTTCTTCATCTTCCATAATTTATATCTCAGGTTGTATCCATTGATGACCTTTAATTTAAGGGTAGAGGGTATCAGAGAGGATGTGCTCCTAGGGGGCTCAGGTAAGGGAACAAAAGGACCAGTATCAGTAGTAGCCTCATAAATAGTTGATGATGTATTAAGCAGGGAAGAAGGGAGCCCTAAAAAGCATGGTAAATCCAGAGAAGGAAGTTTGGACTGACTAGCAAGGGGATCCATAACCTGCAATGGAGGAGATAGTGAAGGGCACAAAGGGAACAGTTCAATATAGGACTATCCCGGGGTGGAAGGAAGGGAATCCCTATGAAAATATGGAGCCCAAGTAATCAAGTCATACTTGGGTATGATGAGGGAAGAATGTAACTTCACTAAAGATGAAAGGAACAAAGGATAAATCGAATGCAAGGGATCCAAAAAGGACAAACTATGCCTGAAAAGAGTATATGGAAAAAAATATGAAGCTCGAGAGAAGAATCCAACGGGGTTTCCATATCAAAGAGAACCGTAGGTGAAATAAACTTACCAGGCAAAGTAACACAATGACCTATTACTCCATCTTGTTGATCTTCTTCTAGGGGATCCGAAGAAACCATAAGTGGTCCATGCTCTTCCAATACTTGAACAGTGGAATGGGGTATTCTCTCCACCGTCTGAGACACCGACTGTGTTTTATTTTGCCACATCTTCTTTCTAAAACCTTGTTGGCATTCCTTAGTGAGGTGTCTGTAGCAGTGACATCCATTACATTTGTATGGGATTCCAATGTAGTCGATGCGTTGATTCCATATTCTACATCGTAGGGAAATATCTATTTCCTCAGGCAATTCGTCATGTAGCTCTAGTTCAACCAAAACTTTAGCAATAGAGAGTATGCCCGACTCCATAAATCCCATATCCGCTTTGAGGAAAGTACCCAAACTATTGGCCAAATACAGGAAAATATCAAAGGTTCATAACTCCGAGGGTAGATTGGGGAATTTTACCCACACTGCTTGTTTGTAAAACTTCTCTATTTGGGAGTCGAAAAAGGGGTTCCATCTCTTGAGGTGGAGAATGGAATAACTCCACTCGCATATGCTTGAAGGAAGTTCCTTGGTATCAGCCGCCCAAACTAAAATCACCCCTAGACACCCTCTTGTGAGTGCATATAGGCGAGGTTCGTAACCCAGCTTCGAAGTCCAGTTCATCTTGACCTAGGTTTTGAAGTTTGATAAACTCATACGTATGCCACCAAACCTCCCCACAAGGGCATGTTCTGACGGAGAAATAACTTTGTAAAGTTTGATGTCCTCACCCAGAGCAAGAAATCTCTTGCTAGTTTTCTTAACACAGGGTTTGTTTCAGCCTCCCAATGAAGGTTGATGAGAACGTAAGAGAAAGGAGCCAGATTTATCGATGGCGTCAGTACGCCCACTAGGCTTCCCCTTGTCACCTTATGGAGACATGAAGGTCTTGTTCTCCTGACAACTGTTTTTATGCTAAGTGACTTTCAAGGTAATATCAGTAAATGCAAAGGAGTCATGGCTAATATTGAGGGGTGACTTAACCTGCCTCGGTATAGGAGGGAATGATGGGACTGAAGACAACCCCCCCGATACTGCACCCATCGATGCATTGGACAAAGAAGAGAATAACGAGAAACAATTTCAAACAATTTCTCAATATAATATCTCCATCAATTTGAAACAATTTCAATATGTACCTCTAATTAAGTCTCTTCAACTTTCTTGCCACATTCTATAGCATTGTCATATGAAATCCCTATATCATCCATTTAAGTATTAGAAATTTCCATGACAAGAATTAAGAGCATATTTTTTCAATAATAATATGTAAAATAAAGTATGAATTTGTAATTATACAATAGCATTGGTGATTATGTTTCATCTTCAAACTTTTTTGAGTATTTTTAATGTACTTTAAAGTTTAATCAATTTCAACATTAATATAAATTTGCACATGCAAACTTGTGGGTTATCTTGTGTATGGCCGACAGGTTTATGGATAATGTATTCTATTTTCATTAATAGAATACGATCTTTTTCCGGGGAAAAAAATTTAACATCAATATGTCACAAAGTGGTTAGTCCAAATCAAAGATAAAAGCTTGAGAAGTAAATAAGTTTTAGGTTGAATATAAAAATTGAAAAAAACAAAGAGGAATCATAAGAAAATAACAAGTTTATATAAAACTTGTCACATCAATTAAGTATTGTTTTGATACAAACATTAAAATAATATAAATATGTAGAATTAGTCACATCAAAATCAAAACATTATATAGGAGGAAATGACAACATTTTTTTATTTGTATTTTTTAGTACACAAAAGTTAACCATGTCATTTGAAAGTTGTCACATGACATTTTTATAAAATTTCATATTAAATATCTTTAGTTTTATATTTTTATTCTTAAAAATTAAGTCACACTCTTGGAACTCCCATCAATAACCTCTTTGACCAATGAGAAAATGGAATGAATAAAATTTAACTAGCATTTGCCCCTTGAGGGGCAAAAATGAACGCTGGTAGGAAAAAAGGAAAGTTGGAAGGAACAAAAACATAGGCTCGGACAGTGAAGGATACTGTTAGGAAAAGAGCAAAGTTTGTAACAATTTCAGACTACAAAGACATAGGCACTCAACTCACAACAAAAAATAATGTTAAGATCATCAACACAGTGAGGCAACTACAATTGCTTTTCTCACAATCTCTGTAGTAGTAATCTCAACACTATTGATTACTACTATATCTGGAATATATAAGCAATATAAAACAATAATTCTGCAATAATATCAATGAAAACAATGATTATAATAGCCCATAGACTGCACAAACTACTTGTGAACAAAAGTTTGCTTTCATTCCATGTGTTATAGCAATAAATTTAGGAATCTCCATATACAAGTCTAGGTATAGAACTCTTTCATGGACCAGCTCTTGATAGTGGCACAATCTAAGTTGTAAAATAATCTTTGCTATGCTTGCTCCAAGAATGGAAGATACAGTGGGAAACCCAAATATGTTTCTTTCTTCTCATTGAGGATTTCAAGTCCAACAATAAAAAAAATTCATCAATCTCAATCATGTAAAAGCGAATAGACCTATCACTACATGAACTAATCTTCTGAAAGTTACTAATAAACAAAGGAAAGTAACTGGTTATCAATGACTCTAACCGCATCAAGGATTCACACGTCTTCATGAGTTACGGTGAACCTGATGGATCTCCTCATAGAAGTTTGTGCACTTTTCAAGAGTTTTATCAATCTCGGCATTTAGTCGATTAGTGGCTTTCCTGCAAAATTTAAGGAGTGCAATATCCAGCTGCAGGGTTGCTAGTGTTTTTTGAGGGAGGTAAGGAGGAAATGGTGGGTTATTTTCTCTCTAAGTTAACTGTTTGTTAAGCTTGTTGCCAGTAGTAATCAAATGTTGATGCATTGCTATTGAGCTTGTAGCAATTTTCTACATCCTTGCCATGAATTGTTTGATATTGTAGATTTGTTGAAAGAGTGTTTTTTGACAGTTTGAGACTTCCTCTTGAAGCTTGCATGTTTGTGCCCAAAACAGTTCCATGAGCGATTCCTTATCTCTCAACAACTTATCTACCTGAGTCTTCAATTCATTGGACTTGTTGTTCGCCACTGATGCACGTGTTTCAAATTCTGTAAGGTTTGCTTGAAAATCATTTGTCTCCACTTCCATTATGATTAACTAAACAATCAATGCTTCCTTTGATGTGTTAAGGTTGTTGTACGCAGGTAGTAATTTGTATTTTTCAAATAATGTGGCATGTAGTTTTGTGTTTAACTTGAGCTCCTTTGCAGCGTGAATCCTCATCTCATTCTTTTCTCTCTGAAGAAGTGGAGATCGGTGTGGAACATTAAAGAGTGTGATTGCATGGAGATGTTGCAGCGTGGAGATGGAGTGTCTAGGAGTTGCGACTCACTTGAATCTACTGTGTACTATATTTTCTGTTTTGTGCTAAGAAGTCTTCCTGCGTTGAAGAGGTTCCTGGGAATCGAATGAACGACCACAAAGACCAATCTATGGTTGCGATGATGGTGTATGTCTATTTGCATTGGCGTTAATGCTATCAATGGTGAATGCTCTATCTTGTTGAAGCAACCATTGAAGAATAGCGTGGATCTTTGAATGTTGAATGAGCTACTTCTTGTTGTTCACATTATTCCCACATGCTCTTGTTTTAGTGATATCGGAATAAAAATGCTTCCTTGAATGTGTAAGTTGTCAATGGTTTGTATTGGTGAGTTGTTGTGTGCACATTTCCTTCTATTTTTTAATAGAAACAATCAAATTCAGGATTTGAGGAAGGCCAATGTTCCATAGAGCAATTTCCCCCATGAGGGGCAAAAGGAACGTCGAGTGGAAAAGAACATAAAGAAGAAAAAACACTTATCCTAAATTAGTGGTAGAAGGTTCAACAAATCAAATTTTAATTAGTGGGTCACTTCAACATATGTACCATTGGATTAGTATTCCTTATGGAATTTACTATTTTGCTATATCCAATTCAGGTTCATTTGTTTTCAATTCATTGTGACATTTGAATCAAATTTTCATGGAATATTAGACCTTTAAGGACCATTTGGCCAAGCACTTTGAGGATCAACTCAACATGTCAAAAGACTTTGGAAGATATGATTATCAGGCTAGGAATATGAGTTTTAATGTATAATGTTTTACTCATCAAGGATTATATTTAAATGTTTATAAAATGCCACTTTCTTGTAATAACTATCTAATTATTCTTATTAGTAAATTAGGATTAAAATTAGGGTTCCTCTCTATTTTTTATAACTATGGGCTCCTCCTCGTTTGTAACTTTTTATCACTTCAATAATATCCCTCATTTGTAACTTTTTATCATTTCAATAATATAATCAAAGCTTCATTGGAGACATTTTCCTCAATCCTATTAAAAAATGTAGGTGCAACCTACTTGGGTGTACACCCCCATATTTTTGCTTTGTCATTTATTTATGTTATTTTGAGCTTTCCTACTATACAATTTTCTCATTGTTATTTCTAATTACTTTTATGGCTGCAGTGGTAGTGCCATATTAAATACATGCATACAACACTGTTAGAGCATTGCTTTGAGATTCTAGCAATAAGTCAAGTGAAGATGGTGATTTGAAAATTGCTAGTATGAACTCGCAACCAAAGGAATTTTTTATGAAAGGTAATTCTCTAAGAACATGAGAAGGGTACAAGAGGAAACATGATAAAGATTAAAAGAAGAAACATATAATGGGATTATGGTATATTTCAAATGAAGACAAAACAGGGGTCAAAATGCTCTATGGAACAAAGGTTTCTCACATATTAATTTGGAAGGCATTATGCCTCTTCAATATGCAAAACCTTGAAGGACTATAGACCCTAAATATGATTACTTCATCATATAAACATGAAGCAATTGACACTATGTCCATGTGTTTACATATATGCAAACATTTAAATAGTCCATAAATAAAAAGAAAACATAAATCAAATCTTCAACCATACTCAAGCCAAACACAAAATAAACTCCAAACTCTTGTTTGAATAATGACAATTTTTTCAAAAAGCTCAAGATATTGATTTGCTACATGAATGCATTGTTCAGCCATTTAAATTCCCTTTGCATAACCCCAATAAACAACTAAAAAAAACAACCAATAGTGGTTTTCCTTGTTAAGGGTTTCCACTACAAGTGTATGTATTGTGTTCATTTGTATAATCAATTTGTTGTTTTTCTTTTATTATGTGTTTGATTTATTAGAGATTTCTAACATATATTGGTTTAATAGTAATGTGCTTACAATTATACACCATTCAACTTTATGTTTCATACAATTTGAATTTGATTATAAATTAATTTTAAGATGAACAAATGTTATGAGCGATGCTATTGCGACATCATTTGTAATCCTTTAGTCTGATTATAACTGTCACATGCCACAGGTCAACACTACTTACAAAGTGTTCACTCATAAGAGTAATATTCTAGGAAATCGGAAAACCAACTTGAATGAACTCCACTAAATACCTATAGGTAGATTGTGTGAATCTTATGATAGGTGCAACAAGAGATATTAGAGGTTGGTTTTACAACACTTATTCCATTTTGAGTACATACTTGTGCTTGGTTTTATGAGTCCATAGAGGTTGGCCTTATGCTTATTCTACAAAGTATTATGAATATATAATACTTACACTTGATTCAATTAATAAAAAATGTGGTTGAATACATCAAGGTCCCACTCCTAGTGAGAAAAAGCAATTATATTCATAGAGATGGATGAAAAAGAAACCAAAGTGTAAATTTTTCAAAGCTTATAAGATGTAGATTAAAATGGATTTACAACTTTATTATTTTTGTAAATTTTTCAATGCTTATAAGATGTAGATTAAGATGGATTTACAACTTTATTATTATTATTATTATTATTGGCATTTTTCTACTTTTACATTAAGTAGTTTTACTTTTCTTTTATTTTAGCTTATTATTATTGGGTTAAGCCTTTTGTCCAAAATGGGTTGTAAAATGCACTTTGCTTTTCTTGTACTCACTAATTCAAATGAGAATAACACAAGTACATGAAATTACACAATTGTAGGCATTTGACAATAATTACACATAAGTTATTAATGACCCTAAATATTTTTTTGTTGTTGGTGAAAGTACAAATGTCAATGTGGATATAATTGAGTCTAAAATAACATTATACATAACTGAGTAGGATTAAATAACATTCCATCTCTTTGGATGTAATTTATTTTAATGTAATTTATTTTAATGTAATTTATTTTAGGAAATTTGTCAAATAGTTGGAAAACATTATGAAAATCCATGCCTTTGTAGACATTCTCCACTATATGATGTACTAACAAGGTATTGTTGTAAGGCTCCACCACACCATATACTTTCCATACTTAGGACCCTTCTACACTATTGCTCAAATCTTAAAGTAATATATCCTTGGTTAACACCCTCACCAAAATATCATTATTATTTCTCATTTGATATTTCATTATAAATTAACAAAAAAACTAAGTAATATATCCTTAGTTAACACCCTCACCAAAATATCATTATTATTTCTCATTTGATATTTCATTCTAAATTAACAAAAAAACTATATTTAAAAAATAATAATTATAAATATTTGAAAAAAAACAATGATAACAAATGGTTAAAAAACCAAAAACACCACTACAAACTACGCAACGAACTATGCAAGATATTCCCCATACAAATTTGCTAAATATTTGTAATACCCCAATTTGGACCCTTAGGAAATATTGGTTCTAATGTAAATATTGTATACACACGTTGTATGTTTCCCTAGCGTGGAGCTCAAGGCCAAGGCCCCTCTAGTTTATGCTCGGACTTTATTTTAAATTAGACACGCTGATATTTTGTTACCCACGTGCTATTAAGCCATGGGATATTGTAAATTGATGTAAATATGTAATATTGAAATAAAATACCAAAACTGGCTATGGAGGCAACAAATGAGAAGGGGCCACGTGTATCCACTAGGGAGTGGTGAGGGGGCTATGGGACTAAACCCTAGGCTGCCATTTGTCATTATGAGAACCCATTGACTTCCCTAGGTGACATTTATGACTGTTGTAAGGAAGTGGTTGAGATTTCAGCCCATGGCTTCAATGGAGCATGGGCAGCCCTGAAATTCGTATGGGTAGTCATGGGCTCTGTTTGCTTGGGCAAGAAGTCACTCAACCTCATGGGAGGTTGCTTGATTCTCATCCCATTCCATGGTGGAGGGATCCAACATCATTCTGCATCCAAAAACGAGTGCCAGCAGTGAGAGAACAAGAAAATCGCGACCTTGAGAGAACCCAGATTTTGAAAGACCAAAAACGCCTAGATTTGGCATGGGACAGGGAAATCCAATGGGGAATCCATGAGCATGAACCTTGGGGCGAATTTGGGAGCATTAGCTACCCCGAAATCAATAGGAAAACCCAGTTTTTGCAGCTCAGAAAACCAGTGACGGATTTGAGTATTTGGTGAGCAGAATGGTGAGAAATCAAGTTGGGGATGACTATGCAGAGGTTGGGTGTGCTTGATAAACCCAGTGAAGGCTAGGATCTCAAGGATCAGCAGCTGGACCTTTCTATGCCCATCCTGAAGAGCACTGGAGGGAAGAGTTGCCTGAGGGACTGTGTAACAGAGAAGGGGATCTTCCTTGTGTTGGATGTGGTAGGTAATGTGGGTGCCTGATTGTTGAGCTCACTTGAGATGCCTGTAGCTCTGTGGTTGAGCTCACTGGCTTAGCGTTACCCTCCTCTATCTCCTTGGATGCTTGACCGAAACCATGGCTGTGAGTGAAACCAGCTAGTTCCTCCTTAGTGGATACACAGCCCAGATCGGGGGTGATCTCTCAGCTGAAGGAATATAGGCTGGATAGAGATCTATGGATGGGAGGAACGTTGCTCTCCCATAGCCAGCCGTTTGGACCGTTACAATTCAAGATAAGTATTCTTGTGATTTAAATTATTTGCATTCTGTGTTCTGCAAAGCATTCAATCTGAAGGATTAATTATTCATGTTAACGAAATGAAATGCATCATGTTTTATGCAATATGATAATTAATGACTGTTACATGTATGGTTGATATGGGTATGCTGAACGCATGAAGAAATTGTGTGCACATGTAATGTTTAATTTCTATTGTGTTGATATTGAATTGAATCTACACGCCGAAGTTTTTAATTGATATGGAATTATGATCAAGAATTATGGAGGCTAAGTCTTTACAAAAGCCTGGTCGTTTTGGTTAACGTTCCCTTCCTTGCACGGGAGTGATGGAAGGGGGCGTTACAATATTACTATATTACAATCAACCTCACTACTATAATACGAGGCCCTAGTGTTGAAATATACCATGCTTGAAAATATTTTTTTGATATTCCTTTTTAAGTTTTCACAATGCAAAATATGATGCAATTGGGGATGTCATCATATACATCACACACTATGTGAGTTTTAGCATCTTTAATTTCGACACCAAAGTGGATGTCAATCACTCTACCATGGAGTTCGTGTATGTCCCAATCATGATGGTTGAATTATTATTATTTTTATTTTTATTATTATTATTAGTAGTAGTAGTAGTATAATATCTATTCTCACAAAATAGATTTGCTATTTTAATATTGGCGTTATAGATGATACACTAGTAACATAGACTTTTTTTTATATGGTTTTAGGGTGATTTAAAAACTCTGAAAATTATATTTTAATATTTGAATTAAGTATCATAATATTAATAATTTTATTTTAATCAATAATTTAATTAATTATATATTTACCTTTCTACATACTCGTAAAATCCTCAAGAATCAAGAATTAGTGCTGGACTCCTCTTCCTAACACTAGTTTTAAGAGAGAAGCACCTTCCTACCACGCTTCCTAGCGATTTTGAAAGAGAACATTTACAAATTTCAATATAACCGACGCACCTTCCATTCTCTTACCAGTAGAGATCAAGTTATTAATGACACCGTGTGGTGTTAAAATCCTTTTAGAATTATATTTTAATATTTGAATTAGGTATCATAATATTAATAATTTTAATTTAATTAATATTAAATTAATTAATTATATCATTTACAGTGTTTTATACCCTTTCTACATGCCCTCGAACGGCTAAACTTGAACTTATACTTTTATTATACTGACATATCTTGATTTTAAAAGAGAACTGATTTACAAATTTCAATGAGATTTTCGCACATTCCATTTTCTAATAATGGCACCGTACGCGTTCTGGGTTGCAGAGACCGCTTGACTTGGGAAGGGCCCATTCCTAAGTAGCATTTTTCATTTTAATTTTCCAAGTTACAAATGTTGAACGACTTCTTTCTTAGAAAATTTGTGTTTAAATAACGGGGACGGCCGTGGGATACCTATTACGAAGAGATCCGATACTTATTGCTGTGGGATACCTATATTTGATTTCATTACTTTGCCATCCAGATGTCTACTTGTCCCACTATCTTCCAGACTGCGTAGTGTTTGCATGCAACACAGTTGACAATGTATACTTCAAGGCAGGTGTTACACTTAAAATGAGCCATTCTCCCTTGTTTTATGGTCAGGAATAATGCTTCAACGAGAAGGAATTAAGGCCTTCGATGCAGCGTTGCACCACCCCCATGGGTTGGTTGGGCAGATCCAAAATAAGTTGGAGCAACATCCACGGAAGAAGCAAATACAGAAGAAGCAACGTTTGGAGAGGTAGCAAGATAGAAGGTAAGTGTACGTGATCGATTCATAGGCGAACTTCCCGTACTTAGCTCAGAGTTATTATTATTCTTTGGTGATGATTATTTCTTCCCCTTTAGTGGCGGCTCCTCCGTTGTGGGTAAACTTCCCACTATCTCACTATCTGCATGCTTATGTAGTGGCTCTCTGTAGAGTAGCCTGAGCACTCTTGTAGAGCATAGGCAACCGAATCTGTCCAAAGGACTCTGGTTTCTTTCAACAGTTAAAAACCACTCCTGTCGTTGCCTTGGATGCGTGTCCTTCTAAGCCGGTCATTCCTGTTTTTTTTTACGTTATAAGTTGAAGAATTCTATTAAACATCAAAGAAGGAATACACGGTCGAGATTTGAATTAAATCACACCATTTTTCCTGATTTGAATATCAATGAAGTCGATTTGGGATTTCTTATTCGCATGAAGAGTCCTTGAAAGCTCTATTACCTCTCCCACACACACTAAAACACAAATTAGAATTCTGTAAGCGATCATTTTACTTAATTACTTTCAGGTTATTGTTGGATTTTTGTTTTTCTAGCAATGATAGAAGCAGCATAAAGAAGACGATTTGGTCAATTTTTTATTTTGCAGTAAATGAAAATAAATCCTAATGATCAATGATTGAAGCTTTACGCGTTTCTGATTTTCATTTTTTAGTGTCGACAAGAGAATTTATTAACGGAAACATAAATTTCCTGAACTAAAGTTACCTGCAAATAGTGCGAAAATGCTTCATTACCACGATGTGATTCTGTAAATTCTCGGCATGCCAGATAAGTTATAATAAACGGAAGCTCCGACAAGCGAGTTTGTGCCGATCAAAAGCTGCAAAAGCTACGAGATTTCTCGCCAGAGCGTAGCGACACCTTTTGCAGTCGCCGGTCGGAGCTCAGGGATGGGTCGGAGGTCAGAGGTCGGATCTCGGTGGTCAGAGATCGGCGGTCGGAGAGCGGTGGTTAGAACTTGGCGATGGGTCAGAGATCGAAGATCGGCAGTCGGAGCTTGGGAGCCTAGCGGTCGGCGATGGGTCGGAGCTCGAAGATCGGCAATCGAAGCTTGGGAGCTTGGCGGTCTGAGCTTGGGAGATTACCAGTCAAAGCTTGGTGGTCGGAGCTCGGAGCTTGGTGGTTGGATCTATGAGCTCAGTGATGTTGTCACAATTCCGTCGAGCCTTTATGCTCAGGTGCCTCACGAAATTGGGAGGGAACCTCAAAACCAGTGACCGGTGACCGTGTTGCAGGTTTTGGCGCGTTCACAGTTTCGTAGTTTTTTACGCAGGGGAGGAGGCAGCAGGTGGCGGGAAAGAGAAGGGGAGGAGGTAGAAGGAAGCGGGAGAGAGTAGGGGAGGATGGAGGAGGCACTAGGCAATGGCGACAGTAGTGAGCTCGCGGGAGAGAGTAGGGGAGGAGCTTGCGGCGGGAGGAGGGAGGAGGCTGCAGGTGGAGGGGAGGTGGAGGGATGCAACCAGGTCACGGGAGAGAGCAGGGCAAGAGGGAGCAGGAGGTCGGAGGCGGAGGAGGTCAAGGAGGTCAGCGGTGGGAGGAGGCAGCAGGAGGCGGTGGCGGCAGGAGGAAGCTCGTGGTGGAGATGCATGAGCTCCATGTGGAACGATTGCATTCGCTCTATGAGCGAGGAATCTAGCTGACGTGGAGCTCATGCTTCTCCATGGTGAACGCCTATGGTGTAAATATTTTGAATTTTTTTTAATTTTTAAAACAATAAAATCTAATAAATTGTATTTTATAAACATTGAAAAACTTTATAAAAAATTTAACTGGAAAGAATTAATGTTGAATCAAAACATTTTGACTTACAAATAAAAAATATAATTTATATTTTAACATGACTAATTTAACATGGATTAATAATAAACTTAACATACTTTAAGTTTTTATTATGGTTCCCCGGATGCAGGCAATCTTAGTGATATTTTGGAGCGTGAGCAAGCAGACAAGGAGTCCACCGTTGCCCTCCATGCGGCAACTCCTCGTCACTCCCACCATGCACATTTATGAGATCCCCTCCCCGATGCCAGCGACCTTATTGCAACGGGTCTTTTTTGTTCTAAATCGAGCCATTATCTGCACTTGGTTAATGATGTTTCTCTCATGTGAATTAATGGCCCCTCGGGAGGCTGGTTATCCGCCTTTTAGCAGGGTTGGTTTTCGATTTCAAGCATTTTGAATTGGGAAGCTAGGCAGAGTTTCGCTTCTGAGTTACAATGGTCTCCTTCATTGCATTTGGATTAGTATCTCTCTTGTTGGGTTCTGGTTCTTTCTGAATATTCTAGCCTTTCGAGCTATTTGGGTTATCCCTTGGTCTCAGTCAGCTGCTAGTGGAGGTCAAAAGCTCTCCGTCTGGTTCTTATATTTGCAATTGGCTAAGTCTGGAACAATGTCTCGCATAATTCGTGCCACCCCCCACCGTGGCAGCAGAGGAAGGGGGCGTTCTGATAGATGAGGCCGCAGAGGTTTAGCTAAAAATGGTTATGACAGCTCCATCCCAAACCATCTAAGAGCCATTCTGGATGATTGGGAAGATGAAATGGTTTTGCAGCAATTGGTTAGTCATAGGGTTCGTATCAGGCGCGAGAATTATTGGTTGGTTAAGAACTTGTTGGCTCAACTTCTCTTGCAGTATCAGGATTCCTCTAAGGGGAATACACCAACCCCCTCTCCTTCCCCTTCTCCATCCCTTCATTCTTCCGCCTCTCCGGTTACCTCTCGGGTTTCCAAGCCGATGATGCAACAAGGACTTCAGATGGGAAAGGAAATTCAATAGACTGGGGACAAAATGAACATAGCTTCAACCAATGGACATAAATGAAAGCATGTGTAACGTAAAGGCATGGTGCACCTCTCCTCATTCTTGAAGATGACACCACTACCAGCAAAAACGGTTCCTGACAACACCTCTGGCTCTGAGGATTACCATTTCCCAATCATTGAGTAAAATCCAGATAATGTAGATACCATCTGCAAGTCCAAGTAACTCTGTTGTTTTTTCCTTTCTTTCCTTATTTGGCAGTTAGTTCCATGTTGATAGACATTTGGCATTTTGTCCACAAGACAAACATACATTTTGGTTACATGTGTAATTTTTTGGGTAGCTGCCGCCTAAGGCCTTTTTGTAATGATCTCACTCTTGGAACGGTTTGGCATATCTTTAGCTATAGTTTGTTTTGTAGCCTTCGGTATAGGCAATCTTACAATGGTTCTCAACTGGTTGTATTGGCTCGGTGAGCAGACCAAGTGAGCTCTCAGACTTCTTATGCATGTACTATTTTTTGTAATTTAATATAATTTTTTATGGAGCTTACAATTTTTTTTTATTATGGTTATCCTCAATTATCTATTAATCGGGTTTCTTCTTATGAGACAACTTGAATATGTTTTATTAGGGGAGGTCGTGACTTCTTATTTTTTTTGTTGGCAAAGTGGTGGAACCTCCTTGACTAGCAAGTTTGCCTTTGGCTAAGTTACCACGAACCAGGGGCATCTAAGCCGTCAAAATCACTCGGGGATCGCACCCGGCCTGGATCGCACCAACTCTTAACATGGTTGGATTTTTTGGTATCCACGAGATTAGAACCGGCAACCCTTCCACTTAGAGGTTGTCTTAACCATACCCTGCCACCAACTGTTCTACATCTCATGGATAGGGGAGATCGTGACTTTAAATGATATATATATATATGTTTACTTGAATGGATAATTTGATGCATTTACCTGTATGTGATTTTGTAAAAGATGTTGATTATTGTATTATATTGTAAGCAATTTTAGGAAATGATTTTTAATATAAATTTAGAAATTTCACTTCAATTTTGAGGATTTTCTATTATGTGAATTTTAAGATTTAAAGTAAAGTATGAAATAAAAATTATAATATTATTATTTCATTTTGTTCAACCAAATATTAAAGGTAACTTAAGAATAAGAATATAAACAGTATATTTTAAGGAAAATCTTTTCTAGTTCTTAAGGTACTATTTCCAATATATAAAGATATGAAAATACTTATTACAATCATAAATCTATACACACAACTTTTATATCTTTGTTAAATCACATCATAACATTTATTTATTTATATCTTTGTCAAATCACATCATAAAATTTATTTATTGATATGTAAAATCAATATGCACGACCAAGTTTAGAAACTACTTAAACATTATGAGAACATAAGATTAAAAACAAATATGCAAGTACACAACATTTTAACAACAAAAATGTATGCATATACAAACAAATATGCAAGTACACAACATTTTAACAACAAAAATTTATGCATATACAAACAAATATGTAAGTACACAACATTTTAACAACAAAAATTTCAGCATATACATATATGATGAAGTTATAAGTACATACCAATAACCTATACAAAGTTGGCACAATATAGTAATTCAAGCTTAACAAAAGCTATGACTCTCCAATGCTCTCCAAACCCTAGCTAAGGTAAGCTAGACAAGCTAGGAACACACCAACTTTCAAACCCTAGCCATCAATTCCTCCTAGCTAGGAATCACTCCTAGCTAAAGTTGGTCACTCCACCAAAGATCCACAACTAGCATGCATACACACCAACAAGTCATATATATTTGGCACTTGACTTGCATCACACAAGTGTACACGAGAAAACAAGATAGTCTTCCACTATCTTCTCTACATCAAACACTTCAAGTAGTACTAATGTTTACAATGCTGCAAAACTCTAATCTTTTTTCCTCACAAGAACAAGTGCTCCCTTTGCTCCTCTAGGGTTTCTTGCAAACCCTAACTCTTCTTCAGGAAAGCTCTAACTCTAAAATATTACTTGCATCAACACAAGAACCCTAATGAATTAGACAAGATTGCAAAGTACAATAAAGAAGAAGTACAAGTGAAAGATACAAGTTTTCTCTAACTGTCACTTCTCCAATACAAGTATGTGAACAATATGTTATTAATGAAAATATTCTCTCCTTGTTTATATGATAGGTAAGGGAGGTCAACAGTGATAAAGTGAAGAAGCTCCACAAACAAGCAACATAACTAATCACTAGATAGGTTAGCAAGTGAAGCAATCCAACTCTAATTAACACATGTCAAGCTTTGCACATTCAACAAGCAAGGGTCCCAAGGTTAGTGCTCCTATCCATAGGTATCCAACTTTGACACTACCTCTTAAGCTACATGCTCTTTCAATTCCACCACACCTCCATAAACACCCTCGAAACTAAACATCCTCAAGTCAAACACAAGCCTCCATGTAAGTAACCAATTGTACCCATGTGATCTAAGCCACAACATCGTCCTATTAAATTCCCAACATTCCTCCTCTAAGTAGGTCCTCATCCTAAGCAATCAACCAAGACCTCCATGTGTGCCTCATGAAGAATGATACCATGCCACATAGGTCTCTAAATTTTTAAGGAAGTGCACCACATATGCATTACATTGATATAGCAATCCACAAGTAATATATAGATCTCCAATGTGCATGTCTACTACAATACAACCAAGGGTAGGAATCACGCCATGCACTCAAGATTGCATGAAGCACCCCAAGAATAAGGTAAACACTTTTAGAGTAACCCCACAAGCAAACACATATAATATTTATGATTATTTAACTAGTTCCAATAATTTTATGTATTGTTATGTATATGATCATGTGTGGGCATGTAGGTTATATTATTCATGCATATAGATATCGATGAACTAATTTACAAATTGAGGACTATGAGGTAGCCAAGTGGAAGTGACATTCAACACTAATTATAATATCATGTATCATGTCAAATTTTATTTTGCGAGATGATGTTTTGATGTTTGCTTAGCAAGTGTGTTGTGTAGGATACAAGAGGCTTACCCAAGTGGTTACTCATGTGGATGCAACTCAATATGTGGAATGCATGGATGGTAGTAGGTAAGGACTTATAATAAGAGTATGGTGCCACTAAACCTAACTATCATGGGGTCAAGTGGACATAATGACTTGAACCCCTATGATGATATATGTGACAAGGCATTCCAATCCAATTAGGAATGTAAGCATCGATAGGGGTAGAGACATTTACCACTTTGTATCATCAAAACCACCTTGTGGATGTAGGAATAATGGATGAGTGGGCTCATGTTTTTCTGATGGATTTAGTGATCACCAAGATGCCTTTTTGTAGGGGTGAGAGGACATAGTTTCCTCCTTTCCTCTCATAATTTTATCTACAATAAAGGACCCATGCCATGATGAGGAAAATTATGTTGTTGAAGAAGTAGTTAATTGTTTTTTTTGTATTAGAAACTTGTTGTGGCCTTGTTAGTCATCACAATAATTCAAAAAGAGAAGGATTTCCCCATAGTCTATAATTTAGAATTTGTCTAAGAATATTGTAATTTGACTACAAAAAAGGTAATACTATCCTTCGTAGAGGATGTTCGAGAGTTTACAAGTGTAAAGGTTGAAGAGGACACCTAAAACTAGAATTATTTTGCAAAATATAATAGAACCTAGAGTTACTGAAAAAACATGCTTTCTATGATATTCTTCTTGATCTACAAGTGAAGGGTTGGGATTCTTGGTTTATAACATCCATGTCTACATCTTCGAGAAACTAATAAACAATCTCTTCTTCTTTAATTTCCTATGAATTGAACCCATAGATATCATGTAATTAGAGGCAATGGACTGTGCGCCCCTAACTAGATTTGTAACTAGATAGAAAAACATATTGCACTCAACCTCTAAGGCTTGAATTTGTATCTTTTGTTGAAGTAGGGTATCCATTAAAACTACATCTCCATTATTGTGAATTTCCTCTTGAGAATAATTTTTTCCTATTACCGAGAAAATGGAAGTCTTGTTGTTTTCTATAAAAGATCCTCATGGCTATGCAAAATGTGATGGATGTCAATAATTTCATAGAATGGGAAATGCCTAGGATGGGAATGACTACCCATGCTATCCATTCTCCAAAGAATATAGAAATACAACTATGTATTTCCTTCTTCAGAACGTCCAGTTCACACTAAGACCCAATCAAAGCTCCACACCAACTCTAATTCAAAGTGGGAAGAGGAATCACAATTTCCCATAGAATCCCATTTTTCTTCTTTAATGCTTTCAAGCTGCACTAAGGTGCAACCATAAACCTTCACCAATTGGTATCATAAGACACAAAGGATGCACAAATACCCATGTGATCCCAGTTTCCTTCTTTAGCCACTTCAGACCGTTGTAAGAACTAATTGAAATTCTATACTAAACCAAAATCATAGTGCATGGGAAAATCACAAATACAGACAAAAGAAGTTGCACAATTACACCTAGAGTCATTGAAACTTACCGCCTTAATTGGAAGGTAATAAAGGGGTTGATTCCTAATTTCTACATAAACAAGAGGAGGTTCCTATAGACTGGGGGGTGGCTAAAGTGACAAACCATAAAAATCCAGAACCAAAACGACCCTTCTCAGGCCAAAGCAATCATTGACTTGAAACCTCACCATTGTTCCACATGCACTTGGAGTCATAACCAAAACCATTTTAAATTGTTATCCCTCCATTAAGAACAAAGTGTGTGATGGTACACCATGTATGATTTCCTTTGATGTTAACCCTCTAGTATTAATTCCACCCTACCAATTTCCTTGAAACTTGGGCTACATGCAAAACTTTGGTTTATTCATTCAAATTAAATTAAGGAGTTGGGGAGATGGATAACCCCCCCCCCCCATTTAATTTTAATATTACCCCTTCTAGACAAGAGTTCGCATGTACTTTAAATTACCATCCCAGTGATTGTGATCTCTCAAGACATGAATATATTAATTAAACTCAAAATGATTCTTCTTCTTGTGAATTCTTATAATGAGCCTAGCTAGTTTTCCATCGAATGCAATGAGAGGAATCTTGGGTTTTAAAAAAGCATACACATATAATGAGAGAACAACCATAATAATAACCATAGCAAGAAAAACATTGAACACAACCATTTACCCTGGAAAACCCCATGGAGGGGAACCTGCCAATGAAGATCTTCATTACCTTGGCCAAAACCGACCAACTAGGCCAAGTGAGCTCACCTGCTAACTCGCTCACCTCCAGGCCACATTACAATGGAGTATGCTAAGCCCTTTATAGGATTCATTACATGCAATACCTTGGGCCACCAAATACCATTTCTTTGACCCAAAGCAATATTAGCTCAATGAATCATTCACCGAGTCAAGGTTAACCTAACATTCCCCCCTTTAAACTTGACTTGGAGTAATGACCAACCCCCCTCAAAGTTTTTAACAAGGAATCTCACATGCCCCTCTTATCACCTAGGTCTACATGACTTTACCAATGAGTTACTGGGGGTACACATGCCTAACCAGGTCTTACACACATATGCCCATTTACATGTAATGCAATTTTCAACTCCATTATAATAACAAATTTTTTTCATGTGTCTCATGGTGACTTTACCAATCTGTTGCTACATCCTCTCACTTTTCCATGCTCATCATCTTCCATGCCTCCTTTTGTACATTCATGCAAACTTGTCATTGACATCCATATAAAAAGAACCCATCTACAAGATTACATGGGTCCTCAACCGCTATAACTGCCAATTATCTAGGATCTTCAGCTACATGGTTCATCATATTGGTCCCAAAATTGAGATTAAACCATCTCACATTCCTCCCACAATCGAAGACTCAACCTCTCTGATTCCACATCAAGCAAGGCTACAAGTACACCTGCCACCCTCGTACCTATCCCAATGGTTCATTCCACAACTTGATGCCACATCCCTTCTTTGCACATAAGAGGGATACAATGATTTTTTTTTCTTCTTCTATTATTCTAAGCACCTGAGAAAATCAAATTCTAACTAGGAACCAAAAATTGTTGGGGCGTCGGGTACCACCGATCATGCACCCTGCAACATATTAATTAAAAATCAGGTACAAAAAATATGGCCTCAAGGATCGCCAACCACATGCTCTGATACTAGTTCTTAGGTTTTAAACAAGCATACACATCTAATGGGAGAAAAACCATAATCATAACCATAACAACAACAACATTGGACAAAACCATTTACCTTGGAAAACCCCACGAGGGGAAAAACCAGTGAATGAATATCTTCATTACCTTGGCCAAAACTAGCCAACTGGGCCAAGTGAGCTCACTCACTCACCTCCAGGCCACATGCAATACCTTGGGCTACCAAATACCATGGGACACCAAATACCAATTTCTTTGACCCAAACCAATATTAGCTCAATGACTCATTCATTGAGTCAATGTTAACTAATAAGGAATCCTCACGAGTCTTATAAGTATAGTGGAATTATAAATGATCATTAGGTTCTTGATTCACTTCGAGTCTAGGATTTTGAGTCGTTGGAATAGTTGGAGTGCCTAAGCTTGGTTGTTTGTTACTTTACCTAACCCCCATTCAAATATAACTTTTCAATTTCCTCTGGGATCAAGGACAATCCGTCTCGCACCCCTCACCTGCCATCCCTTGAAGAAGTAGTTGATTGTTATCACTCCATCACAAATGCAATTATTTAACCTACAAAAGGCGATTGCAATGTGTCTATATTGTGTGTGTGTGTGTGTGTTAGTTAATTAGTGATTTATACATGTATAATACCACTATATAAAATATATATATAATAGACCCAACGTTTCTAATATTTAGAGCTATTGACACAATAGCATCCTCAACTCTACCTCAATGTGTCATTGTATCATTGTTTAGAAATAAATATGGCTGCCTATAATAACCTACCGGTGCACCATAAGGGGGCGGACTTTCATTTATGCTATGTACCTTTGGGTCTTGGGTTGTTAACTTGTTCCCTTACGTCAAAACAATATAAGCTCTTAGCCACATAAAAGCAATTGGAGATCTTACACCAAGACCAAATATCAAATAATCTTATAATTAATTGATTTTATATCAATTCATATAATATAATATTACTCATATATTATATATTTACTTCATATTTCTTATCAAAAAAAATAAAATTATTATTATATATTTTAATTGATTTGTTTTAAAAGTGAGTTTATATATATATATATATATATATATTATTATTATTATTATTATAAGAGGATCTGAGTAATTGGTAATTAGTAGAAGTTGTAAATGGAAAATCACAAGATTAAATCTCCATGAATACTAACTTAAAAACCAAAAAATTACAAATACTTGATAAGACACCACTAATATAACAACCTTGTGAAAAGAAAGAATAGTGATGTATTATACAAAAGTTTGGTCATTTGAAATTTTATGTAATAGCTAAAAAGCATAAAATATTATTTATATATAAGTGAAAATTTCATTTAATATAAAAATAATTGACTTGCAACCAAACTCTAATTTAGATTTTTCTAAGGCATAAAAATGAAGAACATCAAAATTCTTTAATTGAATATTTTTAATTTTTCAAAGAGTAAAAATGATCAAAATTATGTTTTTGGCAAAAAGTTAGAAGGCTTATAAAAAATAGATGGAATATGCAACTACAAAAAAGTGTCAGCTTAATTCAATCCCTTAATATATATTCTTTCAAGACTTAAGTCAAATGAACTTTTGGTTAAGTTATCAAGATTCGCCAAAATAATCATATATTCGATTATGCATTAAAAGATCGAAAATTGGAGAAGTTGTCGAAACGTAATGCCAACCCAACAAAGTCAAACCAAAGCATGCGATGAACTCAGATAACTCAATTAAGGCCATGCAAGTATTAAAGAGAGAATCCAAATGACACGGATGAGTCAAACCACCAAATCCTTATCTCATGAAAAACAAATCCAAAGAAAACGCAATGCAAAAAATCGAAGATGTAAAAGGAGATCATCAAACAACTAACTAATCAAGTAAGAAAATCAAAAGTTTAGTATTTACAAAAATTTACATGGGGGGCCTTTATTTGGCAAAATCAAGGGGAAGTTGTTGGGGGCCAACAAGTACCTTCTACAAGTATCTCCCATCATATCACATTTGGAAGAAGAAATAATGGTTATTCTTATATCCATGTGTATGGAGAATATGCATGTTCCACAATCAAATATCATCCTTTAGAGGAGCATGAAAGGAGTAAAAATCAGCCTACTTGTGAAAAAAGCAGTGAAATATCTTAAGCTTCATGGGATGCATGTGCTTCCTACTTGAAGAGAATTTTTGGATCTTCTTCAAAAAGAGGCTCCAAAGATCTTGATCCTAAGGAAACCAAGGGGCAATATGAATCAGCTTGCTTGAAGGAGCACAAACAAAGTACCAATCAAATCAAAGGAGGAGAAAGGAGGACCAAATGTGAAGCTTCATTAGAAGTTGAGGAGGATCATCTAGAGACATCTACTAATGGATGTCCATACCTCTATATTGGTGACATAGAAATCAGCCTTGATGAGGTTGTTGAAAGTCCCAAATCCATTGATCAAGAAGAAGAAGACCTTGTAGCAACAAAATATGAACGAAGATTAGCTTCCAAGTCACCACTTGAGCTTCCATGTGAAGTTAATCCCAAGAAAAAAGAAGAAGAGGAGGTTCTCTCTCATGAACCATCCTTCATTGGAGGGTATTTGAATATGAGTGAAAGGAATATCTATGGGGCCCTTGGCATATTCCATGACACTCAAGCATTGGTGGTGTCAAAATTTTGTTGGAGAGTTTCTTCATTGGAGGAGCCATCCTTCATTGAAGACATGGAGAAGATTCAAAGAACAATGTGCAACATGAAAGGTAATTTCATGTCTTTGCTTTTTGATAGAAACAATTTGGTTGAGCTTAATGAATGGTTACACGAGGCATACTTGAAGAATAATGAGGATATTCATAAGCTCGAAATTCAAAATGAGCAACTTCTTGAGAGGTTGCAAGATACTTGTTTTTCCTCCTATATTTCAAATTTTCATATGGTAGATTGCTTGGAGGATTCTCATGACATGATGGATCATGAGAAACATGGAAATTTGTATGTGCTTGATGTGTTTGAATATGATCTTGATTAGATCCAAGCACTTGTTGCAGTGGAAGAGGAACTTGAGTTGCCTCTTGATGATGGTTATGCACTTTTTGAAGAAGTGCATGATTCCACTACCTTGTAACCAACCTATGAGAAACATTACGCACTTTTGATGGAGGTGCATGATCCTACCCCTATGGTGCCTTCACATGATGAAAATTTTTCACTTTCTAATCATTTGGGTGAGTTGGTTCATTCTCCTACATCATACACTTCCATATTTTGCAGCATTCATCCTAATGAAGTATGGGTGAAAGGTTTTTTTCTGATGGTGCCACATGAGGAGTATGAAACTCCTATCTCTCCTTTTGATGATGACATGACTAGAGCACCTTCTTATTTACATTTGCAGCAACATCCTTTGTTACCTTATGTTGATACACATCTTCATGGATGCACATATGGTACTCCTTTGAGCCCCTTGAAGGCTCATTGTTTTCTTTGCTCCCTACTTGGTTCAGATTTTGGTGGGGGTTCTTCATTCACTTCTTGGATGAAAGAATGCATGGCTGATTATTTTGATGCATCTTACATTCTTTTGGAGTAGCATTATAGAACATGGAATACTCACCTATGTCATTGGAGCAGATTTGATATGATACTTGATGCTTGTGTGTATGGGGCACATGATGATCTCTTTGCTTGGATGGACAAACACTTGGTGGATTCTTTGTTGCAGAATCTCTTTGGTATATCATTGTATGATTGTATTATGTTTCATGATGACATACCTCACTATGTATTTCCGATGTATGGGATGATACACATTAGATCATGGGATCCTAGAATCCTTCACATTGATGTAATGTTCTATATTGAAGGAATGCGCCAGCTATGTGATCCTAGCATTCCTTGGAGTGATAAACTTCTACAAGTGATAGTGATGATGTTTGGAGGAGTGCAGCACAAACAGTGGGATCCCAGTATTGTTGGGTTCAAGTGTCTTAGACACTCTACATTTCTCAGGTTCATTTGGGACCCTGGGATCATTTTAGGACTCAGTTGTTTCAGCTGGGTTGTTGGAAGGACAGTTGGGGAGATGGATCTATCTCTAAAGCAGATGATTATGATCAGAGTTGCGAAGCAGCACCAAGGTGGTTTCCTTTTGGAGATTAGTTGGGGATCTTAGAGTTACAGTGCAGGGCATGTTTTTAGCGGTAGACCTAGAGTTGAGAGTCAACTTTGGCTTTCATATGATGATATTCTTAGTATACCAGTTTTGGGGGATTTGATTGAGTGGTTGTAGTATAGAGTCACTCTTCTTATTGGCTTGGTCGGTATTTTTCCTATGGCAGTACCTTGCAGGACCATACATTGAGCAGAGTGTACTTCACCTCCTTTCGATTGGGATGGAATGATGCCATCATTTTCAACCTTAGTATAGTTCAGATTGTGGGATGTACAGTTGATGACTTGGTCCACTTGAAATTTCATCCTTATGAAAAGTCATCACTAAGGAAGGAGGCAGAAAAATCAATGAGCATAAATTGGGGAAGAAGAGCAAGTATTACCACTCCCAGGTTTAAATTGCTTGAGGGAAAGCAATCTTGGGTGTGGAGGATTGTAATGTCCCCAAATTTTTTACTATGGACCACTCCATTACTAGGGAATTCAATGGTCTAAAGTCACTTGGACAATTTAAAGAAGAATAGTAAAGTAGTGAATTGGTGTCATGAGGCACTATGGCAAACCAAGGTCCAAGGGAAAAAATAATGGAGCTAGGAATCATTCTCTCCTAAAAATAAATTTTATTAATATTTTGAGATAATTTGGACAAGGAGGGCGCATTAGTGGTGGAATGAGTCTAAATGTGTGGTGTAACTCCCATCCAAGGTGGAAGAAATCCTATCATGTAGGAATCTCATGGGATGTAGCAAATCTATGACAACCTATGACATCTATTACAACTTATGGCAAGAATCAGGTCCTATGACAACTTATTACAACCTATGACATGTTGCAAGTCCTAAATTTAGCCAAGGAGGGATCTAGAGGAGAAGGGTGGGCCCACATGCTAGTCATTCTCTCATAAAAATAACATTTATTAATATTTTATTGAATATTTGTGAGAGAATTCTAGAATGGGGGGGAAATGCTCCATGAAGATTTATAAAAGGGATAAAGATGCAAGCCTAAAGAGATTTTGGTCATTTGGATTTTGGTATAGTAGATACATTGACCTTCTAAATCTTGGGAGATGTGCCGCTTGCATTTTTGAACTAGTTTCGGTGGTGAAAGATTCCACCCAAGCTAGTAGAGAGGAGGAGATCATCCAGATCTCTTCATTGTGCTTCATTACAGCTGATTATTGAGGGGAGAAATAATTTTCATATTTATCTACAGATATTTATTTCAGTTTATATGTTCATATACAGTTGTGGGGTCTAATTCCTATCATTTTGATTTTCTTTCTATTGATTTAGAGCTTGGATCGGTGTTGGTGGGACGAAATGGTGGTTATGGTTTTGATACTTCTGATCATTAATAGGTTTTGAGACCTATTCCATTACATTCATAGCATCATTTCCAGTGGTCAACACTTTTTTTTTCACTCAAAAATGTTTTCGTATGCCCGAGATATCATCACTTTACTAAATCTACTTTATTCAGCATCTCTTCTGGTGGAGGGGCGCACCACTACATTCCTATCTATGTATTTCTTGGATTTAGATATTCTGTAAGAGAAATATATTGTTTTAATCAGTATATTTATTGTTTCCATACATTCATAATAAATATTTACAGAGCCTTTCATCACATGGTGTTCCATGTTCAAGTTTATGGGTGATTTATGTGCAAATCTGCTAGTATGGTTAAGCAATCTTAAGACAATGTGTATTAAAATTTCATATCAGCTCCCTGAAGTCTATCATTAAGTTATTTGTGTTGATTTGGGAGTTTCATGGTCTAATTGGAGATTTTTGGGAAGACTTGGGCTAATTAGGAAGTGTTTGGGTCAAGTTGAAAAAACTAGTATTCCAATGTAGGGGAAATCGATCTAGTTTCTCACTAGTCTTGAGAGGGTGTCTTTCATACTTCTTTGGAAGTTCTATGGAGTCTATCAGTGGGCCATATAGTTTTATTTGAGTCTATTTGATTCCATTAAATTTATATTGGGAGAATTCGAGTTGCTCTAGTAGTGTTTGGGAAGAGTTGGAGACCCCGTGTTTGGTGTGGCCAAAATTGAACTAGTGTTCCTAGTTTCTTTATTGGCATCCAATATTATATCAGATTTGATTTGGGACACATATAAGTGGACTACAAACAAATTATTGAGCATCACAACTTTAATGGACATCATAAATACACATACACTCCACTGTTGTTGAACGGGAACATATCATAAGCCTTTACAAGCCATTGTTTGGGGAAAAGTTGAAAAACAACATAATTAAAGTTGGAACCTTTGAGATAATATTCCTAATTTCTTGTTGGTAACATTACAATAATGGACATGTAATTAATGGAGTTAGTTATTCAAAGTTGACATTGTCAACAAGACACCTTATAGAAAAGGTAGTAGGGAGAGAGTTAGAATCAGGAATGAGAGGTCCCAAAAGTGGTCTCATTGCATGTAATGGTTCATCTTAATGGAATCCTTCTTCTCCAAATCTCTCTTGTATTTTAATGGTGTACATTATTTATGTGTTTTCATCAAGGTTTCTTCTTATGCAAAATTAGTTTCTTGGTAAATTTCATAACATATTTGGATGTCTAATCTCCTCCTCTCTTGGCATTCAATCCTTTTGGGTCTCATCCCTCAAAATATGGATCAACTAATATTCTCGAGAGTTTATCCACTCTGTCTATCTCATGGTATTATCTTTTAGGTTTACAATACAATATTATAGCATCCAAAACCCTAATATATTAACCTGGATTATATTATAAAAGTAATTCCTTAACCAGAATTAGTTTACAATGGACTGAAAAACAATGGCCCAAAAACAACTCAAAATGGACCAAAAATGAGCCCAAATTTTTTTTTTCTAGCAAGGCTAATCAACCCCTCCAGAGCCCCCTTGCTATGGGAACCTACAAAGAGTACAACACATATGCAACAAAACTTAGCGTACCTGATCAAAATCCTAGCAATTCCAGTACTCAAGCTCTCAAGTGCCACTTGTAGGGAGATGCTTAGATTTCCCTAAATGAGTCCTATGTTCTCCCTACAACAAACTCTAAGAATCCAATATCGAGGTCAAAATTAATATTTACAGAAAACTCTTATAAATAATGTAATCCCCACCAAATAGAATGTTGCAAATGCCGAGGACAACATCACAAGTAAACCTCGCCCTTCTTCAATTTGATGCCATGTGTTGAAAGTTACACTTGAAAGTTTCATGATTATCCTTCCCTTGTTGATTCAAACCAAGGGAGTATAATTGCAAATGGGTAATATACATGAAAAGGCCTTTCAATTATCAATTTCAATATTGTCTTTTAACTTCCCATCAATGATTATCAATTTCTAACTTCCATTATTTCTAGTTTGTAAGTTTATGTCTATGAGATTGATTCCAAGAATTAGATTATCACATATCACTCTCATCTTTCAAATTTTCTTTTGAATCATGACTTTATTACATAATTATTGCACCTAGATCCATAATGCTCTTCCCATTTTCTTTAGAAATAAAATAACAAAAAAATAGATGCTTTCAGCGAAAAAACTGAACACAAAAACCAAGACCAAGTAACCTCTAGTTGAAAGAAAATTAACTATTAAATAAGTTACATACATCTTTTATTTCCCATTGCCTCACTTCACATTCTATGAATGAAATTGGTGGCATAGGTCCAAGCATTATTTTTAGTAGGTCTACCATTCCCTTGGTTAGTCATAACCTTAAAAAAGCTAGGTTAGTCTAATCATCATGGCAAATAAGAAATAAAATTGGAAGGGGAGGGCAATATAAATATTTAATAATATCAATTGATGAAAGAAGAAATATGGGATTTTTTATTTTGATGCAATTTGAATTCTGTGAGAGATATGAAAATGCAAGAAAACCACAAGGGAACATGAACTCAATGAATTCTTTATGAGAAAGTATTGTTAATCGAATGGAGTGGGTCTCTACTAGGATTGCGACACCAAATTTCTTAGTGCAAATTTTTTCATCATGGGCCATTGTCAACGCCTGTTGTGTTATATTTTCCTTGTGCTTGCATGCCATACCTCCACTAAGAAGCCCAATTGGACCATATATGTTTGTGACAAATTCATCGATGGTAGCCACATAAAGATTGATGACAATGAATGAATATACATAGCCTTCTCTACAACATGGAGATGGCACCATAGTGCAAGGGCATGTGGCAGTATTTAATTAGTTGTAACTATGGGATAAGTGGTGTGTTGTAAGTGGACAATGATCTAGACGACAAAGGTTGGAGAGCAACTATCCCTTAATAAAACGCCTTCAACATAACTAACATATCTTCGAAGTGGAAATAACGAAGGTCGAGTAAATCTAAGTGGTTGTGTTACTCAAAGACAATAGGTGTTTCTCTTTTGAGTGGTCCTTGAATAATCAATCAAATATTCATTCAAGAGGGTCCATGTTTTTCCTATTCAATTTGAACATTAATAATGTTCTAGTGCCAATCAAAAGGAGCTTCAACTAGAATAATTATCCATAAACTTGTGGTGGGAGGACATGGATGGGAGGACATGGAGGGGCACCTATATATAAAGAAAAGTGCTTGAGGATTACTCATTTACTCTCTATATAACTTTGCTTATGATGTTCATAAAGAAGGTACAAAATGCGTTCGAAGTGCTAACTAGAATGTTTTCTATGCCATTTAGGTTTTTCTTTGTTGTTTTATTATGAGATTTGGTGAATATCCTTCCTGCAAAGTTTTTTCTTTTTTGTTTTTTTATGTGAATGGGTGAATATCCTTCCTCCAAAATGTATGTTGATAATAACGTTCCCTCGCTTCTATGTGTGTTGTTTAGTTTGTTTATTTGTTTTTTTATAATGGTGAATATCCTTAGTCGAAAGAAAGGGTTTAATGATAATAACTTTTTCCTTTTGTATGTTGTTTAACTTTTTTTATTTGGTTTTTCTCTTTGATAGTGATTTTGTTTCCAGTACATTTATAGAGAGAGGAATCATGAAGTAGATCATCTATCAAAAATTGGGCTCCACTTCGGTGATAGAATATGGTAGAAATGGGAAGGTGACAATGACCTCATTATGGAAGACGATCAGGAACCAATAGATTTTTAAAAAGGGGCTACAACAATACTAAAGCTTTTTATATGCATGTAGCTCAACATATCTATGATTGTTAAATGAACAAACTTTTTTTTGGTATAGAACCTCTAAATGAAGTTGTTTATGTAAAAGATGATGCTTACACGGGCTTTACCTGAGAAAACGTTATGTTTTGAGGCCAACTAAGGCTATATAAAAATTGCATACTTTAATATAAAAGACCACAATCTTTTTTCCATAGAAAAAAAATTATCAATGTGATTTTGTTTATGAGTTCTAATCATAATATTTACACAAAGTCACTTCAAATTCATATTACACATGTTATATTTTGAATTTACATTGTTATATGGATAATGCATTACAACTAAGCATGAAGAACAAGTAACACATAAAAAGCAAATTAATAAATTAATAAATTACATAAGAGCAAAAGAAAAACATTTTATTAAAATTAAAATTAAATTTGATTAGATAGAAATATCTATAATTTTCATTATAATTATAATTAAAATCAATTTCGAAAAAAAAATTGAATAAATAAAATATATATTTTTTATATTTTTAAAACTAAAATTAAATAAAAATTATCTAGGCATCTTTTTAATATATATGATTCGTTTAGGCATCTTTTCAAATTCAAAATAAACAATTATAAATAAAAAATAATATAACTAAGATTATAAATAAAGAATAATATAACTCGTAATTGATGCATGGATAACTCATAGTTTGACTAACAACCCTAAGAAAGCAAAGAAGGTTGGTAATGATGAGGCATAGAAGAGTCGTGATTACAACTCAATGACTATGCTAGTATAAAACAATTTTGCCTTTCAATTTAATAAATAAACACAATCAAACACTTACAAATTATGAGACTACTAAAACTTAAAACAATTTTGCCTTTCAATTTAATAAATAAACACAATCAAACACTTACAAATTATGAGACTACTAAAACTTCATGAAACCATCCATTCAATAGAAAACCAAGAGGGTTGCGGTGCTCATTGTTCCCGCCAGCGACGTAGACAAGTCCGGTGGAAGAACAAACAGAGCAGGCAATAATGGACATGTCGGCTCCGTGGCTCCATCTGGTATTCTCAAATTCATAAATGTATACACTCTTCATCAGATTTTTGTTGCACGGGTGGAATCCTCCTATGATAAACAGCTTGCGATTGATGGCCGCGCATTAATAGCGTATTGGTATTCCAGAACAGTGGGGATCATCAATAGGAGAGAGTCTTTCCCAAGTGCCCTTCAGAGGGTCATATATCATTATAGCATACACAGGACCGACAAAATCGTTGTGAACGGTCCTCCAATCTATTAGAATCGAGCATGCTATAAGTTGCTCACTCGTCCCAGAGATTTTTCTGTTTGCATAGAACTTAGGGCTACTGGTCATAGCCTTCCAGGTTTTGCATACAACTTTCAGTTTACCGTGTGCTTTGTAGGGCACTCTTAGCAAACACTCTCGAACAATTCATCAGGAAGCAACTCCATGGAAGCACTTCAGGATCTCCTGTTCTTCCCGAATCTTTTTACCCAAAACCTTTACTCACTGCAAACTTGAAAGTGACTGAAGCTGTGGAGTTGATGTTTATAGTTTAGAATTTGGAGTGGACTAGCATCTATGCTTTTCCTAGATTGCAAGAGAATGAGACAAGTGCCTTGTCCAGATTGATTGATTTTATGGTCGTGGTTTCAAATTGAAAATAACAATTACTAGCACAGCCACTTAACTTGTCATCACTGGTGAACACCTATAGGCCACAAGTTTCGTTCTCTATGCCTTTACCATAGAATCAATCTGGAAGTACACTTGATCACCCCAAATTCTAAAATATAAACACCTACCAGTGTAATAAAAATATATATATATAAAACAGTTTGTCGCAGACAATAGCTTCAAGTGGGTGATAACAAGTAGCTAAGGCATAGACAACCGGTGATTCCAACTAAACATGGAAAACAAGTAACATATAATTTGTTAGTGACACTTAACTTGTGGCCTATCCATGTCCACCGACCACAAGTTAAATGGATGTACTAGTTTGTACATTCCAATAAAATCATTAGATATTGTTTGTGTTAATTGACTCTGTAGGCAAGACAACCATAATAGGCAATATAATTAACGATGCCCTAACTTTAGCTATAGCTGGCATTGGCATGCTATGGGTGTAACCAGCTCCACTGTGGTCATGGAGACTTCAGATACTCTTATGTCTAATGATATTAGGATTGGGGAAGGACATTGAAGAAAATATACATAAACATTGCCATCTCGGTTGTCACGAAGGTTGCTATGTTTGCGCTCACTACGGTGGGTTTGGTGTACCTTTGGACAGTAGTTATGATAGATTTGGGGATTGATGTACTTGTAACATTCAACAATATGCTTTTCTTGAAAGGAACAAAACACCATCACCATGAAATTGCAATCACTGAGATTGTGTTAATGGAGGCCAGTTACAGAAGGATAATGAAGGTAATTACCATATACATTCCAGTATCAATACGCTCCAGTGACCAAGCAGATAGGAATATTGAGACATTAGCATATTCAGCTCATACAATATAGGAGGTAGATACTTGTGATGTTCTGAAATGCAGTGCACATAAGTATCCCCCTCGTTGTGCCGAGACAAGGACTAATCACTGCGATCAAAATTCGTCTACTCCTCAAGTTAAGGTATGTGCCCCCAGGAATTGTAGATATGAGAAAGACGGCATGAATGCAAAATTCAATATTAGAGCAACACTAGGCTAGAGGCCCATATCATAAGCCGGATTGGTAACCTTGCTCGTAATTGAGGTTGAAGATATTTATAACTTTTCATTACATATCGGTTCATGAATATACTTTCTATTTTTTAGTTTGGATGTTAGGTTTTCATACAGGTATTTAGCGTTAGCCTTGGATTTGACTTACTAATTTTCTATTTGGGATTTGACTTAGGTTTTCATATTTTACGTATTTAGGTGATTTTATCTTTTGGTATTTTGATAGGGATTCGTTTGTTCAATCCATTAGTTTTAGTTTTATGACGTTTAAGTAAAATATTTACATATTTATATTGAAGAATATATATATATATATATATTTGTTGTTAGTGAGATATAATCTAACAATTAAATAAGTTGTTTGTGTTATATCGGAACATGCATTTAAATAAATGAAATATATATAGAGTAATCGTTTTTTGTGATGTTGATGGACATTGTAAAAAATGTTAATGTGTTAAATGTAAATAAAATATTTTAAATAAGTTATTACTAAGTTTAAAAGCAATGAGGGTTAGTTGGAAGATTTTAATTGTACTGTGGGAGTTAAGTAAGGTTGTTGCCTCCCTCTAATTTTTCTTAGCACATACATCGATAAGTTAGAAGGTTGTTTAGTAGGCGTAGGTTGAATTAGCACGACTTTAGCAAGAATAGTCACCATCATCATTCTTCTTTATGTTGATGATATTGTTCCTCTGGCAAGGTGTCTCTCTATCTCGATAAGCAATTAAGAATTCTAAAGGATTTATGCTCTAGTATGGGTATGATTGTTAACACTGGAAAAACAAAAGTTATGATAATCGAATCCAATAAGGTCACTTACGATATTTTTTCGTATGACAATAGCAACTTGGAGGAAGTGACTTTCATACAAATATCTTGGGATTGATATCCATCACAAACCCAATTGGAACTACAACGTCGAGAAAAGAATTAATGTAGGGTAGAAAACTTATTTTGGTCTTGAAAAACAATTGTAAATCAACAAACCTTGTGATGTGGGGTAGAAAAAAAAAACTCCTCTTTGAGACTCTCATCACTTTGGCTCTCCTAAATGGTTGTGAAGTTTTGGGTTGCAACATATCTAGAGAATCTTGGAGAAAGATCAAGAACAAATCCAAAAATGTTTTATAACTTATTATCTTAAAATTAAAACAATATGTCATATCATATTCTTCTCATAGAAGTGAGTCTTTCCCCCATTGAGAGTATAGATATGACTAGGAACCTAAAGTACACGAAAAATATAAATAACATAGGAGAGCAGAGACTTCCTATAATTACTTTAAATTCCATTCAAAACCACCTAAGGCGCAAGTGGGGTTGGCATAAAGATGCCATGTCTTGGCTAATTCATTAGGGGGTTGATGAAAATGTCACTTTACAAAATATAGATAATATTAAAAATAAATGTTACATCGAATTTTAAAGAGAAGCTGTGGTGCGATGAAAATTTAGAGGTTAAAAGAAAATGAAGATATTATAAGAAGGTCATTAGTCCTAGTCTAGAAGATCAAAAGTGTCTCTATGTTTTAACTAGCGTAAAGAAGAAAATTAACATAGATAAAATAAGAACGAACTCTCATGAGCTGCATAGTTAAATAGGGTGTTGAACAATTCCTTAAAAATTATGTCCTGAAAGGATTTGTTATCTCTAGATGAAATTACAGTTTTCCAAGGGGACGCGTCCCCAAGGGTGGGGAATGCACCCCCTCTCTCCCCCATGTTTTCGAGACGGGGAAACTCCTAGGGAAACGTTTCCCCACATCCCCCTTTTGTGGGAAACTAGGAGAAATGTGTTTCCCCGAGTTTCCCTAGGTGTGGAACTAATGCAAATTAAAATATTAAAAAGTGTTAAAAAACTAAAACATAATTAAACCAAAATTAAATTAAATCCTAGACTAACCTAAGAGTCTAACACCTTCCTAAAAGCTACCTTCTCACACTAGTCAATGGAGCACACTCGATGCTTATATGATCATGATGTTGATTCATTTCAGCTACTTTTCATTGTTTCAGTTTTGACTCTAGATAGTAGATACTAGATAGTGATGACAATCCTTGACTCTTTACTATTTAGAATTTTTTGAGAAATTTTAATCTTTTATTAAAGACTTTTCAGTTTTGTCTATTTTATTATTCTAACTTCTATGTGTTAACTATTCAATATCTATTTGACTATTTCAAACTTCACAATTTGTTGCATTATCTTTACAAATTTGAAATAGTTTTTAGTTTTTACATGGTAATAGTAACATAGTTTACAAATGAAAATTAGATATGGTAATAACTAATGGAGGTACATTCCACAATGATGAATTTAATTTTTAGTTTTACTTATTACATGGTAATAGTTATTGAACATGGGATTAATATATTTATATTTTAAATTAATTTTTATGACTCTGACGTCCCCCTCGTTTCCCCTAAATTTCCCTAAAATTTGGGGTTGCTTCCACACGTCCCCCCTATGTATTTACTTTCTCCTGTGCTCCCCCATCCCGGAAACTCTGTGAAACATTGTGGAATTATGAGCGTTGAGGATGGAAAACACTTTCTCTTATAATGCCTTGTGTACAGCCACATTATATCTCAATTTCAAAAAAATTATTACAATACGAACCGGCCAAACCTTCTAACTTTTCAAAATTATGGTAATATAGGAGTTCGCTCTCGTTAAAGCTTTTCAAACACGTAAATAAAATTGTAAAGAAAACCAAGTAGTTCCTTACTTTTTTTTCTTCTTAAAGTTCAATAGACCAAAGTTGGTCTCAGTGAACGTTAACCATCATCATCATCATCGTAAACAAATAAAAATATTCTTAAACATAACAATATACCACTCTACATATCAATTTCAATGGATATATTTATTTTTCTACTTCACTCCATGCCAACATAAGAAGGGATTTGGTTGCTATGTAGCTCTATTTATTTATTATACTGTATATATTTTCAAATTACAATAATCAATAGTCCATTTTTTTGTTTTTTTTCTCATTTTACGTTATACACACACACGTATTTATTCATTTCCCTTTTACAAAATTTGTTTAGAAAGATGTTTTATGGAACAAACACTCTCTATTGGAATGTTGTGGAGATTGGTGTTCTAATAGAGTTATCAAAAATCACAAAGCTTTACCTTCTTATGTTTTGCGGAGGGTTTGATTAACAAGAAACAAGATGATATTTTATGGAAATGAGGTAACTTCAAATGTGGTGTCTCGTAAATAAAGCTCTCATATGGAGAAGGTTGGAATCCTATGAGGTAGAAGAAAGCTAGAACACTAAAAGAACCAAATATTGGTTGCTCACAACCTTGGGATTTTTTTGATGGTGCTTGTCAAGGTACCCCAAATATGTGTGATGTAAGGGCTATACTTTTTTAAAATAATGATAATTATTCCCTTTTAAAATATGGAGTAGGTAAAGGAACAAACGATAGAGAAAAATTAAATGCCTTGTGGACACTAATGAAAATAGTTGTTAATAAAGGTGTAAGCAAGCTAGACTCAAACCTTTTGATGAATTGGAAAAATGGAAAAAGTCAATTGAAAAATTTGACCCTAGATCACATAATGACAAAAATCTTGGATGGGAAAATTTAGTTTGAAGAAGTTTCCTATACATATATCCATAGGGAATTCAATTCCGGAGCGTACAATCTTTCAAAAGAAGCCTTATTAATGCATGAAGAAACTCTAGCTAAATAGCAATTCAAAGAAAATGTCATTTTATGAATAAGTTGGGTTATTGTTTTAATGGTTTTGATCTTTTGGTTAATTTTTCTTTTGAGAATAATTTTCATTTAATATTGGTTTTTATTATTTAATTAAAAAGTATTAAAATATGTATAAGTTTTTATTTCTTTTAAAAAAGAATATATATATATCTTATATATATAAAGAAAGATAAAGTTATTTACGCAAAGTGTCTTTATAGGTATAATTATATCTTATTTTTCGTAATATTGAAAAAATCAAAACACAAAATGATAATTTATAACCTAATTTAAGATTTTACAATTCTAATTTTTGTATAGTTTTTATTTCTTTTAAAAAAGAATATATATATATATATATATATATAAAGAAAAATAAAGTTATCTACGCAAAGTGTCTTTATAGGTATAATTATATCTTATTTTTCGTAATATTGAAAAAACCAAAACACAAAATGATAATTTACAACCTAATTCTATTTTTTTTTTTAATTTTAAGATTTTACAATTCTAGTTTTTTTATAGTTTCAAGATTTTACAATTTAATTTATCGATTTTTTTTATAATTGAGAGTTTGCTTTAATATATACTGATTTTTTATAGCCTGTAATTAAATATTTACGTCATAGGTGGCTTTTTCTCCTAGCAAATTATCATTTGTTTAATCAAGAGAAATCGAGTTGTCCATGTTTTCGTTTCAATCTCTCCACTCTGATGCATGGCTATTGAGGGCTTGTTGTTGGATGTGTTGGATGTTGTTGGATGTGTTGGTCATGTCGTTGCTTAGAGAATCTTGGAGAAAGATCAAGAACAAATCCAAAAATGTTTTATAACTTATTATCTTAAAATTTAAACAATATGTCATATCATATTCTTCTCATAGAAGTGAGTCTTTCCCCCACTGAGAGTATAGATATGACTAAGAACCTAAAGTACACGAAAAATATAAATAACATAGGAGAGCAGAGACTTCCTATAATTACTTTAAATTCCATTCAAAACCACCTAAGGCGCAAGTGGGGTTGGCATAAAGATGCCATGTCTTGGCTAAATCATTAGGGGGTTGATGAAAATGTCACTTTACAAAATATAGATAGTATTAAAAATAAATGTTACATCGAATTTTAAAGAGAAGCTGTGGTGCGATGAAAATTTAGAGGTTAAAAGAAAATTAAGATATTATAAGAAGGTCATTAGTCCTAGTCTAGAAGATCAAAAGCGTCTCTATGTTTTAACTAGCGTAAAGAAGAAAATCAACATAGATAAAATAAGAACGAACTCTCATGAGCTGCATAGTTAAATAGGGTGTTGAACAATTCCTTAAAAATTATGCACTGAAAGGATTTGTTATCTCTAGATGAAATTACAGTGTTCCAAGGGGACGCGTCCCCAAGGGTGGGGAATGCACCCCCTCTCTCCCCCACGTTTTCGAGACGGGGAAACTCCTAGGGAAACGTTTCCCCACGTCCCCCTTTTGTGGGAAACTAGGGGAAATGTGTTTCCCCGAGTTTCCCTAGGTGTGGAACGTGTTTCCCCCCGACAGGAGCTTATGGGCATCCCCCAGAAGCCCCCCTAGGGGGACACCCAAAAGCCTCCCCCAATTTTCATCTTTTACAATAAAAATAAATGCAAATTAAAATATTAAAAAGTGTTAAAAAATTAAAACATAATTAAAGCAAAATTAAATTAAATCCTAGACTAACCTAAGAGTCTAACACCTTCCTAAAAGCTACCTTCTCACACTAGTCAATGGAGCACACTCGATGCTTATATGATCATGATGTTGATTCATTTCAGCTACTTTTCATTGTTTCAGTTTTGACTCTAGATAGTAGATACTAGATAGTGATGACAATCCTTGACTCTTTACTATTTAGAAATTTTTGAGAAATTTTAATCTTTTATTAGACTTTTTAGTTTTGTCTATTTTATTATTCTAACTTCTATGTGTTAACGATTCAATATCTATTTGACTATTTCAAACTTCAAAATTTGTTGCATTATCTTTACAAATTTGAAATTTGAAATTAGATATGCATTGCATAATGATAATAGTTTTTAGTTTTTACATGGTAATAGTAACATAGTTTACAAATGAAACTTGATATGGTAATAACTAATAGAGGTACATTCCACAATGATGAATTTAATTTTTAGTTTTACTTATTACATGGTAATAGTTATTGAACATGGGATTAATATATTTATATTTTAAATTAATTTTTAAGACTCCGACGTCCCCTCGTTTCCCCTAAATTTCCCTAAAATTTGGGGTTGCTTCCACACGTCCCCCTTGTGTATTTCCTTTCTCTCGTGCTCCCCCGTCCCGGAAACTCTGTGAAACATTGTGGAATTATGAGCGTTGAGGATGGAAAACACTTTCTCTTATAATGCCTTGTGTACAACCACATTATATCTCAATTTCAAAAAAATTATTACAATACGAACCTGCTGAACCTTCTAACTTTTCAAAATTATGGTAATATAGGAGTTCACTCTCGTTAAAGCTTTTCAAACACGTAAATAAAATTGTAAAGAAAACCAAGTAGTTCCTTACTTTTTTTTCTTCTTAAAGTTCAATAGACCAAAGTTGGTCTCAGTGAACGTTAACCATCATCATCATCATCATCGTAAACAAATAAAAATATTCTTAAACATAACAATATACCACTCTACATATCAATTTCAATGGATATATTTATTTTTCTGCTTCACTCCATGCCAACATAAGAAGGGATTTGGTTGCTATGTAGCTCTATTTATTCATTATACTGTATATATTTTCAAATTACAATAATCAATAGTCCATTTTTTTTGTTTTTTTTCTCATTTTACGTTATACACACACACGTATTTATTCATTTCCCTTTTACAAAATTTGTTTAGAAAGATGTTTTATGGAACAAACACTCTCTATTGGAATGTTGTGGAGATTGGTGTTCTAATAGAGTTATCAAAAATCACAAAGCTTTACCTTCTTATGTTTTGTGGAGGGTTTGATTAACAAGAAACAAGATGATATTTTATGGAAATGAGGTAACTTCAAATTTGGTGTCTCGTAAATAAAGCTCTCATATGGAGAAGGTTGGAATCCTATGAGGTAGAAGAAAGCTAGAACACTAAAAGAACCAAATATTGGTTGCTCACAACCTTGGGGTTTCTTTGATGGTGCTTGTCAAATGCTTGTCAAGGTACCCCAAGTATGTGTGATGTAGGGTCTATACTTTTTTAAAATAATGATAATTATCCCTTTTAAAATATGGAGTAGGTAAAGGAACAAACGATAGAGAAAAATTAAATACCTTGTGGACACTAATGAAAATAGTTGTTAATAAAGGTGTAAGCAAGCTAGACTCAAACCTTTTGATGGATTGGAAAAATGGAAAAAGACAGTTGATAATTTTGACACTAGATCACATAATGACAAAAATCTTGGATGGGAAAATTTAGTTTGAAGAAGTCTCCTATACATATATCTATAGGGAATTTAAATCCGGAGCATACAATCTTTCAAAAGAAGCCTTGTTAATGCATGAAGAAACTCTAGCTAAATAGCAATTCAAAGAAAATGTCATTTTATGAATAAGTTGGGTTATTGTTTTAATGGTTTTGATCTTTTGGTTAATTTTTCTTTTGAGAATAGTTTTCATTTAATATTAGTTTTTATTATTTAGTTAAAAAGTATTAAAATATGTATAAGTTTTTATTTTTTTTGAAAAAGAATATATATATATATGAGAGAAAAAGATAAAGTTATCTACGCAAAGTGTCGTAGGTATAATTACATCTTATTTTTAGTAATATTGAAAAAACCAAAACACAAATTGATAATTTACAACCTAATTCTACTAATTTTTTTTATAATTTTAAGATTTTACCATTCTAATTTTTTTATAGTTTCAAGATTTTACAATTTAATTTATGGATTTTTTTTTTATAATTGAGAGTTTGCTTTAATATATATTGATTTTTTATAGCTTGTAATTAAATATTTACGTCATAGGTGGCTTTTCTCCTAGCAAATTATCATTTGTTTAATCAAGCGAAATCCAGTTGTCCATGTTTTCGTTTCAATCTCTCCACTCTGATGCGTGGCTATTGAGGGCTTAAAAAATGTATGTGTACTCGTACCATGCGCTGCACGATAACACCCTCCAACCTTATAAATTGGCCCTCCTCCAAATCTAATTACACCGCTTTCTAAGATTCTTATTTTTATTTTTCTTATGGAATTATTTGTGTCAAAGGGATGGCATTCAAATTCAAAAACAAACCAGATATGAAGGTATTGATCCAATGTAAATTTTGAGACATGTGAGCTGGGTATGGAGCTACCAAGAGTGGTGTGATGTGGCCCCAATGGGCATGATGAGGCTTGAGCTTGTAATAAAATCAACTGTTTCAATTGTTATGGTTAGACTGTTGGGTAGTTATGGTTTCAATTGTTATGGTTAGAGTGTGGGGTATTTATGGTTTGATTTCTGTTGTGGTTATCAACTTAGGAATTAACCCGAAGTTAGAGTCTTATTGTTTATTTGATGATTATGCACATCTTTAATATGGGCTAGCTTGTGGCCTCTCATATTTTGTTGTTGGTATGTAATTTTACATAATAAAGCCGTCCTCTATACTTGAAGCCTGGGAAATAGATTGTCTATAATTCCTTTCCTTGCTTGGTTATTTGGATAAGTAAGAGTCAATGATAATCTTTCTTTTTGAGTGCCAATAGAGCTAAATGACTAATGTTAGATTTATCCTTACAAATGATTTATTTATTGTAAGATGGTAGTGTTACCTAGTTTGGGAGATACTAGAAAGTTATATTACTTGGTATAAGAGAATTGGATGGATAACAACCTCCTCCATTAGGAAACCACACTAAAACCTCCTCCTCCTCTAAACTTGGTGGGTGCTCAATGCTTATCATCTAGACTTGGGAGTGGGATGGATCTTGTTGTAGGTATGGCTATTGCTATTGTTGTTTGGTGATGCAATTTAGTTTTAAGTTTTGGTCTTAAAACTCAACACTGAGGGTTTTGAGGGTTTTAAGTTTTGATTAATTCATTTTGCTCTCAAGGGGTAATCCGATCCTTCGTGCATTATTTTTGTTTGAAAAATTATTTAAGGACACCATGACGAAAAAAAAAATATATATATATATAATAGAATTTGAATAGCATGTATTGATTTGATTTTCTTCATACCGACTTAGTATGTGCTACAATGGGTTGTCGATAGTAGCAAATATTGCAAGAACATTGACATTGTAGGCCTTGTTGGTTTGTCTCTTATGTTGTATGCTTGGAAAACTGAATAATTTAATGCAAACATGGTTTATGGTATTGAGTTTATTTTATTTATTTATTTAAGAGTGATTTGTGTATATATTTAGATATTAGAAGGCATTTTGCTTCTTTGATGATTGAAGTCTAACTACGATTGATTTCAAGCTTTTTCAAGAGTTTTACATGTGTAGAAAAACAATAATGGTGGTAAGATTTGAAGTTGGTAAAGAGTACGTTCATAATTTTGATCTTGCTTTGATCTGGATTATTTGCATAACGAAATGAAGGCAACAATATAAAATGAAAACACACACACAAATGTTTTACACGAGGCACAGTAGTACAATAAAACCCAAATTCTATTAATGAATGGAATGGAAAAACATTGTAAACTCCAAAGCAATACAAACCAACTCAGATGGTGGTAGCTTATCTCTGAAGAGAGATGTGTCGGCTATGCTCATTCACAAGATCTCAATACAAAGGGACTTTTTATCATAAGCATAAAGAGGCAAAAACCCTAGCATCCAAAAACCTAACCCTAAGAGATGAAGCGCCAAAAAGATTTGTGGGTCTCGAGGTGGCTAGTTGATACATCAACTTCCCGGGGGCACAACTTTTACATACGATCGTCGTTTAGGGCACTCGATAGCTCATTGGAAAGAACTAATCTAGAATTACAACTTTTAACTAGGTATAGGGCATTCTATGGCAACCCTTGGCCCCTAAATTGGTCAAACAATGTCATTTAAGGCCTCAAAACCACCCTAGAATTTTGGGACCTGAAAAATCGTAAAACATTGCCAAGAAGATGAGAACCGTTGTAACTTGGTGGAATAGGTGGGTGGCCACCAATATCCACTTGGATTAGTCCTACCCCCTTAGGGAGCAATGGTCCCCATTGCATCGAGTTCCTCCATCAGATGAGGAAACTTTTGTAGAATTTGACTCCTAGTGAGCCACTTTCCTTGGTGAAGAAGTTGCCCTACTTTGACGACCCGATACAATTGGATGTTCTAATGGTGAGTGCCTTTAATATTAGTGTCCATGATGCGATAAATTATAGCCTTATCAATGCAGTCAAGATTGATTTATGTATAGGCCAAGTGCTCGACTAACTCTTAGGTTTCCAAGAGGGGTGGAAAATATTGTTGAAGTATCTCCACATTAATGATAGGGTGCAAGTCGAGGAAAGGAGGAATACTTAAATCAAAAGCATTCTCACCCACAACCTTGATGATGGTGCAAGGCCCATATCGAAGTGGGTGTAACTTCTGATGGGGCCCTGTGAAGTGCTCTTTATATAAATGTAACAAGACCTTATCACCAACCTGAAACTTATGTAGAACTCAATATTGGTCATGCCGTTGCTTATACTCGACTTTGGATTTAAGCAAGATATCATGAACTTGTTGTTGGATGTGTTGGATTTTCTCAACAAATTTGGATGCCCGATCAGACTGAGTTTGCACATGGGAGGACACATCCTGTGTATATGCAATGTGTGGTGCTACATCAATTGGGGCTAATGGTTGGAACCCCAAGCATACCTCAAAAGGCATGTGGCTAATAGAGTTGTGAAGGGATCTGTTGTAGTTATGTTAAACATAAGGAAGGCTCTCATCCCAACTACGAGGATGTTTGGAGTTGTACATTCTCAGGATATGCACAATCATCCTATTGACCACTTATGTCTGCCCATCGATTTGTGGGTGGAAGGAAGTCGATTTGGTTAGCTTGGTGTCCATTATCGACCATAGGCTGGACCAAAAGGTACTTAGGAACCTGTTGTCTCAATCTAAAATAAAGGTCCACGAAAGGCCAAAATGAACCCAAACACTCTCAAAGAAGAGCTTAGTAGTGGCCTCTCTTGTGATGCTCTTATTACATGGAGTTAAAATTTCCATTTAAGAGAACTTGTCAACAACCACGAATGCACAATCATTTCCATGCTTGGTTGAAGGCAATCCGAACATGTAGTCCATGGAGACAGAATCTTAGGGTATGTCTGGGGTAGGCAATGAGGATTACAATCCTTGCTTCTTGATGGAAGGTTTGGCAATGTCACAGGTGGTGTACGATCGGATGTACCTACCAACATTTTGTTGGAGCTTCAATCAGTAGAAGTACTTCTACAACACTGCACATTTTCTTGTAGCTTCAATCAGGAGAAGTACTTCTACAACACTGCAACTATCTTCTCAATGTCAAAGTGCCCTGCCACTCGACTATAATGTGCCTCCCAAATCATCTTCTCGCGTTTGCTTGAAGGAACACGAAGGTGGTTGAGATGGCATAAAATTTCACACTAGAGATGAAATTTTGACACCAATATCGTTTTTAAATGCCTAATAGGCAATATCAAAGTCAGGGTCACTGTTGTACAATTTGGGCCACCCAGATGTCTCATGTCCACAAGAGTTGAGCACGATAGTTAGCACAGCAACTGGAGGTTGACTGAGTCAATATGCAACGTAATTGGTGCTTCCCTTCTTATACTTGATGTTCATGTGGAAATATTGCAGGTATGTGGACCACTTCTGATGTCGGTTGTTCTGTAATGTTCCATGTGTCTGCATGGATTGTAGGGGCTTGTGATCAGTGTGGATGATGGTATCCTTCCCTAGGTTGTAATGTTTCTATTGACGACAAGCCTGCACAATGGATTTCATCTCCTTGTCATGGGTGGGATACCTAAGAATTGAATTAGAGAGTGTCTCACTATGATAGGCCACCACATGTCCATGTTGAGTGAGGACTGCACCAATAGCATAGTCAGATGCATTTGTCTCAATCTCAAAGGGTTGTTGCATGTTTGGCAGAGTAAGGAGTGGTGCCAAGTATAGGCATTGTTTCATATCCTCAAAGGATTCATGCTGTGATGCATTGTAAGAAAAATTAGCTTTGGCTCCACCCTTGGTCACTTGGTTTAAGGGCCAACTGGTATGAGAGAACCCCAACATAAACTTGCGGTAAAAGTTGGCGAGGCCCAAGAAGCTACAGAGCTCATTTAGAGTTGTTAAGTATGGCTAAATGCGAATGAATTTGATCTTGGTTGGGTCCACATGCACCCTATGTTCATCCACGATGTATCCCGGGTATTGAATTATCTCTATGTCGAACGATCATTTCTCCAAATTGGTGTATAACTTGTGTTGTCGCAGGGTGCTTAGGACCCGTTGAATGTGTTGCAAATGTTCCACTCAAGTTTTGTTGTTGAAGATGAGGATGCCATCCAGTTACATGACAACGAAGGAGTTTATGAACGATAGCAATATATTATACATCATCCTCATGAATGTTGTTGGAGCACCAGTCAAGCCAAAAGGCATGACCAACCACTCAAAAAGGCCTTCTTTAGACTTGATGTTGTATTCCATACATCACTTTGGTCAATCAGGACCTGGTGGTATCTTGACTTTAGAGCAATTTTGCTAAAGAACTTGGAACCTTAAGCTTATCAAGAAGATCATCAATATGAGGGATTGGGTATTGATTCTTGACAATGATCAATCCGAGGGAAGTTGAAGATAAAGATAACTTTTCATTACTTCATTGATTGATGAATATACTCTAGTATTTTTTAGTTTGGACTTTAGGTTTATTTGGGATTTGAATTAGGTTTTCATATTTTATGTATTTAGATGTTTTTGTTTTTATTATATCTGCGAAGGCATGTATATATCAATTGCTTTGCAAAGGCATGTATATATCAATTGCTTTGCAGTGAATATTAGTTCACTTTTAATTAATTTGTGGTTTGAATTTTTTTTTTAATGGTTTTATAAAGTTTTATACAAAATTGTTTATTAAATTAAATTTTGTAAATAAAAAAAACATTGAATTCATTTTAATTTAAGTTTTTTTTATTGAATTAAAGTTGTGAAATAACAAATTATATCTAGTTTTAACTGTAATTGTCAAAATTAAAAAATTATTAAAACAAAAAAACCTATATTGGACATCTGTCTTCATCCTACATCCAGTCCTGACCTTTCATCCCGTCAATTTTAATGCGCCAAATAGGATTCATTTTACTCACAGGTCCTCGAGAAGCTTCTCGCGATGTCAGTTAGCCCCTGCACAAACTGCTATTGGAGCGGGCCAAGGCATTATAATGAAAGCTTCGCACCAAACCTTGCTGCAGCAATAGCTTAGTGAGCCCACTTGTTCAATACTCCAAGTGCTTCATTGGAGGTTCTAGCCTTCGAAGAATTGATAGCTAGAGTTATAGGAATAGCTCTGGTGTGTAAGTGTTGGTTCAAAGAAAAGTAAGAGCCTAAAAGAAACATTGTTGGTAAGTATGTCAACTTCAATATTTTTTTAGTTAAAACTGGACACCACAATGAAACACTTAAATACAAATAATACTTCTATGAATTGCACACATGAAATAATGTAGGGTTCACACATATAAACCTCTTTAAGTTTATTTTATTTTACTAACTTACATTGCAATTAGGGTTAAAAATCATTTAAGTTTAACAACGTTAGCATGCTAAAATAATGGCAAGGCCAACATATTCAAAAAGACAATTGTTATATGTCATAATACCATTAGTTGTTAGGTTTCCATATCTCTAGATTTGTAGTTTGCCCTTTGGGCACTCCCTCCCCTTTTGGAATCATGGAGAATAACTTAGGTATACCTTAAGGTGGGTTTCATAAGAGTGTTAAAACCTTAAATATTTTGACTAAATTTTTACTTAAAATTTTTTATTTAAAAACTTAAATTTTTTTGAAGGCGGGTATAAGTAGCTTTGCTACTAATTTCATTTGTTTGTATTTTGATAGGGATTCATTTGTTGAAACTATTAGATTTAGTTTTATGATGTTTAAGTAAAATATTTGTATTTAAGAGCATATATACTTTGTTGTTAGTTCTGATATCAGATGCATTTGAATAAATGAAATATATCTAGTAATTGTTTTTTATGGTGTTAAAGGACATTGCAAAAAAATGCCATGTGTTATATGTAAATAAGTCATTACCAAGTTTAAAAATAATGAGGGTTGGTTGGAAGATATAAATTGTACTATCGGAGTCAAGGAAGGTTGTTGCCTCTCCCTTGCCCTTTTTGGCACATACATCGATAAGTTAGAAGGTTGTTTATTAGAGGCAGGGTGCATTAGCACGATGCTAGCAAGAATAGTCATCATCATTCTTCTTTATGTTAATGATATTGTTCTTCTCGCAAGGTGTCCCTCTAATCTTGATAAACAATTAAGAATTTTCAAGGATTTTTGCTCTAGTATAGGTCAAACAAAAGTTATGATAATCGAATCCAATAATGTCACTTTCACTAATTTTTTGTATGGAAATAGCAACTTGGAGGAAGTGACTCCATATAAATATCTTGATATTGATATCCATCACAAGCTCAACTCGAACTACATCATCGAGAAACAGATTAATGGGGTATGAAAATATTATTTTGGTCTTGAAAACAATTGTAAATCAACAAACCTTGTGATGTGGGATAGAATAAAAAACTTCTCTTTGAGAATCTTGTCACTCCAGTTCTCTTGAATGGTTGTGAAGTTTTGTGAAGTTTGGATTTGCAACATCTCTAGAGAATCGCAGAGAAAGATTGAGCAAATCCACAAGTGTTTTATAACTTATAATCTTAAAATTAAAACAATATGTCATATCTTATTCTTCTAATAGAAGTGGGTATTTCACTCTTTGAGAGTATAGTTATGACTAGGTACCTAATGAACAACAAAAAAGATAAATAACACAAGAGAACAACTTGACTTCCTAGAATTGCTTTAAAATCCAGTCAAAACCACCTAAGGCTCAAGCGAGGTTGGCATAAAAGTGCCATGTCTTGGCTAAATCATTAGGGGATTGATGAAAATGTCACTTTGCAAAATATAGATAATATTAAAAATATTATTAGATTGAAGTTTAAAGAGATTCTATGGTACGATAAAAGTAGAGAGATTAAAAGAAGATTAATATATTATAAGAAGGTCATTAATCCTGATCTAGAAGATCAAAAGTATCTCTATGTTTTAACTAGCGCAAAGAAGAAAATCAACATAGCTAAAATAAGAACGAACTCTCATGAGCTGCATAGTGAAACAGGGTGTTAGACAATTCTTAAAACTTTGTGGGCTGAAAGGATTTGTTATCTTTATGAAACTATGAGTGTTAAGGATGGAAGACACTCTCTTAGAATGCCTTGAATACACCCACGTTATATCTCAATTTCAAAAAAATTGTTACAATATGAACCTACCTAACATTCTAACTTATCAAAACTATGGTAATTTAGGAACACTCTTATTAAAACTTTTCGAGCACATAAAAAATAGACCAAAGTTGGTCTCAGTGAACATTAACCATAATCATCATCATCATCATAAACAAATACAAATATTCTTAAACATAACAATATACCACTCTACATATAAGTATCAATGTATAAATTTAGTTTTCTACTTCATTCCATGCCAACGTAAGCACGGATTTAATTGCTATGTAGCTCTATTTATTTATTATAATATATATTTTTTCAAATTACAATAATCAATGGTCCCTTTTTTTGTTTTTCTCATTTTACATACACTGACATACACATTTGTTCACTGCCCTTTTATAGAGTTTGTTTAGAAATATGTTTTGTGGGACAAACACTCTCTATTTGAATGTTGTGAAGATTGGTGTTCTAATAGAGTTATCAAAAATCATAAAGCTTTACCTTCTTATGTTTTTTTTAAGGTTTGACTAACGAGAAACAAGATGATATTTTATGGAAATGAGGTAAAACATGTTATACAACTTGACGAGAACTTTATACTCAAAACGAGAACTCTAGCCATAAAAACCCATATTTTTGCAAAATAAATACCAAAATACAACCCTGAATAAAAAATTGGTGCTACTCAAAAATATAGAAATGAACCAAAACATTTGTTATTGTTGTTTGCAAAAACCTTAAAATCAAGCTCTAAATTGAAAACTAATGCTATCGGTAGCATACTTTTTCAAAAAATGTCATTTTTATATGATTTTATCATAATTGAAAATTGTGCTTATTTAATCTCTTAGTAACACTATATAAAACTTACATTGAGTTAAACACAAATTATTCAAGAAATAATTTGACCACTATTTTCATATAAAATACAAATATTTATGATCTTCATCATAAAATCATATATTAAACCATAAGACGTAGAAGTAATTCATATCAAAATTCAAGCACTGCTTTAGAGTTGTCATACAAACAATGGCATATTAATAAAAAAGACAAAATGTTTCATGTGCAAATATTCAAATCAACACACGGATTCTGACACACCATCAGAAGCTACATTTTCTTCAGATGAATGACTGGATGAAGATGTAGATGACTCATATTCTTCTCTACTATCAATGAGTGCACCATTCGAATATTCATGTATGCCCAACATTTCATATGCCATATTCCTTCTAGATCTACGCCTTGGTTTAGCAAACTCCCATGTTGCAACTATTTCTGGTGCCAACAATCTTTTGATAATCTCTATAGTCTTGGAGCGAAGAGTGCCTTTCCTTGTCAACTAGAAGTCATAAAATAGCATGTCAACATCCTCTAATTTCAAAATGTCTATGCGACGATGATTTACATTTTGTCCCTTTCTTTTTCTCTTTTTGCAAACATTTTTCTCGAACACCATCTCCGACTTGTACACACTATCAAATGAGTGTGTGTATGTTGCATACCAATGTACTTCAATAGATATAACTTCTTCATTTTCTTTATTGACCTTCATAAATTTTTCAATCCAAAATGGATAACCACGTGGATCTTCTGTGGCCAAAACTGCAATCATGCAACCCTCCTTAATATCTTGTACTGAGCCTCTGTAAAGATCTTCCATCACCTCACGCTGTGTAGATGATCTTCTAGACCCAATGTACATTTCCCTTTCTTCTGGTTGAGAAGGGTCAACACCTTCAGGCTCAACATTTCTCTCATCATTTTCATTTGACATACTTTGTGGCCAACTAAATGGAGTCTTCAAAAAAATATCTCCATTTGTAGAGTTTGTATATATGTCGTTTTTTCTCCATGAAAAATGACTCCCACCAAACAGAAACAACAACATCAAAATAGTCATATGTATCTTTGATAGAATTTTTTATTTCTTCCAAGCATTGAGAAGAATCAACATCTCTATTGTGCCAACGTGAATTTTGAATCTCAATAGCTTATTGCAACAACGATAACTTTGAAGCATACATTTGACGACTTGGGATGAATTTCAGAAATGCTAAACCTTATGTAGGCCCCCATTCGAAACTTGTTGAGTACTTATTACCCCATAGTAGTGTTTTCCCATCAATATTTTTTATACGAAATTGATGTTGAAAGCTAATGTCATTAAGTTTCTCAATGCACCTTTCTTCACCATGCGATCCCAAAATAAATCTTTGCATGTCAATAGTTTCCTCCAATGTTAGTACAACAAGCTCTGGATTATTTGTTTTTCTAATAATTTCAGTTGATGATTGTAGGCTCCCAACATTCTTCCTCCCCAATGTCACTACAAAACGGCTAAACATTTGATCAATATGGTCATGTGTATTCCCAATAAGAAGGAAACCAACTTTCACCTTATGAAAAATTCCCAATTCAAAAAGCATGTTCAGATAACCAAACACGATCTGATTTTTGTTTTCCCGGCTAGTGTTGTCCAATTGCAGATATAGAAATCGAGGAATATTACCATACCAATGAGTTAGCACATGGTGAATTATGGTAATGGTTAGATTTGCATCATTATGAATATTGGGAGTTGTAAATTAAACCCTTGGAGACATTTGACCATTAAAAACCATACAACCAACCAAGTGAAACTGAATAAAATTTTCCTCCTTTAAATTCTTTGGTACGCGAATAAAATGTGGAGAAAGTGTTTTTTTTCGGATCCATGCCATCAATTATCAAACCCATATACTTATGTGGTTCATCATAACACTTCTTGCGATGTTTGCATAACTTTTGTCGTTCAACTGATTGTTGATTGTGATGTGCTTGAAATTCTTTAACAACAAAATCTACAAATAAAATAAAAACAAAACATTGATGAGCTTTCGTAATAGTTATTTATTCCAAAAAAATAAGTTGTTAGAGACATACCTCTCTCTATCCCTTCCGATTTATCCCTTCTTTGTTTAAGAGAAGCACATATATTGCAAACCCCCATGCTTGACCTCTTAGGAATACAGACATTGTTGAACTCTATTTTCCATAGTCTTGTAAAATATGCATATCTAATGAAATTGTTATTTCCTTCTGCATCTTGAACAAATGCCTTGTACAAGTTATAGATTTCCTGCCTTAAGAAATTATCTGGAATGTGTATGGTTTCTCTATCTGGCATACTCTCTCCATGCTTAGAAAAGAAGTCATGCATCCATGACATTGCAATGTTTGTTAACGACCCACTAGCCTGTGTATGATATTCTTTAGAATAAAATGTAGGATCCTTTTCTAGCCTTGTATGGATTCTTGATATTCTAGGATTACCAATTGAGTGGATTCTTTTGAATGCCCCTCTGCAAAGCAAAATAATTCCAATGCGATAATCATAACCTGCCTTTGTAGAAATCATGCACCCTACCAAATATGAATTTTGCATATTTTTGTTCATTGATAGATATGCTCGTCTTTTCTCTAAGGCATAATTATAATGTATTTTTTTCAAACAATTTTTTTGGCAACACTCACTTGAAATCAAATCAATAATAGAACTAGGACTTGTGAACAAATCTTTCCTAGACCTTGTATAACTAGAATGATTTGGATTGATATAAAATGGCCTAGTCCTACACTTAATCTTGCTCATTGGTACAATTTGCCTTTGTGTTTCATGAACCATTAAATCATCCTCATTAGAATCAATATCCTCATCAATGTGAGGAATATCATCCCTCTCATTGAGATTATTGTTGGACACAATAATCAAAAGTTTTCATTGATTACAACACATTAATGACAAGGTCAAAGAATGAAGGACATGGCTTGATGAAGAGATGATGTGGAAAGAATGATGACAAAGGAGCATTAATGTTGACAAAGGACAATGACATGGCAAAGGACAATAACATGACAAAAGACAATGACATGGCAAAGGAAAAAGACATGATGATGTTGTAAAGCATGACAAGGTTGATGATGTGGCAAGCATGGGCAAGCATGACAAACGTTGATGACATGGCACCAAACATGACAAACATTGATGACATGGCAGCAAACATGACAAGGTTAATAAATGACAAATGTTGATGACATGGAAAAGGTGGATGACATGGAAAGTATGACAAAGGATGATGACAAAGCAAGCAAGCATTGATGACAAGGCATATTTGAGGACATGACAAGCAAGGACAATGACATGGAGAGTGCCTTGGTGGAAATTTGGAACACATCTTGCGGGCATAAAGAAAAGGCCCCATGTGGGCATTTTATTGAGGCCTTGATGGGCATTTTAAGGAGGTTGTGCGGGCATAACTTAAGGCACCCGCGGGCATTTCATAGGAGGTCATGCGGGCATCCTAAGGAGGTTGTGCGGGCATCACAAGTGGCTCTTATAAAGCCCTTTCGGGCATCACAGAGGTCATATGCGAGCATCCTTAGCAAGGATGAGGACACGGCTTGATGAAAGGTCAAAGAATGAGGACATGACAACACATTAATGAAAAAGGTCAAAGAATGAAGGACATGGCTTGATGAAGAGATTATGTGGAAAGAATCATGACAAAGGAGCATTAAGTTTGACAAAGGACAATGACATGGCAAAGGAAAATAACATGACAAAATACAGTGACATGGGAAAGGACAAAGACATGATGATGTTGTAAAGCATGACAAGGTTGATGATGTGGAAAGCATGGACAAGCATGAAAAACGTTTGACATGGCAAAGGACAAAGACATGATGATGTTGTAAATCATGATAAGGTTGATGATGTGGCAAGCATGGACAAGCATGAAAAACGTTGATGAAATGGAAACAAACATGACAAGGTTAATAAATGACAAATGTTGATGACATGGCAAAGGTGGATGACATGGAAAGCATGAAAATTATTTAAATTTCCTACACACTGATTCACCCCCCTCTCAGTGTGACCATTGTATCCAACAATTGGTATCAGAGCACGGCCTTCACCATTAGCTTTGCAAGCTTGAAGGAGATCTGTGGACACAATTATGGATCCAAAAGCAAAATTCATCAATGATGTTCCTATATATGATGAGAAAGATTATTTTGGTTGGAGGAGCAATATGAAATCCTACCTAAAGAATTTTGGAGTTTGGGAGATTGTGATCAATCCACCCATTCCATCAAATAAGAAGACCAAGTCTGTTGCACAGAAAGAAGCTAAGAAGGACAACACAGTAGCCTTGAAGTTTCTCATGGATGGACTTCCAAGTTCATTCAAAGAAGGTGTAGGGGAATACACTTCAGCAAAGGATCTATGGTTCAAATTGGAGAGTGAATACCAAAAGGGAAGACAAGACACTAAAAGGGCAAATCAGGAAACAGAAGTCAAGATCATTGGATATATCAAGCATGAACAAAGGGAATAATTCGACTCTAGTAAAGGTATGGATACTTCTGATTATAGTAACTCCATATTCGATGAGGTTGAAAATGCTATTGCAGATAATGATGAAGACTTGTTGAGAGCCAAACAAAAAATTATGCATACTATATTAAACATTGATCTTAGAGCTGATTGGTTCCATAACATTGTTAATTTTAACCAATCTGATTTCTGGAGGTTTAAGAAGGTAACCTTTGATGTTTGGACAATTACCAAAAGAAGAACATGGAACTAAAGGAGATGCTTAAGAAACTTAAGCATAAAGGAGTAGTGTTGCAAGATCAACTAGAAGACAAAGAAGATGAAGCTAAAAGACTAAATATTGAATTGATCAGTCAAGCAGAAGAGCAAGTAGAAGAACAAGAAGAGCCCGGTGAAGATTCAGTAGATGATCTTGAAGAGACAAGAAAGGCCAATATTGTTTTGAAAACTCAGTTGGAGGAAGCCAAAAGAATAGAAGAAATCATGAAGTATCAGCTGGAAGAAAAAGAGAAGACAAACCAAAATCTTGAGATGGAAGTGATCTCAGAAAGAAGATTGAAAATTCAAATGCTCATGTGAAATTCAAAAATAGTTTTGTCATCTTAGATGAGATTTTGGATTGTCAAAGATATCCATTTGAAAAATCTGGCCTTGGCTACAACAAAGAAAATAAATATCTAAGGTTGGGACATGGTCTCCTGAGACCCCTAAAGCAAGCTCTTCAATGACCAAGAATGGAAGAAAAGCTCCTCAGCAAGAACCCGCACAACATAAAGAAGATTTTAGAAAATCAAGAATACATCAAGAAGTTGGTCCCACTCCTCAAAGCAATTTTTTTAGAAGAGAGACAACTCCAAGATGGAACCGGACATCAAGGTATGAATATAATTTCAATGGTTATTGTTATTCATGTAATGGTTTTGGTCACAAGGCTATGGATTGTGCATGCCATGGAAGAAGGAGTGTTGAAAGACGAAGTGACACAATTGGATGTTGGACATGTGACCGAATTGGACACCTTGCTACTAACTATCACACATTAAGATGCTTCACATGTAGTGATTTTGGTCATAAAGCCCAAAATTGTGCAAGTCCAAGAAGACAAACCATGAGAATTTTTCCATATCCATCAACAAGGAAAGTATATGAATCTTGGAATAAGAATAATGCAAGAGGATTTGAAGACGAAAGGTCAAATGATCACAACCAAGGACATTCTCAAGTATGGGTGAAGAAGAATGTTTTGTTGAATGTAAATGAAGTTGATCATTGCACAGAAGGTGGCTGCCATATGGAAAGCCAAACTTGAGGTCTTTTAAAGACATTAGGTACACCTTGAGTTCATTATTGGAGGATGGATTCAAAGGTTAAATGATGGCTGCTCCAAGCAAGTAACAGGCCCAAGGATCATGGCATGTTGATAGGGGGAGTATGGTTAGCAAATAAAGTGAATCAACATGGTGATTTTTGAAGAATTGTACTTGATGTATGCTTACCTTTTATGAATTTACTAGATATTGTAGATGCATCTAGTTTTGGATATGATTGGCAAGATTGTTATTGGTATCTGGTTATTGGAAACAAAGTTAATCTAACTGGTTATCGAGTTTGTTATCATTATATATGAAGAACAACTGGCAATATTTTCATGGTGCGAAGTACAGGATTTTATCCATGATTTTGGATATGGCATTCAAGATTAGAAGCAGCGTTTTTCAAGCCTTGTTGAAGACATAGAGGAAGATCTACAGAATAATACAAAGAACACAATGAAGCTTAAGGATCCGAACTCAGGTACATAGCAGCATGAAGATCGAAGGACAGATCTGAAGGAATAAATTATTGAGTGGTTTGGTGACAAAGATATATCAAGTTTGAAGGGAAAACATCATCTCGTCCTGCTATATCTGAATTGGAGAGTAAGTTTTGTAATTTGAAATATGGAACCTGCTAGACAAGGGATGTGTGCTTGCACTTAATTTCATGTCAAAGGGACAAGTTTAAAATTTATATGCAGAATTCAGATCATATATGATGGAGATGTGATGACAAGGCAATGAAGTTTTTTTTAAGGATAAGTTGTTCCAACAATTAAAGTTCGAAATTCAGAAAATCACTTGCAGCAACATAGGACACGAGCTCAGGGGGAGAAATTTGGCATGAAAAACAACAACAAAAACATGGTGAGCTCAGTAAAAGGGGGAGATTAGCTCAGAAAATCAAAATCCTATATGACAGGAGGAGATCAACCAATGAATAAGAAGAAAACATCTCAGCTTGATTTCATGAAGTCTTCAAGAATAAAAAAAAAATTGGGCATTGTGAAGCTATTGATGGCTTTAGGATTGGCCCTTTTTCATTAATATCAAAGGGGGAGAAAAATGAAAAGAGAAGGTTGACATCAATAACAAAGGGGGGGATTGATGACAACACATTAATGACAAAGGTCAAAGAATAAAGGACATGGATTGATGAAGATATGATGTGGAAAGAATGATGACAAAGGGGCAATAAGCTTGACAAAGGAAAATGACATGGCAAAGGACAATAACATGACAAAAGACAATGACATGGAAAAGGACAAAGACATGATGATGTTGTAAAGCATGACAAGGTTGATGATGTGGCAAGCATGGACAAGCATGGACAAGCATGACAAACTTTGATGACATGGCAACAAACATGACAAGGTTAATACATGGCAAATGTTGATGACATGCCAAAGGTGGATGACATGGAAAGCATGACAAAGGATGATGACAAAGCAAGCAAGCATTGATGACAAGGCATATTTAAGGACATGAAAAGCAAGGAAAATGACATGGAGAGTGCCTTGGCGAGCATTTGGAAGACATCTTGCGGGCATAAAGAAAAGGCCCCCTGTGGGCATTTTATTGAGGCCTTGGCGAGCATTTTAAGGAGGTTGTGCGGGCATAACTTAAGGCACATGTAGGCATTTCATAGGAGGTCATGTGAGAATCCTAAGGAGGTTGTGTGGGCATCACAAGTGGCTCTTATAAGGCCCTTGTGGGCATCACAAAGGTCATATGCGGGCATCCTTAGCAAGGTTGAGGACAAGGCATTGCGGGCATTTCTTTAGACCCTTGCGGGCATTTCCAAAGACCTTGTGGGCATTTCCAAAGACCTTGTGGGCATTTCCAAAGACCTTGTGGGCATAATTAAAAGGTTGTGCGGGCATCCTAAGGAGATTGCGCGGGAATCCAAACGGCATGAAGAAGGGCCCTTGCGAACATTTGATGGAATAGAATCCTTTTGATTTATTTAATTAATGTTAAAAATACAAATATTTTGAAAGGCAGCAAATGACGTGGCATCAAAATCAAATGGTTGAAGGATGGCCACCATAAGTAAATCTTATTGGATGTTAAAGATAAAAATGACATGGCATGGTTGTTTATCTCCTTGTTTGAAGGATGGCCACCTTAAATAAATCTCATTTGATTTATTTAAGTATTTTAATGATAAAAATAAAATAAAAAGACATGTCGACCATCAGACTTTATGGAAAAGAAAAGTATAAATAGGGACAAAGCTCTAATTTGTAAAGTATGGATTTCGGTCGTGAAAAGGGATGAAGAGATCTGATCTTCGGGTACTGAGGCAACAATAGATCTGAGGAGCAGCAAAAGATTGAAGATCTTTTTATTTCTAGGCATGAAGAAAGGCACAACAGATCTGAGGAGAAGCAAAAGATTGAAGATCTTTATCTCTGATATTTATGGGCATGAAGAATTCAGGTGAATGGAAGTGTTTCCTTGGGCATATTTCTTATTGTAGATGATTGATAAAACCTTGGATCTCAAATTGATGGCTGAAGTTAAAGTTTATCTAACTTATATATCTTGATCTCATGGTATGACAAGTTGATTACTTGGTAATGATAACCCTGATTTGACAGAGATCAAATCGATTTGACTGAGATGACTGGAATAAATGTGTGTGTTCTTAGAAAATAATATGAGATGATGCTTAGATTTGATTATGACAGCCTTGATGACATGATAGTAATAGCCTAATATTGACAGCATCTTGATATGACATGTTCCTTGATAGTGACAGTAGCCTAATTTGATATGACGACATCTTTTGATTGAAGTGGCTTGGACATTGTGTAGCACAGGCAGAGCATAGACATGTGACATGATAGAGATTGCTTTGATTTAACAAAGATATATGACAGCTTGATGACAGTGATTGAAGTGGACAGTATTGACAAGGAAGTGACAAGTTGTTTAGATGACATTGATATCTTGAAGTGGATGATGTGATATGACAATTATGGTTGTTTGAATACAAGAACAAAATGTAATTGCAAGCTAGTCTTGCATCTGAGGTTTGGATACCTCAACCCTTCTTAGTTGGTGCTAATAAAACCAGGTTGGGCCCTGGAATAGGAGTTGGTGCTCTTCTTATTAGTTGGTGTTGATTGTAATCATGAAGATTGTTGTCTTCCATGTACAATACATAAAACAAAATTACCAAAAAAATGTTGTGTCACTTGATCTAGTTGATGATATGTTTATGATTCATTGTTGATTAGTTGATGGATGCTTATGAAATGATGAAGTAAATGGTATATAATGCATTGATGAATCCTTGGTTGATCAATAGAAGTTGAAAATGATTTAAATTGCCTACACATTGATTCACCCCCTCTGTGACCATTGTGTCCAACAATTGGAATCATAGCAAGGCCTTCACCATTAGCTTTGTAAGCTTGAAGGAGATCCGTGGACACAATTATGGATCCAAAAGTAGAATTCATCAATGATGTTCCTATATTTGATGAGAAAGATTATTTCGGTTGGAGGAGCAAGATGAAATCCTTTTGATCAATCCACCCATTCCATCAAATAAGAAGACCAAGTCTATTGCACAGAAAGAAGCTAAGAAGGACAACACAATAGCCTTGAAGTTTCTCATGGATGGACTTCCAAGTTCAGTCAAAGAAGGTGTAGGGGAATACACTTCAGCAAAGGATCTATGGTTCAAATTGGAGAGTAAATACCAAAAGGGAAGACAAGACACTGAAAGGGAAAATCAGGAAACAGAAGTCAAGATCACTGAAGATATCAAGCATGAAGAAAGGGAAGAATCTGACTCTAGTAAAGGTATGGATACTTCTGATTGTAGTAACTCCATATTCGATGATGTTGAAAATTTTATTGCAGATAATGATGAAGACTTGTTGAAATCCAAACAACAAATTATACATACTATATTAAACATTGATCTCAGAGCTGATTGGTTCCATAACATTGTTAATTTTAACTAATCTGATTTCTGGAGGTTTAAGAAGGTAACCTTTGAATGCTTGGACAATTACCAAAAGAAGAACATGGAACTAAAGGAGATGCTTAAGAAACTTAAGCATAAAGGAGTAGTGTTGTAGGATCAGCTGGAAGACAAAGAAGATGAAGCTGAAAGACTAAATATTGAATTGATCAGTCAAGCATAAGAACAAGTAGAAGAACAAGAAGAGCTTGGTGAAGATTCAGTAGATGAGCTTGAAGAGACAAGAAAGGCCAATATTGATTGAGCAAACCAGAATCTTGAGATGGAAGTTGTTGATCTCAGAAAGAAGATTGAAAAGTCAAATTCTCATGTGAAGTTCAGAAATAGTTCCGGCATCCTGTCAAATCATCATTGATCTTGTCCTTTGCTTATGTCTTCAAGTGTCTGCTCATGTCATCATCTCGTTTGCAACCTTTAATTTACTTTTGTGTCTTCCTCAAAAAATTAACCTAAAGATCAGAGAGGAAGAAGAAACTTCTCAAGAAAATGTGGTTGTAATAAAACTTCAATGGTCACCCAAAAATTCATAGGTAATCAACCTCTATTGTTGCTCATTAATGATCACCTGAATACTCAGTTCCATATCACATCTTCTCTTTTCTTCACATGTTGTAACTGCCTCTGATCATCATACCCCATAAGAGCTCCATTTCATGCATGTAAGGGCTCTTATAGGATGCTCGCAAGGACTCCAAATTATGCCCGCATTGGCTCTTTTCACATGTGCTCGTAGCTATTCCATAAAATGCCCGCAAGGGCCCTTCTTCATGCCTTTTGGATGCCCGCACAAGCTCCTTAGGATGCCCGCACAGGCTCCTTAGGATGCTCGCACAACCTTTTAATTATGCCCACAAGGTCTTTGGAAATGCCCGCAAGGGGCTAAAGAAATGCCCGCAATGCCTTGTCCTTAGCCTTGCTAAAGATGCCCGCATATGACCTCTGTGATGCCCTCAAGGGCCTTATAAGAGCCACTTGTGATGCCCACACACCCTCCTTAGGATGCCCGCATGACCTGCTATGAAATGCCCGCAAGTGCCTTAAGTTATGCCCTCACAGCCTCCTTAAAATACCCACCAAGGCCTCAATAAAATGCCCACAGAGGGGCCTTTTCTTTATGCCCGCAGGATTTCTTCCAAATGCCTGCCAAGGCACTCTCCATGTAATTGTCCTTGCTTGTCATGTCCTCAAATATTCCTTATCATCAATGCTTTCTTGCTTTGGCATCATCCTTTGTCATGCTTTCCATGTCATCTACCTTTGTGACGTTTGCCATGTCTTCAATATTTGACCTTTGTCATTAATGTGTTGGCATCAGTGACAACTTTGGTCATCAATCTCCCCTTTTTCATTGATGGCAACCTTCTCTTTTCATTATTGTCATGTCATTAAGGCTATCGTAAGAAAATATGAGCATCATTTCATATTCTTTTCAAAGAACACACACATTCAGTCAGTCATCTCAGTCAAATCGATTTGATCTCTATCAAATCAGGGTTATCATTACCAAGTAACCAACTTGTCATACCATCAGCTCAAGATATATAAGATAGATAAACTTTAACTTTAGCCACCAATCTGAGATCCAAGGTTTGCTCAATCATCTACAATAAGAAATTTTCCCAAGGAAACACTTCCATTCACCTGAATTCTTCATGCCCAGAAATATCATAGATAAAGATCTTCAACTTTTGCTGCTCCTCGGATCTGCTGATGCCTTTCTTCATGCCCATAAATCAAAAGATCTTAAATCTTTTGTTGCTCCTCGGATCTGTTGTTGCCTTGGTACCCAAAAATCAGAGCTCTTCATCCCTTTTCACGACAGAAATCCATACTTTACAAATTAGAGCTTTGTCTCTATTTATACTTTTCTTTTCCATGAAATCTGGAGGCCGGCATGTCTTTTTATTTTATTTTTATCACTAAAATACTTAAATAAATCAAATGAGATTTATTTAAGGTGACCATCCTTCAAACAAGGAGATAAACAACCATGCCATGTCATTTTTATCTTTAACATCCAATAATATTTACTTATGGTGGCCATCCTTCAACCATTTGATTTTGATGCCACGTCATTTGCTTCCTTTCAGAATAATTTTATTTATGTGGCCATCCTCATCTCATTGTCTCCATGTTTCAAGTATATATATATATATAGTTATTTTTAACCTTCTTGCCATATCATCACCGTGGGTTTGTCACCACTTTACCCCTGCTCCATCATATGCCTACAAGAGCTCCATTTCATGCCCACAAGGGCTCTTATAGGATGCCTGCAATGGCTCCAAATTATGCCCGCATTGGCTCTTTTCACATGTGTCCGTAGCTATTCCATCAATTGCCCGTAAGGGCCCTTCTTCATGCCTTTTGGATTCCCACACAAGCTCCTTAGGATGCTCGCACAACCTTTTAATTATGCCCACAAGGGACTAAAGAAATGCTCACAATGCCTTGTCCTCAACCATGCTAAGGATGCCCGCATATGACCTTGTCCCCAATGCCCGCGGCTAACCTCTGTGATGCCTGCAAGGGCCTTATAAGAGCCACTTGTGATGCCCGCACAACCTCCTTAGGATTCCTGCATGACCTCCTATGAAATGCTCATAGGAGCCTTAAGTTATGCTCGCACAGCCTCCTTAAAATGCCCGCCAAGGCCTCAATAAAATGCCCACAGGGATCCTTTTCTTTATGCCCACAAGGTGTCTTCCAAATTTTTGCCAAGGCACTCTCCGTGTCATTGTCCTTGCTTGTCATGTCCTCAAATCTGCCTTGTCATCAATGCTTGCTTCCTTTGTCATCATCCTTTGTCATGCTTGCCATGTCATCCACCTTTGCCATGTCATCAAAATTTGTCATGCATTAACCTTGTCATGTTTGCTTCCATGTCATCAACGTTTGTCATGCTTGTCCATACTTTCCACATCATCAACCTTGTCATGTTTTACAACATCATCATGTCTTTTTCCTTTTCCATGTCATTGTCGTTTGTCATGTTATTGTCCTTTTCCATGTCATTGTCCTTTGTCATCATTCTTTCCACATCATCTCTTCGTCAAGCCATGTCCTTCATTCTTTATCATGCTTGCCATGTCATCTACCTTTGTGATGTTTTCCATGTCTTCAATCTTTGACCTTTGTCATTAATGTGTTGTCATCAATGACAACTTTGGTCATCAATTATCATCACCAAAATTAGTAGGAGAATGATTATCCGCATCAGTATCAAGTTTATCACTTGAGGTTAAATCAACATCATTGGCGGGTTCATCATCACCAAAATCATCATTCGTCCCATTAAAATATTCACTTGGAGGGAAATCATCACCAATGCCATCAAAATCCTTGCTTGGAGGAAAATAACCTTCATCATTATTGGTGTCTTCATCCTCACCAGAATCATCACCTGTCCTTTTAAAATCCTCGCTTGGAGGAAATTCATCATCAGTGCCATCAAAATCCTCGCTTGGAGGAAAATCATCATCGGTGCCATCAAAATCCTCGCTCGAAGGAAATTCAACTTCACCATTATCAGTGCCCTCATCCTCACCAAATTCATCATCTGTCCCATTAAAATCCTGACTTGGAGGAATATCATCATTGCTTCCATTTAAAATCCTCGCTTGGAGGAAAATCGTCATCCCTACCATCATAATCCTTGCTTGGAGGAAAATCATCTTCACCATTATTGGTGCCTTCATCCTCACTAAAATCATCATTTGTCCCATTAAAATCCTCACTGGGAGGAAAACCATCATTAAAGCCATCAAAATCCTGGTTGGGAGGAAAACCATCTTCAACATTATTGTTGCCTTTATCCTCACCAAAATCATCATTTGTCCCATTAAAATCCTCGCTTGGAGGAAAATCATCGTCTGTGCCATCAAAATCCTTGCTTGGAGGAGAAACATTATTAGTCCCATTAAAATCCTCACTTGAAGGAAAATCATCATCAATGCCATCAAAATCCTTGCTTCTAGGAGATTTATTATCAGTCCCATTAAAATCCTTGCTTGGAGGAAAATGACCATCAGTGCCATCAAAATCCTTGCTTGGGGGAGGAACATTATCAATCCCATTAAAATACTCACTCAGAGAAAAATCATCATCAGTGCCATTAAAATCCTCGCTTGATGGAAAACCATCTACACCATCATTAATGCCTTCATCCTCACCAAAATTATTATCTATCCCATCAAAATCCTCCCTTGGAGGAAAATATTGGCTTGGAGGGAAATCATCGTTTGTGCTTTGAAAATCCTCGCTTGGAGGAAAATCAATGTTAGTGCCTTGAAAATCATCGCTTGGAGTAAAATCATTGTTGATGCCTTGAGAATCATTTCCTTGAGCAAAATCATCATTGATGCCTTGAAAATCGTCACTTGGATGAAAATTTTCATCATCTTCCTCGGTGTCTTTAAAATCTCTACATGGAGGAAGCTCTTCATCATCATCACTAATGCCTTTAAAAGCCTCACTTGAAGGTAAATCATCATCGGTGCCTTTGAAATCCCCACTTAAATTAAAATTTCCACCATCTTCATGTATATCTTTAGACATTGAGATTGATTCAGACGAGTCCATGACTTTTCACTAAAAAGTATAAGAGAATGAAATTTTCTCACACTCTTCACCAAAAAGTACAATGGTGCAACTATCAACCCTCAACAATCTTATAGCTAAAAGAACGAAATTTTCCCTCCAAAATTTCCCTGCAAAATAAATCACACATTTCAAACACAATCATAACACTATTAAAAGTAATTTAATTTATCGTATAAAAATTGTAAAAATACTAATAAAATGACATTTAAACAATGCTTTCCAAACTTTTTGATACACTATTAGTTATTTACATTAATTTTTTAAACCAAAAGTCATAACACTAGTCAAATTTCATTTAGCCTTCTTCTCTAAGTTTAGAAATAATGCATTAGCTAATTACACAGTTTTTAATCCCACATTCGTAAAACGAATAATGTTAAACTTAATATTAGCCATATAAACTATTTTGATTTTCTATTCTTCACATTTGAAATTTCGAGTAATTTAATAGTTCTTTGAAGGTTAGTTATATTTTTTCTAAATAAATATTTCTATTTTATATTTCCTTTGGCAATGTTTGTTATGTGCTTTTGTCATTTCATTTTAATCCCACATTCATAAAACGGTAAACAAACACTCATTTTATGCTATATTAACGCAGTTTGGTTTTCTACAGTCACCATTTGCAAACAACGATCCACAAGGCTTTGAAGACAATAGAAGAGCTTCAAACATTGTCAAGGTTTGTTAAACTATTTTTCGAATGTAAATTTTGTTTTTAAATACTTTAAATTTTTAATGTTTTAATGCAAAAATTTTTCCTTTGGGCTTCGGCATGCCCTCTGTAAAAAACCTGGGTAATTTTTATTTTTTGCGGGAGGGCATAAGCGCCCATTGCATAGCGGGGCATAGGCTATGCAATGCCCCATGGCCCACAGGCTATGCAATGGGCTGCCCAAACGAGTTCCCATTACATACCTCGCAATGGGCGCCCATTGCATAGCCCACGGGTTATGATTTGGGTGCCCAAATGGCGCTCGCCCTAGCGGGCGACACGCTATGCTATGGGCGCCCATTGCTTATATGATGGGATATGCAATAACCCATGCCCATGGGCTATGCAATGGATGCCCTTTGGGTGGACCATGCGATATCCATGGGATTTGGGCACCCATTGCATATCCCACAGGCTTTGGGCACCCATATGCAATGGGTGCCCGGGGGGAGGATCGGAGCTCCTCCCCACTACTAAAGGGGCGGGTTTGACTCACCCCTTTGGCAACTGAGAGGAGCTTCTCTCCTCCTCCCGAGCACCCTTTGTGTGCCCATAGTGCTCTCCCGACGTGCCCAAAGCCCATGGGCTATGTAATGGGTGCCCAAATCCCATGGCTATTGCATGGGCCGCCCAAAGGGCATCCATTGCATAGCCCACGGGCTAAGAAATGGGCACCCGTAGCATAGCCCGTAGGCAATGCAATATCCCATGGCTATAGCCATGAGCTATTGCATAGCCCACGGGATATGCAATGGTGCAGCCAATGCATATCCCTTGGGCTATACGTTGGTCGTGGGGGTTCCAATGCATAGCCCTTGGGCTATGCTATAAGGGCGCCTGTAGCATAGCCCAAGGGATATGCATTGAGCATGGGGTGCCCATGCATAGCCCTTGGGCTATGCTAAGCCAGCAAATGTTGAGCCCTTGGGCTATGCTACGGATGCTACGGGCGCCCGTAGCGTAGCCCAAGGGATATGTATTTAAAAAAAAAATTCTCAAGCTCCCTCTACATTTAAAAATTTGCTATGCTTTGTATAACTATATGTTAACAATTTTTTTTAAGTGCAACTATTTTTTTTAAACATATACTAAACCTTTTTTGTTTTGTTTTTGACTATAGGGAAAATGGCATCAAGAAAGCTATATGTAAACATCTCTAGAGAGAGATCGTTGATGAAGTCATCGAAAAAAATAGTTGAGCCATCTGACAATGTCGTGTATGATGAAGTTGTACCCAATGATGATTTAAAATCCAAGAATGATAGATAATGGAAACACGCGCCACCTAAGGAGAAAACATACTATTCTTGGTTTCTAAAAGAGAAATATCAAGGCAACTCAGACAGTATTCACTTATATTGTGTTGGATTTGCATATCTTAAAAATGATTATCACTCATTGGGATTGTTGCAAGATATTTGTTTGGTGTTGGGTAAAGACATTGTTTATGCACTAGTGAAACAAGCTAAAACCTTTGTCAAAATCTGGTATTTTTTGAAGGTTTCAAACTATAAGCTCGAGGAAATTTTCACATAATTTTGTGTAGGATTCATGCATGATATTGAGCGCAAGAGTGTTCGTTTCTATATTTTTATATATTTTTGAATTTCTTATGCTTTGAATTATATGACCATGTGATAGATTTAATACAATAATGTTTTATTTCGCAGGATTTTGCTATGCCACTTTCCCATATTCTGAATGGAATTTATTCTACAGAAGAAAATTCGATGGATGTCATTAATGCCCCTCTTCATAAGGGAGAAGCACCAAAGAAGGGAGAAACACCAAAGCAAAAATGAGTGCAAAATGTTCCTAAAGAAGCACAAGCACAGAAAGGAAAAGGCATCCAACAATCAAATGAAGTACCTAGGAAGGTTACATTCAAAAGGATATCTCGCTCAACTGAACATGATCGAAGAATTGTTGGTGATGACGATGTTACTTATGTTGGTAAGAGTAAGAGACACTCTTCTAAAAGACCTATGGATGATGAAGTTTTCATTCCTGATCAACAAGTTGTTCTTTTAGATACAACTGCTTCAAGACATAAAAGGAGGAGAGAAGTTGTTCAATCCAATGTTGAAAATCATAGTGAGAACTCGGGGGACAGTTTGGAAATCATTACTCCAGGTGGTGATCTAGATGATGGTGTTGTTAAGACAACACAAAATGCTATTCAAGATAGATTACAGAGGGATTATAAGTTGGTTCACAATGGGAATAAATTTGATTTAAATGTAAAGAAACTTTATAGACACACAGAAGTCTAAGAGAAGTATCAATTAGGAAAACACATCGCTTGCATGTTCATAACTTGAAAGCATTGATGAGGCACAATCGCTATGCACGGTGGTTGACTACCTAGTTCTTGTTGACCCAAAAGATATTCTTGTTAGAGATGCATTTGAATAATCAATTTTTTTTATCACAACTACTATGCTTTCGGGGGGAATCATTATGCGGAGGCTAGAAGATAATTGATGCAAGAGTTTCCCAAAAACCCTATTTTTCAAACAGTGAAATGCATCATTTACGTTGATTAACAAATGTGGAATCAAAACTATTGGCATGGGATCACAACACAAATAGTGACTATAGGATGCCCATGACATTAGTTAAAATGGAAAGATTTATCCACAATGAATTTTAATAAATATGTGGTGGGGATAAATCGAAAGTTGATGCAGATTTCCAGACACAATGTTGTATGGAAATAGGTATCCCTATTAAAGAGGACAATGTGAAACAGAAAGGTTTGAAAAGAAGTGATGCACTCAGAGCTGTAGATAACTATTTTCAATTGGCATTTAGAACAGGCCCCATATGGGATTTGATTGATGACATATTTAGCATGTGGGAGAATATTGGCGTAAAAAATCAGAAGGTAAAAATAAATAAAGCAGTTGCATGGAGCAGTAGTCAAGGAAGCCCTAATGTCAAAAATTTGCCAGAAGATATGACTATAACACCTTGGAGATCATTGCAAGGTGTGAAGGATGAAACACTTATATCTACAATACTGTCATGTGTAAAGTCGGGTGAATTATCCATGGAGGAAATGTGCAATGATTTTGAAAAGTAAGTTTATAGGTTGTTTTTATTTTTTTAAGTTTATTTTTTGAGTTTAAGATTTTTTATTAAATAAGCATTGTGTTATTATTAGATGTCATTGTTAACGCCGTTTATTTTTACATCATGTAGTCATAAGGTTTACATTAAAATACAAAAGGATATGGTTATAATTTTGGGTGAGAAGAGTTGGGATGATGTCATATGCAACTATCCAGATTCAAGCTCCATGGAAAACTTAAAAGATTTTTTTGTTGCATATAAAAAGGTATGATGATTTATGATATTTTCTATTTTATTTATTTCTAAGTGAATTCATTTCTATTTTATTACTTATAGATATAATTTTTTTTTAAAGATGTTAAAGAAGAATACAGTACCATAGTCTTTCAAAATTCATATTCAAAGAGCCAAAATAGAACGACAAAGAAGACAACGTCTTGCAAACGTTGAACTTGATGACATCCTTGATCATCACGTTTGGAATGGGATCGACACTATGCAATATAAAGTGATTTTGGGTGATTGTGCAAACATTGCAAATCTTGTCCCCAAAAAGGAGTACTCCCTAGTTATTGCAGATATCCCTCATGGATACAATATCAAAAACATTACTTATGATTGTGAGCCTTATACATACCAGTCATTCAATAAAGTGGTTTCGGTATTTCTGGACGTCACAACATCACCCCTATGGAGATTTCTTGTTTTCCATTCAGATGTACAAGGAGGAGCAATGCTAACAACTTTCAAGGATAAAGCAAACTTAAGGAAACAACTGTATTGGTAAGATATTTGTAGTATATTATTAAACATTTGAATTTAGAAACCAAAATTATTTTTCTATAAGTTAATTAGATTCTTATCTATTTTTGTTACACACATAAGCCTAACATTCGTAGCTCCAACACTGATCCAATTATGAGTGATACCGAAAACTACATCTTGCACGTTGAACAAAAGATGAGACCTATGAAACTATTTTAATCAATAAAAAGAGTGAAGGAAAATATAGTCAAATATTGTCTTATAATACTGTGGTTAACAAGTTAACATATGAAGAAAGAGATTTGAAAGGAGAGACTGTAAACATCTACCAGAAGCCACAAGCATTGATTAATTATCTCATAGGTACTTTTTCAAGAGAGGGAGATTGGGTTTTAGATTTGTTCTCGGGATCAAGTAATATTTCTGATATTACATATGAAACTAGTGCCGTAATCTAAATTCAATAATATATATTTTTTAAATTTATGTTTCATTATGTTCTTTAACTTTTTTTGTTTTGTATGTGTTGATTAGGTACATCAATAGCATGTTCATTAAAAAAAGGAAGAAATTGCATATCCATTGAGAATGATCTACTACAGTGCAATTATATCAAGCAAAGAATTAATGCTATGAAAGTTCTTCTAGATGAAATGCGGGAAGTTGGTTTGAAGAAAGGAGAATTTAGTGAGTCACTTGTGGCAAAGATGTCAACGGAGCCTCAGACTCCTTTAAAAGGGATGTTCAAAAAATATCACTTTGGACATTTCGCAAAAGTAGAGGACCCAATGGAAGAACACATTGAGGTCCAGGAAGAGAGCCAACCAACATAAAATGTCAACTTCGATGAAGATTTTGGGATGCATGATATTGTTGATTAGTTTCATATCGTTGATGAAAATGTCAAAGTTGACAAAAAATTTATAAGATATTTTTGTAATGTTTTGAATTGAAGATTTTATTTTGAGAATAATTGTTATGTTTTTAATATGTTATTTAGAAATATATGGTGTACGCTTTGTAGAGTTTATGTGAATCATCACTTTATGGAAAATAATGTGAAAGAGTATCATTTTTATATATCAAATAGCAGAAAATACGTTGAAAAATAGTTTGGAATGTATTTTTTTCTCATTTTGTTTAGAAATTTGCCCAAAAAATGACTTTTTTAAGATAAAAATTTAAAGAAAAAACTTTGAAAATGCATATATTTTTCGTTCTAACTAGCTTCTAAATCTTACAAAAATTCAAAAATGTGTGTATTTTTTTACTATAGCTAGCTATTAAATGTAGATTTTTTTGTAAAGTTTGGAAAATGACCCAAGTTGTAAATAAACGTTATAGTTTTCTTATGACCAAGAAGTTTCAAAATCACAAAAAAATGGCTCAAAATGAAAAATGGTGCTACCAATATACACACTTTTTGAAACAAATGTAACAAAAAGCTACTCAAATTGACCCCCCAAAAAACGAGAACAGTTTCGGGTTCTCGTCAAGTTGTATAACTTGTAACTTCAAGTGTGGTCTCTCATAAATAAGGCTACCAGTATACACACACACACGCATGCACACACACACACCCACACCCACAGATTTTGATTCCAAAGAAAACCAACTTTCAAAAGAAGCCTTATTAGTGCATAAAGGAACTCCAGCTAAACAACAATTCACAGGAAATATCAGTTTTGATGAATATGTTAGGTTATTGTTTTAATGGTTCTGATCTTTTGGTTAGTTTACTTCTTAGAACAATTTTCATTCAACATTGTTTTTATTGTTAGGTTAGAAAGTCTTAAAGTATGTATAAGTCCTTGCCTCTTTTGAAATATATATAAAGTGTCTCCATAGATATATTAGACTTCTGATTTATATTAAAGTATAATCGTATCTCATTTTTCTTAATAACACAAAACCACAACACAAAATGATAATTTACAACCTAATTCTATGATTTTTTATAATTTTAAAATTTTACAATTTAATTTATGGATTTTTTATAATTGAGATTTTACTTTAATATATATTTGATTTTTTATAGGCTATAATTAAATATTCATGTCATAGGTGTTTTTTTCTCTGAAGGAGAACGAGCAAATGACAATATATACATTATCATATGTTTAATCAAGCAAAATCCAATTGTCCATGTTTTCATTTCTTCCTCTCCTCTCTAATGTGTGGTTATGGGTGCTTAAAAAGTGTATGTGTACTTTTACCATGTGCTGCATGAAATCTCTCAGGCAATAATCCTTGCAAGAGATGGTGTTGTGTTGGGATCAACCTTGCAGTGGTCACCTAATAACATGGTTCAAAGGGCCCTCATAGTCCTTTGGGTTGTAGTAGCATCGATGTTCTTGTGTAACCCCCTCTAACCTTTTAAATTGGCCCTTCTCCAAATTTAAATACACCACTTTCTAACATTCTTAATTGTTTTATTTTTTATGGAATTATTTGTGTCAAAGGGATGACATTCAAATCCAGAAAACAAACCAGATATGAAGGTATTGATTCAATGTAAATTTTGAGGCATGTGAGTTGTGTATGGAACTACCGAGAGTGGTGTGATGTGGTCCCAGTGTCCATGATGAGGACTGAGCTTGTAATAAAATCAATCGCTTTAGTTGTCATGGTTAGAGTGTTAGGTATTTAGGGTCTGATTTTTGTTGTGGTCATCAACTTAGGAATTAACCTGAAGCTAGAGTTCTATTGTTTATTCAATTGTTATGCACATCTTTCATCTAGGCTAGCTTGTGGCCTCTCATATTTTGTTGTTGATATTTAATTTTACCTAATAAGGCCTTCGTCCATACTTGAAGCATGGGAAATATATGGTCTATAATTCCTTTCCTTGCTTGGATATTTGGATAAGTAAGGGTCGATGATAATTTTTCTTTTCGAGTGCCAATGGAGCTAAATGACTAACCTTGTTGTTAGAGTTATCCTTACAAAATGATTTCCTTATTCTAAGATGATAATATTACCTAGTTTGGGAGATAGTGGAACGTTATATTACTTGGCCTGGGAGAATTGGATGGATAATAACCTCCTCCATTAGGCAACCATACTAAAACCTCTTCCTCCTTCAAACTTGGTGGGTGCTCAATGCTTACCGTCAAGGCTTGGGAGTGGGATGGATATTGTTGTAGGTATGGCTATTGCTATTGTTGTTTGGTGATGCAATTTAGTTATATTTATTTTCTATAAAAGATATTGAAAATTCAACTCTGAGAGTTTTGAGGGCTTTAAGATTTAATTCATGCTCTCAAGGGGCAATCCTATCCTTCGTCCATTTTTTTTGTTTGAAGAAAATATTTAAGGACACCATGACGATAAAATATTTTGAATAGCATGTCTTGATTTGATTTTCTTCTTACTGACCTTCTGTGCTACAATGGGTTGTTGGTAGTAGCAATTGCAAGAACATTGACATTGTAGGCCTTGTTGGTTTGTCTCTTATGTTGTATGCTTGGAAAACTGAATAATATAATGCAAACATGGTCAATGAGATTGAGTTTATTTTATTTATTTATAATTTAAGATATTTGTGTGTATATATATATATATTAGAAGGAATTTTGCTTCTTTGATGCTTGAAGTTTGACTACGATTGATTTCAAGCTTATCCAAGAGTTTTACATATGTGGAAAAACAATAATGGTGGTAAGATTTGAAGTTGGTAGAGAGTAGGTTCATAAGTTTGATCTTGCTTTGATATGGAGTATTTGCAAAACAAAATGAAGGCAACAATATAAAATGGAAACACGCACACAATTTTTTTATAGAAAGCACAGTAGTACAATAAAACCCAAATTCTATTAATGAATGGAATGGAAAAACATTGTAAACTACAAAGCAATACAAACTAGCTCAGATGGTGGTAGCTTATCTCTGAAGAAAGATGTTTTTGGCTAGGCTCATTGACACGAGCTCATGACAGAAAGACTGTGAAGGGAATTTTTATCATAAGCATGAAGAGGTAGAATCCTTAACATCCAAAAACCTAACCCTAGGAGATGAAGCGCCAAGAAAGGATTTGTGGACCCCGAGGTGGCTAGTTGATACGTCAATTTCTTGGGGGCACAATGTTTACATACGATCTTCGTTTAGGGTGCTCAATAGCCCATTGGAAAGAACTAACCGAGAATTACAACCTTTGTTTGGTGCCAAGGCATGCCATGACATCCCCCCCCCTTCCCCCGATTGGCCAAACAACATCGCTTATTGCCTCAAAATAGCCCCAGAAGTTTGGGACCCAAAAAAATGTTGAAAACTACCAAGAAGATGGAGAACCATTTCAACATGGTGGAATAAGTGGGTGGCCACCATTATCCACTTTGATTAGTCCTCCCCCTTAGAGAGCAATGGTCCACATTGCATCAAATTCCTCCATCGGATGGGGAAACTTTTGTTGAATTTGAATCCTAATGAACCACTTTCCCTGGTGAAGAAGTTGCCCTGCTGTGAAAACCCGATATGGTTGGATGTTCTATTGGAAAGTGCCCTTAATCTCAGTGTCCATGATGCAATCAAATATATCCTTCTCAATGCAGTCAGGATTGAGTTGTGTAGGGGCCAAGTGCTCGACTACCTCTGAGGTGTCCAAGAGGGGTGGAAAATATGGTCGAAGTAGCTCCACATGAAAGATAGGGTGCAAGCCGAGGAAAGGGGGAATACTTAACTCAAAAGGATTCTCATACACAACCTTGGTGATTGTGTAAGTCCCATATCAAAGTGGGTGGAGCTTCCTATGGATCCCTATGAGTCATTATTTCTATAAATGTAACTAGACCTGATAACCAACCTAAAAATTATGTAGAAATCGATGTTGGTCATGTCGCTGCTTATACTCGGCATTGGATTTATGCATGATATCGTGAACTTGTTGTTAGATGTGTTGGATCTGCTCAACAAATTTGGATTCCCAATCATACTTAGTTTGAGCATGGGAGGACGCTTCTTGTGTATATGCAATGGGAAGTGCTACATCAATTGAGGCTAATGGTTGGAACACCAAGCATACCTCAAAATGGTTGTGGCTATAGAGTTGTGGAAGGATTTGTTGAAGCTATGTTGAACATAAGGAAGGATCTCATCCCAAGTGTGGGGATGTTTAGAATTGTACATTCTTATGATATGCACAATCATCCTATTGACCACTTTTGTTTTCCCATCGGTTTGTGGGTGGAAGGCAATTGATTTGGTTAGCTTGGTGTTCATCATCGACCATAGGTCAGATTAGAAGGTACTCAGGATTCTGTTGTCTCAATCTGAAATGATGGTCCACGAGAGGGAAAAATGAACCCAAACATGCTCGAAGAAGAGCTTAGCAGTGGCCTCTGTTGCGATGCTCTTCTTACAAGGAGTTAAAATTGCCATCTTAGATAATTAGTTAACAACTACAAATGCATAGCCATTGACATGCTTGGTCGAATGCAAGTCAAACATGTAGTCCATGGAGACAAATTCCCAAGGCTTGTATGGGGTAGGCAATGGAGTGTACAATCATTGCTTCTTGATGGCAGGTTTGGCAATGTCACAGGTGGTGCATGATCGAATGTACCTACCAATGTCTTGTTAGAGCTTAGACTAGTAGAAGTACTTCCACAACACCACAAATGTCTTCTCTGTATTGAAGTGCCCTACCACTCGACTGTAATGTGCCTCCCAAATCATCTTTTTGTGCTCGCTTGAAGGAACACAGAGGTGGTCGAGATGACATAAAATTTCACCCTGGAGATGAAAGTTTGACACTGATCTCCATGCTTGTAATGTTTGATAGGTGATTGCAAATTTAGGGTCACTATTGTACAATTTGGGCCACCCAAATGTCTCATGTCCACGAGAGTTGAGCACGGTATTCAGTAAATGAACTGGAGGTCGGCTAAGGTAGTCTGCAACGTGACTGGTGATTTCCTTCTTATACTTGATTTTCAAAGGGAACTATTGCAGGTATGTGGACCACTTTTGATGGCAGTCATTCTGTTACTTTCCTTGCATTTGCATGAACTACAGGGGCTTATGATCAGTGTGGATTATGGTCTCCTTCCCTAGGATGTAATGTTTCCATTGATGATAGGCCTGCATAATGGAGAACATCTCCTTGTCATAGGTGGGATACCTATGAATTGAATCAAATATTATCTCAATATGATAGGCCACCAAATGTCCATGTTGAGTGAGGACTGCACATACAGTAATTTCAGAGGCATCTGTATCAATATCAAAGGGTTGTTGCAGGTTTGGCAAAGTAGGGAGCGACGTTGAGAAAAGGTGTCATTTCATATCCTTGAAGGATTTCTATTTCTATGCACACCAAGCGAAATTGTATTTGGATCCACCCTTAGTCACTTGGCTTAAGGGCCAAGCGATATGAGAGAACCCCAACACAAACTTGCGGTAAAAGTTGGTGAGGCCCAAGAAACCGCGGAGCTCTATTAAAGTTGTTAGTGCTGGCCAATTACGAATGAATTCGATCTTTGTTGGGTCCACATACACCCCATGTCCATCCACGATGTATCCCAGGTACTTAATTCTCTCCATGTCGAATGAACGTTTCTCCAAATTGAAGTATAACTTGTGTTGTCACAAGGTGCTTAGGACTTGCTCAATGTGCTGCAAATATTCCACCCAAGTTTTGTTGAAGATGAGGATGTCATCCAAATACACGACCACTAAGGATTTTGTGGACTTCAATATATCATTCATCATACTCATGATTATTGTTGTAGTATTAGTCAAGCCAAAAGGCATGACCAACCACTCAAAAAAGCCTTCTTTAGACTTGATGGTTGTCTTCCATACATCACTTTGCTCGATCGAGACCTAGTGGTATCTTGACTTGAAATCAATCTTGCTTAAGAACTTGGAACCCCTAAGTTGATTAAGAAGATCATCAATCCAAGGGATTGAGTATCGATTCTTGACAATGATCTTGTTCAGGGCTCCGTAATCAATGCAAAGTCACTATGTCTCGTCCTTTTTATACACCAACACAATTGGGATTGCACAACGTGAGAAGCTTTGTCGAATGTGTCCTTTTTGGATGAGATCTTGAATCTGACGCTTTATTTCCTCATTATCCAAAAGCGAGTGTCTATATACTATGCCATTAGGTAAGGGAGCACCAAGTATCAAATCAATTGCATGTTTAATATGACAATGTAGGGGCACCCCTTTAGGCAAGGCAATGATATCTTTGTATTCTTCAGCAATCTTGTCCACCTGCTCCTATTGTTTAGAGAGACATTGTGATGATGTTGCGGCGGTTACAGTGACCTCACGGGGGCTTCACCAGAAGGCAATATAATACCACGTTCATTCATATTGCGGTATTAAATATTCACGAAAACCTAAAAATTATATTGCTTATATATTAAGGCACAAAGGGTTTTTTTAATTTAATGTAACAATACAAAAGTACTTTGGGGTCTTTTTTATATGGGTGGGCTGACAAATATCCGCCAAATGGAGATGGAGGCATCACGAACGGATGAGAAATCGGGTTGAGGCAAGGCTCAGGATTACCAGTACGCAGGGAAATCGCTTCTTGATGCATGCTTGAGGCTAGGGGTTTCGTGGTGAAGTGGGTTTCCAGTAGATCATAGTCGAGAGACAGTGGTCATTGACAGCCAATTGTTACCAATATCACTCAGCTAGTTGTTACCAATAGCCTTGGGAGGCTCTAAGCCTCCAGGGCCTATTATAGGCCCTCAATAGGCCTTAGGGGCTTGAATACCCAACCACTCGTGCCTATTACAGGCCTTGGGAGGTTTAGTCAACCTCCTAGAGCTTGTTACAGGCCCTGGGGGCTTGGATACCTAGCCCATAACAGGCTTATTCAGCGATTGGGGAACTGCAACATGCAATCTAAATATTGTACTATGTGCATTGGATCTAGTGACATACAAGAAGTGTTCTCCTATCTCTTCATTAGACCATTAGATGTTGCAAATCATAATGATATCTAGTTGAGTAATTGCGTTATGGGTGAAGTAATGTGCATCCACAATATACATCGAAAGAAGCAAGGTGCATTGTAGAATGCATGTGGGGTCATAAGAGGGGTATCATATCAATATACTATGTAGAAATATAAAGGGGTATAAAAAATGTTAATGAAAAAATTGATACATACAATATCTAGTGAAAATAGGGGTTTTTTAAAATTGGGAAGGCATATTGGGAGGGGGTTAAAAAAAAAATATTTTGGAAGGTATTTTTCAATATTTAGTTAAATTGGGGATGTTGTTTCATATGCAATGAACGAACGTGCTATGATAGCGGTTTATTGAGTGAAGCCCCCGTGAGTGACCTTCCTTCCACCTTTTGACCAAACCATGAAGAGAACAAATTTCTTAATACGAGAGATTACCTTTTGACATTGCTTTGTCGAGATTAAGGGAAGTGCAATAGTCGGAACTACCTCGGGTACCCTATAGAGTTGGCCTCCCAAAGTAACATTGACATCGTGGGGCATGTACTCATAAACAATATGACATTTCCACATACAAGGTTGTCCTAAAAGAACATCACAAACTTCGAGTGAGGAGACATCACACAGTACCTTATCTTGGAAGGGCTTGATGTCGTAGGATAGGCGACATTATTGACTGACGGGGATGTCTCACCCTTGGCTCAACCAATCGATGGTGTGTGGTTGGGGGTGAGGCATTGTCAACAACTTCAATCTTTTAAGGATCACAGTCGATATCAGGTTCTTCTGGATACTGCTGTCAACAATGAAATGTAGCAGATTCCCCTTCACCCACATCTGTGAGTGGAAGAGCATCTCCCCTTCCTTTGGCTTATCTAGTTGTATATTTTTGGTTTCAATGGTGGCACTGGTTTCCGCATCGATGATTTTCTTTCCATTGTCTTGCTCCGCATTAAATTCCGATCCAGATTCCAACTCCAAGGATTTCATTTCGGCCAAAAGTGATTGCTTCGAGCAACATTCGTCAGTGTTGTGCTAGAACTCACACCACTTTCCAGTGTCCTTCAAATTCCTGTTACCCTTCTTTAATTTCAATTTGGATTGGTTGTCATGAGTTTGGATATCCTTGCTTTGTCCTTTGTTCTTTGAGTTAGTGCCACCTTTACGAGGGTTCTGCTACTAATGGTTTGCAAACCCGAACTCCCGCTTATCTTTTGCTTGAATTTTTGCTCAATTTTGACAACATATCGTTAAGTGGCTTCCAATGAGGAAATGTCTAGGAAATAAATCTCTGTTTGGATGTACCTGTGTAGGATTCTACGGTACTTTAGGACCAAGTTCCATTCGAAGTCTCTAATACCCAACATTGACCACAAGGTATGTAATATATTAGTAAACTCTGGCACAGTCTAGTCTCTCTCTTGGTGCAAAGTTGCCCATTTCATATACTGGTCATCGTATTTTTCGATGTGGTAGAAATCCTACTCAAGGGAATTGACAAAGGATTCCCAAGTGGGTTCTATACCATATGCTATAGACTAATCTCTGACATGTCTCTCACAGTAACACTCCCACCAATATTTGACATCGGGGAGGGACTTAAGGAGTGCGAAGGTGATATTTTCATTGTCAATTTTTTTTTTAACATAGTAATAACCCTCTAATGGATTTAGTTGTTTCTCCAAGGCATTTGTGTCTATCTAGCCTTCAAATAAAGGAGTGTCAAATTTAACTTGTACCTTAAATGGAGTTGCACCTCCAAAATGGTTGCTCGTTGAAGGTGCCTCTGCCATCACCATCGAAGGATCTAGGCTAAATTATTCATCATCTCGTTCCTTTGTTGCACAAGAGCTTTTTTGAGCAACAGTTTAATAGGACCTCCTGCTTTGTCATATGTCTTTTCTTATCTCGCCAAGTGAGGTTGCTTAGGTCGACGAGAGTGGCTATCCCCAAGCTCAACTAGTTTGAGACCCAACTCTTGATATCTGGATCATGTTTGAGAAACAACAGGAGCAGATTGCTCTAATACCATTGACCTGGACTATTTGTAGAATGAAATGAAGGCATCAATATAAAATGGAAACACACATACAAATGTTTTGCAGAAAGCACAGTAGTACAATAAACCCAAATTCTATTAATGAATAGAATGGAAAACACTGGAAACTGCAAAGCAATACAAATGATCTCAAATGGTGGTAGCTTATCCATGAAGAGAGATGTGTTGGCTACGCTCATTCGTAAGATCTAATTACAAAGAGACTATAAATGACTCTTTTATCATAAGCATTAAGAGGAAAAAACCCTAACATCCAAAAACCTAACCCCAGGAGATGAAGTGCCAAAATAATTTGTGGCCCCCAAGGTGGCTAGTTGATACGTCAACTTCCTGAGGGCACAAATTTTACATACAATCTCCGTTAAGGGTGCTCGATAGCTTGTTGGAAATAACTAATCAAGAATTACAACATTTGAGTGGGGGCAGGGCATGCAAGATGAAATTATTGGCCCCCGATTCGCCACAAAATATCATTTAGGGCCTTAAAATGGCCTCTAAAGTTTGAGACCCAAAAAACTGTAGAAAACAACCAAGAAGATAAAGAACCGTTATAACTTGGTGGAGTAGGTGGGTGACCACCAGTATCCACCTAGATCATGCTTGATCTAATTTTTGAAATAAATAAATCATAATATAGACCCACTTCCAATATTATGCCATTAGATTGGATTATTGTGTTGTAACGTTTTCTTAATAATTAATTTTCAAAGCCATATCCTATTAATCGAATGATGAAGTCTCTTTAGTATATTTTATGTAATTAAAATTATAACACATTGATGAGGTTTCCAAGACTATTATCTACACTGCACATATACTCTCGTTGTGCATTATTGTGTTGTAACATTTTCTAAATAATTAATTTTCAAAACCATATCCCTTTTTTCCACAAAAAAAAATCATAACTATATTAATCAAAATATAGTTACATTCTTCATATACCTTCAAGAGGCATGTCCATCATTTTCAAAAGAGTCTTTCAACCATTGTGTTCATAATTTGATATACATATATTGTACAACAATCTCACAAATAAACATGCAAATGAGCTTATTCAACTCATATTCATCAGTCTTTTTTAAGGGCCATCTTTCTATACAAAGATTGCATGATATCTCTATTAACATCATCATCAGTGTTGAGGCACACTTGAAAACTTGAACAACAAAAGAAAATATGCCCCCGGATTCATATAAAAACATCTAATAATAGAGCGATTATAGCATACTGTTACCTGATATGTTTTGCGGAAGAACACAAAAATATCAGGAAAAAAATTGATGTTCTCCAAAGCATTTCCTGTATAAACTAGATAAACCCAAAAAATATAAGTACTTCCACACATCAAGACTCACAGAAGGGTGCATGATAGTAAACCTGAGATTACCCATTTACCGATTCATATATATACCAAACTCCAAAGTGCATTGAAGTTCATACTGATACAAGTTCATCTACCTTGGAATTTCTTTCTCTATAAACATGCTTTATGGATACAGTATTCAACAAAGCTTTTAGTCTTCATGCTTCATGCAACAGAGACTCCAGATACAAATTATGAATTTTATTTTTACCATTTATCCAATTGACAATAATATGAGAGTCTCTAAAGATTTGAATACCATCTAATCCTTTTTCCAAAGCCAAGCATAGCAATAATATTATAGCACTTAGCTCAAAAAACTTATTTGAACCATTACTGAGGCCTGCTTTAAAACTAAACCAATGATTCTCATAAAGGTAAAGAACACCCCCAACACCACATACCCTTGGCTCGCCCTGTGCAACACCATCAAAATAAGCCTAGAGAACATTTTTATTTATCACTTCATTTATTAGTTGTCTAACCAGGATATTCTTCTTTGCCTGGGGAAAATATATAAGAAGACCCAAACTCTGTACAACACATTGAAAGGGAGGTATATATTTGTCTTCAAAACAACTGCCATTCCTAGCTAGCCAGATACCCCAGGATAAAATTAAAGGAAGAGATCGAATATATAAGATTGATTAGAACACCATATTTTTAAGCAATCCTCCACTGAAACACCTTGCCAAATAATATTTGTATTCAACCTATGTTCAATCTCTTTCTAGACAACAATAGTATAAGGGCATTCAACAATCAAATGAAAATTTTATTCTTCCGTGGCTTTGCAAAGACAACATCTCCCCGGGCCTGATCTATTTTTCCTTTGAATTACATCCCATGTCAAAGCTTTATTTAAAATTAAAAACCACATGAACAATTTTGATTTAGTCGAACAATTGAACCTCCAAACAACTTTCCACCACCAACACATTTTACGTCTGTTCTCTGCGAGCACCAAAGTATTACACCCTATTTTTGGTGTATAAATGCCTGTAGGTGAAAACATCCAGGCCAAAGAGTCCTCATGATGTTGCATCCTAGTATTGTTGTTTGATAAATTTGAGATATATCCTTTTAGCACCCTATAGTCATCTCCCCGAAAGCCAATATGCTCAGTTGATAACCAACCTTGACCCAGTATCAAAGAAACAATGTGATCCACTATATTACTCAGAGTAATATATCCTCTTTCTCTAAGGTGTATAATCATATGCTCTAGAAGAATATGGCCATAATCACTTCCCGCCCAAGGATCCCCTCCCAATCCCACATTGGAACCATTTACTACCTTCCAAGATAAGCCTAATCCAACTAGATTAAAAGCACTAACTGCATCTTCCCAACTAATAGATATATTATGCATAGACTTGTTTGGACTGCGAATCCACTCTACAATCGAAAGAGGAGCAATATATTTTTGAAAAAAAAAATCTTTACCAATAAACCCACACCAGAAATCAATCTCCAAATATTTTTAGCAGCCAAAGCTTTTGCGAACATATATGGAATTTTAAAGCTCCACCCCCCCATACTTTTTGGCAAGGCTAAAGCTTTCTAGTTGATCCATACCATTCCTTGCTTATCCATACTTCCAAACCAACGAAATCTATTACAAAGTTTCTTGATTCTGTCAAGTACCCCAAGAGGAATCCAAGTATTGATCCAGTATATTGGGATCGCCTCCAGGACAACCTTCACCAAAATCACTATGCCCCCTTTTGATAGCCACTTATGACTCTAGTTTGAAATCCAGATTACACATTTAGAAATTAACCAGTCCCAATACTTAATCATATACAAGCAAGGCTTTAGTATATACACCAAATACTTGATTCCATCATCAAATTGGAGAGCTTTAAAAGAAAAAAGAGTATTGAAGAAAGCCATTTCTTGATCATCTATTCCTACCCCTAACATAGAAGATTTTCCATTATTGAGCATCATTCTCGAGGCCAAACAAAAAAGGGATAATAATTCATGGAGCTTCATCAGGTCCTACCTCGTTCCATTAGTGAAAATAAGTATATCATCTACAAATAGTAGATGTGATATACTCATATTCCCCCAATACACATGCCTTTAAACACTCCATACCTTTTAGTTGATGATAAATCCCTGGAAAAACCTTCAACTACAATAAGGAACAAGAGCGACGCTAGAGGACAACCTTGCCTAAGTCCCCGACTAGGCCTGAACAATTCAGACGCCAATCCATTTATTAATATAACAAAGGAAACTGATGTCAAACACCCCATTACCCAGGAGATGAAAGGAACTGTAAATCCCATATGGAAAGAATAGTCCTTAGGTAAATCCAACTGACCCTATCATAGGCTTTTGGTAGGCCAATTTTAATCACAACTACCTTCATCTTCATTAATCTAATAGAATGTAATCCCTCCCGAGCAGTAACAATAACCTCATGGACCTGTCTTCTCGGAAGGAAGCCGAATTGTTCTTTTGAAATAGTCTTACTCGAGACAATTTTGATCCTAGTAGAGATAAATTTTCAATTATCTTATATATGTAGTTACGCAACGAGATTGGTCTAAAATCCTCAAAAGTATTGGGGGAGTCTGACTTTGGTATGAGTGCTATAAAAGTTGAATTTAAAATAGCTAAGATTTTTCCACTGCATCTTGATTCTTCAATCACCTTTAGTAAATCTTGTGCCATAATATCATAAAGACCCAGAAAAAAATTCTACCAGGAACCCATTAGGTCTCAAACTTTTATCTTTTTTGAACAACATCAGAATCTTTGAAAGTTCATTTAACAAGACTTCCTCCATCATCATTATATTATATTCTTCAGAGACATAAGTTGGATAATGTTGAGCATTTTTAACTACCTCAACAAGTGGAACATCTTCATTGGACTTAAATAAAGTCTGAAAATGATTTATTTTAGCTCTTGTAATATTCTCAAAGCCTTCAACCTCATCCCCAAATCTGAAGATATCTTCCAAATAGAATTTGAATTTATCCAATGATTTGCATAATGGCGATTTTTTTTTGAGTTTTCATCACCATTGAACATCCATCAAGTTCTACTTTTTAATCTCATCTCAATTTCTCTATATGCTAGTATCTTCCTTCGCTTAACCTCCAAAGAAACAACCTCTGCCTTTTTTTCCTCATAAAGGTATCCAAAACCTTCTTCATTATACATATCATCCAATACCTATTTAATTTGATTGAGAATTCTGTTTCATGCACTTTCTTTTTTATAGACCACTTTGTTGATACTTTCTTTGCATTATGTAAGTTAATTGCAAAATGACTAGAGGATGATATCGTAGAAGACTCATCAAATGAAATCCAACTTTCTTTTAAAGTCTTTAGAAAATCAGTATCAGTCAGCCAATTTGAATTAAACATAAAAGGACATGGAGGTTTATTACTTACACTGGTAAATTCAAGATATACAGGAAGATGGTCTAAATCGCCACCAATGCCCACCCACTACCTGATACGAATCTTGGTCTCCAACATTTGATAAAAAACTAGAAACCGTTCCAATCTCTTGGCAATGCGATCATTTCTTGTCCTCTTGTTTGTCCATGTAGGCTTCAATTTAACAGGTTCAATATCAAGTAAGCTTGTATCCTCCATTTTCCTTAGAAAATATTCCAAAAGACTACCAACCTGAGCATTTGGACCCCATACTTTTGACCGTCCCATAGAAAAATTCAGATCTCCACCCAAAATTAAGTTATGGGAAGATACAAAGGTTTTAGTGAGCAAAGAGTCCCAGTAATTAACACTATCACTGTAAGGTCCATATATATTAACAAATTGAAATTATGAACCCAAACCATGAGAATAAAGAGTAATTCCGAATCTAGACTCAAAGGCCCAAGCATTTTTATAAAGCATTCCTGCACCATCCAGTAATTAGGCCCCCAGAATGACCCCAAGCATCCACTAACTCAAAATCCCATCCAATAAACAATTTCTTTAAATCATTAACTATACTTTCATCATTACTCAGAATTTCTTGAAGAAAAACCACCTCCGGACACTAAGAGTCAATTAACCTTTTCAACGCTAGCTTTTTGGAGGAACCAGCCAACCCCCAACAATTCAAGGTCATAATTAGCATTATACAACCTTTCTGGGGCATCCACTGCTCTAAGTGCCCTTGTTAAATGTTTATTCCTACAAGCATTTACATCCCTCATCACCAGCTCCTAAGCAAGTTTAAAAAAAATATTTTGCCTTTACTTTTTTTTCGATTTTTCAGATGTTATTCTAGAACAACCCAAACCCCCAACAGAAAAAACATCCGAGTCTCCCTTCCGATGTGCTTTCGATACATAAGGTAGTACCGATGATCTTCTTCTTCTAAAACCATAGAATCGTTCTTTTCATGACATGGAATTTCAATATTCACAGTAACAAGAGATAGACTTATAGGAGAAAAACCCTCCAAAATAATTGAAGTATCAGGAAATAAAAGCTTTGGAAAAGAACACTCCCCCTGTGAAGCCTTCTTTCCAACAAACCCAATACTAAGCATTCTAGAACCAGGCCTAATAGAATCGCTTGGAGTAGAATAAAAAAGAAAGCAGTTCAAAGGATCAATTGACTTACTGGTATTCTGAGAAAGCACTCCATCAACAATTTCTTGACTATAACTTTTTCATCATTCTCCTTAATTGGTACTTCCATAGTAGCTTCGACAATATTACTGATATTTGAGCATCCCTCTTAGGAACTAAGTCCTCATTATGAGATTTGAACGGAGAAGATTCCTTAAATATGACTTTTTCCTTCTAAATATTTGAATTCTTTTTGGACCAAATCTTTCTTTTAAAAGGAATCTCACAGTCCTTTGCCACATGCCCATGAATATGGCAGCAGTTGCACTTGTATGGAACACCTTGATAGTCAAGCGATTGATAATAAGAAGAATTTTTCCATTTCAGGTCAATGGATTAATGCAAACCCTCCCTTAAATCGAGAATAGCCAAAATTTTACCTACACATCACTCTAGAGTCTTCATAGGATAAGTCCGCCTCCAAAAACTGACCAAGAGAAATACCCATTACTCTAAAGAAATATCTTGACCAAAACTCGAAAGGAAGATTAGGTAATTTCACCCAAACAGGCACAATATCATTCTATTCAAGCCTTAGACCGAACAAAGGAGTCCACCTTTTCAGATAAAGCGTTGTTGAATCCCATTTCCATGAACCGATAATAATAATAAAGGCATCATTTGCAGAGTTGAAGTGAACAACCAACCATCCGTGAGGTAATACATAAACCTCGGGGCTGGATTCGAAAAGATCCTTCCATAAATCCATTGCCCATCACTTAAGTCCAGCTTCGTTCACCCTGCGACCTGAAAGCCATCCCACTAAGGTCGTCTCATTCATCATAACCACTTCATTGAGCGAAATATCCTCTCCCTGGACAAGATACATAGTGAACCTTCCGCTTTTGTCTGCAAGAAAGATCATGGTTACTTGGAAAATTTTCTTTCAAAGCTGGATCCTCATTATCACTCACATCTCGTGACAAGTCAACATCTTCTTGCAAATTCCGAACCTTGTCGGGAATATCAATTAAATAATCACATCTATCCACCACTAGCTTATATTGAGAAGTATTATAATCCTTAATTAGATCACCCTTCCTAAACTATCCTATTCTGACACATCATCAAGATCATTGTCATCTTCAACTTGTACCTTCAAAAAGAAATCTCAATAAATTTTCCCACTATCATGGATTGGTAGGTCGAGCAAACCGTCAGCCGGTCATCCAAGTCAAAAGATGTTTCAACAGAATGGAACCTGTGTGGATGGAATGAAATCCATCTATCCCCACCAAAGGACCACCTTATCATTGACATTGTGCTCTATATTCATCATTTCATATGTACATGGGAGTTTCTATTTTTCTAATTTATTCTCATTTCATATGTATACGGGAGTTTTTAGTTCTAATTGATTCAAAGTCATGTGATTAAGTTTTTTTTTAATTTACTATTTGTATAGTAATAAAAAACAGGTTAATTATTTTTTGGATAATCTAGGAATTGTATATATAAGTTGTATAATTAGACGCTCATAATCTAGGAATTGTATATATAAGTTGTATAATTAAATGCTTCAAAAATATTTGAGAGCATTTAATTCATTTTTCAATAAAAATGCAGTTTGAATGACTAAAATTGATAATTTTATAAAAAAATTAAGAAAACAAATTTAGAACGCAGAATTTTAACCAACTTCCAAAATTAGTTTTTATGATATTAATTATTCATATATATAATTTTTTTGTTTAGTCTTTACTAATGTTGTGAGAAAATGCTATTTAATTTATTAATAATAAATACCATTCAACAGATAAGATACCCAAACTGTAGCTTCGAGGAGGAGGATCTCGCTGCAGAGCTCTGCTTTGCCCTAGCCTGCACGCAGCCGCTGCTTGGCTCTCGCGTTCGTAATGGCGGCGTTTGGGGGAGGGCTTCCCCCTCCCACAGCCTCTGACGCCTTCAACCTGCTCCTTCGCCCCTCTGGATCTAAACCTAAAGCCCCAGCAGTTCCAAAGTTCATCAAAAAGCTTGATTCAATCCCTGAAATCGATTTGCCAGGTGAAATCCCCATCAAAGTTGCCTTAGCTCTTGCTGATAGGGGACTTGTCGGACAGTTTATGGGGCTTTGGCCCTCAACCAAGACCACCGACGACTGGATTCAAAGGAACTGGCGTCCCCAACTAAAGAATAGTGTCACCTGTTACCCTGTAGGACGTGGCTTCTTCATCTTTGAGTTTATAGCCCAAGAAGACAGAGATCTGATATCCAGAAATGGCCCATACTTCATGGGTGCTCAAGGATTATACCTCAATAGATGGACGCCTGACTTCAATGCAGAAACAGATGTGCCGACAGAAGTTCCAGTCTGGGTAAGGCTCCCCAACCTTCCTATTCACTGCTGGAACACTCCCACTCTGGAAAAAATTGGAAACACTTTAGGGAAATACATTGACAAAGCTGATAACAAGGGCCAATACTCATGCGCCAGAATATGTGTCGAGGTTGATCTTGAAGCAGGCCTCCCTGAAGCTATTAAACTCAAAATAGGAGAATGGACATACTACCAAAAGCTCGACTACGAACAGATCCCCTTCAAATGTCGCCAATGTCATGAACATGGTCACTTTCAAAGAAACTGTCCAAAAAATCAGGTCTCAGACGATGAGGCAGGATGGCAAAAAGTCAAGAAAGGCAAGGCAATCCCAAAGAACCCTGAAAAGAACGTCATGAACATGCAAAATCAGCCTTCAAGTTCAAACAAACCCTCCTGCGAGTCCACAAAAGAAGACCCAATCACAGTCTCAAGCCCCAAAGAACGTCCAGAGGCCATCCTCTCCGAGAAGATGCATCCTACAGCTATCGGGGTGCCTCTGCCGGCTGAGCATGCCAACAGGGAGGACACTGATGTCCTGAATGCAGATCTGCTAGAACCTGGTGAACTACCCAACACTCGAGAAGAAAATGATAAACCAAGCTCGCCCAAGGAAGTCAACGAAGATCCCCAGCTGCAAGACTCAGATCCTGAAGAAGATACCGAAGGAGAGACATCCAGCGATCTCTACTCCCTCCAGATCAAAACCCCAAGAGGAAGGAAATCCAAGAAGAAACAAAGGGAAGAAGCAACCTATCTGGAGGTCCTCGAAGGCTCTCAAAAAACTCTAAAAGGCATCATGAACACCCGGTCAAAAAAAGGTACAAATCAGGCCTCTAAAGAGGCCAAAACCTCCCCCCAAATCCGTCAATGAAATACATCTCCTGGAATTGCAGAGGGCTTGGATCCACCCTGAAAGAAGACGCAATGAGAGATCTAATCAGAATCCATAGGCCCGAGATTCTGCTTATCCAGGAAACTAAAATGGAGGAGATAAAGACCCTCCAAATCGGAAAAAGATTTTGGAAAAAAAGTGTTGGGATAGGCAATAATTCAAGAGGTGCCTCAGGAGGAATCGCCACCTTCTGGGATCCTTTCCTATATGATATTGAAGCTGAAGAGCGTACTGATCACTGGGTTTTCACAAAACTGGTCCACAAGCAATCTGGACACAAGGTATGTCTCTTTAATCTCTATGTCCCTGTTCTGCATGCGGAAAAAAAAGAGTGCTGGAACACTCTTGAAACTTTTCTTCAATTACAGAATAGAGATAACATTATTATAGCTGGAGATCTGAATGTGACTCTGGCAGCTAATGAAAAGAAAGGAGGAAATCCGGTTAGAGATCCATCTAGAGAATGGGTAGAAGACATCATCTCTGGTTGGGATCTGCTTGACATCAAACCCATCAATGGCGTCTATACTTGGACAAATAAAAGAATTGGGCCAGGCCATGTTGCAGCAAGGCTTGACCGCTTCCTTGTCCACTCCTCCTTCCTCGATTTGAATCTTCTAGCCTCCTCCAAAATTCTCCCACACTACACCTCTGACCATAGACCGATTCTGCTTGAGCTAACCACTGATCCAAATCTTGGTCCTATCCCCTTTCGGTTCAGCCCACTTTGGATTCACCATAATGACTTTTTCCAAACTGTAGCTGAATCGTGGAATACCCACCTCGCGGGCTCGCCCTCCTTTGTTTGGGAAT